>OY292541.1:5956116-7308300 GCA_958496365.1 Subacronicta megacephala | reverse complement strand
CCACCCCTCACCCCGCATCACCGTGAGTACACAGTTTTCATAGAGATAATACCTAAATATTATTTTGTTTGCGCTGACTTTCACCAACATTTCTAGGTTCTGCCACTTTTTTTTTCATTGTTAAAGTCGTCATGAATACTTAAGGCTAAAGCGTCAGCGTCAAATTTTTCTTGGTTTTTGGCAATTTTTTCAGCAAATTGCTATCGTATGAGATTTAGGTGTAAATTGTGATTTTTCGCCGAATCCACTATTCTACATCAAAATCTTCGCCGATAAATGACGCAATTCTACTGCCATGTATCTAGTATATGTTATAGCCTACGAATAAATAATACTCAGGAAGCGTAACTCAGAACAAATTCCGCTCAAAAAGTGGACCTACTTCAAACCAAATGACGACGAGTCAAAATTCGAATCACTTGCGATGTTTCAAATAGACATGCTTGGTAATTGGTTTAAATTCAGAGAGAAAACAGGGATTGGTTCGCCCGCATGCTGTAATGTCTGTTATGACATCTGAGTCAAAATGGCGTGGACGATATTATGCAATAAGTAGATCGGACCAAGTCAATAATAAAACAATATTATTATTATATTAAATATTTTATAATATTGTGATTTTTTAAAATTATACTATATAAAACAGGGTGGAAGGGACATCGACGCACAACCGCTTACCATGAATTCAGTACATGATTCTGGAACCCCCCCGGGTAGATATTTTTCGTCGGTTACTAAAAAGGCTTAGATTGGGTACTTTTTAGTTTTGTTGTATGGTGCTAAAACGAACAAAGCCGATGGTTTGTCAACAAGAATTGCGACTTCATCTATTGTTGGAGCGTTGAAATAATGTTAGTGTATTCAACTAGGTCGTTTGTTTGCTCTGATCATAACCTTGGCAATAGGTCACCAGGTTCCTTTAAGGTTTCTGTTGACCTGGTATGTGGATATTTGTACAAACTGGTACTGCAGTTTTGTGTAACATGGTATATCCCTTTAATGATTTGTAAAAATATTTTTCATCAAAATGCATGGAGCATACTCTGCTAGTTTTCACAGGCATCCAGTCATACCCTCGTCTTTCTAATTGAACTGCAGCTATCCACTTATTTTGCCGAATGCGATCGGCAGTGAAATTAAAAAAAAAAAAAACAAAATAAATTAGTCTTATATAAATATCTAAATCTTACCGATTTACTTTTCAATATTTCATCGAGAAAAAAATACTTTCTACATTAGGTAAAAAATTGACTGACTTCATTTTGCATAATATTGACCATGTCGTTTTGATAACGTATTTGAACAACTTTGAATATATTTATAATTATGCTACTACTTACAAGTGAAAAGTGATCTCTGGATATTTTAATCTTGTATGTCTCCTGCACCACTTCTCAACACATGCTGGCATCATGATTCACAATGATGTTAAGCTAAAACCTTTGACATATGCTCGCTTGTAAGGAAAATGTCCGACTGATGGCGCGCTGGACACAATTTTGAAGCCCCGCCTACTTGGACACAACTTTTGTTGGGTCATTTTCTTACGCAGTTACATTTCCTGAGTATTATTTATTCGTAGGTTCTAGCCGAGAAAACAAGAAAAAAATAAATTTCGCGCCCAAGGCTGGCGCTTTAGCCTTAAGTTCCTTTTCCAAAAAGAGTCCTTTTAAGGCTAAAGCTTCGGGGTTGGAAGGGAGTAAATATTTTTTTTCTTGCTTAAAAAACCGCAATCTAAAGAGATTTCGGTCGCAACCTCTACTGCTATGTACACACGGCAACAGGTCAACCTATATAAATCCGAAGCGTAAGCGTAAACTGGCTTTGTATAGCTTGATGTGTAGCCGTACGTACCTGGAATTATAGGCAAACAATTTGCGAAAAAACAAAAAAAAAAAGAATTTTGCGCTCTAGGTTTGAAGGTTTAGCCTAAAAGCTGGTTTTTATTTGGAGCACAAGGGATGTCAATCAGAGAAGTTATGTTGGTGCAATAGCGAGCTCGTGTGTGTGTTTGTGCGTGTCATGCTACCTTGTAATACATATTTTGTGAAGGCGTCAGTAAAATAATATAAAAAGAAGTTATGGAAAGTGTTTTATAATACATGGCCAGTTCCCATGTATTATAATACACTTTCATAAATTCCCGAACTGAATAGTATATAGAATGAGAGGTGCCCAAACTTTGTCAATAAATAAATGATTTATTTGTTCCCCCCAAGCTGTGTCGTGCGGGGCGCAGTGCGGCACCCCGCCCCCGCTGCCCCCCCGCCGGCGCCGGGACTCCGCCGCGCCGCCCACGCCGCTGCCTGCCGCCCTGGTGAGTACCTAGGGAATGTGAATGGCGTTGGTTGGCGTTCTGGACGACAACTCTACCATTTTGTAGCGGAAAAAATATTAACATAATTATTCACTTCTGACAGTTAATAAAATGACTTATTTTGTGACACAAATGTTCATTTTGTGTTACTGCCCGAACTTCATGATACAGTTCAAAACAGGCATAAGGTCAACCCTGAAGCTATTATTAACTATACTGAATATTTTCTGGCACAGTCATCGTCATGTGTGGCGGGGGGCGCGTCGCCAGTTTACGGCACTACAGTGGCGCCCCACAACGTCAGCAACACCCACCCCCGCTGCCGCCGCGCCCCGCGCCGCCCCCCGAGCTGCTCCGCCCCGCGCACCTCCACTATACTGCAGCGGAGACACAACAACACGTGAGTACCTGACACACAGTGCTGCCGCCAGCAGCAGCCCCCCGCCCCCGCTGCCGCCGCGCCCCGCGCCGCCCCCGAGCTGCTCCGCCCCGCGCACTCCACTATACTGCAGCGGAGACACAACAACACGTGAGTACCTGACACACAGTGCTGCCGCCAGCAGCAGCCCCCCGCCCCCGCTGCCGCCGCGCCCCGCGCCGCCCCCCGAGCTGCTCCGCCCCGCGCACTCCACTATACTGCAGCGGAGACACAACAACACGTGAGTACCTGACACACAGTGCTGCCGCCAGCAGCAGCCCCCCGCCCCCGCTGCCGCCGCGCCCCGCGCCGCCCCCCGAGCTGCTCCGCCCCGCGCACTCCACTATACTGCAGCGGAGACACAACAACACGTGAGTACCTGACACACAGTGCTGCCGCCAGCAGCAGCCCCCCGCCCCCGCTGCCGCCGCGCCCCGCGCCGCCCCCCGAGCTGCTCCGCCCCGCGCACTCCACTATACTGCAGCGGAGACACAACAACACGTGAGTACCTGACACACAGTGCTGCCGCCAGCAGCAGCCCCCCGCCCCCGCTGCCGCCGCGCCCCGCGCCGCCCCCCGAGCTGCTCCGCCCCGCGCACTCCCACTATACTGCAGCGGAGACACAACAACACGTGAGTACCTGACACACAGTGCTGCCGCCAGCAGCAGCCCCCGCCCCCGCTGCCGCCGCGCCCCGCGCCGCCCCCCGAGCTGCTCCGCCCCGCGCACTCCACTATACTGCAGCGGAGACACAACAACACGTGAGTACCTGACACACAGTGCTGCCGCCAGCAGCAGCCCCCCGCCCCCGCTGCCGCCGCGCCCCGCGCAGCCCCCGAGCTGCTCCGCCCCGCGCACTCCACTATACTGCAGCGGAGGACACAACAACACGTGAGTACCTGACACACAGTGCTGCCGCCAGCAGCAGCCCCCCGCCCCCGCTGCCGCCGCGCCCCGCGCCGCCCCCCGAGCTGCTCCGCCCCGCGCACTCCACTATACTGCAGCGGAGACACAACAACACGTGAGTACCTGACACACAGTGCTGCCGCCAGCAGCAGGCCCCCCGCTGCCGCCGCGCCCCGCGCCGCCCCCCGAGCTGCTCCGCCCCGCGCACTCCACTATACTGCAGCGGAGACACAACAACACGTGAGTACCTGACACACAGTGCTGCCGCCAGCAGCAGCCCCCGCCCCCGCTGCCGCCGCGCCCCGCGCCGCCCCCCCGAGCTGCTCCGCCCCGCGCACTCCACTATACTGCAGCGGAGACACAACAACACGTGAGTACCTGACACACAGTGCTGCCGCCAGCAGCAGCCCCCCGCCCCCGCTGCCGCCGCGCCCCGCGCCGCCCCCCGAGCTGCTCCGCCCCGCGCACTCCACTATACTGCAGCGGAGACACAACAACACGTGAGTACCTGACACACAGTGCTGCCGCCAGCAGCAGCCCCCCGCCCCCGCTGCCGCCGCGCCCCGCGCCGCCCCCCGAGCTGCTCCGCCCCGCGCACTCCACTATACTGCAGCGGAGACACAACAACACGTGAGTACCTGACACACAGTGCTGCCGCCAGCAGCAGCCCCCGCCCCCGCTGCCGCCGCGCCCCGCGCCGCCCCCCGAGCTGCTCCGCCCGCGCACTCCACTATACTGCAGCGGAGACACAACAACACGTGAGTACCTGACACACAGTGCTGCCGCCAGCAGCAGCCCCCCGCCCCCGCTGCCGCCGCGCCCCGCGCCGCCCCCCGAGCTGCTCCGCCCCGCGCACTCCACTATACTGCAGCGGAGACACAACAACACGTGAGTACCTGACACACAGTGCTGCCGCCAGCAGCAGCCCCCCGCCCCGCTGCCGCCGCGCCCCGCGCCGCCCCTGATATTGCTAAACTCCCCTAATATAGGTTAGTTGGGCACTATAGTCTCATGCTAATATAGAAGTCATGTTCTACAGTTTTCCTAAAAGTTTCTAGGAAATTATTTCATAAACGCAATAATAAGGTCAAATTATTTCTACATAAATCGACATTGATAACACAGAGCAGAAAAGAAATATGTATGTTAAGGCCTGCCTCATTAGTCTAGTGTTCCTAAGCGCGACTGCTACGCTAGAGGTCCCCAGGTCGAGTAAAGTGTTATTGTGTTTTTCCATGAAATTCTCAGTAGCAGCTCGGGAGTCTGGATTTGGGCCCGGTTAATGGCAATAGGCTCGCCCCCTATTACATGCGACCTAAACATACCTGCGAAATGTGGGTGTACATTAGTAGGCCTCTGCCTAACCCTTCGGGGACTATAGGCCGTGATAGTATGTTATGTTATATGTTAAGGCCTTGTTTACATAATCAATATGTAGACCTCAGAATCATCGAGCTATTTCAAATGCCATGCAAAATTAGCCCTTCGGGGTAATGGTATGATAGAATGTTATGTTGTTATTTGTCACGAATAATATGAGTACTAAACAGATATTGTTTGTCTACAGTGGCGCCCCCCGGTTGCCGCCCAAGCCGGCGGCGGCGGCCAGCAGCGCGGGGCGCACCTAGCCCCCCCCTGGCCCTAGCCCCCCTGGCCCGAGCCCCCCTGGCCCCAGCCCCCGCCCCCCAAACTCGCCGCCAGCCTCCGCCAGACCCCCACTCTCCAAGCCTACCCACACAACGTACTCTACAGAAGAAAATGAGCAATTTTCATATTCGTTCAAGGTTATCTTATTACAAATTACTTTTCCACTCTGAAGTTATAACTTTTTAGGAATAGAAAATCAATATTTATAAAAGATATATTTTGATCATGTGATATAATTGATATCTTAATAAAATCATGATAAATGTGATAAAACATTTACTTTGTAATATAATTTTGTATAACATGCTAACACTTTATAACTTTTGTGATAATTTGTTATAAAATACAATACTTACTTGACCAAATGTTATACAACATTTTATAACAGCAATAATGTTAAGTAGCAAAGTAAATTATAACACCAATTATTAAAAAATATATAATTACAAGAATAGTTAATTATGTGCGTTCAAAAACCTATTGCTAACATTGTTCTTAAACATAAACATAATATTGTTAAATCTGTTATTTATAAGTAGACATTCCACAAACAATATTGAATGCATTCAAAGTATATGTTGCTAAATAAACCGAGAGCAAGTACCTACAACGTGGAATCACAGTAAAGTTATCTATACAGTATTCTATCGTCATACAAACGGTCGGGACGCAAGTCATATCTACGCGCTTCGGGTTTGGTATGCACTTGGTACACAAACGGTAGCGAATGCGCCTCAGTGACGAACGAATGTGTGATAGATTTGTAAGTAGTAAGCGAGCGATTTATGAAATTTTTTATGCTGTTTTTGGTTGCTTAAATTCTTCAACAACGCAGTCAGAGATAACTTTTTTTTAATTACTTGTAAAATTTCGAAAGTAGAGACTATAAAATAATTGTTATATTACCAATTTCTTTTTCCGCCAAATTAAATACATGGATTTTTTTAAATTGTGTAGGCTGGCCGCCCTATCGCATGTTAACGGATCGTGTGGGTGTAGGTAATTATCCCAAAGCCATGGCCGAGTCACAATACTGTATAGATAACATTACCGTGGCGGAATGGCCAGTCATTATTAAAAATGCCCGCTGAAATGTAAAAAAAAACTAATAAATTCGGTAATTCTCTCACGGTTTACATACGTAACATATATTTTTGAAAATATATACATATTCATACATAGATTTATATTTTATGTAAAAGTGGTACGTTTGATCATGGGCCAAGTAATATAAGCATTTTTTTATGGCGAGTTGCAATAATATTTGTTTCATGGGGTTAGCGTTAATAAGGACACTTTTCCCACTTCATAATTAAATGAAGCAGTTTTACAATGCAATAAATAATAGTTTAAAATATAACGTATTTTAAACTACGTGAACCGTATTAGACAGATTTCAAATTATCATTGTCTAATTTGTTCTGGACTTAGTGACAAACCCTATAAAGCTACACTCAAAAATAACTCTTGTAGCGACGTAATACGTGTCATCCAAAGTGATTAAATTACCGAGTGATCACACGTATCTACAAAAAACATTAAATAGAAATGTATCAATAACAAAACGCGCAGTGCCAACATAACGGAGCCATTTAGATAATACTTACAAACAAACGTTTTGACAAATATAGCATTATGTGTTATTTCAATCAAAATGTTGAGGGTTTAATATCGTGGGGCAACGACTGAGCGGCGGGCGGTGTGCTTGCCGTATTAAATACGGTTTAAGACATTTATTTCCTCAAAAGAATAGTTACATAGAAAATGCAACGTTTATAATCTAAAAATACATTGAGCCGATAGGCGTAGTGAGATGACAAATCATTTAATAACACTTATAATTACATTAATTAATAATTATATCGTGCATCCATGCCTAGCCTGAAATCCTATAATGCCATGCGAGGTCAGCTTATAATGGTTATTCATAAAAATGGCCATATTACCCCCCAACTATTACCTGTCAGGATATTATCGCAAACAAATATTAGCATAAATAAATAAATTAGCCAAGTCCTTGTCGTTGTCTCCGTAATATATAATGGCAACTTAATGATGTAAATACGGCCGCCACCACTCGTAACCTAATATATTTGAGCCGATGTACGAAAATGTAACGGTTTTAGAATTGGTATTCAAAGCACTAAGTAATTTTTTTTAAAGTTATACAAAAAATAGTGTGTGTTATAAATCCGAAAAGAGGTATTGTTGTCATAATAATGTTAAACTTTCGTCGTGGGACCAGTCTCAACCCCCGGAAACTACAACCATAGCTTATTTTCAGCAACTGTGTGTATGCACTTGTACACAAATACCAATATTCTTAAACAGTTACATTACAAGTGAGCATATTATAGAACTGATGAACTATGACAATCTTTGCATTTATGTGTACATACTAAATAATGTTGAGTGATAGCCGTGTGCGTTTATGTGTGCAAGTACCCAGAGAATTGCTGAGCCGCTCCCGGTGAAACTACCGCTTATAGATAGACCATGTAAAGATATAACGCATAGATTTTTTATTTATATTAAATTGTATCTATAAATAACAGTCATCAGAATCGGCTCAGCAGTTCCCGTGACGATGGCGCAAACTAGTAAATAAAATTAGTATGAAATGCTCGTAGGTATAAATAATTAATGTAAAACTAAAACAACAATAAATTCCTATATTGAGGCCATAGTAAATAATATTTGAGAATATTATTATTATACAATGTTAGTTTTTGTGTGGATATAACTTGATGTGGCCGGTCAATGTGTGCATCTGAAATGACCGGAGAGATGTAGCTAGGTCGCGCATTAACTGGCCAATATTGTTAAAAATCTATTCTGCAACCGTGACTATTATAAATATAACAACAAATCATTGTAAAGTGACTATGTTTTAGTGAAATTTAAATAAAATATAATGTACAGTTAGCTTTTAAGTGAGAAACAATAACTTTATGCAAATAAATGTATATGAAATTATAGTAGATGTAGTTATATTATTCGCTAAGTGGTAACATTTATATGGTGCTTAAGTGATGGGTCGCTGTCTGTCGCGTACAAATCGTTATATGAGGCTTCAAATAAGCCTTATCTAACAGACGACGTTATTTATGGAGTTAGTGTTCGTATTTGAACGTATACATCGATCGTATACACATTGATGTTGCTCTGTCGTTCGTTCAACATTAAAAAAAAGCTTTATTATTATTCAATGGAATCTATTTTAGAGAAGTGGCCTGTTTCCTCACTCAGAGAAGTGGCCTGTTTCCTCCCTCAGAGAAGTGGCCTGTTTCCTCACTCAGGGAAGTGGCCTGTTTCCTCACTCAGAGAAGTGGCCTGTTTCCTCCCTCAGAGAAGTGGCCTGATTCCTCACACAGAGAAGTGGTCTGTTTCCTTACTCAGAGAAGTGGCCTGTTTCCTCACTCAGGGAAGTGGCCTGTTTCCTCACTCAGAGAAGTGGCCTGTTTCCTCACACAGAGAAGTGGCCTGTTTCCTCACACAGAGAAGTGGCCTGTTTCCTCACACAGAGAAGTGGCCTGTTTCCTCACACAGAGAAGTGGCCTGTTTCCTCACACAGAGAAGTGGCCTGTTTCCTCACACAGAGAAGTGGCCTGTTTCCTCACACAGAGAAGTGGCCTGTTTCCTCACACAGAGAAGTGGCCTGTTTCCTCACACAGAGAAGTGGCCTGTTTCCTCACACAGAGAAGTGGCCTGTTTCCTCACACAGAGAAGTGGCCTGTTTCCTCACTCAGAGAAGTGGCCTGTTTCCTCACTCAGAGAAGTGGCCTGTTTCCTCCCTAAGAGAAGTGTCCTGATTCCTCGAGAGGTGACGATAGTTCCTAAACTCGTGTTAGAAAATACGCCACTACAATAAATAACACCGCTGTGCATTTATTTTTAAATGATATCGCATGCAACAATTTTCTGTTTATAAATAAATTGTACTAAACTGCATATACGAGACAGAACGCGAGCCCATCGCCGTTTTCATACAGTTCAAATCCCAGGCTTCCTCAGATCAAACACGTGCCTGACCTGGGAATCGAACCCTAGCTTCAGTCAGACATGCTTGGAGCTCTGCCTACACAGTTAATGTTAAGCGCGATAGTTTGCTGTGCGATTTAAATACAAGGAAATCTTTCTATCATATTATGTGCTGGATGATTCGTATTCTGTAAAAATATTTGTTTTAAGACGTAAACATTGAAAGATTTTTTCCCGAAATCATATGCTAGTATAGAATTTGTATGGTGCACTGGTTTGTGACGTCACAAACCGCTATAGTGCACTGATTTCTTAACGTTATTTTTTAACCAATCTTAATTTTGTGATTTATTTATAGTAAACATTTATACACGACTAAAAGGACTACTTTTCATAGAGCACATAGATCAACGGAATAAATTTAAATATAAAGCGAAGTTAATACGAACGCGTGTCTTTACATATTTGAGTCGCACAGCACACAGACAATATATTATATGTCTTCATTAAAGCTTGCTTTTATCATAAACATTTATGAAGCCCACACAAGTTTAATGTCAAGGAAATTTATAAGGGCTCGCGCATACGGACGACGGTTTTTCGAAAGTAATGACTTCTTTAGTAGTAGCTGATGGATTAGAGCGCTCGCCTGTGGCGCTTGGTTTTAACACATTGTCTCTGATTAGATTGGAAACCTTACAAAATGGGCTACTTTAAGTTTTTTAAGTTAAAGTTTGTTATACACACTAATAAATGACATGTTTTTGTCGCTCGTGTGTGCGGGGCTTTAAGTAACAATTGTCAAAATTTATGTCGATAGTAGCAATATATTGTATGATAAGTAAATATTTGTACATATAATAAGTAGATGATACAATATAATGACATATGGGTGGAATGGCATGACAAATAATGTACAAAAAACAAATAGAAAATATATTATACAGTAGTACAAAATTTTTCTTCGTGATAAAGAAATTTCCCAACAAAATATCGCGTGCTGAACGCCCCTTCTCCCGATTAAAATTGCTGTAAAACCAAGTTCCAATATAGTTCTGTATCGTAAATGTATTTTCAGTCTCTGAGCTGATGACAAGCATAGTAAGAAAACTGTACATCGATAAAATAAATAGAATGTTACTCTAACGGCAGGGACCACCCGAAACTCAGTGTCGTCCCCGGCACAACATACACTAAGCTTGTTTCCTTACTACACATATTATGTTGAAAGTTTTAGTTTTTTTAATTATTCAGTTTAAAAAAAAATATTTATGGCAAAATAAAAATGTTTTCGCTTAGCCGACAAATATTTGTACGATCTCATTGTAATGATGGCATAGTTAAATGATGAAATAAATAAAATTCTCGATGGTTTGGTTGTATTTTAAAACGCAGCCATGAAACTGGAGACAATAAAAGTGTGGATCAACATTTATAAAATGTGAATTTTGTACTACTGTAGATTATATAGACATATAATAATTTATATTGTCCTCCCCCCTAGTAGAGGCAACGAGTGATATAGTATATATAACTAACCAAACTACATCCGCTCTCAGGGATACTTATGTTCAAGGGAATAAGGTATATATTGCCCTGGCAAATTGTATTCACAGCGGCCATCAAGTTTGGTGATATACTGATAATGTTCATAAGAAACTCTTTGTCAGACAATGCGACTCAAAAGGACAGAAGGAATCCCCATGTTTCAGTCACGATATGTCATTGCTTACTGTACGGTACATATACCACATTCATTTTAAAGACTAAATATAAACGTACAGCCCATATTTTAGCTATCTCTATATTTTTTATTAACCTTTTGAACGCCATTGTCACATATATGTGACAAACGAAATGTTACCCTGAACGCCAACGTCAGAAATATTTGACAAAATATACGTCGCCCATTTTATGAAATAAACAATTTAATCATTACTTAGTGTGTTTTCACTACCTTGTGTAATTTGACAGAAAAAGTGGCCTGGCGTCAGGGGTACGGCGATACGTTTATACTCTGGCGTGCAAAAGGTTAAAGGTTCCTAAGCTAGGGTCTAGCTTTTCGACTAAACAACAAAATTTGCAGCATTGTATGTAGTATACGAGATTGAATCTTATTATAATATTGTAATAAGTTGTGAATACATTCAGCTATTCAAATTGATGATTTGATGTAAAGAATATATATTTTCTAAATTTATCTAAACAGCTGATCCGTGCCCACTTCGTTGGGTAATATAGTCTATGACACTCACAAATAATGTAGCTTTCTGTTGGTAAAATAATTTTCTAAATCGGTTCAGTAGATCTAGAGATTACCCCCTACAACCTCACAAACTTAACCTCTTTTTAGGTATACTATAGATGTGGTCCCTTCCTCTAAACAATAGGGTACTATATTGACGTCACTCGTTGTCGCTACATGTAATAGAACCTCGACAAGTAGACTACACGCTTCGACCGCAGCATGTGTAATATATACGTCATTAATATGACGAATTTGGGTAGATATTAGTTGTAAGAGAAGACCACCTGTGAATACATTTGTAAATATATTATTAAAGTGGATAGCGATTCATATATACAGTTGGTTGTTGTTTTATTTGTTTCATCTGTCCCGGTGCTTTGGCATACGAAATAACCTAACGTTGGTGTAATTCAGAAAATAAACTGAAAACTGAGATCTGGCCTTTCAAGTTGAAGGGCAAACTCTGAGGGCAAACTATACAAATCCGTTATAAGACCTGTTGTGCTGTATGGATCAGAGTGCTGGGGCGTTAAGATGGATGAAAGAACAATACATGCAGTGTTACTAGGATGGAAAAAATAAGGAACGAATATATAAATTGGAAGAAGTTTGAAAGTGGCACCAGTGACAGAAAAGTTGAAAGGTAATCGTTTGTCATGGTTTGTGTTACACGTGACTAAAAGAGGGACGAATATGGATGTGGAGGGGTAGAGGGAGACCAAAGATAGTTGGGTTGTGTTAAATAAGATACGATGGAAAAGGGAATTTGAATGATGATAATTGTGACGACTAACATGCTAACAGGGCTGTATGGAAGAAAATTAAGCGGCGGTAGCCTAATTGCTAGGGCGTCGAACTGGCGGTCCTGTGGTTGCCGGTTCAAAACCCATCCATTGAACTACCGACGTGAACCCACTCGTAACACAAGCATTTTAGCTTAGTACGAGGGGTTAACAAGAATACTAGTAATGTGGGTAGCACATTACTAGTATTCTTGCTACCCACATACCTAGTAAGCTTTATGTTTTTAAGAAGAACAATAAAAGGAAATGCTGCGCCGACCACAAATAACTTGGGAAGGGGCAGGAAGATGATGAAATTAGAAAAGGAGAATCAGAATCAGAATCAGAATCAGAATCAGAATCAGAATATTTATTTGCTAAAATACTGTGACAAATGGTGTTACAGACAAATATATGATACAAGTATTTTGACCATTATATAGCGGCATGCAAAACATCAAGTACAAAAAAGGCACAATAAATAGTAAATTAAAAAGAAACATTATATAATTCATTTAGATGTCATAAAATTAATAGAACATTATAAGAAGTCCAACAATTTATATAAAAAGAAAAATTAAGTAACTTATTAAAATCGATTATTATCATTACAATTAAATTCAAATTTAATTTAGTTTTACATTTAATAGAATAAAGATCAATTTAATTTAATGTAGGTATGAGTATGGCAATATATTGTAAGTAGGTACATTCAAAGTATTTACGTAAATGAAATAGGTAGGTATTGTTTTGATGTTATTAGTCATTTAAATAATCTGTCAGAGTGTAATAACATTTACTTATCAATAATTCATTAAGTCTTTTCTTAAAAATGTTAAAATCTGCCTCTTTAATTGTTTTTGGCAATTTATTATAAATTACAGATGCCATATGAAAGATGCTTTTATGCATCAATGCAGTATTAGTTTTACGCACACAAAGTCGATGTACGTCTCGTTGACGCCTATTATAGTAGTCTGAAGCTAAAATAAATAAGTCCGGATTGCGTTTGACGAAAACAGCTACTTCAAATATATATAAGGATGGCAGAGTTAATAATTTATACTGTATAAAATATGGGCGACAGCTATCTGTACTTTTCAATGCAAACATAGCTCTAATACATCTCTTCTGCATTTTGAAAATAATGTCCTTATTTGTTGAGTTTCCCCAGAAAATCACACCATACCTTAATATTGAAACAACCAGACCATGATATCCAGTCACCACGGAACTAACATTAGTTATTTGAGCCAGCTCGTGAAGCGCATAGACGGCCTTACTGACTTTTTTACAGAGGGCCTCAATATGAGGCTTCCATGTGAGTTTATTGTCAATAGTCAGACCGAGGAAGTTTGTAGTCTGAGTCTCACTAACCGGTTGATTGCCGTGATAGATATTCAGATTAGTCCTCGGGCCAGCGCGTTGACTGAAGGCCATAAGGGTGGTTTTGCTTATATTAATTCGCAGGTTGTTTGCATCTAGCCATTTTATTATATCCTCTAGTGAATTGTTTATTTCTTGCTCGTATGTATGAGTATTTTTACATGTTATTGTAACTGTACTATCATCCGCAAAGAGCGACATTGGATTTAATGTGGCTTTTGGTAGATCGTTAATGTACAAAATAAATAGAAGTGGGCCCAAGATACTTCCCTGTGGGACACCATACATTATTTTCCGTTGTTTTGAGACGTATGTGATTTCCTTTTTAGTTTTAGCATCAACTTTAGTCACTTTAGTATATTGGAAGCGGTTTTTGAGATAAGTTTCAAAGAGTTTCAGGATGTTACCTCTTATGCCGTACCTCTCAAGCTTGGTTAACAGCGTTTCATGGTCCACATAGTCGAATGCCTGGGTCATATCCATGAAAATTGTGCATACAGGTATACGTTTATCCATATTAGAGACAACACATTGCAAAAAATCGAAAATTGCCATATTTATGGACTTATTACGCCTAAATCCCTTTTGCTCTTTTACAAAAATCGCTTGCTTTTCCAGATAGTCATTAAGGGCTTCATAAATATATTTTTCAAATATCTTTGAGAATATTGGCACCAAAGCTATGGGTCTGTAATTACCAATATCCTCTTTGCTATTTTTCTTATGGATTGGATTAATCACTGTTATTTTTAATTTGTCTGGAAATATGCCTGTCTCTATAATTAAATTTAAAATATAGCTGAGAGGTTGAGCTATAATATGAGCTACCTGCTTAAAGAGAATAAACAAAAACTGACCTTTGACGCTGGCTCTTATTTAGTAGTCAACAGCCGCTGCTGTGCACTCCAGGCGTCTTGATTCACTAGCACAAACATTCACCTCAGATTTCTTACACTGGTCCACAAATACATCAACCACTACCTACTACGATCACCAAAAATCTAGATTCTAATTCGGAAAGTCATATTCATTTATAATAGCTTGCAAGGGTTTTAGCGTGATGCTAAATAGAGCCTAAATCCTTCCCAATAGTTGGGCTATAAAAAGCGAAAAAAAAAAACAAATCCGGTTGGTAGTTTTAAAGATTAACGCGTTTAAACTCTAACTACTTTACTATTACTATATTTTATATGAATTGCACCTCGCAACAGGGGTTACATTAAGCGACCGACCAACTCGCGACACATCCACCTGGGATGGGAATCCAACGCACACTATTTGAAAAACGAAGTGATTCTCGGTGGCAGAAAAGTAACGAAATTGTGGGTAGTCATTTATAAACGCGATTACAATAAAACGAAGTTTATAGTTGGGAACAAATCTCTTGGACTCACGGATGAAATTTTATTTAGAAATCATAAAATAAGATCTATTTTCGCTTGCAATACTAACATAGCAGTATAAATAAAAATGCAACACAGATTATTTAAAAACTTCATATTCCATTTAATTAAAAGGTACAATACAATGTAAACAATAATGTCTTAACTGTTAGACAACTAACAAGTAACTTGAATATTACTAGAACTGACGAAATTACAACAAAACGTAACTATGTGAAGTATCTACTTTACACGAAATTGTACTAATATACTGGGACCAATAGTAAAATATTTAGTAAAGGATTTATAAAAGGATCATTTTAAACTAGGCTCGCGCAGTAGACTGTGACATTATTCCTCTCATTTGGTGGCTCGTGTCCAGCTGTGGAAAGAATTCGACGGGTCCCAAGTACAGTCTTATGAAAGCTACGTAAAAATACTTTAAATAATTACGTGAAAATGAGTACTATGAAAGTAACTTTTTTGCAACTAAATCATTAAAACATACGACTTTGTTCTTGGGACCCATCGAACTGTACGTATCCGATGAAATCGCGCAGGTTCAATCAGATAATAATTATAATTATCAAGTTATTTTGAGCCAAAATATCGAGATAAATAAGAACAATAATCACGAATACGAAACATTTACGAGCACAACTGTCCTTACATTGTTTTTATCGTAAAATTTAACACTGCGTACAACTTCATACTAGCAGTCGAATAAGTTATTTAATCATGATTTAAATGTAAAAATGTCGGACGAGTACTGATCCATAATTACCGTCACTCCCAAGTCTGAAGAGTCGTCGTACAACAATAGTTTCCGTCTACTTTTTCTTTTGAAGTCATAATTTTTATGTTTTTTGCTACTTTGTCCAAAATCCAATTAAAACTAGGATAGAAGAGATCTTACGGTATGAAAATGCACGCCCTTCCACTCATCAACTCAACCCTATTTGCGTACTGCGATTTTACTTGGACTCGTCCATCAATCAGTCTAAGGACGAGCATTGGTATGAAATTACAGATTTACACACTAGTTGGTCAACAGATCCGTCTGTATTCAGCAGTGTGTCCAGCAGGTGTGTGGCGTACAATGACAAAAACCAATATGCGAAAGACTTGAGAGGGGCGTGGATTCTCAGAGTGAAAGAGCTCTTCTACAATTACATTTAAATTAGTAAAGTACTATCAAATTCAATATTAGTTTTTCAGCCTTAACTTTTTTTTAAAGAATGGGTTTATAGGCGATGGGGTAGAGGGCTTCAGGTTAGTTTTGCTCGGCATTTTAGAACTATCGAACGGTATATTAGGACTTTGTCGAACACTTTTGTAATAATCCACCGGTTGTTGCATTGAATTGTTTTTTAAAACGAATTTCACCTTTTTGGGCGTGTCGAAGTGACTGTTTTCGTTCTTTTTCTCCATTTTTTTCGCCTGTTTCTGGAACTGTTTCACTTTATTCACTAGTAGAGTTGGATTTTTGGGTGCTTTAGTATTCTTTTCTATTTTGGTTTTTTTCTTTTCTTGTTTTGGAGAGATTTGCTCCTCTGGTCTCTGGAGAAGTTTCTTGCCCTGATCTTTTTGTAATATTTTGTTACTATTTTTCTGCTTTTTCTTATCATTTTTGATAAATCCATTACTTAAACCTTTAACTTTATGAGTCCCATTTTCAATAACTTTAGATGTGATGTCTTTACCTTTTTCACTATCTTTTTGTTTATTTTTTTCTACAATTGTATTAACCTTGTTATCTAACTTATTAACTATGCGTTGGGTTTCTTTAGCGACTTTGTTTTTCTTGTCGACTTTTGGTCGCTTGTGTGTCGCGTCTCCGTTGAGTTTGGCGTCGACTTCGCGTTTCTTTCCGTCGCCTGCGATGTTAGTGTCGTTCTTACGTTTTTTGTTGTCTCTATTAGAAATACATTGTTTTTGTTTTTTAGTGTCTGGCTCCGCTGCTTCTACTTGCCAGCCGTCATTCTGTAAATAACGATTAATATTAGTAGTTATGTGAAGTGACTTCTTCGTTAGTCTAGTGGTCCGAATCGCGACTGCTACGCTAGAGGCCTTGGATTCGATCCCCAGGTCGAGTTAAGTGTTATTGGGTTTTTTTATGAAACTCTCAGTAGCAGTAGCTCGGAGTCTGGATTTGTGCCCGGTGAATGGCAATAGGCTCGCTCCCTATTACATGGGACCTAAACATACAGGTGAACTGTGGGTGTACATTAGTACACCTCTGCCTAACCCTTCGGGGAATACAGGCGTGATAGTATGATGGTTTTCCTTCACCGTATTTGGGAGCAGTACGAGCTCCATACTATAGTAGAATGAAACTCACAGCAGCTTTGGAGGTATGTTTCAGTTTGACAGACTCGACCTCCTCCACGATGCTGGTTCCCGAGCGAGTCTTGGCCAGTAACCGCTTCCTGTGTTTGCGACTCAAACCTGTCACAAAATTAGGTATTATTTAAGTACATAACAGCAATAACATTGCTCGAGACTACTAAGTATTGCAGTTATTAATGTTTTTTGATTCAGTGGAAGCAATCGAACTTCATCCAATTTAAAAATGTAATGTAAATTCTGTTGGCGAATAATTTGTGTATAAAACTAGAATAGGTTGATATGCAAATTATGCGCCGAGATGGTATTACATTATTGACTCGGTAGATTGACTCCAAAAAATAATAAATGCTATTTGTAATGAAAGCAGGCTACACATAAAAATAATCATTTCCAGTTGATGATGAGCTCTAGTTGTACGGAAAACTCATACAATGCAAGGTCAGCTTATTCTAGAAAAATATAACAATCTGTAGCACTCGTTAAAGGGAGGTGATTCTACCCGTCGTACTCAACAAATTTTCCTATGAAACCCATACCTTATTAGTGAAAAATAAAAAAAAATTCGTATACAAAAGTAAACATACTACATTTTGGCTTTTTTTTCACGTATCTGTAATGAGCTTAATAGGGAAAATTGGTCTGTATGACGGGTAGAAACACTCCTTTAATGAGGGCAGGGGTAGTATTAGCACGTATTAATGCTATCATTTTTAGTTTGCCAGAGAGGGAATGCTGCATTAATGGTCCCATTAATAGAAGAAAGAAAAAAAGAAAAATAATTTATTTAGGGTACCCATCGTGACACATACTGTTAAATACATATAGAAAAACAACAAAATATTAAACATTATTGTTAGTATGTCTCTCGGGACTCCACCAAATAGGACCTGGTTCAGCATCTGCCAGACATTTGCCTGGCGCTGGTTTTAAACCAGAGCCTTGGGGACCCCCGGATGCAAAATAATACGTGGTAATACGGCCTCAGGTGACTAAATGAGCATGCTGTAATTGTCGTACCTCTAAGTGCTAGTTCATCGCTGTCGGCGAGCAGTTTCTTCTCTAGTGCTCGCAGCGCATGCGCAGAGTGTTTCCTCTGGGCTCCGGCGGGGCGCGGCGCCGGCGCAGCCTCCCCCTCCGCCGGCACTCGCAGGGGATACTCACCACGGGATAACTGCTCGAAACTGCACAAAATAACACTGTCTTTAGTGATTGTCGTTCAACAACGTATAGATATGGGTAATTATTATAGATAACAATTTCAGCGTAAGAAAATACCGATTTCAGCCAACGAATTCTATATGAAATCGAATCTTTCTTTTGCTAAAATTGATATCTTCAAAAATATTTGACATACCATCACGCCTGCATTCCCGGAAGGGTTAAGTGTACTAATGTACACCCACACTTCACCGGTATGTTTAGGGGGCCTATTGCCATTAAACAGGTACAAATCCAGACTCCGAGCTGCTGAACTGAGAATTACATAAAAAAACCCAATAACACTTTACTCGACCTGAGGATCGAATCCAGGACCTCTAGCGTAGCAGTCGTGTTTAGGACCACTAGACTAATGAGATAATCAATTATTATATTTGAATCCAACACATTCAAACTTTTGTGTGACAAACAAGATGAAATATAATTTATGAATATAGCTCCAAATTATACTTCTAAATTGGTAACACAGAACAACGTTTGTCGAATTAGTCAGTTATTTATAAATATTTCTTCTCACCGCTGTAAACAGATCCGTATTCGCTTGTGTCTGCTGGAGGAGGCCGTGGCCAGCTTGTCCCGCAGCATGTCGGCGAGCAGCGCGGCGGGCACCGGCAGGGACGACAGCTCCACGTTCACACGACCCGCGCGAGGGTCCAAAGCTTTTTCAGTGCTGAAAAAAGATATATTGAACTAGTGAACACGACAGATATGGTCCTGCCCGAACTTGATCGTAACGCCACCTAGCGGATAGAATTTTTCCATATTCATTCAACATTCCCCGGACTTCCACCTTCCTAGAGTTTTAGCGAGACTAATGAAGAGCAATTGATCTTTGATGTAAAACCTATGACCTTCTAAGGATCTATGGATCTATACTCCATTTGGTTAGGTACTTAACTAAAGGTAAACAATAAAAATGGCGGCTTTCAGAGCTGTTCAACCTTTTATTACAATGGTATCATATGATTTGGGAGTGAAATTAATAACAACACAACTAACAATCAATAAAAACAAAGAACAAACAAAATAATAACTAATTAACACAATTTGCGGCAAAAGAAACACAAAAACGACCGAAAGTAAAGTAAATACAAACTGTTACGTATGGCGTCTGGTTACCCGACTAAGTATAATATCGGTTTATTATTTTGCTACGCTTCCTCGCAGTACTACTTCTTAATTTTTCCGAGTTATCAAAAGTCTACTACGAGGAAAAATGTTTTGAATATCTGTATTTTCAGATTCTTTCTAGTAGGCACTTTTTCAATACTTTGTGTCATATTTATAAATTTTGATTTAATTAATTGTTCGCAAGCTTAAGAATAATGATTACCATTTAATATTAAACAGAGAAGTAAGATATGCTAGTATACATAAGGAAAATGTGATTTTGAATTATTAAATTATTTATTTTGGTGACGTTTTATTTCGAAATGAAAAATGGCCCTATGAAAGAACCTTTTTATGATTTGTTTACATTTCGTTAAGTACCTAACCAAATGGAGTATCGATATTCATCAAAATTTTGTTAGTGGTTTAGGCTCGAAAAAGTAACAAACAAGCAAACAGATCTGATAGTAACTGATAATGTCGCAATTTCTACTGCCATGTAAGCACATCAAGTTTCCACAAAATGACAAATTTTCTCAATTGATTTTGAACTTAATTATCAACAAGTTAAGATTTAAAATCATTTGGAGAAATTTGACAGTTTTTATAACTTGATATGCTGGCGACTGTACATAGAACATGTTAGAAACGAATAATTTGCAAAAGACTAAAAAAATATATTAATAAATTCGCGCCCACTGAGAGACATAATAAATATAAATCGAATTTAATTAAATAAGACAGGTACGCAAACATATAATATACATTAAGGGCAATCAAATCAATTCGCCAAATACTACTAAAATAATCCTCTTCCTCTCTCCTAATTTTGCTGTGCCCGACAGGGTCCATAATGATCCAATATACTATGTTACCACCTTTGTGAAACACTATGGAGCGCAATAAAATATTGAGTATTGACAATCAATCTTTATAAAATCAACACGGGAAATAAAATATGGATATATTGTATTCACCTGTCGTCTTCATCATCGGTGCTGTCGTTTCCGTTTTGCTGTTCATCGTCGTCATCATCAGAGACCAGTTCCAATGCTTCCGGCCCACCCTCTGGACACCCCATCTGGAATAGTCAATATTTGTTAGGCAGGTACAGTAACGCGCATAAATATGTATACAGTTTTTAACATTTAAAAACGTATTTTTCCTTTCAAACAAAAGCGATTTTTTTTCAATTATTGATTAAAATGTGATATTACGAATATAGTCAATAAATAAATAGTATTTTCTAACTAACAATACAGGGTAGAAGGGATATCGACGCACAACCGCCTTTTATTAAAAAAAAGTTACTAGCAACGTGGGTCGCACATTACTAGTATTCTTGTTAACCCCTCGTACTAAGCTAAATGCTTGCGTTACGAGTGGGTTCACGTCGGTAGTGCAATGGGTAGGTTTTGAACTGGCAACCACATGATCGCAAGTCCGACGCCATGGCCATTAGGCTACCGCCGCTTCCATTTGCATTTAATGTAGGTTAATTAAATAACAGATGGAGTGGTTAAAAGAAAATAAGACGCAGATGCAGGCATGAAATCATATCGTGTCCCAGCCTCCTCGGCACTTTGAAAAATTCATATATTAGTGGGTATTGTTGGTGCTAACCTTCTGCCAGGCTGCGGTAGCATGTTGGTAGTGCAGTCCCTGGTCGCTCTGCCGCAGCAGGTCGGTGAGCAGGCGGCGGCAGGCGGCGCCCAGCCCCGCGCCCGCGCCCCCGCACAGGTACTCGCACAGGGGACGGACCAGCTCCGCCAGGCTCGCCTCCGGGATGTCGCCCTCCGATACCTTAGTACAATGGATACAAAAATATTTTACTATTAAGTATCATCACGTGACGCTTGAAAGGGGGGGGAGGGGTCCATGAAAAATCACGAAATACCACAAGGGGGGAGGGGGGGTGTAGTAATATATCACGTGTATTTATTTTTCGGCAAACGCGCCGAAAATAAATAAAAAATATAATAGTGGTGACATTGAACGTACGGACGCCCGACAGGGATCTGGCAAGACTACTAAACGACGTACGACATACTACGTACTAAAAGACTGTGCACAAATATCAGTCGCGGCTGTCAGCCGATAGTTTGCTTCGAGCTTTACTGTAGCGAGAATAACTTACTGTAGCGACACCTAGTAACCTAAGTGAATTTACGTTAAAATAAATCGTAAATCGCGCAAGCAACATTTTTTTTATAAGATGACTCGGCAAACGAGCAGACGAGCTACTTGATGGTAAGTAGTCATCGCTGCCCATGGTCATCTGCAAAACCAAAGGTGATGCAGACGCGTTGCCGAGCCTATTTAAGGGGAAGAAGAAGGAGAAGGGACTGAGGTAGAAATTGGGCCTTACCGTACAATTTGTATATATATATAGTATAACGATTTCAACTGTTGGACTGCCCTTAAATTAGAGGGGAAACACACCTCATCTCTCCACATTACCATCACCTATCCCTTCAGAGTAAACATGCGGTATGTTATGTAACATACTATCAAGCTTATACTCTTGAAGAGTTAAACAGAGATTCACTATTCACACACAGATCGCCGGTATTTTTAAGTCTCATATAATACAGGGCGAACCAAGCTTGTAACCGGGCACAAATCCAAACTCCGAGCTAGTATTTAGTATGTGAGATATTGACTTTTTGACACTTTGCTTGACCTAGGAATCAAATTCCTAGTAGAGATTGCTACTAGGAATTTGATTCCTAGGTCAAGCAAAGTGTCAAAAAGTGCTCGTGACCGCAACAGCTACGCTAGAGGTCCTGGGACTTTAATAAATAAATGAACTAACAGAAATTCGTTTTATGAATACATACAGGTATAGTCTTGGTTCATTAGTGTATCACAACTGCTATGCTTAATTTGTCGCGTGTACATACCTTAGCGATTTCTTCTAAATAGCAATCAACTATGTGCAGCAACATCGACATGGCGTTGCGCGCGTAGTGAGGAGTTTTTAACGCGAAGATACCTGTAACAAATACAATGTCTGTCATTAGTATGTCAAGGAAGTGTAACGGCAGCAATTACTTTTAAAACCGTAGGTAATAAGTTTTAAAAGCGGCGTTAGTAGTTATCAACATATCTCTAAGAATTTACAAGCTTAAGTGGCAGTGGGCGGGGCATAGATCATAGAACTGACGCGACGGCCGTTTGGGCAAAAAGGTTCTCGAGAACAACTCAGTGGTGAAAACGCAGTGTGCGACGACCTCCAACAAGATGGACGGACGACCTGGTAAAGGTCGCTGGGAGTCGTTGGATGCAGGCGGCATATAACCGGTCGTTGTGGAAGTCTATGGGGGAGGCCTTTGTTCAGCAGTGGACTACATTTGGCTGATATGATGACTTTCAAAAGGCGGCCTCCTTGTGGATTAAATGGGTCAGTGTGGGATGTTAACCCACTAAAACCACTCGGAACATGGAGGGAGGCACTGTGGCCTCTTAAGGCTCAAGCGTCAGGTTTGGGCGCGAAATTCATTTTTTTTCTTGGTTTTTCGCAAATTATTCGACTATATGTAGTTGAAATTGCGACATCAACAATAACTTATTCACGATTGAGTACAAAAATCTTTGCTAATAAATCGCTATCGTAGGAGGTTTAGGTGTAAATTAAGTCCGCCTATGTACTACATTTGTGTATATGCATTAATTGGCCGAATCCACTATTTTACACCAAAATCTTCGGCAATAACGATATTTAAGCAAAAGTTTTAATGCTCAATCGTGAATAAGTTATTGTTGTTATGAATAAGCTATATTTTATTCTTCTTCTTCTTTCTTTCGTACCTAGAACGTGTTATAGCCGAATAATTTGCGAAAAACCAAGAAAAAAATATATTCGCACCCAAGGCTCACGCTTTAGCCTGAATAGACGACCCCGGTAACCTTCGCTGTATTACACTCACCATCATCGGCTGACAACACCTTGGTGTACATCTGACAGCTCTTCAGACTCCACTTACTTCGCAACAGACAGCGCAGACTGGCGCGCAGGTAGCGACGGACCAACTGAAGGAAATGGATCTTGTTTAGTCATTTAGAAAAAACCTCTAGTATACACTGCTCAAATCAAATAATTTAACGTAAAATAACTGCCTGTATTTGCCGAAGGATTAAGCACAGGTGTAAATTTCGCCGGTATGTTTAGGTCCCATGTAATAGGGGGCGAGCCTAGCCCAGCTGAGTACTGAGAATTTCATAGAAAAACCCAATAACACTTTGCTTGACCTGTGAATCGAACCCAGGACCTCTAGAAATCAAATAATTCAAATCATTGTTTTTCCAAACAGTCTGTATGCCACACATAATTTCATTTTCTAGACATTATAACAGCCTCATATTCATTTTAATAAAACCCACTAATACTATGATTCAAAAATGCAAATAGACAACATACCATAAGGAATTTGTCTGTCCGATGCTGGTCCAGTCCGTACCACTCTGTGGCGAGCACTCGGAGCCCAGCCTTGTAC
This sequence comes from Subacronicta megacephala, assembly GCA_958496365.1. NCBI lineage: Eukaryota > Metazoa > Arthropoda > Insecta > Lepidoptera > Noctuidae > Subacronicta > Subacronicta megacephala. The sequence goes on along the minus strand of OY292541.1, from coordinate 7,284,060 downwards.
ATCAGGAGAGCATGCTGCAGATGTTCTTCTGGGAACAGGTCCAACACTGCAGATATGTTCTCACACAGCTCCTCCTAGCGAAAAAGTAACAATTCATGTTTCATGATAATATATGTAATACATACATACTGACATACACTCACACCATTTTCCCACAGGGGTAGGCAGGAACTATGGACTAAGCTGATAAGGTTAGTGTATGATAATATAACATAAGTCATACTTTTAAAGACTGCATAGCTTGGTAACATGTCATGAGACCACTTTTTGTAACGTAAGAAAGTAGTTGCATGGTTCCAAATAATGAATCTTCAACTTTATAACCCCTGTTTTGTTTTAGACAAGATATTTCGTGATTTTATCCCAACCCTTTTCAGAGCCTCATGTAATTAATAGATGATCCCTGATAATTGGTTGCGAACATCCCTGCTAAGTTCCTGATCAAAAAAGAAATTAATGTAAGGAAAGGTCTGGTTCACCTTAGCGATGGAGCTAGTATACTTTTCCCAAAGCACAACTCACCAAAGGGGGTTTTAAGACACCATATTGCACCGTTATTCAAGCAGTATAAACATAACTTACCTGTATTAGAGGCTTGTCTGACATCCACACAGCATAGAATAGTCCTTTCCATACTCTGATAAAGTCATCTTCTTTGAATTCTGTAATTAATATCCCTTGGTCAATCACCAGTCTCTTGATAAAAACATGCTGTCTTTCTAGAACTTTTTAACAACATCTTAGACGTCAAATTTCAGTCTAGTATTGAATCAGCATCACAACCATTATACAATAAACAACTCTACGACATGAGAACGTGTAAAATAAAATAGCAACGTACATGAAAATATTTAAGGTTAAGTACTGACATCAACACAATAGTTCATTTATTTTAACACAAAAGCGTTAATAACAGAAAATAATGATACTAAAACCCTGCCCACTAACCGTATCCTTTCTCAAAACAGTTTAAAAGCCATTTTTTCAACGTTTTTAGTACTTTATCGCGGGTTTTCTTCTCATTCCCCGACAATAGTCGTGCAAACTTTATCTCTTGTGCTACAATCAAAACCTGTTCCTTTTTAGGCTTTATTTTCTCTTTTTTCCTTGTCCTTTCTTTCTTTTCTGTAGGTTTCTCTGGGATTTTCATTTTAATTGTATTATTAAAAACAATCGACCACCATGCGACTATCGCGTTTATTTTATTTCATAGAATTGACAATTGTTAAGGTTGACATGACAGTAATAATGACATTGACATTATCTCTATTATCGAGCGATTCGTCGATGGTTGGTTTGTTCGAAATAAGTAAGCCGATCGGAAGTTGTCTGCAAGTGGTTTACAAGTGGTAAATTTTAATAGAAAGAGTCGGTATAAAGATAACTAGAGTCGTTTATGTTTCACATTTCTAATTATTTTGTTTACTAATTTCGATTTTTATGTATTAAAACACTTCATTAAACGATTTTATCACCGCGGTAGTTCGGAACGGCTCACTTCCGATCGGCTTCATTATTTCGAACAAACTATACACACGGCTACAGGTCAACCTATACAAATCCAGTTTAAGCTGATCTCGCATTGTATAGGCTTCACATACAATAAGAGGCCTATAATAATTTATAGCAGCACTCAGAAAGAATCATAAGGTGGGAGAGGATAGATAGGAAAATATTATGACCGACAGCATTGAAGGTATTAAAGAAGTCAATAAGTACTTTACCAATATTGTGATTTTCGAATCCTCCATGCCCTGTCTAATAATGTCATTAATTATGATAGAAAATTGAGCGTTCATTATATCAGTGCTGCCAATATAACAGGTTAATAATTGTTCCATATCCCTAAATATTGATTTTCTTAGGTTCTTATTAGTGTTAGCTACTTTTAATGACTTAAGAGCCTTATTATACAACGTTAGATATACCTACCTTATACAACGTTAGTTATATACCTACTTTACGTAAAAGTACTTTTCTGAATTTTTAATTCAGTTTTATATAATTATTAAAATAAAAATGCTTACTAGCTAACTAGTCTATTGGTCCTAGTCCTAGAGGTCCTGGGTTCGATCCCCAGGTCGAGAAAGTGTTCTATAGGATAAGTTATGTTAAAAATAAAAATAATATTTTGCTTTGCTTTATGAATGGGCCTTTCAAACCCTATCGAAAACCTATTGAAAGGGTAACCTGAACGGTTCCGACTCGGTTTAGGGTGCTCGGAACTTCCGAGCACCCTAAACCGACGGTCATGCATGAAGAGATTAATGAATGTAGATGAAGCGAAAGTAGTGTGCCAGGATCGTAGCAAGTGGAAATCTATAGTCTCTGCCTACCCCTATGGGAGACAGGCGTGACAATATGTATGTATGTAACCTGAACGGTTTGGATAGCATGGTTTGCGCTTGATCTGTAATATAGTATAGATTGTGACGGCATGCAGAAATGGTTGAACGCGGCTTCTAGTTTACCTGCTCGTGCATTTTCCTATATTACTTACCTACTATACTCTGCCATATTATATTTTTAACGTGAGTTATAATTTCACGTAAGCGTGTCACGTAAGCACAAAGACTATTAATGGCTATAATTCTCTTTCCGTAAGCAGTAAGCGTTTTCATTTGTTCTGGGATTAAAAAAGCTTTGTACAAACTAGGTAAATTAGGTTATAATTTTATAAAATATGAGTATTGCGTGAGCTCATTGAGCTGACGGAAACTGATAAAATGATGACAATGAGTTGTAGGTTTAACTATCGATCTCATAATCTTGCTTCTCATAGGCTTGCAAGCCTTTAGTGGCGTTGAAATTTTGAACTCTGCTGAATATTGATCGATTTACATACTTAGATAACAAAGGGATACAGCAGACAACACTGTAAATTTATGTACTTAGATACGTATGTATGAATTCTAACCTCACACGTAATATTGTGTTATTACAAGATCAAAATTATACATACATATACATATAAACAATTTCGACGATATAACTGTACTGGCCTGAAGTTATAAGCAAAGTCAAATCCAACTTAGCGCACATGCGATACGCGGCAAGCCGGTATTAGACCAATGGCTGGTCGAACATTTGAACGAACGTCAACGTGCATCAACCCCCGCGGCCAGCGTCAATTCTTCTTCACTTGTCTGAAGTTGTCTCAGTCAATCGTTAGTGTCTGACGTTGATACACGTGTCGTTCCCCCGCACCCCGGTGCTATAAACAGTCGGTGCCAAAAGTGATACGCGTTGTTCTTTAATTTTACGTTATTTTTGTTTTTCGTAATTGCTTTGCTGGACTTTGGTGATTTTTTGTAGGTTGTTCTGTGGTATCTTATCGTGTAAAAATGTCTGAACGGAAAACTGTTTTACGTCGTCAGGCGAGAAATATAATTTATAATGTCGTAATGTATATGCAGAAGGAGAAAAACGAAGGCGTGCATAATGTCGCGCAAGTACAGAAGCGGACCGCTGATGCAACCGGCACGTCGATGCGGAGTGTGAGCAAAATTATTAGCGAAGCTAAGAAATATGACATGGTGTCTGCTTTCCGTACTCCTGGCAAAAGACGTGCAAAAACGAAGCCAATCACGGGACTTGATGAGTTTGATAAAGGCGTCATCAAACGCATTATACACAATTTTCATTCCACTGAGAAGGCGATGCCGACTATATCAAAATTAAAGGCAAAGCTGAAAACTGAAATTAATTATAAAGGGTGCTCCACAAGTCTCAAAACTATTATAAATCAACTAGGGTTCAGATGGCAGAAAGCACATCCCGGTAGAAATGTTTTGATGGAAAAACATGATACTCGCCTAAAAAGGATTGAATTTATACAAAATATTAAAAAATACAGAGAACAGCAAAGACCAATTGTTTATGTTGGCGAATCCTACGTACATTCTTGCTATTTAAAATCTACGGAATGGTCAGATAGCTACTTAGGATCGAAGGTACCTATTTCTATAGGGGAAAGAATTATATTCATCCATGCGGGATCTGAAGATGGTTTTGTCCCAAACGCTTTATTAATGTTTCAATCTGAAAAGAAGTGTGGAAGCTATCGCAATGATATGGATTTTAATATCTACAAGCAATGGCTGAAAACTAAACTTATTCCCAATTTGAGCCCAAACTCTGTAGTCGTTTTAAATAATACACCCTACAATAATAAATTAAAAGACCCTACACCAACTTGCACTTCAAAAAAAAGTGATATGCAGTTATGGTTGACCGAAAAAGGTATACAATTTAGCACAAAAATGCTAAAGCCTGAGTTATATGATCTAATATATCAACATAAAAAAGTTCATAAACAAATTGCAGTGGATGATATATTTGCTGAGCATCATCACATAGTTTTACATATGCCTCCCTACCTCCCAGATTTAAACCCCACTGAGCTGGCGTGGACGGCTATTAAGGGCTATCTAGCTGATAAAAGCGTTGATTTAAATGTTACTCAAACGATGCAACTAATCGAAGAAAAAGTAAATCAGATGGGGAAAAAGGAATGGATGGACTTTTGCAAAAAAGTGAAACAGATTGAAGACCAATATATACTTAGTGATCGCGCCGTCGACGAAATGATGGATAAGTTTTTAATATTTCCAGAAGACAGCTCAGAATCCGAGAACGAGTCAGAGGTCGAAAGTGATGATGATTCGTCGGATGACACGGATTAGGACTAAATGAATGGTCAGGGACACGGAACTAATTATCCATCGGCCATAAAATTTTACTTGGCTTGCATAAAACAAAAAGTATGTTAAAATATCTATTAAATGTATGTTTTAATAATCAATCAACGAAGTTTTATTTTCCTACATATTACATAAGCACTCTTTTAAATTATCGTTCTTGATAATTATGTTCGATACAATACTAAATTTAAACTAACATAAATGTGTTATGTAGAAATGATTACGAAAACAATTATTTTTATTCTTAATATATTTCCGAATGCTACCACTATATTACGCGACTGTACCTGCGCAGCGATTCGGAACCCGAGACTAAGCACCTGTGTTGCCATTTTAGTATTTTAATGCTAAATGTAGCATTATTTTATGAAACACTGACAAATTTTAACGACGGCAACGTACGGAAGATTGATGTATCTAAAGATAGTGGTCTCTTCTTCCTCAATATTATGATGTATAGTAATAGTCCGACTTTGAAGATAAATTACCGTGCAAAACTAGTACTCTGTGAAATCATTTACCAGTGGATGTATTTTCAATCCGGACATGGTAATCTTCAAGAAGCGAGCCTATTCTTTTCTAATTTTGCTTGCAATCCCTCCGGTGTTATTGGTTTCAATACTATCAATCTGCGGCGGTCGGTTTACCCTCAGGTGACCCGCTTGCTCTTACTACTAGGTACTACTTAAACCAACAAAAAACATAAATAAAAGTGAGTTAAATTTTTTGTGCACAACCACAATTTAGCATTTTTTCTAAATTAAAAGTGGCAACACCAAAGCCAATGACTTCATACGTCATCGCATCGTCGGTCGGTTTTCTGCTCAGTTACATCGTCGAAAACAATGACATTATACTATGGAAGTAATAAAATTTTACTTATATTTTTATCCAGAACTAGCTACAAAAGTTATGAGGTTGTGTTCCCATTGCCCACTTGCTATTCCCATTTAGAATCAGCTCAGACGTCACAAACAGAAACACCATGTCCATTACTGGCAGTAATGGCTAAATAATTTATCCATATTGTTATGAACCTTTAAAAAAAAACACTTTTTTTTCTGAATTATGTTGTTTAATGTTTTGTTTTAGTATTTTCCTTTAATTAATTTATTATACTCTTTGGAGCAATGACTTAATACTTTAGTATGTACTTATTTCGAAACTATGATAACAATTCACCAATAGTCCGCGCTCTCGTGATGCTAAAAATGCTCTTCTGACATCATCACCCGGGCATTCAGGGCAAATTTTGACAAGATGTCTACATGAAATTTTGTGGATGAATATTTACTTACTACATACAACGCTTCTCTGCGGCGAATCAAGAAAACATTTAAGTTGAAACTTCAGCATTACAATTGTGAAACAGCATCGAATTTCGTTGTCGTTTTTGTAAGATACATCTACAAAGTACAAACATACAGTAAAGAAACGAAAATTCTAAATATGTACCTACCCAGACATCTTGTTTTGGCTTCTATTGCTATTAGGGAAGTCCCTAACATTAACACCTTTTTTTCCACTGTTAAAATAGTTATTAGGTACTTACCTTCTTTGAACAAAATGTACACCTAAAGTTCGCCGGTATGTTTAGGTCCCATGTAATAGGCTAGCCTAACCTCCGAGCTATTACTGAGAATTTCAAAGAAAAACTCAATAACACTGGTCAACCCGGCATCGAACCCAGGACCTCTAGTGTAGCAGTCCTGCTTGGGAACACTTGACTAATGAGGCAGTGATGTAGGTGACAAAAATAAGCACAATATAAAAGTATAACATTTATTATTAATTATATTTCATATAAGAATAATTCCGTAGGCACTTGTATCGCAAATTGTAACGAGCCAATAACAAAACAACAATAGAAACATTATTTACAATTACAATTTAATATTTTATTTATTAAGAAAAATAATAATTACTTATAATTTAAAACAATCTCCATAATTTTAGTTGGTTGGGGAGAATACATGTATTTTTACTATACTTGGTTTATAATAAATAAATAAAAATAAATCTCCGAAATATAAGTGCATAACTTCCGAACGGCTGCACCAAATTGGATAATTATTCTTTTTTTAACCCCCGACGCAAAAACAATGGGTGTTATAAGTTTGATGTGTCTGTGTGTGTGTGTGTCTGTCTGTGGCGCCATAGCTCCCCAACGGATGAACCGATTTCGATTTATTTATTTTTTTAGAAAGGTGAATTAGTCAGGAGTGTTCTTAGATATGTTTGATGAAAATCGGTCGAGATATAATGAAATTGCCGGGGGTTTTTAAATTTAAAATTTTTGTGTTTGCTATTGTCAGGACTAGGATTGCAAAAAAATATCGATCATTATTTTTATTAATTGATAAAAAAAACTGTTCGATATTTTACTATGAAATATGGCGGTACAAGAATTGTGGCAAACGGCGTTCTATAGTTTCTGCTTACCCCTAGTGCGGAAGCAGGTGCGAGTGTGTGTATACAAGAAACAAAATGTAATAGTATTCATTAAAAATATTATTCTTTTGTTTCATCTACCTACACGAATTTTGGAATATTTCATATCTTGTGCAATTGTTTATTTTTTTATAAAACTTTTAACCTCATACCATCTTTTTATAGAGAGAAGGGTCATATTGAGGGGATTGGCCGATTATGTAAGTAAGCAAAAAATATTGCCCCATTAGTTATGTGGCCTTAAGAGCCTCAGCTTTGGGTTCGATTCCCAGATCAGGCAAGTTTTATTGTTGTTGGAGAATTATATAAATAAATAATACCTTAGATGCTCTTTACTAGTTTTTACTAATAATTCGAATTATAAATATGATACACATACATGTATTCTTCACCAACATATAAGTATAAAAATAAAAATAAATAACATTGGAATGTCTGGTTGCTCAGAAGCAGAAGCGAGATAAGGCGTCAAATGTTTTGTTCATTAAATCACACTTGTGGCATGCTTATATTAAAATGATATCATTATAGTAAGTACAGGGCCGTAGCGTGGGGGCGTGGGGGCATGGGGGCATGGCCCCGGGGGCAAGCGCCACGATTTTTTCACTAGTGAATTTAAACCTCAAATCGTACCCGTAATGTTTCGTGCCAAGCAAAAGGGTGCGAAAGTTGCTCTTAATTTATCAAATGATTCTTAAAATAGGTACTTCAGTTGATTTGCTAGTCAAGTTCGGCCCCGTGCGACGAAATCCCATGCTACGCCACTGAATAAGTCACATAATAACTAAATAGTGCCTATATAAGGCGCCATTCGTTTTGGGAAAGACAATTTATAATATCCAGCTAACTCTGACCTCTTATTATATAGAAAGTCTATACAATGCGAGATCAACTTAAACTGGAAATGTATAGCTTTACCTGTAGCCGTCGTAAGCTGGCTGTGATTTCTCATCTTAATCACGTTTATTGATATAGACTTACTATTTGATATATTATATATTTGATACGAAGAATAACAATGCGTCTCGGCAATCTTCGACAAGACAGAAGTACACATGGCTACATATCAAGCTATAGGAAACCAGCTTAGACTGACCTCCCAATGTAAAGGCTTTCCGTAAAATTTAAGGTCAGCCTATACTGGATTTGTATAGCTTGATGTGTAGTCGGGCGTACAAAGAGTTTGTGAACAATTTTAATGAAAAAAAAAGATGTCTCCTGCCTGTCCCACGAGCAGGCGACATGTTTCTACAAAGAATTCGTGGTATTTTTTTTGTACCTCAAAAATTCCGCTCTCAGAACTCACTTTTGTACCACAAGTAATGAATCACTCTCCCTTTCCTATTGCCATCTCTCTTCCTCTAGGAGTTTATCTCTTCAGTCATACCTATTTCCTGAACAAACTCAAATTAATTTAGTAATTCAAAGCAACAAGTTAAAAATTACGGGGAAGGATGTTGACAATTGATAAATGTTTTAAAGCACGAAGCTTGCGGACACGCATAAGTAATTTCGTATAATGTTCAAAGAAACATAATAATAAATGAAATATTTTAAGTTTCTGTAATTGACTCTGCGTAACATAGGATTAATTTATTATAAAGTATTCATTCAGGCAATGCATATGTGCTCTGAAGTTTCACAGCAGTCAAATCCCTAGCCGCGTCTGTCTGTCTGTTCGCGATAAACTCAAAAGCTCCTGCACCGATCCTCATGCTGTTTTCACTAATGGTTAACAGAAAAGTCGAGAAACCACGCGGACGAAGCAGTGGGCGGAAAGTTTGTATACTGTAAAACGCTGATAAGCATGCGCGCTCGTGGCATGCTATCTCGGTCACTCTCTTTAGATAAGTCAATATATATTACCTGGTCACTTAGTGCAGAAGACATTTGGCATCGTCAAGGGCGTAGCGAGGAGATACGGGCAAGGGGAGGGGGGGTAGCTGGCTGCCCCCCCCAGTAGATGCAACCGTATCGAACAACAAAGTAATATTACGTAGGTACTCAATTAATAAACAAAAACAAAGTTGATTCTATTGACAGGTGAATTTTATAAGATTGTACAGTTTCCAGCACATCAGCTTATACAAAACTGTAAAAAAAATCCAAATGATTTTAAACCTTAAAATGTTATTGATTCATTTTAAAAACAACTGAAAATTTGACATTTTGTGGTAACTTGATGTGCTTGATTGTACTATGAATGGTTGAATCTAGATTCGCTTTTTTACGGGCGAAACCATATTTATATATATTCTTGGTTTGTCTATGCGTGCCCCGCCCTTAACAAAATCCTAGCTACGCCCTTGGGCATCGTAAATTCTTCGCATTCGTGAGTGAATTTCGATAGTTATGTTAAAAAAACACCACGTGATTTTACCTGCGTCGCCGTTTGGTACGCTAACTTAAGAAACGCACAATTATTTCGTCGGAACTGTACCTGTAATGTCAACTTCAGAGTAGTAGAGTAACATTACCGGAACTGTTATGTATGTTTAAATTTATTATTTTGCTTCTTTGAATCAAGAATAGGCTGTTTTTGCCTGGACCGACTAAATTTGAAATCCATCCCTCCATTCTTAAACACAAATTGCATTCTTTTATTAATGCAAGGAGCTAAAAAATGTATTGGCGCTAGTGTGAGTAGAGGTTATGTATCTTTATAGATAATTAAGTAGGATTAAGGTTTAAGTAAACTGTGACGTATCTGCTAGCAAGAAATAGTTACTAGACAAAGATAATAATCGTTGTAAAATACTGAAAAAGGTACAGTCGCCAGCATATCAGGTTATACAAAACTGTCAAATTTGTCCAAATGATTTTAATCCTTAAACTGTTAATGATTTAGTTCAAAATCAACCCAGAAAATTTGACATTTTGTGGTAACTTGATGTGCTCGCGACCGTACTTATGATAACAAACAACTTTTTCAATGAAAGTATTGTTACAAAAAATAAATTAAGTAGTAAAGCTGCTCTAATACTAATAGCGTACTGGTTCAGTAATATTGAGATAAAAAACAATGTCTCTTTGGAGAAGTAATTAGTTACCTAAGTACCATTCGTGTATTTTACACAAATTATTCACTGTATATAAATATCGACAGAAATACAAACCATGTAACTAAATTTATATTCTCTGAAAATCTACATGAAAAGAGCCAAGAGTACACACGGCTACACATCAAGCTATACAAATCCAGTTTACGCTGGCCTCTTATTGTATGTGAAGCCTATACAATGCGAGATCACCTTAAACTGGATTTGTATAGCTTGATGTGTAGCCGTGTGTACATGGTGACGCGATATTTTTTATGTTAAAGGATAGCTTAAATGGCGGCATCTCTTGTTTTTTTTTTTTATTGTTACTCATGGAGGTCTATGTCGTGCTCTGACTCTACATATACACATAAAAGAAAATAGTAAAACTGTTTACCAGCGTAAACATGAAGGTATTCAATCTTATATGCAATCGAAATAGATGACCAAATTTGAATCGAAGCGGCGGTAGCCTAATGGCTTGGGCGTCGGACTTGTGATCATGTGGTTTCGGGTTCGAAACCCACCCATTGCACTACTGACGTGAACCCACTCGTAACACAAGCATTTAGATGACAAATAAAAATCTATTGTAATTTGTTCAGCGGTTTCGACGTAACAGGTAACAGTTTAACAAAGTTACTTTTGCATTTATAATTATTAGGTACTATGGAAGTTATGTTTTTATTAAGCGCATCTAAAAAGAACTGGCTAATTAAACCTCCTTTCACACTAGCGCCACCTACCGTCACAAATGCACACTAGTCGTCATCATCAAACATAGACAAGGGGTCTTCGAACACCGACTCTGCTTGTTTCGCGGCCGTTACCGTTGACCTCGATGGCTGGGGTTTTTGTTCTGTGAACATTATAAATAAGTCTGAAAATTTCAGGTAAAATTAAATTAGAACGTTGTTGAATTTTATGTAATGATGAAAAAATTGTTAAAGACCGCAAGTGCAAAGCATTACATTATTTCAAGTAGTAACCATCAGATTTGATACGCGCTTGTTTTTTTTTTACTAGAAGGCAATGGCTTAGTTTGCACAATCTACGATGACAAATAAGAATATTATTTGTACAATATAGGTTTTTGAAATATTATTTAAAATCAAATAAATAATGATTACTGAACCTTTGATTTCGATTTGTCACTTGTTTCCAAAGTCATCTGTATAAAATGTAATTTATCATAATATTACTTACCAACACTCTTCTTCGTTTTAATACCGAATAGATCATCATCATCATCATCACTGAACAGTGATCCCTTCACTACTTCTCTTTTTATTTCTTTTTTCTGTTTCTGCTCCACTTCTCTCTTGCTCGTACCAAATAACTCTGCCTCGCTGTCAGAATCAAAAAGACTAGTATTTTTCACAATTGATTTTCCTTTGAAAATCTTTTCATCATTTTCGTCATCAAAGAGAGATGTTTTAGAATCTTGTTTATCGTCAGATTGATTGTAGACTTTGCCTAAAGTATACACACCTAAATTTGAGTCTATATTTTCAGATGTTAAACTTGTTCCAGGTTTAACTGAAGGACTAGTATTAAATATATCTTCATCGTTTAGGATGTAGACTACTTTAGATTTAACGTCTCTTGGATAAATAGTTTTTTCTGGGATTTCAGCTTGTGTTTCTGCAGCTACAGGTGGAATTGGAACCTCTGTTTCTACTGTACCACTTTGTATATCAGACTTAATTGTACTTTCAGAGTTCGGTTGCTCTTTAGATTCCTCTGTACTTTCAGAGTTTGGTTGATCTTTAGATTCTTCTGTATTTTCAGACTGAGTATTGTGGTCTATGTTCTGTTCTCTGGCATCGTCTAAATCTGTTTTTATATGATTCTTAGGTGGATCATCGATAGAACTAGAATTGTCAGTAGAATCTTCTCCGAAATCTATAGCGGATTTCCGTACAGCCTCTCGCCTAGCTCTTCTAGTAGACGGTCTTCTTTTGACCTGAATCCTAGGTCTTTCTTTAGACAGTTTATTATCAAGGACACCAGATTCCGGTTCGCCGTCAAAACTAACTGATTTCAATGTGGAATCAGTATTTTGACTTTCGGGAACTTCAGTTTCAGATTTCTGATGTTCTGGGTAAAGTTTAGGGTCCGGTTTCGGATTTTGAGCTACGCTATGAGTTTGGCCGTCTGGCAAGTCGTTTGGTTTAGCTTTTTTAGGTGAAGCTCCTGGTAATAAGGCATTTACGTTTATATTTAGACCAACTTTTAATTTACCAACTTTTTTGGGTTCAGATTTTGATTCTGCACGCGATTCTTCGGTATAGTCAGATCTAGGTACATAGTGAGGTTTGCTTTTGGGTATTTTAAATAGTTCTTCGTCAGATTTCGAGTCTGAATCTCGTTTGCCTGTTTTACTTTCAGACGGTACAGGTTTTAATGTTGGAAGAGACTGGAAGAGTTCCTCGTCCGAAGACTTGCTCGCTAATGCCTGACTTTTATTCTCTTGTTCTTTTGAATCTAGAGACGAAATTGAAATCGACGGATCTAGAAATGAAACAGGTTTCTCTAATTTAGGTACAGACGAAAATAGGTTGTTGTCATCTGATATATCTAATTGTCTTTTAGGTAAACTTGGTTTAGATTCTTTTGTAGGCGTTTTAAAAAGTTCGTCGTCTGATGTTATTGTTTCTCGTTGTATGGTTTCCGTGGTAACCGGATTGGGTTGCTTAAATATATCTTCGAGAGGTTCTTTACTTGTATCAATATTATGTATACTAGGTGCTGCAGGTATTGTACTAAATAAATCCTCAACCAGGTCTATTTTATTGAAATCAGGTATATTATTGTCAGTTTGAGGTACACAAGTATTATCTATATTGTCTGTATCCGGAATCGGTAATGTTTTTTCATTCTGCGGCAATTTCGGTGTAGGTAGCGTTAAAAACATGTCATCATCTAAATCATTATTGATTTTACTGGATTCATTATCTGGTGGTTCGTCAGTGAATATACCAAATCTATCTTGATTTGCTGCAAAATCTACTGGGTTATCATCAAATGTAGTATCATTCTTTTTGAAAAATAGGCTCTCGTCATCAGAATCATCATCAAATAATGCATTCACATTTTTACTCCTCTTGGGTTCTTTCGGTTTTTCGAATTCAGGTGGTTCGCTTAAAATATTACTGAAAATATCCGCCTCCACATTTTTTGTAGCGATTACATTAGTTTTATTGTCCTTTTCAGTCTTTTCTGGAACTGCTTCTGTAACATCGGGTTCTCGATTTTTTAATACTGATTCAAAAACTTCTGTATTTTGTGTGTTATCTATTGATTTTGCTAATATATCATCTTTTAACATAGTATCATCAAAAATATTGTCTGTAAGGGCTTTATTATCTTTATCCTCAGTGACTATTTTACTATTATTATTTATTGTTTTATTAGTTTCTGCAGGGAGCTCATCAAAGTCTGGATCACTCATGTTATCGTTTGAATCAAAGGAACTTTCTGCGTTTTGAATAATTTTACTAATATGTTCAGACATGTTAGGTGCATTTGTTTCAGTATTCTGTATTGTATTAGATTTATTTCTATCTACATTTTCACTTACATGTACATTTTGAAAATCTTTTGAATTATTAATGGATACATCATGTTCAACAGTTTTATTTACATTAATTTCAATATTTTTAGTTTCTCTATTTATATTAAAATTATCATTTTTTATTACACTTTGTTCTTCAATTTTAATTGAGTTTGAAGGGCTTACAACAGTTTTACTATGAGTATCTTGTGAAATTTTAAATTCATTCACATTTGTACGTTTTTCAAAACCTGCTTGTATGTTTGGATCTTTCAATTTAGCAGGTTCAGCGAAAAGATCGTTCTCATCATCGTCATCATCAAAGAGTGATGTACTTTTAAAATCCTTTGATGAACTTTTAGGTGCATTAAAGTCTGAAGTCCTCTTAGAAGTCTGTGCTTCATTTTTACTTAAATCATTATGTATCTGATTGCTTATTGGAGTATTTTGTACTTTTGTAGCATTATTAAGTTTGTTGGTAATTTTTACGTCGCTAAATATATCGTCTTCATCGTCATCGAAAATACTTTTAGTTACTTCTTTATTAATTCTAGAAGGTTCTTTAACTTTATTAATAGTTTCAGTAACTTTCACAGGTGGTTTTTCACTAATTTTAGGCTTTTCAGGTTTAGGTGGAGGAATATTTTCAGTAAATAATTCATCATCACTATCGAATATGCTATTCTTATTGTTACTGCTGCTTGCAACTTCGATTTTCATTGGTTTTGGTGCAGTAATTTCTGAGAAAAGATCATCATCATCTTCGAAGAGAGACTTGGCCTTGTTTTCATCATCTTTCGAAGGCATTTTAACTACGTTTGTCGTAAATATATCATCTATATCATCGAAAAGGTTATCGCTGAATAGATCAACTTTTGGTTTTTCTACCTTTTTATCTTTGACTTTTTCTTCTTTCTTCCTTTCAATAGCTGCTTTTATATCTTTAGCTACATTAGCGTTTTTTTTCGTTACCTTTTTACCTTCAGACCTTGCGAAAAGATCGTCAAAGATATCTTTTTCTTTTCTAATCTGTTGGTTTGCCTGTGTTTCTGACCGGGAGTCGGTGTCACTATCGTCACCGGAAGTGGATGATTTGCGTTGATTCCGTTTCAAGATGGCGGCTCCTATGCTTTCTGTGCCTTTGTTACCGAACAGGGAAATGCCTCCTACTGGTTTCTGGGGGAAGGGAAAAGGTTTTTAATTAGAAGATACAACGAAACGCAATAGCATAATGCTAGACGGCACATAGAGATGTCTAGAAATTGTTGTTTTTTTTTTAACAAAAAAGTATAACGACTTCAAAAAATTATAATATCCCTTATTTTTACAATTAGTCGGTGACATCAATTTGAGTGGTGCTTTGGTTTTCGCCAGCGACATTTTTTGAAGGCACTTTTACTTTTTTGTTAAAAGTTATTTTTTTAATTTTGTAGAGTAAGTTTTGTTTACTTGTAAGCCAACTTAACGCGTCGATTTATACTGATTTTTTATTTTTGTTGATTTTTTAAAACCTGACTGATTTCGTTGCAATTTAAAACCTACTATATAAAAAATCATCAAAATCAATCCATAAGTGGCGGAGTTATCACGTTAAAATCATACAAAAAAAACCATACAGACGAATTGAGAACCTTCTTTTAGAAGTCGATTGAAAATAGAATCTCGCGCCCGAAACGAAACATATAATATGGATACGCTACATCTTTTCCTACCTTCACTCCCCTATCCATTTCCACATCAGTCGTATGGTCCTGAGTCCCCGCTGTCTTCTGTTCGGGGCTGGGTTGGTTGTGGTACACATTGGCTGGTCCCCGCTCGGTGTTGGTGCGGTTTTCAAACATGTGGGGGGTGGGGCCGGCCTCGAACAGAGACGCAGGCTTGGCACTGGGATCAGTCACTGGCTGTAGGGGGCAGAAGGGGGGTGTAGAAAATTAATGGCTGTGTTAGAAAAACAAATATCATGATTGTATATAGATATTCACATTACTTTCTCATTAGTCGAGTGGTGCTAAGCGCGACTGCTACGCTTACGGTCCTGGGTTCGATCCCCATGTCGAGCAATGTTATTGGATTTTTCTATGTAATTCCCAGTAGCAGCTCGGAGTCTGGATTTGTGCGCGGGTAATGGCAAATAGGCTCACTCCCTATTACATGGGACCTAAACATACTGGCGAAATGTGGGTGTAGATTAGTACACCTCTGCCTAACCCTTCGGGGAATATAGGCGTGATGGTATGTATGTATGTACATACATATTTTTTTAATGAACCATCCCCTACTTGTGCTGTGCTTGTACACAGACGAAGTGCTGTGATAGCCTTGTGATATGACCATTGGACTGCCAAGTCAAAGGTCTCGAGTTCGAATCCAAGGCACGCACCTCTGTCTTTTCGAAGTCATGTGCGTATTAATAATTAATTATCACGCGCTTAAACGGTGAAGGAAAACATCGTGAGGAAACCTGCATGCCTGAGAGATTTTCTTAACGGCATGTGAAGTCTGCCAACCCGCAGTAGGCTAGCGTGGTGGACTATAGCCTAATCCCTCTCGTTCTGAGAGGAGACCCGTGCCCAGCAGTGGGACAATGTAATGGGTTGATGATGAGGATCCCCTACTTACCTTGGTAGCAAAATCGCTGAATATATCTCCATCATCGTTATTCTCCTCTGTGAAGCCGAACAGGTCGTCGGCAGCCTGCGCCCGCGCATACGGCTGCGAGCGGTGAAGCTCCGCGAAGATGTCCGACTCCGGACTGTCCGAGCCGTCCGACAGCGGAGGCGGCTCGTCCGGGAATATTGTACCTGATAATAAGAGTTAAATTGGATTTTTAGATATCCAATATAAGCTGATCTCTCAGTGTACTGAAAGTCTATACAAGGCGAGGTCAGCATAGAGCGGTGTATTTATTATATTTCCAGTATAAACTGACTGATTGTAATTTATATTTGAGGCTAAACATTCAGTCGTGGGAGGTAGTGGGTGCAATTTTTTTTGTTTTTTTTTTTCTTAAATTGTCTGTGACACATTCTAGATACGGTCGCCAGCACATCAATTTACCACAAAATGACAATTTTTCTCAGTGGATTTTGAAGTTAATCATCAATAACTTAAGGTTTATAATCATTTGGAGAAATTTGTCAGTTTTGTATAACCTGATGTGCTGGCGCTCAAAGCTGAAGGTTTACCCTTAAGTAGTGCCTCTGTATCTTGATAAGTATGAGAGAAGGGAGGAGTGGGGCTGACATAGAACTGTCGCCTTACCAACGTGGTTCGTGATTTGTACCCGGTTAATGGCAATAGGCTCCACCCCTGTTACATAACCTAACATTTAAGTAGTAGTAGTACCTGCTGGCATGTCTACATGCCAGAATGAATGGAAGTACTACCCAACCACAGAATATCAACGTCAAGTAGCAGTATGCCTACTGTTGCGTTTCGTAGTGTTAAGCGCCGGAGGCCTAATTCCTTCCTCAGTCCCCTTCCTTCTCCTTTTCTCATTCCCTTTCCTTTTCCTTAAATAGGCTCCGTAACGCATCTGCAACTTTCTTGGTACTGCAGATGTCCATGGGCGGCGATGACTACTTACCATCAGGTAGCTCGCCTGCTCGTTTGCCGAGTTATGCCATAAAAAAATAACCGCGAACTGTGGACTTTTTATACTCAACTTGTGTAATTACACAAGACATTATATAAATAATAGAGGATGTAGAAAGTATGAAAAAATATATAAATTACTTGATATTGGATCCTGTGGTCTGTATATCTTGCGGACTGCTGGCTTCGCTGGCTCCTCATACTCCGGCTCTCTCTCAACCTGACGACGAAATATACAGTTGAAACCACACCAGTAATGATCTCTTGCGATCTCTCTCACTCTCTGTCTCGAGAGGGTCTTGTAGTCAGGGGCGTAGCTACCGTCGTATTAGCCGTATCAATGATACAGGGGCCCCAAACGTGTGTAAGCAAAAATTAGTAAAATGTTATCCACCATGTAACTAAATGTCGTGCTTCCAGAGAAAACAACATATAAAAAAACTGACATAGATGCATATAGAGTTTGCACTTCAGAAATGATAGAAGTCAAAAAAGCAATCTCTTTTTCCCCCTAGTTAAGCGTGCGCTCAAAAGAAAAACCATCCTACATCAGTTATTTTCCCAGTGGAGCTATGAAAAGAAAAAGTAAACAGAAAAGGGAGGAGGTTATAAAAAAAATGCCCAGTCAAGTAGAAATAGCTCTAAACGGAAAGTTAGTCTTCTCAAAACACTTCAGAACAAAATTGTAAATTAAGACTATTGTTTACGGAAACCTTCAAAAGGCGACCGGTCTTTGGGGATTGGACCGGACAGTGTGGGTTGGACACCATCAGCACACAGAGGGAGGCACTGTGTCCTCTTAATAGACCACCCCAGAAACTCCCTTGTGCAATGCCTGGCACATCCCTGGTACAGGGTGCCCCCCTGTACCTTGGAAAATGTTTTGAAGCCCAATCCAATTCATAAATTTTAATTCCGCATATGTTAAGTTGAGTCTAGGAACATACTAACTCGAAGCGGCGGTAGCCTAATGGCTAGGGCGTCGGACTTGCGATCATGCGGTTGCCGGTTCGAACCCCACCCATTGCACTACCGACGTGAACCCACTCGTAACACAAGCATTTCGCTTAGTACGAGGGGTTAACAAGATTATTAGTAATGTGTGACCCACATTGCTAGTAAGCTTTTTATTTTAAAAAAAAACTACTACTAACGTCACCTCGTGACGAATGGAGGAGACAACCTGACGTCTGTTAGAATCCTTTGAAAGAAGCGTTTGAATTGATACATACTTTTCACACAGCTACGATAACGACTATCAAATTGTAATTTTGGAAAAAAAAGGATTATATGTACAGTCACCATGAAATATATCGAAGCTAACAGACTGTTCATAATTAACTGAGCAACTAGAGCAATTAAACAATATCTCAGCGACACCAAGGATTATTAAGTTATTTTTGTGAAGGAAAAGTACGACTTCGGGCAGGATTCGAACCTGCGCCTTCTGGTTAAGAACACCAGACGCTATGACCACTAAGCCACCGCGAGTCCCACCCGCCAGCTCGAAATTTGCCTTCACATTTTTAATTTACGTCTTTGAAATGAGGTCGTATTTTTCATTCACAAAAATAACTTAATAATCCTTGCATGGAAAATGCCTAAAAAATACAAAAATATAGACATCAAGGAAGTTTTTGAATGAACACTACACATTAACAACTTTATCCCATTGAGATAAAGTTTACTTTCCCTAGTTGTTTCGATTCAACTGCCTCATTGGTCTAGTGGTTCCAAGGGCGACTGCTACGTTAGAGGTCCTGGTTTCGATACCCAGGTCGAGCGGTGTTATTGGGTTTTTCTATGAAATTCTCAGTAGCAGCTCGGAGTCTGGATTTGTCCCGGTTAATGGCAATAGGCTCACCCCCTATTACATGGGACCTAAACATACCGGTGAAATGTGGGTGTACATTGGTACACCTCTGCCTAACCCTTCGGGGAATACAGGCGTGATGGTATGTATGTTTCAATTGAATAAATGAGTAATTGTAAGGTGTTCGGAGTCCCCATCCCTGTAGACCTACCTTAGGAGGTCCCCCCGCCCCGAGCCTCCTGTAAGGTGTTCGGAGTCCCCGTCCCTGTAGACCTACCTTAGGAGGTCCCCCCGCCCCGAGCCTCCTGTAAGGTGTTCGGAGTCCCCGTCCCTGTAGACCTACCTTAGGAGGTCCCCCCGCCCCGAGCCTCCTGTAAGGTGTTCGGAGTCCCCGTCCCTGTAGACCTACCTTAGGAGGTCCCCCCGCCCCGAGCCTCCTGTAAGGTGTTCGGAGTCCCCGTCCCTGTAGACCTACCTTAGGAGGTCCCCCCGCCCCGAGCCTCCTGTAAGGTGTTCGGAGTCCCCGTCCCTGTAGACCTACCTTAGGAGGTCCCCCCGCCCCGAGCCTCCTGTAAGGTGTTCGGAGTCCCCGTCCCTGTAGACCTACCTTAGGAGGTCCCCCCGCCCCGAGCCTCCTGTAAGGTGTTCGGAGTCCCCGTCCCTGTAGACCTACCTTAGGAGGTCCCCCCGCCCCGAGCCTCCTGTAAGGTGTTCGGAGTCCCCGTCCCTGTAGACCTACCTTAGGAGGTCCCCCCGCCCCGAGCCTCCTGTAAGGTGTTCGGAGTCCCCGTCCCTGTAGACCTACCTTAGGAGGTCCCCCCGCCCCGAGCCTCCTGTAAGGTGTTCGGAGTCCCCGTCCCTGTAGACCTACCTTAGGAGGTCCCCCCGCCCCGAGCCTCCTGTAAGGTGTTCGGAGTCCCCGTCCCTGTAGACCTACCTTAGGAGGTCCCCCCGCCCCGAGCCTCCTGTAAGGTGTTCGGAGTCCCCATCCCTGTAGACCTACCTTAGGAGGTCCCCCCGCCCCGAGCCTCCTGTAAGGTGTTCGGAGTCCCCGTCCCTGTAGACCTACCTTAGGAGGTCCCCCCGCCCCGAGCCTCCTGTAAGGTGTTCGGAGTCCCCGTCCCTGTAGACCTACCTTAGGAGGTCCCCCCGCCCCGAGCCTCCTGTAAGGTGTTCGGAGTCCCCGTCCCTGTAGACCTACCTTAGGAGGTCCCCCCGCCCCGAGCCTCCTGTAAGGTGTTCGGAGTCCCCGTCCCTGTAGACCTACCTTAGGAGGTCCCCCCGCCCCGAGCCTCCTGTAAGGTGTTCGGAGTCCCCGTCCCTGTAGACCTACCTTAGGAGGTCCCCCCGCCCCGAGCCTCCTGTAAGGTGTTCGGAGTCCCCGTCCCTGTAGACCTACCTTAGGAGGTCCCCCCGCCCCGAGCCTCCTGTAAGGTGTTCGGAGTCCCCGTCCCTGTAGACCTACCTTAGGAGGTCCCCCCGCCCCGAGCCTCCTGTAAGGTGTTCGGAGTCCCCGTCCCTGTAGACCTACCTTAGGAGGTCCCCCCGCCCCGAGCCTCCTGTAAGGTGTTCGGAGTCCCCGTCCCTGTAGACCTACCTTAGGAGGTCCCCCCGCCCCGAGCCTCCTGTAAGGTGTTCGGAGTCCCCGTCCCTGTAGACCTACCTTAGGAGGTCCCCCCGCCCCGAGCCTCCTGTAAGGTGTTCGGAGTCCCCGTCCCTGTAGACCTACCTTAGGAGGTCCCCCCGCCCCGAGCCTCCTGTAAGGTGTTCGGAGTCCCCGTCCCTGTAGACCTACCTTAGGAGGTCCCCCCGCCCCGAGCCTCCTGGCGAGCTCGCTGGCGACATCTGACGGCGTCGGCTTGCATACCAACACCTGTTCCGACGGCAGCTCTGAACTTGTTTCTGATACCTATAACAATAACAATTTCTAACTTATTTTAGTGAAGAAAACACTCGCGGTGGCGTAGTTGGTTATAGTTTCAAGTGTATTTAACCTTACGCAGGTTCGAATCCTGCCCGCGTTTGAAATTTTCCTTCATTAAAATAACTTTATAATCTTTTTTGGAAAATGCATAAAAAATCCAAGAGCATAATATTTAACTTAATAATAATTATGCTTCCAGTACCTATGCACAATGATCCTACTATGCCTCTCAAATCATACTAATTATAATACAATTTTAACTCGTAATAGCCAGTATACGCTGACCGTGACCTTGAATTGTGCGGAAAACCTTAACAATGATAGGTCAATCTAATCTGGTATTGTATAGCGTCATGTGTAGCCGTGTGTCCTACATTTAAACTAATATTATACAGAGGAAAGAATTAATTGTTTGTTTACATTGAATAGGCTCTGAAACTACTGGACCAATCTGAAAAATTCTTTCACTAATAGAAAGCTACAGTATTCCTGAGTGACATAAACTATATATTATCCCGAAAAAGAACAAGAAACGTATACTCCACGCGGGCAAAGCCGCGAGCGGAAAGCTCGTAGGAGATATTTAAGAAACAATAATACAAAGTTTCTTTATAAAACACTAGATGTTCACCCGGTTCCCACGGTTCCACCCGTTTTGCCCTGCTCCCTAGGATCGTATCGAGATGCTAGATAGCCTATAGCCTTCTTCATAAACGTGGTTATCATATATAAAAATAATTATTATTTAAGGAAAAGGGAGGAGTATTAGAAAAGGAGAAGGAAGGGGACTGAGGGAGGAATTGGGCTTCCAGCGCTCCACACTCACCCTACGAAACGTCAAATAACAGTATACATACTGCTATTTGACGTCGATATTCTGTGGGAGAGTATATACAGGGTGGAAGGGAAAAAAATGCTTTTTCATACAAAAGTGCAATACCTAAACGGTTAAAAGGGAACAGCTGTTTTTATTAAATAACCGACGAAAAATATCAACGCAAGGCGTTCTAGAATCATGTACTGAATTCATGGTAAGCGGTTGTGCGTCGATGTCCTTTCCACCCTGTATACTATAAGGTATGATGTGCTGCCTCTTTGGTCTAGTGGTCCCAATCGCGACTGCTACGCTAGAGGTCTTGGGTTAGATCCCCAGGTCGAGCAGTGTTATTGAGTTTTTCTATGAAATTCTCAGTAGCAGCTCGGAGTCTGGATTTGTGCCCGGTGACTGGCAATAGGCTCGCCCCCTATTACATGGGACCCAAACATACCGGCGAACTGTGGGTGTACATTAAGTCCACATCTGCCTAACCCTTCGGGGAATACAGGCGTGATGGTATGTGTATGTTATGTATAATGTACTGACGGTGGTGTGTGTGTCGGGCGCGTGCAGGTTGTGCGCGGGCGCATCTTCGTGTTCGGAGGAGGAGGAGGAGTACTGGTCCCTGTCGGGCTCCTCACCGCGCCCCGAGCTCTCCGAGTCGCTCTGTTCCACCACCAGACCTGACAACAACAACATCATCATCTAAATATATATAACTCAAAGGTGACTGACTGACTGACATAGTGATCTATCAACGCACAGCCCAAACCACTGGACGGATCGGGCTGAAATTTGGCATGCAGGTAGATGTTATGACGTAGGCATCCGCTCAGAAAGGATTTTGATTAATTCTACCCCCAAGGGAATAAAATTCTACCCCCAAGGGGATAAAATAGGGGATGAAAGTTTGTATGAGAAAACTAGCGGGCGAAGCCGTGGCCGGAAAGCTTGTCATCCACTAAACGACTCAAACAACATGATATACAGAAACTTGGTGACAGATGGTGAAGGATAAGGTATCTCCTGCAGGAACTCCTACGACACGATAAAGCTAACGGAACAAATCTGCTTATAGTTCGGGACTGATTGCAGATAAGCACAAAAAAAACATCATCCCTCTCCGACAGCTGATTTCAAAATGAGTGGTTCAACTTTTACAGTCCACCACGCTAGCCTACTGCGGGTTGGCAGACTTTACACGCCATCGAGAAAATCTCTCAAGCAAGGTTTCCTCACGATGTTTTCCTTTACCGTTTAAGCGCGTGATTAAGTATTAATACGCACATGACTTCGAATAGTCAGAGGTGCGTGCCTTTGACTTGGCAGTCCAAATCTTAATCCCTCTCATTCTGAGAGGAGACCCGTGCCCAGCAGTGGGCAGTATATGATGATGATAACTAGTTAAATGAATATTATAACATTTACCTGCGTGCCACTTGTTCTGCCAGGCCTGCGACCCTATGATGTGCGGCAGCGGACGGTTGGCGTACACGTCCTTGGGTTTCAGAACCATTCTGATGACAACAATGCTCATTATTTCAAACTTGAATTTGTCAAAAAGAATAATAATTTAAAGAATTAACCATATTGTAAAATAATTTTATATCTTAAACAGTTTTGGAGGTCAGTGACTACAATTTCAGTGGTTCTTTTGTTTTCGCCACCGACTTCAGAAACTGTTTTAGGGATAAAATTATTTTATTATTTTTTGAAGTTGGTTTTAAAATTTTTTTTAAAACCACTCAACCGATTTCGATAAAATTTTAATGGGACTACTTGAGTTATTCGTCCATTTGTCGCGCACATACTTAATGCAAATTTAAGACTTATATGATTTTCCCACAGATGCAAAGTCAGAACTGGACTAAATTAAAATGGGACCAATCGGGAAGCACCAGCTTTCAAATAAAAAAAGAAACATCAAAATCGGTTCACCCAGTCGAAAGTTAGGGAAACAAACATTTAAAAAAAATACAGTCGAATTGAGAAAGTCCTTTTTGAAGTCGGCTGAAAATATAATTAAACTAGTTTCTACCTGCGACTTTAAGTGGACTTCAAAATTGAGTCCAACCTGGACAAAACTATACTCCATTTGGTTAGGTACTTAACTAAAGGTAAACAAATCATAAAAAAGGTTCTTTTATAGTGCCATTTTTCATCTTGAAACAAAACGTAACCAAAATAAATTATTTAATCATTCAAAATAATTTTCCTTTACTTTATTAGCATATTTTACTACTTTGTTTAATACTAAATGGTAATTATAAATTCTTAAGCTTGCAACCAATAAATAAATCAAACCTGATAATTATGTCATAAAGTATTGCAATGCGCCTACTAGAAAGAATCTAAAAAGACAGGAAATTAAAACCTTTTTCTACATAATAGACTTTTGTTAACTCGAAAAAATTAAGAAGTAGTAGCGCGAGGAAGCGCGGCAAAATAATTAACCGATATTATACTTAGTCGGGTAACCAGACGCCATTCGTAACAGTTTGTACTTTCAATCGTTTTTGTGTTTTTTTTTTGCCGTAAATTGTATTATTTAGTTATAGTTTTGTTTGTTCGTTGTTTTTATTGATTATTAGATGTGTTGTTATTAATTTCACTCCCAATTCATAAGATAAGATAAAGGTTGAAGAGCCCTGAGCGCCGCCATTTTTATTGTTTACCTTTAGTTGTACCTAACCAAATGGAGTATAGGTGTTCGGAGCAACGCAACCGAACAACTCAGCAGTTTTGCCTTTGCGTATTTTTTAACTATAACTATCTTTATAACTCCCTCTAAAAACATGACGACATGGCAAAACATGACGTGTAAAAATTATGTAATGAACATTTTGCATGCCCTACTGTGTGTGTAAGTCATGTTTGACAAATAAATGATCTGCAGTGGGGAGCAGTGGGATTATTATAGGCTTTAGTTTATACATTGACTGCCTCATTAGTCTAGTGGTCCTAAATGTGACTGCTACGGTAGAGTTCTTGGGTTCGATTCCCAGGTCGAGCAGGGTTGTTGGGTTCTTTTATGAAATTCTCAGTAGCAACACATTTTGGATTTCTTCACCTCCAATTACATGGGACCTAAACATACCGGCGAACGATGGGTGTATTTTATTTTTATATGGGATAAACGGCAAACGAGCTGGCAAACCAACTAATAGTAAGTAGCCATCGCCGCCCATGGACATCTGCAACACCAAGCCCTTGCCGAGCTAATGAAAAAAGAGGGGAAGGAGAAAAGGAGAAAGAAGGGGAGGAATTGAATTTGAAGCGGCGATAGCCTAATGGCTAGGGCGTCGGACTTGCGATCATGTGGTTGCCAGTTGACACCCCACCCATTGCACTACCGACGTGAACCCACTCGTAATACAAGTATTTAGCTTAGTACGAGGGGTTAACAAGAATACTAGTAATGTGTGACCCACATTGCTAGTAAGCTTTTTTTTTAAAAAAAAAAGTAGACTACCTTTAGGATTTTGATGAGAATGATGATGATGATATTCCAATGATGGTCATAGACCCTAAGCTCACCTGGTGGTCATCTCATCATCGGTGTCGGACTCCGTATCACTGTCGTGTAGGATGGTGATGACTTCGTGAGTCCTCTCTAGAACAGATATACTCCGCTTCAAAGACGTCAGTTCATCTAGTACTACAGGCTTAGGGGGCTCCTGAAACAACAACATGTTTAAGAATTACAACATACCATCACGCCTGTATTCCCCTAAGGGTTAGGCAGAGATATCCTTAATGTTCACCGTCAGTTTGCTGGTATGTCTTCCTTCGTTTTGTTTTTTTAACCCCCGACGCAAAAAACTGTCTGTGGCATCGTAGCTCCCGAACGGATGAACCGATTATGATTTAGTCTTTTTTGCTTGAAAGGTGAATTATGAAGTTTAGAATTGTGCCTGGGTTAATAGCAATGGGCTTACCCCCTATTACATTTGACCTCAACACCAGCGAACTGCATGTATACACACACTTCCGCCTAACCTTTCGAGGAATACAGGTTTGATGGTATATATTAAGTTTTCTTTTTATGTGACATTTCGGCAAACGAGCGGGTGAGCTACTTGATAGTAAGAAGTCATCGGCGCCCATGGATATCTGTTATACCGAAGGAGTTGAAAATGCGTCAACAAGCCTATATAAGGAAAAGGAAGGGGAAAAGAAAAGGAAGGGGACTGAGGGAAGAATTGGGCCTCCGGCGCTCCACACTCACCATACGAAACGCAACAGTATGCATACTGCTAATTGACGTCTATATTCTGTGGGAGGGTAGTACTTCTACAAACCTAAACTAAATATTGTACTAGTCACCTTAACAACAGGTACTTCAGTGGCCAGCTCGTCGTCATCATACACTCTGCTCTCGATGAACTGACTGCTACTTAACGCCATGAATCTGAAATAATACACAGTAAACTGTTATGTTGTCTCCTTCGATGGTGGCCCAGTGGTGCTCACGAATTGTGACTACGTTCGAACCCAGACGAGGAGCTTTACTTTGGGTACATTATTACATCACCACTAAACCCAAAAGCGGTGAAGGAAAACATCGTGAGGAAACCGTCATGTCCTAGAAACAAAAATTCGAAGACATGTGACATCTACCAACCCGCACTGGTCCCGCCTGGATTACGGCCCACTCCCTCTCACCGAGAGGAGGCCCGTGTCCCAACAGTGGGATCATATGCTATGCTTATGTTATGTCGGCGATTTTCAACTATTTTTATAGGATAGTGGACAAGCGAGCAGACGGGTCGCCCGCAACAGCGGAGGAGGAGGAGTCACAAGTGCGTTGCCACCATTTAAAAAGATTTGCGCCTCCGGTATATTGTTACAAATATTACCAAAGGTCATATTAAAAAAAAAAACTTACTACCAATGTGGGTCGCACATTATTATTATTCTTGTTAACCCCTCGTACTAAGCTGCTTGTATTACGAGTGGGTTCGCGTCGGTAGTGCAATGGGTGGGATTCGAACCGACAACCACACAACACAGGTATCAATAATAGATTGAGGAGCTAATAATTAATTGGTTCACTAATATTTGACTAATGCCCAGTAATAGGTATCATAATAATTTCGATCCATTTCTAACAAGTGTTGTGTCGGCAAGGAGGTGCTTAAGCCTTCATTTCTTCAAGTAAATCAAAATTTGAATTCAATTTATACTTCCTTTCTTTTCTTTCTCTTTATGTTGTTCATCGATATGTTATTTTTTGTTTGCTCAGGAACATGGCTCTGTTGTTCACATGCTATTTTCTTATAACTCATGTTTTCATACGTGAAAAATTGTTATTGGCTGTCTGGTAACTTAACTGTTTCTTGTCTGATATGTTAAGCTGTAAGTCTTCCATAAAAATAAATAAATATGCGCCACTAATAAATTCAATAATAGGATTACAGAAAAACTACCCAAATATAACTAAATAATGATGAGACCTGTTTCAAGTTGTTGCGAATCTTTGCATTAAAACTGTCTGACTAGGTATACTGTCGGGTGCAAATTACGGTGAAATTCATCTCATTACAAATTCTAATTAAGTTTTTGTTGAAATCACCGAGTGTGACCATGTATTTCAACCATGATAAGACAATTTGCACTAACTGCCTTTCCTTTGAGATGGACCGTCTCGCCTTTGGCGCCGAATCACATTTTTTATTTCAATTCAAAGTTAAGAATACATTGAAGTAGATGTCGATTGTAGTAGACTGCCTCATTAGTCTAGTGGTCCTAAGCGCGACTGCTACGCTAGAGGTCCTGGGTTCGATCCCCAGGTCGAGCAAAGTGTTATTGGGTTTCTCTATGAAATTCCCAGTAGCAGCTCGGGAGTCTGGATTTGTGTCCGGTTAATGGCAATAAGCTCGCCCCCAATTACATGGGACCTAAAAATACCGGCGAAATGGAAGTACACCTCTGCCAAACCCTTGCGAAAAACCAAAAGAAAAAAGAAATAATTTGGTGAGACGATCCACCGATTGCTACGCTAAGGGACCTGGGTTGTATTCCCAGGTCGAGCAGTGTTATTTGGTTCTTTTATGAAATTCTCAGTTGCAACACAGTTTGGATGTTCACGTTCAATTACATGGGACCTAAACAAACCGGCGAACGGTGGGTGCGTTTTTTTTATGGGACAATTCAGCGACACGATCAGGCGAGCCACCTGATGGTAAGTAGTCATCGCCGCCCATGGACATCTGCAATACCAAAGCCTTGCCGAACCAAAAGAAAGTGAGGGGAAGAAGAAAATCAGAAAGAATGGGACGAATTGGGCCATCTTTTCGGCCGACGTCCGAGTAGTAGCGTTTCGTTACTGCGCTTCGTTCGGTGAGCGAGAGGGCCGGAGGCCCAATTCCTCCCCCAATCCCCTTCCTTCTCCTTTTCTCCTTCCCCTCCCTTTCCCTATTTAGGCTCGGCAACGCATCTGCAACTCCTTTGGTTTTGCAGATGTCCATGGGCGGCGATGACTACTTACCATCAGGTAGCTCGCCTGCTCGTTTGCCGAGTTATCCCATAAAAAAAAAAAAAAAATCTTTAGATTTTTTTTTAGAATGGGGTGGCAAGCGAGCAAGCTGGGTATACAATATATAGATAGATTAAAAGACTTACTTATTATTAACATTTTGTAAGCTGATGCTGGAGTTATTGAGCGCTGCCGCCATTTGTTCGAGCTGACCATTCACGTCTTGACATTTTGTAACGAGTTTCTGAAAAATAGTACAAATGTCAGATTAATCTTTGTTTTATTGGTTGCTGCCTGCCTAACTTTCTAGTGGTTACAAGGGCCACCGCTGAGCGTAAGATCCTGAATTTGATTATTTATTTATTTATTTATTTTTTATTTAATACTTTTTGCACACAGAGTACAGAGGCGGACTTAATGCCTTAGGCATTCTCTAACAGTCGACCTTAGGGTGATGCAGAGACAGAAATCGGTAGGTGCACTTATAGTGAGATTAAAAACGAAAAATAATGTAACTAAATATACAAGAAGAAAAATCGAATGACTATAAATATATAATTTTCCTACTTTATATATAAAATATATATAAAGTAGGAATATTATATAACATAAACTATAATAAATAAGACTACAAAGATGAGGTTAACCTTAAGAATCTGCCAAAGAACTGAGGAGGTATTTCTTAACCTTACATTTAAAGCCGTAGCGACTGGTAGCCATTCTGGTATCCCGAGGTAGTGCATTCCACAGAAGAATAGCTTGGACAAAAAAGGAAGAGTGCAAGAAATCGTAGCGGTGAGAGGGACATTGCAGAAGACGATTGTATGAGGAACGGAGTTCTTTGTCGTGGTTAGAGCATATATATTGAAAGTAAGAAGAGAGATAAGTAGGAGAAGAAGGAGAATCTAGTATGGCGAACAAAGTTGTCAATGCTCTTTGCGCCCTACGTTGACGGATGGGCAACCAATTTAGGAGCTTTCTATATGCTATAACATGATTATCAGGTGAAACAAAGTGTTATTGGGTTTGTTTAGTAACTTAGATTTATTTCCGGTTAATGTCAATATGTTCACTCCCGAGAGCATAAATGAGATTTAAATAAATCCATACTAATAATAACTCTGTGTGTTTGTTTCTTACATTTCCACGCCTAAACCGCTGAGCAAATTGGATTGAATTTTAGGAAAAAATAGTCTGGGTCTGATAAGGTAATGGGCTACCTTTGTTCGAGGATGCGAGTGATACCGTGGGCAAAAACTAGTAAGTATATTACGTCGGACACGCCTCTGTCTATTCTTTTATAGATAAAGGCGTGATGGTATGTTATTTTTTATTGTGTATAGTATAAATAATCCCAGGAAGGAGACTTCCTAAATGAAACAGATTACCATTACACATTATCAAAGTTGATACGGATGCAAAAATTGCTTAAAATATACATTACACTGATAAAAAACTTAATTGACAAATTGTTAAAGGTTTATTTATATTATTTCAGTCACCATCGCATAGGCTTTATTGTTAGTACGGAAAATCTCATGAAACTCTGTCAGCTGGGGAGGTAACAGGACTACTAGGCTGCAGTTATAGCTTAATATCCGTATCCGTGCGTTATACTCGTGAACGGGTGCTGCTTGTGGTGACTGGTCGACTTGTTGGCTATCGTGTCTCAAATATTTTATTTTTATTTTTTTTCCATTTACGAGTTGACTGAGTTGCCTTGTAGGTCATAGTTATCATGCATAGTATTATTATTAATGTACACTGTACCATACAAAATGTAAATGTGAGTACTATGTCGGTTAGTTTTAACTCGAATAACATTTATTTATATTAAAGATTTCTGAAAGCTTTGAGTATTTCCCATGACCTACACAAATGTCTTGCTGATCTGGTATCGTCGTGCGTCGGGTCGTTGGGCTCCCTAAAAAATGGTTGAGCTACACGATGGCTGATGTATGCGTTCCGTCAGTTCAGGTCAGTCAGGACAGGTCAACTCAAAACTGTTTGGCTCTTTCTTCAAAAGGCCTGTTCAGATTTTGCCCTACATTGTAAAACTCGCATATCTATGATATAACTATTGTCTGGACTTTAAAAGAGTCCATGACTCTCTGAGTTTGTTTCGACATTTCTTCTCAGAGGTCGTCAGATAGGAAATGTCGGCGCCATCTAGTTTAAAAAAGAATTGTAAAAAATCGACTTGTAAAAGTGTCTTTAAAAGATCTATTTACAGAAATAAATATCATTTATCATTTATGCTGAACTACTGAGTGTAGTAGTGAGATGTTAATAACAAAGTTATTCCTTATAACTCAGTTATCAGCCAGTGAAAGTTCCGTCAAAATCGGTGCAGACGTTTCGGAGATTAGCCAGAATAATGTTATTTTTAAATTTAAGTAAATATAAATACAAGCACATTAATTAAATGACGAACATAGTGGTCTCATGAGGGCAAAACAATATAGATTTTGCATTCTGTCTATTATATAGCACTTGTCCGGTTAAGTAAAATACTGTTATTTTGACATTACAATCAGACAATTAAATTTTATTTATTATATATATAGATGTAAAAGGGTTTGATTTGTAAATCCGGTATACGCTGGCCTTGAAGGTACGGAAAACCTTTACAATTGGAGGTCAGTCTAAACTGGATTGTCAGCTTGACATATAGCCGTGAGTACCAAGTGAATGGCAATATAGCTATGGCTCACCTCCCATAAAACCACAATGTTACACGAATCTGTATGTTACTGCTAGGACTAATACCTGATGTGTGCTTTGCAGTATGGTTAGTAGCTGCTCATCGCTGGCGAGCGTCCAGCTTGGAGCTTGCTTACGTAAACTGTCTGTGCCCGGGTCATCCATCTTGAAGAGTTATGTCTGCTGTAATAACAATGATTTTATTTAAACCAAATAGAAAATGAATAGTTATTGGGAGAACTGCTCAGGGATTACTCAAGAGGGGTTTCTCTATTTAGGGTTATTTTTTTTAAGAAAAGCTTGTAGCAATGTGGGTTACATGTTACTAGTGTTCTTGTTAACCTCTCATACTAAGCTAAATGCTTGTATTACGAGTGGGTTCATGTCGGTAGTACAATGGGTGTGTTCTAACCGGCAACCACATGATTGCAAGTCTGATGCCCTAGCCATTAGGATGCTTCATTAAATTCATTCATTGCACTTTAACAAAGTCAAATTTAAACTTTGTCTATATTTTACGGTTTAAAACATTAATTTCTCATAAAGAACACAATTGAAAATCACTTAACGTGTAAAATACAAGTTAACTAAAGTATTAAAACATGAATTGACTAAGAAGAATGCTAGGTACAGTTTGTTCGAAATAAGTAAGCCGATCGGAAGTTGTCTGCAAGTGGTTTAGAAGTGGTAAATTTTAATAGAAAGAGTCCGTGTAAAGATAATTAGAGTTGTGTATGTTTCACATTTCTAATTATTTTGTTTACTTATTTCGATATTTATGTATTAAAACGCTTAATTAAACGATTTTATCACCGCGGTAGTTCGGAACGGCTAACTTATTTCGAACAAACTGTACTTGTAAATAACTTATAATTAGTAGAAATGTATAACTAATAGAAGTTTACAGCATTGTGGGTAAGCAGAGGAAGTAAGTCTAGTATTACAAGTCATTTCTTGAAGGCAAGTTGACAGCAATCAGAGTTAACACAATAGCTGAATATTCTTTCACCAATAGAAAGCCACATTATTTGTGAGTGTCATAGACTATATCACTCAATGAAGTGGGCACGCGTCAGCTAGTGAATTATATAACCAAAAAAATACTTATGAATACTTGGGGGGTTAAACTTTCATAACATCATCATCAACCCATTACATTGTCCCACTGCTGGGCACGGGTCTCCTCTCAATACAAGAGGGATTATGCTATAGTCCGCCACGCTAGCCTACTGCGGGTTGGCAGACTTCACACGCCGTCCAGAAAATCTCTCAGGCGTGCAGGTTTCCTCACGATGTTTTCCTTCACCGTTTAAGCGCGTGATAATTAATTATTAATACGCACATAACTTCGAAAAGTCAGAGGTGCGTGACTTGGATTCGAACTCGAGACCTTTGACATGGCAGTCCAATGGTCATATCACTCGGCTATCACTGCTATAAATATAAACTTTCATAACATATGGTGGTATGAATCTGAAACCAGAATTGAGAAGTTGTTGGAGTCCACCAGCTTTACTGTAATGACTGATCATGTGGTCTCAGAAAGGTGACTAAAAAAATCTTCTCCAAATGGCAAAATGTACTTACTGCTGTACATTTGCAGATGTTTTTTAGGAGGAGATGAAGCTAGTCTAAACTGGAACTGTACAGACTAAAGTACAAAATAAAGACTAAATAACTGTATTTGGAGTCAGTAGGTAGTCATAAAACATATCTGTGAAATAAGCTGCTTGTGACCTGGTTAGTCGGCTCTTACGCCTAAGAGCAAGTTTTATTCCACAAGTAATTACAGAATAACTAGAACTAAAATCAATAGTTATTGACCCACTGAAAGCAACTTGCTACCTGAGGGATTAGGGAAGAATTATATATAATATCTGTGTCTTGTCCTACAACCAGTTTCTGAATTAACTATAATTTTATTTCAATTTATAGCTATATATATACAAACAAGTTTTTAAGTATGCAGATGGCATTAAACCATTATGAATAATTATTCAGAATTGACGAAATTACCGTGCATAATAGGTACTTTTATAAACAGAATTAATAATAAAGCAGTAGATATATAGCAAACACTTATAAAAAAGGTCAGCATATCGGTCAGAGGCAGCACGAAACTGTCTTATTACCGTAGTAACAATTGGAAAAACATAGACGAATCATCCAGCGGTCAATTGAGATAAAACAACAAGCGCCCGCGAATCTAATAACAAATAATCAACATAATTTATTGGGTGAATAACCAAATGACTTTGTATTTTAAACTTTTTCGTTGTAAACACGCACCGTATAACACAGTAGCAAACTTTCACATCACTTTTTTCCAACTTTTTTGGTTTATGGTGTTGTTCAAAAGTTTAATAAGTATTAAAATAAAAGATTTTCTTAAATATTTCCAACAGAAATAACACGAACGAGTGTGATCAACAAAAAATATTATGACATTATTGAAATGACATGATGACAGTGACGGACAACTGTACGTGTGACAGAAGAATTGAAAGTGTTGCCAGATCCCCATTCAGATTACCTTACAAGGATAAGGAATGTGTAATCACTTGTAATCTCTAATGATTTTCACATATAAATTGATATTGGACACGGTTGTGATTATTAGATTAAATACTCAACTTGGTTGGTAAACTTGAGTCAAATAAGCTACAGCAAAATACTCAACTAATCGTATATGTATGTATTTCAGACAAAATGTTGGTGTTTTAATTTAGCAGCGTGTGGTTTTAATTTTGCGGAAACAACAGTATTATGTCATACATTTATTCACAAAAACAATCTTTCAAACGCTATAATTTTCGGAAATTATTGTTATCCCGATGACTATAATATAAATTATAGGCATGTACGGTACGGTTCGCCAGCACGTCAAGTTACCACAAAATGACAAATTTTCTCAGTTGATTTTGAACTTAATCATCGACATTTAAAGGTTTAAAATCATTTGGAGAAAATATGACAGTTTTGTATAACCTGATATGCTGGCGACTGTAGTATGTACGTACGTACATACAACATTACCGGTAATAGTCCTCGAACTGATACCTACTCACATGCAATATTAATCATAAAAAACACAATGTAACCCAATCTCTTCACTAATTGCACTTAAAACCTTATTTATTAACTCTCGCAATATTGAAATATACCGTTTTAAACTTTTTCTACTTTCACGAGAAACTCGAGTAATTTGTGCAAAGTATTAATGCATACAGCAAATTAACTTTTATTACTTCGCGAATAAAAATAATGTATTATACATTATACCAATGATACTCAATTATCATTGAAATGATGTAGAAATTAAAAGATTGTTTATTCTCAACTCAACATATTTAGGTTTTCAGCTTATTATTTACATAAATGCAAAGAAATCAAATATCTAAAAGATCCCGAACACAATCTGACAGTGTACTGGGCCTTGTCTAGACTGTGACTGAGGAATATCAGCCACCACAATATCGGTTAAAACCGCAATCTATACTCTTATGTCAATAAATGGGCTTACATACATAATCAAGAGTAGATCGAATTCCACAAACCTATACCTAAGTATGTTATTGATATTTGTATGGTGATGATTCACGATCATTATACAGTAATCGCAGGATGTAATGGATGGATATTTCCATTGTCAGCTGGACTATAACACATTGGTCAAGGATTTTTTCGAATTGATTTCTAATTTAGTTCCCTATTGAATTGATATGACCATTGGATTGCCAAGTTATAAGTATCGAATATAATAGATTTATTTAACATTGGATTATTATAATAATGTTCCTTACAAAATATGTTTACCTACTTAATAAGCGATGATACAAATATAGGTAGTCGCAATATGAAATACAAATACTTAGTAGTTCGAATACGGGGCACGTACCTTCGACTGTTCGAAAATATAATATCTGATGCTTATAATTAATTATGACTCGCGGTGAAGGGAAACTCCTGAGGAAACCTGCGTGCCTGAAAAACCGTCAAATATGTTATTACAGGCGTCGGTTTTATAAACGTTGGTGATAAACGCGTCAATCTTTTATAGGTGCAACCACATGATCGCAAGTCCGACGCACTAGCGACGCATTAGGCTACTGGCGCTTCAGTTATATCATATAAGAACTATGTAGCTACGTATAATATTGGCAAATTAGCTTTAATTCGTTTCTATTCCCACGAGTTGTGGTGTACGTAATTATGGAGATGTTCTAAATACCTTTTTATATACAAGAGTATACGCCACACCATAATTACTAATTTCCGATGGCCTTTCACGAAAGGATGCTGCAAATACCAGTGTTCCTGCTTTAAGAAGATAGTCAGAAGGTCAATACCGATTACAAATTATTTCCGATACACCTAACTAATCTAAATATGTTCCTAAATATCAACTTTCGTTTTTAACACTTGACTTGGACCTGCAAAATTATGCTATGTTTAGCAACTCGCCCCTTCACACGAGTAAGTTCATAAATCAATGTCTATAACCTTCCTAAGACAAACCTCTGTCTTATTGATGAAATGTGTATGTAAAACTCATAGGTACCGTCGCGCACACATCAGGTTCCCCAAAGTGTCAAATTTTCTCAGTCAATTTATAACTTAAGCATCAATATTATTATGCCAGAGGTACTAAAATATTGTTAATAACAAATTGTAATTACTTAATCTTATTTTAAACGAACTGTATAGTTTTTATAAGAAATAAAATTCTTTGATCCGAATATTATAAGGTTTAAAATCATTTCGAGAAAATCATTAACCTAATGTGCTGGCGACTGTACATTATTTCATCACCACTACTCTCAAAACGATGAAGGAAAAT
The DNA here is from genome assembly GCA_958496365.1 of Subacronicta megacephala. NCBI lineage: Eukaryota > Metazoa > Arthropoda > Insecta > Lepidoptera > Noctuidae > Subacronicta > Subacronicta megacephala. The sequence continues at coordinate 7,248,143 of OY292541.1, read as the reverse complement.
AACTTTTTGTTCAACGCTCGACAGTCCTCGTTCGTTTTCATAATGGACCATACATTTTTAGGGTTTTTTGTACGGGATTTCTAGGCAGGCACATCTGCAAAACCAAAGGACTTGCAGATGCGGTGCCGAGCCTATTTAAGGAGAAGGGAAGAGAAGGCGTAAGGAGAAGGAATATTTGTCCTCCAGCGCTCCACACTCACCGTAACTCACGAAACGCAACGGTATACATACTGCTACTTGACGTCGATATTCTGTGGGAAGGGAAGTATAGTTTACAGTTTTGTATAAGCTGATGTGCTGGCGACTGTACGTATATATCTACCACTTAGGTGGCAGAAAAGCTTACGGCCCGCCTGATTGTAAGCGGTAACCATTGCCTATGGACACTTGCAACAAAAGGAGAAGAGAGGGGAAGTAGAAAATAAGAAGAATGGAGACTGAGGAAGGAATTTGGCTTCCGGCGCTCCACACTCACCGTACAAAACTTAACAGTATGCATACTGGTACTTCACGTCAATATTCTGTGGGAGGGTAGTACTACCTCGGTCGTGCACATTCATACTGGCATGGAGACATGCCAGCGGCAGCGAGACACTGCTACTCACAGATATATATATTTCTATGCTGCTACTACTAATCTCAATCTACATAATTCCCAAGCCCTCACTTCGGTATGTAGTTCATCATATCGTGGGTATCAAGAGATTGATCGATCAGCCGGAAGTCAAGTATCCCGTGCTCCCATCGCGCCGAAAGTTTGTTCCACAATACAAAGGTGAACGATTCGCGAGCATTTTGTCAATGGTGCGAGGTAAGAGCGATTAACGACTAATGAGTTATAATTAATACTTTTGATGAATCATAGGTACATACTATGATTAACATCAGAAAATCACTAATTACAGGAATTACTGAATTAACTGCTTTTCAGCTCATATTATGCCCCCTCATATTATAACATACCAGACTTTAGACTAGACTTATGAGGCAATAATATATTTTTCTAATATTTCCTATGTTCAGCTATCGAAGATTTACTCTTATAACTTTTATTTAACGGACGTTACGTTATGTAATAAAACGTCTAATTAATTATACTCATGTTTGTTTTCGCCATAGACTTCTGAAACTGTTTAATTTTGAGTATTTTTTAGTGGCGAGTTCTAAGTGCAAAGTCTTCTGTGTTGCCAACGGCATCGTTTTTCGAATGGTACGCACGGCTACACATCAAGCTATGCTAATCCAGTATAGACTGTTCTTGAAATGTACGGAAAGCCTTTACAATGAAAGGTCAGTCTATACTGGATTTATATGTATAACATCAACTATACTAAACCAGCCGTGTGTAAATGTTATATGTAGTTGTTTTTTATAAATTTAGTTTGATGTCATTTTCACCAAAAAAAAATACAGCAGAATTTAAAACTTTGAAGGCTGATAAAAATGGTCCCATCCGCACCCGCGACCGCTTGTAACTCAGCCCGTAGCTGCCGGTGAAAGTAGTTATTTATCGATACTTGTACTCAAGTACTTGTTGGATTACCTGATTATGTGGATACGGTGAAGTTGTGGCGGGAACTTACTAACGAACAAACAACAAGGAAATAACATTAAATTACATTTATGAAGATTAGGATTTTGGGGAGCATTTAAAAAAGTCACATGTTGAAAGAATATCGGCAATAAAACCTTAAAAACCAATGACGTTCAATGTAGTATTAAATAAATAACATTCTTGTACAACACTGTTGCCTGTCCTGTCATAATATTAAAAAAATACATTATTATTATTAACCCTTACAAAGCGCACGGTCAATTGCAACTTGTGCTTTTTGCAAATTGCAAATAATGTGCTCAATGTCAGCTAGGTCAATAAACAATTTATTTGTCCATTACTATATATACTTTAACTAGCTTTCCGCCCACGGCTTCGCCCGCGTGGTTTATTGGCTTTTCTATGCTAAAATATGTATGTATTATACATATAAACCATCCTCTTGAATCACTCTATCTATTAAAAAAACCGCATCAAAATCCGTTGCGTAGTTTCAAAGATTTAAGCATACAAAGGGACATAGGGACAGAGAAAGCGACTTTGTTTTATGTTATGTAGTGATGACCTTTACAAAACTGATTCCTTATGATTATATTTTGTTGTGGTAGGGCCACGCTGTTCGCAGCATGAATGGGCCGTCTCGACCGGGGAAGTACCACACTCTCGCAGAAGACCGACCTCCGAGTAGTAGCGTTTCGTTACTGCGCTTCGTTCGGTGAGCGAGAGGGCCAGAGGCCCAATTCCTCCCCCAATCCCCTTCCTTCTCCTTTTCTCCTTCCCCTCCCTTTCCCTAAATAGGCTCGGCAACGCATCTGCAACTCCTTTGGTTTTGCAGATGTCCATGGGCTACTTACCATCAGGTAGCTCGCCTGCTCGTTTGCCGAGTTATCCCATAAAAAAAAACCACTTTGGTTAAACCCTAAAAAAATCTAAATGTTGAACAAAAAAGTATGAAATAAAACCACTTTATGGATTTTATGATTTATTAAATCCTCTTAAATTTAATAGTGTTAGATATAGCAATTAACATTATGAGCAATTAAAATTTTAATAATTAATTCATCGTGAGGAAACCTGCATGCCTGAGAGATTTTCTTGACGGCATGTGAAGTCTGCCAACCCGCAGTAGGCTAGCGTGGTGGACTATAGCCTAATCCCTCTCGTTCTGAGAGGAGACCCGTGTCCAGCAGTGGGACAATGTAATAGGTTGATGATGATGATGATTATGAGCAATAAATTAGTCACTAGCTTTTGAGTTGATGACAATGTCTTCGTTTGGTCTTTGGGGAAAAGTGCTAGAACAATTTATTTATTTATTTATTTGAATGTTACCTTACCAAGAAGAAAAGGTGGTAGGAATTGATCTACTGTCTCGAATACCTGACTCGGGACATTATCACATAATAGCTATTTGTAAGTTTGTATAAAATAGAATGAATGAATTACATTGAAGGCTTTTAAGTACTTATTTAAATATTATGTGATGAATTTTCATATAAATCAATACTTTTACAGAATTTATGTTAACTACTCAACTTTCTGATTAATTCAAGTGCCAGGTACGAATTTTTAATAACGAAACCATGACACGGCAGCTTAGCATGGCAAATTCTCTTCATCATAATCGAATAAAAAAACTACTAAAGCTTTGATGTCAGATGAAAGTGAAATTATTTTCAAATTAACGTTATATTGTTAAAGCTTAAAAAGTGATGGCTGCCCATCTAATTACAATATTGTACGTCAATTTATTGTTATAGCGAATTGGCAGCTTTTGTTGTAGATTCTACGTTGGGAAGAAAGTAGACTGAATGGTATTAGAGAATCTATCAAAGAAATCAGTTTCAGATTGAGAGGGATTAAGTTCACCGAGTCTACGTTTGCCAAACTTCACACGACTTCAAAAAAATGGATCGCTCTTTGATGTAGCAATCCTCAATATGTTTGTCTTCTTTACCTTTTTGAGATTGATTTAATAAGGGCACATGGATCTACATGCCCTAGAATTGAACTCTAACCGTTGATATTAGGTTCAAATAATAATTACAAAGATATTATGCAAAAACATGTTAACAAATAACTGTGAAGACTTGTAAGTATCGAATCAATAACATATCCATAGGCATAATGTAAGCACAAATTGTATTCACATCTGTTTAAACATTCGGACTAATTTTGGGCTAAATAAAGTTTATTCAACTCTCTTACACGACATGATTTCATGAATAAGGTAGAGGTAATCGTTTTTTGAAGGTATTAGTGTCTCGCTGGCATGTCTACGTGCCAGCATGAATGGGCCGGCACGACTGGGGAAGAACCAGACGTTGAATAGCAGTACCTATATGTATTCTTACTATTACGTTTTGTTCCGTGAGTGTGGAGCGCTGGAGACCCAATTCCGCCCTTAGTTCCATATATCTTCTCCGTTACTCTTTTTCCTCCCCTTTCCCTTACAGTAAGCCGCAGCTTGCTTGTGTTTTCTACGTATTGTTTAGTTAGACAATGCTAAGAGAATGCAGCCAGTCTTTGGGTAGTAATACCCTACCTCACAGTTTTATGGTAGAGTGATGGGAATCAAACTATATACATACTAGATACATTGTTGTCTTATAATTATCACAGATTGTATGAAAGTGGTCAGCAACTCGGCTACTTACTTTCGTTACAATTACAAGAATAAAGAATTCTCTGGATCGGCATAAATTACGTGGGAAAAAACATTGTTATACAATAACAATATAGATAGACATACACGTCTGCCTTATCAACATAAGGCAGACAGCTGAGGCTGTGCGATCATTTTCAGTTTGTTAAAGAGAGATGCTGCTCTACAGTTTAAATAATGCCATCCCTGTCTCACACCCAAAAAATATAAAATTCTCGGTACCTAGGTACTGTGGCAATATAGCAAAATATAATGTATGAAAAAAATAAAATGTATGAATAATACTTTCAAAGACTGCTCCTATCCTAGCTCTAACTGACGGAAAAATTAACGAGAACTCTATTTAACTATGGCTTTAAGATAAATCTAGGGCGGGCAATTAACAGTGCAAAGTGTCGGTGAGATTCTGCCTTCGCAATCTTCGCATTAACCGACTTTAATTAATTATGAAGTTGTTGTAAAGTAAGACTATAGACGCTAGCAACACTAGTACGTCTGGAGAACTCAGTTGTTGTCAAAGTCAAATATTTATTTGCCCATCTGTCCAATAATAAGACTGCAATAAAGCCTGGACATATGCGATCTTCGAACTGGAACGTACAAATGCTAGCAAGATTGCTTAACAATTAAAAAATTGCCAATATGGTGTTGCCAACTGCAAATCCAGAGAAACGCGGCAAAGTTCACCACTTCAGAAAGGTTACTAAGTACGGCTCCAGTGATAGCAAAGAAGTAAGTCGAGTAGTAACGGGTTTCTTCACCATGAAACAAAAACAGACACAATAAGGAAAACGCTCTCGAAGAATGAAAAATTCACTTAGACGATCACGAATCGTACTTTTAAAATAGCAGACGTCGAAACACTTTTTGTGGTTAATTTCCGCAATCGCCATCTTTTTTGACACCTACTTTGTTTTTCTACTGTAGAAAGTTTTGAATGATTGCTCAATTAGTAATTACAATCTTGTGGTTTGGAAGTACCGGAGGCGGCGTCGTAGATCCGAAATACCTTCTACTTCCTGTTTGCTGACGCAGTTTTTTTTAAGGTATCCAATGTGCAACATACTGCTCTCCCAGGTTAGTAAAAAGTTCTGCATCAATTTATATCTAATTCATTGGTATGAAAAATGTACTGAGAATTTAAATATACAATATATACCACAGGTATGAATTCTCCGACATCAACCCATCTGCATATACTTACAGTTCGCTCGAATTAACTTAATTTTTACGTCCCACAAGTTTAGGTACCGACACTATACAATGATTGCTTCCCTTTCATATGTTTTGTGAAATCAAGTTATAAAATGATATAAGTAATTAAGTGTTTACTTGAACGAATCGAAAGCGAAACGAGTGTCAGGAGAAAGTGCAGTTGTTAACACAGCTTCGTCCTTCGTCGACAAACTTACTGCTTGTCGATACCAGTCAATGACCCGAGTTTCCAAAAGAGTTAATTAAAATGGCCTTTTTTGGCATATCGCCGAATACCGACGTTATCATTGGTGCCAGTATAAACTGATCTTGGATTGTTCAAAAATTTTATACATTGCAAAGATTAGCTTATACTGGGAATGTCCAGCATAATGCGTCTTGGGTTGGGTCGCAATCACTCCCATTTGAACCCCCAAAAATTCCATACAGGGAGCGTAAAACGTTGCTTGGGAATTCCCATTCTAGTTCTCTAGTCTCCAGGATTGATAGGTGTGCTTGGGAAGCAACATACCTGTCCAACTGTAATGTGTAGGTATTTGAGTAGCAATATGTTGCCCATTATTTCCTAAGTGGATAAAAAAATAAATAATAATTTATGTAGGTACTTTACTGGCAAACAATTTAAGCATTTCGCGCCCGCCTACACGGCCTAAACTTCCTCGGGCATGATAAATACTTATTTTCCGTTGTAATTTAAACTTTAATCATTTCAAGAAAAAATATTTCATCAAATACCTATTTATCTCGTTAAAATAATTTTGCGCTACAATCCTAACTTGTTTGTTACGTACAAAAGCTAAATTGCAAGAAACTGTAATTTGAAAAAAGAACGCTCGCATTTTGGGGTTATCTATCTTACGATCGGCACCTGACTAACGGATACGAAAAATAAATTAATTATTTTGCAGCTTTTTCTGTAGCTTTATTAAATACCAAGTGAGTATTCAATGGTTTTTAATTTATCTTGAATAGCAGTATCAGTATCTTGTATTAGAAATTCAATATTTTTATGTAGCCCACCTTGGGTGGGCTACATAAAAATATTGAGTAGGTACCTGTAGGTACCTACCCAATGCAGATAATTTTAATGGTATTCTAGTACCTACCTACCTAACCTACTTGTCTGAATACAATTGCTTAGGTACACACAATCATCATAATATATTATTATGGGGGTAGACTTAAGGTAACTACACAACTTCACAACACCGACATCTGCAGCGATCAACAGTCCTACTTAGGTACCTTTATTTGTTCTTTTTATACCTATTATTTAGCTCATACATTTTTTTTTTTAATTCCAATTTCGAATAATTTCGAACGGTAACCCCATACCTACCTACAGTGCAACGTTACATTATACAACCTACACTATTGAATTTATTCACTTTCATTTGAACAAAATTCAAAAAATTGTTTAAGAATGCGGATGGAGCTAAGTTACCTGGTTTCAAATTCATGTAGAGGAAGAGTTATCTTTTAGTAACAAAAAAATAATAAAATTACTTTTGTTTTCTTTTGTAAAACTGACCGTTGGAGCCGTGAACCGTGGAACCGAACTTAACCGGATTTACCCGAAGTTGCACGAGCGCACGATGAAAGTTGTATATTGGGGTTGTCAGGTAATGAATTTGTGCGATTTTTAAGATAATAAAATCTAACAGCGCCTGATACCAAAAATAGATATGGTCAAGTCTGTCAAACTAACATATTTATCTACCAGTTGAGAAAAAAGAAAATATAGCCATGACAATCATAATTCTATATTTTTTTTTAGAAATTTTGCTATTTTGTTGTTGATTTATTTGTGCAATGGCCTATTTTAAAATAAATCTAAAATATAAGTAAGTAATAAAATTAAATAAATATTTTTTGATAAACTTTTCAATATTTCTTTAAGTAAGTACTCAGATATTCAGAAATTATTATAACACAGTTTTTTTGTATGACCTGTTTATAATTATTAAATTTACATTAAATAATAATTTATAAAAGTAAAAGTAGAATTTATTAACGCATCGGAACTAGTTCAATCACTTAATTATACAAAAAAAATCAAGGCCAATTCATCATCAAAATAATACTACCGATTTACACTTATTTCCAAAGTTAATATAAATTTATTCAAAAAACGTACGATTTCGTAAGCGTACATTTTCGACATACGCTCTGGCAACACAGCGTAAGCGTATTTTTTTTCCAGCCAGTTCCATAGTTACGTTCGTTGGGTGGACACGCGTCGCTCCTCGTTCGTGATACGTGATACGTTTACGTGGTTCTATACAAAACCGGTTGGAAAGTGCTTGAGGTGTGGCGTGGGCGAACAGTGCCGCGTTCAACCATAAAATACTCTTGTTACAGTTCCAAAACTATACTTTTTGTGTTGGAAATACAACTTTTATAGTGTTTTGTGAGTAATCGGATCGCTGCGCTATCATTTGAGGTAATCAAACTACAGATAATAAACTCTATTGTTATCATTGCGTTTCTTAGTAACCGACAACGGTAACGGACTTCTTTTCATTGAAATGGTCCATGTGTCTAAAAGCCGGGCCTTTGCATGTTATATTTCTTAAAAAAAAAACAATTTTTAAGATGGCAACGTAGGTACCTAGGCACCTAATATGTAAAATAGTACAATTTAAACGTTACCTACTCTGCCAACTTTTGTGATTTGAATGCTTGATTGATTGAGGTTGAATTTTTTGTTACACAATAATTTATTAAGCATAAATTCGTACCTATTTGTTGTCAAGTCATAAGATTGGAATGTCTTTGTTCCGCGCCTTTTTAATTAGTAATTTGTTGTGATTTAAACTTTTAAAACACGATTAGGATTTAAACTATAATCGACTACGTATCCTACTTACGGTAGGTCCTGCGCAGGTAGATCATAAAAATTTAAAACTGCAAATTGACTTTTTTATTGACGTTTAACCCACGTTTTATATATAACTTGGTGAGCAGGAAGATTTTAGTTATCCGCATCCTGAGTCTGCATCATTATCTAATTTAAGACGAATAAAAATTCAATTTGGGCGTGTCATGACGTCTTCTGATATGTAGGTAGGTAGGTAGGTACCCAAGGATTTTCTTGTAGGTAAGTAAGTACCTACCTACAGTTTTGTTCGAAATAACTGCTTGTCTGAATTTAGCCGTTCCGAACTGCCGCGCTGGTAATATCGTTGAATGAAATGTTTATACATAAATTTATATAGAAATTAGTAAACAAATTAAATAAAAAATGTGAAACATATACCTACGACCCCAATTTTGTCGTTACACCGACTCTTTCTATTTATTAATAAAATTTACAACTTTTATTTTTAAATTTTATTCATATTTTGTACTGCTAAACCACTTGCGGACAACTTCAGTCAGGCTTAGTGATTTCAAACAAACTATCTATAGGTAGTTTGTACGTCTAGCGTTCTTTGTAATTAAGGGTTTCCATTACCAGACGTTCTAAAATCAAGTTTGGCTTAGAATCGGTGAAAGGCTATAGAAGTTTTGTTCCAGTCTCGAACATGTCTCAATACGGTTTCAAACTTTCTCTATTAAGTTCTTATTCAGCTTTGAAGTTGGAACGTTATCTTAAATACCTACCTTGGTGATTAGGTTGGGCGCAAATGTGCGATTATTTGATTACCAGGTAGGTACCTACTAACAGGTAGATACTGCTTCATTAAATGACTGCCTCATTAGTCTAGTGGTCCTAAGCGCGACTGCTACGCTAGAGGTCCTGGGTTCGATCCCCAGGTCGAGCAAAGTGTTATTGGGTTTTTCTATGAAATTCTCGCTAGCAGCTCGGACTCTGTATTTTTGCCCGGTTTATGGCAATAGGCTCGCCCCCTATTACCTACATGGGACCTAAACCACAAAACACACCAGCAGAGGCAAATCCTTCGGGGAATACAGGCGTGATGGTATGTTTTAACGTTACTTACAGGTACGATAGAATTAGAGAAATAAATTAAAGACAAGCTGTGCCCGCGGTTTCACCCGCCATTCGTTCACTCGGCTACGATGGGTCGTAGAGTGATGTGAAATACCCGAACTACTCCATATAACATCAATAACAGTTATCTGCCAGTCAATCTCTTTAAAATTGGTCCAGCCGTTTCGGAGATAAGCCGGAACAAACAATCCTGCCTACGCACCAAATTATTATAAATATTTCGGCCCTTTGTAAAATGTAAGTAGGTACCATCCTATCTTACTACTGTAATGTGAACCGAGAGCCATAGCCAAAAAACTACAAACATACGATGATGCAGGTAGGTACTAAGCTGTATGTACCCTACCTATATTGGCAATCGCAAGTTTGTTCCCGGCCTTATGTCAAAGTGACAGTCTTACTTACCCAACGACATTGATGCGACCTACTCCGCTCCTATCGGAATCTGGTGGTACGCATAAAGCAACTGTTCATTATATCTGTTATCTCTCAAGTATGTTGGGACCTCGAGTAAATAAGTAAAACCATAAGTTACCACTAAATGTCAAATTTTCTCAGTTGATTTTGAACTTAATTGTAAACATTTTAAGGTTTAAAATAATTTGGAGAAATTTGACAGGTTTGTATAACCTGATGTGTAATTGATGTGTAGTTAGTAAGAAATTGTCTTTACATGGAGCCTTTATATAAAATGTAACACTGCAAAGCCATTTGAAACTTTAGAAAAGCACAGTTATTTCGAACGAACTGTAGGCAGGACGTAATTCATTCGAATTATTCGATTGTTGATTTTTAAAACAGTCGCCCATCACTAGGCAGGATTGTTTGTTCCGGCTTACCTCCGAAACGGCTGGACCGAATTTGAAGAGACCGAGTGGCAGATAACTGATGTTAAAAAGGATATTACGAGACATTTACAAACACCAATTGTGTTTACACGGAGTTTTTATATTAAAATTTACCTACGCAAAGCAACTTGAGACGCGCGCAGTTATTTCGAACAAACTGTTCATCACTCGTTTGCTTTACATCTATTATTATTCGTAACGATTTGGTTAAGGTCGATAAACCAAAAAAAATTCAGAATATATGACGTAAGCAATCGACATGAAAATTGCTTTCCAATACAATCATGTTTCCTAGTCAATTATTATTTAGGAACAAAAGGAAAAAGGTAAAATAGGTCGGTACCCACCTACCTATTTACGACTTACCACCAATTTTTTTGAACTACCTTCAATATTCAAGGAAATGAGATGTTTGCAGGCAACGATATTTCATCATTTTGCCTTTTTTACTTCATATAAATTCTGGTTGGTTCTTTTTTCCAAGTTTTTTTTTATACTAGCAAATAGGTGAGCTGTCAAACCTAACCTCTTGTCTTGTTTTAATGAAAAACAACGTAGCTCCCTAAAGGTATCGGTATGACTAACATAAGAATTATATTTTTACATTTTAATAGGTACAATACAGACAACAATATTTTAGAGACCAATAACGCCAAGTTATTTATAGCCGAAAAAATAATATACAATGTAGGTAGGTAATAAATAAAATGTAGTTTAAATGTTTCGCAACTTAAACAATAAATTCTTACATAAAACTTTACATAACATACCTGACTAGTAAATGCATAGTAATAAATTCCGATGTAAAATATTACTAACCGCGTTTGAAGATGGTTACACTTTGATGGATTTGCGTAAAGCGGTCGGTTTAAAAAGGTTTTTTTTAAGTGGTCAGCCGAGAGAGAAAAACCTTTGATGTTAAAAGTTTTAAGGTTGGTACTGTTTTAGTGCAACATTAAGTTTTAAAGAGTACAGAAAGACTAGTGTTTAGAGTGCCGCATCATGCATTTCGACTAAAGTTCATTATGCCCGGTGTTAAAAAAAACAACGCACCTTGTTATTTTTTTTTAACGGGTTGCAACCTTCAAAAGTCTTTGGTAATTGTGGGTATTACACATGGAGCATTTTATCCTCTTAAAAGGCCCCCTTAAATGCGACGCCTGTTCGGGAACAATGTAAAGAGATGATGACTAAGTTAGAAAGCCAGAGGTGTGCTAATATAGACCGAGGTCCCATGAAATAGACAGCAAGCCTTTTGCCAAAAACTGCTACTGAAAAATTCTCAAAAACCTTATAACACACTCGTCGACCCATTGAAGATTGAGCTCATGTAATGTGCTAGATTCAACGGCCTTGTCTGAGATAAATGTTGATTAAGTTAATTTTAAAAAGGCCCAAAGTTCCCCAAGGATTTCTATATTATTTTCTTTTCTTCACTTATGGTTAAACTTTTTACTGCTTCAGTCCTCAGATCAAATAAAAAGTTGAGATGGAACGTTGCGAACAAAGAAGTGAGGCCGGTTAAAACTACGCCTACTACTAGTCGAGCTATCGAAAGCTCGACTGACAAGATAAGGCGTAGTTTCGGTATTGTTATATAGTGTAAAATTGTGTTTGTAAACGGCTAGGCGTAGTTAGAGCCTGCCTCACTTCTTTGTTCGCAAAATTCCATCTTAACTTTTTATTTTACCTGAGCTTCAGTCGTCTATGAACGTCTTCTAACGATTTTTATTCCACGTTTAGTAAAATAAGTATTTATACGAACTTAATTATGCGCTTCGGTAATCTTCGTGCTTTCAAATTACGAATTAAATCTTGCGTTCTAATTTTAAAACTCATACGTAACGGATAAATAGAGTGACAGTAAGCTTCTTTGTCCTGTCGGGGATTTGTCCAGCGCATTTGAAAGTCCATACTAAATGCCTACTACACTATAAAAAAGCTAAATTTTTGTTTGTTTAAAATATCTAGGTTTTTAGAGTATTCACATGAGTGAGAGTAGTTACAAACACGCTGATTCATAAAAGTAGCTACCTACTTAGTATAATTTAGGTGGCGGTTTTCTTAGAAACTTAATTATATCTAAAAGATTGCATCTGTTCCACAATAGCATATTTTATATTTAAATCTCTTGTCATCTTGAAATTTCTTAAAAACAAATAGATACATACTTAATTTTTATTGTCCCAGTAACCCCCAAATCCAAAATCAAGAGAAACGTCAAAGGAGTATTTAAATGATTGGAATGAGTTAACCCTTCAAAAATGTTTGAGGAAAATCTATGGAGTCTATAGATAGATGTCTGTTTAAATATGTATCACCGCCATCCGCATTGGACTATTAAGCCAATAAACTACTTAAACGGTTTCTAAGCAAAGAATCTTCCTACGTGTGAAAGAGAGGGTCACGCGATAGAACGAGAGGTCCGATGTCCTAGGAGGATTTAAAAATAATACAGGAAACCAGTTTTGGATGTTGTTCGGACAAGATGCTAGGAGATATTATGGCGGGTAATAAGTTGGCTCGGCCCGTGATTCGAATTTCGAAGTCGACGACCAGAGAGTACTATTATTACCGTAGTTTTTTTTTGTTCACGGCAATTGTGGTAAGTTGTCTTGTTCGTAGAATGAAAATGTAGTCTATGACTGACAAATTAAATATCTATTCCCAACATTATACAGCTTCAAATGTATAACTAGGTAGGTATAGTTTTCTTAACGCAAAGTAAAAGAGATTTATGTAAAGTGAAGAATGTTTTAATATGTCCAGTTGCCAGGGACATTTGACCCTTTTTAAAACTTAACATGGGTTTCTTAGTAGGGTGGTAACCCTGTTGAATATAATAAATCTCCAAAAACACAATATTTTCGGGAAATCACGATATTGATACGCCGCTCTGGCTACAAAACAACTAAAATCTAAAATCCACACTTATCGAACCTTATCTTTGTACTTCGAACTCTGTGGAAGACTGGCAAGTGTTTTAACGCTTTAGCAGCTTCTGACAAATACTAGGTATTTATTTTGAGCAAACGATTTCTGAGTCTGACATATTCCATTGCTTCAGTATCGAGAATATGCCACAAATGTATCGTTTTTACGTCAAAACGTCCGTCCGTAGCTTTGTTCATTACTAGAAAGAAAGCTGAGAAAATATTTGCTCGTTTTGCGATTTCTTTCTCCCCTTTTTTCTTGGTTTATCGTTATGATATTAAATTATGAACTTTGCCCGACTAAAGCAATTTACTTATGCCGAAACTCCGTAAGTAAAACAAAGAAAACCTTCGCAGAAAAGAATACGTTAGCGTTTTCCTAATTACTAGATATTTTATTAATGTTTCTTTAATAGATCCAAAAGTAATGAGGTAAAAAATAACTTAAATGTTGACTGAAAGGATCCTAGGCCGCTAATCCAAAAAATCTTTTACATATCCGCAAAATATGAACGCACCCATTTTTTTGTGCTCGTTCCAATCATAAAACCTCTTCAGATGACATAACCCAGACTTTAATACTCGTAATAACAAAAAAACATTGTCGTTGCCACATTAGTAAAGAAAAAAAGTATATTTTTCTTCCCCCACCTTATCTTTTGCTACCGGGCGTCCGTTAAAAAAAGGTACGTTCGAAAAAGGAACAAAAAATTGTGGTGAAGCGCGGAAAGACTGTTCTTAATTGGGTCTGTATGTTTCTTTTTATTTACAAAATAAAATTCTTTATTATCTGTATTCCGAAATAGGAACGGTGAATTCTGTGGTAGGTATTTGATAAAACTCTAACTTGCAGAAGTCTTTAAATTGTTCCTGAAGAGCTTCTCAGATGTTACAGAAAGGATATTATAACAGTTTTGTTCTCCAAGACTGAAATATCTCTCATTTGTCCCTTACAAAAAACCGTTTAGAGACAAAAGACATTTCTATGTCATTCTCCAAGCTCCAGCATCTTTAAACCAAAATTCATAACATACTATCACGCCTGTATTCCCCGAAGGGTTAACCAGAGGTGTACTTAAAGTGCACCCACAGTTCGTCGGTATGTTTAGGTCCCATGTAATAGGGGGTGAGCCTATTGCCATTCACCGGGCACAAATCCAGACTCCGAGCTGCTACTGAGAATTTCATAGAAAAACCTAATAACACTTTGCTCGACCTGGGGATAGAACCCAAGACCTCTAGCGTAGCAGTCGCGATTGGGACCACTAGACTAACAAGGCAGTCACCAAAATTCATCAACATAAATTTAGTGGTTCAGGCGTGAAGACGCCACAAACAAACAAGTTTCGCATTTATTATGTTAAGTATGATATAATATGATAAAAAACATTGGTCTTCTACGGCAACGGACAGAGAGAAGTGGAAGAAGAGTGGGGAGGCCTTTGCCCTGCAGTGGGACACTACAGGCTCATAATAATAATAATAATATGATAACCTGTCTTCGGGATAAAAAAAAATTCGGCGTGTCTATTGCTTATCTATTCCTTTCCGACCACATAATATCTATACTAATCTTTACTAATATTATAAAACTGAAGAGTTTGTTTGTTTGTTTACTTGAACGCGCTAATCTCAGGAACTACGGGTCCGATTTGAAAAATTATTTCAGTGTTAGATAGCCCATTTATCGAGGAAGGCTATAGGTTATACATATATCATCACGCTAAGACCAATAGGAGCGGAGCATACATGAAAAATGTTGCATAAACATGAAAAATTTAAATGCAGAAAAGCCGAGAAATAGTGTCCGACCGAAATTTCGGTTTCGGTTTCGGTTTCGGCCAGTTTCGGCCAAAAAATCAAGTTTCGGCCCGAGTTTCGGTTTCGGCCAAAAACGGCCGAACCCTTCGGCCGCGCCGAAACTTACAACATCGTACGTTCGGGTCGCGCTCGGCTAACGTCGGGCGCGCTCGGCACGGCTGGCAATATGGCGTCGCTCGCCTGACTCCGCCGGCAACTACCTAAATCAGTGCGCTTTGCTCGTGTAGACGTGTCAATACCTGTTGTGTTTGTTCCGCGAATAATGGTAAGTAGTTTGATCAAGTATTTTAGTTTGTTTTTGTTGTGAATTCGTCATGTTATAGTTAATATTTAACGCTTTATTTTAATACTTTGCCAACCTATTGACGAATATATTTAATTTTAAAGGTGTAAGTGCCAACGTTAAGTCCCTGCTTCATTAAAGTTTAAAATTCATCTTAGTTGTGTGTACTATTAATGTAATAACGATTGTAGGTACCTGCCTATGCAATAAAATGAAAGGTGAATAGTTATTAATTTAAGTAATGTAATGCACACCATTACATTACTTAAATTAATAACTATTCACAGTAGGTATTTTGACGATTTACGAGTAACGTACGCTTAGGGTTAGTTTTGGGCTTCTGGGTTTGGTTGTACACATAATTAATAGTAAGCGCGATTAATCCGGTAAAATAAATTGTTTTAATTAATGAATAATTTTATTGTTTTAGGTAAAAAATGTCACAAAAGGAAAGACATCCGATTTGGCATTTTTTTTATATTTTGATTATCTAATTATATTTGAATTAGCCATTCGAGGCTAACTGATTGTGATATTTGTGAGTATAATTAAAATGTAAGTAACTGAAAATAAATAAACATAATATATGAGCATCATATTTTAATAATAAATTTGTTTTATTTTATACCACCATTAAAAAATCGCTAACTTTGTGTTACAAATAATGTTTTTTTTTTTTCACTTTATAGGGTAGTTAAATTTTCAAACAGAACCTCTGTAACTGTGCTGAAATTTCATTGTGATAAATCTTTGAAAGTAGAAACCTGTAATTATAGGTCGGCGAGATATTAATTTTAGAAAAAAACGGGCTTACTAACATTTTTTCGACTTTTTAAGGACTTTTTTTTTATAAAAGGTTCGGTTTCGGTTTCGGTTTCGGCCGAAACTACAATGAAACCGAACCTTCGGTTTCGGTTTCGGTTTCGGCAAAATAACATGTTTCGGTCGGTCACTACCGAGAAACCACGCGGGCGAAGCCGTGGGCGGAAAGCTATTACTTATAAACCTGTATTTCTAGCATATATAGTTATTTAAGCTATATTAAAACACGCGTGGCGGCTTCCTAATCACCGCCATAGACAAATATTGTGGCAACGTGATTTGAATACCAGTGGCGTGAAATATCAAGAGTTCACGCGTATCTACACATACTGATTAAATGGAAATTGATTCCGCCATTTTTGATTATGGTAACTAACTTGTTGTCATCTTAAGTATTGCCTTAGGCTGTTCTTATTATATAATATTCTTACTATGATGCTTGGGGGCTCTGACTAAGAAAGAGTGAAAAAAGAAACTCTTGAAATAAAACTACTTTTTACGGATTTTATCGCGTTATATTGATTATTTTAAATTCCCGACGTTTCGGATCCTTTACAGCATCCATGGTCACGGGTGGACAGTCCACCCGTGACCATGGATGCTGTAAAGGCTTAATACTTTTATTTCAATGTCTGATATTCGCGTAAGTGTTAGAAACCAAAAGAAACTCTTGACAATCTATACTAATAGAGAAAATATTTGGTTGGTTTGTAATCGATAAACTCTGAAAATACTAAACTGATTTTAATAATTATTACACATTGAGAAAGCTACATTATTCGCGATTAACCTATTTATTACTCTCAACTCTCTAGCCTTAGATATAATACCTATAGAATTATAGTCAAAAATCTTGTAGACATTACAACATCATCAGACGCCAACCATTCCCAGTAAATCACTACTAAACATTATTAACATACTCAGTTGGCGTTTTTATAACTTTTTTCTTGGCAACACTCAAATAAAACAAAAGTTATCAAATAAATCATGGGCGAATTCTTATCCCTCGAGTATCGCGCGGGACCCTAAAAAAGTTTGTACATTAAAAGGCCTACTCTAAGCAACAGGTTAAATTACTGCAAGGTTTTTTACGAAAAGAAAAATATTTGCTGCTGAAAAAATTAGTATATTTTTTACTTTAGACAATTGGGGAGGGAGAGGGTGAAGCGGTAGTCATTTTAAAGGTTTTGTTGAAAATACTCGATGTTGGATTTTATAGTCATGTTCGACTTTCAGAATGATTTATGTAATACCCATAACATACTATCACGCCTGCATTACCCGATGAGTTAGGCAGAGGTGCACTAATGTATACCCACAGTTCCAAGGTATGTTTACATGTAATAGGAGGCGACCCTATTACCATTAATCGGTAACAAATCCAAACTCCGAGCTGCTACTGAGATTTTCATAAAAACAACCCCATAACACTGCTCGAACTGGGAATTGAACACAAGACCTTAAGCGTAGCAGTTGCGCTTAGTAACTGTAGACTAATGATGCAGTTTTTCTAATAGATTCTCCCAAAGTGATATCAGTCTGGAACAGTTCCCCTTCAGAGTAGGGACTTGTTATACAAAAACGGAAGGGGTACTTATTGCCAAAACCGAAATGTTGACGTACCTCAAATGGGTCTGGGCTGGGCTTGGCATATTAACTGTCATACAAACACGTATCTATGTCAATCGTTAGTGGTAGTCAGGCCAAGAGCCTCAAAACCAGTATATCTTGAGGGTAGTTAACGATTTTAGATAATCTAGAAATCTCAACACAGTCGAGAAAAGGTTACGATGATAATGGAAGTGTCAATCTGACAACTCACGCCAGCAGGATGTCTAGGCGTTCGTAAAACTACGAGCTACAACCATCGTCATTTATTTTTGTTCCGTAATTACATTAATAAACTTTTGGACTCCGTTAACAACGAAAATTTCAATGCGCGCTTTGATGCTATCAATCACAAGCTCTCCGACAGTTTTCAAAACCTATCCCAACAATATTCACACCATAAATAAAAAAAAATACGCGTAAAAAATACTAACATCATAATTTCCATTCCCGCCAATACCCAGTGTTGCCAGAACAATAAAACTTCCCACGTCGCTGGTAAAATAAAAAACGTCATGCGACATGGAAAGTGATTGTCTATGGCAGCTAGACGGGTGTCGTTCCGCACTATTGTTTTCTTTGTAATAAGTTTATGTAATTACACCTCTTTTTTCACGTAAGGTAGATGTTTATCTCTACGGTCTTCGCCTTTTGAGGTTAAGCTACTTTTAGTTTCGTGGTTTTCGTGCATAATGTATCGCGGGTTGACCCTTCCTAAGTGGTTTTGATAGAATAATTAATTTTGCCCTTTTACTTAAGATCAGGGGATGTATTATGTCTCGTGTATTTATGTTTACATCCTCTCAACAAATCTTTCTGTGTTTGAATACATACTTTTTTTAAATATCATTAATTCGTTGAAATAACTGTTTTGAAGTCATTAAATATCATTGAAGTAAACGGTATTTTGGTTACTTAGATGGGTCAGTCAGTATGAAGCAAGTTATAGTTTATTCCCTATAAAAGGGTGGAGTCGACACAACACACCATACTCAACAATCGTAACGAATAATTGCTAAAACTAGACCACTATTTTATGTTATGAAATTTTTTTATGAAATTGTTCAATTAAATTCTGCAAGAACTTGTAAAATTGTAACAATAAGTACTGGAAGAAGTCACTGACTCCTGAAACACAGGTATCTTAACCTAGCTCTGGAGTCAGGGTTTCATCATTATTTGTAACGAGTTTTTTGTCAATAAATTATTATTTATTATTATTAGTCTTACGGTCCTGATAAAATTCAAGAAAATAAGTAACATCAGTGATTCAATACTACAATATCAAATAAAATTTCAGTTGTCTTTTTAAAGCACCAATCTAGCTAAGCAAGAGGGACTGGATTTGATTCCCATGTCAGGAAAAGTGTTATAGGGTTTTAAAATAAAAAAACAACACTTGCTTTATTATATATTGGTTTTACAAATAATTCCAACAATGTGCATATTATAACAATAACCAGTGTCTTCTTACGGAATTCAGTACTTAATTACGCTCTAATAGTCTTAGCGTATGCTCAAAGACTAATGAGTATTATGTTATACAAGTCCTCTGTATCTACGCTTTGGGTAACAAAGTGTTCAGAACTTGGATTGCATAGATGTTGGATAAGGTTCATTAAATAATTAGGACCAAAGACAGTTCTGTGTGTTCCTAAATGTTACGATTATGATTGAATAAAATTTTGCAGTTAGTTACAGGGCAATAAGGGATTTTGTCGTTTTTTCTTAAGAATATTTAAAAAAGGAGAAGACTTGAAAATGTGAGAATCATACCAAGAACATAATTATGGCAGAGGATAGAAAAAAGAGCTGAGCTCTTAAAAAATTAAAGAAATAGAATACAAATAATTTAAATATCGAACGGCGGTTCGGTTTTCCAGTAGGTATTAGATCACATTTTAAATTTCGAACAGCTCTTCTATATTTGTAGACAAAAGGAAAGAGATTCCATGAGTTCATAAAGAAATACTTTTCTTTTTAAATTAGAGCAATATTCATACCATAGAAATGCTATTAAAAAGTACAAGCTACGTTTTACACTCGACTACGCCTGTAAAGCGGTACCGGGAATATAAACTGCTAAGAACAAAGTTCTGAAGTAATTAGGGACAGGGAGAGACTCCGTCCATTTGAAAAGGAACCTTAGGGGTGGCAGCAGGAGAGGAAATATGTTTTATATTTTAAAGAATTCAGTATAAGAAGATGATCATGCATGGCAGTTCAATATATTTTTTTTTTTTTTTAAATGCTTACTAGCAATGTGGGTCACACATTACTAGTATTCTTGTTAACCCCTCGTACTAAGCTAAATGCTTGTGTTACGAGTGGGTTCACGTCGGTAGTGCAATGGGTGGGGTTCGAACCGGCAACCATATGATCGCAAGTCCGACAACCTAGCCATTGGGCTACCGCCGCTTTAAATTAATTACTCGTAATATCTATATATAATAATATATTATATTTTAATTAGTAAATTCTCAACTTAAAGCAATAAGAGGAGTCCTGACCATCTTGGTTGCATAGTGCAATTGATTATCCATTGCTACAAATATTATGAAAATATTACTTACACAACATTGTTCGCAAATTGAACGCAAACAATCGCCTACTTATCTATTATACAACAGCATTGGGTATTACGACTACTTCGGCGCTCGTTCTTTGCAGCGGCTTATCGTTAAGATTCGATTCCCGCACGGAATACAATATGTGTCAGACGACCTTCCGCATAATAAAAATTGTCTAATATTTATGTTTTATTTTTGTGATTTGTGGCTTTAAACACAAACAAAACAAGAGCAACCGTTTTATAGTATTAACAGATCTATCTCTCAAGTTGTTCTAGTTCTATAAATAACGGACCACCAGGTAGATTGTGCAAAAAGTATCCTCAAGTATTTTACTTTTTGCAACATTCAAGTGGCAACCCTGAGGCCGCACGTGTAGCTATGATAAATGACGGTTAGAAACTAGAAAATACATTTCCCGCGTTTTATTTTGTACTCTATACTTTGTGGTCCGCGCTAGTGAGGGGCAGGTCAATGATTTGCATAATCGACTAATTACGAAACGATTATTGGTTGACAATTCTGTGTTGTGTGGTGATTAGTATTTAGGTGCAATTATGTTAGGTTTTGTTGAATTATAGGTAATTTGTGAAGTAATAACAGTAATGATGTCTGCCAAATGTATTTGCATTGACATCCAGAAATATAAAATTGTGAATATCCGTTTGCCCTTCGTGCATTAAACACAAACGGCAGTGGGTGAGTTAATTGGTATGACCAAGAATGGCATTTGATATTTTGACCTGTGAATCATCGAAATAAACAAACGAGCTATATTTTTAATTAATTTACCAAAAGAAAATATTTTAATCTTACTAGCAATGTATGTAGCACATTACTAGTAATCTTGTTAACCCCTCGTACTAAGCTAAATGCTTGTATCACGAGTGGGTTCACGTCGGTAGTGCAATGGGTGAGTTTCGAACCGGCAACCACATGATCGCAAGTCCGACGCCCTAGCAATTAGGCTGCCGCCGCTTCTTATTATTTAAATGGGTTATAGAGTGGACGTTGGAAACAAATTCATAATAAAAAAACTTGATGCTCATTTGATTTAATTTGTAGGCTTTACCTACGGGTAACAAGTAATATAATTATGACGTTGTTCCATTTATCGCTTGTATTATTTAAATCTCTGCCTTTCCCTAACATGACAAAATGTCACGACAGCACACGCTAACCTTTTATATCAAATGCTGGGTGTGAAGCAAGACCCTTTGTTCACAAGTCAATCCCTCGTTACTCTAACATTTTTCGCATTCCTTTACACACACCGACTTTCAGTAGAACTAGCTAATTTCATTAACAACTCGCCGTTAATTGCTGGACAGATACAAAGGGAAGTTTCATAAAAGAAAGGAATGTTGTAAAAGAAAGGAAAAAGCACTAATTAAGATAATTGACGTAGTGTAACAAATTGAAATCGTGTTCTGACTGTGCTACTTTTGTTACCGATATGGGTTGGTTGTTGACAACGCAGCAGCTATTAAAAGTTAACATAAAATTGTTCCTACTTACTTGACCTTTTTGAAGGGCATAATAAATTGTTTAAGGGAAGAAAGCACGTGCGTTTTGTAGGTTCTCGCTGCTTTTTTTCCTCTGTATTTCCTGTGTAAAAATACATTGGTAAAATAATAGATTCGCTTATTATAAATCCATCGTTGTATGACCGAAACTGCAAAGCTGTTCTCATAAATAAAATGAACAAGCGTTGATCACAATTTAAACATCAGATTTTGTCATCAGTTTATGCAATATTCAGAGATCATAAAGTTGCCCATCTTTCGGGCAACTGTTTGTTGTTTAGTGTGAACTCAGCGTTATGCAACGTCCGCCCGTTTATTGTATTACCTACCTAAGCTCGAGAGTTCTGCTTAAGTCAAAAGGTAAGGTTTTTTCCTAAACTAATAGAATTGATTAAGAAAAAGAAAAAGTCTTTTTCGTAGAAAATACCTTTCTATTTTGTACTAACTAAATACAGTGCTACTCAAATAGTCGGCAATATCTTGGCTGCTACAACCATTAAAACTAATAGTGTTTGAAAACTTTTAGATCAAATAAAATCCATCTGAATCAAAGATACGATCGTTGGGTTTATTAAGTAAAGAGTAATTTATCCTTCTTCAGAATTCAAATACAAAACTCACTGAAGTAATTGCTTCTTTGCAAGCGCTGATATTCCAAAAATAGATGAGACGACACCCAATATCTGTCCTTTACCGCTAATGTTTTTGCCCGGAATAAAACGTGTGAAGAAAATTTTCGTTTTGCGAGGTTTGGCCACCAGGTATGGCGGAGAAGTTCTTAATAAGAACTCCCACCTGCTTAACCTTGCCCAAGCAAGGGTCATGAGTTCATACTGCTTGGGTCGCTGAGGGATAAAATCTCGTTCCTATGGTCCTAGCAAGAAGTGGTAAAGTGAAACGCCCTTATAGATTTAGTCGGTAGTCGGGGTTTCCACAACCAAAACCATCACAGTCATGACCATAGAAATCGTGATCCTAAACCCCATAATCCTGGTCACATTATGATATAGCATAGTCTGGGCCTCTTCACATGCCTCAAGTTTTTTGGAATAGTTATGAAACTTTGAGAATGAGTATTTTTTCACAGAACTGATAAATTGTCTCACGGATACGAACTTGTGACTGCCATGTACACAGTCTGTAACTGCTTAACTGCTTCTTAACAGCTTCAGACTTTAATTACTTGTCTTAATAAGTAATATCGTACATGTTTAAGACTTAATGAGTTCTTAATAAGCACAGCGTCTCTAAGGGCCATATTAACCTAATATTTGTAGACTTGAAATCGCAATTATTTTCTAATTACGATTCCGATTAAACGACCCGGGTTCCTGGCTAATTAAATTAATTATTAATGAACTCTCATTAACTTCACTTAATACCTTGTACTTAAGTGATATTATTGTTTATATGCCTGGGTAATATAATTGCAAGTGAGTTACGCTTTCATAGTAACCATTATTATATTATTATCTAATCACTGGTGTAATCCCTTTTAATATATCGCATACTCGTTAGTGATCTTTGACTTTCTCCACATATATTATCCCACCAAAAACATTTTCGTGTAAAATATTGCCAAGACGAGACCATATGGCTTGCACTGTCAAAAAGCTTTAACTCTACACGCATTACTTTTAAATATCAATAAAATATCAAGTATAAGGGCTCTAAAATTGTTATTTTGCATGTTTAATAAGTCCACTATTGACATCGTATCCCGAGAATTTTGTTTATCTGGTACAAAAACCCAAGTTATGTCTAAAACACGGCGAAGCGCTTCGAGTAAAGGTAGGTAGTGCCTTTGCGCTTCGATTTGCTCGTCTTGGCGGAATCTAAAAGCACGGTAGTGCCCACCGTGCTTCCAGATTTTCACGCTCCTGTTTTGCGTCGAAGATACATCAAATTGTTCACGTTTATTCGATACCCGCATCTCCCATCAATTAAATCCCTGTGGGGCGATTTTCTATGGGATAGAGTGAAACCATAATCCTTGGTTCTGTATACCTACCCTTGCACGATAGTTCCAGGTCGAAAGGTCATGCACCCCAGACTTCGAATTCTTGTTTGAAGCAGAAATTTATGACTTATAAACGGAAATTTGTGAAACCAGCCTATTTCTGCTGACCCCATTATGAATTGAAATATTGTTAGTTTAGACCAGTTTGGTGAAATTATGGCACATTTTTTCTCAATCTTACAGAAGGCTTAGGTACAGTCGCCAGCAGGTCAAGGTATAGAAAACTGTCAAATTTCTCCAAATGATTTTAAACCTTAAATTGTTGAAGATAAAGTTCAAAATCAACTGAGAAATTTGACATTTTGTGGTAACTTGAAATGCAGGCCACCGTACTACCCATTAATGGTCCCAAATTTATTTTCTTATTGGCCCTAGAGCAAAGCTTGCCTTTATAAAAGGCCATGAATCATTCCCTTTTCATCCTATAATCCTATTACAACTCCATAACTACATTGCGACGAGCCTACCCGCAAGATATGACGTCATATTGAATTAATTACTCTACCAACATTAATTATGAGCAAGTGAATGGCGACAGCGCTCGAGGACGCCATACAGCTCCTTTTTAAAAAAATCGACTAAAAAGAAAACAAGACCCAACGTGCTCGTCGTTTGTTAGTCGATTTAAAATTAAAAATGGAATTTGAATAGAGTTGCTAGGGTTAAAAATAATGAGGCTGTAGGAATTGTATGCAGCGTGGCCTGTGATGAGTTGGTAAGAAACGTACGGCCTAGACTTCTATGCGTTTTGTGCTATTGTTGTTGTCTTTACTGCGGTTAACGTTTTGTTTTAATAAATTGCCTTTAATAATGGACCTGGAATGGAGGAAGAAATTTTTTAAAGCAGGAATTTATCTTCTCATATCCTTAATAATCCTTATATCTTAAAAAAAACTTATCTCGTGGGCAATCATCATGCTTGAAGATCATACGAACGTTCTTACGAATCTTAATAAATACCAGTAGATCCCTTCCTGGGCTACGGCCACCTGTAAAAATGACTTCATTTGGCTTTTACGGCCCCCAAAGGAAGAGGAACTGACCCATTTCCCCCATTTCCCAAGCAACCATAAGTAACACGCGGAAGTTAATTAATTTCAATAAGTAAACACAATACTCAACAACCATTTATTAAAACACACAAAACGCAATAAATCGTTGAATATTTATTACTGGCAACACCAGAGCAGCCATTTTGGACGCATCTGTCAATGACACGCGGGAAACTCTTAGGGTTCCTTTTTTTAAAAATTCCTTCCTGTTCGTTGGCGCGTAATAGTCGTCAGCTGCGCGGGAATGTGTGAAGCGAAGCTTTCCAAAGATAATACTTGGAATTATTTTAGTCTTTTGTGATATTGTACGAGAACTTTCAGCATTTTGCGAAGTTTCCGAAGTAGATATTTAATCTTTACTAAAGACTTTTGGTCGTGCAATATGATTAGCTTTTGCATATATGCATTGCAATGTTTAATATTTATAGGGTTACCATCAATGCCGTTATAATTATACAGATTAAAAGAGGTTTCGCTTAAATCTTTTACTGTGACGTTTCCAAATGTCAGTGTCAAATCTCTGCTGCGATGTGGGAATTTGACACGGAGAAAAAACAAATAATATCAAAATTTTTTGTATGAATAAGTATCTTCCCAATATTTTTCTATGAAATTCTCAGTAGCAGCTCGGAGTCTGGATTTGTGCCCGGTTATTGGCAATAGGCTCGACCGGCTCAATCGGCTAAACTTACCGGTGAAGTATGGGTGTACATTAGTACACCTCTGCCTCTCCCTTCGGGGAATACAGGCGTGAGGGTATATATCTTCCCAATGTCCGCTCTGTTATCCTTATGAATCTCTTTGCTTAAATTCTATTCAAGAATATTAAATATAGAGTCTAGCACTTAATCAACTGTCAGTATTGATTCCACACAGTATTGATAACACCCAGGAGGCATCAAATATAATAATTACAGTATTAGGTTCCAATCATATATAATATCAGGTCCATCAGTTATAATACAGTGTAATTTATTAGTCGTACAATTCATCCAATCCCAGAGAGGTACTCCAGAAAACCTCCTTCATTTCGAATAATAAAGCTGAGCACAAATTAAACAGTATATCCTTTTGAGTATTAATTAACTGACGTGTATGTAGGAGGTATAACATGTGTCATATACCCTTCAAACTCGTAAGTACAGTCACGAGCAAAATATGTGAACATTTACTGAAATTCAAAAGCAACTTCCTTCTAGAGTCTTCTTCCTTCTCTTCTTTTTCTTACTTATAAAACCAATCATAATAGTATGCGTTTAAAGATTCTGCCAGAACAACATCTCATTATTAAAATCAGTATATTCATAATCTAAATATTTGTGACATTTTCGAAATTCTATTCCACGACCATAAGTTCTCCCCATTTTTTGTGATTATTTTTCTTACTTATTTCCATTGTTTTTTTTAATAAAGATACTAAATTAAATAGTTTAACCTTCGCGACAATTCACGACGACTAATTTAAGACGTGCATACTTATTTCGCGCGAACTGTACCGATATCAGTAATTCATACTCATCTGTAGTTTGTCTCATTCGTACTCCAGGTCCCTGACTGTATCGATTATCAATTACGTCACGGGGGGATGACACCCCTCCATACTTAATTAACATGAATTCGTAAAATCATGTTAATTATCAATTAACATTTTAATGAGACTGTTTATTTTTGATGTTATCCAGCGATACTGTATGAAATACAATGACCCGGTTTGGAAGAGGTTATTTCAGCAATGATATATATTTTTTTTTAATTATAACTGTAGACGCGGAAGACACGTCTTCTTCCTTTGGATACTAATTACATAGTTACACTCACACCAAACAAACATACTTTGAAGCGGCGGAAGCCTAATGGCTAGGGCGTCGAACTTGCGATCATGTGGTCGCTGGATCGAAACCCACTTATTGCACTACCGACGTGAACCCGCTCGTATATAAGCATTTTGCCTAGCACGAGGGGTTAACAATAATACTAGTAATGTGCGACCCACATTGCTAGTAAAAAAAAACACCTTTCCTTTTACGCAGAAACAACAGAGCGCCATTTGCTATGATTCTTGCATACTCCTTTTGTTTTTTTCCACGGTCATACAACTTGTGATACTCCTGAACTTTTTCAACGATAGCCAGGCCAGGAATTCCAAGATAATAATACCAGTTGGTTGGAGTAGTTTCCTGACATGGTCTTAGCGAATGTTACGAATTCCATGGCCGTGGCAGAAGCACAGACTATCCATGAGGATTTCCCGTACAATAAAGAATGGCTGTTGAGATGACAGAATTTATACTTAATTACAATTTAATTAAAATTATTTATAGCTCCATCTTGTTTAAAAACATCGTCGTGACGAGCAGCTGGCCCGAAATGCTAAATTCATATTTAATATCTTCCTTTCCAATTAAAATGGAATCTATTCCTATTTTACATTAAAGGATGTATTATTGTACATTTCGAAGTATTACGGAACCATAAATAAGACTTAAAGCCGCGGTCCCCGCTTAAGATAAAAGGAAAGACAAAAGAGGTTTCCTTTTTAAGGTTATTTATAATTAATCATGATTGCGTTCGGAGGGTTGGGAAAAATGGTCGATATTTGAAACGTCAACGTTGGAATTATTGCCGTTTTAACCTTTTGAACGCCAGAGTATAAACGCATCGCCGTACCCCTGACGCCAGTCCACTTTTTCTGTCAAATTACACAAGGTAGTGAAAACACACTAAAGTAATGATTAAATTGTTTATTTCATAAAATGGGCGACGTATATTTTGTCATATATTTGTGACGTTGGCGTTCAGGGTAAGATTTCGTTTGTCACATATATGTGACAATGGCGTTCAAAAGGTTAAATGTTAATGGTTAAATTACGTCGCATGATAAATGATGTGGTTTCTAGCTCAAATTTCTTAAAACAACACAGCTTAATATATACAGTGTGAGCACGAAAAGTATGTAATGTCACTTAATTGGAGTCGAAACAGCTTCGATACACGATACATCGCACTTGTAAAGTACTGAATTGATGAGACGTGATCGGTCTCATCAATTTAGTACTTTACAAGTGCGATGTTGCCTTGAGAATACTGCGGTACTTGCGAAAGTAAATATATAAGTATTTACGATTTCTATGTAAACATGACTCAAACTTGTCTGGGAAATCTTTATATAGTATAAAACAAAGTCACTCCCGCTGTTTGCACGCTTAGATCTTTTAAACTACGCAAAGGATTTTAATGCAGTTTCAAGCAGGAGTGATTCAAGAGTAAGTATAATGCTACATATATATTAAATGTAGTATTATACTATATGTAGTATACATGCATATCATAGTAGAGAAAAGCCGAGAAACCACGCGGGCGAAGCCGTGGGCCGAAAGCTAGTATTAAATATGAGAGAGTAGCTCAGTTTATCTGTTGTCTTTTCCTACGAAAAGTCTGAACATATTTTCATATTTAGCAACGAGATGGTCATGATAAGCCATGGAGATGGCCAAATAAATTGCAAATTCGTAGTACTTTTGGCACAAGAGGGAAACCGAGTGATAGAAAAATATAGTCCAGTCGTTTATTTTTTCAGTGATTATTGTCCCACTGCAGCGCAAAGGCCTCCCTACCCTTCTTCCACTCCTCTTGGCTCAGAGTTTTTGTCGCCAATCCTTCCAATAAAGGTCTAGCTCGTCCCGCCATCTCCTTCTGGGCCTGCCGCGACGTCGTCTGACGTTCGCCTGTATTCCCCGAAGGGTTAGGCACAGGTGTATGAATGAACACCCACAATTCGGTATGTTTAGGTCCACTGTGAAAGGAGGCGAGCCTATTGCCATTAACCGGGCACAAGTCCAGACTAGGAGATTCTACTGAGAATTTTATAGAAAAACCCAATAACACTCGACATGGGGATCGATCCCAGGACGTCTAGGCTAATGAGGCAATTTATAACCAAATATAAATCAGTGTACGTTTTATCAGTATTTCTTAGTTAGTGAACTCCTAGTCTACTTTCACAATATAAGTTGACATTGCGTGCTTAACAAATTCGCATAAATTACTTATTACGTTTAATTAATTGATGTTGCTAAAGATGTTAAAGTTCACGGCCATTTGACATTTTCTATTTCTGTATTGCCAGAAATCACAAAGATGAATGACGATTTTTTTTAGAATTATTTTAATGTTATGATTATGAATCATTTTAATGACCTACTAACATTTAGCTTCCCATTCTGATGTGTGAAACAACTTCAAGACTAAGCAACTGCTTAGTCTGAATTTTGTGTTCTTACATTATCGGTCTGTCAAGCGAAAATACATCTTATTGTCATTTACGATGGCCTTCAATTTGTATGATTATTTTTTATCGATTCTACCATGCATATCTTTTTTTAATCTAATTCCTTTTCATTTCACAATGTTACTTACTCTTCCAAAAATAATAGTACATATCGCACCAAATTTTTTTTTTTTTAAATAGGACTTATGCCACTAAGCCTTTGCCTCGACGGCCATATTGTGTGCGCGGGAACTAACGGTGTACTCCGTTACCGTAGGTTAAAGACCCCGCCCGCCAATTTATATTTGCACCTTATGTAACCTCTGTTCCAATTGAAATACAGTACAATTTTGATTGTTATGCAGAGTTCAATTCTGTTAACCTTTTGTTTGCGAAATTGCTTTGTAAGTTTGTAGGTTATGTTCTTTTGTGAAAAATGTGATCTGAATATTGTTTATGAGATTATGTAGTACATACTTTGACGAGTTTAGTAACAGTCGAGTATTACGAAATTTTATGTTTCTATAACTTTGTTTTTTTTTATTTGATCTGTTTCTTATAATCAACTTTGACAACCATGCCTCTTTGTTGAATTATTCAATTTAATGCATCTAGACAAGTTATATTTAAAAAATCTTTGATTTTACTTGCTTAACTTTTTCTAAATTATCTATTTGTAAATTATTCTAATTTGGCCTCAGTCAGGATTCCAACCTGTGTCCTCAGATTTATACACCACTTCTCATTCATGTTTTTTTATAGGTTTCTTGCAATTGAAGTTAATTTATAATAACGTTGCGAATTTGCGATTGACACCTGATTGACATAGAAAATTACTATAGATTTTTTATGACGAAATCCGTTTTATAGTTTAAGTACTTGATAATAATTGATTGATTGAGTTATTGGGCCATTAGTATTTTTTTGCTATTTCCGAACGTGACAGAAGTTAACGATGTATTGGCAATTCCTTATTTTTTTTTAAATAACAGTCTTTTATGGTCCAACGTACTTATTTTTGTATTGAAACATGTCAAACCTTAGAAAACTAAGCTTAATTCTAAAGAAGTTTTATGAATAACTTCTATGCGGCAGTATTTTTTTAAATTGTGAATTAGTCCATTAATTTACTTTGCTTCAAAATACTTAAAACTTGAAACCTGACTGGTACACTTTCCACAATGGCAATAGATATTTAAAAAAAGAATACAAACATTGTACTAACTCGCCAAGTTGTTCGTCGAGTATTTAAAAAGTTTGCTCAACAGTGCACGCAGATTCGAAATTCGAAACAATTAAAATAACTGTTGGTCGACCTTCTAAGTTTTTGTTTCTGGCAATGACTTCTCATTTAGGTGAGTGGCTGAATGAATCAGTTTGTAAAAGCGACCTTGGCGGCAGTGTTGCCATACTGTTAAACATAACGGGGGTTGTGTTGAATTTTAAAAAGGTTTGGAGATGAGTTACGTAATTGGCACAATTTTAACAGATGTTATTTTAGGTAAACTTGCAATTTCGTTTGTTTATTTATATTTGGAGAGGTGTGTTAGAGGTTTGTTTGCGGAGGCAATATCTGGAATTATTGATCTAATTTCACTCTACTGATAAAAATTCAGGTGCCATGGACAAGGCTGTGTTTTATTTTTATCCCACCCACGCAAGCAAAATTGTGAGTATAAAATAGTCTACACTAGTTGTTTTTGTGATATTTTCGCACCAAAACCGTTGAACCGATTGGGTTAAATTTTAGCATAGAGACAGATTGCACTTTGGAAAAGGATAAAGGTTACCTGTTGTCTCAAAAAAAACTTTGAAATGCGAGTGAATCCGCGAGTAACAACTGGTATAATATTATCTAATTTCTTAATAAAATAGATCTTTTTAAATTTTAGAAAATAAAAAACAAGGCACAGGTAATCAGCTCATACATTTTAATAGCAAATTTAATCTGCAGCGCTTTCACGAAAAAATAACGCGTGAATAAAAACTTGTTAAAACTACATCGGCTATGATCGGCTTATCCCGTCAGCCGATCGGCTTTCGGCGTATATTAATGGCTTTATAATGGATCTCTTACAGAGTATTTTTTTTAAAACCGTTATGCTAGGAATAATGAAGATTAAATCATAAAAGGTTTGATTATTTGATGAAGATTAAAACTATTTACTTCCTATAACTTTAATAACTTTTAGGTAGGTTACCCGCCAGCCAAATGGTTAAGGTCTCGTGAGTGAATCCCAGGACCGCATCTCTGACTTAATGTGGGGTACAAACAACCCCATTTACACTCCCATCTGACATGGGCTTAACAAATCAAGCAATTTTAAATATTTATATTACAAAAGTTGTTATTTTTTAATAGTTATGGGGTACTCAATTACCCCAACCTCTCTTGATCTTGCAGTTAAACATTAAAAAGTTACTCACGCAGCGATGATTGCACTGATTTCATTATTTATGGGGTACCGAATGACCCCATTCGTGACACGGTCTATCGTGCACTACATCTGGTAAAGTAGCATTAATCTTAATAAAATTACCGTAGAGTATGATTATAGTTTAACTGACACAGATTTGTTTTTAATGGCTCGTCCTTTGTTAACGCTATGGAATGCGGGCTGTAGGTACATAGTCTTTTTTTTTAATCGTCATACCGACCTTTTTTATACTTTTTTGGGTACCTACTGAGTGGAAATTCATAATTCTAATATATAATAAACTAGCTTACCGCTCGCGGCTACGCCCGCGTGGAGTGGGTATACGTTTCTTGTCATTTTACGGGGTAATATATATAGCCTATGTCACTCAGGAATAATGTAGCTTTTTATTGATGAAAGAATTATTCAAATCGGTCCAGTAGTTTCAGAGCCTATTTAATGCAAACTAACAAACAATCAAATCTTTCCTCTTTTCAACCGACTTCAAAAAGGAGGAGGTTCTCAATTCGTCTGTATGTTTTTTTTTTGTTTGTTTGTTTGTTACGCGATATCTCCGCCAATTGTGGACCGATTTTGATGATTGTTTTTTTGTTCGGTAGGTCATACTTCAGAGGTGGTCCCGTTCAAATTTTATCGAAATCGGTAGAACAGTTTTGAAAATATCAATAAAAATAAAAATCTAAAAATTGTTTACATCGATGATATTATCGTTTACTCCGAAACATCGCTGTCTTATTGGAGCCTGGCGTTTAGTTGGCTAACTTCTAAACAAACCTTCCAATAAAAATTACAAAATAAAATTACTTTTATCAAAAAAAAATTGTATTATTTTTTGAAGGCGGTTAAACTTTTTGGTTAAAAGTAATTTTTATTATTAGTTAAATGTGTACATTTGCAGTTGGGGAAATTATCAAAATTACAAAAATTAAGCTTCTGAATTACCTTTCTGAGTGCCTCATTAGTCTTATGGTTCCATGCGCGATTGCTATGCTAGAGGTCCTGTGTTCGATCCCCAGGTCTAGCAAACTGCTATTGGGTTTTTCTATGAAATTCTCAGTAGCAGCACGGAGTCGGGATTTGTGCCCGGTTAAGGGCAATAGTCTCACCTCCTATTACATCGGACCTAAACATTCCGGCGATGTGTGGATGTACATAAGTACAGTGGGTTATAGATGCTACCTGACCCACCGAAACCCCGCCGGCCCACCTCGGGTAGGTCAGGTAACAGCTATAACCCACTGTACACCTCTACCTAATCCTTCGGAGAATGCAGGCGTGACTTCGAATCCTGCCGCATTCGAATTTTTTCTTCACTAAAATAACAGTAATTGTTTCTCAATTACTTTTAACAAAAAAGTTAAACCGCCTTCAAAAAATAATAAAATAATTTTAAACAGTTTGGGAAGTCGGTGACTTCTATTTGAGTGGGTCTTTTATTTTCGCCACCGACTTCCCAAACTGTTTTAGACAAAATTATTTTATTATTTTTTGAAGGCGGTTTGACTTTTTTGTTAAAAGTAATTTTATTTTGTAATTTTTAGTGGAAAGTTTTGTTTAGAAATACTTGTTAGCCAACTAAACGCACTGCTCCAATAAGACAGCGATGTTTCGGAGTAAACGATAATATCATCGATGAAAACAATTTTTAGATTTTTGTTGATATTTTCAAAACTGCTCAACCGATTTCGATAAAATTTGAACGGGACCACCTCTGAAGTATAACCTACCAAACAAAAAAACAATCATTAAAATCGGTCCCTAACTGGCGGAGATATCGCGTAACAAACATACAAAAAAAAACATACAGACGAATTGAGAACCTCCTCCTTTTTGAAGTCGGTTGAAAATAATTCAAAATAAGGGTTGGGCTACATATCTAGATCATCTGATAATGCGTCTAGTGCTAAAAAGTTCCTGAGGCATAATCACCAGCAACCGTTTATTTACGTTTTTAATATCTTATCTGTGGAACTTGATAACGCCCAACTATCTTCACTTTATCAAAATTAACTTATTGCAATTTTTGTTGATGAGAAAGAAAATAGCTTATAATATTACTTTGAATTAAGTCGGAGATTTATAGTATTAATTCACTTAATTTAAAAAACTTAATGTACTTGCACTTCATCATCATATCAGCCAAACGAACTCCACTGCTGAACGAAGGCCTCCCTTTTAGATTTCCACAACGATCGGTTATACTCGTATGTACAGTCGCCAGCAGGTCAAGGTATACAAAACTGTCAAATTTCTCCAAATGACTTTAAACCTTAAATTGTTGAAGATAAAGTTCAGAATCAACTGAGAAAATTTTACATTTCGTGGTAACTTGAAGTTCGACCACCGTACTTGCACTTATAATTTTAATTTCTAGTTCTAAGGAACTACATATGTATACCGACATTTGTACACCTCTTCCTAATCCTAACCCTTCGTGAAATACAGGTGTGATAGTTTGTTATGTTTATTAAAGGATTCCTATTATTTTATTATCATGTAATAATGTATTGTTATTTTTGTTTTCAGGTACGGTAACAATTCAGAAATAATCATCTTTATATCAAATGACTGAAATAATTATGGTAAGACGAATTTTTGAAATCGCTCACATACGATTTTTATAGTATTTTCTATACTAAAATTATATACAGGAAAGATTTGTTTGTAATCGATGAACTCTGAAACTACTGAAGCCACCTTAATTTCTTAGAGAAGGTTTTATAACATATCTCTTTCTGACAACGTAAAAATAATAGCATTAGAGAAGTTGGACTCGATATTTTGACATAAAAAAGATACAATGATTTATACTCGTGACGTTTTCAGATGTGTAGGTCATAGATAAACAGATACTACTTGAGTGATAACATTAATATCGCGAATATATTGATAATATGAAATAGCCAGTGAAAGCAAATGTTAATGGATAAATCAGCTGCGTTTTATACTTACATGAAAATAAGAGTTTAAACAAAAAATAGCCTATAACGTCCCACTTTTGGGACACAAACCTCCTTTCGGTGAGAGGGAGTGTGCGCGCGGGCTCAGTTTGATAAATAAAGTTAAGATAAGGTTGAAAACTACGTATTTGGTTCAGCATTTTTTGAGCTATATAGCCACAAACAACTTTTGTCTGACATACAAAAACAGGTTTAAAATAAAAATAGACTTTCAGTATTGATTGCGGCTTTATAATAATAACTAGCTTTCCGCCCACGGCTTCGCCCGCGTGGGTTCTCGCCTTTTCTGCATTTAAATTTTTCCCGTTTTTGCCACATTTTTCATTTATGCTCAGCTCCTATTGGTCTTAGCGTGATGATATATAGCCTATAGCCTTCCTCGATAAATGGGCTATCTAGTACTGAACGAATTTTTCAAATCGGACCTGTAGTTCCTGAGATTAGCGTGTTCAATCAAACAAACAAACTCTTCCGCTTTATAATATAAGTATAGATTCCTGTGAAAAGTAGCCTTTAAAACTGTTTTAAAATTTATCTACAACGATCTAACTCAACTATCATTTTGCTTTTAAATGATGCATACATTAAACCACCGATGCTTGAGAAAGGATTAATCATATAGGTATTTGGTAACTTCCTTTTAAAGAAATCGGTTTCGCGAAATGCTGACGAATGAGCAATACTTTTCAATATCACAGTCATACTGAGAATTGGGGCCAGGCATATCACTGACCACTTTCATTTCGATGATAATTATAAGAACAATGCATATTTTTAGTTCTCATACTTTCTTTAGAATATATAATGTTGGTATTATTGTATTTGCATATTGATAGAGAAATTGAAGTTGTATATTAGCACTAGCTGTGTCCCGCGGTTTTACCTGCTTTGCCCCGCTACTAAGAATGGTGGCGTGAAGTTAAATAGCCTATAACCTTGTTTATGAATTTGATAGCCACCTATCAAATGCGAAAAGATTTTTTCAAATCTAACTAGTAGTTCCAGAGATTAGCGCGTCAAAACAAACAAACTCTTCAGCTTTATTATTTTAGTAAATGAAAAACTGCTATACATTTTTTTTTACCGCAATCATACTTATTTCTAGTGGTCCTAACCGCAACTGCTACGCTAGAGGTCCTAGGTTCCATTTCCTGGTCCAGCAAAGGGTTTCTGTATGAAATGTTCAGTACGCTCCAAGTTTGAATATGTGCTTGGTGAATGGCATTAGGCTCGCCACCCATTACATGGGACCTAAACCTACCGGCGAAATGTGGGTTTACATTAGGAACACCTCTGCCTAATCTTTCGGGGAATACGGCCTGTATGCCCCGTATACAGGCAGTCAATATTCTCTAGATACTTAGTATATTTTTTTTTTACTATTTAAGAAAATATGTGACGAGACGGGTGGTGAATATGAATGTGGAGGGATGGAGGGGTAGAGGGAGACGAAAGATAAGATGGATGGATTGTGTTAAGGATGATATGATGGAAAATGGAGTGAATGATGAGATGACGACTGACAGGGATGAATGGAAGAAAACAACATGTTGCGCTGACCCCAAACAAACTGGGACAAGGGGAGTAGGATGATCAGATTATGACGTAATAAGTAAGTAAACCAAAATAAGACAAAAACAAAACGAAAGCGGCGCTAGGGCGTCAGACTTGCGATCATGTGGTTGCCGTTTCGAAACCCACCCATTGCACTACCGACGTGAACCCACTCGTAACACAAGCATTTAGCTTAGCACGAGGGGTTAACAAGAATACTAGTAATGTGCGACCCACATTGTACTGGTAGGTCAAAAACTAATAATTACAAGTTAAGGTACATAACAAGTTGAGCTTAAAAACTAATAATTACAATTAAAAAAAAAAAAATTAAGGTCATATTTCACCAACTCCAAATAAGTTTTTTTTTATCTTTATTTGGAAAAGGCTTTAATCGTAGAACGATTATGCCTCGTAGTTTTATAAACAAAGTTAATTATTATCTACGATCTTAACTTAAATAATTTAACAACTAAGATACATAACTTAATAGCTAATTTGGATGTGTAGACAGTATTAAATTACAAATACCAACATCCCTAAATCTAATTCCAGCTTCAGTTTCTAAAGCTCTGCGTTCTGCTTCGATCCCAACACGCTCCACCAAAGCGAGGTAGGTATCCTCCCTCATATTACAAATCACACAGTTTGGGGTATCTACAACTTTCATAAGATGACCGAACGCATTCAGCGGAATGTGTGCGGATCGCAGACGCATGCTTGTTATAAGTATTTGTCTATTAATTTTTACTTCAGAATACCAAGGAATCTTTGGTGGCTCTGACTGAATTGTCTTGTGCCATATACCCTTCTCTGCGGATATTTTATCAAAGTATTATTTCCATCTTAGACCACACTGTTTTAATATCTCCTAAAATATCCGTAAAGAATCTCCGAATAAGTTGTCATTAAAATAATCGACAGTTTATTTAAAAAGACTGTTCCATTTTTAAATTTACTCGGAAGATTAGCCGGTACTGTGACGTAGTAATGGGGCCTACGTAATTTAAGCTCCTATTATATGAACAGCGCGAATCTCTTTGATCTCCCGATCTGCAGCGATGCGCGCGCGCCGGCCGCCTTTCACTCGCGAAGGGCACATCCGATTGCAAATACTATGTCCTACTGACGGACCGTGCAGCTCTACCGGTTGTGGTTTAAGAACAACATTATTGAGGTGTGACGTCATTTGTATACGTGACATTTTTCTCACAGAAGGAGATACAAGTATTTTAAACGTATTACTTTTAATTTTGAAGACGGTAGCCTAATGACTAGGGTGTCGGACGGTCATCGTGCGATCATGTGGTTGCCGGTTCCCACCCATTGCACTTTCAACGTGAACCTACTCGTAACACAAGCATTTAGCTTAGTACGAGAGGTTAACAAGAATACTAGTAATGTGCGACCCACATTGCTAGTAAGTTTAAAAAAGAACCGGGCTGGATTTTGCCCGACATTGGATTCATAGCATGTCGTCAGAAATGCAAGTGGTAGTATATTCGCAACTTGTTAGAAACAAAGACACGACAGACAGACACAAAGTTCGGGAGACACTCAACACCACAGATACGGATTTCGTCAGATATGTGATACCATGCACCCTGATAACAAACAAACTGAAGTTTCTTTTACATTAATAAATTATTAGTATGGATGTGTGTCGTAGGGTTGCCCCTCTATCATTTATTATTAAATTAGAAAACCAACAAACAAATAGGTTGTACATATACAACTATTCAAATTTCGAATCGATCCTTTAAGTGTTGCTACTGAAAAAAACGCGCAGTGTTGCCGCGTTAATCGCGTTCTATTTTTAAATAAAAGGCCGTATATCAAACAAGTGTGCACAACACATACATAGTTATATTGTGGACAGTCAACTGACCTACTAACTATATTATGTACTTACATTGTTATGCATAACCTGCACTTATTATCTGGGTCGACCATGTGAACCACATAGTTCTTCGACGCGGTTTTACTTAAGAGCCATTTTACATTTTCGCGCGAATATCTAACATTTTAGTCGCTTATTTTACCATTTTAGGAAATATTCTGTGATTGTTGAATATATGTCAAAATAGACCAACCTTTCGTATTGAAACTTTTAGACAAACATTTAGAAAAACTGGTTTCTTTATGTTGTGGTAATTAATTTCCCACAACTAGTTTACTGAAAAATCATTGTAGAGTATATTTCGGACTCCAATATCCATCATTAAAACAAATAAATTAGACACAA
Source organism: Subacronicta megacephala (assembly GCA_958496365.1). Taxonomy (NCBI): domain Eukaryota; kingdom Metazoa; phylum Arthropoda; class Insecta; order Lepidoptera; family Noctuidae; genus Subacronicta; species Subacronicta megacephala. The sequence goes on along the minus strand of OY292541.1, from coordinate 7,209,800 downwards.
AAAAATACACAAAGCATCAGTCATATAATGTTATTGTCACATATAGTCGTAGAATATCGACTATTTATAATATTAAATAGAAAAAAAAATTAAGTGCTAAGCCAATTTTTACGTTTCATATTGTTATTTTATCCCGATTTTTTGGTTTGAATAAAGCGTAATTATTTTTTTAAAATTATGTATAAATAAACTATGTCCTTAAACAAATGTAATTCTAAAGTTTGATTAAAATCCCTTTATATAATTAGAAATAATAACATTATTAAAATCACTCTAATATTAGATAAATTACGATGCACAGGCGGGCACGCTTAGTACGGTGCGTTTTGTGAAATGGCTCTTAAGCTTATTTACTTAACATACCATCACACCTGTATTCCCCGAAGGGTTAGGTAGAGGTGTACCAATGTACACCCACACTTCGCCTATATGTTTAGGTACCATGTAATAGGGGGCGAGCCTATTGTTACCGGACAGAAATCCAGACTCCGAGCTGCTGCTGAGAATTTCTCAGAAAACCCAATAACACTTTGCTCGACCTGGGGATCGAACCCAGGACCTCTAGCGTAGCAGTCGCACTTGGAACCACTAGACTAATGAGGCAGTCAGGTCTTAAAGATGTTAACGGAAAGTTATTTTAGTGAAGGGAAAATTCGAAAAGGGCAGGATTCGAACCTGCATCTTCTGTTTAGGTACACCAGATGCTAGGAACTAAGCCACCGCGAGTCCCACCCGCCAGTTCGAAATTTGCCTTTTTGAGGTGACGAATTTTTCATTCACTAAAATAACTTCATAATATTATTTGCATGGAAAATGCCTAAAAAATACACAAAGATGGTAAACGCAGTTAAGACTGCCTCATTTATCTAGTAGTCCTAAGCGCGACTGCTACGCTAGAGGTCCTGGGTTCGATTCCCAGGTCGAGCAGTGTTATTGCTTTGTCTATGAAATTCTTAGTAGCAGCTTCAAGTCTGGATTTGTGCCCGGTTAATGGCAATAGGCTCGCCGCCTATTACGTGGGACCTAAACATACCGGCGAAATGTGGGTGCACAGTAGTACACCTCTACCTAACCCTTTGAGGAATGCAGGCGTGATGATTTGTTATGTAAGACTAGCAAACTGTGGGGTACAGTTACTATCAAATATATCAGAGTAAACAGACTGTTCAAGATTATCTGAGCAACTAGAGAAATTAAACCATATCCCAGCGACACAAAGGATGTTTTAGAATGAACACTACACACGGCAGCTGTCATTCTGACACGTATTTTATCCCATTGAGATAAAGTTTAATTTCCCTAGTTGCTCAGATAATTATGAACAGTTCGCTCCGATATATCTGATAGTGACTGTACGTTGGACAGCACGTCAAGTTGACACAAAATGTCACATTTTCTCAGTTGATTTTGAACTTAATCACTAACATTTTAAGGTTTAAAATCATTTGGCGAAATTTGGACAGTTTTGTATAATCTGATGTTCTAGCGACTGTACATTTGTACACCTCTGTCTAAACCTTCTGCGTATAGAAGCGTGATGTAATACACCCTAGCCATTTGTATTAATTACCTCAATCATTCACCTGTGAAACAAACACCATACTAAAGAATACGTCACAACTCCCCTTCATGAAGAGTCTTCATTGAAGACCCCATGTCGAGTGACGTCACGCGTTTCCGCGACATATGTCCGCTGCTTTGTTCTCAGGGAAGACATTACTTATTGTAAACATGTGTCTTTTGTTTTGTTGGAGAAATTATGTCTGTTTCAAACCGACTTCGAGAAAAGAGGTTATCTACGTAGGAGAATGATATCTGATCTGCCTCGTTAGTCTAGTAGACCCAATCGCGACTGCAACGCTAGAGGTCTTGGGTTCGATCCCCAGGTCGAGCAGTGTTATTTGGGTTTTTCTATGGAATTCTCAGTAGCAGCTCGGAGTCTGGATTTGTGCCCGGTGAATGCCTATAGGCTCGCCCCCTATTACATGGGACCTAAACATACCGGCGAACTGTGGGTGTACATTAAGTGCACCTCTGCCTAACCCTTCGGGGAATATAGGCGTGATGGTATGTATGTATGTATGTAACAATATCTGATATTCGTACGTCAATAGATTTTGATGTTACTTTAACCGATAAAATATAGTTACTAGTAATAGTTGTACATGCCAGCATAAATGGGTCTTCCTTACTACTATGTTATGATATACTCGACTCAAGTTGATTCCACGTCAATACGTGTGTGACGACCTTAAAAATGTTGACAACGTTGCACCGAGACATACTTTCCCATACCAAGCCATAATAGTGATGTCCCCGACGATGTAACGGTACTTAGACCAAACAACCTCAAAGACCAAACATTTTCAATGGTTGAATACATCATTTCATACACTGTTGTCAAGTAATTTACTGTACATTAACTTCTATAACGGTTTTATACATATAAAACCCTACACGTCATAAGTATTATTATTACTTTTGCGAAAGTTATTACTTCTTCACGACAAAACTACTAAATCAATTTTGATGAAATTTGACATAAAAATAAGTAAAAATATAGTTGGGGAAACAGTGTATACTTTGCTTAAATTTTATTTTTCTCCCAAAAAAAAAATCATCGTTATCATCATAAACCAATTACAATGTCCCACTGCTGGGCACGGATCCCCTCTCACAAAGAATGGGATTAGGCTATTGTCCACCACGCTAGCCTACTGTGGGTTGGCAGACTTCACGCACAGTCGAGAAAAAGAGGCATACAAGTTTCCTCACGACCTTTTCCTTCACCGTTTAAGCTTGAATTCAAAAAGTCGTGCGTGTCTTGGATTCGAACTGGGGACCTTCGACTTTCCAACGGGCTATCACTGCACAAAAATATATGTTTTTTCCCTTTTGGAACGCGAATACGGGAATATCTAGTTTCTTCATTAGAAGATATGGATGAGGTACGAGAAAACATAACAGTTACTTTTCCAATGTATTTTATTGAAATAATTTAAAAAGTTATGACAAAATATTTCCTATTCCCCGCTAGAAAACATAAGGAAATCTGGGCCATCGTGTGCCGATAACTCGTATCTTCACGCCGTAACAAATGGTACATGCAGTGTTCGTTTATCGAGGCCAACTTTGTTCCCTGATTGGAACTCAGCAATAATGAGTTTTATAATACCGTATTGTTTTAGCCGACCTGTTTCCATGGCTATTTGAAAAATAATTACATATAGCTCGAATTTGATTAAAAATTGTATTACAGGTTTGCATTTTTTAGGGTTCCGTAACGTTATTAACGTTAACAACCCCAAATATATTGGGAAAACGGCAGGAAGATGATGATAAACGTTATTTTAGATTTGGAATAATAATATAAATAATAAATATAAACGTTTATTTTCTCTTCACAAGTTACTTAATACTAGGCTTAACAGTAGTGTAAAAACGAACAAGGAGTTAAGGCGCTGACAACAGCTAACAGAAATCGACGTTTCGGTATTTTGGCCACGCCTACTATTGCTCCGATTATCTAGCGCTCCTTTTTAAACCGACGGTGATGAAGCGAACTATCAAATAAGAAACAAAATCAATAATGAACAATGAGTCAATAGATGGCGCTGTGTTGTATTTATTGCTCTGTACTAAAAACTAGAAACAAATTAGAACAGTATGAATAGTTATTATAATATTAATTATTATATGCAACTTTATTTAAAATGAATTAAAAACACTACACCTAAATTTAAAGAAAATAAAAACCCACACTACTTATACTAGCAAAATTTTCATTATTTTTAAATACACTATTCATTTGTTTGTTTTTTGTATAATATTATCTATTTATATATAACATACCATTATACAATAATACCATCACGCCTGTATTCCCGGAAGGGTTAGGCAGAGGTGTACCAATGTACACCCACATTTCGCCGGTATGTTTAGGTCCCATGTAATAGGGGGCGAGCCTATTGCCATTACCGGGCACAAATCCAGACTCCGAGCTGCTACTGGGAATTTCATAGAAAAACCCAATAACACTTTGCTCGACCCGGGGATCGAACCCAAGACCTCTAGCGTAGCAGTCGCGCTTAGGACGACTAGACTAATGAGGCAGTCATAATAAGACAATAATAATGATTACTTTCAATAATATTATTGAACGTAATCATTTTCTACTCCTAATTCCACATGCGGGGACCTAGTGAGCTAGACCCATATATTTTAAACCGACTTTAAAATAAGGAGGTTTTCCCCTACAAAAATTGTATTAGTATATAATGTTTGCGTATTATATATTTCTATACAATTGTAAGTGTCCATAATATCTCTGGGCAAACGTAACAGGTACTTATGAGTTTATTTTATTAACAAACAAGATTCCGCCTGCGCACGGTGGTCCAAGTGCCCTACAAGCGAGGTCATAAATACCTACCTTACTTTATTATACTTGTTAAATAGGATTTTTTCTGAAGGGTAAATAATAAAAAATTATATGTATTGTTCAATATAAATTTAAATTATCAATATTTGAGATTTATTCTCCCTCGTTCGGAAATACATGTGATTATGATATTATTAAAGCTATTCATGAAAGGGTTATCATTAAATATGTATTCTTTTATATATTATACATATTATGTACAACAAAAGACAAGAAAACTAAAACTAACATCTTATTTTCAAACGTCAACATAACCACAACTAACTACAACAATCAACCTAATTTAAATTATACTAAATCTCTACTAATATTATAAATGCGAAAATAACTCTGTGTCTGTATGTCACGCCTAAACCACTCAACCGATTTTGATGAAATTTGGTACTGGGATAGACTAAAGCTTGAGAAAGGACATAGGCTACCTTTTATTACAAAAAATATTCTTGATGGGGTTGAAATAGGGGGTGAAAGTTTGTATGGGAGTTCATCATTTTTCAAGATAAAACCATGAAACTTTATATTAAGGCACTTGATAAGAAATAAATAAATATTAGTTTTACCGTTTTTGAAATTTCGACCTGTGTGGGGATGAAATAGGGGATGAAAGTTCGTTTAAAAGTCCAAACAAAGTCAAGTTTAGCCCCGGAACCGATTATGATGAAATTTGGAACAAAAATAGACTAGACCTTGGGAAAGGATATAAACTACGCTTTGTTGTAAAAAAGGGGTTGAAATAAGGGATGAAAATTTGTATGGGAGTTGGTCATTGTTGAAGCTAAAACGATGAAACTTTGATTTTAGGCACATGATAAGAAGTAAAAATTTGTTCCAGTGTTTTTAAAATTTTAACCTATGTGGGAATGAAATAGGGGATGAAAGTTCATATGGAACTCCAAACAAAGTCACGCTTTGAAGCCCAACCTCGGAACCGATTTTGATGAAATTTGGTAAGAAATAGATTAGACCTTGGGAAAGGATATAAGCTACGTTTTGTCGTAAAAAAGGGGTTGTAATAAGGGATGAAAAATTGTATAGGAGTTTGTCATTGTTGAAGATAAACGCTGAAACTTTGTGTTTAGGCACTTGATAAGAAAAAAAATTATTTGATATGGGGTTTTTGAAATTTCAAACTGTGTGGGGATGAAATAGGGGATGAAAGTCCGTTTGGATTTTGACGAAATTTGGTACAAAAATAGATTAGACTTTGAGAAAGGACAAGTCAAAATCGTGTTGTCCACGCGGGCGAAGCTGTGGGCGGAAAGCTAGTTCTTAATAAATCTAAAACTTGTCTCGACATAACGCTCTTTTTCTTATGGGGAAGTTGCCGAAGACCAGTAATGAATGGGTCTGAGCTGAGTCTCTTAAGTAAGTAAGAGGAAGTCTGTTAAGTAAGTCCGTATTCGTAAGTACTCGCGACATTTTTCTCGTGTGATCCCGTCTGAAGGCCTTATAATTTTTGTTGTTAGATTCTGTTGCCTCTTCGGATAATTCCCCGATAGATAGTAAAGCATACTGTGCTACTTCAGCACCATGGATGAGGACTTTGTGAACGGAAGCCGGGAGAATAAACCACGGATATTCTTGAATTAAAAGTCGCGCGGTTTCCAAAGGATATTCATTAAATTTATCCGAATCAATATTAAAACCCGAGGACAAGGCTTGTAAAATTGTGGAACAACGTTCAATCAAATCTTTATTTAAGCCAGTAATTTCAACTGAAACTGCAGAATCAGAGAACAATAATTTTCTACTACTACTAAACTACTAGTTTACTATTAAACCTAATCTACGTCTAAACTCATTCTGAACATACTATTTCCTATCTGCTACTTGTCTCTTATCATCATCCGACCTAACCTGCCACTTCTTAACATCCATCCTGTAAAGATGAACAAAATATTCGAAAAAGCAAATCCAAGAATGTAAAGGAGATAGGCCAAACTCAAACCTACTTGGTCATGGTCGGTTCAGCCAAACCGCAATATCCAGACACGTGTATTTCTGTTAATGGACACAAATTTGAGGAGGTAAAAAAGTACAAATACCTTGGTACGCGGTTAAATGCATCTAGGGAGAGTGAGCAGGAAATAAAAACCCGTATCGAAATCGGTAGCAGATCTTTTAACAGGATGAAGCGTGTTCTCTGCAACCGTAACCTCAATCTTTTTTTGCGTATTAGAATGCTTCGCTGTTCTATCTGGCCCATCCTTCTATACGGATGGGAGGCTTTGACGGTTAAAGAAGACCTTAGGAAACGTATAGAGGCGTTTGAAATGTTACGAATGAGGAAGTTCTCCGACGAGTAAAGCAGAGACTTTGAAAATAATAATAATAAAATAAATGATATTTTGAAAACCTTCAAACAGAGAAAAGCTTCCTACTTAGGGCATTGTTCGTTTTGATAGTAGAAAATCTATATAAAAGAAAGATAACACAGCTTATCAACTTTTTTCACTTGAATTTATCAAAAAACCTAAAGAACCGAAAAAGCCGGGTACCCGGTTCCGGCTTGACTTCCGGCTCGATGCTTTAATTCCATTGAACGAATCCGAGCGTGTAGGGAACTCAAGCCATATTTGTAAATATCTTTATATTTTTGGTTTCCTTATAATTAACTCTTAAAAGTTACTAGACAGATTGGATCAGTTATTTTCACTCGTCTTTCACTATAAATATTTTGGCCAGATGTTCTATAAAAACTCCGAAACAGGGGTTTCTAAAAACTTATAGTCTTATCGTAGTGTGTTCCATCAGGGCATACAATTTGATTTTTGCAGAGCTTTCTGTTATTGTAACATCTTCTTTGGCTGGATAGCACTGATTTTTTTCTTTGACCACCGCCCACTGCCACTTCAGCTTGCTTATCCTTTGAGCTGTGTCGAAAGCTTTAGTTCTTCTCATTCCTGATTTGGTTGCGTACAGAAATGCCAAGCATAGCTCTCTCTATAGCTCGCTGAGTGACCTTGAGCTTTCTTATGAGGCCCATAGTGAGAGACCACGTTTCTGTGCCATAGGTCATCACTGGTGACACACACTGGTAAAAGACTTTTGTCTTAAGGCACTGCGGTAATCCCGACGAAAAGACGTTGCGAAGTTTCCCGAACGCTGCCCAGCCGAGTCGGATTCGATGAGTGACCTCCTTTTCGGAGTTGGACCTACTTAACTGGACAGTTTGTCCCAGATGGAACAGAAGCCAGGTGGTGCTTTTCTTTAAAAAAGGTGATAACACCTTATTAAAGATTTATAGACAAATCTGGCTTCTGAGCCATGTCTATAAGTTGTTTTCCAGGGTTATCACGAATCGTCTCGAGCGCAGGTTTGATGACTTTCAGCCTCCCGAACAAGCCGGATTCCGAAAAGGTTTTAGTACCATAGTCCACATACTACGCTGCGGCAGATTATACAGAAGACCGAGGAATTTAATCAGCCACTATGCTTAGCGTTTGTGGACAATGCGAAAGCCTTTGATTCGATTGAAACTTGGCCGGTGCTGCAATCTCTGCTTGCAGAGAGGTGTTAGACAGGGAGATGTTATTTCCCCGAAACTGGTTACCTCTGCAATGGAAGATGTCTTCAAGCTTCTAAAATGGAAAGGCTTTTGGCATTAACATAAATGGCGAGTATATCACTCACCTTCGATTTGCCGACGATATTTTAGTCATCGCAGAATCGCTGCAAGAGCTCAGCACAATGCTCAATGACCTCGACAGAGTTTCCCAACAAGTGGGTCTTACGATGAACATGGCCAAGACAAAAATCATGTCGAATGCCCATGTCGCGCCCATTTCTATATCTATTGGGAACTCTGTTCTCGAAGTTTTTGACGAGTACGTCTAATGAGAAATCAATTAAACTAAAATATATTTTTTCTTGTAATAAATATAAACTACCTTATAACTCACAAAGTGCCCGTTTGGCGCACCATTTGTCTTAGAACTAAATAAAGCTCTTGATATGCGTAGTATGATAGTGAAAACCGTTACAATACATATTTTGTGTTTTGAAACGCTATGTTCGTTTAAATCTAAATACACATATATATCCTCTGACTGTAAATAGGCAATATGCCTATTTACGGTTAAATAAATCGAAGTAAACATAATTATAAGAAAATTTAAAAATATATATGTTTCATTATCCTATATCTCTTAAAGTGCACGTTTGGCGCACCGTGTGTCTTAAAAGTAAATGCAGCTCTTGATATGTGTAGTATATTAGCGAAGACCACAACAAGGCCGGAATCAGAAATTAGAGTGATCAATAAAGTCATTTTCTTGGTGAAATTTCATAAATGTTCAAATAACTCCTTAAATACGAGAGATAGGAGAAAATTTGTCAGAACAAATTCTGAAGGCATGAGATAGTCAAGTACGTACATAATTAGTTTTTTGAATTAAAAAAAAATGTTTGAGGTGCGAATGTCCGACCTCTCCCATACATTCGTTCCACTGTGCGAGGCCGCCTACCGGACACCGCGCTACACACTTTTTATATGTAGGTACAATGTTTGATATTTTATTTGTTATTAGTTTAAGATTTATTGTATTGTATTATAGTATTATATATACATGGGCTCCGTTGCCTGAAATAAATAAATAAAAATCTATTTCTCATGATTTCCCGTGGCTTTAAAAATATTTTTCTTGACTTTCGGAGTTTCCGTGTACTATATTTTTTTTATCTCTGGATGCTATTGAATAATACAAGCAACAAAAAATAGTCCAATATTTTCTATACTTAATAGCTTTTTGCCATATTAAGTAAGTAAAAGTAAACGTCATTTTTACTGTAATTAAAATGAAATAATTCTAGGAAATATATTAATAATTATTATAAAAACTTAAAATAAAATAAAAAAGATCACAACAATAATAAACTGCACTTGTCACCAACAGGTATGGAACTTGAGACTCCGAATTCTCAATCAAGGCAATTACCACGAGGCCAACCGAACACTACCAATTTAGACGAATTACGGTATCCTTTGTAGCAAATAGCGTATAGTTTCATTACTGTTCGTGTAACTGTTTTGCCAATATGACATAATTATGACACTATATTTTTTTTTGTTTTTTATTACTTTCATGACATGTTTTTGTTTGTTAGTATAAAAGCGCTTTTTGGGCTGGCATTTTTGTACGTTTTCCATTTCTATAACAAATATTTTTACTACTTAGAACTTTATTTATATTTGAACTATAGTTATAGTTCAACCATATCCTTTACCAATGTCTTTACGTCTTTCAATCTTATTTGGGAACTAAATACATGTGCGGTCTTAGCGTCTGGTGTACGTAACCAGAAGATGCACGTTCGAATCCTGCCCGCATGTCGTATTTTTCCTCCACTAAAATAACTTAATAATGAAAAATGCCTAAAAAATACCTAAAAAATACAAAAAGACATATGTAATATGCTTTGAGGTATGTTTATGTTTGAAATTGTCAAACAACAAAATACGTAATGAACGGATAGCGCGCGGAGCGAAGCGACATAGGTCCGTCTAGCAGCACGCCTATGCGATCACTGTCGGATTGCATAGAGAAGAAAGAGAAGCGCGGTGATGCGACCCTCGCAGCCACTCGCAGCTTTTTACAAAACCATAAAACAATTAATTACTAAAAAAAAACTTAATTTATCGAAAATATAAAGCAACCAAGTTCTGTATTTAAATATGATACGTTATTGTTATTAATTTTACCAACGTGCATTGCTTAGTAATACAGATATTTTTGTTTAGAATTCGTTTTAAGAGGTTAGTTTACAATTTTTTTGGATCGAGAAAACTTTTCAAAAACGTGTTTTCAAAGCAACAGTTTTCTCCGGAATATGTTCAAGATTAACATATATTTTTTTCGCTGTCACAAACTTTATGGATTTGGCTAAAAACTTGTTGAAAATATGCCTATTTGGGTGTTGTCAGCGCCTTAACTTTGTGAGAGACTGGTGCCTGAGGTAGGTTTCTATGGAAGCCTGTAATACAGGTGTAATAATATTTATTTGTCTTTAGTAATACAAAAAAAAATGTGTATCGTGAGGAATGTGTTGTATATTATTGAGTAGTTACTGCTGACTTCTAGTATTTAAATTTCAGTAGTAAGAAGATTTGCTCTCTCACTCCATTGTCATCGATAAAAAAAAGATAGACAATTTAAAAATAAGCTATAATGAAGCTGTCTAATGTTGAAAGAATTATTAAAATCAGTTTATTAGTTTGTCTAATCTTTATAATATTAGTATAAATTCTCTAAAGTTTTTTTTTTAATTACTAGTCATAAGTATTTGCTTATTCGTTTTATATACGAGTATAAACGTATGTTGCTCACTTCTCATGCCATACAAAACTACGGAACCTTCTACGAGCGAGTGAAACTCGTGCTATCCGTTGTTTACTGTACTCTTTACAAAAAAATAATTAACAAATAGACATTCATTTAAATCAGTGTATCAGTTAAGAGTATAAGGGGACAGACGTGTGAAAATGTAAGTACCTATACATGGCTTAAAGTTAATCGTTATAAATTATTTCACTTCCCAAAGGACATTTTGAGACAAAATGTTAGCCTATGTCCTTGTCCACGGTCCAATCTATCTCTATACCGAAATTAATTAAAATTGGTGCAGCAGTTTAGGTGAAAAAACGTAAACGGACAAGCTACATTTGTAATATTAAGATTTTTGCCTCATTAGTCCTGTTTGATTCCCCTACCATCACGCCGGTATTCCCCGAAGGGTTAGGCAGAGGTGTACTTAATGTACGCCCACAGTTCGCCGGTATGTTTAGGTCCCATGTAATAGGGGGCGAGCCTATTGCCATTGGGCACAAGTCCAGACTCCGAGCTGCTACTGAGAATTTCATAGAAAAACCCAATAACACTGCTCGACCTGGGGATCGAACCCAAGACCTCTAGCGTATCAGTCGCGATTGGGACCACTAGACTAACGAGGCTGTTTGATTCCCATGTCGAGCAAAATGTAATTGGGATTGATTTTATAAAATTTTACGTGTACGTGTATTTTTACTTCTGTTTAACCCTTCGGGGAATACAAACATGAGGGTATAGCAACTCTTGGAAAATATGTTTTTTATCTATCATATCTTGATTTCTTGGGAAATACTTTCGAAGTATTGAAAAGTGTTTAGAATTGCTAGGAATAACTTCTACTGGCTATGGCTAGTATAATTTTCAAAACCAAAGTAAAACATCATCTACCCCGTTTTCTATAATAACCACCCCTTGGCCGCCATATTGTGACGTCATTGTTGTCATTTTGTTGCTTAGCAGCCATTGATCGGGGTCATTCACCCCATAACAATTTTGTTGTATTATAAAAAAGTAATAATTGATAGTTGGTGTTTCTAGGTACTTGCGTAATAAGATAACTTAGCAATAAGCTAGTATTTTAGTAACAAGTTTTTATTAGGAATTTCTTGTTAGGCATGTTGTGAAACATGTTTTGTGTTATTAAAATGATGTTTTGCAGGACGGTTGAGTTGCTAGAATCTTTTTATTTAGTACCGGTTTATCTTCCGGCAAACTTGACGAAAATTATGTTTTTTATCAAGAAGAAATATATAACGTCATATTAATCAAATAAATAACCTAATTAAAACATAATTATCTAAATTGATGAAATAATTATATTTATTGAAGAAAAAGAGGCGATCTTTACTAGAACTACAGAAGCCAAAACAATTTTTGTTTATATTTTTTGTCTGTGTGTTTCATCATCATATCAGTCAAATGAGGTCCACTGCTGAACGAAGGCCTCCCCCATAGACTTCCACAATGACCGGTTATATGCCGCCTGCATCCAACGACTCCCAGCGACCCTCACCAGGTCGTCTGTCCATCTTGTTGGAGGTTGTCCCACATTGCGTTTTCACGTTTTGTCTCCACTCCAGAACCGACCCAAAAACGACATAATTTTGACGTGTCTGTGTGTGTGTCTATCCGTGTCTTCGTAGCCCGCGAACGGATGAACAAATTTTGATTTCGTTTTTTTATTGGAAGGTGAATTAGTCGGGAGTGTTCTTAGCTATGTTTGATGAAAATCGGTCGAGATATAATGCAATTAATATTTGACTGCCTCGTTGGTCTAGTGGTTCCAATCGCGACTGCTACGCTAGAGGTCTTGGGTTCGATCCCCAGGTCGAGCAGTGTTATTAAGTTTTTCTATGAAATTCTTAGTAGCAGCTCGGAGTCTTTGGATCCGGATTTGTGCCCGGTGAATGGCAATAGGCTCGCCCCCTATTACATGGGACCCAAACATACCGGCGAACTGTGGGTGTACATTAAGTACACCTCTGCCTAACCCTTCGGGGAATACAGGCGTGATGGTATGTTATGTTATGTTTATATAATGCAATTTTTGGGGGTTTTTTAATTTTAGTGTCCAAGCGCCCATCTAGTTCTACGAAATTTAGGCATAATGTCATTTTCGATGTTACATTTATCACGTCCGTGGTGGTAAAAGTGTGGTGTAATTGGTGGGCAACAGACCGTGGTCACAGCATAACTATAGTGCTATGGAAATCACTGGCTGAAAATATACGGGGTTTTATTGTGAGCGGAAAAGTATTTACCAAACTTTATGGCTGCTCTGATGTCAATGCGAATGCGCGGTTTGCTGTAGCACATATTAATCCATCAAGTATAAATAAGAATTACTTTTAACAAAAAAGTTAAACCGCCTTCAAAAAATAATAAAATAATTTTGTCTAAAACTGTTTGGGAAGTCGGTGGCGAAAATAAAAGACCCACTCAAATAGAAGTCACCGACTTCCCAAACTGCCCTGAAGGCGGTTTAATTTTTTTGTTAAAAGTAATTTTATTTTGTAATTTTTAGTGGAAAGTTTTGTTTAGAAGTACTTGTTAGCCAACTTAACGCACTGCTCCAATAAGACAGCGATGTTTCAGAGTAAACGATAATATCATCGATGTAAACATTTTTTTAGATTTTTGTTGATATTTTCAAAACTGCCTAACCGATTTCGATAAAATTTGAACGGGACCACCTCTGAAGTATCCTAAGTACCTACCAAACAAAAAAACAATAATTAAAATCGGTCCAAAATTGGCGGAGATATCGCGTAACAAACATACAAAAAAAAAAAAAACATACAGACGAATTGAGAACCTCCTCCTTTTTGAAGTCGGTTGAAAATCAATTGTTTTTTCTGTCACCTGAGAGCGGTATGGACGTTGTTAGAGTTAACGGGTATCTATCTATAATTCTATACCCCAATATTGTATAGTCTTTTAGTACAATGACAGGTCTTCATAAAATGAAGTCGCTACCGCTGTCTGTTCGCTTAGATCTTTTAATTTATTCAACGGATTTTAATGCAGTTTTCAGCAATAGATAGAGTGATTCAAGAGGAACGTTTATATGTATAAAACATACAGAAAAGCAAAAAACACGCGGGCGAAGCCGTGGGCGGAAAGGTAGTAATATATGTAGCGTGATATACACCTGTGTGTACTCTTGCACAAAAGGGCCACTCCCCGCAACGTTTTCCTTAGTTACACCACCGGTAGGCCGAGCAGTATGAAATTCCAATCTTGTATTAAAGTGTATAAGTGGTAGGTAGTGAATATAGTATTTTTTAATAAATTTAATAGTAATTTAAGCCTTAACGCGCCCGTCCACACTAACTGTCCGTATGTTTCCATCGAATAAGGGGCACGTATTATTACTATAGTTGTTTTGTATTAACAAATATTTTCAATACTCACTGTTACGTGTTCCGACATAAAAACCTGAACGTTTTAACATCAATAAGTTTTCCGTTACAAAATATATTTAATATCAGTGTTATGAATCGTTTTGAAAGTTTATTTTAAATGGCGATTGTAAATTGATAGAAAAAGAATCTTCATTCATGGCTTTAAAAGAAGAATGGGCTGTTTCATACAACTAGGTGTGTTTTGCGATTTTACTAGCATTGCTCTTTTCTCCTAGTTTCCTCCTAGCCTTTTCCTAACTACGTTGGGATCATTGGGGTCTTGCATTCCGATAAGATGCGGGTGAATATCATACTTACATACATATTGTCACGCCTGTCTCCCATGGGGGTACGCAGAGACTATGGATTTCCACTTGCCACGATCCTGGCACACTACTTTCGCTTCATCTACATTCATTAATCTCTTCATGCATGACCGTCGGTTTAGGGTGCTCGGAACCTGGCCTTTTTTAAGAACATCCGCAATTTGGTTGCGGTACGTTCGCCGAGGTCGTTCCCTTCCAACTCGTCCATCCGCACTCGCCATATATACTTGTTTCGTCAATCTCCGTTCATCCATTCTCTCTACATGACCAAACCATCTTAACATACCTTTCTCAATCCTTGTCACTACATCCTCTTTCACTCCACAACGCTCCCTTATCACACTGTTTCTCACTCTATCTTTCAGCGTAACACCATACATACTTCTCAAAGCTCTCATCTCTACAGCATTTATTCGGCTTAAATTTTTCTTCTGCCATACCCAACTTTCACTACCATACATAAGTGTCGGCGCCAACACTCCCCCAATCACAGCCAGCCGTGCCTTTTCAGACACTTTCCGGCTATTCAAGAAGGTGTGTAGCGCCCATTCACCTGGTTACCAGCAATCACTCTCCTTTCAATGTCACTCTCATGTTTACCATCTGAATATCAGTATTATATTTATTACAGTCATTATTATACAAACTAAAATATAAAACTACCTATGTTATAATCAATTATACAAACTAAAATATAAAACTACCTATGTTATAATCAATGTACGCACGGCTTCACATCAAGCTATACAAATCCAGTATCGACTGATCTCGCATTGTAAAGCTTTCCGCACATTGCGAGGCCAGCATACACTGGATTTGTATAGCTTGATGTGTAGCCGTGTGTACAATGGAGGGCCTTATCGAAGTCAATTTAATGAAATCATTTATTCAAGAGACTTTTAGGGAGTAGGTACTTTTTGAACGTCATTTTTACATTATATACTGCCCTGAAAAGGCTTGATCGTAGCCCAAGCATCTAAAGTTATTGGAACACTGTATTTAATTATAATAATATTTAGTATTTTACATGAAGCAATTGAGTCACCTATGGAAAAGGGATTGAATGATGAGATGACGACTGACAGGGATGAATGGAAGAAAAGAACAGGCTGTGACGACCACAAATAAGTTGGGAAAAGAAGAAGCAACTGCCATAAAATCTCCGCAAACCAATATTTCTGGGCATTACCGATATTCTGAGAATAGACTTACAGTCAGACTTTTTGGCCTTCTTACAATTGTCATAAGTGTTCGTATGACATCCGGAACCGACAACTTAAATAATACTAAAGTCATGAAAAAAAAAATGTATCATGAGGAAAATCTGTCGGCATTATCAAAGCGCGGCGGTTCTGATGGTTTCTCACGGACCCAGGTTCGCAAAATATTTTTGAGGTCGCATTTAATTGGGGGCTAGCCTGTTGCCAGTATAGAAAAACCCAATGACACTTCTCTCGACCTGGGAATCGAACCGTACGTTCAGTCAAGCTTGCGACCACTAGCCTAACAAAGCAGTACTAATGTTTGCCGTCCTAAATCTAACAAAATTGATAACAACAGCTCGGCTGTCCCAGAAACATTTATTTCAAAAAACACTTACAAAGTCGTTCACCCAAGTTTTTTATTCAATTTAGTTTATCAAGTAAATTATATATCAATTTCAACTTGTAATTGAAATCAACAAGCTATAAAAACCTATAAATAAACGGTTCAATTGCTTTTAAAACGTATTAAAGTTTGTCTGCGCTTGCGCATCGGCGGTTATTTTGAATGCAGTTCACCGCGGTTTGGGACAAAGCGTTGCTATTTTAAGTAACAGACGGATGCCCGCGCAGGCGCACCCATCCTTGGAACGAACGGAATTTGTAATGAGCGAGCGAAATGACTGCACTTTTTTACTTTTAAATTTTCCTGAGACTGCTTCATTAGTCTAGTGGTCCGATGCGCGACTGCTACGTTAGAGGTCCAGAGATCGAGCAAAGTGTTATTGAGTTTTTCTATGAAATTCTCAGTAGCATATCGGAGTCTGGATTTGTGCCCGGTTAATGGCAATAGGCTCGCCCGCTATGACATGGGCCCTAAACATACCGGCGAAATGTGGGTATACATTAGTACATCTCTGCCTAACCCTTCGGGAAATACAGGCGTGATGGTATGTTTATTTACTTTTAAATCTTCCTGCAACTGTGTTTTTTTTGTGTATATCAGAATGGCGGGTGTATGACTACCGATGGCGATGCGATATGCGTGTGAGGAATGTACGAGCAATGTACCGAATGTACGTTCAATTTGAAGCAATGTACTATACTCAAACCAAAGTTATTAGAAAAAGTAAATACACCCGCCAACCTGATATCAGAATGGCGGGTGTATTCTAAATCTGAACAAACTGCCAACAATTTGAGTGTAAAGTGCCTACCGTAGCAATGTACGAGCAATGTACGTTATCATATTAAAAGCATACGATTCTGCTATTAACGGTTAAAAAGTAATTTAAAAAATAAAAATTATTCACATTAAGAGCCTGTCCAATTTTATTAGCAACAAATTTTTGCCCGGCTTACGTTGCTATGTCTAAATTAAAAGGACTTTTGTGTGAAATGACATTTCGTTTTGTGACTTTAAGCACAATATAAGAATCTAACAGTAGTGTAACTTCATACAAACGGTCGGAAGACGAGTCATACCTACGCGCCTTAGTAGTCAGGGTACGCGGTGGTACCCAAACAGTCGCGAACGCGCCGCAGTGATGAACGAATGTGTGATGGTTTTGTAAGCAGTGAGCGTGCGATTTGAAAATTATTTATTGAAATAAGTACAAGTACCTACTTACGTAATATGTAAAACGGCAATAATATACTATATTGTGCTGTTTTTGGTTGCTTGAATTTCCGATATATACGAGAGAGAGATAAGATTTTTAAATTATCTGGAAACTTTCTCCTGGAAAATATTTTTATTCTCTATACCTGCTATTACGTAATTTGTTTCATTTTAATAGGTAAGTATTTAGCTTTTTCGTTAGATTAAAAAACTTGGATTAATAAATTAATAAGTGGATGTTGGGAAAAAGCGACACATGAGTGACCTACCTACGCTCACAATAATAAAAACTAGAGATGCTTCCTAGGCTAGGCTATCTACTTATGTACTTACATTAGGTATGTATATTATTGAATTAGACGAAATGTCAAAACGAAATTATGAAATGAGTATGAGAGTTATAAATGATAGGTAAGATTTATATTATAATTTACCTAGGTAATAAGATTTACATCATAGTTTAAGTAAATCTTACTGTAAATCTTATTAGTAAATGGTAGCGCATTTACGCGATGGTAGTTATTAAGTATCGTCACAATATAAGATTGTAGGTATGGCAAATAGATATTGCTTGAATTCTTCAATAACGCACCCAGAAATAACATTTTTATACTACCTCGCAACTCCGAAAGTGAAGACTATAAAATATTTTTTATATACCTTTATAAAGTTTTAACAAATTACGTACCTAATTTGTTTTTGTGTTTATAGGTGGTGTTTCGCTTTTTCTTCCGAGTAAAATACCTAGATTATTTAAACTAGTGTAGGCGGCAGTCCTATAGCGTGTTTACTTTCCGCGCGGCTTTAGGTAATAACTTCAAGGCCATGGCCGGAGTGCGAATACTGTATAGATTCTTATACTGTGCTTTTAGTGAAGTAGATAAAATTGGAATAACTTTAATATATCGATTATGTAAAACCTAAATTGTCAAAATTAAATATTGATATAATTTTAAAACAATAGGTAACAGATTGGTTAATAATTATAACATATACATTAATTATTATATTATTAGAAATTATGACAGGGCGTGGTTTTAAAAAAAGATTTGTATGCCCCTAGGCCAAAGTAACAATTTACAGAGTCAGAATTACATCAGGGCAAACAAACAATAATTACACGTAATGATCGGACAGAGATTCGACGTCACTATCACAATTACTAGTGGACAATACACGTCCGGCGCCTCCGAGCTCCCGAGCAGAAGACGTGTGCGAGTTGACGTATAAGAATCTCTGAAGCTGCGGCATCTATGTTGGCAGAAGATAATAACATGCTGCCGTATCGTCGTCATAATTGCGATGGAATTAGAACATATTTTTTGATTATTTAAGCAATAGAACAAAAATAAATCAGAAAAATATGATTATGCATTGCTTTGTTATGGAAAAAAATATTTTTATTAATCCAGGTTATCAGCTGAATGATGAAACATAATCGATATATTAAAATTAAAAAACTACTTCACTAAAGTCACAAAACGAAATGTCATTTCACACAAAAAATTTGTTGCTAATAAAATTGGACAGGCTCTTAATGTGAATAATTTTTATTTTTTAAATTACTTTTTAACCGTTAATAGCAGAATCGTATGCTTTTAATATGATAACGTACATTGCTCGTACATTGCTACGGTAGGCACTTTACACTCAAATTGTTGGCAGTTTGTTCAGATTTAGAATACACCCGCCATTCTGATATCAGGTTGGCGGGTGTATTTACTTTTTCTAATAACTTAGGTTTGAGTATAGTACATTGCTTCAAATTGAACGTACATTCGGTACATTGCTCGTACATTCCTCACACGCATATCGCATCGCCATCGGTAGTCATACACCCGCCATTCTGATACACACTTTTTTTTCTAGTTAGAGATCTGTAAAGCCGTAAGGGCCCGGTTCTTATACGAATACATATGACAATCGTTACAGAGTTATAAATCAAGGACTATGTTGATGATAAAAATGTGTGATGTCAAATAACAGATGCACTGGTGGTCTCCCTGGCAGCCTGAGGTTACTTATTCACTATATTTTTTGTATTGTTTACTACAACTTCATGTAAACAGGAACTGTAAATGTGAGTACATTGTAGCCACATGTCTAAGTAGTTTATAGTTAGTATATTTTGATGATGTGTATTATTTCATATGTATGTTATCTGTTTTAGATTGACATTGAGTTCTCAGATGCTGAGAACCTTTTCCTAATTTTAATCCTGACTTCAGGCTAATTATGACATAAACCTCCGATGTACTCACATCCTGTTATCGCCAGAGTGTAAAGTGAATAATGTAATATCTTTTATTTTTAAAAGTGTCCATGGAGTTTCTTGCCGGATTCTTCTCCATAGGATCAACTTTTTGGAACCGTGCAACTAGAGTCAATAACGTTTCATAAACGCTTGTAAAAGCTTATTTGAAATAAAAACATTTATTTGAGATATATTTATAAGACAAAAAAATCTGACAACCAGTCTATCCTTCGAATTTCCTCTGACCTGGGAATCAAACCCGAAGCAAGATGCGCTTGCGACTAAACCAGTGAAGCTGTTGTACAGTAATTAATATATTTCACTGTCGCTGGGGACAGTTATTTTCAGTTACCGGATGCGACAGTTCTTTGTACCGTCAGCAGTCGATTGGTTAATTAAATTAACCTTGTTTTGTTGACGGTACAGTTGCTATTGACCGAGCGATATGGTTAACTGTCGTTAAAAGTAAACAGTTTGGTTAGTTCAATTAGTAAATTAAGTGTTATGTCAACATTATATACCAACGTTTCTTCTTAGTGATTAGTTAGAAACATCGGAACCATCTGGAATAGAATAGTATCATCCAAAATATACACTTACAAGGGCAGTGCTATTATGACCTTCCTTTGACCTAGGTCTCGAGTTCGAATCTCAGGCGTACATTAGTAGTTGGGTGTACATCAGTACACCTCTGCCTAACCCTTACAGAATACAGGCGTGATGGTATGTTATCATTGATTCTCGTTAATACATATTTCGCCTACACTGCACTGTTAGTAAAACAAATCTAATCACTAACACCTTTGATACTTAAATGTAGCTAAAAACTGGTGTAAAGCCAATTACAGTCGCCAGCACATCAGGTAATACAAAACTTTCAAATTTCTCCAAATGATTCTAAACCTTAAAATGTTAATGATTAAGTTCAAAACCGACCGTTTCTGGTAACTTGATGTGCTGGCCACCGTACCGTCAGCAAAACAAACGTACTAACTAGTACCGAACGTTCAAAGCCAATCGCCGAGCTCCCAATTTATTTTGCTATCACTACGCCACATGGTCGTGAGAGCGGTAGCAGAGTTACACAAATAAACACACAGTACACAAACACACGTATGTAAGTACATAAATACACAAAGTCAATGCTCCGACGTGAATGTTAAGGTTAGAGGGGATCGGTAGAGAATATTGATCATATTCTTCTTGTATTTTTTTATGTGATAACTCGGCAAATGAACAGGCGAGCTATCTGATGGTAAGAAGTCATCACCGCCCATGGACATCTGCAATACCAAATGAGTTGCAAATGCGTTGCCGAGCCTATTTAACCTTTTGAACGCCAGAGTATAAACGTATCGCCGTACCCCTGACGCCAGGCCACTTTTTCTGTCAAATTACACAAGGTAGTGAAAACACACTAAAGTAATGATTAAATTGTTTATTTCATAATATGGTGCGACGTATATTTTGTCATATATTTGTGACGTTGGCGTTCAGGGTAAGATTTCGTTTGTCACATAAATGTGACAATGGCGTTCAAAAGGTTAAGGAAAAGGGAGGGGACGGAAAAAAGGAGAATAAAGGGGACTGAGGAAGAAATTGGGCCTCCGACCCTCAACACTCACTGTACGAAACACAACAGTATGGATACTGCTACTTGACGCCGATAATCTGTTGGAGGGTAGTTCTTCCCCCGTCGCGCGTCGTGTGGACCCATTCATGCTGACATGTAGACATGTCAGCAGGCATCTGCATCACCTTTGGTTTTGCAGATGTCCATGGGCGGCGATGACTACTTACCATCAGGTAGCTCGCCTGCTCGTTTGCCGAGTTATTCAAAAAAAAAGTAAAATACTAATTGACTGCCTCGTTAGTCTAGTGGTAGTCTTCCCAAGCGCGACTGCTACGCTAGAGGTCCTGGGTTCGATTCCGAGGTCGAGCAAAGTGTTATTGGGTTTTTCTATGAAAGTCCCAGTAGCAGCTCGGAGTCTGGATTTGTGCCCGGTGAATGGCAATAGGCTCGCCCCCTATTACATGGGACCTAAAACATACCGGCGAAATGTGGGTGTACATAAGTACACCTCTGCCTAACCCTTCGGGGAATACAGGCGTGATGGTATGTTACTAATTGAAGCAGGCGAGACGTAACTTAGAGAGATTTAAGTCTATCTTCAAAGCTCACAGTGTCCCTGTAAAACTTTCCTAATTGAAATTGTATCCGTTTCAGTAATAGCGTAGATTTCAACTTTGCGATTAGGAACGGATTAATTATAACTTTTTAGGAAATTAAAATCGACTTTAAGCGTTTTATGGTTCATCCACATCAAATTTATTTAGGACATCTAGGAATTTTTTTTTTTTTTTTAAAAAAAAGCTTACTAGCAATGTGGGTCACACATTACTAGTATTCTTATTAACCCCTCGTGCTATGCTAAGTGCTTGTGTTACGAGTGGGTTCACGTCGGTAGTGCAATGGGTGGGGTTCGAACCGGCAACCATATGATCGCAAGTCCGACGCCCAAGCCATTAGGCTACCGACGCTTCAATATATTATGATACTGCCATTAACGGGACACGAATCCAAACTACGAGCTGCTTCTGATAATTTTATAAATCCCAATAATACTGCTCAGCCTGAGAATCGAACCCAGGATATCTAGCGTAGCAGACGCGCTTACGCACTAGATAAATGGGGCTGAAATTTATAGTAAGATTTATATTTTTTGAAAGATAATCTTGAATGTAAATACTTTTATACGTAAAAAAGGATTTAAAAAAAGGAAATTAAATAGGTATTTAACCAAAACACTAAGAGAACGAAAATCGAAACAGTTCACCTCACTGACCTTTAAAAAATATAACCTAAAAATATATTATATTCCCGCCAAAATTGATGCGGCCATCTTTCATAGACAAACGGCCAGGTAGGATCGACCTCATCCGAGACGCTAGGGTTGTACGTTAACTTTACCTGAGAAATTACGAGTTTTTATTAGTCAACCTTTTATGTGTTTTTTACTATAGGGATACCAGAGTTCGTCTGTATATTTTAAGATTTAGGTATAGCATTAATTATAATCTTAAGAGCTACTTGTTGATTAACTAATTAAGTAAATTGACTGGTGAGTAATTTTATCACAGAAAATAAGGGAAAAGAAATGCTAATTTGGGCCGTAGTCAGGCTGTAGATAATTTTATAAATGAAGCAATCATTTTCATTCTTTGAAAAGAAAAAAATATTTCTATTTGATTCCAAAGTTAACGAAAATATTTTTCGGCTGAATGGGCTGTACTGTATTCAGCTAAGCATAAATAAGCTAATGAAATTTATAACTAGGTACGAAATATTGGAATTTTCTCCTAGAAGTCTGTATAAACATTTTTATTTACATTAAATAAAGTCATATTTAAGTATAACAAGCAAATCTTACCGTATAAAGTAAACTTTCCTTTGCCTTTCTAACATCAAATAACAGAATGACCCAACAACATAACTAGTCCAGTCCCCTTTGTAAGAGAAAACACCCAGACATAATAAAAATAAATAAACTCACGCCTAAAGCGTTTAATCCGTTCAAAAACCACCCCTGTCCGGCTCAGGCTTCCCTGGCCGCCTCAAATTACGTAACATGAAATAATCCTACACCTTTTCTATAAAAAGAAAACCCTACATAGTTGCCTTTTTGTTACAGAGTGAAAAAGACGGCGATACAAACTCCGCAAGTGTGAGCAAGATAAAAGTTCTGGATCAAACCGGTTACCAAGTGTCCGTTTAACGAACGCATCGCCTAGTATGCTCGTTCGAATTTCGAATGCTCTAAGTGTTTTGTGATTGGATGGTATTGAGAAAGTGAAATTCAAGATGGCTGTTGTTCCCGCGCTTTTTGGACTCCTTTTGGCCGCTTTTGTGTCAGGTAAGTTTTTAAATTTACTTTCAAAGGTAGAATCCATTCATTACGTTAAAGCCACGATCATATTCGTGATGATAACACAGAATAGATAAGTAGTTACAGCACATACTATAAACTGATCTACGAATTAAAATAACACAACGAACCTTATTTGATTTTGACCTCATTTTCTAAATTTTATTATGAGGCCCATTCCAAGCTAAGCTTGGAACATGACGACGACCCCCGAGGCAATATTGCTCTGTTGCTTATGACGTGTTTTATATGCCATAAGGCTTTATTCCACGTAGACTGTGTAAGCAACAAATTCTTGCGTATCGGACCCCTACAGGAAAAGATATTGTGTACCCAAATATATCTGCATGCCTGAAAGATTTTGACGGCGTATTAAGTCTGCTAACCCGCACTAGGCCAGCGTGGTAGACTTCCCCTTATTTTTGTTGAATGGATTTAAACAAGAAAAGAAAAGGATCAGGAGGTTGGTAATCATATTTCTAGTTCACTCATTCACTTTAACCGACACATTTTTGGAAGTTTTTAAATTTTATTAGGCAAAGCCATTTCAATTTTATCACCTGTGCTTTAAAAATTCAAGGAATATAAAATGAACCGTAATGTAAGTAGAATTCTTATTTATTATTACTGTCCCATTCGCATTCAGCAGGCGAAGGCACAAAGTGACACAGCCTATTGTAAATTTTCGTTAATTCTTATTTAGGTTTGTCTTCTTTATGTTTTGAGGTGTGAGTTGAATGTAGTCGCGTTGCGCGTCATGGTACTCATTGTAAATGAATCGCTGAGTCAACATTCTCCCAAGTATGTAGGAGTCAGTTACCAGTCCAGCAAGCAACCCAATTTCTGGGCAATGCCGATATCTTAAGAATAGACTGGTTGTCAGGCTTTTTGGTCTTTTAACAACCACTAACGACTGTCATAGGTGTTCGTATGACTATTGAGACCGACAGTTTTTACGCTCTCCGAGGCACGAATGGTTATGGATATGTGTTTTAATGATCAGATTGCGACGCAACGTCAAATACCATTTACTATTTAAAAATCGAACTTATACGTCACAATCGGAAGTCAGTTTAGTTACCACCCACCAATTAAACGTTAACACTTGAAACATCATTAATTAATGCCTAAAACAAGTTTATTTTCGTAGCTGTAGCAGTGTTGTCCTAAAAAATACAATTTCTGTCATCGACGCGACGAGCAGATACAAACAATCTCTTCCGCCGGTGCACCACCGACAAATTTTTTCAACTTTTTATTTTAGTAGGGTTGTCAAAAATGTTACATAATTTTTTTCGAGCATGTAACAGATATTTTTAACGAAAAAACCTCTTTAATTTTGAATTTGATTGGTTAATTATAAAATACCTAGTTCTTTTTTGGAAACCAGTTCGTGCTCACGATGTCTCTTTGTCTCTTGATACAAAGCTTTGAAATCCTAATTATTTGATAATATTGTAACGTAACCAGGTTTCATCCGCAACTTCGAATGTCTTCATCTCTGCCGCTTAATTAGTCTAGCGGTTGCAAAAGTGACTGTTGACTGTGAGGACCTGGGTTCGATTTCCAGGTCGAACAAAGCATTATTAGCAAATACACATTTGTTCCAATAGGAAATTCTTATTAGCAGTTCAAAGTTTAGGTTGTACAGTCAGCAATGGAAGTTGCTGAACACGATGAAATCTTCAAAACGCTTAAACATATTTATTATCCAAAACTTACTGATCCGAGATGTGGTAAGTAGTACGTGTTTCTACATACTGGACCATCATGTTTTTCCTAAGTGAATCTATTGAAAAGTATTGGTGCTGTGTTGTTTTCAAAACTTGGCGGTGTTCAGCAACTTTCGTTGCTGACCGTACCCATGCTAGAGGCTTATGAATGTGTCTGTAGACATACTGAGGAACTGTGGGTGTACAACAATACATCTCTGCTTAATCCTTTAGGTAGAAAGGGCTCGTGTTTTGGTATATTCATGCTATGTATATCTGATTCTCTGACCCAATGAACAAATGTGATGTGCCATTTTGCATTTTAATTTAAAATATTTTAGCTATTTTGCAGTGGTGCAGTGGTAGCCTTGTGATATGACCATAGGACTGCCATGTCAAAGGTCTCGAGTTCGAATCCAAGGCACGCATCTCTGACTTTTCGAAGTCATGTGCGTATTAATATTTAATTATCACGCGCTTAAACGGTGAAGGAAAACATCGTGAGGAAACCTGCATGCTTGAGAGATTTTCTCGATGGCGTGTGAAGTCTGCCAACCCGCAGTAGGCTAGCGTGGTGGACTACAGCCTAATCCCTCTCATTCTGAGAGGAGACCCGTGCCCAGCAGTGGGACAATATATGGGTTGATGATGAAATGATGATGATGAGCTATTTTAGTGAAGGAAAAATTCGCCGGGAGTAGGTTTCGAAGCTAGGTCTGGTCAGGTCTTCTTGTTAAATACACCAGACGCTATGACCAACTAAGCCACTGTGAGTTCCACCCGTCAGCCTGAAATTTGCCTTCAGATTCTGAATTTACTACTTTGACGTGGTTTATGGAAAAATACAAAAAAGATAATATTTCAGCTGTCAAAACCGAGCGTAATTGCGTATATTATCTTTGCTTGTCCACTCGGGGACTCGCAGTCCAGTGTTACTCCAGGTCTTTGGCCTACAATACACTGACATCAATCCACTCTGACGCATTATAAATTATGTATTTCTATCACCGCATGGGATCGTACACGTCCGTTATGCATGTCAAGCGAGATGGACGCGATCCATAAATGATAACATAATCCTACAATCCTGATAGAGTTCTTAGTGTTAAATTTGAGTATGATTAATTGTATAGGTATTGAAGGAGCGGTGGTAACGGCCACCATTTACGAGTTGTAGGGTCGTAGGTTCGAGCTTAGACAAGCGCTTTACTTTGTGTAAATTATTTCATAACTACTGCTCTCAAACCCTCATTTTTAGAAGCCGTCTAAGAATTGAATAGATTTTTATTTAAAAAAAATATTTTCAAATATATTAGTTGACAGCCCTAAATTATATTTCTTTGCTTTAGTTTTTAACGCATTCCTCTATTCGTATTTTTTAATATTCAGACATAAAAATAAATGCCTGATTAAACTTACAATAATTTGACAACCCTAACATATTTTTTCGGTAACACGGCACAGACAACTCATTCGGTGTGTTTACGAAGTTAGTTTTAACTTGTAACGTAAACATTCATGGAGTGAGATACAGGTTGGTTGTTTATTTATATTATTCGTTTATTTGGAAGAATTTGAATATGAAAAGTTTTATTAAGATGGAGTGTTAAAATATATTTTTTTTAGAAAAAAAAGGCCATATCTACGTCTGTATATAGTTTTAGAATAATGAAAAATGAAAATCTATTCAATAAAATAAAATTTAATTAATAAAAAAAAGAAATTCATACATGTCTCAGTAGGTACTACATAATTTTTGCGTCGTTGTCTTTTGTTCGTTGATAGAATACATTGTTTTCTTTCTTCTTTAATAAATCTAATAATGAAAACATTTCCTCAGCAGCACAGCGCGTTTTTAACACAAACTATTTTTTAAAGACTTGCTCCCCTATTACATGGGACCTAAACATACCGGTGAAATTCTGGGTGTACATTAGTACACCTCATCCTAACCCTTCGGGGAATACGGGCGTGAAATATTATGTTGTTTATTCAACGCGCTGCCCGGCCATTTTCAATTTTGACCTTGTAAAAACAACACCCTGTATTTAACCGCCGTGTTACCGCGACCAGGCATCTGCTGCACATCTGACCCTGACAGTGAGGCAGGTCCCGACACCCATAAACACCAACCTGACGTTAACCATAATACCTCACAGGAACTGTATACACCTGCTTTTTGTAGTCCAAGGCTAGGAAGAGCGAGCAGTAGAGATTGGATTTTGGATAAGTTTGTAGGATTTTTTCTTGCCACCGACTTCCGAAACTGTTTTAGACATAACATTCATTATTTTTTAAGGCGTTTTTTTTTGTTAAATATTGTACCATCACGCCTGTAATCCCCGAAGGGTAAGGCAGAGGTGTACTAATGTGCACCCATATTTCGCCGGTAGTTTTCGGTCCCATGTAGGGGGGCAAACCTATTGCCATTAACCGGGCACAAATCAAACCATCGAGCAGCTACTGTAAGAATTTCTTACAAAAACCCAATAATACTGCTCGAGCTGGCTATCGAACCCAGGACCTCTAGGGTACCAGTAGCACTAAAGACCACTAGACTAATGAGGCAGTAAAACGTGTCCATATTTTGTAACTCTGTCTGTTACCTTTTACGCTTAAAACGCTTTGAAACGATTTAGAAGAAATTTGGTATTGAGATAGTTTGAGAACCTGCGAAGGACATAATAGTTTATCATCACTTGAGGGGGTGAAATGGGAGTCGAAGTTACTCATACTTGAACTCATAAAAAAATATGAGTCATTAATCATTGCTCAAGTCAACTGGTATAAAAATAATAATAATGTCATTATTTTGATACAGCAGTACAGTGTATATAGTATGATGGAGTATTGTAGGTACTCTATATAATGTAACACCTTTGTAACCATATTTGTAAGAACATACCATCACGCCTGTATTCCCCGAAGGGTTAGGCAGAGGTGCACTTAATGTACACCCATAGTTCGCCGGTATGTTTGGGTCCCATGTAATAGGGGGCGAGCCTATTGCCATTCACCGGGCACAAATCCAGACTCCGAGCTGCTACTGAGAATTTCATAGAAAAACTCAATAACACTTTGCTCGACCTGGGGATCGAACCCAAGACCTCTAGCGTAGCAGTCGCGATTGGGACCACTAGACCAACGAGGCAGTCTATATAAAATATTTGTAAGCAAATAAATATTTGAATTTGAACGTAACCAACATTAGAAATAACGAATATTTCTGCATCTTTGACCAAAGAAAGCTTGGAGAAAACAAAAAGGCTACTCGAAATACTAATTCTATGCAGAAGAAGTCGCGGGCAAAAGCTAGTTTAATATAAGTCCAGTAAGTTAACAATCCAACTGTTTAGTGTCTGATTGTTTATTTTCTTCCTTTCCTCGGTTCGCCAAATTGCTTGAATCGGATTTGTTTTACAAAAAAAAATTACTCCTTTGTTATTCCAACTCGAATGGGTCACAGTTAATAAAACCCTGTACAATGTACCGTAAACTCAATAAAAACTCATTCCTTTTAACAGTTTTATCGAGAACAGATCGATATAAACCGCAATTAAGTTCTGCGCGTGATTCACCCGTTGAATCATTGCACTGGACACAACATTCATAGGTATAAGCATAGGCAAAACAATAGAAATATACCACCTCGCCTGTATTACCAGAAGGGGTAACGCAGAAGCGTAGAGATCTTACAGTATAAAAATGCACGCCACTCCACTAAGCGTTATCATTTTAATGTGTGAAAGGGTCCTGGAGGTCCTGGAGGTCCTGGTGTCGATCCCCAGGTCGAGCAGTGTTATTGGATTTTCCTTGAAATTCCAGGAGCAGCTCGGAGTCTGGATTTGTGCCCGGGAAATAGCAATAGGCTCGCCCCCTATTACATGGGAGCTAAACAAACCGGCGAACTCTGGGTGTACATTAGTATACTTCTGCCTAACCCAACGCCTAATAAAGCCGTGATGATACCTAGTTTAAAAATTTCAAATACTTACTTATAAAAATATCTTTCAAAGATGTATTTGGAGAATTAAATGAACTGTTTGTATCAAAAACTCTTTATATCTTTATTCGCTAAGGTCCTTTCAAAGCACCTGACAAACAGCTTTATGTCCTAACAATTTATCTTGTAATTGAACTACAAGTCAGAGATGAGTCACAGCATCCAGTCACCACGTACTACGTGACATAACGGATGACTCACGACGTGCCGGGGTGAGCAGAAGTACAGCTCAATTAGATAGCGGAGTTTTGCAATTAAAGTTTTTTTTTCAAAGATTTTGCACGATTCCTGCCCATTTTTTGGGACTAAAAGATGCTGTGGTTCTAAATTGAATGTTTTTTTGTTGTTAAGTTATAGTTATGCCTTAGATGTGACCATTGGATTACCCAATTGTCAAATCATTTTTTTTATTTGCATCAAATTGTAAGAATCTATTTCGAATTCAAAGCACAGACGCATTCTTGACAGTTATGTGCATAATGACCCGTCAATGCATACAGTTTCCTCATGAGGACATAACAATAGATTTTGCATTGTGTCTACAATATGCCGCTTGACGGGTTTTATTAATTTAGACTCTTTTAAATAGTAAAAGAAAACATCGTAAGAAAATCAACATGCCTGAGAGGTGTTCTCGATGGCGTGTAAAGTCTGCCAACCCGCAGTAGGCTAGCGTTGTGGACTAAACCCCAATTTTCTTCTGAGAGTAGATGCCCAGTAGTGGGTTGATGATGATTTGTAGTGTCTGTTTGGTATCCCATCTGACGGGCGGTGAGATCCATACATGGCTATGCACTGTCACGCTGATCGTTGGGCATTTCTTCTAGGCTTTAGATCTCCGCTATTTATCTAAGGTAAGTATAGGAGGCAAACGAGCACGCGGATCGCCTGATGGTAAGCGATTACTGTCGCCCATGGACCCCCGCAACAACAGAGGAGTCGCAAGAGTCACGAGCGTTGCCCGCCTTTTAAAAGGGAGTACGCTCTCTTCTTGAAGGTTTGAAGGTCGTTTTGATTCGGAAATACTGCAAGCGACATTTTGCGCCAATCAGATCGTCACAGAGTAATACTTCTGTATATTTACTCATGCGTGCTATTCGTACAATAACAATAATCAATAGTGTATCATACATGAACATATCGGTTACGGAAACGTTGACTAATGTAGGACATAGTCTAATATACCAGAGCAATCGTGTGACAATATTACAGTTTATAGTTTGTTCGAAATAACTAAGCGCAAGTTTAGCAGGAAAGAGTCGTTGTAAGGACAATTTTATAAGGGTAACGTGAACATATTAACAGATACTTAAAAGGCGAACTGGCTTTTTGAAAACAGTCCAATCCTTAGTCTTAGTTTTTTCCCTTAGTTTGTGTTAATTTGGTGACATAATAAGCGAAGTCACTGGTCCCTGATATACAGTTAACACTAGTTAGGGGACCAGATAATGAGGATTCGCATGTATTTTTATGTCAAATAAAGGTGAACGCATACTTATCCGCACCAAGAGAATCGACCGCGCCGAGCATTTTGGCTTTAAGAATTCTTGTAGCGATTCGTCCGATTCGGCGCGATGTTTCATAGGATTTCATACAAGTTGTAGGTAGTAGTAAGTAGTAGTAGTTTCTTCTAGGCAAGCGCGCATCACTGTTGACCATTTCCTTGCTTAACATCAGGCGAGTTGTGGTCCAGCGCAAGCCTATCAGTGATAAAAAAAAGACATTCTAAAATTCGTTTCTTTCGGCTGCTTCGCCTTTGACAAGTGTGCGTTTATTTATTTATTGCACAATGTATACAATGCAAGTTAATGTCTGTGGACGATCATAAGAATAACTCTGCTTAACCTGTGTAGATGAATTAAACGTGATGGTATGATTAATAAAATTGAAACAATATTTCCGATGCAGTTTATCGGGCAGCTCTAACAAAGGTGCAATAGGGTGAGTCACCCAGTTACCGCGCGTCCATCGCTCGGCGATATTGCACAAAGTCACGGAATTGACTCACTGGCGCGTTACGTGGTCTAGACATCAGCTATTGTAATTTTTATGCTGAATTAAATTTTTGTGCGGAATAAATATATGCATCCATACAGACATGAGATTTTACTTCCGATTGTCTGATCAATCTACAATTTTTTTTTAAGACAGCTTCTACGTTAGAACGCAAGACAAACGTATGATAGTCAAACTAGATTCGAAACAAATATCCGTGTGGAACACACAAATATTTGCCTCGAATGAGAATTGAAAACACAACGCGCGAAACAACGGTGGTGGCGAAGTATCCATCTTAACCGCTTCAAAACGATTATTGTGGTATTCATCAAACACCCACCACGCCTGTTTTCCCGTAAGGATGTAATGTCGTAAAAAAAGTTATGTCTTATGTACACTCACAGTTCGCCGGTATGTTTAGGTCCCATGTAATTGGGAGCGTGCCCATTGCCCTTAACCGCGCACAAACCTAAACTTCATAGGAAAAACCCAGCAAAACTTTGCTCGGCACGGGAATCGAGGAATTCAGGGCCTCTAGCGTAGCAGTCGCGTTCATTCATCAAACACATCCGATTGATTTTGTGTCTTCTGATTTCCGAACTTTAGGACTCATTTTCCCGTAAATAATTTTTTTTTTTTTTTATCTTTATTTATTTAGGGGTTTTTGTCTAAACAGATATGTCAACCCCATCGTGCCTCTTACATATTTATGTTACAAAAGTATATCTAGAGAATCAATAATAATTTAAATTTCTAAAGATTTTAGTGCCCGTAAATAAAGAAACCTAATAAATAGCCGTCGCAACGATATCTACTTTCGTTTCAGTTTCACAATGGGACGAAGTATTAAGACGATTTACAAACAGATTTGCCAACAGTGAAACTGTTTGCAATTCTTCCTCTGTGATCGGAACGACTTGGGAATACTCAATGATTTCGAGGTCAACGCCCTGCGTCAGATGGTCGAAACATGAAAACTTTTGTGGTGGTCGCGAGAGTGGGGTTCTTGATTCGGTTCCCTTCGAACGTCACGTGTTATTTCTTTAATCTGTCTCGCGAGATGTAAACTGTCCATAGATTGTGAATTCAGCGTACTGCTTACAATTTAACTTTATTTTTCGGTAGATTATAATCTATCGAAGTGAAACCGTCAAATTTTGAAATGGCATACAACGGAACGCACCTCGCGCACTGATTGGTTGAACGTCACGTTATTGGTGAGATCCTTTAGAAAGGTAAGGTATGCGTAGTACCCGCCACCGGCGCATGTGTATTACAATATGTATGAATGTGGACAAAGCCAAAGAAGTATGCAAGAATCGCAACAAATGGCGTTCTGTAGTTTCTGCTTACCCATATTGGAAAAAAGCGTGAGTGTATGTATGTAAAATAAAATAACAGATTAGTATGTTTTCATTGAAAACAAAATAAAAATAAGGTAGGTAAAGTGAGCAGCAAACATCTTGAAATATAACGAAAGGGACGGTAAGTGCTACGTAGTATGAACTGTCACATTAATTGTTATAGCCATCTCTTTCTATCTTTGCTCAAGATGTTTGCCGGGCTCTGCCTATTAATTAATGAGATACAAACACAATAAGAGTTGCTTTTCACATTATTGTAATATCTCAATTAATTGTAAATATCAGGTTTTGTGCTACTTATTCTCGAGACCTTGATGAATTACGAATGACACATAGATGGATAGAATATTCTTTATTGTATACCAAAAAGAATAACAATTATACACTAGCACAATGAGTGGTGTTATCGCTAAAAGCGATCTCTCAAATACTTCATCATCATCGATCCATTTAATGTCCCACTGTTGGGCACGGATTTTCTCACACAGTGACAGGGGTCAAGCTATAGTCCACAACAATAGCCGCCTGCGGATTGGCAAACTTCTCACACCGTTGAGAATTTATCAGGCATGCAGGTTTTCCCGTTATAAGCGGGATATTTAGTTTAATATATTCGCACATAATTATGAAAAGTCAAAATTTGTGTCTTGGATTCAAACTCGAGACGTATGACTTCATGATCACTAGACTATCACTGCACATACTCAGAGAGGCATATACGATAGGTGAAACTAGGCTCTTAATGGTGATGATGATCAGGTTTTGAACCCTTAAAATTTAAACCTAAAACTTTCCTTATTACATTCACCAACATTCTCAAAATCAACTCGCCAATTTCCAACATACATCACCTTTTATTCCTTCCCCTCTAAGAGACGTAAGAAATGTGACGTCATTTCCCTTTAGCGACAGATGTGACGTAGAGTACGTGATACGTTGTAAGGGTATAAAAAATATCTGATCGAAATATGGGCCATATTATTTATGACGACTATTGGTGTTTTCACCCTACGCTTTTTGGAACAAAGTGAGAAAAGGGTGTTTTATTAATTTTGTCGAATTTTTCTTTGTGTTATACACCATCACGCCTGTATTTCCCCAAGGGTTAAGCAGAAGTGTCCTAATTTTCACAGTGTCCCGGTACAGGTATCGGTTATTCTATTACAAAAATAAAAATAATCCGCATAGGTATTTGAAATTCTTATCTAACAAATAAAACAAAAGTTGTACAAAGGCCTTTGATGTTAGAAGCTTTTAAAAACAAACGCTAAGAAATATATATTCCCTTAAAAAGTAATACAAGCCTAGAAAGTAATAGATCAAGTTTCTTTTACTTCGCGACAAAGCAATTGAAATAAATATTCGTTACATTCCAAAATTAGCGTAGAAGCTTCGAGAAGTTTTAAAAGACAAAACTAATGGAAATTCTAGACTTATTGCTTCTGAAACGGTACATTTTCCTTTAAGTTTAATGTATTTGTGTTCGTATACAATGTCTTGTACGATACGATAATTTTGCTTTGCAATAGTGAATACATTTCGAATTTTTTTTCACATTAACTGTGTAATAGATAAATAATAAAAGAATAATGATGAAAGTCGCAGGTAAAAAGGAGGGTTTGACATTAAGTTAGCAGAAGCCAATCATGACGTCACGTCTTGATCGTAAAGTTAGTAATATATTCGTAGATACAATAAAAACATTTTTATTTATTTTTTAATTCGTAAGTTATTGATATAAAAAAGAAATAGAGAATAAAAAAAACTTGAGAGGTGTCAAGGGACACCCGGATGGAACGAAGTTCCTTTCGATTAATTAGTGAAGGAATTGTAATATATATATTTTTTTAAGTTATAATAATATTTTTTTTATTATTAACAAATATAATGTAATATAAACTTATTCAGTAGGCTCAATTTACGTAATAATTGGCTTGTGGTAACTGAAGTAGGAAACATATGTTTGGGATTCTATTTTATTTAAATGTTGCTTTCTATAAGAGAGAGAGAGAGAGAGAGAGAGAAACATGCGCACGCACAGCTTACAATAGCTTACTATAGCAAAAAGTGTCGTGACAACTTTTCGTAAGAATTTTTTCCGTCTAGCCCCCTTTCACAACGCGCGATAAGGAACTTCGTTCCAAAAGGGAATATTCCTCACACAAGGGCACACGAAACAATTTTTTTAAATGTTATGCTTTATTATTTGTTTTCCTTTCTGTCGAACTGATCTTTTCCATGCTCCTCCAGCAACACATTTCAAATGTCTCTAACCTTTCACAGCCATATAATATCATAGTTCTATATCATCAAAATTACTGCATTTCATAGTTTGGATATGCTTCCAAATCGTAAAAAGATCTAATTCGTCTGTATTTATCGTAAAATAACGGAGCATATTAGACTCTATGCCAGCGCCATACTTCACGATTAGAGATGAGCGTATGCCCAGACATTTATTTTTATGCCCAAAATGCCTAAACAGGAACCTGTCTGTAAGACGGGTTTTTTCTCTAGTCACGGTATCTAAGGCCGTTAAATATTGCCATTATGACGTGTGACAATGGAGCCGCGCATCTACGTGCAGTCGCGTCGCCATTACAGAGGGCGCCACGTCCGCTACCCGTTCACGTTCACCTCACTAAATACAGACGCAATAGACTGAACTAATAAATGGAACTAAGCAAACGATGTAAAAAACTTAATATATCATTGCTTGTATAAGTATAATTTCCTGGATGTGCAGCTTCGTGATATGACCATTGCACTGCTAAGTCAAAGGTCTCGCTGACTTTTTGAAGTCATGTGCGTATTAATAATTAATTATCACGCGCTTAAACGGTAAAGGAAAACATCGTGAGGAAACCTGCATGCCTGAGAGACTTTCTTGAGGGCGTGTGAAGTCTGCCAACCCGCAGTAGGCTAGCGTGGTGGACTATAGCCTAATCCCTCTCGTACTGAGAGGAGACCCGTGCCCAGCAGTGGGACCATGTAATGGGTTGATGGTGACGATGATTATTTCCTGGAGGTTTAGGCAGAGTTGTATGCGGTTACTTAACAAGCCTATGCTCGATTTGCGAGCTGTTACTGAGATTTGCACCGAAAAACCCAATAACACCTTGCTCGACCTGGGGATCGAACCCAGGACCTTCTAGCGTAGCAGTCGCGCTTAGGACCACTAGACTAATGCGGTAGCTAGACATAGTTTGTAGTAAGTTTGACAAATGACAGAGCACAAAATGCTGTATGAATGTTGTCTGTTGATTTGCAATAAAAAGTATATATTGCTTTCAGATTATTATCATTTTCATTTTAACAACCATCCTCCCTTGTCTTTGAAGACGTGTCCGAGATTGTCACAGCCATTTCTAAAGCTGAGTCAATTTGAACTTTGATATAACTCATGTCATGTGTGTTCCAATTTACATAGCTAAACGAGTCAGTCTTTGGCCGTAACTTGGGCCGAGCTTATGTTGACTAACTTACCCTCGAAACACAGTTAGGAAATCTAATTCTGCATAGAATAATCACCATTGCCTTGTCCGAAGATCTCTGTGATATGTAGTACGCACGGCTACTTATCAAGCTATACAAAACGAGTTTACACTGAACTCCCATTGTAAATGTTTTCCGCACTATTCAAGGCCAGCCTATGCTGGTTTTTTATAGGTTGGCCTCTGTAGCCGTGTGTAAGAAACCTCACAACTACGCCTCTTAACATCATCTTGTTTCAAGGGCTTTGACTCTAGCTCCGGTTACGGTAAAACCAGCTTTATGGCTATCAACTCAAACCAAGGTTTGGCTAAGCTTGCCAGGTGTACGGCTTTTTACACTTGCGTCCGGGCAAATATATACAAGTCCGGCCTCATATTTTTCTTCAACAGCTCTTACTGCAGCTTCAGTTACGGTAAAACCAACTCTATGGCTATGAACTCAAGTCAAAGTTTGGCTAAGGTTGTGTACGGCTTTTTACAGAAGCGCCCGGGAAAATGTATATACAAGTCCGGCCTGACTGACTTTTTATCAACCCCCCTGCCAAAAGATCTATAAACATATAAAGAATATTTTGACGGCCTCGTTGGTCTAGTGATCCCAATCGCGACTGCTACGCTAGAGGTCTTGGGTTCGATCCCCAAGTCGAGCAAAGTGTTATTGAGTTTTTCTATGAAATTCTCAGTAGCAGCTCGGAGTCTGGATTTGTGCCCGGTGAATGGCAATAGGCTCGCCCCCTATTACATGGGACCCAAACATACCGGCGAACTGTGACATTAAGTACACCTCTGCCTAACCCTTCGGGGAATACAGGCGTGATGGTATGTTATGTTTAAAGAATATTTTTTATACCATATTTTACTGGACATTAAGCCCAAAAAAGCCTGTTGCTTTCTTTGCTAAATGTCCAGCTAATTATGAATCTGTGTCTGGCTGTTTTGGGGTCTGATAACCCTATCTACTTACAGCTAGAAATTTGTAGGTAAGTGAAGTGGCCTGTGGATAATAGGTCCATTTCCTATCTTAAGGCGCTGACAACACCCAAATAGGCATATTTTAAACAAGTTTTTAGCCAAATCCATAAAGTTTGTGACAGCGAAAAAAATATATGTTAATCTTGAACATATTCCGGAGAAAACTGTTGCTTTGAAAACACGTTTTTGAAAAGTTTTCTCGATCCAAAAAAATTGTAAACTAACCTCTTAAAACGAATTCTAAACAAAAATATCTCTATGACTAAGCAATGCACGTTGGTAAAATTAATAACAATAACGTATCATATTTAAATACAGAACTTGGTTGCTTTATATTTTCGATAACTTAACTTATTTTTTAGTAATTAATTGTTTTATGGTTTTTTAAAAAGCTGCGAGTGGCTGCGAGGGTCGCATCACCGCGCTTCTCTTTCTTTTCTATGCAATCCGACAGTGATCGCATAGACGTGCTGCCAGACGGACCTATGTCGCTTCGCTCCGCGCGCTATCCGTTCATTACGTATTTTGTTGTTTGACAATTTCAAACATAAACATACCTCAAAACATATTACATATGTCTTTTTGTATTTTTTAGGTATTTTTTAGGCATTTTTCATTATTAATTTATTTTAGTGGAGGAAAAATACGACTTGCGGGCAGGATTCGAACGTGCATCTTCTGGTTACGTACACCAGACGCTAAGACCGCACATGTATTTTGTTCCCAAATAAGATTGAAAGACGTAACTAAAGACATTGGTAAAGGATATGGTTGAACTATAACTATAGTTCAAATATAAATAAAGTTCTAAGTAGTAAAAATATTTGCCGTAGAAATGGAAAACGTACAAAAATGCCAGCCCAAAAAGCCCTTTTATACTAACAAACAAAAACATGTCATGAAAGTAATAAAAAACAACAATTTTTATAGTGTCATATATGTCATATTGGCAAAACAGATACACGAACAGTAATGAAAGTATACGCTATTTGCTACAAAGGATACCGTAATTCGTCTAAATTGGTAGTGTTCGGTTGGCCTAGTGGTAAATGCCATGATTGAGAATTCGGAGTCTCAAGTTCGATACTTGTTGGTGACATGTGCAGTTTATTATTGTTGTGATCTTTTTTATTTTATTTTTAGTTTTTATAATAATTATTTATATATTTCCTAGAATTATTTCATTTTCATTACAGTAAAAAGAGACGTTTACTTTTACTTACTTAATATGGCAAAAAGTTATTAAGTGTAGAAAATATTGTACTATTTTTTGTTGCTTGTATTCTTCAATAGCATCCAGAGATAAAAAAATATAGGACCCGGAAACTCTGAAAGTCAAGAAAAATATTTTTAAAGCCACGGGAAATCATGAGAAATAGATTTTTATTTATTTATTTCAGGCAACAGAGCCCATGTATATATAATACTATAATACAATACAATAAATCTTAAACTAATAACAAATAAAATATCAAACATTGTACCTACATATAAAATAAGAATAAACACTATTTCTCACGAACAGTTGGCGTCGCGACGCCAACTGTCGTGTGTAGCGCGGTGTCCGGTAGCCGGCCTCGCACAGTGGAACGAATGTATGGGAGAGTTCGGACATTCGCACCTCAAACATTTTTTTTTTTAAATTTAAAAAACTAATTATGTACGTACTTGACTATCTCATGCCTTCAGAATTTGTTCTGACAAATTTTCTCCTATCTCTCGTATTTAAGGAGTTATTTAAAACATTTATGGAATTTCACCAAGAAAATGACCTTATTGATCACTCTAATTTCTGATTCCGGCCTTGTTGTGGTCTTCGCTAATATACTACACATATCAAGGAGCTGCATTTAGTTTTAAGACACACGGTGCGCCAAACGTGCACTTTAAGAGATATAGGATAATTAAATATATATTTTTTTAAATTTTCTTATAATTATGTTTACTTCGATTTATTTAACCGTAAATAGGCATATTGCCTATTTACAGTCAGAGGATATATACATATGTGTATTTAGATTTAAACGAACATAGCGTTTCAAAACACAAAATATGTATTGTAACGGCTTTCACTATTATACTACGCATATCAAGAGCTTTATTTAGTTCTAAGACACATGGTGCGCCAAACGGGCACTTTGTGAGTTATAAGGTAGTTTATATTTATTACAAGAAAAAAAATATTTTAGTTTAATTGATTTCTCATTAGACGTACTCGTCAAAAACTTCGAGTTCC
Organism: Subacronicta megacephala; assembly: GCA_958496365.1. Classification (NCBI taxonomy): domain Eukaryota; kingdom Metazoa; phylum Arthropoda; class Insecta; order Lepidoptera; family Noctuidae; genus Subacronicta; species Subacronicta megacephala. Next base: position 7,170,521 of record OY292541.1, on the reverse strand, counting down.
CAATAGATATAGAAATGGGCGCGACATGGGCATTCGACATGATGTTTGTCTTGGCCATGTTCATCGTAAGACCCACTTGTTGGGAAACTCGGTCGAGGTCATTGAGCATTGTGCTGAGCTCTTGCAGCGATTCTGCGATGACTAAAATATCGTCGGCAAATCGAAGGTGAGTGATATACTCGCCATTTATGTTAATGCCAAAAGCCTTTCCATTTTAGAAGCTTGAAGACATCTTCCATTGCAGAGGTAACCAGTTTCGGGGAAATAACATCTCCCTGTCTAACACCTCTCTGCAACGGAATTGCCTCCGTACACTGTTCCTGTACTCGGACCGACATGGTGGCGTTTTTATATAAGCACTTCAGCACTTTGATATACCGATAGTCAATGTGGCACCGCTGCAGAGATTGCAGCCAAGTTTCAATCGAATCAAAGGCTTTCGCATAGTCCACAAACGCTAAGCATAGTGGCAGATTAAATTCCTCGGTCTTCTGTATAATCTGCCGCAGCGTAGTATGTGGACTATGGTACTAAAACCTTTTCGGAATCAGGCTTGTTCGGGAGGCTGAAAGTCATCAAACCTGCGCTCGAGACGATTCGTGATAACCCTGGAAAACAACGTATAGACATGGCTTAGAAGCCAGATTTGTCTATAATTCTTTAATAAGGTGTTATCACCTTTTTTAAAGAAAAGCACCACCTGGCTTCTGTTCCATCTGGGACAAACTGTCCAGTTAAGTAGGTCCAACTCCGAAAAGGAGGTCACTCATCGAATCCGACTCGGCTGGGCAGCGTTCGGGAAACTTCGCAACGTCTTTTCGTCGGGATTACCACAGTGTTTTAAGACAAAAGTCTTTTACCAGGGTGTGTCACCAGTGATGACCTATGGCACGCAAACGTGGTCTCTCACTATGGGCCTCATAAGAAAGCTCAAGGTCGCTCAGCGAGCTATAGAGAGAGCTATGCTTGGCATTTCTCTACGCAACCAAATCAGGAATGAGAAGAACTAAAGTTTTCGACACAGCTCAAAGGATAAGCAAGCTGAAGTGGCAGTGGGCGGGGCAGTCTATGGGGGACCTACCCTAGATACTACATGCTGGTCAAAGAAAAAAATCAGTGCTATCCAGCCAAAGAAGATGTTACAATAACAGAAAGCTATGCAAAAATCAAATTGTATACCCTGATGGAACACACTACGATAAGACTATAAGTTTTTAGAAACCCCTGTTTCGGAGTTTTTATAGAACATCTGGCCAAAATATTTATAGTGCAGTTTCAGTTGAAAATGACTGATCCAATCTGTCTAGTAACTTTTAAGAGTTAATTAGAAGGAAACCAAAAATATAAAGATATTTACAAATATGGATTGAGTTCCCTACACGCTCGGATTCGTTCAATAGAATTAAAGCATCGAGCCGGCCCTATTTAAGGAACCGATTCTTTCGGTTCCGAAGTCAAGCCGGAACCGGGTACCCGGTTTTTTCGGATCTTTAGGTTTTTTGATAAATTCAAGTGAAAAAAGTTGATAAGCTGTGTTATTTTTCTTTTATATAGATTTTCTACTATCAAAACGAACAATGTCCTAAGTAGGAAGCTTTTCTCTGTTTGAAGGTTTTCAAAATATCATTTATTTTATTATTATTATTTTCAAAGTCTCTGCTTTACTCGTCGGAGAACTTCCTCATTCGTAACATTTCAAACGCCTCTATACGTTTCCTGAGGTCTTCTTTAACCGTCAAAGCCTCCCATCCGTATAGAAGGATGGGCCAGATAGAACAGCGAAGCATTCTAATACGCAAAAGAAGATTGAGGTTATGGTTGCAGAGAACACGCTTCATCCTGTTAAAAGATCTGCTAGCGATTTCGATACGGGTTTTTATTTTCTGCTCACTCTCCCTAGATGCATTTAACCGCGTACCAAGGTATTTGTACTTTTTTACCTCCTCAAATTTGTGTCCATTAACAGAAATACACGTGTCTGGATATTGCGGTTTGGCTGAACCGACCATGACCAAGTAGGTTTGAGTTTGGCCTATCTCCTTTACATTCTTGGATTTGCTTTTTCGAATATTTTGTTCATCTTTCTTACAGGATGGATGTTAAGAAGTGGCAGGTTAGGTCGGATGATGAGAAGAGACAAGTAGCAGATAGGAAATCGTATGTTCAGAATGAGTTTAGACGTAGATTAGGTTTAATAGTAAACTAGTAGTTTAGTAGTAGTAGAAAATTATTGTTCTCTGATTGCAGTTTCAGTTGAAATTACTGGCTTAAATAAAGATTTGATTGAACGTTGTTCCACAATTTTACAAGCCTTATCCTCGGGTTTTAATATTGATTCGGATAAATTTAATGAATATCCTTTGGAAACCGCGTGACTTTTAATTCAAGAATATCCGTGGTTTATTCTCCCAGCTTCCGTTCACAAAGTCCTCATCCATGGTGCTGAAGTAGCACAGTATGCTTTACTATCTATCGGGGAATTATCCGAAGAGGCAACAGAATCTAACAACAAAAATTATAAGACCTTCAGACGGGATCACACGAGAAAAATGTCGCGAGTACTTACGAATACGGACTTACTTAACAGACTTCCTCTTACTTACTTAAGAGACTCAGCTCAGACCCATTCATTACTGGTCTTCGGAAACTCCCCCATAAGAAAAAGAGCTTTATGTCGAGGCAGGTTTTAGATTTATTAAAAACTAGCTTTCCGCCCACAGCTTCGCCCGCGTGGACAACACGATTTTGACTGGTCCTTTCTCAAAGTCTAATCTATTTTTGTACCAAATTTCGTCAAAATCCAAACGGACTTTCATCCCCTATTTCATCCCCACACAGTTTGAAATTTCAAAAACCCCATATCAAATAATTTTTTTTCTTATGCCTAAGTGCCTAATCACAAAGTTTCAGCGTTTATCTTCAACAATGACAAACTCCTATACAATTTTTCATCCCTTATTACAACCCCTTTTTACGACAAAACGTAGCTTATTTCCTTTTCCAAGGTCTTATCTATTTTTTACCAAATTTCATCAAAATCGGTTCCGAGGTTGGGTTTCAAAGCATGACTTTGTTTGGAGTTCCATATGAACTTTCATCCCCTATTTTATTCCCACACCGGTCAAAATTTTAAAAACACTGGAACAAATTTTTACTTCTTATCATGTGCCTAAATTCAAAGTTTCATCGTTTTATCTTCAACAATGACCAACTCCCATACAATTTTTCATCCCTTATTTCAACCCCTTTTTTACAACAAAGCGTAGTTTATATCCTTTCCCAAGGTCTAGTCTATTTTTGTTCCAAATTTCATCATAATCGGTTCCGGGGCTAAACTTGACTTTGTTTGGACTTCTAAACGAACTTTCATCCCCACACAGGTCGAAATTTCAAAAACGGTAAAAATAATATATTTTTAATTTCTTATCAAGTGCCTTAATATAAAGTTTCATGGTTTTATCTTGAAAAATGACGAGCTTCCATACAAACTTTCACCCCCTATTTCAACCCCATCAAGACTATTTTTTGTAATAAAAGGTAGCCTATGTCCTTTCTCAAGCTTTAGTCTATCCCAGTACCAAATTTCATCAAAATCGGTTGAGTGATTTAGGCGTGACAGACAGACAGACAGAGTTATTTTCACATTTATAATATTAGTAGAGATTTAGTATAATTTAAATTAGGTTGATTGTTGTAGTTAGTTGTGGTTATGTTGACGTTTGAAAATAAGATGTTAGTTTTAGTTTTCTTGTCTTTTGTTGTACATAATATGTATAATATATAAAAGAATACATATTTAATGATAACCCTTTCATGAATAGCTTTAATATCATAATCACATGTATTTCCGAACGAGGGAGAATAAATCTCAAATATTGATAATTTAAATTTATATTGAACAGTACATATATGTACAGTTAATTGTACATAGGTAATGTATTAAATTATGTAAATAAAGCATTAATGTAATCAGTGAAGCATTTTTTTTATTATTTACCCTTCAGAAAAAATCCTATTTAACAAGTTTAATAAAGTAAGGTATTTATGACCTCGCTTGTAGGGCACTTGGACCACCGTGCGCAGGCGGAATCTTGTTTGTTAATAAAATAAACTCATAAGTACCTGTTACGTTTGCCCAGAGATATGGACACTTACAATTGTATAGAAATATATAATACGCAAACATTATATACTAATACAATTTTTGTAGGGGAAAACCTCCTTATTTTAAAGTCGGTTTAAAATATATGGGTCTAGCTCAGGAGGTCCCCGCATGTGGAATTAGGAGTAGAAAATGATTACTTTCAATAATATACATATTATTATTATTGTCTTATTATGACTGCCTCATTAGTCTAGTCGTCCTAAGCGCGACTGCTACGCTAGAGGTCTTGGGTTCGATCCCCGGGTCGAGCAAAGTGTTATTGGGTTTTTCTATGAAATTCCCAGTAGCAGCTCGGAGTCTGGATTTGTGCCCGGTTAATGGCAATAGGCTCGCCCCCTATTACATGGGACCTAAACATACCGGCGAAATGTGGGTGTACATTGGTACACCTCAGCCTAACCCTTCGGGGAATACAGGCGTGATGGTATTATTGTATGATGGTATATATAAATAGATAATATTATACAAAAAACAAACAAATGAATAGTGTATTTAAAAATAATGAAAATTTTGCTAGTAGGTATAAGTAGTGTGGGTTTTTATTTTCCTTACATTTAAATATAGTGTTTTTAATTCATTTTAAATAAAGTTGCATATAATAATTAATATTATAATAACTATTCATACTGTTCTAATTTGTTTCTAGTTTTAGTACAGAGCAATAAATACAACACAGCGCCATCTATTGACTCATTGTTCATTATTGATTTTGTTTCTTATTTGATAGTTCGCTTCATCACCGTTCTTTTAAAAAGGAGCGCTAGATAATCGGAGCAATAGTAGGCGTGGCCAAAATACCGAAACGTCGATTTCTGTTAGCTGTTGTCAGCGCCTTAAATGACGCGTAACCCTGGACAGCCTTCGTAGGTTGAGAGTAGTCCCTCTCAAATTCCTGTAACTACGATTATTATTAACCCACTCGGCGATAGTCCCCCATACTGGCTTATTACGAATTGATTGATTGATTGATGTCTGGATTTGTGCCCGGTTAATGACAATAGGCTCGCCCCCTATTACATGGGACATACCGGCTATAAACATACCGGCGAAATATGGGCTACATTAGTACACCTCTGCCTAACCCTTCGGGGAATACATGCGTGAGGGTACGTTATGTTCAAGTTTTGATTTTAATTTTAATCCCCTATAAATCTTTATTAGATGTGCCGTTAACATTATGATGTTTCCTTTTCTAGCCGCTTTAATCAATTGCCTGATAGTAAAAAAAATAATTAAGTTCACTCCATAAAATCAAGCGAGCCAGTTAAATAGTGCAGTGTCGTTATCGCGCGACTCAACCGCGACAAACGGCTAAATTGGTACAATTTGCGGCTTGCGATAAATCCAACGCTAGTATTTTCATCAGCACTATTGTGCGATAGTGTTGTGTGGAGTATCGATATTTTTGATGTCACATTTTTCATATTGACCTTCGTACTCCCTTTTAAAAGGCCGGCAACGCACTTGTGACTCCTCTGGTGTTGCGGGGTGTCTATGAGCGGCGGTAATCGCTTACCATCAGGCAATCTGTCTGCTCGTTTGCCCTCGATCCTATAAAATAGTTATTTGTGCAACAAGAGAGCAAAGTCGTTTTTTGCTGCGAGTGCTGATTTTGAATCCGAAGCAAGCGAAGTTGAATCCTGAGAGTGGCGAGGGATTGAAAGGCACGAGATGCAAAAAAACTTCGCTCTCGTGTAACACACATAACTTTTCACTTCAGCAGCGAGAACACTTAACGAGATAATAAATATTTACAGGTTAAATATCAGTTTTATTTGCAGTAAATACTTATTTTCGTTTAAATACAACAATAAGTTAAAAGTTCAATAAATTACATTTAAAGACATAATTTTCTTTGTGTGAATGTTTCGAATTGTATGATTAACCCAAGGCTGAATAAGATATTCGCGGCTTTCTGAAAAAAATAATTTAATAAATTCAAAAATAATGAATTCTGAAAAATTTCAGGCAGCAAAACCTACATGTTTGAACTACTGAAGTGAAAAAAATATTTTAATAAAATAGATTTCAACGACATCTTAGTAATCAAATCCAAGGCCTTACACTGAATAGCCGCGCTTGCGACTATCAGACTAATGAGGGGAATAAATCTTGCTTTACGAACCAATAATTACTAAGGCTGAATAAACAAAAATCTAAGACGGAATCTTCCGCGTATTACAAAGACAGATGTAGCACGTGAAATTGATTCTCTTCGACAAACAATACTGGTCGAATGTTTCGCATAATTCGCATAATTTCGTAATGTACTATGACGGTTGACGCGTTGTTCTTTTTTTTGACGACGGACTTCTAAAGATATTTACATAAGTTTTGGGAGAGATAGCTATTCAGGTGCGTATTTTTATTTTATTTAAAGGGGTAGCAGTGGCGTTATTACTGCTAGACTGCTCCTAAAGGAATAAAAAAAATAAAGGATTGCGACAATCAGTCCGAATCTGGACTACAATTTTTCGCAGATCTGATGGACATAGTAATTCTGCTTTGTCAGTCTTACGTGGTCTGACTATCACATACACAAGACGGAGACAAAGTTGTATGGCGTCGGTCTCAGACAGATTAGATCCAAGCGTGCTGAGCTGACTTTTATAACAGGCGTTCCTTCCTAGCGTGCGCGTGCAGAAAGAAATTTATATTCTTAGTCATCTAGTTAGCAATCGTTTCTGTCGCGTTCGTGGCCAATGTCGCGCTGTGTCTATTCTTATTTTTTATCACAGATAGACTTGCGCTTAACCATAACTTGCCTGATGTCAAGCAACGAAGATGTCTACGATGGAGCGCGCTTGCCTAGAAGATACCTATTCACTCACGTCTTGAAGCCACCCAAATTGTAGGTCTCGGTGAACAAAGATTCCGGTAGTGAGTTCCACAGTATGTATACTAGAAATATGTATTTCTAGTATCCACAATAGATACTAGACATACTAGTCTATACGGCAAGAGAAGCAAATTGCTGTTTTAAGTCTATAAGAGTCTGGCATACATTGCCGCCTCCCCAGTTGGAAGACGAACCAAAAGGATTTAACGAACACACACACACTGCAATTATTCCGTAACTCATGTTAGTCGACATCTAACGTAGGATAGTATCGAATACTTATATAGAAACAGTCACATCGACTCTTCCCATCACTAAAAAAATACCCGCTGTAAACTCGATTTTCACAATTCCCAACTCGAGAGCTAGTTTCCGGTAAGTTTCATAATTAATACAACACTTATTTAAAGACTTTAGTGGAGTTGAACACAATTTTATATTAAATCCGCTTTGCTGTAGGGTTGGCAGTGGTCCAGGACCGCAACAGGTGTTCGAGAAGACAAATTAAAGATCGCTGCTTTGGTGCAAGCTGTTCTAGAGCCAGGTGCTTTTAGGGTTGCCTAACTTAATATACATTTCTAAACTTGGAAAATATTTTTGAATGAAAATGTTTTACTGTTTGGTATTTTTTTTACAACTCCAGATCGATTATTTAGATTGGAGTTTGTATGATTTAAGTTATATAGATGCAAAAAAAAACAATTAGAGAAAACAAGTGATCCTATTACCTAATTTTCGGAAATAAAGGCTATATAAATTGCATGTTTGCCGACGCAAGCGTAGATGACTTTTATGCAATTATGCGTAAGAAAGTGGCGTCAGTGGTGCGACGAGTACGGGGGAGCCCAAATAGCGTCCTGAGGATGTTTGGCGACAGACTGGACACTGCTCTGCTCAGTAGATTTACTGAACTGCATGTGTTGCGGTGAGCCAACTGCAGGGGTACGGTCTGTTCAATTTGTTGTGTCTACTGGTAATTACTAACATTAGCTATAAGTAAAATTTTCCTGTTACTAACATACATATGGACTTTATGGTCTGAATTAAATTATTTTTATTTTATTAATATATGAAGAGTAATATAGGAAACCAACCCGCACTGGGCCCGCGTGGTCAATTACGGCCCGCTCCCTCTCACTGAGAGGAGGCCTGTGTCCCACCAGTGGGAACATTATACACTGATTATGTATGTATGTAATATAGGAAAAAGCAAGTAAAGTTTTTGACAACAGAAGACAAAGGCTTCCCAAACATCTGCCAACCGAATCACGTTCTAACCTCCTACTAAAAATATTAAGGATGTCAAAAGCAAGTTATTTCAAATATTTTTATTCGAAAAATAAATTCGGTAGACACGCATCGCGGCTCGTAGTCTGTTGTCGCGCTATTTGGAGCATAGCGACGTGCCACAAACAGGGCTGTCACACACGTAAAGCGTGTTATTTGAATTTTGTTGTGGCATAAGATATGAGGTTGTGTCTTTTGAGTTCGGATAGGTATTCAGCTGCTTTGAATGTTTAGACTTGGTAGAAATATAAATGGAGTTGGTTGCATAGTGACTGTGCGGTTTGAAGTTTTAGTAGACATTTTTCTTTATTTACACGACAGTCATTTTTCATAAAATTGACAAAGTATAAAATCTTATCGAAGGTCAACTATGTGATAGTAGGTAGATATAATAGAGTATATAATAGACTTTATTGAAGTATGATGATAGACATCTTTATCAGGCTAACACCGGCCAAGTGCGAGTCGTACTCGCGCACGAAGGGTTCCGTACCATTATATTATAGAAACGGCAAAAAAATCATTTCTGTTGTATGGGAGAATAAATATTTATTTTTTCTGTGTTTTAGTATTTGTTGTTATAGCGGCAACAGAAATACATCATCTGTAAAAATTTCAACTTTCTAACTATCACGGTCATGAGATTTAGCCTGGTGACAGACAGACGGACAGACACAGACGGACAGCGGGGTATTAGTAATAGGGTCGCGTTGGTTACCCTTTGGGTACGGAACCCTAAAAAAGATGCTGTGGATCTGAAAGGTCGGGATTCAATAATATAAATTGAATATATCAATTAGGAGATCGGCAGTATTTCTGTGGCCGTGACTTTTGCGGTACATATACCCACATCCAGTTAGACTGAAAGCCAACCCTAATATGTTAGAAAAGGATAGGATGATATGCAATAATCTTTTTCAAAATCTCTTATTAGAATGACTACAAAATAAAGACCATAACTAACAACACTGTTTGACGTGACAACCCTGATGATGTAAAGCGAATCAGTACATGTAAGTTGTCGCCTATTATATCGCTTATTTTAAACGGTAGCGGCAGATATAGTAGTAATGACAAATGAATTACCCCTTTACATGGATATTTAGCTTCGGTTGGTGGATGCGGAAGCCGAAAAAACACATTTTGCGAGTTATATACAAGGTGGATTTTACGGCAAATTTTATTCCATAGGAGATGGAATTACAATATACAATATAACATACCATCACGCTATTCCTCGACGGGTTCAAATCAAATGTTTTTAATTCAAATAAGCTTTTACAAGCTTTATGAAACGTTATTGAGTCTAGTTGCACGGTTACAAAAGGTTGATCCTATGGAGAAGAATGCGGCAAGAAACTCCATGGACACTCTTTTAAAATTACTTTTAACAAAAAAGTTAAACCGCCTTCAAAAAATAATAAAATAATTTTGTCTAAAACAGTTTGGGAAGTCGGTGACTTCGGTTTAACTTTTTTGTTATCAGTAATTTTATTTTGTAATTTTTAGTGGAAAGTTTTGTTTAGAAGTACTTGTTAGCCAACTAAACGCACTGCTCCAATAAGACAGCGATGTTTCGGAAAAACGATAATATCATCGATGTAAACAAATTTTAGATTTTTGATGATATTTTCAAAACTGCTCAACCGATTTCGATTCGATTTTAACGGGACCACCTCTGAAGTATGACCTACCAAACAAAAAAACAATCCTTAAAATCGGTCCACAACTGGCGGAGATATCGCGTAACAAACATACAAGAACCTCCTCCTTTTTGAAGTCGGTTGATAAAATATTTAACATTATTCACTTTACACTATGGCGATAACAGGATGTGAGTACATCGGAGGTTTATGTCATAATTGGCCTGAAGACAGGATTAAAATTAGGAAAAGGTTCTCTGCTCAAAGGTTAGGCAGAGGTGTACTTAAAGTACACGTAAGCATCGCCGGTATGTTTAGGTCCCATGTAATAGGGGGCGAGCCTATTGCCATTAATCGGGCACATATCCAAACACCAAGCTGCTACTAAGAATTTAATAGAAAAACCCGAAAACACTGGTAGACCTGGGAATCAAACCCAAGACCGTGTAGCAGTCGTGCTAAGGACCGACTAGACTAATGAAGCAGTCAAGTGTAATAACATTCTACAAAATTATCACGCCATTCCCGAAAGGGTTAGGCAGAGGTGTACTTAATGTACACCCACAGTTCTCCTGTTGTTCCATGTTCAGGTTCAGTTCTGTTCTAAACTATAAGCTGTTGCTGAGGTCCTACTAGTAAATCCCAATAATACTTTTCATTATTTGGGAATCGAACCCGCGACCTCCTGCTCAACAACCGCGCTTCATTCATTAGTCCCAACCACGGGACTAATGAAGTAGTTTTGACGATTTCCAAAAAAAAATTGCTATGATAAGTACATACTCTTATATCTTCCTCAACCAGGGTGTCGAACGCAAGACCTCACGATCAGTCGTAATCACTAAAAAAATGTAAAAAAATCAGTAACAAAAAATACGCCAAATCATATCTTTTTAATCAACTGTGCCAAATTAGATAAAACAGTTAAAACCGGTAGCAACAGTTATTCTATTGTTTTGCTTTGACCGACCCGGGAACTGAACTCGCATCCCTAATCGGTCAATCCTATTCACAATTCGATACAGATTTGAACAATGTATTTCTGTTACAATGTCAATGTGACGTATTGTTTTTTTTATTGTAGTAAGATGACAAACTAGCAAACGTCCCACCTGACTGTAGCGACAACCTCCGCCTGATGACGTCAGCAACACCAGTGGTATCACTCGCGTGTTGTCATCTTGACACCTCAGTTGTTAAGAGGAGATTCCCTCACGAACACAACAATGTTGCATTGTTGTCGCCGTCTCTGTCGCTCACGATGCGAACGCGTGCCCTAGAGGTGAAACAACAATAAATTTGCAACAAGAAATTTTCTTGTTCGAAATTTGAAGACTACTCTTCTAATATAGTTATTACGTAGATTATTTTTTGGACTGTGTAAATTCAGCTTACACGACCTGTATAGCTTGATGTCTGGCCGAGTGTACTTACCTAGACGAACTCAAAATCATATTTTCTTTATATTTCTTTTATTTTTCATTGTATTCTGTATTGTACTGTTGGCTAAAACAAATCATTTTTCTATATTTCTACCACCATCATCACCACCCATTTTTTAAATTTCAAATAATATTCCAGTGTCATTTATTTAGGGCAACACCTGAAATAAGTTTTAATCAAAACTCACTTGTGATTGAATAAAAAATATAACTTTTAAAAAGTATTCCAATACCGGCTTGTGTGTGATCATGTTTGGCGCGCGTCCAACGATATGTAGCTACTGTTACACTTGAAATTGATACCGACAGTAAACATGGATATCTATGCAGTCCGATCTCAGTTAAATTACATATTGGTTTGGACTCCATCGTAAATTCATACAAATACAATCATACTAATATAATATGTCATAACATTGTAACTGGACGCCTCTTTACAGTTTGTTTGAAATAACTAAGCTTGTCTGTCGTATAATGTGTTTTTTACTCATTTCGAATTTTAATCCTGTGACGTGTCTCTGTGTGTTTCTGTCTGTGGCATCGTAGCTCCTGAACGGATGAACCGATTTTGAGTTTGTTGTTTTTGTTTAAAAGTTAATTAATGAGCCGGGAGTGTTCATAGCTATGTTTTGTTGGACCTAGAAATTAAACCAAGAACGCTTAGCTCAATTGTTCCTCTTACAAACTTAGACTAGATCTTTACAGACATAATCCATTACGACTTTACAACTGCTATGTATTGTTAAAATAATTTGTGAACTGGTTACCGACGGACAGAAACTATTTATGTCCTTGCGTGTCTGATGATAATAATATGTTTTGTTGTGTACACACAGCAAAAAAGTTAAGTAGGTGGGCAAACGAACATAGCTGGATTCGCTCAATCGCTGGCAGTTGTCATTTTGTTTTTGACTGCATACATATTATGAACTTTTGCAGGAAAGATCTTTTGTAAAACGCTGTTTGATTAAGTTAGTTATTATTCATGTAGAAAAAAATTACGTTGTGTAGGAATTTTTATTTATTAGAATTTGTATCGTGATACAAATAAAGAAGACCTCTTTAATGTCTGTTGTTAGGTAAAGTATGGTTACATATAGGGGAAGCAAGGGTATATTACCTTAAATGAGGCTCTATACTACTCAGTTCCTAAATTTCATGCCTGTTTTTTATTAATTCGGCTATCTTGCTCAACCATCAGAGTAAGGTCGTCAGGATTTAGGGACCCGCAGAACCCGTTTTAGTCTGCCACAATCAGTGGACCTCTAAATAGAATGCACCTACATTAAAAGCAAAGAGTACCTACTTGGAAGGTATATAGATAGATAGATAAATATAATATTCTTTATTGTACACCAAATACAATGACAAGTACCAAGGTAGCTATAGGCCGATCGCGTATCGCCTGCGCGGTAAGAAGGGAGCGGGGGCGGGTAACGCTACACACCGAGTCAATAATCCAAAGATTTATCTCTCGACATTGTTGTTAAAGAATAAAATAATAAGTATCTTTTTTAAGTATCCCTTCTAGTAGTAGTACTCCCTTCTTACCGCGAAGGCGATACGCGAGTTAAACGGTCGGCCTATAGGAAGGCTTATAATACCCAGCAGTAGTAAAGCAATAGAACATAAATAAAAACTTTAAAAAATCCGACTATTGGACCACGTAAAAAAATCGTGAAATGTTGTTATCACACACATACCTACAGAGTCAAAACATTGTAAGTATAAAAAATGCCTGTAGTGAATACTTATTAGTTTTGCACACTGTACCAGGGGCGTGGGTTTGAATTCCCTGTGAGTCACAGCCACAACAAACTGGGTATTTTTATTAAATGTGTTCCACTAAATGTGGGAGGAATATACTTGACGTTTTCAAATGGAAGCCATTTCTAGTTTTATTTTATTTGTTTCGAGTGTAGTGGGGTGGGCTATTGGTAGGTCGTCTTTGACTAATTGACGTGGGTCGTGGGTTTGAAACCAGACGGGGGCGCGTGGGTATGATTAATAGCTTGTTGGCTTAGAGGTCGCAAGTGCAGTTTTACAGTCCAAGGCATAAGGATTGAGGTAGGCAGTGACACTACTAGGCGAATGAGTGAGTTCAGGATGACAACGTGAGTGATACCACTGGTGTCGCTGCCGTCTATAGGCGGAGGTTGTCACTTACCATCAGGCGGGACGTATCTTATTCTACTTCGTGTCGAGGGTACGATTTTTTAGTAAAATACTTATGAGTCGTCGGCAGACCGTATTATTTTTTGTCATCAATAAAAAAAAAATGTAGTGCTATTACTGACTGCCTAATAAGTCTAGTGGTCCTAAGCGCGACTTCTACGCTAGAGGTCCTGGGTTCGATCCCCAGGTCGAGCAAAGTGTTAATTGGGTTTTTCTATGAAATTCTCAGTAGCAGCTTGGAGTCTGGATTTGTGCTCGGTGAATGGCAATAAGCTCGCCCCCTATTACATGGGACCTAAACATACCAGCGAAGTGTGGGTGTATATTATTACACCTCTGCTCACCCTTCAGGGGAATAGGCGTGTTGGTGTGTGTTTATGGTATGCCATTACTGAAAAAATAAACATATTTTTTTACAATTCTTTTAACTCAAAGATAGTGAAGTAATTTACTTTAGAACACTTTTCTTGTCGCTATATTGGATCGCTCAGACAGACGTATATATACGTGTATAAATAGGAGAGTATATAATTTGTCTGGCAGCTTCGGTGAATGCCCTTTCAGTCATTGCACTCCTTGTAATACATATAAAAACGTAGAAAATAATAAGGTTTATAAGGGGGATGGGTGACTGCAAACATTATCAATGCGGGGTACATACCGCACGCTTAATAATAGTCTTTTTGAATTTGGGGACTCATTTTTGAGGAAGATTATAGTCGGTTTGACCTTTAGGAACCCGGGGAAGATGATGAAACCGTAAGACAGTTAAGTCACTAATAAAATTACTGAGTAATCACCCGAGTACCGTACCGCGAGGGCTGGTTCCAGGTGGCGCAAGAAGAGACTAATTTCTCTCTCATTTCATTCCTCCTCCCTCTTCCTTCTCCTTTTCTCCTCCCATTTCATTAAATGCTCGGCAACGCATCTGCTACTCTTTTTGTTTTGCAGATGTCCATGGGCGGAGATGACTACTTACCACTCGTTTGCCGAGTTATCTCATAAAAAAGGGTATCTGGGAGGAAATGGGGGAGGCCTAATACCCATGTTAATGATTATACAGGTTGCCGATTAGGTCCCCTGCATCCGTTAAAGGGATCACCCTTAACACGTGCAGGGTGCAGGGGACTTAATTGAGTTATCTACCCGTCGTATTCGACACCTTTTCCTATAAAACCCATATCCTCCTTTGCCCAGCAGTGGGACAGTAACATAAATAAAAATAAAAACTGGGAGTCTCTTGGTACCGCTCACTGTATGCGTACATTAAATAATTCTGACCTTCCCATCTGCAGTGAGTATCATCATCATCAACCCATTACATTGTCCCACTGCTGGGCACGGGTCTCCTCTCAGAACGAGAGGGATTAGGCTATAGTCCACCACGCTAGCCTACTGCGGGTTGGCAGACTTCACATGCCGTCAAGAAAATCTCTCAGGCATGCAGGTTTCCTCACGATGTTTTCCTTCACCGTTTAAGCGCGTGATAATTAATTATTAATACGCACATGACTTCGAAAAGACAGAGGTGCGCGCCTTGGATTCGAACTCGAGACCTTTGACTTGGCAGTCCAATGGTCATATCACAAGGCTATCACTGCTTTTGTGAGTATCATGCATGCCGTCATAAGCTCAAAATACTTGATGCAAGTACATCTTGCATTCAAAACAAGTGCACGCATTTGGCAAACGTCCAAAGAGAAATACACTTGAACTTAAAAAGTTAATTATAGAAGTTAATGGACTATGTCCAATATATCAGTGTACCACCTTATTATTAGCCAACTTTTCGTAATGAGGGTAATGGTCTTCCGGTATTGGAATACAGAATCTAATAAGCAAAGCTTTGCTTAATCCGGAGATACAGCTTTATATTTCCAAGCAGTGGTGCTGGGTGCAGGTCTCCTCTGGGACAGTGCCGTAAGTATCCTTATATGCGCCCGGTTCGACCTCCTATACTGCACCCCCTTCAGAGTCTACGCCCCGAGCCTGGGCACCGATGGGACCCCTCCTTACGGCACTGCTCTCGGGGCTATAATCCAAGCCTAACCCTATATTCTCAGACCCACGCTGGCCTACTCCTTGTTCTAGGAAAACAGCAGGGTTCCTCACCGCCTCCTATATCATGGACTTTTCGGCGAACTGTAATTTGTTCTTCAAGGAATACATACAGTGTAGTATACAATAAGTAAAATTGATACGAATCGATTGAATGAATTTAATACCTTATGTTGATCTACCGCAATCAATATGCCATCACATCTGCTCATCTCCCTTGAGTATTTATCCGTGAAAATACATTATTATTTCAGTTATTGCTGTTGGGAATGCGCCAACAGATCTCAGTACGTCCGATATCAAAATATTGGAATTTTTAATTAAAAGCCCTCATCAACTTGCTTGTACACCGGGGTTTGCTTGCGAAAATATTATAATTTTTTGCATAAAACTGACAGACATTATTTATGCAATGGATTATTACATTTAAGTACCAGTTTTTATATGTCAATGTACATAGGTAATAGAAATATGTACACACGGCTACACATCAAGCTATTAAAAACCAATTTACATTGAACTCCCATTGTTAAGGTTTTCTGCACAATTCAAGGCCAGCCTATACTGGGTTTGTATAGTTTGATGTGTAGCCGTGCGTACATAAAATATAAATATAAAATCGTAAGTACTATTAGCTGTTTAGTTGGCTATAAGACCGACTGACCGATATCAAAATATAATCATCATCATCATCATCATCAGCCCACACTCGTCCACTGCTGGACACCGCCTCCCCTAGTGATCGCCACAGAGCCCGATCTTCGACATTCCTCATCCAGTCACTGCCAGCTGCCTTCTGCAAGTCGTCACTCCATCTGGCCGGCGGGCGCCCTACACTACGTTTGCCTAGCCGCGGTCTCCACTCGAGAACTCGCTTGCTCCAGTGTTTGTCAGTTCTCCAACAGATGTGACCGGCCCATTGCCACTTCAGCTTGCTAATCCTTTGAACTAAGTCGGTAACTTTAGTTGTTTGACGGATAAGTTCATTGCGGATTCTATCCCTCAGAGAGACTACGAGCATAGCTCTCTCCATAGCTCGCTGAGTCTCACTGTGAGTGTCCACGTTTCGGCTCCGTAGTTCATAACTGGACGCAAAATATAAGAATAATTATAAATACGTAAATTATATTTTCAGTCATTACAATCTGTCGGTAATTAAAAAAGTAATTATTTTCGTTTTCATACTGAACATGGAATGGAACGAATTCAAAGTTGTTAATTATGTATTAATTATAGTTTTTGTTGCTGACGTTTTCATTTGCGCAATCTCTCTAGCCGTCTCATTGGTTGCTAGTCGCAAAGAGCGGCCGGTGAGCGTGAAGTCCCGGGTTCGATTCATAGTCATCATCATCGTCAACCCATTGCAATATCCGACTGCTATACACGGGTCTCCTCTCAGAATGAGAGGGATCAGGTTATGTTTCTCCACGCCATTTTGATACCTATTAGAACCGGCGCATGTGTATGAAAAGTGAGAAAGAGTGTCCATGGAGTTTCTTGCCGGATTCTTCTCCATAGGATCAACTTTTGGAACTGTGCAACTAGAGTCAATAATGTTTCAAAAACGTTTGTAAAAGCTTATTTGAAATAAAATCATTTGATTTGATGTATGAATGTGGACGAAGCAAAAGAAGTATGCAGGAATCGTAGCAGATGGCGTTCTGTAGTTTCTGCCTACCCCTATGGGAAAAAGGCGTGAGTGTATGTATGTTTGTACTTATTAGAAGTATCTCCTCCACGCCTAGTTGTTGAAAGCCTGACCTGGGTACGGTTCCCAGGTTAAGCTTTTATTTGGACTGATGACCAGTGGTTTTTCTACGAAATTCTTAGTTGCAACTCTGAGTTCGAATGCTCGTCCCTGTTATTTAGTAACAAACATACCGTTCTGTGGTATGTACACCTCTGCCAAACCCTTCGGGGAATACATGATGCGTGTGTTATCAACGATATATAAACTACTAGCTTCCGCCCGCGGCTTCGCCCGCATGGTTTGTTGATAAAAAAGTAGCCAATGTCCTTCTCCAGGCTACAGACTATCCATATCAAATTTTATCACTACAATATGCTCCTGTAAACTATGTTACATGATTTGTTTCGTTCAGCGAAAACATGTAGATTTTCCGAATACGAAACACGTGAGCAAGTTAATGAACACAACCATCAATGACGTCTGCCCTCACGCGTCTGCCCGCGCACTTGGTGATGGCCACGGAAGAGATAAAGAAGATTGGAATGGCCATGTGGGCGGGGCAGGCGCGCCACAGTCTTGATTAGAAAATCATAACTCGCCCGAATCATACATTCGCCGCGTTTAGTGTGCTTATGACTACTTCAGAGAACAGAGCTCCGCTTTAAACTGCCGTGTTGTGTTATTCTTACGTAATAGACAAAATGTCAGACCACCACTATATAGCGAGGAGGTATATCTTTCCATCTGTAAGTCAAAAATAGCATTTAATTGCAAAATAATTGGTAAAAACATAAAAATATACTGATCACTATGAAATTCCAAACATCAATCATATTATTGCAACAAGTTACAAATAAAATACATTGCCTGATGTGTTCTCGCTTAATCAACACGATGTCGTAGTCCGCTTGCAATGTACTGCATGCATTGCGTTCTCTACTCTTCAACCATAGCCGTTGTTCGTCGTTTGCCGGGGTTGGCCGCGAGTGATGCACGGCGTACATCTATCGATATCGAGGTGACCGTGTAGTTAAATAAAAGCATCGATAGAATTCTCAACTATATTTACGTTTGACAAAGATTATTTTTGAAATGTTAAATATTTAATTGATGAGAGTATTTTTTAGTTAGATGTATTGTATATTATTTGAATCATTGAATGAATGAAGATGAAGCGACATAGACCATTTTATTTTACTTCGATTTTAATACTGAATAGATACAATATAGTCTAGTCAAATCTAAATCAAATACTATACCTACTATTTTATTTAAGTTTTAATATTTGATTCTATTCGACATATTATTCATGCAATTAATTATAATAATGTTATGTTATAACTCTATTATGTTATGTTACATTTCCCCCAATTGCTTAATGATTACGTTTTGTTCCACGGACATCGTTTCTTTTAAATTAATTAATATCAAATAAAAATAGTTCTTGATTTTTATAAAAAAATAACGGACAGTATTTATCGATAAAAAATATCAGCTTTTCAAGCACTAGCGTATGCTTGTTGCGAGTGTGTGTCTTATGCCTACGGGAGCTTGGTGCTAGTGTGTGAACAAATTGGTGCCCACCGCTTTATGTGTGTGTGATTTGATTGTGTGCGAAAAACTTGTAAATATAATGTTGCGTATGTTTGAGAATTGAAGTAGTGGGAGTAAAGCGGCGACACTGGTCCTAGAACAAAATAGCAGCTAGGGCCTTTCCAACCTTATTTATCTCTTCCGTGGTGATGGCGCATTGCTTAGACCGCCCCTCCACCCCCGCTCTGCGCGCCGCCGACTAACGCAGGCGCTCCACTCAAGTCAATCTTATCGTGATATATTTCTGAAACTATTCGTCTAAATTACTTAGTGTAAAAGACAAAGTTGGTCTTAATTAAATACTGAATGCATTAAAAGTATCAGTTTTCATAAAAATTTGCTAAATATTCTAAAATGAGCATTGTAAAAAAGTATCAAATTTAAATGTATTTATGGCTTATAATTTGTGATATATTGGCTTCCACATAAAAGATAGATATATGCTGTCGCTGACTTTTATTTAGAACTGTTTATGGCAAACAATCCCACGATACATTATCTTCATTTAACTTCAACGGTTTAGGCAGCGCACGCCAGAATAGCTCTCAGAGAGTAGGATTTTTTCCGATTTACTTGATACTTATCGTAAAATTATGGCCAAAATTACACAAAATCTTTATAGATTGTAGCCTATGTGTTATTCTGATGTATAAGCTATATTACTATAAAGTTTCATCAAAATCCGTTCAGTAGTTTTTGCGTGAAAGAGTAACAAACATCCATCCATCCATCCATCCTCACAAACTTTCACATTTATAATATTAGTAGGAAGTAGGATAGGATTAGTAGGATAGGATAGATACTTTACCCGCTCTCTAAAATGGCAACAAGAAATCAAGGCAATTGCCCGAATCGCGTTTAGTAACGCACCAACCAGCATTGCGCTTGACCAATTAGAATGCAGCACTTAATCGTAACGTAACTAAAGATGTATATTTGTCTCTTTCTAAGAACAGGTACACCGTGAGGTGGCATTTATTTTCTTTCTCTTTCGTCGCACGTAGGTATTAGTCGCTATATAATAGTTGTGCTGTTTTTGATAGCCGTAATGTTCGTGAATAACGCGTCAATTTAATAATACGTCTTTGTGTGTTTTAGAAATGTTAACTAGTTTGTTTTGTGAAATCGATAGTTCAATAGTACTCCTCTACCCCCCTACAAAACATCATGTACACACGGCTACAGTTCAACCTATAAAAATCCAGTTTAAGCTGATCTCGCATTGTATAGGCTTCCTATACAAAAAGAGGCCAGCGTAAACTGGTAAACTGGTAACTGGTAAACGCGTAAACTGACCTGTAGCCGTGTGTACATAAGACCTACCCTCTCGTACGTCACTCGGTGTGTAGATCTGTGACGCACGAGTGCTTTTAACGTTGTTTTCCGTTGTTGATGTTGGTACAGTGATGACACACAACTGCTTTGTTTGTTTAAGCTTTTGTACAGTCAGGAACAGAAATGCCGAGTATATAAATAACATAACATAGGTACCATCACGCCTGTATTTACCTCTGGTACTAATGTACACCCACACTTTGCTGGTATGTTTAAGTCCCATGAAATAAGGGGCAAACCTATTGCCATTTAACTAGGCACAAATACAAACGCTGAACTGGTATAATATAACGAACAGAGTTTTGAACCATTTCTGCGTAAATTATGTCAATAATGATAGTTTAAAAATATTAACATTATTTATAAAGGTACTGTTGCAATTATCAATTCACGAAAAACACCTTTCGAAATTTAGTTTTTTACCCGACTATGGAGAAAATAGTGTAATGAGTTTAACAGTGTATAATTATTCGAATAATGGTACAGTCACCATCAAATATATCGAAGCAAACAGACTGTTCATAATTATCTGAGCAACTAGAGAAATTAAACCATATCTCAGCGACACAAAGGATGTTTTAGAATGAACACTACACGGCAGCTGTCATTCTGACACGTATTTTATTCCATTGAGATAAATTTAAATTTCCTTAGTTGCTCAGATTGTTCTCTCCGATTGTACGAACGTAGAAGAATTCTTGAGCGTATTGTCCAATCCATTAAAAAACGCCTTATCTAGTATGACTATCATTCATTACAATGATACCTAGCCGCGTGGCTCGCTTCGGTAGTAAAATAAAAACTAAGTGGTTTCTACCGCGGTAATTACCTCATGAATGATGTCACTCCATCGCTTTTACCATTATTGCTTTTTATGGGGTTAGGAAAGGTTATACAGTTTTTGCGTCGGTACCATACCATCACACCTGTATTCCCTGAAGGGTATGCACATCCTCAGTTCGCCGTTATGTTTAGGTTCTATGTAATAGGGGACTAGCCTGTTGCCATTAACCAGGCATAAATCATCAAATAATATTATGGTCCTACTGCGAATTTATTAAAATTAAAAAATAATTACACTTTACTCGACCTGGAAATCGAATCCAGGACCTCTAGCGTAGTCAGTCGTGACCACTAGACTAATGAGGCTTCGTCACCATTTTACCATATAGATATAAAATATTATAACATAATTGAGTAGGTTATTTCTATTCGCGGACTTCGTGGCCCAACACAAAGAACAATGACAGCGCTGACAAACTGCCAACTAATGCGGTGCTTACAGAATATTAATAACATTACAATAATTATTATTATACATATACAAATTAAAACGTGGTGATAGCCTTGCACACCAGGTGACTGACACCGCGAACCCATTTCTTTTTACCCAACTGTGCTTGACAAAAGAGGTATTATGTTTTTTGTGTGTATGTATGTGTGAATCTTTTTGTTTGTATCTCCAAAATTATTTATTAGCCGGTTGGTAGTGTACTCAATATCTTTATTGCACTCCATAATCTTGATATATGTTATATATTTCACTGAAGGTATATTATGGTCCCTGTAGTGCACTGCAACTTAGAAGAGAGGAGGATGCTATTAATATTATTTTGTCTCTTCCAATGGGAATCAGGCGCGATTCTATTTATATATTAAGTATATATATGTGATGATGACTAGTATAGTTGATGTTATTGTAAATACATGGAGGTATACAATGCAATCAGGGGACTAAAATAACTTTTGATACAGACACAATATGATTCAGAATCACAAGGCTACATAACGGACTATACAATTGCATTGTATTAAACTTAGGGAATATAATTGTCAACGTTTGCAGTAGTGATTTACTAAAAGTGGAAATTTCATGCCACTAGGTAAAACTATAAAAAATAGAATAAAAAACCTGCCAAGTGCGAGTCGGACTCGCGCACGAAGGGTATAACAAACGTGATTTTTTTGCCGTTTTTATAGATAATAGTACGGAACTATTATCTATAAAAACGGCAAAAAAATCACGTTTGTTGTATGGGAAATTAAATATTTGTTTTATTTTAATGTAATTATTTATTTTAAAAGTGAATATATAACTAAATATTCTGTGAATATTTCAAGAGTCTACCTCTTGCCGTTATCAATATCGAACTAAAACGAGCAAAAAATCACGTTCATTTTATGGGAGCCCCCTTAAATATTGATGTTTCTGTTTTTTAGTATTTGTTGTTATAGCGGCAACAGAAATACATCATCTGTGAAAATTTTAAACGTCTTAACTATCACTGTTCATGAGAACATGCCTGGTTAAAGACGTACAGACAGACAGACAGACAGACGGACAGCGGAGTCTTAGTAATAGAGACCAGTTTTTACCCTTAGGAACGGAATCCTAAACATCAATCTAAACAACTTCATATAACACTACTCTTGCGCTCATTCTCCCGCTAATTTCGTGGCTCCACACTGACCAATACTTTGCATAAGAATGCAAAAGTTTCTAAAACCGTCCGCCATTGTTTCAAGTACTCTCATGTGTCATTTTGTATTGTGAATGTGTGTGGATGAACCTTTATAATAAGTGTCAACGGTCTTTCATTGTGACCTGCCAATACGAACGAACCTAACTTGTTAGACTGACAAGTGCGCGACGAAATAAATTTGTCGTCACGTATCTTGTATTGAGACAATGGTTAGACACGAGATGATGCGACGACAAAATTGTGTCGCAGGACGCATGTTACCTATCGAATCTATAGAAAATCTAGTTTCTCACGTGTCCCTTTGTAGATTATAAGATTTCCATTAAAAATTTTTGATAACATTGGATGTTTAAGAACATTTGGTGCTTAATCGTTCCAATATCCATGGAACACAAAAATATTTCCTTCGGGTCGTAATCGAACTCACGACACACGACGCTATAGCAGCGGCGACGATATTATTATGCCAAACGCGCAGCAAAAAAGTGTTTTTCTGTCTGTTTGTTTGTTACGTATTCACGCCTAAACCACTAAAGCAATTTTGCTGAATTTTGGTAAACCAAACGTGCCTTGAAACTGCTCCTGAGAATTTCATATAAAACCCGATAATACATCGCTCGACCTGGGAATCGATTTCGGTTCCATCGAACTACGACTTGACTAGTGAGCTCATACAACAAATTACTGTTGTTTATTATAAGGTGTATGATATGTCACGAAATATTGTTGTTGATGATAAGGTGTATGATATGTCAAGAAATTATATTTTATTTCTATAAATAGATCCTTCATAGACACTTTTTTAAGTTAATGTTTTAATTTTTTTAAACTAGATGGCGCCATATGTAATAGGGGGGGGGGGGCAAGACTATTACCAATAGGATAGGCAGGTATTACATACCACCATTTTCTGCGACTCTTGCATACTTCTGCTTCTTCCATATTCATACATCTTGTCATACACACAAGCCAGTTTAAGTAGATCTCGCATACTATAGGCTTGTCAGGCCGGTCAGCGTAAACTGGATATGTATAACTGATCTTTATGAAGGACCTCACTATTTTATTTTTTGTATAGATCATGGACTAATTGCTTTTTAATTTTGATTTCAGGTACTGTAATCTTCTAAAATGCATCACAATTACTAGATGGTAAGACAAAACTATGTACTTAAAAAAGTTAATTATTAGGTGAACTGATGTCGGAACTCTTCAGGATGTTTTCTTTTAAAATCCTTAAAAATATTGGTCAACTATTATATTGTCCCCTTGGCAAATTGGCCAACTCATTTTGTGAGAATAACTTATATTTTTTTACCCAATCCAGGTAGGTATCGAACCCGGAACTTGTGGCTAAGCAGCCATACTCGCAACCAAAAGACATGTAATCTATTTACTTCCGGAGCTTACAACAAAATGTAATTTATGGAACAGCAGTTAATTACTGAAAGATATCAAGTTAAACATTTATGTGGTAATCAGAGAGCCATAAATTGTATCGTTTCTAAGATGTTCAGAGCTATTGTGTTGCTCATAGATATTTGATGGGCTATTTGGTTTTTAAGATCTATGTTTCCTCATCTCGGAAGTAAAATATTATGTATGGAAGTGAATGTTTGGTATGGCACAAGAATCATGAAAGTGCTGTGGAAATGTAGGTTGCGAAAGAAATTTAATTAAAAAAAATATATATAGTAATATGAGACAACGGTCCGGTTTTAAAGGAGAGGAATATGGTCACTGCCTCATGAGTCCGGGGTTCAATCACCAGGTCGATCAAAGTCGACGAAGTACGAATTCTCAGTAGCAGCTCGGAGTCTGGATTTCTGCCCGGTTAATGGCAATAGGCGCGCCCCGGACCTAAACATACCGGCGAAATGAGGGTGTACATTAGTACATCTCTACCTATACCTTCGGGAAAAACAAGCGTCGCACTTAGGACCACTAGACTAATGAGGCAGACTAGTAATATAGGCTTGATGGTATGCACATTACGAAAAACAATTGAAATTTTAATTCGGCGGCCAAGCGGACGCCCTCACTATCACTACTTAGTAAAAAACATAGACGCTTCCCGCTGTCTGTCTGTTCTTTAAAACTACGCAACGGATTTTGATGCGGTTTTTCTAATAGATAGGATGATTCAAGAGGAAGGTTTATTTGTAAAATACAAACATATAGTACAGAAAAGCCGCGAAACCACGCGGGCGAAACCGTGGGCGGGAAGCTTAAAGTATAATAAACTTATAAGTAAAATCGAAGTGTCTGTCTGTGAAAACTGCAAAAAATCAAGTGTCAAAGTACATATTATAAACCCTGGAGCACTAAGTCTGCCAGAATATTCATGATCGTGTTCAACTCCCTCTGAGTGTCTGCCGCGCATAATTAGCTTAGCGACAACTTACCGAGGGGGTAAGTAGGACACCAGGCTCCCGACTTATGCGAGATACTCGTACAAGTCAGGATGATAGATTTTTTCAATGTTGTTGTTTTTAATATTCAATAAGAGAATCGAATCTTCGTCAAAAAATCAAGAATTACATTCTCTTACATTTATTTCCAGTGAAGTATTTAGGACGTAATCAAATTCTGGGAACCTAGATTAATGGCATCCGAATCCGAATAATACAATAATACATACATACATGCATACATACATGCATACATACATGCATACATACATGCATGCATACATGCATACATACATGCATACATACATGCATACATACATACTATCACGCCTGTATTCCCCGTGGCGAGCCTATTGGCATTAACCGGGCACAAATCCAGACTCCGAGCTATTACTGGGAATTTCATAGAAAAACCCAATAACACTGCTTGACCTGGGGATCGAACCCAGGACCTCAAAGCGTAGTAGTCGCGCTTAGGACCACTAGACTAATGAGGCAGTCAATAATACAATAATTTAATAAAATTATGTAAGAATTTCGAATTATTTTGGAAGTACGTTTGTATGGGCAATTCGACGTCCGCCGGGCCCTTAACCCCTCGTTCTAAGCTAAATGTTTGTATCACGAGTGGGTCCACGTCGGTAGTGCAATGGGTGGATGTCGAACCGGCAACCACATGATCGCAAGTCCGAAGCCCTAGCCATTAGGCTGCCGCCTAATTAGAAAAAGATAAGAAGAAGAAAAAGGTTTATTGCAAGTTTTATAATTTTATTTATCAATAACTCCGTAAGCTGAACCTTCGAGTTCAAGGAACAGAATGGGCGTTGCTGAACTAACCCTAAAATATTCTTTTAAATTGTAAAATTGACATTATTTGAAAGCTTCTAGCCATCTCCAATATCGAACAAAGTAATATGAAGTGGAACGTTTTAGACGCTCCCGGACCAAGTCAAGCTATATTAAAATTCGTTTTTTTTTTTCACAAAAAAGATTAGGCAGGTAGGGCATTGAAATTCAATTTTTTCATCAACGAAAATTTAACCTTAAAACCTTCCCAATAAGGTATTATTTCTTTTGGACCCTTCAATTCAACCCACATGCTGCGACAGGTGGTCAGAAAGACCCTTCCTTTTATTGTAAGATATTTTTTGTTCTTTTTAGAGTTCCGTGTTCAAAAGTCAAAGTGAACCTTTCAAACATTAGTCATGCGTTCAGCTGTCAAAGCTAGCTTTGTCTGAAACTATTCTTAATTTAAAAACGTAAAAAAGACTTATCATGAACACCACATTAGGTATGTATGTATATGTAATGGTAATATAGTAGTTTAACGTTAATTACATGTCATTAATTTTTACAGGATTTAAATAATTATACATATCACTAACAGTCACTTTACATAGTAGTCAATACAATTATAGATTAACCAAAAGATAACAACAAAGCAAACAAACATTATTGCTTTACTTTCATGAATTCGTCATAACTATAGAACGCATGCTCGATCAACCAGCGCCTAAGACGAGTTTTAAAACTCTCAAGAGTTGGGGCACATACTATTCGCTCCGGCAGTTTATAAATCTCCGGTCGCATGACATGAGGATCCCAGTAATATTAAGGACTATAATAATGACTAAATTATTATTACTTTATCATTAATTAATGTATGGGCGTGGAGTGATGATTGCGAAAGGTTGCTGGTAGAAGCTGGATGCGAGAAGTGGAGGACAGGGTGAAATGGCGCACACTAGGGGAGGCCTACATCCAGCAGTGGTCTAGTATAGGCTGATGATGAAGATGATGATATTGTTTAGTATTATTCTATGTGTAATACATGTTTTAAAAGATTTTATTTGAAACTATCGCCTGAATTTTTTAAATAATGATAAATTAATGTTTCAACAAACAGTAGTGTTTATTAATATCCAGATTTAAGTAACTGTATTTTTTTTATAAATTATTATTTCTAGTTTATTGTGTGTTAGTTGTCCCGTTTTCTAGGACAAACGGTATAATAAACTTCTAGGTTTTAGAAAAATTCCTGATATCCTTCAAAACTTCTGTAGCGGAACCCTCGTCAAGCGAAATCAAGTCGCACTGAGCAGTTTTTTTATTTATTTCTATGTATATTTGTGTAAATTTGGGCCAGCATAAAAGTGAGTCGGTCTCCAGTTTTATGTGAAAAATGGAGAAATAATGATGCAGTCTCAGAAAACAAAGGGTTGCGAGTACTGTGGCAGTGATTAAATTGTATTATTTATTTTATGCACTGTAGGCGTGCGGTGGGTTAAAAAGATATAGTGTAAAGTTAAAAAAGTGTTGACAGCCATTCCTGACTGCCTCATTAGTCTAAGAGACGCTAGTGGTCCTAAGCGCGACTGCTACGCTAGAGGTTCTGGGTTCGATCCCCAGGTCGAGCAAAGTGTTATTGGGTATTTCTATGAAATTCTCAGTAGCATCTCGGAGTCTGGATTTGTGCCCGGTTAATGGCAATAGGCTCCTATTACATGGGACCTAAACATACCGGCGAAGTGTAGATGACATTTTTTTTTTTTTAAAGCTTACTAGCATTAATTCTTGTTAACCCCTCGTGCTAAGCTAAATGCTTGTGTTACGAGTGTGTTCACGTCGGTAGTGCAATGGGTGGGGTTCGAACCGGCAACCATATGATCGCAAGTCCGACGCTCTAGCCATTAGGCTACCTCCGCTTACCATTCTAGTTAAATTGTATAAATAAATGAATTACTAACTTGCTATATTTACCGATGACATATGTATTTTATAAATACTCCTCCCTCCTAATTATTATTATCTAAATTTCCTTGCACAGGGGTACCTGGGTTCCCAAACGGTCAAGCGTGAGCGGCCACAAGCGAACCATAAAATAGGGCGGGAAATGAGATGGACAGATAACGGACGTTTTTTACCGTAAAAAGTAAAACCATTGGTTTAAACTAAAGTGTTATCATTTATTGTAACTAGCAATTTTAATTGTGGGGTACTTTTTACCCCCGGATATAAATAACTGATGAAAGACTGCTTTTGTTTTTTTAATTTATTTTGTTAACGGAGTTTAACATATCATCACGCCGGCAGAGGTGTACTAATGTACACCAACATTTGTCGCTATGTTTAGGTCCCATGTCATAGGGGGCGAGCCTATTGTCATTTCTCTCTCTCTCTCTCATTTAAGAGCTTATCTCTTGTCGATGGAGCAATCGCCACTGTTCTCTATTCTCCACCTTCTGTTTGACCTCTTGATACGACTCTACTCCAACTTTTTCCTTCACTTGTTCAATAAAACTTCTTCTAGATCTTCCCCTTCCTCGTTTTTCTTCAATTTTGCCTTCTAAAGTTATCTTAGAAAAGTTGTCGTGTCGCATCAAGTGGTCAATCATCTTTCTAATATATTGTCATTAACCGGGCACAAATCAAAACTCCGAGCTGCTACTGAGAATTTCGTAGAAAAACCCAATAATACTGCTCGAGCTGGCAATCCAACCCACGACCTCTAGCGTAGCAGTCGCGCCTAGGGCCACTAGACTAATTAGACAGCCAAATACTGATTTTATTTTTTATTTTATTTGTTAGGGACAAAAAACAGTTACATGCCAACCTTATCTAAAGATTCTTAAATTAACACAATACTTAGAAATACAGTTATACATAATAAATTCCATATTAATGTTACTACACATGTAACCCACACCATTGTCCACGAATTCTTAAAAGAGAAGTTAAAAGAAAACAGACATACAATGTGCATCGTAGAAGGGAATAAAAAAAACTATTTAAGGAGTTCGTAACTCTATTGCTCTCGCCTTAAATCGATGTTTGGAAAGAGAAAATATGAGCAAACAGCTGATATTCAGTTTCATGTAATATACTAATATCCAGCCACATTTTGATTAGTTTGAAAGCCGGCCAAAGTTTATAAAAGACTACCTGATCCGTGTCCATTTCGTTGGACGATATTGTCTATGACACTCACAAATAATGTTGCTTTCTATTGATGAAAGAATTTTCAAAATCGGTCCAGTAGATCCAGAGATTACCCCCTACAACGTCACAAGCTAACAAACTTTACCTCTTTATAATATTAACTAGCTTGTCGCCCACGGCTTCGCCCGCCTGTTTTCTCGACTTTTATGTACTATAATCTCAGATCAAATAAAAAGTTAAGATGGAACTTTGCGAACAAAGAAGTGAGGCCGGCTAAAACTACGCCTTGCCGTGTACAAACACAATTTTACACTATATATCAATACCGAAATTACGCCATAAAATCCGTTGCGTAGTTTTAAAGATCTAAGCATACATAAGGACAGACAGACAGCGGGAAGCGACTTTGTTTTATCATCTTCATCAACAACCCATTACATTGTCCCACTGCTGGGCACGGGTCTCCTCTCAGTACGAGAGGGATTAGGCTATAGTCCGCCACGCTAGCCTACTGTGGGTTGGCAAACTTCACACGCCGTCAAGAAAATCTCTCAGGCATGCAAGTTTCCTCACGATGTTTTCCGTCAACGTTTAAGCGCGTGATAATTAATTATTAATACGCACATAACTTCGAAAAGTCAGATGTGAGTGCCTTGGATTCAAACTCGAGACCTTGACTTGGCAGTCCAATGGTCATATCACTAGGCTATCACTGCCATCAGTGATATAGAAGTATAGATTATGACCAAATGACCTAAAACACTTTTCTAACAGTTTATATGTAAAACAAAACAGAAAAAACAGTAGTTATTATAAAACAATTTTGTGACTGCGTCTGCTGTAACCGGAAGTGCGTAGTGATTATAACGGACGGTACTTCCGGCCGATACGGTTGGAAAACTGCGCGGTGGGAAGGGAGTGAAACATCACGCTTAAGATCGAACAGGTATGGTAGATATCACAACAATCAAAAGCTAGTATTTTTTGTCTAATCATAGTTTAGTTAGTTCTAGTCCAAATGATAAATTGTTGTATTGATTGACTAGCTTTCCGCCCGGGGCTATACCCGCGTGGAATATACATACCATCACGCCTGTATTCCCCGAAGGGTTAGGCAGAGGTGTACTACACAGTTCGCCGGTATGTTTAGGTCCCATGTAATAGGTGGCGAGCCTATTGCCATTCACCGGGCACAAATCCAGACTCCGAGCTGCTACTGGGAATTTCATAGAAAAACCCAATAACACTGCTCGACCTGGGGATTGAACCCAGGACCTCTAGCGTAGCAGTCGCGCTTAGGACCACTAGACTAATGAGGCAGTCTCCGCGTGGAATATACGTTTCTTGTCATTTTTCGGGATAATATATAGCTTATGTCACTCAGGAATAATGTAGCTTTCTATTGATAAAATATTTTTTCAAATCGGTCCAGTAGTTTCAGAGCCTATTCAATGCAAATAAACAGTCAAATCTTTCCTCTTTATAATATTAGTTTAGATTTTATTAAATAAATATGTAGATCTTTTCAAGACACAAGTCAATGCGAATTAAACTTTATCCCAATAGGATAAGATTCATGTCATAATGATAGCTCTGCCGTGTATGGTGTTCATTGTAAAATATCCTTTGTGTCTTTGATATAAATGAGTATAATTTCCTTTGTTACGCGGATCATTTTGAACAGTATATGTGCGGATATTATTTGATGTTGACTGTCTGTCGCTTAGCCAGCTAAGCTACCTTTATTTTTATTTTATATTTGCTATTTTCTCTTTGTATTTCTATTTTATATATCATCTATTTTCACTTCCCCGTTATCTGTCTCACAGTGACGTCACAAAACATTTTTAAATTTCTTAGCATGTGCAACAAACAAAAGGTATAATTATCGTAATAATTAAGTACACACGGCTATAGGTCAACCGATACGAATCAGTTCAAGCTGATCTTGCATTGTATAGACTTTCCATACAATAAAGGCTAATTATGACATAAACCTCCAATGTCCTCACATCCTGTTATCGGCATAATGTACCAGCTAATTATGTTAAAACAATATATTTTAAAAGAGTGTCCATGGAGTTTCTTGCCGGATTCTTCTCCATAGGATCAACTTTTTGGAACCGTGCAACTAGAGTCAATAACGTTTCATAAACGCTTGTGAAAGCTTATTTGAAATAAAAACATTTGTAGTGTGTATTTGACAGTGTAAACTGGATTTGTATAGCTTAACGTGGAGCCGTGCGTACCTTATTATTAACGTGCGAAAACTGTAAACATTTTCGGTAAAATAAAACGACACGTTCACATTAAATCCTCTTTTAATGCTATATAAATTATGTCTTTGCCTTAAATAAGTTTTTGTTAAGGCAATTTTACTAATAGCGCGTAAGAAATAAATTAAATTGACAATCAAACATAATTTATTAGTGTATTTCAGTGCTCAGCGGGCCTAACTTGACAACCCTACCTTTAGCATCAGTTTCCACACCAAACATCGGTTTTTTTACTGTATACATTTTCCACCCTTCTAAGCATTCGTTCATGGTAAAAATTGGATTCGGTTACCTACTGTTTTCATAGTCTTACACCTGACAGACACTTAATAAATATGTGGGGTGTTGTTTTTTAACGAAAATAGCGACAATGTAAACGTGTGTCTTGAAACTCGATTACGTTTTATAATAAAGGGTGATGTGCCTTGCGATCATATGGTTGCCGGTTCGTAACTAACCCATTTCACTACCGACGTGAACCCACTTGTAATACAAGCATTTAGCTTAGTACGAGGAGTAAACAAGAATACTAGTTGTGACCTACATTGTTAGTACCTAAGCTTTATAGAAAAAAAGAAAAGAAAACTATTATGAAAATAGTGTTTATTTCGAACAATGAATCAATAGCACAAACATTTTATACTTCTTGAAAATTGCATGACACTTTATTGGCAGATGTACATGATTGTATTCTATGGTTATCTATCTATTGAGTACACCATCTTAAAACAAATGACTTCCATTGGTGGCGATGACTACTTACCACCAGGTGGCACGTCTGCTTGTTTTCCTATTAACTAATAAAAAAACTTCACTTTTAATTCATATATCTTGTCACACTGTCGTGACATTTATTTTTTATGTCAATGTCAGTGTCAAAATTATTAAGTTTAAGATCGTAGTCTGCTGGGCTTTTTGAACATGAGTTATAAATTTTTGACTGCTAACTTAAGGCCCCCCCCCTTACCGCCTGTTTTTGTTTGAGGCGTTAAAAGTTATTCATTAGTCATAAATTGATAATTCATGGCTACATGTCAGTTAGCGCCCTTACTTTTTAAACGTAATCTTTAACAAGAGTCATTACAATTTATTATAAGTCCTAGAAGCTGAGTCTGATAGTAACTGTGAACTGATTAAATACATTGAGGATAGTGAAATCCAGAAATGTCCCCAGAATTTCGTATTATATTTTATAGTAATTGCCAAAAAGGGAAATGTACAATTATCCTTTTTTATAGTCATGATAATTTGTTCAATACGCTAGTAATTACAGAATTTTCCCTCCGGAATTCTATCCGAATAACGACTAATAGGCTTTTAAACGAAATACCGTAGAAATTCACGCGGTCAGAGCGCCATGCACAAAGGCAGTCCCAAAGGCATAATGGGTTTAATCCTTTGCCTCGCTAATGAGTCCAGCAGCGGCCATCTTGCATCACTGACAGCTGTCACGGTTCCCGCGTTTTGTCGCGTCATTTGACATTTATGAGGGAATGTTTTTCCATTTCATGTAATTAGGACGGGACAGTCTGCGTTTCAAAAAAAAAAGATATTATATTTTTTAAGACCCAAACTTTTATCAAAGAAAGTAATTTCACGGGTTGACAGATTTCTTATAAAAATGCTGTCGGAATGTCGTATTTACTTCGCCAATAGAATTTATAAAGAAAATCGGGGTTTAAGTAAAAAATACAGTATAGGCAAGCCTAAGTATGCATATAATTTTAATATAATATTGAAACAAACAAAACTCCATCAATTTTTAACCAGTTGCAACAAAATCATTAGTTTCTTTAGCCCTTGTTAATACGTATGAAAATATTTTATAGAAGAGGGCTGTCTTTTCAACAACTGGCTAAAACCTCTGTTTAACTCAATAGGAACAGCGCTTACTATTTATTTCCTTTCACTCGCTAACGCCAAACCATCAATCTAAACGATTGTTAAATACAGCTCTTTACAAAACATGTAGAAAGTTTGACTTATCATGTGAAGACGGTTATTATTACCTACTGTATGCAATTATCGTACTTTTTACCTTGACAAGGTAAGCAGAGAGAGCAGTGGTGGTCGGTGGCACAACTCACTGGCCTCGACTTAACGAGAGTTTAATTCCACATTTTATTAAACTTTCGTTTCATATAAGCTGTCACTCGACGAAAAAATAGATTTGGAAGCTATTTTCTATATTTGTTAACCTTCTAACTCCTATTCATGCATTTTTTTTTCTGAACGAAATGATGTACTGCCTATATTAAATTTACGCTAGCCAAGTATTATTTTACCCAGAATCGAACGAGCGACATAAACAACATGAATTCAGTCCATCACTGCGCTATCTCATTCTTTATCCCCCAGACATTACTTTTATAAAACGAAATACATTAACAACACCCCTAAGTAAGAGGGGAGTTAAAAAATGTCCGTCATTAGCAACAGTTTAAAGTTAACTAGACAGTTAACAAGTTAACGGCGTTTTATTGTGGTAATCAGTCTATGTGAGCTAGTGGTCTAATTTGTACGTGTTAAAAACGTTAAGTACGGTTTTTTGAGGTTCCCCTAGGAAAAGTTTTTGTTGTTATAAGGTGGATCGTCTCGCCTGGGGCGACAAATTAGTTTTTGTTTATTAATTATACGTCACATTCTAGGTTTATGGTGAATACATCCTACAGTTGATGTCACAAGGACTACTACATAGTGACATCAACTGCAATGTATTCAAAACTAAGGACTAAAACATATAACATAACATACAATCACGCCTGTATCACCTAAATTTCGCCGTTATGTTTAGGTCCCATGTAATAGGGGGCGAGTCTATTGCCATTAACCATATAATATAACCATAATCATCAAAATATACTAGAATCCAGATAGCTCTGTCCTAATTCAAAAATCCTAGCCTAAATATTTTAAGTCTAGACATACGATCGTTAAGATAGACTCGGATGTATTCTAAATTTCGGTTGCGTGATACATCTCGCGTGTTCCGTTGCACGCGATGTTAAAATATAATTACGTTGCTATGTCTGGTAGTGGTCGTGAAATGGAACGAATAACGGTATCTATGGGCGGGTTGGAATCCTCGTACATAAAAAAAATTAACGGGTCTTTTTTTCATGACAAATAATATTTTTCGCATGTTGTAAAGAACAACATATAAAAAGATCCAACCAAACAGTTTAAATACAACCGGAAAATCATCATCAGCTTAAATTCGTCGTAGGTCTCTCTTAGTGATCGCCACAGAGCCCGACCTTCGGCTTTCCTCATCCAGTCACTGCCAGCTGCCTTCCGCAAGTCGTCACTCCACCTGGCCGGCGGGCGCCCTGCACTACGTTTGCCTAGACGCGATCTCCACTCGAGAACTCGCTTGCTCCAGCGTTTGTCAGTTCTCCGACAGATGTGACCGGCCCATTGCCACTTCAGCTTGCTAATCCTGTGAGCTATGTCGGTAACTTCAGTTCTTTGATCTTTAAATACCATCACGCCTGTATTCCCCGAAGGGTTCGGCAAAGGTGTACTAATGTTCACCCACATTTCACCGGTATGTTTAGGTCCCATGTAATAGGGGGCGAGCATATTGCCACTAACCGGGCACAAATCCAGACTCCGAGCAATGTGTGAACCCAGGACCTCTAGCGTAGCAGTCGCACTTAGGACCACTAGACTAATGAGGCAGTCGTTCTCTGATCTTTGCGAATTTTGTTTTTGATTTGATCGAGCAAAAACGTATACATACGTAGATAAGTATCAGAATGGTATTTTTCATAGTTGTCTATCAAGTTTGCGTGTATCAGTTGATTAGTTGTATTGAGTGCGTTTGCGGTCGTGAGAAGCGGTTGCGTGTACGCAGCGTGACCCCACTAGTAATGTAGCATGTCGATATCGAGTATCGATGAATAAAAAAAAACACGGAGATTAACTCCATGCTCTAGTTATCTCATTAGTCTAGTGGTCTTAGGGAAGACTGCTACGCAAGAGCTAAGATTCGATTCCCAGGTTGAGTAAACTGCTATGTTCTGTTTTTTGAGTTTTTGTACCCGTTTAATGGCAATAGGCTCGCCCCCTATTACATGGGACCTGAACATACCGGTGAAATGTGGGTGTACATAAGTAAACCTCTTAGTAAAATTTCGAGGAATACAGGCGTGATGGTATATGTGCCAAATTTTATTTATATCTGTAGTTGTTTTTACGTGTTTGAGAGTAAAAACATCCAAACAAACTTTCTCATTTATGATGTCAGTAGCATAAGGAGTATGTATGGAGTATTGAAGCGCGGTAGCCTAATGGCTAGGCCGTTGGACTTGCGATCACGTGGTTGCTGGTTCGAAACCCACCCATTGCACTACCGATGTGAACCCACTCGTAACACAAGCATTTAGCTTTGTAAGAGCGGTTAACAAGAAGACTAGTAATGTGTGACCCACTTCGCTAGTAAGCTTTTCTCAGCCTAGATATGCCAGCAACACGAAACACCGAACTGGACAGCAGAGTCCTTCTATAACAAACATTGCATATTCCATCGGGTAAAAAAAAACGTGATGGTATGTAATTATAATTACACAAAGTGGAGCAACAGAGCGGTATATCGATAGTCGGTCGCGTCCCTAGTGACCGGTTACACCGATGGGCCTCGGTTCACCGCTTTCACTACAACACTATATTTAACTGTTGTTACTTCACCATAAATAGTACACACACCCTAGATAGGTTGCAATTATATAGAGACTTTAGTAACGATCATCCTCCAAGCTTTCAATAGGTAGCCTAATGGCTAGGGCGTCGGACTCGCGATCATGTAGTTGCCGGTTCGAAACTCACCCGTTGCACTACCGACGTGAACCCACACGTAAGACAAGCATGCAGCTACACGAAGCCACTGCCATCAGACCTAATGGGGTAGTTGACTGGTCAACCATGAATGTGTCGGCACGACCGGAGAAGTACTACCCTCCCACAGAATATCGACCTCAAGTAGCAGTATGTTGCGTTTATTACGGTGAGTGTGGAGCGCCTGAGGCCCAATTCCTTCCTCAGTCCCCTTCCTCCTCCGTTTCTCCTTTCCCCTTCCATTTCCTTTAATAAGCTCGGCAATGCATCTGCAACTTATTTGGTATTGCAAATGTCCATAGGCGGCGATGACTACTTACCATCAGGTAACGCGGCTGCTCGTTTGCTGAGTTATACCATAAAAAAGAAGGTTCTTACGAAAACAAAAATTACGCAGAAAATTGGTAAGACAGGAAGCTAGAGCTAGTTCTTACTGTGATGTCTTCTGAATGTACTAGAATAGAAATGAATAGACCTGAAACAGAACAAAGAATTTAGAACCTCCTTTTGTTATTCGGAAAATAAACACGAGTAGGTAATTAAAAGTTGTCAATTTTCTAGACACATTTAAATGTACGCACGGCTACACATAAAGATATACAAATCTAGTTTACGCTGGCTACGAATGCGAGATCAGCTTAAACTGGATTTGTATAGGTTGAGCTGGAGCAGTGTGTACAATTGATAACAATTATCAGCATTAAAATGTATGAATTTTCCGCGTACACGACCTTAATAAAAATGTTTCACTAACAGTATTTACAGCTAAAAACCTTGCGTGTCAATATTTATTAACAGCTAGTTTACGAGGTGAGGTGTGACGGGCCCTGCCCACCCCTTTACAAGAATACATAAACATAACATAATACATAACATACCATCACGCCTGTATTCCCTGAAGGGTTAGGCAGAGGCGTACTATTTGTACACCCACGCTTTGCCGATATGTTTAGATCCCATGTAATAGGGGGCAAGCCTATTGCCATTAACTGGGCACAAATCCAGACTCAGCTGCTACTGAGAATTTCATAGAAAAACTCAATAACACTTTGCTCGACCTTGGGATCGAACCCAGGACCTCTTGCGTAGCAGTCTTACTTGGAACCACTAGACTAATGAGGCAGTCAAGACTACAAAGACAAAAAAATGTTTCAGTGGATTAACTTTTTCAGGAAAGAACTTATGACTGATCTGACTTCAAACATTTTGTAGGGAACTTGACGCAGGTTCGAATCCTGCCCGCGGTCGTATTTTTCCTTCACTAAAATAACTTAGTTACTGATAGTGAAGTGGTTCATAAGCCTGGGTTCGACTGTCAATTCTAAGCTGCGTTGGACTGAAATTTTCAGTAGCATCTCGGAGTCTGGCTTTGTACCCGTTTAATAGGAATAGGCTGGCTCCTTATTACATGGGACCTAAACACACAGGCGAAATGTGTGTCTCTATCTACCCTTCGGGAATACAGGCGTGATGGTGTGTGTCCGCCTCCGGTCGGTTAATTCCTCTCCCATATCATGAAACAGTTAATGAACAACATAATCCACATGTACCCAAAAACAAAAATAATTACTTGTGAAATCTGTCCGCATATACGGGTGAAATGGATGAAGAACCCAATTAGCGGCGACCGCGACACATTGACACACACATCTATATGTTTGTCTGTATTTGTGTGTGTGACAGTTTTGTATACAGAGTAAATACAGAAGGCCAATTTTTTAAAATTCGTGACAATTTAATTCAGCAAGGACTATTAGCAGCCACAATGGAAAAATATTTAGTTCTGTCCTCAATCGCCCATTTATGATATTTCCCAATGACATAAGAACTGACAGATTTGGTGTACAAAACTGTTAATCAACAATTTCACATCGACAGCAACATGTCAATTTTGATGTAATAAAATTGCAAACTCAAGACCCGAAGAATAACTACCCTCCCACAGAATATCGACGTCAAGTACCAGTATGCATACTGTTGCGATTCAAACGGTGAGTGTGGAGCGCCGGAAGCCCAATTCTTCCCTCAGTCCCCTTCCTTCTACTTTTATCTTTCCCCTCCCTGTTCATTAAATAGGCTCGACAACGCATCTGCAACTCCTTCCAACTCCAACTAATTACCATTAGGTAATCCGCTTGCTCGTTTGCCGAGTTATCTTATAAAAACCAGCTAAGCTACGGCTACCAGGCTTTCAAATATTCCTCCATTGTTACACCTTACCCAATACCCTTAAGGTCCCATAGAATTCTTTGCTGGTCGACCCCTGAAGCAATCGTCACCTTGCTCTAAGTATCTTGTGTATTTTGTATCTTGCGCGTAGTGAACATACTGCAATTTATCAGTGTAGTGCGTTTTATTGACAGACACATATTAATTTGGTTTCTGCGCTGTCAGAGGGAGATTTACTGTGTATCTTAATAGCGTTATCCCTGTGTGGTGGGCAGAGGTGCAAGTTGTAATTATGTGCTATGGCAAAGTAGAGAGAGTGCGCACGGCTATACAAAACCTAGGTTGACCTTGGATTGTGCGGAAAGCCTTTAAAATGGGAGGTCAGTCTAAACAGGAATTGTATAGCTTGATGTGTAGCCGTGTCTTTTGAAAGAAATAAAACTGTTTATTATTTCTTTGTGTTTGTAGTGACATCTAGCGCGCTAAATGGTAACTACGTCGAAACAAATGCTGAATCGCGCAAGCAAAGTTTACCGCGCGATCTTTCTCAAAAAAGTCTTTGGAATGCGAGTGAAA
This sequence comes from Subacronicta megacephala, assembly GCA_958496365.1. NCBI lineage: Eukaryota > Metazoa > Arthropoda > Insecta > Lepidoptera > Noctuidae > Subacronicta > Subacronicta megacephala. The sequence goes on along the minus strand of OY292541.1, from coordinate 7,131,604 downwards.
TTCCGACCCATTCATGTTGGCACGTTGACATGCCAGGGAGGTACTACTACTAATAGGTTAACTAGTAAATACTCATGGGACCTTGCCCATCCTTGTAACCACACGTTTAGTTATTTTTAACCCAATTCCGTGTCATGTGTAAAAACTATTATTTACAAAAGGAAAAGTTACATTCACAACAAAAACATATATTTACTTTCAACACGCACGCTGCCAAAAATATATGAGAAGTTTAATTTAATTAAGTAATTAATTAGTATAGTTATGGGCGAGTGTAGTTTCAGTATCATTAACCTACTTTGCAGAAGGTGTGTTCAGTTTGAAATACAGAATATTTTTCGCTCACTAAAGGACTGTGTACACTGCATCGTACCAAGTGACATATCATCCATAACAAATAATACATACATATCTGGTAATAGTATTATTATTATTTTTTTATGGCTACTTAACCTTTTGAACGCCATTGTCACATATATGTGACAAACGAAATCTTACCCTGAACGCCAACGTCACAAATATATGACAAAATATACGTCGCACCATATTATGAAATAAACAATTTAATCATTACTTTAGTGTGTTTTCACTACCTTGTGTAATTTGACAGAAAAAGTGGCCTGGCGTCAGGGGTACGGCGATACGTTTATACTCTGGCGTTCAAAAGGTTAAAAGCGAATGCGTTTGACTCTCGTCTTGTCCTATGGAGAGAACAAACAGGGTTCTCTTTTTTTAAGTCGGAAAATTATCAAGGATCTTCTGCCATCCGGGAAGGCTGCTGAAAACACACTTGTCTTCTCTTGCCCTAAAGGCAGTCGCCATGACAAATGCTCGGAATACTACATCAAGCCAAAACATGTACCTAAACTAATATTCTTCATCATCATATCAGCCTATCGCCGTCCACAGCTGAACGTAGGCGTCCCCCAAAGCGCCAAATATCCATCCGCTGCCAGTCTGCTTCTTCAAAATTGTCGGCCCATCGTGACGCAAACAACCAAACTAATATCAAATCAAATGTTTTAATTCAAATAAGCTTTTACAAGGGTTTATGAAACGTTATTGACTCTAGTTGCAAATTTTTATTCCCGAAAGAAGCTAATGGCTATTGCCAACCGCTCCCACTCGGAGAGAAGACCTGTGTTCAACAGTGAGACAGTAAATGGGTTGATGAATATTGGTCCCGGTTGTTACGGAGCAGTGGTCGAAGACCTTTAGTCTGTAGTTAGTAACTTGACCTGACGCACCCTTCACAAGTACTCAACAGCAATTAAAAACGACAATTTGACACGCCATTTTGCCGAAAACTTCGTAATAAAACCTGCAAGTTTTTTTTTGTTTGAAATTGTTATACTATCTTCACCGGGTCTTTGATTAATTTATTATTGTTCTTGTGTAAGTGGTTATTTGTTTTAATGAGAAATAAAGATCTTTAAATCGAAGTTTATGCGAACTCTTAGAAAATGCTGCCTCATTAGTCTAGTGGTCCTAAGCGTGATGCTACGCTAGAAGTCCTGGGTTCGATCCCCAGGTCGTGCTATTGGGTTTTTCTATGAAATTCTCAGTAGCAGCTCGGAGTCTGAATTTGTGCCCGATTAATGGCAAAAGGCTCGCCCCCTATTACATGGGACCGAAACATACCGGCGAAATGTGGGTGTAAATTAGTACACCTCTGCCTAACCCTTAAGGTAAGTCTGCTGGCCCGCAGTAGGTCAGCTTGTGCCTGATTCTAGATTCCTGGACTTTGGCTTTTTTAATGATTTACATTGGCAAATTACTAGGTGAGCTACATAGTGACAAGGGGACTCGTCATCACTGCCTGAAGGAGTTGATTTCTGACCTAATGAGCTCCTGAGGACTGCAGAAAGCCGGAACTGAAAGGGAGGGGAAACTGGCTCAAACGAGCATAAGGACATTTTATTTTTGTTCTAAGATCACATACATGCATACGTCCCCCTTGGTATGATAAGCGACAACCTCTGCCTGATGACGTCAGCAACACCAGAGGTATCACTCGCGCGTTGTCATCTTGACACCTCAGTTGTTAAGTCTCATTTGTACAGTAATGTGACTGGCTACATTTCCCTTCAAACTAAAAAAACAATAATGTTAGCACATAATATTATTTAAATATTTTAAAACACTAAAAAGGTTTTCTTATTTTTTAAAAGCCTTCTTACATCAGAATAAACAAATTCTCCTTTCAAAGTAAGTCCCGTTACCAACATTACGGAAAAATATAGCGGTGTCACTTAGAAGGTCTAAATGTCTCGCTAATTGAATAAAATAGGTGTCGTGTTGACGCGGCGCCCATTTGGGTCGGTCGTGGGCGCGGCCGAACTGACACTCGGACCATACATTGTGGAATTTAAGGGAAAGAAAGTAGTGTTTTTTAGGAAAAATTATCAACGTTCATAATCTTAGAACTTAATTAGTCGTTCACAAAGATATGAATTTTCTATTGATAGAAAATTTCCTAGTGAAAGAAAAATTCGGCCCCAGGCAGGGTTTGAACCTGCGTCTCTCTAGTTAAGTACACCAGAAGCTTTACCAACTAAGCTACCGATACCACTGCCTGAGGCCGAATTTTTTTTCACTAGGAAGTTTTCTTTCAATAGAAAATTTATAATCTTGGAAATGAAACTACTTTTTACGGATTTTATCGTGTTACATTGATATTTTTTTTTATTTATAATCTTTGTGAACATTTCGGATTATTTAATGCTAAAATATAATACAAAATAAGCACTTAATTAGTTAGATTCAATTGTTTTTTCGTATATATTTATATACTAAGCCTAAAGTTATCAACCGACTTCAAAAAGGAGGAGGTTCTCAATTCGACTGTATGCTTTTTTTTTTTTGTATGTTTGTTACGCGATATCTCCGCCAATTGTGGACCGATTTTAATGATTGTTTTTTTGTTTGGTAGTTCATACTTCAGAGGTGTGTTCCCGTTCAAATTTTATCAAAATCGGTTGAGCAGTTTTGAAAATATCAACAATAATCTAAAAATTGTTTACATCGATGATATTATCTTTTACTCCGAAACATCGCTGTCTTATTGTAGCAGTGCGTTAAGTTGGCTAGCAAGTACTTATAAACAAAACTGTCCACAAAAAATTACAAAATAAAATTACTTTTAACAAAAAAGTTAAACCGCCTTCAAAAAATAATAAAATAATTTTGTCTAAAACAGTTTGGGAAGTCGGTGGCGAAAACAGAAGACCCACTCAAATAGAAGTCACCGACTTCCCAAACTGAGAGAGACGGATAACAATAACTGGCTGCTTTTACTTATCTCCATAAGGCTAAAGCAAGGAACCCAATTAGGTACAGTCGCCAACACATCAGGTTATACAAATCTGTAAAATTCCTCCAAATTATTTGAAACCTCAAAATCTTGACGATTATGTTCAAAATCGACTGAGTGAATTTGACAATTTGTGGTAACTTTAATGTGCTGAGCACCGTACTTCACTACATAGTATAAAACAAAGTCGCTTTCTCTCTCCCTATGTCCCTTTGTATGCTTAAATCTTTGAAACTACGCAACGGATTTTGATGCGGTTTTTTTTAATAGATAGAGTGATTCAAGAGGAAGGTTTATATGTATAATACATACATATTTTAGTATAGAAAAGCCAATAAACCACGCGGGCGAAGCCGTGGGCGGATAGCTAGTTAAATATAAAGTACCTTCACCGTAAAGTACTTTCTATTACACATTCTGTCTGCGCCCGCGCCGAGATCTGCGATAACCCCTTACTATGATTTATTGCAAGTAAAAGTAGTGTCTGCAATATTTTAGTATATGGAATTAGAAAGTTAAGTTTTGGAAAAACCTATCCTAGTATAAACTACTCCAGTGACCATTGATTTATTTATGATTAGCTTTTCGTTCGCGGCTTTGCGCTTTGACTATACGTTTCTTGTCATTTTACAGGACAAGATATAGCCTATGTCACTCAGGAAAAATGTAGCTTTTTATTGGTGAAAGAATATTTCAAATCGGTTCAGTAGTTTCAGAGTCTATTCAATGCAAATAAACAGTCAAATCTTTCCTCCTTAGATAATATGAGTATGCTATGCACGGCTATACATCAAACTATACAATGGAATATACGCTGACCTCTCACTGGACGGAAATCCTACACAAGACGAGGTCATATTATACTGGGGTTTATAGCCGGAGGTGTATATCATGATAACTTTTTTTTTTGTAAAAGTAAACAGACAACAAGTTACTGAAGTATTTCGGAGCCATAATATCCATTTTCGCATGAAACTGTATCATTAATATGACATAGTAGTGAAGGTTCCCTCACCGTTTACTCAAGTGAAAGTCAACCTAAAAAACATAAACTCACTAACGATACAGGGAAAATCCCAGTGCACACATAAAAAAAATCCATACAAAAGTGATAAAACAGTGAAACTTCACATTTCTTGAACAAGTACAGTCGCGTATAAAAGCTTTCCCGTGTACAACACACTCGTTATAAAATTTAACGAGTCCCCGAGTTTCCGAGGGCGTTTTGTTCGAACTCTGGCAGTTGTGCGCGATAGTACTTTGCTGTTTGACGACTTTGTTCGAAAGGTGTTTGTGAGTGAGTGTACTTTTGTTTCTGCGGTTATAGTTTTTGACGACGAATGTACTGTTATAATTGATTTTCTAGCAGTAAAAAGCTGTATTTTAAGTATCAATGGCTAACTCAAAAATTGAGTGAAGCTTTTGTCTGTCTGTGCAATCAAACTTCATATGCACGTTTAATTAATACTGTTATGCACAAAAAATTGCTATATTAGCCCCTGTGATTCCTTAGCTACATGCTCCTCAACTCTTATCCAATTAAACATAGTAATTTTGAAGGCACCAAGCCTTAAAAATGAGCATTTTTTCCCTGTGTGATAATTTTCCCTGTTAAAAACTGCAGTAAAATGAAAAACGTGAGCTTAATTAAAATAAATAATGTAGTGCTGAATAAACCCGCGGGTAATACACAGACCTGTGTATTGTGTAATACACTCCATTGTGTATTAAAACAGAACACTCACCCTGTATAGCCCGAAGGGATAGGCAGAGGAATACCAGCGTACAGTCAGTATTAAATATATCTAGATGTTCGTATTACGGTTTAAGAATCACTTTATTTGTTAAGATTACAATCACTTCAAGGAGAAATATCAAATCAAATCAAATGTTTTAGTTCAAATAAGCTTTTACAAGTGTAGAAGGAGAAATAAACAAACATAATACATATATTATTCAAAATTATCTTAACTCTGATTCTCCATTTATTATAAAAACAACAACAGCAACATAACATCTCGCTTTTATTCCCCTACGGGTTAGGCAGAGGTGTACTAATGTACATCCATAATTCGCCGGTAGCCGGACACAAATCCAAACTTCCAGCTGCACCTAAGAATTTCGTAGAAAAACCTAATAAAACGTTGCCCGATCTGGGAATCGATCTTAGAACCTCTAGTGTTGCAGTCACGCTTACGATCAATAGACTAATGGTATTGCTTATCATGTTAGCAGAATAAAAAATAACGTAGACTGCCTCATTACTCTAGTGATCCTAAACGCAACTGCAACGCTAGAGGTCCTGGGTTCGATTTGAGAACCCGAAATTCGTGTTATCGAGTTTTCCTATGAAATTCTCAGTAGCAGTTCGGAGTCTAAATTTGTGCCCGGTTAATGGCAATAAGCTCGCCTCCTATTACATGGAGCCTAAACATACCGGCACAATTTGCCTGTATTCCGCGAAGCTAGAGATCTGACTAACCCTTCCGGCAATACAGGCGTGATGGTATGCTTATACCTATCGGAATTAACCTAAAAATAACACAATGGTGCGTAACAAATAGAAAGCTTTTTAAATAACAATATTTTTGACTACGTTTTGACAGATAACTACATTGTTTCGGTACAAGTTTTGTCTAACTGTATCTAATGTTTTAGATCGATCTATGAAAGGCTTACTTAGATACTTTATCTTGACAGTTCAAATCTTATAAGAAAATGTAACCAAGCCATCGTTTACAATTCTTACGATGGCTGATGAAGTGTTCATACCTACAAATAATTAGATGAAATCTATACAAATAAATAGAACGCCAGTTATTTTTAAAGAAATGCTGGTAGCTATTTGGTTCGCATATTGCTAGTATTCTTGTTAACCTCTCTTACTAAGCTTAATGCTTGGATTACGAGTGGGTTCACGTCGCTAGTGAAATGGGTGGGTTTCGAACCGGCAACCACATGATCGCAAGTCCGACGCCCTAGCCATTAGACTACCGGCGCTTCTATTGTAATTGTTGTTTGTAATGTCAAAGTAAAAGTTTTTTTACTAATTGCATATGAAAGTAAAAATATATTTTTTAAATGTGGACAGTGTCTGTTTCCTCTGAAACAGCTGAACTGATTTTGACGGGACCTTCACTGGCAGATAGCTCATGTTATAAAAGTTCGGTATTCTTACTACAAAGTTGTTTATTTATATTAAGTAAGCTTATTAGGATGATTTTAATGTTTGGCAAAGATTGATATTTTTATTGTATTGTTTCAGGTAAATTACTTATGTCAACAATCAAGATTTATTTTATAGCAAGGACTTAAGGTAACACAAGGAAATTATTATCTAAGCTTTCACAGATTTTTTTAATAGACTCCTATTACTTATACCACGTTAATGATGATATAAAAAAAAAGTGGGTATATACAGAGAGAATATATACAGACTGACTGGTGAAATACTAACGATACTCGAGGATGTAATATTTGGCGACCGTATATGAACAAAATATAATTACATTAAAAATAAATGTTAATTTACTACTTATTAAACTTAACCGGAAGTTAAGTAATTAATTACGCAACGCATGGACACCGTGCTCGTGCCGCGCTATCAACACGCAATAGGTACCTACATTTTCTTATACCGAATCAACGTTATCAGCGTCGCGCGTCTGGAATGTATCCACACTTCATTTATTTATAGGGAAATATGTTAAAAAACTAAATACCTTTTTTATTACATAATTAGAACGAGAATCGAATATCAAGTAGTCTCCTTAAATATCGTTAGTGTTTCACCAGTCATCCTGTATAAGCGACACCCAACCCAAAGAATTTTTTTTATAAAAATAAAAAATAATTTAAGAAAAAAGTGGTTTTTGGAATTCACGTCGGTTTGTTTCGAATTGGCAATAGCACAAAATTCACGGAAGCAAAGCGATCGGTAAAAGCAAGTTCATGCAATAAATTGTTTTAAATACCGAGGCGTCCGCTTGGCCCCATCGCCATATTAATTTGTTTTTTCGCATATTATAGATCAATAGCACATTGAAAGTTCAGGGCAGTAGTAATTGTGACAATCATTATATTAACAACTAGCTTTCCGCCCACGGCTTCGCCCGCGTGGTTTATTGGCTTTTCTATACTAAAATATGTATGTATTATACATATAAACCTTCCTCTTGAATCACTCTATCTATTAAAAAAACCGCATCAAAATCCGTTGCGTAGTTTCAAAGATTTAAGCATACAAAGGGACATAGGGACAGAGAAAGCGACTTTGTTTTATACTATGTAGTGATTACATGATATAATGTTTACAGTGAATCGATTTCATAAAAATCAGTCCATTATTCTTTTAAGAGACCTTTTGGAAAAAATGGTAGCCTATGTCCTAATCCAAGGTTTAATCCATCTCTGGCATAACAAACAAAGAGACATTCTTAACTCTTGCATTTTTAATATAACGTAGGTATGGTATTGCTTATTAGCACTATTAATAGGCATGACATACTGACAATGTATTTTTGAAGCGGCGGCGGCGTTAGCCTAGGCTAGGGCATCGGACTTGCTATCATGTGGCTGCTGGTTCGAACCCCACCCATTGCACTACCGACGTGAACCCACTCGTAACACAAGCATTTAGCTTAGTACGAAGGGTTAACAATAATACTAGTAATGTGCGACCCACATTGCTAGCTTTTCGAAACCATTTGAATTTGTATGGCCATCAAATTTAAACAAACCAATGAATTGAAATAAAATTTAAAAAAAGTGGCATTTCCAAAAGAGCGAGTTATCTTAAAAAAAAATGTCTCGATAAGCAGTAACCTCGAGGCGGTGGTAGACCTCTCATATTCAGAAAAGACTTCTGCCGAGAACTAGGACATTGATGATGACGCTTGCTAGGTTTTCCAATGAGTCTGCACAATCCAGGGTCTAGCCGCCTTAAGAGCTGTCGCCTTAATTGAACCAATTAACTTGGTCGCCTCATTCAGTAATTGATATCTAAGATTGGCCTCAATTGGCTCCCCGACTATTCACACGACTTTTTATATTGTGTCACCAATTGAGTGGGTCATGCTTATGGAAAGGCATGTCATTAGCCAAGTCCAGGGTTTTTTTATGTACCACTTATATAGCAAACAAGCATAAAGCCTGCCTGATGGTAAGCGGTCACCGCAGCCTACGGAAGCTTGCAACAACAGAGGTATCATTTGCGCGTCACCTAATCCATAGAAAAGGGAGGGTAAGGAGAAAAGAAGAAGGAAGCGGACTGAGGGAGTAATTGGGCCTCCGGCGCTCCACACTCCCCGTACGAAATTCAACAGTATGCATACTACTTAACGTCGATATTCTGTTGGAGGGTAGTACTGCCCCGGTCGTGCCGAGTTATAGAGACACTAGCATTACATTAGCTAAGTCCAGGGTTCCGTAAAGTGGACTCCACGGACCCCTTAGGGGGTCTATGACATGAGTACAAGGGGTCACTCATCCACTTATTTAAAGTGGCTACAAAAGAAGACCAACAACTACAAATACTGTAAATATGATGGATTTTGAACCCTTCTCACTCGTTTTTCTTCATCATTCTATAAAAAAATTTTTTTTTTTTGGACAAATAAAAAGTCCTCACTGTAATAAACCTACCGGTTAATACAATGAGGTTCAACTCACGACAGTTATCTTCCAATTCAAGTTTAAAAAAAATAATTAAATATACAACATACTTAATTAGTGAAAATTGATAAAACTCCCAATAACAACTTAGAAGTCTTGAAAAACCGGTTCATTTATCGTCCGTTCGATTGTCTATGGTTACGCTCTACTTGTCACTGCGTCACATCCTGCCAGTAATGTTGGTATTTATGACGAGGATGTATCTTCAAGACGTGTACTGTGAAGGGTAGGTAGGTTAATGATATATTGTGTTCGTCATACTTCATTTGACGCTACATTGATTTCGAAAAGTCAGAGGTTGAAGTAATAGCTACTTTATAACAGCTTTCGGCCCGCGGCTTTGACCGCGTGGACTATGCGTTTCTTTTCATTTTACTTTATAGCCTATGTCACTCAGGAATAATGTAGAATATTTAAATCGGTTGAGTAGATCCAGAGATTACCCGTACAAACTTACAAACTTTACCTCTTTATAATATTAGTATTGACTAGTGACAGTAGTGACCGCGACCGGCACCGACTTCACTCGGGTAGTAGAAGCATATTATATCTACTTATATGTTTTTCTGTCGTAGGGTCACATGGATGCGTTTTTTATGAAACCTCCCAGGCGGCTTGACTTTTTCAACAATTATCGTCATAAATATATCAACCAATTTACACGTAAATCGTAACGAATTATACACCTATACCCTTTCTCATAAATCCTAATTCCCATAGCTAATTAATGTGAAAGGAACGGGGGGATAGAAAGTCTACCGGCGCGTCTGTCTGTTCGCGATTAACCCAAAAACTACTGAACCGATGCTCATGAGGTTTTCACCAGTAGACGGAGTGATCCATGGGGAAGGTTAAGGTGTATAATTTGTTAAGGTTTTTTGTAAATTGGTTGAAAATGCCGAAAAAGTCAAGAGCTTTTATCGAAAATGCTGCCTATTCCCTTTGAGATATAACATAACAGTGTATTGTGGGATGTTCCTCTTTTAGAGGTCTATACAGAAAACTCTGCGACCGTGAGAAGCAGGGCGCAGGTCGCTAGTAAAAAATAAAAGACTGGTTGGACTGTACGAAGACTCCAACATACTCGTAGTTTGAAAATCTAGTCAGGAAGACTAACCTAGCCAAAATACTAAGCCGCTTGAGCGTGAATACTCTGTATAAAGCCGGATATATTCATATCTGAAGCGTTTAAGTGACTAATGCACTATGCATGTGGTATTGCATTGCAGTAGTCGTGGAAACATACGGCACGATGTCACGGACGTAAACTTGCTTTGCGATCGGTACAAACGCTAGGAAATATAACAATCTTCTGGAAAAATTATACGGCTCGGGCATTAGGGGACCTGCCTATCTCTGGTTCAAATCATACCTGAATAATAGAACACAAATAGTACAAATAGACCATTTAAATACTCAAAAAAAAAAAAGAATTACAATCAGTAAGATCACAAGAAATAAAACTAACATGTTCAATACCCCAAGGAAGTGTGTTAGGTTGTGTACTGTTCCTTTTATACATCAATGACTTCCCGAAATCATTGGACAGAGAATTAATTTTACCGGTATTGTTTGCTGATGACGTCTCAATATTAATAAACTGCGAAAACTCAAATAACCCCAATCTACTTTCACAAAATACCATGCATACTATAACAGACTGGCTTGAGGACCACAATCTTGAAATAAATGCAAATAAAACCAAAATATTACAATTTAGATCATACAAAAAACAGCCTTTAGACTTAAACCTAAATTTCCAACGTACTCAAATAGAAGAACTAAACTCATTTAACCTTCTCGGTATCAACATAGACACTCATATAAATTGGAAAGCACACATAGAACACATTAAATCAAAGATATCTAAATTCACATACGCTCTATTCCAACTTAAACAAACCACAAATATCAAAACAGCCCTGTCTGCCTACTACGCGTATGCATACTCGTGGTTAAAATACGGTGTTATGCTATGGGGCAACAGTGTAAATATAGGTGAACTTTTCATTATGCAAAAAAAATGTATTAGAATATTAACACAAATAGATAGCACACAAAGCTGCAAACCATATTTTATAAAATTAAAACTCCTAACTCTTCCATCGATATATATTCACGATATATGCACATTTGTATTTAAAAATATTGATGCCTTCACCAAAGTAGAAGATACCCATGACATTGCCATAAAAAAAGACTATACTTACCACCCTCTAGAACTAAGATGCTAAATGAAAGTCCATACTACATGGCTGTAAAAATATTTAATAAATTACCAAAAAGTATCAAAACTGAAAAAAAACCTACATTATTTAATAAAATGTTAAAGCAATATTTAATTCAGAAATGTTTCTATTCAGTTACAGAGTACTTAAATACTTAAACCATTTGCCATACTTGCGCATGTACCCATTTGTTATTATTAATATAGAACATAAATATTTAAGTTTACTAATTAAGTGATGTTACTAACTTTTAGTAATTGATAGGTATTCTAATTCAGAAATAATAATTTATAATTCATAATATTACTTATACATAACATAATTTAATAAATAAATACACTTTGTTATTAGAGTTAATAATTTAAACAAATAGAAATATTAATTAATTCGTATAGCCCTCCATATTGCAATGCTTGCAAAAGGCCGCTAAGTTATAAGTTCACTAAAATGTAATGTAACACCTTAATGTACACTTAGTAAGCAATAAATCTTTGAATCTTTGAATCTTTGAAATTGATAAAGAAGTTCATGTTCTTAATATGAATTGAAACGGTTTGCGTTTGAATAAACTTATTTGTCTTCAAATAAGTTTTTTCAAACGCAAACCGTTTCAATTCATATTTCTTTGAATAAACTTATTTGTCTTCAAATAAGGTAATTAAAAAAATGCAATTTAATCATTGGTTATTTCGTTTGCTCGGTATTTAATAAACCATCCCGCCTGTTTTCTCCGAAAAGTTCGCCGGTATGCTAGGTCCCATGTAATGAATCTTAATTTTTCGCCTCCTAGGCGAGCCATTCACCTGGCACATATCCAAACTCCGAGCTGCTGCTGAGAATTTTATAGAAAAACCCAAAAACACTGCTCGACAAGAGAATCGAACCCATGACCTCTAGCGTAGCAGTCGCGTTTACGACCACTAGAGTAATGAGGCAGTTTACTCGATACTTTTTATTAATATTTGTATGTCTTTAGATGTAATAGCATAGGTAATCTATTTCTTATTTTTATTTTAAAACTAGATCGCACAGTTGTTTTGGGCGGAAATAAATATTCTTTCTTTCTTTCACCGTTCACGTCCCCACTTTCCATCCGTATGTTTACCTCACAAAAGAAATTTCCCCATATATATTCAAGGGGTGAACGTATTACCATTAAGAGGGGCTTCAATGCGTTATTATATATTCCGCAATGGGGGCAGACAGATATATGTAATGTGCAAATTAATGTTAAATAACGAATAATATTATGCCTTATGAAAATTTTCAGATTCTTTCCTTATCTATGATTTTATATTTAACCCATTACTACTGCTACCGAAGCAGTTATGGATCAAAAGATCAATATTAAGTAATAGCTCAAAAATAAGGGCAAAGATTGATAATTTAAGGACTGATGATGATTCTACTGCTAGGTATCAGCTTCCTATAGATTGATGATGATGATGATTGAAAGAGAACTAAAAAAATCACTTTGAAATATTATCGAGTGTTTGAATATGAACCACGAAATGCCCTAAACTACTGTGAGAATAACCCTCTGACATTGACGAAGAACGGTGAAGGACAACATCGTGAGGAAACCGGCATGTACTAGAACCAACAATTGTAAGACATGTGACATCTACCAACCCGCACTGGGCCCGCGTGGTGGATTACGGACCACTCCCTCTCACCGAGAGGAGGCCTGTGTCCCAACAGTGGGCACATTATAGACTAATTATGTATGTGTGGTTTGGGCATGTTGAAAGAATGAATGAAAGACTGTTAACGAATGGAATTTATAAGGCGAATGTCAGTGGCAGTATCGGGAGAGGTTGTCCTAAAAGGACGTACACCAATCTTATCGGCGAGGTACACCAAACAGTCAGGTGCGTAGTACTAGCAACCGGCGCGTGTGTATGAAAAGGTGTATGAATGTGGAAGAAGCGAAAGAGATATGCAAGAGTCGTAGCAAGTGGCAGTCTATAGTTTCTGCCTACCACTGTGGGAAAATGGCGTGAGTGTGTATGTATGTATTTATGTATTGTTGAAGAGCGCGGTTACGATGGTGATTTCACACGGCCTTGTTTTGTGTAGCACTCGCATATGATAGAATTAGTGTTTACAAATATTATTTACTATTACATAACATGAAGATCGGGCTCTGTGGCGTTCACTTGAAGAGGTACCTATGTCCAGCTGTGGACGAATACGGGCTGATGATGATGATAATGATAACAGCATTTGCTGCACGCCAGACGAACTGTGGGCAAAAACTACCACAAATTGTACTCTTCAACAAAGATTAAGAGGCGGTATCCTAATAGCTAGGCGTCAGCTAGCGATCATGTGGTTGCCGGTTCGAAACCCACCCATTGCACTATCGACGTGAACCCACCCGTGACACAAGCATTTAGCTTAGCAGAAGGGGTTAACAAGAATATTAGTACCTAATGTGCGACCCACGTTGCTAGTAAGTTTAAAAAGAAGGTTGGTCGCTAAAACATCTGACAGGTGGCTATGTACCCATGTAAAAGGGGGCGAGCCTATTGTCAATAACCGGGCACAAACCCAAACTTCAAGCCGCTACAAAGAATTTCATAGAAAAACTCAATAACACTTTTTGCTCGACCCGAGAATGGAACCCAGGACCTCTAGTATAGCAGTCACGCTGTCGATCACTAGACTAATGAGGCTGTTACCAACACAATATAAAAAGGAATTGTGTTGATTTCGTCACTTCCGGTTCTATACCTGCTTAACCATAACCCCTTGTAGAGATTAATACTAATTAATCCTTACAAACAAACTGACAAGGCTATACAACGGTTAACGTTAACCTGGTATTCGGTTAATTAAATCTAACCTGATTAAGGTTAAGTTACTTATGTTTTAGCTGAGAGCTTAACTTGAACGTTTGGGGCGGGTTGTTTCAACTTAACTTGACGTACGTGTGTAAATATTAAAAATGGCGAAAACGATTGTCAAAGCAAAATAAGCGTTGTTCAAAATGGCTTTGACGAACGTTAAAAAATAACGATTCAGATAATCTCCTACTGGTAAACCTTAAGCAGCAATGAATGAATGAAAGCAAAATAAAAACCCCATATTGCTATGGGGTATTACAATATTTAATGTATAAAAAATTTGATTTCCATAAGACAATTTTTGCAATAGCAAAAAATCTCCCAACCATATGTATTGGGAAAAAGTATTGGTTTTTACTGGCAAGTCGAAAAACTTTCAGCAACGGTTTTAACGCAGTGGAACAGTTAGTACATACATGTCCAGACAGTAGTATTATTATCGATATTCGTATGACAACTGGGACTGCCATATATTAAAAAATATGGTTACCCATCCATAAACCGACCGCTGTACTTAATACTTAACCACAGGCGCTCATATTACTAGTCCATCTGCGAGTTCGATAACTGCATATAAACCCATAGTTAAAACTTACTCTCAGATATTGCTGAAAGTAAGTAGAGTTCATATAGTTTCAGTAATATTACGACAGCGTACAGTAAACTAACTCGTCCATGCAACAGCAGGAAATTAACTAGGAAACGTTGTAACTTTAACAGTTCAACTTAACTTGCTGGTTCAAACTGAATTGTACGGTGAAGAACATTTTGATTTAGTTAACATTTCGCTTTTATACTTCATGGTGTGGTAAGCAGAAGTGACAGCAAGGAATTATAGTATTTAAAACTTAACATAAAATCACGACTATATTCCCCGAAGGGTTAAGCAGAGGTGTGCTAAAAAAGTACCGGTATGTTTTATGTCTCATGGTGCAATGATAGCCTAGTGATATGACCGTCGGACTGCCAAGACAAAAAGGTCTCGAGTTCGAATATTTATCCCCTCTGACTTTTCGCATATCTATGATATTACTATTGTCTGGACTTTAAAAGAGACCATGATTCTCTTAGTTTGTTTCGGCTTTTCTTCTCATAGTTTATCAGATAGGAAAAGCCGGCGCCATCTAGCTTAAAAAATAGTAAAAGTGTCTTTGACGGATCTATTTACAGAAATAAATATCATTTAATTATTATTTAATTACATTTTCGAAGTCTTGTGTTAGTGATAGTGAAGAAAAACATCGTGAGGAAACCTGCATGAGAGATTCTCCGTGTGAAGACTACAGTCAGTTGAACTATTTAGTGGGTTGATGATGATAACCTAAAGCTGCTAATCGGAGTTTCATAGATTTTTTTATTTTTTTTATTCGGTCATTATCGCCCCACTGCAGAGCAAAGGTCGCCCTACTCCCTTCCACATCGAAAAACCCAATAAATAATTGCTCGACCTGTGAATAACTATACTAGTGAGACACCAGGCTACTTATTTTACCAATATCTAAATTCATACAATAAACAGTGACGTCACAACTTGCAATAGTTCTCTACAGTTTAATTTCCTGAAGCGAACTTGCCTGGTTGTACTGTCAGTTTCAAGTTATGCTTGAACCATAATCATACCATCACGCCTGTATTCCCCGAAGGGTTAGGCAGAGGTGTACTTAATGTACACCCACAGTTCGTCGGTATGTTTAGGTCCCATGTAATAGGTGGCGAGCCTATTGCCATTGACCGGGCACAAATCCAGACTCCGAGCTGCTACTGAGAATTTTATAGAAAAACCCAATAACACTGCTCGACCTGGGGATCGAACCCAAGACCTCTAGCGTAGTAGTCTCGATTGGGACCACTAGACTAACGAGGCAGTCTTGTCTGATTCGTAATCATGTCATGTTAATATTTAAACCAACGTTAATGTTACTGGTTACAATAAAATTGTTTTAACACAATTACCGCCCAAGTTGACAAAAAAATTACACTACATAATTATAAATATTTTTGGGTCAATTTTACTCAACACCAATTATTATGAATTTTATTTATTCAATTATTTTTTTAAAAGCTTGAATGCAATGTGGGTTTACTAGTAATCTTGTTAACCCCTCGTACTAAGCTAAATGCTTGTGTTACGAGTGCGTTCACGTCGGTATTGCAATGGGTGAGTTTCGAACCGGCAACCACATGATCGCAAGTCCGACGCCCTAGCCATTAGGCTATCGCCGCTTTATATACATTTAAAACAAAAACAAAGCGTTATATTGTTAAAAATAATCTAAGCACAGCTTGCACTATTGGTAGTAGACAATGTATACGTATATTTTTTTGTAAATACATACATATAATACTTAAGAAACATCCAGATAGGCAAATGTATTTCTCGAAGGGTTAACCAGAGGCATACACCCACACTTCGCCGGTAATGTAAGTCCCATGTAATAGGGTCGAACCTATTGCCACTAACCGAGCCCAAATCCAAAATCCGAGCTGGTACTGTATTAAATTCGAAGGAGAAACATAATAACATTTTGTTTGACATGGGAATTGAACGCAAGACCTCTTCAGTAGATTTATGAGGCAAAGTGTTAATTATTATCTATATTATTCACAGACTTACCATACATAGTTATTTAACCAATTTAGTTACTAAATTTCTATAAAGAAAATCAATCGACCCATATTTTTTAACTTTAAGGATCTAATTTTTCTTTTAGATTTAAATGGGATCATCAACTTTGAGGTATACGCTAGCCGATAAAAAGAATCAATTAAATCGGACGGACAACTCTGTAAAATGTTCTGCGTAAAAAATAAACGCGTCGAATTGAGAACGTCGTCCTTTTTTCGTCAGTTAAAAAACGGTTTTATGATTGAATAGTATGTGGCACACCTCAAGGTCTGCCTACCTCAGTAGCTCACGTATAGCGTGCAGTTACTCGTAACACATACTGTACCGACAACTGACAATAAGCAACATTCCGTTATGCTGTGCGCGTGACCACTGTCGCACGGCACGGTATTTGACGAACGAAATTTTTTATCCTTTTCGTTTTGCAAAGCACATACGAGTGGGTGTTCGTCCAAAAAAACTCTTAAAGCTTTTAAAACTTGTATTAAAGACTATGATCATCAAACCATTCTCAGTCCCACAGGACTACAGCATTATCACTCTCTGTAAGACTGCTCTTATATCATCTCATTAGTCTACCGACGTTGGCTGACTTGTTCACATGCCGTCGAGAAAATCTCTCGGGCAAGCAGGTTGTCTCCTGATGTTTTCCTTCACTGTTTTAAGCGAGTGATTAAGCTATAAATACGCATATGATAACATTAAGGGCGGGCTTATTGGGGGACTGTCTATTGTATATTTGACGTTCGAAAACTGCTGACCTTCAGCCTAATTTAAATGACATTCTGATTTTTGATTTTAGAAAAAGGTCGAGGTCTTGGACTTTAGTGGCCTTGGCTTCGAACTTAAGACCTATGACTTGGCAGTCCAACGGTCATATCATACATACATACACTCACGCCTTTTTCCCACAGGAGTAGGCAGAAACTATAGACCGTCACTTGCTACGACTCTTGCATATCTCTTTCGCTTCTTCCACATTCATACATATTTTCATACACACCCGCCGGTTACAATTACCGATAAGATGATCATATCACTAGACTATAATTGTGACATAAGCAATATTTGAACTGAAGACAATGGACACAGTGCCGACATACAATATTTATGCATTCAAGATCGCGAGCGTATGATTCCGTTTCTGAGAAAAATGTAACGAAACGACAAACACTCCACTCACTTGTACACTCCATCATATCATTGCACACGTATGACCATGTATTGCATTTCAAATACACTATCTCTGACTCTGCTTTTATTCTAACCAGATGCAAGTGAATATCAGTAGAAGTAGAAATGTGTGAAGAAGAAGAAGTGCCATTACCTCCTTACTCATTTTTGGTACGTCTTTTGTTAGATTATTAAAAATATAAATCAACAACCAAAACATTTATTTTAAGGTTTGGCAACACTATCATTTTAATATCAGTAAAATCGATTAATTATAAAATCGTTAATAACTCATTTTAATCATGGCAACACAGTTTGCACTTATATAATAGAACGTTGGCGCACATTTTCTTCTCTTCTTATCGCGGCTATAGACGTCAAAGGAGTTACATTTATTTTGTCTTAGTAGTTAGTTCACCGGATCATACATACATACATACATACATACACACACTCACGCCTTTTTCCCATAGGAGTAGGCAGAAACTACAGAACGCCATCTGCTACGATTCTTGCATACTTCTTTTGCTTCGTCCACATTCCTACATCATTCATACATCTTCACCGGATCATGAACTATTAAAACGCATAATTCTTACGCGTTCAAGCTTAAAACTATTGACTTGGAAGTCACAGTATCGTTTACTTAAAAAAAAAGACTAAAATGATTAAGAAAAAATATCCTTGAATCAATGAAGCTTCAACGAGATAGATGCCTGCATCCCTGACAGGTCCGCCCCCAAAGAGCTATCACATCTTAAGCATAACAAAGGACTCGAACCCCCTACCCTCTAATATCAACATACAACAGGAACCGGAAGTCATTGATCGTCGGTCCATAAGCTCCCCGCTCTATGCATTTGTTTATGCTCTATGCGTTTGTAGCTGAATTCATTTCCGGTTAGATCTGCGAGTATGTTTTATGGTGCTCATTTGGGGGTTAGGCAGAGCTGTACTGTGTCTCCTCTCCCTAACTCCATAGTACTGCGAAATGGATCTTAGACAATTTATGATCACAATAATTTATTAACATACTCGTAACATACCATCACGCCTGTATTCCTAAGGGCTAGCAGAGGTGTACTTAATGTACACCCACATTTCGCCGGTATGTTTAGGTCCCATGTACAAACCGGGCACAAATCTAGACTCCGAGCTGCTACTGAGAATTTCTTAGAAAAACCCAATAACACTTTACTCGACCCCAGGACCTCTAGCGTAGCAGTCGCGCTTGGGACCACTAGACTAATGAGGCAGTCAGAACAATATACATACCATTATATAATATAGGTAGCACACATTTGAAGATTTAAAAAAATATGACCCTAAACCCCGCAACAAACTTTCGACCTTGTCCTTTAAAATGCCCTTTAACCCTTATGTGATGAACAATAACGAGATTACGGAACCCTTTAAAATTAAAATCTTTTGGGAACCCTCACGGAACCGTAATCCAAGTTTTATTGTTTAAAAAATGTAGTGTAAGCTCTGTTAATCTCTTGGCTTTTAGCTTACGTCCGTGTGTCACTGTTTTGAATTTGTTTCGGTGTTTCTTCTCAGAGATCGTCAACTAGGAAATGCTTGCACCATCTAGTAATAGCATATTAGGGCTAATATGTTCCCACTGTTGGGACACAGGCCTCCTCTCGGTGAGAGGGAGTGGGCCGTAATCCACCACGCGGGTCCAGTGCGGGTTGGTAGATGTCACATGTCTTTCAATTTTTGGTTCTAGGACAGGACCGCTTTGATGCCGTTTTGGTTTGTTGCCCGGTTGCCGCTCTAGTGAAAGAAAAATACTATCTCAGGCAGGAGTCAAACCTGCGTGTCTCCCGTGTACATCGTACGCTTTAGCCAGTAAGCTACCGATATCTCTGCCTGTGACATCTAATTCTTTTCAATATTCTACTGCTTAAGGTGCAAGCAACGTCTATTAAACCATAGCTGATTAGCGTAAACCTTTTTCATTAGTACATACATACATACACTCACGCCTTTTTCCCATAGGGGTAGGCAGAAACTACAGAACGCCATCGGCTACGATTCTTGCATACTTCTTTTGCTTCGTCCACATTCATACATCTTGTCATACACATGCACGGTTGCGGGTACTACGCACCTGACCTTTCTGAAGGATCTCACCAATAAGGTCGTGGTATGTCTTTCTAGGGCGTCCCCTCCCGGCGACTCCACTGACATTCGCTTTATAAATCCCTTTCGTTAATCGCCTTTCATCCATTCTCTCGACATGTACATTTTTAATTCATATTCTTATTAAGTAGGTAGTTATAATTCGGTTCAGTCTTGGGTCCCTAATCCCTTTTTGGCAACATGTTTTCCACATAAGGTTCCAAACCCTGCTTACATTATTAAATTTGCATGAAACTCCATCTCATCCACAGACTTCAGGGTAAATCACCTTTAACTTAATAATTTAAATTATGTATTATTTTTAAGTTATCAATATGATGGCAATGATTAAGCGATAGCCTTGTTGTATGATCATTGGACTGCCAAGTAGTGGATCTCGAGTTCGAACTCAAGGGACGCACTCCTGACTATTCGTGAGTAACTTGCTTTTAACGTTGAAAGAAAACATCGTGAGGAAACCTGCATGCCAGAAGAGAAAGGGGTATGCAAGAGTCGTAGCAAGTGACGGTCTAAAGTTCTGCTTACCTCTCGGGAAAAAGACGTGAGTTTATGTATGTTGTCTTCTTATTTTTTAAAGACATCCCTTACAAGCCACAGCGCAGGGTAGTTTCGGACACGTTCCAATTAATCAGTCAGTTATTTGAGCTACCAAAAGCCATGTAAATCATACAAAACCCCATTAAAATTAATCACTTTTACTCCAGTGACTACGAAGTATTGCTAATTTAACACAAGCACGCATCCATTGCTGACACCCCTAGCGGTGAAGCGTGAATATACGGGGGCCTACACACTAAGTGAAGGGTTCGGTATTTTTGCACTATTTTGACCATTTTTGGATGAGCGGAGATGTCTCTATTTGACAATTGAATGAGATACTATTAGTTTACATGGTAACATATTTATCCTCATAAATAATTGAGGTTGGTAGGTTGTACCTCTGCCTAACCCTGCCTTCGGGAAATACAGGCGTGATGGTATGTTATGTTGAACTTATTAATCCATCAAGCCCTTTTCAGAGTTTCACCTTTGTTCAGTAACTTAGCCACTCGAACTTCAGCAACAAGTGAAACTCCGCACTTAAACTTATACTCGCAGTAATATAACTAGATAGTCAAATTACTGCGAGCAAGATTCTGTTAGTGAGAGTAAGTTTCCGAACGTCTTGCTTGCTGCAAGATGCTATGACTTGCTTGAAAGTTACGTAGATTTCAGAACGAAACGCCATTTTGAAAGGGTTATATTTTTTTTTTTGTAAAAACTATAGGCCTTGCATACTTCTGCTTCTTCCACATTCATACAACTTGTCATACACACGCGCCGGTTGCGAGTACTACGCACCTGACCTTTTTGGAGGACTGTTTAAGTATTATGACGAATATTATGTAGAGTTAGTTGTGCAGCTCTGATAGTAGTCGCTTTGTGCTCTGCATTATTTTCCTGCCCTTATCCGAATTAGAAGTCAGTGCAGCATGTCTTTTTGTTCCATTCATCCTTGTCCCTTTCACCCTCCTCTAGCCCAACTCGAGCAAATCCCAACATCATCGTCAACCCATTACACTGTCCCACTGCTGGGTAAGGGTCTCCTCTCGGAACGAGAGGTGGGATTAGGCTATACTCCACCACGCTAGCCTACTGCCAACATAGTTGAGATAAAAGTATACACTTGAATAGTATTTTTTAATAACAAGCTTTTATCGTCGGCCATATTAGAATTAGAATGACGTCACGTCACTTAGCTAACCATGCAATGTCATGCAAACTAAATGGGTGTGCAAAATTTCAGCCCAATCAATTGAGGATAATTGCTTAAAAAATCACTTGCAAGATTTGACCCGAACAAACATGTTTAATAAAAGCTTGTAAAAAGGATAAGATGATGAGGATGCATATAAACACAAAAAACTAAACTAGATCCACTGAGACTATCAGGCGAACGTTCAAACCACTAGTATATAGCTTGCCAAAGAATTGACAACCCCGAAACCACCCTACAAACTTCAATAGGGCGATCTTAATCTCACCATGAAAAAATAAAACCATTACAAATCCCTTTATTGACATACCGATTAACAAAAAAAAGTATAACGAGATATTAAAAAAAATACCGCATCTGTCGCATAAGTGGTTATTGTGACAAATTTCGACGAGCGTAGGGCTGTCCCTGATAGCAACTGCCGGCAATTGTCCCCTGCCGACAATTGTCCTGGAATACAATAGAGACAATCGCTAGGGTTGTCGCGGTGAAATTTGAGATTATTTTGTGGTTGCACTTGTAAACCGAGAATGGTTTTGTGAAGTTATGATATCAAAATAAGCCATTAAAATAGATACTATTTTAGTCGTTGCTAACGGATACATTTGATTTGTGAATCACGCCAACTTTTAATTAGGTTTAGTGGCAAAGGGTTATTGGGTTTTTCTATGAAACTCTCAGTAGCTCCCTATTGCATGGAAAGAAAGAAAGAAAATACATACATTTATTTGGCCAGCAACGAGTACACAAATATCAAATTATAAAGAAAAAAAAACAGACCACTACAAAAAAACTAGAAAACTACAAATCAAGCTACACATATCCAGTAGAAACTGATCCCTTTTTGTACGGAAAGCCTGTACGATGCGAGGTCAGCTTCAGGTGGAAATTAATACCTTCTTGTATAGTATAGGTACCTCTGCTTAACACGTCAGGGAATAAAGGCGTTATAGTATGATGGTTTTAAATCTGACCACAGGGTACGAAAGACCAACGCTCTAAGCACTGGCATATCACAGCTTTAATAATCCTCAACAAATAATAATAAAACAGTAGCGAACCCCAAAACCGCTTTAAACTAGGGTGACCACACAACACACATAAGTGTGTACACATTATACAGGGTGTCTCGCCCCAAGTCTATTTGAATACCACACTAGGGTGACCACAGTCTTTGAGCGGACCAGTAATTGGACACACGACGCGGACGCGCTAATCCGTGCACAAATACGCATTATTTGTGTGTCGGGAGATTTGTAAGGATTATGAGTGGAGTGGCCACACGTGAATACTGATTTATGGGACTTTTTTCTAGCCCCTTTTATATTGGCGTCACAATAGCCCGTCTGTTTTTTGTTCGATGTTTGATCTATGTTTTATGGTATATTAGTTTTTATTAGGGAGGTGTGTTTTATGATAACTGTAGGTAACTCTAGTTTGGATTTCCTTATTATTTTCTCCACTTCCTCCGTAAAATACTAGAATTTTAAAGTTAGTTTATGCCCAATTTTCGGTAAAATACCTTGTTGGGGGCTTGATTCAGGCGGTTAAATCCATATTTGAGAAAGTAATTCCTGTTTGTTAACTTTTCACGGCTAAACTACTGAATCGATTTTTATAAAATTTTGCAAGAAGATAGTTGTATCCTACTCAAGAGAATGTCTGAAAAGATTTTAATAAATAGTCCTTTTAGGACACGAACATCCGCTCTGTAGTGGCTATTATTAAAAACAAATGGACTGAATAGACAGAACTTAATATTCTTTTCAATTTTCGATATAATTCTTTTTGCGGAAGAGTCCTTTTATGCTATTTCTATATTTCTTTATTCATAAAAATAGTCTAGTGTGATTTTAGGTAGTTTAATAGGTTATTTTTTTAATAAAACTTAATGTTTAGATCAAACATTGAAATAAAACTGTTCGATATTATTTCATTATTTTTTGGTGGGAATATTAGCCCAAATGCACCCACATCTGAACGTAGGCCGAGAGAATGAATAGATAAAAAAGTTAATTTCGAAAATGAACTCAAATATTTTAAACCAGTTAATGTCAGTCACAATGATTTTACCTCAATTATTAATATCCTATTTTAATCAATATCTACCATTGTAGGGTGACGTAATCAATGTTAGTATGACCACAAGGGTGCATACATAATTGCGCATTTTGTGGTGGCATTGTGTAGCCCGTCCCTTAGTCCCTTGGGTATAGGATGTCGTGAATGTAGATGATATGGTTATCACAAAAAAATATAAAATTCACAGTTACATGTCAGATATTAAGGTGGGTCATCTCGCCTTGGGCATCATATATTTTTTTTTGATTTTTGCAAATTTTACGTCTTATACCACATTCTATACTCCATTTGGTTAGGTACTTAACTAAAGGTAAACAAATCATAAAAAAGGTTCTTTTATAGGGCCATTTTTCATCTTGAAACAAAACGTAACCAAAATAAACTATTTAATCATTCAAAATAATTTTCCTTTACTATACTAGCATATTTTACTACTTTGTTTAATACTAAATGGTAATTATAAATTCTAATTTAATGGCAGTAGAAATTGTGACATCAACTATTATGTATTCATAACAATTCATTTAATTCATATTATCTGTCTGTCTTCATATGATAATGTTATGTTTATCTTTAATTAGTATATATATAAGAAAAAATACAAATTTCACAGAATTTAAGTACCAATCTGTATGTATTTGCTGTTCGTGTACTTATATGAATAAATAAATGAATAAACTTATTACAAAAACTTTTGCTTATTGTCAATTTTCATTACTATCTGCTATGATAACGATTTTTAAGCAAAAGTTTTAGTATCTACTCAATTGTGAATACATTATAGTTAATATTGCAATTTATTTTCCCAATTTTTATTTTCAATTCAAATTGAAGCGAACTTTTGGATGAAATAATTTTAAAATACAACATAACATACCATCACGCCTGTATTCCCCGAAGGGTTAGGCAGATGTGTACTTAATTTACACCCACAGTTCGCCGGTATGTTTAGGTCCCATGAATAGAGGGCGAGCCTATTGCCATTCACCGGGCGCAAATCCAGACTCCGAGCTGCTACTGAGAATTTTATAGAAAGACCCAAATAACACTTTGCTCGACCTGGGGATCGAACCCAAGACCTCTAGCGTAGCAGCCGCGATTGGGACCACTACACTAACGAGGCAGTCTCAAAAATAGAAATAATTTTAAGTCAGTAAAAAATTTTTTTTAATTTGAACTTTATTAAATACAGGCTGAATGTGTGCCTTCTAAACTCGAACTCTGACCACCTTGCACAGCTTCTGGACAGCGTTCCAACCACTAAACTATCTTACAATTCTTATTGAACCACAATCACTATTGCAAATTAGGGTGAATATATTATTACATATTATCCGGGACAGATCTGTATTCGTTATAATAATGGGACTAGTATGTCCCCTGTGTTTTAGGGATGAAGATAAAAGAGATATGTTCATACAATGGCATTTCCAGTTCTTTTTCGAAATCAACTGGTGACTAGTAGTTTTCTATGATAGGGCTGAAAGATAACTTGACAGTGGCAGTTTTTTTTATGGGAGAAATCGGCAAACGAGTAGGCGAGCTACCTGATAGTAAGTAGTCATCTCCGCCCATGGACATCTGCAAAACCAAAGGAGTTGCAGATGTGTTGCCGAGCCTATTTAAGGAAAAGGGAGGGGTAGGAGGAAATGAGAAGGAAGGGGACTGAGGGAGGAGTTGGACCTCCGGCGCTCCACACTCACCGTACGAAACGCAACAGTATGTAACATACTGCTACTTGATGTCGATATTCTGTGGGAGGGTAATACTTAGTTTTTTAAGTCTGAAATTATAACAAAACACACAGTCACGTCTGTATTCCCAAAGGGTTAGACAGAGGTGTACTAATGTACACCCATAGTTCACCAGTATGTTTTAGATGCCATGAGCCATTAACCATTAATCAAATAAAAAAAACATTTATAATAATTATACATAGAAAAACCAAATACCACAGCTTGAGCTGGAAATCGAATCACAAACGTAGCAGTCGCTTTTTAACTAATGACCCTATAGTATCTTAACTAATAGTATAAAGAGGAAAGATTTGATTGTTTGTTTGCATTGAATAGGCTCTGAAACTACTGGACCGGTGTGAAAAATTCTTTCACCAATAGAAAGCTACATTATTGCAGAGTGACTTAGGCTATATATTATAATTATTATCCAGTAAATTGAAAAGAAACGTATAATCCACAGGCTGAAAGTTAGTCATATATATCAAAATATAACTTCAAAATAAAATCAAGCTTCGTATCTCATATCCACGCTTCAATCCGCTAGGGTTGTCAAAAGGGGACAGGGTAATCAAAAACCCGCAATATTACACAGAGGGTGTTTCAAAGTGATTTTATTAAGTGCGCCTCGTACAGGGTGGGGTCGATTAGCAATTAGTGAGGGGAACAAGGGTGTCTTTTAATATTTTTTTATTGCTTTTTTGTGAATTCTTTGTCTTGTATAGAGGTAATTTAGATTTGTCAGCAATATGCGAATATTAGTCATCTACGTAATATGTATGTTTCATTTTTTTTGGATTGCCTTATTAGTCTAGTGGTCCCAAGCACAACTGCTATACTAGACGTACTGGGTTTGATTCCCAGGTTGAGCAGGTTATTGGGTTAGTCTATGAAATTCTCAGTAGCAGCTCGGAGTTTAGATTTGTGCCCGGTTAATCCAAACTCCGAGCTGCTACTGAGAATTTCATAGAAAAACCCAATAACACTTTGCTCGACCTGGAAATCGAACCCAAGATCTCTAGCGTAGCGGTCGCATTTAGGACCACTAGACTAATGAAGCAGTCTTGATTCACCTTGTGTGAAGTCCCACCCAATACAAATGTATCCAGTTATAAGTTCTTGCTCTTTATTTGTAAGTACGTAAGCAATATTGCTATATTGGCAGCCATCTTGGGGTCAATATAAACGTAAGTGCAATTCAATAAAGTGAACAAGACGTAGGGTTGTCGCTGATGTTGAACCCGTTTTATCTATCTATATAGGTATTTATATAACAATCAATCCCTATTTTTCTTTGTCACGCTATTACTTCATTAATCTTGTTTTTCAAGCTTTCCAAGTTTTCTTTTCTTCAGTAAGAAACTTTTGTGAGGTATTTGTTGAAAAAAAATTTTTTTTTTCTAGCCGTTACTGTCCCACTGCTGGGCAAAGGCCTCCCCCAATTCCTTCCAGATGCTCTTTTCTTGCGCCACCTCGAACCAAAAAAAATTAACAAATTTTATTTATTTGGGAAAAAAAAACAGTACATGTTACATATTAACAACAGATATACAGTATGAAGATAGATTGATAAACATATAACCCACACTATTGTCCACGTATTATTAAAAAAAATGAAACGAAAGTGACAGACGTGCTCAAAATAAATATCAATTAAATGACAATAAAAGAAAAGAACTGATAAGACGCTTCAGATGATTGTGAAGAAAATTGCAAAATATTAGAAAACTTAACGTCTATTTTAAGTTTACGAGTTTTTTTAATAAATTCTAGTTCAATTGTATATTAATATCTAGCTAAGACTCGACAACGTCTGTCAGGTCAGCTAGTTTTATTATAGTTTTTTTGAAAAAAAAAAAAAAAATTCATTTTCGCACTACGGAACCAGCCCTGTGTCGCAGGGGATTTTAAAAACGTACAATTAATGATCAAAATGTACATAATAATGTAGCTGGAGAAATTATTAGGCAAATGAGACTTAAAAACTGTGGTATCAAGATGAACACGCGCGAGTGATACTACTGGTGTTGCTCTCAGAGGGAAGAATAAGATCACTTTTTAAATTATAACCGCAGCCGCAATAAACCTGCCATCACAAACAACACAACTAAATTATAACAGGAAACAACTTCATTTTGCACGAAAACCGAAAATTAATTAAATAACAAACTTGCAAAACTAAGTATATGTGGAGTCAAAATTATTTAAGAGAGTACGTGACAGCCCTGAGCGTGTCCGCCAATGGTTGGCACGTAATAAAAACAAATTGTACGATTTGTGAATGATATATGAATATTATTGCTAACCCTAGGGATTAGGGTTGGTAAATTCAATTACTTTGACAATTATTTAGCTTTTTTATGCTCTTAGGGTGAACTAAATTTTGCAAAGTGCTATTATAGTAAAAAAATATTATGTTCCTACACAAACCATCACGCTTGTATTCGCCAAGGCTTAGGTAGAGGTGAACTTGTGTAAACTGTGTTAGGCTAACGTTTAGCTATGAAACTATGTGTTTATTTCCACCAAGGTAGGGTGGGGTGGGTGAATTCTTTATAAAGATCGGTAACAAACGGCTTCAACGAATATGTAATAAGCTTGGTGTGCCTAAAGTTGGCTGCAAGTGGTAATGCAGTGATCAATTATCGGTGCGCTGAACTACTGCGCAGGCGTTCGGATCTACTAACTTCAGACACGCACAGTTATATCGTCGGAAATATCTTTATATATAAAAATGAATCCATATTGCCTTGGTCACGGCATCACGCGTGAACGGCTGGACCTATTTCACTAATTCTTTTTTAACCCCCGACGCAGAAACGACTTGATGTTATAAGTTTGACGTGTCTGTGTGTGTCTGTCTGTGGCATCCTAGCTCCCAAATCGATGAACCGATTTTGTTTTTGTTTTAAAAGGTGAATTAGTCGGGAGTGTTCTTAGCTATGTTTGATGAAAATCGGTCGAGATATAATGCAATTGTCGAGTTTTTTTTTAAATTTAATAGTCCGTTGTAGGTATTTGTTATTGTCAGGGGAAGGTTCTTATGAAGGAAAAATAAAGGAAGTTGCAAGGAAAATTAGAAAATTTAAGAATACTTACGACTTTTTTCATCCAGTTTGAATTGAATATTCATAGCTACGACAGGACTACTTTCCGGTCATCTTAAAGTAATAATTTCCCTCCTTATTCAGCTCGTATATGTCTGATGGAAACACCCGTATGCTATATCGTTGATACAGTAGTTCGTCGTGAACAGGCAAATGCTTTCAGCCTAAGCTTTTAAACCGGCAAAGTGTGAAATAGCACTTTGTGGAATAGCTCGCTTTGCTTATCCACAGACCCAAGGGACGATCCAGCCTACGATTACGTACTTCAAAATTAAATTAAAAAGCATAAAAAAGAACAAGAAAAAGTAGATGTGATAAGGTCACACATTCACAAGCACGGATGTTTAGCTCTCTCTGGGTTCTATTCCCAGTTTGGACTTCCCTACACTCCCTAAGTGCTTTGTGATAATTATGTCCATAGGACTGCCATGTCCAAGGTCTCGTGTTCGAATCCAAGGGACGCACCTCTCACTTCTCGTAGTCATGTGCGTATTAATAATAAATTATGACGCGATTTAACGGTGAAGGAAAACATCATGAGGAAACTAGATGATGATGATGATGATGAAATATATTCCAGCTTTTGATACGATCATAGGACCTCAAGCCCTTGTGACTACAAGGCTGTGTAATCTGATTATATTACTGCCCACCCCAGCTCTATAACATGTGACATTATATTTATTACATTAGAATACATCTCGTAACGAGCGAAGCCGCGTGACTCAATAGTTTGTTAGCCCAATCCAGTATACGATCAACACAAAATATGGAAGAACGGGGAGTGCCGAGGAGTGTCCACTTATATTTTTTTTATTGTTTAAAAGATAGCTCCCGCACTGGGGAACAAGGCTTATGTCGTCGGGGCTAACAAACATGCAATTCACGGACACAAAGTCCACTTGAAATCACAATCATTTGTCTCGGATGGCAATCCAACTAACAACACCAGAACTACATATTGTTTCGATAACCATGTAGCTCAATTTAGTGTTAAGAGTGTTAAGTTAAGTTTAATAGTGTTAAGAGGGGACTCTAGTCCTGAGGAATTCGAAAAATAGGTATTTGAAGAAACTGTTGCCGTCGCGCTGCACCTCCAGTCTCTCCCCGTAAAGTGCGAAAAGGACAACTGCAGCTTAGGATGATTTTACCTAGAAAAACCTTGACCAAAAGACGCTTCGTATTCTGCTGTTTTCTTCTTCAAAAGTGGATTGATCTAAACAATTTATACATCAAAATTTAGAGGAAAGGCATGTCTATGCTTCTATTATTTTATTTTTTGTCAAAAACTTTTCAAATTTGTCTGATAGTCGCCTGAACATGACGGTAAAAACGGGCTTTTTTTCGAGTTTTTGAATGGTCATATTTACTTGTGAATTTTTTTTTTGGAAAAAATGAAATAATAGGGGCCCATATGAATTAGATCTAGATTTTTGGGAAAAATATCATTGCTATAGAGCCATTATCTACGAAGAAAACAGCAGAATGCGTTTGTATGGAGAAAGGCTCAATAGAGTACCCTCTTAAGAAATATGTGAAAAGTTGAAAACTGATTATTAGATTGCGGTCTGGCTGATATTTAGTCCCGGTATTTCAACAAAACACTTTGCTATTCGTTCTTATCTACATGCATTGTGGAATAATGAATAAGATTGCCAAAAGTTTAGTCTTATTGTTCTAGAGGGACTCGAAATGTCCCACTCACGATTTAAAGCTCCCTTGAGAGGGATAGATTGGAACGGGACGCTTATCTGGATTGGAAAAGGGCTTACTCGAATTGTATACTTGCATAATAAATATATATAAATAATCTAGACTAAACTTCGTGTCTACGAATACCCAAACACTTCAGATCCTGGAAGTTTCCTAAGTTACTTAGCCTACGCTACCCTAGGTTTTTTGGGTGCATTTACTTACACAAATTTTGTGATGTAGTTATATAAAGTGTACAAATAAAACATATTACTTAGAGTTTGAAATTGTGAGTTGGATTCTTACTAGAGACATTTTTTTGCCTGAAAGCTAAGGCAAAAGTGAATGTAATGTAAACCCATAGTTCGCCAGCATGTTTGTGTCCAAATAATTTTAATCCACAGACTTATTTTGTATCCATCAAATTGCGTAAATCTGCTTTTATAAAAAGAATTAAAAAAAAACGAAAAAATATTATTAGCATGAAGTCGTCTCCACGCATTTGCTATACTCATTTTCGTTGTCGTCCCAATTGATTGTGATGAAGTCATATTGATGCTCTTCAATCTTATTGTCACTGCGCGGCTTCGCAGGGTTCGCGTGATTTTAATACCAAACACGACACCAATCAAAGCATATACAAGCAAATTAAATTGATTCCCAAATCCAATTTTCGGAGCAATTTGTTGGTAACGTTGAGCAATTACTTGAGCAATATCAAGATCATGATCCGCCTACCTTTATGTTGGAGTTGATCTCCAGTATTACTACATAACCATCACGCCTGTATTCCCTGAAGGTAAGTCAGAGGTGTACTTATGTACAGCCACACTTTGCCGGTATGTTATAGGGGCCGAGCCTATTGCCATTAACCAGGCACAAATCCAGACTCCGAGCTGCTACTGAGAATCTCATAAAAAACTTAATAACACTGCTCGACCTGGGAATTGAACCCAGGAGCTTTAAGGTAGTAGCCGCGCTTAGGACCACTAGACTATTGAGGCAGTATTACTAGATGCAGATAGTTAGTTAGATAGCTAATTAGATAAGTTATAATACGAAGCGTTTCTTCGCAACCCAATTTCCAGTTAATGTTATATGAAAACTTACCGTTTCCCGATCTATAAGTTAGAAAAAAAACATATTTTAATTGTAATACATAATGTCGTAATAATGTACATACTTCTAATACAATACATGTGTCTAATACAGTACAAGCTATTGAGAGGGTCACGAAGGAACAGTATGAAAATTACCGAGCGAAGGCAGCAATTTTTGAGTAACAACGCTTCGTTGCAAACGCTTACGTTGTGTTTTGCTGATTGAGTGAGGATACCGGAGGGTTAAACCTTTAAAAGGTCGGCAACGCACTTGTGACTCCTTTAGTGTTGCTTCTCTCTCCTTGTGGGTATCCATGGGGGCGGTCGCTTACCATCAGGCGATCTGTCTGCTTATTTGCCTCCTATCTATACTTCTATACTATTATAAAGCTGAAGAGTTTGTTTGTTTCTTTTTTACTTGAACGCGCTAATCTCAGGAACTACCGGTCCGATTTGTAAATTCTTTCAGTGTTAGATAGCCCATTTATCGAGGAAGGCTATAGGCTACATATCATCACGCTAAGACCAATAGGAGCGGAGCATAAATGAAAAATGTTGCAAAAACGGGAAAAAATATGCAGTAAAGCCGATTAAACACGCGGGCGAAGCCGTGTGCGGAAAGCTAGTCCCATAAATAAAACACTGCACTAGACCAATTAAACAGCTTAAATAAATATTAAGGCAGGCTTAAATAAAAGTCTTCCTAAAAAATAGCCCCTTATCTCCCAAATACATTCGCCTCAATCCCGAAATCCTTAAATCGGATTTGGGAACCTGAATATTAGAGAACAAAAGTTACTTGAAATACATTCGGATTAACTTGCACACTTTTGCGAGTGTGTAGACTTAAGGCCAAACGTTCAGCCTTCATTTCTTTGGTTTTTCACAAATAAAAAAAAACTTTTGCTTTTAAATCGTTATCGTAGGAGGCTTAGTTGTAAATTGATTTTTACAAATTGACAATTTTGGGCGGATCCTCTATTTTACACAAAAATCTTCTATGATTTCAATCATCATTTTTAAGCAAAAGTTTTAATATTAAATCGTGAATAAGTCATTTTTGATGTCGCAACTTCTACTGCCATGTACCATCCATACCATCACGCCTGTATTCCCCGAAGGGTTACGCAGAGGTGTACCAATGTACACCCATATTTCGCCGGTATGTTTAGGTCCCATGTAATAGGGGGCGAGCCTATTACCATTAACCGGGCACAAATCCAGACTCCGAGCTGCTACTGGGAATTTCATAGAAAAACCCAATAACACTGCCCTACCCGGGGATTGAACCAAGGACCTCTAGCGTAGCAGTCGCGGACCACTAGAGTTCACTAGACTAATGAAGCAGTCTACTGCCATGTACCTAGAATAACCGAATAATTTGCGAAGGACCAAGAACATTTTGAATTTTTGCGCCGTATTTTGAATATTTTAGAACACTGCTTATCCTGGGAGTTGAATACAAAACATAACAGTCGGGAACCACAGTTTCGACAATTATACCAATACCACCTTTTGTTTTATCCTCCCTCCTTTCTCCTAGTCTTTTCCTCATATAAGGGTCCTTTTCCGGCGCGGCCGAGCATCGGTATTCTAAATGGAACTGCCATCAGACCTCCGCAACAAAAATTTTGACAAACACCGATATTCGAAGAATAGATAGGTCAGGCATTTCGCCTTCTGTCTAGCACTAACGATTGTCATATGCAAACCTGAAAAGACGGCTTTCGTTCCAGTCCTAGATATAACTTTTTATTATACAGTAACAAAATTGAAGTGTGTTTTGTGGCAAGAGAGTGGTTTTATTATGGGCCTCGGGCAAGCAAGTTGTTTGTAGTTTAAAAACAGCGGCGCCCAAACTTTACTCGCGCCCACACTTTTGAATTAAATTTAAAAGTTTTGTAACACTTTTTAAAAGTAAGGAAATACGTTTTGTGAATTGAAATCTTGTAGTACGGAATGTAATTCTGTAATGGACATTAAAAATGTTGTTTACTTCCTGTTTCTCAAAACACAAACTTAATTAGGGTAACTGATACTTTCCCATCCTGCCGCTAAACTACGTATGCCGAAATGGTCTTACAATGGTAAAAGACTAATTTAGTATCAAAATAATCACGATGAAGTCATAACTATTAAATAAAAGTCTACAGCAAGTATAATCAACTGTATTTATTTCACTACTAATTATTAACACAAGTACTTATCTATTCTTATTACAACACGAATAGAATACTGGCTTACTTAACAACCTTACTTGTCGAAAGTCACAATGATACTACTCGTTGGTGCCAGCTACCGAGTGCCGCCATAATGTCACCCCCACTCTTAAGGACACTCCCACTTCTTGTCAATACAACAACTATTTATGAACCATTTTATTTTATTTTAAATGTTGGCGACAACATCCGGCCCTCCTGCTTACACATTCGTCCTCGAATGTGTTCGGGTCTGGTGTTTGTGCTGAGAATAGAATACAAGTATTACTAAAATGTATAAAGAGTATTAGCAAACTAAGTCCAATCAAGTCCGTTATTCTATCATCGGCTAACGAACTTGACAGTGCACGATACATAAATTTTTACATCTGCATTTACACATTCCATCGACGGCCGGTAAATACAGAAGGGTTCAATGCAAGTATACTCAAACCAGGGTAAGATTCACCAAGTCTCCTGAGGTACACTATTCCATCGACGGCCAGCGTTTTTGACTTGGGAGCTACCATAGGCGATGCCTGAGGCCAACCCTATAGTATGCGTTCCAAGTCAACCCTCCAATGAGACGTTTGGGAACATCACTCTGTTCGAGGCACCGCACTAGACTCGTATAATTACAGACATTTAAAATCATAAATCAACTTAAATCTCATACCAATTATGATGACAACATCCGGACGTCTTTACTTGCCATCATCCTCCATACTCATTTCTGTAATTTTAATCCATGGCTTCATGTTTTCGACACATGTGATCCCTTCATAAGTTTTACTGGATCGTTCAGCACCTCGCATGTCCCTAATTTTGTATCGATCATGATCTAAAACTTCTGCAACCTGAAAGGGTCCTTTAAAAAGGGGCATTAATTTCTTACTTTGTCCGTCATTCGAGTGGCTCGGGATTTTAACTACTACCAGGTCCCCCACGTTGTAACTGTGCGCATTTTTCCTCTTCTTATCGAAAGCCTTCTTCTGATTTTCTGCATTTTTCTTTATGTTTTCATCAACCTTGTTTCGTAACGCTGTGACATCAGTAAAATGTTCCTCATCTTCCGCAATTTTGTCAGCGTTCATGCGCAGTCGATAACCGAAAAAAACTTCACTTGGTACCGCTGACGTAGTTTTATTTATAGTAGAGTTTATACCTTGCTGAATATTTGCGATATGCAAGTCCCATTTATTGCAATCTGTGTTTGCTCCTAGGCTGCGAAGCGCTTCAAGAATAGTTTGGTTATTTTTTTTTTTTTTTTTTTTTTTATGGGATAACTCGGCAAACGAGCAGGCGAGCTACCTGATGGTAAGTAGTCATCGCCGCCCATGGACATCTGCAAAACCAAAGGAGTTGCAGATGCGTTGCCGAGCCTATTTAGGGAAAGGGAGGGGAAGGAGAAAAGGAGAAGGAAGGGGATTGGGGGAGGAATTGGGCCTCCGGCCCTCTCGCTCACCGAACGAAGCGCAGTAACGAAACGCTACTACTCGGACGTCGGTCTTCTGCGAGAGTGTGGTACTTCCCCGGTCGAGCCGGCCCATTCATGCTGCGAACAGCGTGGCCCTACCACAACATAAATTATAGTTATACCGCTCCACTTGACCATTGGAACGAGGCATGGCAGTGGCAATAACGTGATGTCTTATATTTCTATCCTTACAATAACTCTCAAATATTTTGGAAGTAAAAGCGGTTCCCGCATCACATATCAATCTCTTGGGGTTACCAAAAACCTTGAAAATTTTATCTAACTCATTGACGACTACTTTACTTTTAGTATTTCTGACCGGAGATATAAAAACAAATTTTGTGAACGAATCAACTATAACGAGAAGGTACGTATTTTTTTGTGTAGTTTTAACAAAGGGTCCCAAATGATCGATATGTAGGGTATGGAATGGCCTGGCATATTTTGGTATGGAAAACAATTTACCCGGCTTTTTCCCATGAATATTCTTGTAATATATACAATTTATGCAATTATTTATATATTTAGTTACAACTTTTTTCATGTGTGGAAACCAATATTTATCTTTTATCCGTTCTAACGTTTTATCTACCGCGAAGTGACCTACATCATCGTGATTTGCTTTTAATATTTGCCAGATACATTGTTTACAACCAACGTCTGCCATACTCTGTCCTACGATAAACCTTATTTCCTAATAATTCATATTCATTGAATATTCTCTTATGCGCATCGGCTTCACCTGACTCTAATATATTTTTGATATCCGTAACATCAGGATCTTGTACTTGTACAGATAAAAGCCAGTCTGATTCTGTGACAGACATAACGCTTTCATTAAATTTGGGTAGGGATTCTTGCAAGGGGTTTCGGCTGAGAGCATCTACATGCTGCATTTGTGAGCCAGCTCTATGCGCGATATCAAAAGTAAATTCTTGTGTGAGGAAAACCCACCTAGCTGTGCGTGGATTTACTTCTTGCTTTTGTATAGAATATTTTACAGCATTACAATCAGTAACTATTTTAAATGAGATTCCCAACAAATAATGTCTAAATTTATTTAAACCTTCAGTTATTGCTAAAAATTCTAAATCAAATGAGTGATACCTCTTTTCTTCTTCACTTGTTTGCCTGCTATAAAAATGTATCGGTTTTTCCCCAATTTCCGTAACTTGTACTAAAATACAACCTATTCCATCGCGGCTAGCATCAGTATATAACACGACTGGTAATTTCGGATCGAAAATTGTTAAAGATGCTTTCATCAATTCATGTTTTAAAATTTCGAAAGCCTGTATTTGCTCTGAACCCCACTCCCAAGTAGACTCTTTTTTTAATAGTTTTGTAAGAGGTCTACCCAAAATAGCACAATTTTTTATAAATTTCCTAAAATAATTAATTAGACCTAAGAACTGCCTGATATGATGAACGTTTTTAGGTGTTGGGTAATCTTTGATAGCTTCTAATTTTTTTTGTCCAGGTCGAATACCTTCCGACGAGATTTCGTAACCCAAAAAGATAATTGAAGCTTGAAAGAAATTACATTTTTCTAGGTTAATCGTTAATCCATTATTTTGTAGAATTGCTAAAATTGAATCTAAACATTCTATATTTTCATCTATAGTTTCTGTTGCAATTAATAAATCATCCATATAACATATTACGCGATCAAATCGAAGCTTACCCAACACTCTATCCATTAGTCTCTGAAATACTGATGGTCCGTTACAAAGACCAAACGGCATCCTAACAAATTCAAAATGGCCATCTGCCGTAATAAATGCTGTTTTAGGTATAGAACGTTCATTTACTGGGATTTGATAATACCCACTTTTTAAATCAAGAGATGTATAATATTTACAGCCATGTAACCTATCGATCAAATCCTCAACTAACGGCATGGGATATTTTTCTTTTACAGTAATTTTATTTAAATCGCGATAGTCAATGCACAAGCGTTTCTGTCCATTGGGCTTACCCACTAAAATAACAGGACTAGCGTAAGGAGAGCTGCTTTCGCGAATAATACCATTTTTCAATAATTCGTTAATAATTTCTCGCGCTTCTTTCTTTTCATACTCTGCCATTCGATACGGACGCCGCGATACTGGTTTATTTGTGGTTAATTCGATATCTAATTCTACACAAGAAGTTTTCCCCAAGGTGTTCAAATCATCTGACACTGTTTGCGGGTACTTTGAAAAAATATTATATAATACTGCAAAATGTTCTTTAGAACTAGAATTAAACATTGAAGCTTCTATAGAAAAAACTTGTTCTTCTGTAAGGGATTGAAAAAGCAAACTATTACCCACTCTAGTGTACATTACACTTTTACTTTCAGTGAAATTTCGCCCAATCAATATTTTACACCCCATCAATAAGTCGGTAATATAAAATGTTGTAATCATTTCAACATTATCAATCTTAAGCATCGCCGTTATTGCATTTGTTACCACCGTGCAAGAATCCTTAGTAAAACCAGTTAATTTAATGGGATGGGCCAGTGCAAATGGGGTCAAATGTAATTTGTTTATCATACTCGACGTAATTAATGAACAATCACTACCCATATCTATGAAAGCCTGACATTTACAATTATTTAAAGTAATATCTTTAAAAAACTTTTCTTTACTATTTGGTATACTAATAATTTTAACTTCAGCATCCTTCTCGGTCTTTGTTTTATTTTTTGAACGACAAACTACATCCAAATGGCCTACTTTACCACAAAAACTACATTTTAAACTATCTTTTTGTTTACATTCAATTCTTTTGTGCCCTACTTCCCCACAAGAATAGCACTGATTTTGGAATTAAAAGCATTGTGTAAAACAGAATCGGTATTATTTACCTCACTTTTCCTATTATGGTTATTAATATAATTATTGCTAGTTAAGACTCGGGAAGATTGCTGTTTCGAAAAATGTGTATTGTCCTTCTGGAACACTTTCGGTTCATTTTCAGTGTACGTTTTACTATGTAAGAACGAAGCTAAGTCGTCACAATATCGGAAACTACCAGCTTCCGCGGCGGTGCTAATATTTTTGTCACCAATTGATCCCACAATAATGGAAATTATGTCTTGTTCGGAAAACGTTAGCCTCAATCTATCAATCCTGCTTTTTTGTTGAAAATAAAACTCGTAAAGGGATTGGCCTACAAGCGGTTTCATATTTACCAACTCAGTAAGCATAGAAAACATATTTCGTTTTGTTGCAAACGTATCCAATAGTTCATTTTTCCAATCCTTCCATTTCCAAGTGGTCCATCTGGTTTTATTTTTTTGCAATGAATCGTACCAGGTTTTTGCAGTATTACGTAACTTTTGTAAGGCTTGAAATTTGATAACATGGTCTCTCCACCGAAAAGCACGTGCATTCGCATCAACCACGTTTACCCACATTTGAATATCATCGACTAACGGATCGAATTCGGGTATAACTGATGATAAAACAATGTTCTGACTCACGGTTTTAGTCCTGCGTCGAGCACGTTTTGATTTTTTTCGCCTCCCGGCCGAGCTACTCGAACTTGATGATGACGAGCTGCTTGAACTTGACGACGAAGAACGCGCTTTGTATCTTCGCTTTTGGGTTTTAGGCATTACGCGGTCCGTTTCTAACACTTCTGATATTAAATAAAAGTCTACAGCAAGTATAATCAACTGTATTTATTTCACTACTAATTATTAACACAAGTACTTATCTATTCTTATTACAACACGAATAGAATACTGGCTTACTTAACAACCTTACTTGTCGAAAGTCACAATGATACTACTCGTTGGTGCCAGCTACCGAGTGCCGCCATAATGTCACCCCCACTCTTAAGGACACTCCCACTTCTTGTCAATACAACAACTATTTATGAACCATTTTATTTTATTTTAAATGTTGGCGACAACATAACTTCGTGCTAAAAGAAGTATTGTGCACCAAAAAATAACGGAATGGAATTTTATATAAGAGAGAGTTGCCCGTGCAAAGAATCCTGGTTATCCCGCGGGATAATAAATGGCCTATTTCAATCGGGAATAATGTAGCGTTCTAATGGTGAAAGAATTATTAAAATCGGTTAAGGAGATCGGAGTTTATCGTTTATTACAAACAAACAAATGTTTTCTTTTTACAATGTTATACTATAGATAAAATAATACAATCTTTGGATGGACTTCATAGGAAAAAATAACTAGGTAGTTGCAGTTCTTAAAACATAAAAACTATGAAGATAAGTAGCTACTGAAATTAATTTATCAAGGATAAATTAGCAGATACAATTGTTTCGAAAGAACATACACAAATTAAAAATAAGTGTGCCAGTCAGTCATCCCCCCCCCCTAGCTCCCAGCTGCGTGATGATCCTCATTTGTGTTAATGATAAATAATTTAGTCCCCCAGCTTCCCCTTTATTGGGGACTTAATGATTAAATACCTATATAACGACTCGGACATTAGTTTGAAGAGCGAGTTGAATCGAAAAATGCATTGGAGAAATACTGTTTCATTACTTTTGTCTTGTAAATATTTTTTAATTTCATTTCGTTAATGCAAACTTAACTTGAATTTTGGCAGAATTGTACATATTTTACATCTATCTTCTACGATAACGATGTTTAAGTCAACATTTTAATACTTAATCGTGAATATATTATTGTCAATGTCGCAATTTGTACTGCCATGTACCTACAATGTGTGATCTACGAACAATTTATGAAAACCCAAAGAAAATGTAATTCTACTTATCAATAATGTAAGTCGAATTTGGAAATAAATTGAGAATTCACTAAAAAAATTATTCCTTTTAATTTATTCAATTTAATTTATTTAGGTTAGGTGTAATGTGTTTTCTTTTTTTAATTCAAATACTGTAAAATAATTTATCGTAATCTGTTTACCTTCGACTAACGAGCACAAATCCTGACTTCAGGCTAATTATGACATAAACCTCCGATGTACTCACATCCTGTTATCGCCAGAGTGTAAAGTGAATAATGTAACATCTTTTATTTTAAAAGAGTGTCCATGGAGTTTCTTGCCGGATTCTTCTCCATAGGATCAACCTTTTGGAACCGTGCAACTAGAGTCAATAACGTTTCATAAACGCTTGTAAAAGCTTATTTGAAATAAAAACATTTGATTTGATTTGATTTGAAAGTATGACTGACTGTAGAATTTAATTTTTAATGTGTATTATTTAATCATCATCATGGGCCCGATGCTGTCCACTCCTGGACCAAGGCCTTTTCATCTTCCATTCGTTTCTGTATCATTAAATGGAAACCCTTAAATAAGTAAATGTTAGCTCTTACCTTTAAGGATATTTTTTTGATTAAATAAGGCCTTGGTCCAGCCAAGGCCTCTTCATCTTTCATTTGTTTCTGTATCGTTAAATGGCAACCCTTGAATAAATAAATATTAGCTCTTACCTTTAAGAAATTTAAACTTTTTGATTAAATAAAAATGGGACTGAAAGAGAATAAGACTGCCTCGTTAGTCTAGTGGTTCCAATCGCGACTGCTACGCTAGAGGTCTTGATTTCGATGCCCAGGTCGAGCAAAGTGTTATTTGGGTTTTTCTATGAAATTCTCTGTAGCAGCTCGGAGTTTGGATTTGTGCCCGGTGAATGACAATAGGCTCGCCACCTATTACATGGGACCTAAACATACCGGCGAACTGTGGGTGTACATTTCTGGCCTTCAATATTGTATTGTAAGTTTGTAACGAATGTTGTAGTTGTGCTAGCTATAAGTTTTTCGAATAATACAAAATAAAAATAAAACATTAGTACACCTCTGCCTAACCCTTCGGGGAATACAGGCGTGAAGGTATGTTATGTTATGTTAGCTCTTATCTTTAAGAATAAACTTTCTTGATTAAATAAAAATGGGAACAAAATCTGTGCAAATAGTTTGAGAACCACTGGACCGGGCTACAATATCGTTTGTGCCGCGGGTCACATTGGGACCGTGAGCGCGTCCTGAAAGGTTTGCGTCGCATGTCGGGCTATTGCCCCGGGTGTTGACAGTTTTTCATATATTAGTGTTTGTTCAGTGATAGCCTTGTGATATAACCATTGGACTGCCAAGTCAAAGGTCTCGAGTTCGAATCCAAGGCACGCACCTCTGTCTTTTCGAAGTCATGTGCGTATTAATAATAAATTATCACTCGCTTAAACGGTGAAGGAAAACATAGTGAGGAAACCTGCATGCCTGAGAGATTTTCTTGACAGCATTTGAAGTCTGCCAACCCGCAGTAGGCTAGCGTGGTGGACTATAGCCTAATTCCTCTCGTTCTGAGAGGAGAGCCGTGCCCAGCAGTGGGACAATTTAATGGGTTGATGATGATGAGTGTTTGTTCGGGATAAAGTTCTAAAATGCAGTGACATCCTAGTAACTACTAGGATTGTAGGAAGTGTCATCATTACTTGAGATTAGTCCCGGTGAGAAGTATAATATATTTTTATAATAAAATTAAAAATTAATCATAAAAAATACTCATAGAAAAACTTAAAAAAAATTGTACAAAAAAATTGTGTAAGTGTCAAATCGGTCTTGCTGTTCTCAAATGATGCGCAATGAACAGCATTTAATTTTTTAATGTAAGTCTGTGTCTCTAGATCTACTGAAACGATTTTGAAAATTCTTTCTCCAATAGAAAGCTACATTATTCCTGAGTGACATAAGCTGTAGGTATATTAATCCCGTAAAATGAAAAGAGACATATAGCCCATGCAGGCGAAACCGAGAGCGGAAAGCTAGTGTTTAATAACAAGGAGATAAAATATCATATAACGATAATTATGCTGATATTGATATATTTTTCACCACATGCACACAATTTAAAATCAGTGTAAGTATATATCAAGTAAGCGTATTGACAACTCTTAATCTGTGGTTTGGGATTTCAATGGCATCTACGTTGTAAAATATTATAACTGCTGCTTAACTATAGTTCCATAAAATGTTTGCACTAATTTTGCTGTTCACATTAATTAATAAATATAACATTACTTTGTGGATAACGGTGCTGGTTGCGTGATTACCTAAAATGTTAAAATAATTATCTGTTTGTATTACACATTATTACGTAACTGTTTGTTATTCTGAAGAAATAAA
Source organism: Subacronicta megacephala (assembly GCA_958496365.1). NCBI lineage: Eukaryota > Metazoa > Arthropoda > Insecta > Lepidoptera > Noctuidae > Subacronicta > Subacronicta megacephala. The sequence goes on along the minus strand of OY292541.1, from coordinate 7,089,329 downwards.
AATAAATAAATAAAATAAAATTGTAATAGCAGACTGATGAAAGTAATCACAAAGAATGAATTTTCTAATGAAAGAAAATTTCTAGTGAAAGAAAAATTTGGCTTCAGGCAGGGTTTGAACCTGTGTCCCTCTGGTTAAGTATACCAGACGCTTTACCAACTAAGCTACCGAGACTGTATAGTATACCAGACGCTTTACCAACTAAGCTACCGAGACCACTGCCTGTGATGTCGAATTTCTCTTACACATTTTACGTCTTCCGGTAATTTTAAAGAGCATAACTATGGAATACTTACATAAAATGCACGTATACTGTAGCGAAATTGTATCGCTTGGGGGCTTCACTGTTTGTGAACAGTACAGTGAATGTTGAGAGACATGTCTCCTTCGCCGCGGGCTGCAGTGACCATGGACATTGTACATTGTTATTAGTTGTTGGTCTAGTCGGAGATTTATTTTTGATAAATATTTTTACAAAACTCCAATAACACTGCTCCACCTGGGAATCTAACGGAGGACCTCTAGCGTAGCATTCGCGCTTAGGACCACTACTACGAAATTTTTAGGTGTAATATTGGATGAGGACATAAACTGGAAAGCCCATGTTGACAATGTTAATACAAGAATAAATAAATTCGTATACGCATTAAAGAAAGTCAAAAATATGACGAATATAAAAACTGCTATTGTATCCTACCATGCTTATGTGGAATCTTTACTCCGCTATGGACTAATAATGTGGGGCAATAGCACAGATCTAAATAGAGCATTTATCGCTCAAAAAAAATGCATCAGGTCAATGTACGGACTTAAGCCGGATGACTCCTGTCAACCGATATTTAAGAAACTTGGTCTATTACCGTTACCATCTCTATATATTTATGAGGTATGCATGTTTGTTAGTAAGAATAAATATTTATTCACAACCGCAAATGATATCAATCCTCGAAACAGACGTGATCCCCACAGATTAGTGTTGAATGATTTACCAAGACTAACTAAATATAATAAAAGTTGTTTAGCGATGTGTGTCTGTATTTATAATAAGCTGCCAAGTGATTTAAAAACTTTAAACTTGAGATTGTTTAAAAATAAATTATATAAATGGTTAGCCAAATGAAATTTTTATACTGTAAAAGATTTTCTAGATAAGAAATTTGAAATATAGTACCTACTTAAAAAAAAATAATTGCATGCTATGATACCTTAGCAAAACATGTACGTACCACTTCGATTTCATTGAACACCTTTGTATACCATGTTTTATGCAAATAAAGTTTATTATGATTGATGAGCTATTTGTACTTGTAGTTGCAATACCTACGTGAAAATATTTATCAAAAATGCTGGATTTACGGAAGCAATTTGAAAATTCTTTTGACAATAGAAAGCTACATTATTCCTGAGTGACATAGGCTGTTTATTATCCCGTAAAATAAAAAGAAACGTTTAGTCCACGCGGGCGAAGCTGTGGGCGGAAAGCTAGTTTTCAATAAAATAGTTTTAATAGTTGCAGTCAAATAGGTACCTTATTCCTGTGCATCAGTAGGTACCTAATGAAATAGCAGCTTCATCATCATCATCCACAGCCTGACTTCCCCCACGGCTGGGTACATACCATCATACCATCACGCCTGTATTCCCCGAAGGGCTAGTCAGAGGTGTACTAACGTACACCCACATTTTTCCGGTATGGTTAGGTCCCATGTAGTAGGGGGCGAGCCTATTGCTATTAACCGGGCACGAATACAGACTCCGAGCTGCCACTGAGAATTTCATAGAAAAATCCAATAACACTTTGCTCGACCTGGGGATCGAACCCAGGACCTCTTGCGTAGCAGTCGCGTTTGGGACCACTAGACTAACGAGGCAGGCAGCACTGCTGCCTCCCTAAGTTTGTGCCATCCACCACCGATCCAAATAGCAGCTTGCATGCATAAAACATTGTGCATTTTGTGATAACATAGCAAACGACAATATAAAAATCATTTTTCAACTGTTTCAGTTCATATTTCTTTATTGAAATAGTCTAAATGTGCAGTTGCAGTTTTGTACATAAAATGTTTTATTACTGTTGCGAAAATACTCGTATTTTATTTGGTTACTAGATATAGCGCGGTTTGATTATCATCCCATTGGACTTTTTTTGACGAAAGGTAACCTATGTTATTCTTCAAGTTTCCAAAAATCTCTACACTAAAATTCTTCAAAGTCGTAAGATTGCGTGGCAAACAGAGAGAAATTATACCATCGCATTGGGTATTTCTGTGAAATTCTTAGTAGCAGCTCGAAGTCTGGATTTGTGCCCGAGTCTCGCCCCCTATTACATGGAACCATGGGACCTAAAATATACCGGCGAATTGTTGGTTACTTATAGTACCTACACCTCTGCCTAGCCCCTGCAGGGAATACAGGCGTGATGATAAGTTATCTAGTCAAAAAGTAGAATGAAAACGTCCTAGATTTCATTCCAAGTTCGTAATAGAAAATTCTCGTACCATTCCAATTTTCATGACGTAATGCCTAGTTTGAAGGCAAACTTAGGTTATATACAGACAGACTGGCGTACCTCCTAGGTAATAAATAACAAGACTAACTTGGCCAGGCACGTTTCGAAGTTAGGTAGATGAACAGACTTCTGTATTGTTATGCTTATGCGATGTGGTCGGCATCTTCCTTACAATCGCGCCTGTATCCCTTGAAGAGTTAAGCAGAGATGCACATATTTCACATACCTACAACACAACGAGTTCCAAGAACAAAGTCGTATATTAAAATGATCTAGTTGCAATGCGTAACTTAAATGTTACTTTTATACTACGAATTTTCACGTATTTTCACTTAGCTTAAATGTACGTGAAAATATAACTGATTCATTATATTTTCAAATAAAACTTAATAGTTGAAGATCCGTGTTGCAACTGGATAATTTTTCAGAAATATTTTTTTTTTTGGGACTCGTAGGAAACCCGCAATAGGGAGCGATTCTAATCTACTACTGCTAGGTACTATGGAAGTAACAGCTACGCTAGAGGCTTCAATTACCAGGTCGAGCAGTGTTATTGGGTTTTCTATGAAATTTCCAAAAATCAGTTTGGATTTTTTTTTGTGGCTGGTTAATGGCAATAGGCTCGCCGCTCGGTCATAGTTTACCGGTATGTTTAGGTCCCGCGTAATAGGGGTTATATGGGACCGAAACATGCCGGTGAACTGAGAGTACACGGTGTGTGTGCCAGCACATCAAGTTACCACATAATGTCAAATTTTCTCAGTTGATTTTGAACTTTATCTTCAACAATTTAAGTTTTAAAGTATTTGGAGAAATTTGACAGTTTCGTAAACCTTGACCTGCTGACGACTGTACATCAGTACACCTCCGCCTTCCTGGGGAAACAGGCGTGATGTTATGTGATCTCCATACATTCCTTGAAGGTTATACAATTAGTTTTATAAACTTTACTAGCGTCCCGCCCACGGCTTCGCTCGCGTGGTTTCTCGACTTTTCTGTACTATAATATGTATGTATCATACATATAAACCTTCCTCTTGAATCACTCTATCCATTGGTGAAAACAGCATGAAAATCGGTACTGTAGTATTTGAGTTTATCGCGAACAGACAGACAGACAGACGCGGCGGAAGACTTTGTTTTATAATAAACTAGCTTTCCGCCCGCAGCTTCGCCCGCAGCTTCGCCCGCGTGGACAACACGATTTTGACTGTTTAGTTTTTGTCAATTCTGGCGGGAAATTGCAAATTATCCTTACATATCTTTCCGGCTTTAACTTTATTATTTACCGAAATATAAACGCAGCTTATATTCTTTCCCAAGGTCTAGTCTATTTTTGTACCAAATTTCGTTAAAATCCAAACGGACTTTCATCCCCTATTTCATCCCCACACAGTTTGAAATGTCAAAAACCCCATATCAAATATTTAGTTATTTATTTATTTCTTATCAAGTGCCTAAACACAAAGTTTCAGCGTTTATCTTCAACAATGACAAACTCCCATACAATTTTTCATCCCTTATTACAACCCCTATTTTACAACAAAACGTAGCTTATATCCTTTCCCAAGGTCTAGTCTATTTTTGTTCCAAATTTCATCAAAATCGATTCCGGGGTTAAACTTGAAAGCGTGACTTTGTTTGGACTTCAAAACGAACTTTCATCCCCTATTTCATCCCCACACAGGTGGAAATTTCAAAAACGCCTTAATATAAAGTTTCATAGATTTATCTTAAAAAATGACGAACTCCCATACAAACTTTCACCCCCTGTTTCAACCCCTCAAAAACTTTTGCAGTAAAAGATAGCCTATGTCCTTTCTCAAGCTTTTTTCTATCCCAGTACCTAATTTCATCGAAATCGGTTGAGTGGTTTAGGCGTGAAAGCGTAACAGGCAGACAGACAGAAAGACAGACAGACAGAGTTACTTTCGCATTTATAATATTAAGTAGGGATGTAGTGATAATAATTAAAACTATGTATATGAACTTAACACTTTTAGTTTCTTTTTAAAACATTGGCTACCCATACTGATGTATTATGTGTTCACAATAAACACATTTTGTTATTGGCACAAAGCGCCACTTTTCTAACGCAACACAGAACGCCATTTGCTTTGTACCGGTTTATTCCGGCGCAATCCGCTTTTATCCACTCCCAGCCGACTATATCCGCTTTTTCGCGATTCTAGAGCAGGATTTACATGTGGATTCTTTTAAATAAGTATATAAAAAAAAATGCTATACTTTTAAGGGATTTTGAAACCGCCACAATAATATACAAGGTGTTTGGTGCATCGTTTGCCAAATGAAAATAGCCGATAGAAGAGGTCATCAGCTATGTCTTCAGGCCCAAAAACTCATTCCTTGTCACACCAGTTTTTTTATAACAACTTTTGAAAATTTATTTGGAAACATTCCAGAACTCAGCATTAAACCTTTAAATTAAAAAAATCTAATTAGTATTACGTTTAAATTTCAGTTTAATTTTGATGTCTACTCTTGTATGGTTCTATGATATTCAAAATTACTTGCTAATAACACCTAGTTCTTTTTTAAAAGCATCACAAAGTTTTTTGAAAAAGATGAATTTTATTAAAGCTCAACTTAAAATTGTTGTAAAAAAATAAATAAAAGCAATTGGGATCTTCGAATTCTTTTAAAATGTTCTCTAGTCTACCCCCTTTCCAACGGTATGCCATAAGCCAAAAAAAACTTTTGTTAACTTCACTAATTTGCTAAATGTGTAAGCGAGGCACATCGTGCTGATTTTCGATATTACGGTAAGTAGCTCTAGTTTTCGCATTTAACATGCTTTAAGTAGGTAGATACTGTTATTTGACTCTTACGCAGTCTCTTATCTCTTTCTTACATAGGGAACTAACTATCCTGGAACATGTTTTTTTTTATTAATAAGAACCTAATTACCAATTTTATTAAAATTGTCCGAATCTATTGCATATGCACGCGCGACATCTTCGGAGAAAGAACTTGTTTACGCAGCGGAAGTTGAAGCTAGGGCTTTTGTCACTATCAAAGCAGAAATACGTTTACGCACCACGACAGTCAAAACAAGATATGGCGCGTGCATACGCAATAGAGTCAGGCAATCGGGACAAAATTTGTAATTAGGTTCTTACTTTTTTATGGCATAACTCGGCAAACGAGCATGCAAGCTGCCTGATGGTAAGTTATGTTCACTGCCCATGGACATCTGCACAACCAAAGGAATCGCAGATGCGTTACCGAGCCTATTAAAGGAAGGGGGGGAGGAGAATCCTTTTCTCCTCCCCCCCCCCCCCCTTTCAAAGACAAAAGGAGAAGGAGAAAAGAGAGATACTGAGGGAGCAATTGGGTCTCCAGCGCTTCACACTCACCGGACAAAACGTAACAGTATGCATACAGCTACCGTGCTACTACTTACTACTACTTTCTTATTTTTTACTTGTTTGAGGAAAGTTTGTACGGTGGCCAGCACATCAAGCTATCACAATATGTCAAATTTTCTCAGTGATTTTGAGCTTAATCGTCAACATTTTTAGGTTTAAAATCATTTGAAGAAATTTGACAGTTATGTATAACCTGATGTGCTGGCGACTGTACCATATGTAAGAAAGAGATAAGAGACTGCGTAAGATTCAGATAACACTATCTACCTACTTAAAGCATGTTTAAATGCGAAAACTAGTACTACTTACCGTAATATCGAAAATCAGTCTGATGTGCCTACGATTACACATTTAGCAAATTAGTGAAGTTAATAACAGTTTTTTTGGCTTATGGTATACCGTTGGAAAGGGGACAGACTAGAGAACATTTTAAAAGAATTCGAAGATCCCAATCGCTTTTATTTATTTTTTTACAACAATTTTAAATTGAGCTTTAATAAAATTCATCTTTTTCAAAAAACTTTGTGATGCTTTTAAAAAGGAACTAGGTGTTATTAGCAAGTAATTTTGAATATCATAGAACCATACAAGAGTAGACATCAAAATTAAATTGAAATTTAAACGTAATACTAATTAGATTTTTTTAATTTAAAGGTTTAATGCTGAGTTCTGGAATTTTTCCAAATAAATTTTCAAAAGTTGTTATAAAAAAACTGGTGTAAAAAGGAATGAGTTATTGGGCCTGAAGTCATAGCTAATGACCTCTTCTATCGGCCATTTCCATTTGGCATACGATGCACCAAACACCCTGTATATTCATTAACTTAACAAATTCAATAAATGCAATAAAACGTAGGAATCGAAATCGAAATCAAAATTGAATAGGAGATTTAGGTGTAAATTGTGATTTTTCGCCGACTCCACTATTTTTCACCAAAATTTTCGACGATATTAAGTTTTAAAACTCAATCGTGAATAACTTATTTGTTGCACAATAAGTTATCCACAACAATTACAGTTAATTTGTTAACAATAACAATTTCTACTGCCATGTACCTATAGTCGCCAGCACATCAGGGTATACAAAACTGTCAAATTTCTCCACATGATTTTAAACCTTAAAAATGTCGACGATTAAGTTCAAAATCAACTGAGAAAATTTGTCATTTTGTTGTTACTTGATGTGCTGGCAACCGTGCCTACAATAAAAATAAAGAAAGAAAGAAATTTATTTGATGCAGGTTACACAACTAAGGTACATAAATTACAACTTCCGCTTAAAATTTACCTAAATGTATAAGTAGAATGTGTTATCACTACATAGTAAAAAACAAAGTCGCTTTCTCGGTCCCTATGTCCCTTTGTATGCTTAAATCTTTGAAACTACGCAACGGATTTTGATGCGGTTTTTTTTAATAGATAGAGTGATTCAAGAGGAAGGTTTATATGTATAATACATACATATTTTAGTATAGAAAAGCCGAGAAACTACGCGGGCGAAGCCGTGGGCGGGAAGCTAGTACCCGAATAATTTGCGAAAAAGAAAATAACATGACACTTTAGCCTCAATACAAGATGTTCTAATGACATATTTTCTCTTGTTTGCAGGTCAAAACGTGGATATAACACCTGTGGAAGCGGTGAGACGGATCGGAGATGAGCTCAGCGTGCTCTGCAAGGTGCCCTACCCCATCGACTCGTGCAGGTCAGTTGGATTCTCCTCTTTAGACTTTAGAGCCTCATTTGGTCTGGAAGTAGCGTTACCAGGCATTCGGATAAAGCCGGACGATATGCGGTGCGTATTAATAATTAATTATCACGCGCTTAAACGGTGAAGGAAAACATCGTGAGGAAACCTGCATGCCTGAGTGATTTTCTTGACGGCGTGTGAAGTCTGCCAACCCGCAGTAGGCTAGCGTGGTGGACTATAGCCTTAACCCTCTCTTACTGAGAGGAGACCCGTGCCCAGCAGTGGGACAATGTAATGGGTTAATTATGTCCGGCCAAAATAAACGGTGTCCGGCTTTTGTTAATAATGGTTATAACAAAAAGAGTTTAATTTTAACATATTTTTTTTGTCGTACCTATTAATACTGAGACACAAATCCTCAATATTGTAGGGTTTCCGCCCTTTTTACCCAAATGTCCGGCCAAACTGGCAGGTGTGTCCTGCTATTTGGTTTAGAGACCTGGCAACCCTAGTCAGTAGTGAGACCTCGTGGGAAACCGCTACCTCTTACTGCGAGCATATAAAACATACCATCACGCCTGTATTCCCCGAAGGGTTAGGCAGAGGTGTACTATTGTACACCCTCATTCCGCCGGTATGTTTTACGTCCCTCATAGTAGGGGGCGAGCCTATTGCCATTAACCGGACACAAATTCAAACTCCGAGCTACTATTCAGACAAAATTTCATAAAAAAAACCCAATAACAGCACGACCTGGGAATCAAACCTTACATTCTCTCACCCACTAGACCTAAGAGGCAGCTTTTTTTTGCATTATCTATGCTAAGTCGGTCATAGCGTGTGGTGTAATGAACCAAAAGACGCAGGTTCAAATCCTGGCCGCAGTAGAATTTTTCCTTCACTAAAATAACTTTACTGAAGAATAATGTTATGTTGTGTTGTTTTCAGGATGACAGTTGGCTCGACTTCTTACAGACTGAAACCTGATAACCAGCAAGGAGATGTTGTTTACACTGGACAAGGACTCAAGGTAATATTAAAAAACAAAGCTTTCTAGCAATGTGAGTCGCACATTACCTACTAGTATTCTTAACATAACATACCATCACGCTTGTATTCCTCGAAGGGTTAGGCAGAGGTGTACTAATGTACACCCACACTTCGCCCGTATGTTTAGGTCCCATGTAACAGGGGGCGAGCCTATTGCCATTAACCGGGAACAAATCTAGACTCCAAGCTGCTACTGAGAATTTCTTAGAAAAACTCAATAATACTTTCTTGACCTGGGGATCGAACCCAGGACCTCTAGCGTAGCAGTCGCGCTAAGGACTACTAGACTAATGAGGCAGTCTGCACTACGCTTCTGGCTACATTACGTCCAATAATTACGTGAGGCCCTTAGGTCTCATATCTCACCCAACCTCACGTGCGGTAGATATGGGGCTTCGGCAAATATCATGTAATTTTTTTTCCGCTTTAAAACAGTGGAATATTGGGAGAGACTTGGGATTATATTTATAAGTAAAACATGTTTCTCCACTATTATATCATTTATTCTTACGCAAAACAATCCTGACAGGATTATGCAAACTCTACAAAGTAGCAGTCTGTAGTTAGAAAATCTCACGTGAGATTAGGAGGATGGGGGAGTCTAACCAAATCTCATAACATCTCACCAAGCCGGGGTTGGGGGCGGGGGGGTCGCCAATGTTGCCCCCATACTCTTCAAACTGGAACACATTAATGTAAATAGGTCTTCAGACACTTTTACACGTCAATAAATTACACTTTTAGTATTGTACGGCGCCTGCGATCGACTTCAAAGAAATTCTGAAACAAAGTCGAGAGTATTATGGTCTATTTTAAATTCCAGATATAGAAATATTAAATACAGTCCCGGGCAGAGGTTTTCAGGAACAAAATACTTTATTAGGTTGTTGCAAACACATAAATTTCCCAAATCCACTATACAAGTCTACAAACTCTACTTAAAAATTAAAATTGAATTGACCCCCCCTTTTAAAGTTTATTTTCGATATTTTTTCATGAATATTCGTAAAAATACGTGCGGTCACATGCCCATGGGCGACATTGTATTTTATTCGGCGAGCAGGCAATGAAAAAACACTCAGCAAGAGGCATAAAAAAACGCAACTCTAACGCGCATCTCCAAGTGAACCGATTTTTATTGGGAGAAGTTAAAATTAATATTAAAAAAATATATAAATCCTGATAATACCTCATCTACCATTATCCCATCTCGGGCTTGTTTAAGTCCAGTCTTATCCTACAAAATGGAATAGCCTTGCGCTGTTGTGAAAGTTGCGGGCTATTATTTTTACTTAGATTAAACTTATCTAATCATAAGTATGTCAAGTTTTTGGGCTTCATTACCATAAAAGCGATATTTAATTAATTAATTGGCAATTTATTTGCATACGGGTCGAGGTGAATAAATGCGCAAATAAGTCCTTATCTTACATACAACAATTTAAAGAATTCTTTTTAGAAAATAAAATAATGTTTAATTAAGTTAAGTGGCTAGTGTTATCGGTGTTTTCGAAAGAATTTTCTAGTCGTACCTACCGTGTTTTGAGATAACGTAAACTACTCCTTTTGAGGTCGTCACAGAAATTAAAACTGCTATTACGGGTTTCTAAATATGTACCAAGTACCAAGTGCCTCAAACCAATGGCTTTGCAATAAGACTGGATGAGGAAGACCGTACGAGATCGTGTGTTTATGAAGATACCCGTGTAGAGAGGCGAGCTGTTCCATACATTTTTTGCAGTTTGTATGAAAAAGTGTTTTTTTTTAATAACCGACGAATAATATCTACGCAAGGGGGTCCAGAATCATGTATTGAATTCATGGTAAGCGTTTGTGCGTCGATGTCCCTTCCACCCTGTATAGAAAGAAAAGAAAGAAAGAAAGTTTATTCCGACAGTCAACACAATACAGAATATACAGCAATCAGTTTAAAAAAAACATATCCACAATTCACTTGTGCGATGTCAGAATGGGTCCCTATCTCAGCACTATGCTGCAGCAAGCACATCAAGCTGCAGCATTGATATTCTGATAGGGCCCACTTTATAGTCTAGTCGCGCGGTAAACTCCACTTGCGCGATTCAGGATTTGCTCGACGTAGTTCTATGTAGCGCGCTAGATGTCGCTACACTCGCATCCGGCATAGGATGGCAGCAGGTCAAAAAAGACATAGAAGAAGACTAGGAAAATTACGTTCATAAGTTAGTTAAGAGGATAGTATCCGAACCACGCTCCATACAAAAGAAGTTTGATCCTATCTTGAATTTTAACCAATGAAAACTAAACTAACTTAACCAATCTTATCATTAAAATACGTGTTCCTTGAACGTAAAACTTCATTTCAATACACGGTTAAAAAGATACGAGACATTTCACGAAGCACACCTAAGAATATCACTTGCCATAGTGCGAGGACTAAGACATAAAAATATAAAGTTAAATAGTAGCATTTGCATTAAAATTGAAAACAAAACAAACAAATATATGCACAAACAGGTTGTTATACTAAATAATTATTTGTACCTAACTAAATCATTATATAAATATAAACTAATTGTATGAGTTTTAATTTTGTCTATGATGATGATGATGCTTTGTTCCCAGGCTGGCGAGTGCGGAGCGTCGATAAGGAACATCAAAGAGGAATGGAACGGGAACATAACCTGCGTCCTACCGCCTCCGTCCGGCAGCATCGAGCTACAGGGCACCATGAGACTGCTTGTGGCACGTAAGTACCCCTCTATGTTATTTAAACAGTATTCTATCTTCATACAAACCATAGCCCATGGACATTTGCAATACCAAAGGAGTTGCAGATGCGTTACCGAGCCTTTTTAAGGAACGGAAGGGTAAAGGAGAAAAGGAGAAGGAAGCGGACTGAGGGAGGAATTGGGCCTCCAGCGCTCCACACCGTACGAAACGTAACAGTATGCATACTGCTACTTGACGTGGATATTCTGTGGGAGGGTAGTACTGCCCCGGTCGTGTCGACCCGTTCATTCTGGCATGTAGACATGCCAGCTAGGCACTACTACGACTTGTTGTCAGATGGACTTTTGACTACCACCAACCATTATTATAGGTATAATATAATGTAAACGGTTTATTCCATGGTATAGTTGCGAGCACATCAGATTATACAAAACTGACAAATTTCTCCAAGTGATTTTAAACCTTAAAGTGTTGATAATTAAGTTAAAAATCAACTGAGAAAATTTTGACATTGTGTGGTAATTTGATGTGATGACCACCGTACATAATATACTGCTTCGATCACAGGTGCCCCTGGACAACCTCGCCTGGACTCTTCGCCGAACCCGTCCTTCATGGATGGAGACAATTTCGTGGCGCAGTGCGTCGTGCCTAACGGCAGGCCCGCAGCCAAGATCACATGGTTCTTAGGTGAGTACCAATAGACTACCAATATACAATATGGTACCAACAGACAATATATTACCAATAGACAGTATAGTGGTAATAGACAATATAGTACCAATAGACAATATGGTACCAATAGACAGTATACTACCAGTAGGCAGTATAGGTAGTACCAGTAGAGAGTATAGTACCAATAGACAGTACATATAGTACAAATAGACAATATAGTACCAATAAGCACTGCTTTCTTGAATAAAACCATATTGGGATTGTTTAATTTTATTAAGGTTGGATATGACAGTACAACAATACAAGCGGCGGTAGCCTAATGGCTAGGGCGTCGGACTTGCGATCTTTATTCACTCTCAATTATCTTGTATATTGTTTACCACTTTATATAAACAGGAACTGTAAATGTGAGTACATCGTAGCCATTTATGTCTAAGTAGTTTATAGTTATCCTAGTTCATATTTTTGATGATGTGTATTCTTACACATAGTGTATCTGTTTTAGTTTGACATTGCGTTCTCATTTGCTGAGAACCTTCTTGTAATTTTAGTCCCGACTTCAGGCTAATTATGACATAAACCTCCAATGCACTCACATCCTGTTATCGGCATAATGTACCAGCAAATTATGTTAAAACAATATATTTTAAAAGAGTGTCCATGGAGTTTCTTGCCGGATTCTTCTCCATAGGATCAACTTTTTGGAACCGTGCAACTAGAGTCAATAACGTTTCATAAACGCTTGTAAAAGCTTATTTGAATTAAAAACATTTGATTTGATTTGATTTGATGTGGTTGCCGGTTCGAAACCCACCCATTGCACTACCGACGTGAACCCACTCGTAACACAAACATTTAACTTAGTACGAGGGGTTAACAAGATTACTAGTAATGTGCAAATCACATCGCTAGTAAGTTAAAAAAAAAAAAGATGTGGAGACAGCAGGTAACAGTTAAAAAATAAAAAGTATTAAGTTGGGAAGCGTTTGGAATATAAGAGTGACAGAGTAGATATATCAACAGGTAATTATCTGATTACGGATTATATACAGCTGGAATACAGTAAAGATGTATCTGTAATACAGTTAGGATTTAGTTAGAAAACAGTTATATGGGTCTAATTGGAATCCAGTTAACATCTAACTGGAATACAGTTAGGATGTAAAAGAAAACGGACAACGTTTGGGGCCTGAGTTTCATGAATTGGATATTTAAGATTATTCGAGGTCCTTACAAGTACATATTCACTGAAATATACCAAAAACTTATTAATCATCTCATTTCCAGGGGAGAATGAACTCCTTTCGGGCCTTTACCAGCCAATTGTGACGTCGGAACCAGGCTCTGACCTTCAGACCATCAGCCAGAATTTTAGCAAAACTCTAACGGATGATGACGACAACAAGATCTTGGTGTGTAGGGCGGAACATGAGGCGCTGGCGACACCCATGGAAGCGAAGAGGCAGCTGATCGTGCAGTGTAAGTTTTTTATGGGACCGTTTCACTATAAGTCTATGGAAAGCTTAATACCCAACTGAAACTGCCTTTTTGACATAAAATCTTTTTGGAAAAACAAAATCACAAAATGGTTTGTAAGAATGGACTAACCATAAATAAACATTACATTTCGTTATTATCATTACGTTTCTTCATTTCTAAATTACACAGAAACGCAGTCGGGTTTTTTAGTTTTTTGAATTACCGGTTTTTTAGTTTTGAATGAGTTTGTATAGTAATCTATATACACATGACACACACACACACGCATTAAGATTACGCAGATTATTAACTACTACTACTAAACTGTTACCGCCTTCACCGCGTGGAGGTACTCCCAGTTTATGTTGTGTTCTGATGCAGAATTTATACCTGGTGTCACTTTCACAGTTAAGAGGATAGTATCCGCTTCGCGCCCCATACAAACGCAGTTTGGCCCTTGCTTGAATTTTAAACAATGAAAGTCATTGAAATTTTGCAGTAACAATCTTATCATTAATATACGTGTTCCTGTAATATATAATTTCATTTCAATATACGGTTAAAAAGTAACACGAGCTCAAAGATTGGCAATTTTCGTTGAAAAACGGCCCAACTTTGTGCTAGTATTTCTCGACAATGTATCAATATAGAAAAGTTCTGATTCGAAGGAAACCCAGATAATATAGTGAATATTTTTTTACAAGATTTTTTTTTACATATTAGCAATATTATAGGAGTAATCTCCAAAATTCGGAACATACGAAATACGCGTGAAAATGTTGTTGTTTCTCCTCTCGGGCACGCGTTCGCATCGCGAGGGATAGAGACAGCGACAACTGTGCAACATTGTTGCGTTCGCGAGGGACTCTCCTCTTAATACTAATCTAACGACACCTTTGAAGCTAAAATCCATCAAGCTGTTCAGGCCGCAGAGCGTGCCAAACAATTATACATACATACTCTCGAAAAACATAACCCTCCTTCTTGCGCAGTCTGGTAAAATAGTATTTACTCGCAGTGAAGCAAAACGCACTCTCTCTCACACACACACACACTTTCACACACAAACGCATACACATACATAAAAACACACCCCTGAGCATACATGCAAACACATGCAAATAATAACAGCCGTTGACGAGTCGCTCATTCTCGTCAGACCCACCTAAACGCCAGGAGGCTGGCACTATCACCATTTTCGGGCTGAAGCTGGGAGCTGAAGGTAGACTGAACGTGACCGTGCGAGCCAACCCCAAGCCCAGCGCCACCTGGACTGTGGGTGAGCTGGTGCTACAAGCGCCGCGCCAGTCCGAAAACGGAGAACTCACTGCCTTGGAACCACTATTATTGGTAAGTTATTTATTTTTACCATTACGCCTGTATATATTGATTCCTCGAGGAATTTATTATTATTATGTACACTACCTACACCCACGCGTCGCTAGTATGTTTAAGTCCCATGTGATAGGGGGCAAGCCTATTGCTAATAACAGCGCACACTCCGAGCTGCTACAGAGAATTTCACAGAAAAACTTAATAACACTTTGCTCAACCTGGGGATCAAACCCAGGACCTCTAGCGTAGCAGTCAAGTTAGTCTAGCTAACGAGGCAGTATAGTTTCACGGCAGTAAGAATTGACACATCAACCCTAAGTTTAAGTTTAAATTACTATAGTTTCAAAGAAAGTAAAAATATTAATTATCACGCGTTTAAACGGTGAAGAAAAAATTGTGTGGAAACCTGCATGCCTAAGGGATTTCCTTTACGGCGTGTGAAGTCTGCCAAACCCACAGGCTAGCATGGTGGACTATAGCCTAATCCCTCTCGTCCGGAGAGGAGTCCCGTGCCCAGCAGTGGGACAATGTAATGGGTTGATGATATCACGCCTGTATTCCTCGAAGGGTTAGGCAGAGGTGTACTGATGTAACACCCACATTTCGCCGGTATGTTAAGGTCCCATGTAATAGGGGGCGAGTCTATTACTAACAACCGGGCACAAATCCAGATTCCGAGCTGCTACTGAGAATTTCATATAAAAACCCAATAACATTTTGCTCGACCTGGGGATCGAACCCAGGACCTCTAGCGTAGCAGTCACGCTTAAGCCCATGAGACTGGGTGTACATATAGTATGCGTCTGCCTAACCCTTTGGGGAATACAGGCGTTATGATTTGGTATGTTATTGCAGTTACGTTTACAGAGAATACCGATGTGAAGTAGCAGTATGCATACTGTTGCGTTTCGTATGGTGAGTGTGGAGCGCCGGAAGCCCAATTCCTCCCTGAGTCCCTTTCCATCTCCTTTTCTCTTTCCCCTATATTTTCTTACGCTTGGCAACACATCTGCAACTCCTTTAGTATTGCGGATGTCCATGGGCGGCAATGACTACTTACCATCAGGTAGCTGGCCTGCTCGTTAGCCGAGTTAGCCCATAAAATACCCTACAAACCGAAACATAATAATGTTAGCACATTGTTGGTAGCGGCAGAATATTTTCTGATACAGTGGTACCAATACACACGAACTCAACGGTAGAGTACTGCCAACTAAAAAAAAACACAATTTTGTCAACAGGGCAATGGCTACTACAACTTAACCCTGATCCTGTCCCGCATCTCCAAGGAGGACGTGGACCGCACCTACTATCTGCGAGCTGACAATGGACTCGGCAACGAAGATTTCGCTGTCAGAATCAGCACTATGGACGAACCAGCTGGTAAGTTGTCGGCAATGTTCGGGGATTTTAGGATAGTCGGCAATGTTAGGGATTCTAGGATAGTCGGCAATGTAAAGGGATTTTAGGATAGTCGGCAATGTAAGGGATTTTAGGATAGTCGGCAATGTTAGGGGATTTTAGGATAGTCGTTAATATAAAGGGATCTTGGGATAATAGATATACATGGAAAAAATATTTAAAATAAAAACAATACGTTATAGACACCAGCCTAACACGATTACTTGGGATTCCTGCATGTTAAAATTATTGAGTTTTACATGTGGAGATGGGTAAAGGGGAAGATGAGAAATTAATTAGCGGTTTATGAATTTCGAAAAGTCAGGAGAATAGAAAAAATATTTTAATTAATATTATAAAACACCGTTATTTTTAATGAATAATTAATAAATGGGGTGCGTTGTTGGAGAATTGTGTAGTAGACGAGGCGCTTTATTTTGTGTTAATTATTTCACCGCCACTGCTCCCAAAGCGGTGAAGGAAAACATCGTTAGGAAACCGGCATGACCTAGACATGTGCCATTTTCAAACTTGGCCCGCGTACTAGATTACGGCCCACTTTCTCTCACCGAGAGGAGGCCTTTATCCCAGCAGTGGGAACATTATAGGCTAATTATGTATGTATGCTTTGTAATGAATAAATCAAAATTATACCATATTGACTACTTGTATGTTCCCTACAGCACGAAAAGCGAAGTCTTCCTTTCTGGTATTAGACATATACGGTAAGAATTACATTCAGGAATGATAATTGTAAATGAACGGTACATTGAATGAACGCCTCGCGAATGAACGTTTTATTTTAAAGATTTTCATAGAATGTTTCTAGTCTAGGAGACCGAGTGTAGCTTTTGGTTAAGTATTTGATGCATTTGTCAATTTTTTTTTGTAGAGTAACTTTAAAACTAAAAAAAAACTTTTAAATTTTTCATATGGGATTCTTGTTTTTATAAAATCTATTTTGATAACTAATTTCTTGTCTTTTGACGAGCACGAGTGTTGTTCCCTTGTGAAACATTTTTACTCTGTAAAATTATTAATTTACTCTGACTGTAAACTGAATACCTATTTTAATGATACATATCTCCTCATGAGCATGAATATATTTTTCTCTTTTTTTTCTATATTTTTTAAACTGTTATTATTGTTTTGATTGGCATGATTTGTCGAATTTTTTACATTTTATAGACGTGTGACCTTTTATAATAATCTATAAATGAACCGCATGAGTACCTATTTGAAATATGATGTAGATAGTGCGATGTTATATAGATGAAATGCTCGAAATTAATTTTTTTTTTCATTCATGGAAACATATGGACTTCCGCTTTGTTGGTTGTTTATTTTAAAAATTATCAATTTATTACTACATAACATTACTTAGAAACTGATTATTTATTTATCCTTTAAGACAATATCCTTCAATTCTCAAAAAACTTTTAACGAAATATGACACCTAACCTTTTTATGTTTCTACCTAGGCATGGAGCTAGACACAGGTGCAATCGTCGGTATCGTCGTAGGAGTACTAATACTGCTCGTAGCTCTATTCCTGGCCGTATTCGCCTACGCTACCGATAGATGGTGCTTCGCTGGTAAGTCGCACTATTTCTTCTATATTATAGCATTTGTCTGTTGAATTGATCAATATTTTGGAGCATATTTTGTCAAGGGAATAAATTTTTTAGTTTGAATTATATTTAAGCTAACCATTTTTTGCATGAAAGAGCATGTTGAAAATCATTTCAATTAAAAAATCCAGTTAAATTCATGCATAATTGAATTAAGTGTTAATCAAACTGATTTTCAATTTAACGAAGTTATTGTTGTTTATTCTTTGTTTGCTCCATGAATGTTGATGATTCATTAATTTGGTAGTGACGTCATGATTGTTTTATACCATATAGTCCAAGAGCCTCGAAACTAAATATTTTCGTCATCATCACTTATAATTTTCTTGATAACTGGAAATGACAATAAAAAACAGGATACAATTTATTGATTTTTATTTTCAAGATAAATTGTCTAAGATTAACCAAGTTTTTTTATTGATATTTCTCAGAAACTGCATTGTGATTTTGACCATGCTTTTGACAATCGCTTTTTTTTTTCAAACATTAAATTAGGCATGCGTAATAATTCCTTGTTCCTTTAATAATAAAATTTTATTAATAAGTAATAAATTTCTGGCAGGCTCACGGGCTGTTGGTCGATAGGTAAAGTTGGTAAAAAAGTAGTTAAAATTTAGTAAAACATCACAAAATCACTCCTAACTGTTTGAAGCTTGCACTGTTTGGTTCATAATAATGGGAAAAGTTTTTTTGTGGAATTGTTATGGAAAATTGTGCCATAACAATATTTTGTATAAAATTGGAACATTAAAATGACGTAATTTTGTTATTTTCCTAATATACCTATTACACTGTGCTTATGTATGTATTTATTTAATAAAAAATTCTGACACCAAAAGTGTTGCTTTAAGTATATTTGTAAGACAAAATAAATCCATACATAGCTATTATTTTTGTGTATTTATTTGGCACAAAATAATAAATTCGTCTTATATTTATTTATTATTTGTGTAACATTAAAAAAAATTTGGATCTTCCGTTACAATATCGTTATAGCAAAACATTCCTCTCGAAGAAACAATTTGAATTGAATTTTTAGTAAAATGTTTGGCTGATGTAGACTTAGAAATTTCAATAATAATAAAAGTGCAACTTTGGCAGTGTTTCCTTTGGCTTTAGCGTATACAAGTGTATTTATTAAGTTTATAATTATAGCAATATTTTGAGCGATCAAGAACGACTAAAAAATTAAAAATTTGAGCAAAAATGCATGATTTATATTTTAATTACTGTTTGGCGCATGTTGATGATCATGAATAGTTATTTATTTATCATAATAATAACAATTAAAAACGCATGAATTTATGAAATGGATTAAGAATGTCCTACTTTTGCATGTGACTGTCTAATTTGGATAAAATTCATAACATGTCTTCTTTTTTTAATGTATTCACTTTTGTTGTGTTATTTATTTCAAAATGGTGGTGGTTTAGAGGAATCAAAACGGTTTCCTCACTTTTTGTAGCTTGTATTTAGGCCTTGGGCTTTAAACAAGTCAAATTCATTCTTCTTTTTTTATTTTTTGGGTCTCTATATTGGTTTTCAAAAACTAACTTGATTTGGTTCCGATTTATTGGTGTGGGTTCATTTTGGGTTCATTAAAACCTTCATCTTTGTTTTTACATCATTTTTTGTATTCGCACAATATAAGTAGAGTAATAACAAGTTACCTAATATAAAATGAGAATACAATCTATTTACTCGAGCAATGTACTTGACCAATGTTTGTCTTTTGTCTATTAAAAATAATTTCTCTCACATTAAACAACAATTTTCTTAAGTCTTTGGATTACTGCATACTTTTAAAACAATTAATCAATGAAATTTACTGTCTCAGTCCAAAAGACTGATTTAACATAGATTATTTATTTATTGATATATTTCGAAAATTCGATTGAATTTGATTTTAGCTATTCGAATCTTTAACAGCAACAATATTAAGATTCTTATATATTTTGATGTATGAGTTGCAGTGTATCTATAATACATATTTACCTATACTGACAGTGAAAATTCATAAACATAATATTGAAGTTTAAAAAAATATATTTATCAGTTAAATATTACAATAAGCATAAGGCCCAATTCCCATATCACATAACACTCACAAAAAAAATGGTTGAATGTTAAAACACGCTTTTGTTAATAATTGTACTAAGAGGATACCTAATTTGGACTATAGCTTAACCTCTTTAAATTTAATAGGAGGCTGACCCAATAGTGGGACAGTGATGAATACAATTTAATTTAGTGTGGTTTATAACTCTTTAAATCCGACGTTTCAAATCACTTTTTCACGGTGGCTGGCACGAGACGCTGTTTTTAAAGAATATAATATCTACAATAAATTCCGTGACAGTAGCGGTATTTCAATGCCTTTATTCACGTATACTATTAATATTATAAATAATTATAATGAAAGCGTGTTAACAATTTCACCGTTTTACCGAATCGCACAAAACAGCACAAAACACAGCTTCTTACCAGATATACAAAAAAAAATAGCCAAGTTCTTGATCGCTTGATGTATTGTATGGCAGGGCGCTCTCACCGCACCGACATCCCCGACGGGGCAGATTCTGAGGCCCCCCTTCCACCCCACGACGACATCAAGGGCTCGGAAAACCCCTCGCATGACCATGGAGACTATATCAGCAACGGGGACACGAAACACCCGGAAAAAAAGCCGGACACGGCCGTTTAAGCGTAAGTCGGTAGCTGTCACGACTTGGAAGTCGGTGGGACTCGGAAGTTTTGAAGTCTATATATAATTTGCGAGTTTTAGTGGTTCTTGCCGAACAAAAAATACGTTAATTTCAGTGTCTAAAGTGTAAGTCCGAAATTTTAATTGGGGCCAATTTTGGGATTCTGATCTAAAAATGGCCATAATTGTTTTTTAATCTTAATATCAGCTTGCAAAGCAAACACTATACTTACTAGTTATAATAAACCTATTTAAAATAGAAGACGTTTTTCTTAGAGTGCGATCAGTAGTATGAAGAAATATGCCATTCTGTTTTACATTACTGCGTGACTCGGAATAGTGACGTTCTTGTTTGTTAATTAAAATTGTAATAATATATTTTTTTCAAGAGTAATCATTTGCTGCGTCTACTTTCTATTGAATAAAATTTAAATTATTAGATTATTAATAATGAAAAGTAAAATTAAAACATCCGAGATCCACCAACCAATTAAAAAATCTCAAAAATGTTACACTAAAAGTGACAGCTGAATCACTATTTTGGACTTAACGTTTAATTATTTAGTGTCGTTTAGTGCCACACGTGTTTAACATTGTTACTTATTAATAAATATTGTATTTAAAATAAATGTATGCAATTTAATAAAAAAGTAAAAATTTTAAATTAATAATGTGAAATTTTTGAAAAGAGGTATTTATGGACGCTTTCAGAAGGATATTTTAAAACATTAAAAGCTTAAGTATTAAACAAGGACATATAGAGCACAACAGTGTCGTATCTCGAATTGAGACGATATTTTTTTAAATTTCATAAAATCCATGACAGTAGTTTCAGCCCTCATCAAATTTTCTTATTCTTATCATTCCAATAATTTTACAGTTTTCATTATTCTATTCCGATATACACTTCTGAATGCGTTCGACTATGAATCTAGAATAATCGATATCAGTGTAATATTTGACGAAAGATTCTCATAGTTCCATATGTATAATATACCTGTCGCTCTCATGTCTAACGGGATGTGACGAGACAGTCGAGAAAAAGTTAAGAGATCCATTCAACTAATCAAACTTAAAAGAAAAAGAAATATTGTGAATTAGAAATGTGAATACCATTACTTCTCCTTCATAGTCAGCTCAAATAATGATATAATGGCTGGCCATCGACAACAATGGGTCGCGGGTTCAATATTCGTTCAGTATTTGTTGTGGGGTAACGTATTGTAAAAAGAAAATCATGGAATATCTATAAAAGAAATGATTATGAACTTTTGAACTGCCAAGTTGTATTGGACTTTCTTTTTCTCGGCTGCGAAAATGTTAAATTACCTTATGTAGTATACTCGGCAAAGAAATTAGTTTATTTGGTTTAGTACAATACTGTCACTTGAACACCATGAAACAAGGTCTCTTTTCATTTGTAACATCAGTGCGACAATACCATAGTACACAATAATTAGAATTGTTTTCAAAACTCATTTTCTTAGCCGAATGTACACGTATGCCTAAGAATCTCATTACAAAAATAGTTTTTTCTAAATATATCTGTGTAACATCGAAATCCCAACGCGTAAGTTTAAGGCATTTTTAATAAAAAAAATAGTAAACATTTGGAGCACATTTTTTTGTAAAATACCGTGAAACCATTTTTGAGACTTATTGTTAACTTAAAAATAGCATGTAATGTGCAATTGAATAATTAATTTGCAAAATATTGTTTATTTAAAATAGGTCTTATTCACCTTTCGAATGATTTCATTTAGTTTAAGGTAGGTGGGGAGACCAATTAATGGCCTGGCAACTTATGACCAATATAATTTGGTTAAACGCCTTTTTGAGTAAGTTTATCTAATTAACTGTTATTGAAATGCAATAAGACTATGGATAGATTTAGGTCAGAAAGGTATTTAATTTTTCTATACTTAAAAAAACTAGCTGCTAATTGGTACCTCCACCTTATAATATTTAAGTTTATAATGTGTTCGTACCACCATATTAATATTTTTGTATATATTATGTAATAAAAATAATTTCTTAATAATAAGTTTTTATCCATTTTCGACAAGCTATATTTTATTGATATATTAAAACTAAATCAAATATGATTTTTAATTGAAGTAAAATTTATCAAGTTTTAGTCGGACATTTTAGTTAAGAATATAATTTTTTGAGTTAAGTATAGTAAAATTTTCGAAATTGATCCGATATTCATATTCTACTTGTTTTTTATAAGTTTAGTTACATAAGTCACCATGATTGTGATTTTAAGTATTTGTAATTAATAATAATTAAGAATTTATTTTTGTACCAAGTTTGTTTAGTTTTAACGTATTTTTAATTAGCGGCCCATTACAGAAATAAGGTCAATTAGTAATAAAAAAAAGTAAAGACACTGCCATTTTGCACTTTTTGCCAAAACATTGCGTCTTTTGAATCAATAAGCTCAAATTATTTCTAAGCTAAATACCCTTTTTAATGTACGCCGAACTTTTTAACTAAAATAAAAAAATATACAAAACATATGACATGACAGAAAAAAGTTTTTACTGTCTTATTTTCTTTTGCTAAAATGTTTGCCACCAATTTTAGATTTTTTATTTTTTTTGTCATGTTGTATGTAGGTTTTTATAAAACTTAATAGTTTAGTGTGAACACTATCAATGTCTATGAGTAAAGGTTATGACGAAATATTATTGAATATAAAGTATTTATTAAATAAGAATACGATGTTTTATTTTATCGATAACTTTTAGGAGACAGAAATTGAAATATTTGTAACATCAACATCAAATTAAAATCACTAGCTCCTAAACTATAAAACGTAGTTTTTTTTCTATGGAGCCCTACTTTTTTATCTTTCTGGGCAAAACGTAGTAAGTATTTGAAATAGTTACTACTATTTCCCTAAAACGAATGAAGTTTCTTACAAATATATTTTTTTAATAAATTTTCTATGAATTTTCTCATCTGCCTGCTGCCTATTCTTCATGGAAACATAATTTTCATGGCAACATAATTTTTATTATAATGATGTTCAAAATCAAGTCTCGAAACAATCTTATTTGTACTCGCATCTACACGTCAAGTTGTACAAACCCAGTTCACGCTGACCTCTTATTGCATGGAAAGCTTATACAATGCGAGATCAGCTTAAACTGGTAATGTGTAGGTTCCCCAGGTCGAGAAGTATTATTGGGTTTTTCTATGAAATTCTCAGTAGCGGCTCGGAGTATGGATTTGTGCCCGGTGAATGGCAATAGGCTCGCCCCCTATTACATGGGACCTAAACATACCTAAATATACAACATAACAGTCACTGTGGTCGTACGACTGTACATTAGTACACCTTTTTTGGGAATACAGGCGATATGGTATGAATGTGTTATCACATAGAATTCGATTTTAACAATGTAAATTTAAATTTTAAATCTACCCTCTTCTCTGGAAGGATGATACTCATTAATAGAGAACGGGTTTTGTTCCGTGGAAATTTTCACCTTAAAATATTTTATAAGGAAAAGGCATCGTAGAAAAGGACACATGACCAATATGTTTTCATAGTAGAAGCACCCACATCGCTAGTTTAAACTAAAATATGGTGATTGGATGGAAATTCTTCTTACATCATGTTGGTATGACGAGGTATTCCACGAAGCACACCCAAACGAAGCGCACCTAGACGAAGCACACCTAAAGTATTCCACAATTAACAATATCGTTGCGTATTTGATAAATAACGTCTGAGTCTTTTTAATTAAGTGTGAACTCCAAAGAGTTATAATTATTAGTCTAAAGTCAAAAAAATATTTGTCCCCGCACTATAGCAAGTGAAATTCTTAGGTGTGCTTCGTGGAATAGAAAAATAATTATTTAAAATTTGTATTTGAAGCCCATCTACGGGTGTGCTTAGTGGAATACTTTAGGTGTGCTTCGTCTAGGTGCGCTTCGTTTGGGTGTGCTTCGTGGAATACCTCGGTATGACTGCCTGGGGTACGCCCAACGATAATTTACAATATGGCATAGATATTATGTATCGTACATCCAGATACCATACCATCACGCCTGTATTCCCCGAAGGGTTAGGCAGAGGTGTACTAATGTACGGTGCATATCAAGTTACCACAATATGTCAAATTTTCTCAGTTGATTTTGAACTTAATCATCAACACGTAAGTTTTAAAATCATTTGGAGAAGTTTGACAGTTTTTTATAACCTGATGTGCTGGCGACTGAGTGTACACCCACACTTCGCCAGTATGATTAGGTCCCATGTAATAGGGGGCGAGCCTATTGCCAATAACCGGGCACAAATCCAGACTCCGAGCTGCTACTGAGAATTTCTTAGGAAAACCAAATAACACTGCTCGACCTGGGTATCGATGCCAAGACCTGTAGCGTAGCAGTCGCGCTTAGGACCACTAGACTAATGAGGCAGTCACATCCTACATCCAGATCGATCTAGAAAACTTAAAAAAATAAAAAAAACAACTATCGAGAGAATTTACCTAATGGCAACACACTAAAACTACTTTTTACGTATTTTATCGCATTATATTGATATTATTTAATACCCGACATGACCGTGGATGCTGTAAAGGATCCGAAATGTCAGGAATTAAATAATAACGGGATAAAATCCGTAAAAAGTAGTTTTATTTCAATGTGTTAGAAAACAGTATCTAATGGTAACATTTCAACATTTTCTATATTTTTTAAAATTCGTTTTATTAGTTTTGATCTGGGTGTGCAATAATGTTTGATATGTCATCATCAAAAGCTAGTTGTCTTAGATAAGATGACCTTGACCTAGTTTTTAAAGGTCATTCCTAATTGGAAATTCAGTTTACGTAATTTGTTATCAATATTTAAATTTCCAATAATGGAATTCGACTCGAAGCACGACTGTCGAATACAAAATACAGGTTGTTCGAATTCGAAATAACTGTGATCGTCTGAAGTTAGCCGTTCCGAGCTACCGCGCCGGTAAAATCTCTTAATTAAAAGTGTTTTTATTAAAGTGTTTTTATACATAAATATATTATAGTTTTTATATATAAATTGTTGGAAGAATGTAAACAACGCCTTTGCATTACAACCTTATTGGTTCCACTTGTGGCGCCATCTTTCCTTCTTTTTCGGGACACAGCTTTGCCAAACGTGTTGGACTTTTCAATAAACGGATTTAATTATTGTACTCTTAAATCGTATTATTTCTACATAAATAACTAAAGAAAATAATCACAAATACGAAACATATACGACTCCAATTGTGATTAGGTACACCGATTCTTTCTATTAAAATTTACCACTGCTAAACCACTTGCGGATAATTTTAGACAAGCTTAGTTATTTCGATCAAACTGTAAATATGAGACCTTAAAGCACCTCCGATAACATAGTGTAACAAATCAAAAAGTTAAAATGTTCAGGGGCAACAGAAAAGTTCAACATATTTCGTTTTAAATCGACTACCTTGCATTTTTAAAATAATATACAGGGTGGAAGGGACATCGACGCACAAACGCATTACATGAATTCAGTTCATGTCTGGACCCCTTTGCATTGATATTTTTCGTCGGTTATTAAAAAAAAAATTGCTTTTTCCTACAAAAATGCAATACCTACACGGTCCAAATGTATGGAACAGCTGATTTAAAAAAAAAATAAGCGACGAAAATTTTCAACGCAAGGTGTTCCAGAATCATGAACTGAATTCATGGTAAACGTTTGTGCGTCGATGTCCCTTCCACCCTGTATACATGTGATATATTTATGAAAACTGTTATTTAATGGAATTATTAAATTTAGAGTGTGAAGTGACAAATAGGGCTATTTATTATTAGGACGACACGTAATTTGAATTATTCAAGTTATTACTGTATTTGATCGGAGGTGCGATATCTAAAATATATCCTATCAAATAAGAAAAGCATGGTCACAATCGATTCATAACCAATATTCTCGTTCACTCTAGCTTGATTTTTACTGCACACAGCGCGGGCTCCTTACTTAATATAAAAATTATATTTAAAGCAACTCCTATTATTTTCACATTTAACTTAGAATAAGAAAATTTCAATTGCAGGCAGAAGACGAGACAACACAAAGAGCTCTGGCGAATCGTAAGTATTGTTATATTAATAAATAAGTACTTGTGTTGGGAAACTTAGATATTAACAATTATAGGTACTTATTCTATGAAATGATATGAAATAAAACTATTTTTTTTTGCGGATTTGTAATTCTTCTCTTCCTTAGCGAAATGCTGGTCTTCCGTTTTTCATACATTCTCTCCATATGCCCAGGCCATCTTAGCATATTCTTCTCAATTCGTGTCAATTATTTAATGCTGAAAACGTCAGCATGATGTGGTTATTTCGCACGAATATAGCTCGCCCGAATTGGCAAATTGACACCTTTTAAATATATTTTTTGCAGTCGATTTGGATAAAGACGGTATTTGTGTGCGAAGCGCTACGCAAAAAAAATTAGATGGCTGTTTGCACGAATAAAAAAATATATTAATTGGAAAATGTGTCGATTCGCTCTTCGGGGCGAGTGAAATTTTTGCGAATTCACTACTTACCCGGGAAATCTTACAAAGAATCCGTTTAACGTTTATGAACAACTTTTACAGTGGGGACCACCACAGAACCTCAGATCAAATAAAAAGTTAAGATGGAACTTTGCGAACAAAGAAGTGAGGCCGGTTGAAACTACGCCTTATCTTGTCAGTCGAGCTTTCAAGCTATCGAAAGCTCGACTGACAAGATAAGGCGTAGTTTCGGTATTGTTATATAGTGTAAAATTATGTTTGTAAATGGCTAGGCGTAGTTTTAACCGGCCTCACTTCTCTGTTCGCAAAGTTCCATCTTAACTTTTTATTTGATCTGAGCACTGAACAAATCCGAGAAAATATTATCTCTCGTGATTACAGTTTGTTCGAAATAAGTAAGCCGATCGGAAGTTATCTGCAAGTGGTTTAGAAGTGGTAAATTTTAATAGAAAGAGTCGGTGTAAAGATAATTAGAGTCGTTTATTTTTCACATTTCTAATTATTTTTTTACTGATTTCGATATTTATGTATTAAAACACTTAATTAAACGATTTTATCACCGCGGTAGTTCGGAACGGCTAACTTCCGATCGGCTTACTTATTTCGAACAAACTGTAGGTACTCAAATTACTTTTTTAAATCACCCCGTAAAAAGTAGTTTGTATTTCATTATTATTTTGTAGTTTATGTAAACACGGATATACTGCATCAAGCTATACATTTCCAGTATAGACCTCACATTGTGTAGGAATAAAATACAATGAGAGGTTAGTTTATTTTGGACATGTATAATTTGATGTGTAGCCGTGTGAACACTCTTATATTTTTTAGTGTTGACATTAACTAGATTTTCAAATAGATACTTATTGTTACTTATGGAGCGGGTTAAAAGGATAACATATTTTATATTATGAAAGTTTCTTATTCTACGAACTTGCAAAAGCTGCATACAACTTTTGGTTGTCCTATCATGATAATTTTCAATCTAGTTATGTCAACGTTTTGATTCTTTAAATGTAAATAGTAGGGTTTTTTTAACACATTTGTCCTCAAATTTCTAAGCGTTGAGGTGGTTAACTCAAATAAACGAAAATATAAAAATGGAACGACTTTAGTACGAAATAAATAAGCTTTCTTACTTAGAATCGAGTCGTTTGGACCTAGCTAGGGCTACCACACCAATGTACACACGACACATTAAAAGTTTGAATTTCTATCTGGCGGGTGGGACTCGCGGTGGCTTAGCGGTCATCTTGCCCGCAGTCGTATGTTTCCTTCACTAAAAATAACTTTATAATTTTTGCATGGGAAATGCCTAAAAAATACAAAAAGATAATTTAATATAAAAAGTCGTAACAAGTCTTCGAGTAATATAACCATACCGATAAACTAAAAAAAAATTGAAAGATAGGTAAACAGGTTTTTTGTCAAACTATGGTGTGGTAACACTAGTTAGTTGAATCGAACATAAAACGTGTTGAGTATGTAACACTTGGAACTGTGCCTTTTCCTCAGAATTCAATTTGATAGAATCACACACACGTTTATTTGGTGTAGCCACAGTATTAAACCTTTTACTACTTCTTTTAATTCGATTTTTAAAACTTTAACTTTTACATTTAAGGCTAAACATTCAGCCTTGGGCGCAAAATTCAATTATTTTTTTGGGGTTTCACAAATTGTTCCGCTATAACACATTCTAGGTACATGGCAGGAGAATTTGCGACATCAACAAAAACTTGTTGATGATTGAGTATTAAAACTTTTGCTTAAAATCGTTAACATGTACTACATACTACATAGAATGTGTTATAGCCGAATAATCAACCGTTTAGCCTTAAACTTTTTTATTCTTTTATTCATCACAGTGCTATCCGTCAAAACTTACTGTTACAAAACTCTATATTATGTATCATAAATATATATGGAATATTATCAAATTTTCCCCAAATATTATTTTAAGTGCTACCATACTTAAAATATTATTATGAGGGCTTTATTCAAAATTGTTGCCATACAAAAAATATTTCTTCCCGCAAGGACGCCGGCCGGGGATGTGCTTTTAGAGTCTGGCAACACGCTTCCTAGAACGTACGTCTAACATTTGTAACTAGCTTTGCTACTTTTTATATAATATAATATTATAACTTGAGATCTAACGCAAACACTACATTTAACTTGGTATAAATTACATTATCGATATTTAAAAGATAAACACCCTAGCAAGTTGAGTAAAAAAATAGAATAGTATAATAAAAATGGAGAGTACTTAATAACTGTTCCTGGTGTACTGTACTATTTAATTATGAATTGAACCAAATTTTTAACCTCCTTCAAAAATAGTAAGTTCTCAGTTTGACCCGTATGTTTTTATGTATATATGTTTGTCCGCGATTAGGGTCGCCAGGTCGCCAAACGCAATAGCTGGACAGACTAGCCAGTTTGGCCGGACATTTGGGTAAAAAGGTCGGACACCCTACAATATTGAGGATTTGTGTCTCAGCATTAATAGGTACGACAAAAAAAAATATGTAAAAAAAGCCGGACAATACGGAAAAATATGTAGAAAATGTCCGACTTTATCCGGACGCCTGGCAACGCTATCCGCGCTTATCTTGCGTTTAGCTAAACCGCTTTTGATGCGGTTTTCAAAAAAGTATTTTAAAGTATCGTGTTTGCGTTGGGTCTGTTTGTAAATATATAAATATAATGAAACGTCGACACACTGTTTAAGACATCTGTAATGGTTTCTTTATAAAATTATACTTACATATTTTATTATTTAATAACGAAGCAATATACTATACAGCAGTTGTTCGTTGTTTCGTAATATTTAAGCTTGACTCTCAACTCACAGCTCATTTTCATTCTTCACGCTATTATGGGCTATGTAATAATCATTCACTAATAAGTTAAAATATACACATGTACATAGTAAACTAATAATTGGTCAGAAAACTGAAAATGTTATAGGTAATCATGTTGCGTGAGATTTGAATAATTTCGTTGTCTGTTCAGACATAGAATTCGAAGCACATATCACGCAAGTAACATCAGCAACCCATTGCTGCCTTATGGTTATTGTATATCGAAGCATAGCGGATGCTTCGATATACAATAACCGCTTTAACTAAAGTAAACTTTTTTTAAAAGTTGTGCAATGTGGATCGCACATTACCTCTCTTGTTAACCCCTCGTACTAAGCTAAATGCTTGTATTACGAGTGGGCTCACGTCGGTAGTGCAATGGGTGAGTTTCGAACTGGCAACTGGAACATGAACTGAACATGAACTGCAACATTATTGCAAGTCCGACGCTCTTGCCATTCGGCTACCGCCGTTTCTAATATAGTCCCCCAGTAGCTATCATTTCCTATCATCGTAGTTGTTGTTGTCAGCAACCTTTAACCTTAACACATAGACTTCAATAACTCAGTAACCTTATTAATTCTATTAAGTATTCCACCATTAATTATCATTGAAGCAGTTGGTTGTCAGCAACCATTGATGATTGTTATTGTTAGTAGCGACACGGAGAGCGCGGTGGGAGGTCGGGAGAAGTCGCGGCTGGCGGGGCTGAGCGCGCGGATGAGGGCCGTCCTCCCGAGGGCCAAGGATAAGGTGCAGGCCACTGAGACGCAGGCAGCCGACACTGAGGATAAGGTGACAAATCTAGAATATTTTTTTTACCTTCTAAACACCCAAATCGCATTAAATTTGAAGGTTGCCTGAAAGAAATCGCAGTTTGCGATAAGGCCGCCCATTGTATGTTTTTATGAACAATTGTGTCCTGTATATTTGTGTTTTTATTGGTGTATATCAAGTATATATAAATAGATAAATAAATTCGTTGAAATGATTAGACATTGAACTACCTGTAAAGGCAGTCGTGTTGGTTGTAAGAAATAGTAATGTCTTCAATAGATGATGCTTACGTTGCCTAAAGACGTAAAATGTGCAAGAGAAATTCGACATCACAGGCAGTGGTCTCGGTAGCTTAGGTGGTAAAGCGTCTGGTGTACTTAACCAGAGGTTCAAACCCTGCCTGAGATTGAATTTTTCTTTCACTAGAACATTTCTCAATATTAATGCTAAAAAATAATAAAAAATAAGCATGATTAGATATATTGTACGAACGATTTATTAGACGTAGATAAATGTAAAATAAGTAAAAAATAAATAAAGGAAACCGGCGAGATTAACACGAAATGCTTCGTGGTTAGGAAGTGAATGATGACGGCTGACAGGGATGAATGGAAGAAAAAGTACTACTAAGTATACTGGGAGAGAGGTATGAGGATGATGACGATAATAATACTACAAATAACATTAACAATGTAATAAACAGTTAACACTTCATTGGTGACTGCCTCGTTAGTCTACTGGTCCTTATCGCGACTGCTACGCTAGAGGTCCTGGGTTCGATCCCCAGGTCGAGCAAAGTGTTATTGGGTTTCTATGAAATTCTCAGTAGCAGCTCGGAGTCTGGATTTGTGCCCCGTTGATGGCAATAGGCCTGCCCCTTATCACATGAGACCTAAACATACCGAAACGTGGGTGTACCTTAGTACACCTCTGCCTAACCCTTCAAGGAATACAGGCGTGACGGTATGATGGTATGTTAGACAGTTAACACTGAAGAGAAGGGGTTTCGATTACCGAGTACTACAATAAAAATATAATTATTTCATATTATTTTGTAAACAACTACAACAACAACCATGGTTAACTCCCATTTTTTTATTGCAGCCTCTCTCAGACGACAAGAAGGGCGTGGTGTACGCCGAACTGGTGCTAGGTGAACAAACCGCCACGGAGAAACCACCCCCTCCCTCCACAGAATACGCGGAAATTGTCTACGCAGATCAAACTAAAGAAAACAAAGATACCAACTAGGGTTACAACAACCTTGTGCTTCTGTTGTAAAGGTTACAAATAAGCAACTATATATGAACTTCTAAACAGACTTAATAGATTATATTCTGGTTACGTTAGCCAATAATTTCAAAATATGGTTACATAACCTGGCTCTACGAATTACAACTACATACATAATTATATATGTCACCGTAAAATTGCAAACATATCGTTAGATCATAATCTATCTTGCGAGATTGTAAACCGAAAATACAATTTAACGCATTATTTTTTGGTAGATCATAATCTATCGAAGCGAAACCGTCAAATTGTGAAACGGCATGCGACGCAACGATTATTATATGTACACCTAGTACATATAATAATCTCGTTCACTTAACTAGATGAAGAAATTAGCTCTTTCCTAAACCAACCAAACAGAGAATAATCATTAATTTTTAACTTGGTTAACGTAACCATGAACTTCGAATACACCCGATACAAGATCAAATTTATCAATTTGTAGACATTTTTAAAGATATATTTTGTATTGAATCATACTGCACCTGAGTATTTCGCGAAGTTACCTAAAACTTTCTGAAATTTTGTTTCGCGAAATACTCTATTCTATATCATCAACATATTTTGAACGGCCGCTAAATATATAATATAATATAAGAGTATATAATTTTAATATTACTAATAAAAAAATGTTACCTTCGTTTTAAAAATCATTCAATTCATTTCACATGATTGTGTTATGATCATTTCATTTCATAATCATTTTACACATCATTTTCATCATAATTTCTCTGCTAAATTCACCTTTCCATCATCATTCATCATAATTCATAGAAATTATTCATACTTTCATAACAAAAAAACTCATTACGCCATTCTATGCTGGTGACTGGTATATATATATATATATTTATAAGAGGAGGGATACGCGAGATTGTGTATCATCGTAAACATCGCTACATCATCCAACTCACCTTTTAATTCATACTTATTATTTCAGTTATCATCTTCGCGTCAATTATCGTCATTTTATTTCTCATAATCATCATTTCAAACATTATAATCATCATTTAATTGTCATAATTAAATTATTCTCATCATAATTTAAGTATCATAATTTAATTATTCTCATTTTCATCTTCATTTTAATTATCTCCATTACCAATTAAATTTCCATCATCATTTGATTTATCATCATTACTAATTTAATTTCCATCTTTATTTGAATTATAATTATTATCACTTCAATCATCATCATCATCATCAGCTGATCTACTTAAGTAGCATTTTCTTTGGCACGAATTTAGTTACATTACCTGTAATTAAATCCAGTCAAAAATTATAATTATAAAATTGGTTTGAATACGCGTGCCTTTCAACTAACAAAATATCATCATAGAAATTGATATTATCAAAAAATACATCACAAAAGTTATAAATTTAAATATTTATATAATTTAGTATTGGAAATCGTCCACCGAAACAAATTAAAAGATTTATATTTATTACTTTTCTCTTTATGATAAGAAACAAGTTACTTTTCTTTAATAGTTTTAAGTTGTTTATAAGTTTCTCGTTCAAATTGACTTTGTAGGTAAAAGGACTGATATATTTTTTTATTAGAAAGATTTTAGTTTTGATTAGAAACGGTAAACATTTTCAAAGAAATACCTTATTTTCTATAATGTTTTGGGAATCATTTTGTAGACTTTAGTAATTAAAAAATATTGGTTATTAGTACTTAATTTAATAAGTACTATTTTCTGGAACTATTGAAAGTCAATTTGTTCGAGCTAAAAGTAATCTCTGAAAACTATTTAATTAATTATAATATTTCCTAAGTGTAAACGTGTGTGCTTCAATGGATAATATTTTTTTGTATATTTGTTTATTTTTGAATTGGCGACTGTGTATATCATAAGGTGCAAAGCAAATCTATACACAACTTACCCAAGTACAGACGGCTATAGGTCAAACTATACAATTTCAGTTTAAGCTGATCTCGCATTTTATAAGCTTTCCATAGAATTAAAGACCAGCGTAAACTAGATTTGTGCGTACAACGAAAAACAGCATTACATACATACTTACTTAGATTATAAACTACGAAAAGCCTGACACCTAACAGCTCCATTAAAAAAAAACAAATAAAATGATTCAATGTCGCCAATTGATAAAATTAAAAGCTTATGTTTACTGCCTTTTTGCAGATATTTTACGTACAAAGTAAATTTATTATAGTTAAGTATAAATATACTAATATATGTAACTGTCAATGCATACTGTATTTACAAAAATGCTTATCGTCGGTAAAACTCAAATTATTGCACAAAGCTTATTTTAAACCATACATAGAAGAGCTACTATCATACTTAAGAAGATTATTACTGTAACCAATATCTGTAAACATAAAGGATCTTAAATTCATACTGTAATTTCATTAATTTATAAAATTAAAATATTTTTATTTATAAATGACAGAAAGTAATCTACTGCAAACTATGATTAAACTTTTTTAAACTCCAATGTTTTATACACCAACTGCCATCTAGTGGCGGGAGTTCGAAATTTATATTTCCAATTTCTGTTAATAGATGGCGGTGCGTTAAAATTATGACTAGTAGCTTTAAGGTTCCGTATTTCAAATTATATTTGTATTTTTTTATAATCATTAAGTTAGGGTACAAAAGGAATTTATTTTTACTAGTTACGTTAAAGAACAGAGTCAAATCTATTCCTGATATTGTGAGGTGGAAATGTTGTGATAAAATACGGGTTTGACATTTAATTCCAAACGAGAATAAAAATTATACAAATAGGTAGGTATTTCGAACGTAAAATTCAGAGTTATTTAACAAAACTGACTACTAAAATTATATAGAAAAACTAGTATTACGAAGGCCAGCGTTCACAAAAGATTTTTTAGAGAAACATTCAAAATTATTAGCGATTCATTTTTAATAAAATATATAATAAACATATAACCAACAACTATAAAATATATAACCGACGAATAAATTTATTCGTAGATATTCACTGACATTTCCACCTCACACAAA
The DNA here is from genome assembly GCA_958496365.1 of Subacronicta megacephala. NCBI lineage: Eukaryota > Metazoa > Arthropoda > Insecta > Lepidoptera > Noctuidae > Subacronicta > Subacronicta megacephala. The sequence goes on along the minus strand of OY292541.1, from coordinate 7,054,262 downwards.
GAGATTTATTTCCAATCCGTCCAGATGTAAATTAATTTTAATGAATATATTTTATTTTTGTAACTATTTTAAGTTTTACAGTGCTATACATAGGGTGCTTAGATAAACAGAAATACCTACAATGTTATATTAACTAGTTTAAGCTAATGGATTTTGAAATACTTAAATGTTTTTTCTTGTTTTACTATTTAACTGCGCATCAATAAGGCTGTCTGTCCATTACTATAATTATGCAGATAAAATCGTCTACCTTACTTTAGAAATTGAGTATCAAAAGCAAGGACAAAATATAAATCTTTAATTGGATCCATGACCAAAAGTAAATACGATAAAGCAAAGCCAATACCTACTTAGTATGACTCACTTTCTGAGTCGCATATTAGTAGAAGAGTAAGCAAGAAAACGTAAAAATAATATGTTTTTATTTTGAATCCAATCCAATTGGTTGAATTAAGTGCAGTGATAGCCTAGTGATACGACCATTGGACTGCCAAGTCAAAGGTCTCGAGTTCGAATCCAAGGCACGCACCTCTGACTTTTCGAAGTCATGTGTGTATTAATAATTAATAATCACGCGCTTAAACGGTGAAGGAAAACATCGTGAGGAAACCTGTATGCCTGAGAGATTTTCTTGACGGCGTGTGAAGTCTGCCAACCCGCAGTAGGCTAGCGTGGTGGACTATAGCCTAATCCCTCTCGTTCTGAGAGGGGACCCGTGCCCAGCAGTGGGAAAATTTAATGGGTTGATGATGATTTTGAATCCAAGCATATTATTTAACTTGGTTGCTATATAAAAGTATTTATGCCAGTATGTGTACCGAATACACATAAATGTTGAATTGACTGATGCCCCTGCCAATTATTGGCGGCTGGGTTATTTCAAAAATATTTTTTTGTATATTCAGTTAACTGACGGTTAAGAACAGGGGCCGTATTACCACGTATTAATGCCATCATTTTTACGTTGTGAGAGAGGGATGCCGCTCTACAGGATATATAGTGGCGTCCCTCTTTCACAACGTAAAAATTATGGCATTAATACGTGGTAATATGGCCCCTGACTTCCAAACCAACATTATATAAGTAGGTACGCAGTTAAATATACAAGCAAGTCTATCTTTTTGTATAATAGTATTATAATTACGAGTGTTCACTAGCGCGGTTCTACACAAATGAATGTTAAATAATTGCCGTTTGTATTTATTACAGCTTTCTCTTGTACTTACTACTTTTATCTTGTATTTTTAAATAAAAATGTGTCATTTTCATCGTTGTTTCATTTTAAATTCTTTGTCTTGTTTTCTGTATATAAAAACATATTTTTATAAAAATAGTCTCTGTTGTATTGTATCCCACTGTTGGGACCCTCCCCTAATTTAATCCAGTACTACACTTCCTCGCGTAAGGCCGTTGGTCCACCGCCACCGTCACCGGGACTTCACCGTCAACGAGATTATTTCTGGCCGAGATCACGTTCACGTGACGGCGATCGTTTGTCCACCGCGACGATCCGATCTCGGTGGTTCAGTCATTTGTTTCACAACTACTCCTTCTGCTTTTGTACGTAAGAAGGCGTAGGCGATGCAAAGAATTTTTCGTTTCTCATACTCGGAAAGTAGTGTTTATTTGATCTGAATAGCGGGTGGAAAATGCTACTTCCCACCCTTGGGCGGGAATAACTCATAGTAATTACTTTCCTCCCTGGGATGGAAAGTAATTTTGAAAATAGAACAAAATTTGGTTAGGCAGTCAGCTGTAAAAATCTAACATAATTATTTTATTAATAAAAATGAGTTTTTTTCATCATCATCATCATCATCAACCCATTACATTGTCCCACTGCTGGGCACGGGTCTTCTCTCAATACCAGAGGGATTAGGCTATAGTCCGCCACGCTAGCCTACTGCGGGTTGGCAGACTTCACACGCCGTCAAGAAAATCTCTCAGGCATGCAGGTTTCCTCACGATGTTTTCCTTCGCCGTTTAAGCGCGTGATAATTATTAATACGCACATAACTTCTAAAAGTTAGAGGTGCGTGCCTTGGATTCCAACTCGAGACCTTTGACTTGGCAGTCCAATGGTCATATCACTAGGCTATCACTGCACTACCGACACCGATGACCAAAATTTCAAAACCCACGCCAATATCATCGACACCGAGGCCAATATTTTTGACAACGACACCTATTATCGAAAATATTATCGACACCGACGCGCGACGCCCAAAATATTATCAAAATCGATGCAAATATCAATAACTAGCTTTCTGCCCGCAGCTTCGCCCGCTTTTCAGTTCTGGCGGGATATTGCAAATAACACAAATATATCTTATCTTTCCACCCGTGTCTTTGCTCGCGTAGACCACAAAATTACTGTTTATTGCTCCAGTTTATTATTTCACAGAAATATAACTTGCGCAGGCTTCATGTTGTAATAGCTAGAGCAATGTTCTTTCATTCCAATTTCCACCACCATTTCTGACTCCGCAAACGACTTCAGATGTCATGTATTAATAGCAGCTGCACTGTTATTTTACGAAGTATATTATTCACCCATTTAGGGGACGAAAAACTTCAATTTTTCATTGTTTCAATGTTTCAATGTTTCAATTTTAATTTTTTTATTTTTTTCTACAATTCTACTATTTTACTATTCTACTATTCTACTATTCTACTATTCTACTATTCTACTATTCTACTATTCTACTATTCTACTATTCTACTATTCTACTATTCTACTATTCTACTATTCTACTATTCTACTATTCTACTATTCTACTATTCTACTATTCTACTATTCTACTATTCTACTATTCTACTATTCTATTAATAGATTTGTAATTGTAAAATAAATTGTCGTTAGGTTACAACTTGTTTTTCTTCTATATCGAAATATTGAAATATTGAAATATTTAAATATTGAAAAATTACTCATATTCTACTATTCTACTATTCTACTATTCTACTATTCTACTATTCTACTGTTCTACTGTTCTACTATTCTACTATTCCACTATTCTACTATTTTTCTACTTTTCTACTATTCTACAAATCTATTATTCTACAATTGAAACAATTGAAATATTGAAATATTTCAATATTTCAATATTTCAATATTTCAATTGTTTCAATTGTAGAATAATAGATTTGTAGAATAGTAGAAACGACGACGTGAATATTGAAATATTTCGATATAGAAGTAAAACAAGTTGTAACCTAACGACAATTTATTTTACAATGTTAAAATTTTTCAAAATTTTCATTTTTCAATTTTTCAAAATTTCAGTTTTTCAATTTTCAATTAAAAAAATCTCAAATTGAAAAATTGAAAAACTGAAATATTGATATATTGATATATTGAAATATTGACAAATTGATATATTGAAATATTGAAATATTGAAATATTGAAATATTGAAATATTGAAATATTGAAATATTGAAATATTGAAATATTGAAATATTGAAATATTGAAATATTGAAATATTGAAATATTGAAATATTGAAATATTGAAATATTGAAATATTGAAATATTGAAATATTGAAATATTGAAATATTGAAAAATTACTACTATTCTACTATTCTACTGTTCTACTATTCTACTATTCCACTATTCTACTATTCTTCTACTTTTCTACTATTCTATAAATCTATTATTCTACAATTTTACAATTCTAAAATGAAGAATGTGAACTAATTTTGATGATTAGCACTCATATTCTCTGTCAAAAATAAAAAATACTTGTGAAAGAATTACTTCAATATGTCAATTCGTTTCCGATATAGAAGTAAAACAAGTTGTAACCTAACGACAATTTGTTTTACAATGTTAAAATTTTTCAAAATTTCAGTTTTTCAATTTTTCAAAATTTCAGTTTTTCAATTTTTCAAAATTTCAGTTTTTCAATTGAAAATTGAAAATTGAAAAACTGAAATTTGACATATCGAAGTAATTCTTTCACTAGTATTTTTTATTTTTGACAGAGAATATGAGTGCTAATCATCAAAATTAGTTAACATTCTTCATTTTAGAATTGTAAAATTGTAGAATAATAGATTTGTAGAATAGTAGAAAAGTAGAAAAATAGTAGAATAGTGGAATAGTAGAATAGTAGAATAGTAGAATAGTAGAACAGTAGAACCGTAGAATAGTAGAATAGTAGAATAGTAGTAATTTTTCAATATTTCAATATTTCAATATTTCAATATTTCAATATTTCAATATTTCAATATTTCAATATTTCTAGAATTGTAAAATTGTAGAATAATAGATTTGTAGAATAGTAGAAAAGTAGAAAAATAGTAGAATAGTGGAATAGTAGAATAGTAGAACAGTAGAACAGTAGAACAGTAGAATAGTAGTAGAATAGTATAATAATAATAGAATAGTAGAATATTAGTAATTTTTCAATATTTTAATATTTCAATATTTCAATATTTCAATATTTCGATATAGAAGTAAAACAAGTTGTAACCTAACGACAATTTATTTTACAATGTTAAAATGAAGAATGTTAACTAATTTTGATGATTAGCACATATTCTCTGTCAAAAATAAAAAATACTAGTGAAAGAATTACTTCGATATTTCAATTCGTTTCCGATATAGAAGTAAAACAAGTTGTAACCTAACGACAATTAATTTTACAATGTTAAAATTTTTCAAAATGTCAGTTTTTCAATTTTCCAAAATTTCAGGTTTTCAATTTTCAATAAAAAAAATCTCAAATTGAAAAATTGAAAAACTGAAATATTGATATATTGATATATTGAGATATTGAAAAATTGATATATTGAAATATTGAAATATTGAAATATTGAAATATTGAAATATTGAAATATTGAAATATTGTGATGGATTATGGATAGAAATACAACCACCAAGCAAGATCAACTTAGATATATTCAAAGGAACACGGCAGCAACATATCTCTTAGGAAAAGTCACACAGAAGGGAAGATGACAGATCATCCAGAAAAAACAAAAATTACATTCCGTTTGTAAAGTAAGCTTAAGTAGGTAATACGAGAGACCTACTTGTGCTGCCAAATACCAATAACAATCTTATGGTATTGTGTTTACAAAGACAGTTCTAATACTAGCCCTTAAACCAATACCTTAAGAACAAACTCAACAGTGTTTATAGTTAATACATAGGTATCTACCTATCAATATTTAAAACTAATAATATCACAAAGTTAACACCAAGAAAAGTTAGACTGATGTTATAAGCGTAAGTTACAAGTTATACAAACATAAACCTTTCATGAATTGATCATGTTTCTCCTTAGTCAAAGGCTTTGTCAATATGTCTGCAATCATTAATTCAGTTGGCATATATTTAACATTTATAATATCTTTATTTATGTTTTCTCTAATAAAGTGATGCCTTACATCAATGTGCTTAGTTCTTCCGTGATACATACTATTAGTAGATAATTTAAGAGCAGATTGGTTATCATTATACAATAATACTTTACTATTCATACCTAGTAATTCTTGGACAAAACTTCGTATAAAAAGAGCCTCTTTACATGCATCTGACAGTGCCATATATTCAGCCTCTGTGCTGGAGAGGGCAACAGTTTTTTGCTTACGACTTTCCCAAGAAATTAATGAATTACCAAATTTAAAAATAAAACCTGTAAAAGATTTACGATCAAATTCGTTTCCACCCCAATCAGCATCAACATAAGCAGTTACATCTAAACTACCTTTTTGAAATACTAACCTATAGTTCAACGTGCCTTTTAGATACCGAAGAACACGCTTCAATGCCTTCCAATGATTCTCAGAATGAGACTCATTGAATTGACTGAGCAGACTGACAGCATGAGCGATATCCGGTCGGCTGCAAACTGCTATGTACATAAGACAGCCAAGTAAACTCCTGTAATGAGAATTTGCATTTTCACTTTCCTTTTCACATTTTAATAGTTTAATTCCTTTCTCTAATGGTGTTTTTGCAGGTTTGCAATCCACCATATTAAACTTCTCTAAAACTTTCTTTATGTATCCTGACTGATCGAGAGTAATTCTATTTTGGTCTTTATTTACTCTCATTCCAAGAATGTGGTGAACTGGACCGAAATCCTTCATTTCAAATGTGCTCATGAGGTCCTTTTTGATTTTTTCTTTCAAAGACGAGTTCTTTGCAGAAATTAACAAAATATCATCCACGTAGAGGGCAATTATTATCAATGCGCCATGTTTTTTCATGTAAAACACACATGGTTCTGAAGAAGTCCTTTTGAAGTTCATTTTCTCTAATAAAACTTCATTTATTCTTTCATACCACATTTTGGAAGCTTGTTTTAAGCCATATATAGCCTTATTTAATTTATAGACCATATGTTCTTTACCTTTTTGAATGAAACCTTTTGGTTGTTCCATATACACATTTTCTTTAAGGATACCATTTAAAAACGCAGTCTTTACATCGAGATGGTCAATGTTCATGTCATATTCTGCAGCAATAGCTAATAGAGTTCTTATAGTCGAGTGTCTTACCACAGGTGAAAAAGTTTCTTCGTAATCGACTCCATACTTCTGGGAATAACCTTTCGCTACCAGACGAGCTTTGTATCTCAAAAGTTCACCATCAAGACCTCTCTTCTTTTTAAAGATCCATTTGCACTTGATTGGTTTCTGGTTCTTTGGTTTCTCAGTCAGAGTCCAACATTTGTTGTCATTAAAGGACTTATATTCTTCCAACATGGCTTTTCTCCACTCAGCTGCTTCTGTGCTGGCCAAAGCGTCCTGCACTGTGTCTGGTTCATCATCATAGCTGCACAGCCTTTGGACTAACAAGCTGGACATTTCCTCCTCAACATCATCATAATCTGATGAATCTGATGTTATCTCTTCCAGCGTTGATTGTCCTGGAATATAAGTTGGATCCGCAGAATTATTTGATTCTGTAAGGTTGTCAGTCTCACTGTCTGAGTCATTTACTGTTATTATGCTCGGCCGTGTTTCTAATTGGTCATCAGAAATCTCTGGTCTTACAGTAGGTGATTCAGACTGTTCATTTTGTTGTGAATTCCCCAGGCCTAATTCTAGATTCCGGACAACACTCACAGGTTTCCTGGAATCATCATTATGAGGAAACTCAATATGCTCAGAGTCAAAATTATCATCATGTGACCTGTCACTGTAGAATTTATTCTCCAAGAAAATCACATCTCTTGATTTGACACACTTATATGACTTTGCGGGATCCAACAATCGGAAACCTTTTGTACCTTCACAGTACCCTACAAAAATATACTGCTTAGATTTTAAATCTAGTTTTCTATGATTCGGTGTCACAGCATAAGCAATGCAGCCAAAAATATGTAGGTGACTAACATCTACCTTTTTGTTGCTCCATTTTTCTTCAGGCACATGCCCAATTAGGGCCTTGGTTGGTGACCGATTTTTGAGATATACGGCGGTATTCACTGCTTCCGCCCAAAATTTGTTGTTCAGGCCTGCGTCTCTCAACATACATCTGGTTTTTTCGACAATGGTCCTGTTTGCTCTCTCTGCCACACCATTCTGTTGTGGCGAATATGGGACTGTTGTCTGATGTTTGATTCCGCATGCTTTCAGGTACGCCTGTAATTTACAACCAACAAATTCTCCACCATTATCACTACGTAGAATTTTAATTTTGTGATTAGTTTCATTTTCCACTAAGGCTTTAAAATTCTTAAAGTGTTCGAAGACTTCATCTTTACTATGCAAAAAGTAAACAAACGTTTTTCTGGTGAAGTCGTCTATGAACGTCAGAAAATATTTAGCACCACCAAGGGAAACCGTTGGCATTGGTCCACATAAATCCGTGTGTATTAGACCAAGTACCTGATTTGCCCGTGTATATGACTTCCTAGGGAAGGGAGCACGAGTTTGTTTACCCTCGATGCATGGAACACAAGGATTAAAACTATTTTGATTATATTTCATACCTGCGACCATACCTTTACTCATCAGTGCCATACTTCTGGAGTTCAAGTGGCCAAGTCGACGGTGCCACATTTCTTGAGACTCCTCTGGTACTATACCCTTCAACGACCTAGATGAAGCAGTCATGACAATTTCATCACTAGACTGAAGTTCTTCTTTGGCGACTGTACTGAAAGAAGCAAAATCACTTTCGCCCCTCCTCACACACAAAGGCTGATCAATGACATCAAGTTGATAGATGTCATTCGTAAGCGTGCCAGTTGCCAAAATTTCCTCCTTGTCAGATATGCTACATTTCTGTTTGTTAAAAACTACTTTATAACCCTTCTTTACTAAAGAACTAACAGAAAGCAAATTTGCTGAAAGATTAGGCACATAATAAACATCTTTAATTGTTCTCACACAGTTTTGTAACCTAATACGCACATTACCTTGTCCAGCTGTTACTAGTTTTTCGCCATTTGCAACACTTACTTGTGATGAGTTTACCTTAATATTACTTTTAACAAAAAAGTTAAACCGCCTTCAAAAAATAATAAAATAATTTTGTCTAAAACAGTTTGGGAAGTCGGTGACTTCTATTTGAGTGGGTCTTTTGTTTTCGTCACCGACTTCCCAAACTGTTTTAGACAAAATTATTTTATTATTTTTTGAAGGCGGTTTAACTTTTTTGTTAAAAGTAATTTTATTTTATAATTTTTAGTGGAAAGTTTTGTTTAGAAGTACTTGTTAGCCAACTAAACGCACTGCTCCAATAAGACAGCGATGTTTCGGAGTAAACGATAATATCATCGATGTAAACAATTTTTAGATTTTTGTTGATATTTTCAAAACTACTCAACTGATTTCGATAAAATTTGAACGGGACCACCTCTGAAGTATAACCTAACAAACAAAAAAACAATCATTAAAATCGGTCTTCAATTGGCGGAGATATCGCGTAACATACATACAAAAAAAAAAAAAAAAAAAAAAAACATACAGACGAATTGAGAACCTCCTCCTTTTTGAAGTCGGTTGAAAAATCACAAAAAAGGTCTTTACTGTTGCACATATGACTCGACGCACCGCTGTCCACATACCATACATTACGCCGAATGCTTGCTGAAAGCGCTGTCAAAAGAGCTTTAGAGAAATCCTTCCCAGGTTTGTCCTTGACAGCCTTCTTTTCCTTCTCAAATTTTTTATTGCTATTCTGCAGGCAGTCCTTGATAAAATGGCCAGTCTTCTTGCATCTGTAACATTTAGGTGCTCTCCGCGTTGTCAAAGCCATTGCTTCTTCTGTGTTGTTTCTTCTTTCATGTTCTTGTAAAAGTTTTCCTTTCACTAAGTCACTGGACAAGTTAAGATTAGAATTTTCTAGGGCCATAATCAGCGGATCATAGTTGCTTGGTAACTGAGCATAATGATAGCCAAAAATTCATCATCCAGAGGTGAATTGATATCATGAAGTTGTTGCGACAATTCCTGAAGCTTGCCAAGGTAGCTTTCCATGCTATTATGCTCTGTCAATTTCATGCTAAACAACGTTCTCAACAAACCTAGTCTGCGGCAGAGCCCTTTATCTTCATAGGCCTTGCTTAGGTTGTTCCACGCCTCACGTGCATCCTTTGCATTCCGTACATGAGGAAATGCACTCGTTTGCACCGACAAGCATATTCTAGCCAGTGCTTTCTGCGATTTTTTTATTACTTCTTCGCTAAGTATTGCTTTTGGTTCACCATCGATAGTATCCCAAAGGTCTTCATGGATTAGTATCATCTTCATACAAAACTTCCAATTAGAATAATTTTCCATACCTCTGAGTTTTTCGATGGCTTGAAGTGGTGAAGTATTTCCTGCCATTTTTTTTTTCAACTTGCATGAGAAATGAGGTTATGTAGATTTTCTTTTATTTCGATAATTTTATGCGAAATATTTACGTAAGTACTCGAACAGATTTCGATGCCTGGGCCCATAACCTGATGGATTATGGATAGAAATACAACCACCAAGCAAGATCAACTTAGATATATTCAAAGGAACACGGCAGCAACATATCTCTTAGGAAAAGTCACACAGAAGGGAAGATGACAGATCATCCAGAAAAAACAAAAATTACATTCCGTTTGTAAAGTAAGCTTAAGTAGGTAATACGAGAGACCTACTTGTGCTGCCAAATACCAATAACAATCTTATGGTATTGTGTTTACAAAGACAGTTCTAATATATTGAAATATTGAAATATTGAAATATTGAAATATTGAAATATTGAAATATTGAAATATTGAAATATTGAAAAATTGAAAAATTGATATATTGAAATATTGAAATATTGAAATATTGAAATATTGAAATATTGAAATATTGAAATATTGAAATATTTCAATATTTCAATATATCAATTTTTCAATTTTTCAATATTTCAATATTTCAATATTTCAATATTTCAATATTTCAATATTTCAATATTTCAATATTTCAATATTTCAATATTTCAATATTTCAATATTTCAATATTTCAATATTTCAATATTTCAATATTTCAATATTTCAATATTTCAATATTTCATTATTTCAATATATCAATTTTTCAATATTTCAATATATCAATATTTCAGTTTTTCAATTTTTATTATGAGGAAACTCAATATGCTCAGAGTCAAAATTATCATCATGTGACCTGTCACTGTAGAATTTATTCTCCAAGAAAATCACATCTCTTGATTTGACACACTTATATGACTTTGCGGGATCCAACAATCGGAAACCTTTTGTACCTTCACAGTACCCTACAAAAATATACTGCTTAGATTTTAAATCTAGTTTTCTATGATTCGGTGTCACAGCATAAGCAATGCAGCCAAAAATATGTAGGTGACTAACATCTACCTTTTTGTTGCTCCATTTTTCTTCAGGCACATGCCCAATTAGGGCCTTGGTTGGTGACCGATTTTTGAGATATACGGCGGTATTCACTGCTTCCGCCCAAAATTTGTTGTTCAGGCCTGCGTCTCTCAACATACATCTGGTTTTTTCGACAATGGTCCTGTTTGCTCTCTCTGCCACACCATTCTGTTGTGGCGAATATGGGACTGTTGTCTGATGTTTGATTCCGCATGCTTTCAGGTACGCCTGTAATTTACAACCAACAAATTCTCCACCATTATCACTACGTAGAATTTTAATTTTGTGATTAGTTTCATTTTCCACTAAGGCTTTAAAATTCTTAAAGTGTTCGAAGACTTCATCTTTACTATGCAAAAAGTAAACAAACGTTTTTCTGGTGAAGTCGTCTATGAACGTCAGAAAATATTTAGCACCACCAAGGGAAACCGTTGGCATTGGTCCACATAAATCCGTGTGTATTAGACCAAGTACCTGATTTGCCCGTGTATATGACTTCCTAGGGAAGGGAGCACGAGTTTGTTTACCCTCGATGCATGGAACACAAGGATTAAAACTATTTTGATTATATTTCATACCTGCGACCATACCTTTACTCATCAGTGCCATACTTCTGGAGTTCAAGTGGCCAAGTCGACGGTGCCACATTTCTTGAGACTCCTCTGGTACTATACCCTTCAACGACCTAGATGAAGCAGTCATGACAATTTCATCACTAGACTGAAGTTCTTCTTTGGCGACTGTACTGAAAGAAGCAAAATCACTTTCGCCCCTCCTCACACACAAAGGCTGATCAATGACATCAAGTTGATAGATGTCATTCGTAAGCGTGCCAGTTGCCAAAATTTCCTCCTTGTCAGATATGCTACATTTCTGTTTGTTAAAAACTACTTTATAACCCTTCTTTACTAAAGAACTAACAGAAAGCAAATTTGCTGAAAGATTAGGCACATAATAAACATCTTTAATTGTTCTCACACAGTTTTGTAACCTAATACGCACATTACCTTGTCCAGCTGTTACTAGTTTTTCGCCATTTGCAACACTTACTTGTGATGAGTTTACCTTAATATTACTTTTAACAAAAAAGTTAAACCGCCTTCAAAAAATAATAAAATAATTTTGTCTAAAACAGTTTGGGAAGTCGGTGACTTCTATTTGAGTGGGTCTTTTGTTTTCGTCACCGACTTCCCAAACTGTTTTAGACAAAATTATTTTATTATTTTTTGAAGGCGGTTTAACTTTTTTGTTAAAAGTAATTTTATTTTATAATTTTTAGTGGAAAGTTTTGTTTAGAAGTACTTGTTAGCCAACTAAACGCACTGCTCCAATAAGACAGCGATGTTTCGGAGTAAACGATAATATCATCGATGTAAACAATTTTTAGATTTTTGTTGATATTTTCAAAACTACTCAACTGATTTCGATAAAATTTGAACGGGACCACCTCTGAAGTATAACCTAACAAACAAAAAAACAATCATTAAAATCGGTCTTCAATTGGCGGAGATATCGCGTAACATACATACAAAAAAAAAAAAAAAAAAAAAAAACATACAGACGAATTGAGAACCTCCTCCTTTTTGAAGTCGGTTGAAAAATCACAAAAAAGGTCTTTACTGTTGCACATATGACTCGACGCACCGCTGTCCACATACCATACATTACGCCGAATGCTTGCTGAAAGCGCTGTCAAAAGAGCTTTAGAGAAATCCTTCCCAGGTTTGTCCTTGACAGCCTTCTTTTCCTTCTCAAATTTTTTATTGCTATTCTGCAGGCAGTCCTTGATAAAATGGCCAGTCTTCTTGCATCTGTAACATTTAGGTGCTCTCCGCGTTGTCAAAGCCATTGCTTCTTCTGTGTTGTTTCTTCTTTCATGTTCTTGTAAAAGTTTTCCTTTCACTAAGTCACTGGACAAGTTAAGATTAGAATTTTCTAGGGCCATAATCAGCGGATCATAGTTGCTTGGTAACCCACTGAGCATAATGATAGCCAAAAATTCATCATCCAGAGGTGAATTGATATCATGAAGTTGTTGCGACAATTCCTGAAGCTTGCCAAGGTAGCTTTCCATGCTATTATGCTCTGTCAATTTCATGCTAAACAACGTTCTCAACAAACCTAGTCTGCGGCAGAGCCCTTTATCTTCATAGGCCTTGCTTAGGTTGTTCCACGCCTCACGTGCATCCTTTGCATTCCGTACATGAGGAAATGCACTCGTTTGCACCGACAAGCATATTCTAGCCAGTGCTTTCTGCGATTTTTTTATTACTTCTTCGCTAAGTATTGCTTTTGGTTCACCATCGATAGTATCCCAAAGGTCTTCATGGATTAGTATCATCTTCATACAAAACTTCCAATTAGAATAATTTTCCATACCTCTGAGTTTTTCGATGGCTTGAAGTGGTGAAGTATTTCCTGCCATTTTTTTTTTCAACTTGCATGAGAAATGAGGTTATGTAGATTTTCTTTTATTTCGATAATTTTATGCGAAATATTTACGTAAGTACTCGAACAGATTTCGATGCCTGGGCCCATAACCTGATGGATTATGGATAGAAATACAACCACCAAGCAAGATCAACTTAGATATATTCAAAGGAACACGGCAGCAACATATCTCTTAGGAAAAGTCACACAGAAGGGAAGATGACAGATCATCCAGAAAAAACAAAAATTACATTCCGTTTGTAAAGTAAGCTTAAGTAGGTAATACGAGAGACCTACTTGTGCTGCCAAATACCAATAACAATCTTATGGTATTGTGTTTACAAAGACAGTTCTAATATATTGAAATATTGAAATATTGAAATATTGAAATATTGAAATATTGAAATATTGAAATATTGAAATATTGAAATATTGAAAAATTGAAAAATTGAAAAATTGATATATTGAAATATTGAAATATTGAAATATTGAAATATTGAAATATTGAAATATTGAAATATTGAAATATTGAAATATTGAAATATTGAAATATTGAAATATTGAAATATTGAAATATTGAAATATTGAAATATTGAAATATTGAAATATTGAAATATTGAAATATTGAAATATTGAAATATTGAAATATTGAAATATTGAAATATTGTCGGAAACAAATTGACATATCGAAGTAATTCTTTCACTAGTATTTAATATTTTTGACAGAGAATATGAGTAACGACAATTTATTTTACAATGTTAAAATTTTTCAAAATTTCAGTTTTTCAATTTTCAATTAAAAAATCTCAAATCGAAAAATTTAAAAACTGAAATATTGATATATTGATATATTGAAATATTGAAAAATTGATATATTGAAATAATGAAATATTGAAATATTTCAATATTTCAATTTTGACAGAGAATATGAGTGCTAATCATCAAAATTAGTTAACATTCTTCATTTTAGAATTGTAAAATTGTAGAATAATAGATTTGTAGAATAGTAGAAAAGTAGAAAAATAGTAGAATAGTGGAATAGTAGAATAGTAGAACAGTAGAACAGTAGAATAGTAGAATAGTAGTAATATTTCAATATTTCAATATTTCAATATTTCAATATTTCAATATTTCAATATTTCAATATTTCAATATTTCAATATTTCAATATTTCAATATTTCAATATTTCAATATTTCAATATTTCAATATTTCAATATTTCAATATTTCAATATTTCAATATTTCAATATTTCAATATTTCAATATTTCAATATTTCAATATTTCAATATTTCAATATTTCAATATTTCAATATTTCATTATTTCAATATATCAATTTTTCAATATTTCAATATATCAATATATCAATATTTCAGTTTTTCAATTTTTCAATTTGAGATTTTTTTAATTGAAAATTGAAAAACTGAAATTTTGAAAAATTTTAACATTGTAAAATAAATTGTCGTTACTCATATTCTCTGTCAAAAATATTAAATACTAGTGAAAGAATTACTTCGATATGTCAATTTCTTTCCGATATAGAAGAAAAACAAGTTGTAACCTAACGACAATTTATTTTACAATGTTATTTTTTTTCAAAATTTCAGTTTTTCAATTTTTCAATTAAAAAAATCTCATATTGAAATATTAAAATATTGATTTCAATATTTGAAATATTGAAAAATTGATATATTGAAAAATTGATATGTTGAAAAATTGATATATTGATATATTGAAATATTGAAATATTGAAAAATTACTACTATTCAATATTTCAATATTTCAATATTTCAATATTTCAATATTTCAATATTTCAATATTTCAATATTTCAATATTTCAATATTTCAATATTTCAATATTTCAATATTTCAATATTTCAATATTTCAATATTTCAATATTTCAATATTTCAATATTTCAATATTTCAATATTTCAATATTTCAATATTTCAATATTTCAATATTTCAATATTTCAATATTTCAATATTTCAATATTTCAATATTTCAATATTTCAATATTTCAATATTTCAATATTTCAATATTTCAATATTTCAATATTTCAATATTTCAATATTTCAATACAGGGTGTTTGGTGCATCGTTTGCCAAATGGAAATGGCCGATAGAAGAGGTCTTTAGCTATCTTTTCAGGCCCAAAAACTCATTCTTTGTCACACCGGTTTTTTTATAACAGCTTTTGAAACTTTATTCGGAAAAATTCCAGAACTCAGCAATAAACCTTCAATTAAAAAAAATATAATTAGTGTAGTGTTTAAATTTCAGTTTAATTTTGATCTCTACTCTTGTATAGTTCTATGAAATTCAAAATTACTTGCTAATAACGTCTAGTTCCTTTTTAAAAACCTCACAAAGTTTTTTGAAAAAGAAATGTTCAATTAAAACTCAACTTAAAACTGCTGTCAAAAAATAACTAAAAGCGATTGGGATCTTCGAATTCTTTTAAAATGTTCTCTAGTCTGTCCCCTTTCAAACGGTATGCCATAAGTCAAAAAAACGTTTTATTAACTTCACTAATTCGCTAAATGTGTAATCGAGGCACATCAGGCTGATTTTCGAAATTACGGTAAGAAGCACTATACTCCATTTGGTTAGGTACTTAACTAAAGGTAAACAAATCATAAAAAAGGTTATTTTATAGGGCCATTTTTCATCTTGAAATAAAACGTAACCAAAATAAATTATTTAATCATTCAAAATCATTTTCCTTTTCTATACTAGCATATTTTACTACTTTGTTTAATATTAAATGGTAATTATTAATTCTTAAGCTTGCGACCAATAAATAAATCAAATCTGATAATTATGTCTTATAGTATTGCAATGTGCCTACTAGAAATAATCTAAAAAGACAAGATATCAAAACATTTTTCTACTTATTAGACTTTTGAAAACTCGAAAAAATTAAGAAGTAGTAGCGCGAGGAAGCGCGGCAAAATAATTAACCGATATTATACTTAGTCGGGTAACCAGACGTCATTCTTAACAGTTTGTACTTTCGTTCGTTTTTGTGTTTCTTTTGCCGTAAATTGTATTAATTAGTTATTGTTTTGTTTGTTCGTTGTTTTTATTGATTGTTAGTTGTGTTGTTATTAATTTCACTCCCAATTCATAAGATACCATTGTAATTAAGGTTGAAGAGCCCTGAACGCCGCCATTTTTATTGTTTACCTTTAGTTAAGTACCTAACCAAATGGAGTATAGTTTTCGCATAACATGCTTTAAGTAGGTAGTGTTATTTGTCTCTTACGCAGTCTCTTATATCTTTCTTACACATAGTAGAAACTTTCCGAACTTTTCGAACATGAAAAAAAAAATTAAGAAAGTAGTAGAAAGTAGTAGTAGTGTCGCGCTGGCATGTCTCTATGCCAACATGAATGGGTTTGCACGATCGTGGAAGTACTACCCTCCCACAGAACATCGACGTCAAGTAGCATGCATACTGTTGCGTTTCGTCCGGTGAGTGTGAAGCGCCAGAGGCCCAATTGCTCCCTCAGTCCTCTTCCTTCTCCTTTTCTCTTTCCCCTCCCTTTTCCTTTAATAGGCTCGGCAACGCATCTGCGACTCCTTTGGTTTTGCAGATGTCCATGGGCAGCGAACACAACTTACCATCAGATAGCTTGCCTGCTCGTTTGCCGAGTTATTGCATAGAAAAAAGTAAGAATCTAATTACAAATTTTGTTCAAATTGTCTGACTCTATTGCGTATGCATGCACGACATCTTATACTGACTGTAGTGGTGCGTAAATGTATTTCTGCTTTGATAGTGATGAAAGCCCTAGCCTCAACTTCCGATGCGTAAACAAATTCTTTCTCCAAAGATGTCGCGCGTGCTTAAGCAATAGATTCGGATAATTTGAATAAAATTTGTGATTAGGTTATTATTAATAAAAAAAAATATTTCATGTCCCAGGATTGTAAGTTACCTATGTAAGAAAGAGATAAGAGACTGCGTAAGAGTCAAAAAACACTATCTACCCACTTAAAACATGTTATGCGAAAACTAGTGCTAGTTGCCGTAATATCGAAAATCAGCCTACTTAATGTGCCTCGATTACATATTTAGCGAATTAGTGAACTCAATAAAAGTTTTTTTTTAGCTTATGGTATACCGTTGGAAAGGGGACAGTCTAGAGAACATTTTAAAGAATTCGAAGATCCCAATCGCTTTTAGTTATTTTTTTACAGCAATTTAAAGTTGAGTTTTAGTTGAATTTTTCTTTTTCAAAAAACTTTGTGAGGTTTTTAAAAAGGAACTAGACGTTATTAGCAAGTAATTTTGAATTTCCTAGAACCATACAAGAGTAGAGATCAAAATTAAACTGATATTTAAACACTACACTAATTAGTTTTTTTTTAATTGAAGGTTTAATGCTGAGTTCTGGATTTTTTCCGAATAAAGTATCAAAAGTTGTTATAAAAAAACCGGTGTGACAAAGAATGAGTTATTGGGTCTGAAAAGATAGCTAATGACCTCTTCTATCGGCCATTTCTATTTGGCAAACGATGCACCAAACACCCTGTATATCAATATATCAATATTTCAGTTTTTCAATTTTTCAATTTGAGAATTTTTTAATTGAAAATTTAAAAACTGAAATTTTGAAATATTTCAATATTTCAATATTTCAATATTTCAATATTTCAATATTTCAATATTTCAATATTTCAATATTTCAATATTTCAATATTTCAATATTTCAATATTTCAATATTTCAATATTTCAATATTTCAATATTTCAATATATCAATTTTTCAATATTTCAGTTTTTCAATTTGAGATTTTTTTGATTGAAAATTGAAAAACTGAAATTTTGAAAAATTGAAAAACTGAAATTTTGAAAAATTGAAAAACTGAAATTTTGAAAAATTTTAACATTGTAAAATAAATTGTCGTTAGGTTACAACTTGTTTTACTTCTATATCGGAAACGAATTGACATATCGAAGTAATTCTTTCACTAGTATTTTTTATTTTTGACAGAGAATATGAGTGCTAATCATCAAAATTAGTTTCTTCATTTTAGAATTGTAAAATTGTAGAATAATAGATTTATAGAATAGTAGAAAAGTAGAAGAATAGTAGAATAGTGGAATAGTAGAATAGTAGAACAGTAGAATAGTAGAATAGTAGAATAGTAGAATAGTAGTAATATTTCAATATTTCAATATTTCAATATTTTAATATTTCTATAATCAATATATCAATTTTTCAATATATCAATATTTCAGTTTTCAATTTGAGATTTTTTTAATTGAAAATAGAAAAACTGAAATTTTGAAAAATTTAAAAATTGAAAAACTGAAATTTTGAAAAATTTTAACATTGTAAAAAGTGTCGTTAGGTTACAACTTGTATAGTAGTAATTTTTCAATATTTCAATATTATGTCAATTCGTTTCCGATATAGAAGTAAAACAAGTTGTAACCTAACGACAATTTATTTTACAATGTTAAAATTTTTCAAAATTTCAGTTTTTCAATTTTTCAAAATTTCAGTTTTTCAATTTTCAATTAAAAAAATCTCAAATTGAAAAATTGAAAAACTGAAATATTGAAATATTGAAATATTGAAATATTGAAATATTGAAATATTGAAATATTAAAATATTGAAATATTGAAATATTGAAATATTGAAATATTGAAATATTGAAATATTGAAATATTGAAATATTGAAATATTGAAATTTTTCAAAATTTCAGTTTTTCAATTTTTCAAAATTTCAGTTTTTCAATTTTCAATTAAAAAAATCTCAAATTGAAAAATTGAAAAACTGAAATATGTTGTTATTGAAATATTGAAATATTTCAATATTTCAATATTTCAATATTTCAATATTTCAATATTTCAATATTTCAATATTTCAATATTTCAATATTTCAATATTTCAATATTTCAATATTTCAATATTTCAATATTTCAATATGAGATTTTTTTAATTGAAAATTGAAAAACTGAAATTTTGAAAAATTATAAAACTGAAATTTTGAAAAAAATTAACATTGTAAAATAAATTGTCGTTAGGTTACAACTTGTTTTTCTTCTATAACGGAAACGAATTGACATATCGAAGTAATTCTTTCACTAGTATTTTTTATTTTTGACAGAGAATATGAGTGCTAATCATCAAAATTAGTTAACATTCTTCATTTTAGAATTGTAAAATTGTAGAGTAATAGATTTGTAGAATAGTAGAAAAGTAGAAAAATAGTAGAATAGTGGAATAGTAGAATAGTAGAACAGTAGAACAGTAGAATAGTAGAATAGTAGTAATATTTCAATATTTCAATATTTCAATATTTCAATATTTCAATATTTCAATATTTCAATATATCAATATTTCAGTTTTTCAATCTCATTTCATTTTTTCAATCAAATATTAAAATATTGAAATATTGAAATATTACTACTATTCTACTATTCTACTATTCTACTGTTCTACTATTCTACTATTCCACTATTCTACTATTCTTCTACTTTTCTACTATTCTATAAATCTATTATTCTACAATTTTACAATTCTAAAATGAAGAAACTAATTTTGATGATTAGCACTCATATTCTCTGTCAAAAATAAAAAATACTAGTGAAAGAATTACTTCGATATGTCAATTCGTTTCCGTTATAGAAGTAAAACAAGTTGTAACCTAACGACAATTTATTTTACAATGTTAAAATTTTTCAAAATTTCAGTTTTTCAATTTTTCAAAATTTCAGTTTTTCAATTTTCAATTAAAAAAATCTCAAATTGAAAAACTGAAATATTGAAAAATTGAAATATTGAAATATTGAAATATTGAAATATTGAAATATTGAAATATTGAAATATTGAAATATTGAAATATTGAAATATTGAAATATTGAAATATTGAAATATTGAAATATTGAAATATTGAAATATTGAAAATATTGAAGTATTGAAATATTGAAATATTGAAATATTGAAATATTGAAATATTGAAATATTGAAATATTGAAATATTGAAATATTGAAATATTGAAATATTGAAATATTGAAATATTGAAATATTGAAATATTGAAATATTGAAATATTGAAATATTGAAATATTGAAATATTGAAATATTGAAATATTGAAATATTGAAATATTGAAATATTGAAATATTGAAATATTGAAATATTGAAATATTGAAATATTGAAATATTGAAATATTGAAATATTGAAATATTGAAATATTGAAATATTGAAATATTGAAATATTGAAAAATTACTAATATTCTACTATTCTACTATTCTACTATTCTACTATTCTACTATTCTACTGTTCTACTGTTCTACTGTTCTACTGTTCTACTGTTCTACTATTCTACTATTCCACTATTCTACTATTTTTCTACTTTTCTACTATTCTACAAATCTATTATTCTACAATTTTACAATTCTAGAAATATTGAAATATTGAAATATTGAAATATTGGAATATTGAAATATTACTACTATTCTACTGTTCTACTGTTCTACTATTCTACTATTCCACTATTCTACTATTTTTCTACTTTTCTACTATTCTACAAATCTATTACTCTACAATTTTACAATTCTAAAATGAAGAATGTTAACTAATTTTGATGATTAGCACTCATATTCTCTGTCAAAAATAAAAAATACTAGTGAAAGAATTACTTCGATAATATGTCAATTCGTTTCCGTTATAGAAGAAAAACAAGTTGTAACCTAACGACAATTTATTTTACAATGTTAATTTTTTTCAAAATTTCAGTTTTATAATTTTTCAAAATTTCAGTTTTTCAATTTTCAATTAAAAAATCTCATATTGAAATATTGAAATATTGAAATATTGAAATATTGAAATATAAATATTGAAAAATATAAATATTTCAATATTTCAATATTTCAATATTTCAATATTTCAATATTTCAATATTTCAATATTTCAATATTTCAATTTTTCAATTTTTCAATATTTCAATTTTTCAATATTTATATTTCAATATTTCAATATTTCAATATTTCAATATTTCAATATTTCAATATTTCAATATTTCAATATTTCAATATTTCAATATTTCAATATTTCAATATTTCAATATTTCAATATTTCAATATTTCAATATTTCAATATTTCAATATTTCAATATTTCAATATTTCAATATTTCAATATTTCAATATTTCAGTTTTTCAATTTGAGATTTTTTTAATTGAAAATTGAAAAACTGGAATTTTGAAAAATTGAAAAACTGAAATTTTGAAAAATTTTAACATTGTAAAATAAATTGTCGTTAGGTTACAACTTGTTTTACTTCTATATCGGAAACGAATTGACATATCGAAGTAATTCTTTCACTAGTATTTTTTATTTTTGACAGAGAATATGAGTGCTAATCATCAAAATTAGTTTCTTCATTTTAGAATTGTAAAATTGTAGAATAATAGATTTATAGAATAGTAGAAAAGTAGAAGAATAGTAGAATAGTGGAATAGTAGAATAGTAGAACAGTAGAATAGTAGAATAGTAGAATAGTAGAATAGTAGTAATATTTCAATATTTCAATATTTCAATATTTTAATATTTGATTGAAAAAATGAAATGAGATTGAAAAACTGAAATATTGATATATTGAAATATTGAAATATTGAAATATTGAATCCACCAATTGTGGAATTGTAGAATCGTAGAATAGTAGAATAGTAGAATAGTAGAATAGTAGAATAGTAGAATAGTAGAATAGTAGAATAGTAGAATAGTAGAATAGTAGAATAGTAGAATAGTAGAATAGTAGAATAGTAGAATAGTAGAATAGTAGAATAGTAGAATAGTATAATAGTAGAATAGTAGAATAGTAGAATAGTAGAATAGTAGAATAGTAGAATAGTAGAATAGTAGAATAGTAGAATAGTAGAATAGTAGAATAGTAGAATAGTAGAATAGTAGAATAGTAGAATAGTAGTTTACCGTAGGTATGGTAATAAAACACGATTAGGATTTTAGATTATTTATTCCACAAAATACCCTAGCTATATATACAATTTTTATTTAAGGAGATGAGTGCGGTTACTACGTTAAATAACAAACGGGCCAATCAGGAGTAAGTAATATTTTGCCTTAGCTCGCTGTGGTGATGCATATAGATACGTATGTATGTATGTATGTATGCAGCTACGTAAATAGGACGCGACAACGCGCATGCGCCTCAGTGTTCTGATGCGCCCGCGGCGTGCGGTCATGTTTGCAGGTCAGGCGGTACACTGCTCCTCCCCAGCGAAGCGTACTGGCGGTCTTGATGCTCTGCCGGACCTCGTTGTGTAGGTGTCACGGTTAACGTTAGGTTCAGCTTCAGAATCCAGTAGGAACGCGGGTTTAAGTCGATCCACGGTGACATTCTTTGTTTGTTTTTCGAGTTGAATAGTGTAGGTTTTTTCATTACGTTGTAGCACTCGATAGGGTCCGTTGTATGTCGGTGTAAGCGGCGTACGAACAGCATCGTTTCGCATAAAAACATGCGTGCACGTGCGGAGATAACGGGGAATGTAGGTTGAACGGCGATCTGTGTTGATGTGTGCATTTTGCAGTTTTTTCATTGCGTTTGCAATCACATCTTCGAAATGCGACTGAGGTTGTCTATCTATCTTCACGCCCAACATCTCACCGGGTAGCCTGAGTGTTTGTCCGTATAATGCTTGCGCTGCTGATATGTTCGTGTCGTTTTTTATTGTTGCACGTAGGCCCAGCATGACAGTCGGTAGTTCGTATGTCCAGCTTGAATTTTGCAGTCGTGCTGTCAATGCTGTTTTCATTGAACGATGCCATCGTTCTATCATGCCGTTTGCTTGAGGGTGGTAAGCAGTCGTACGTGTTCGTTCAATTCCTAATCGCTTCATCAGGCTTCGAAACAGTTCGGATTCAAACTGTCGACCTTGGTCGGTAGTCAATCGTTCTGGGCATCCATAGCGAACAATCCAACCCTCATACACGGCGCGGGCAATTGTTTCGGCGGTGATGTCTACAACTGGGTATGCTTCGGGCCATCTTGTTGCTCTGTCGATCATTGTCACGCAATATCGTTTCCCATCTGATACAGGCAGTGGTCCAACGATGTCGATGTGAATATGACATAGACGGTCAGCTGACGGAAAGGTTTCTAGCGGCGAAACTGTATGTTTTTGTACTTTTGTTTGTTGACAGGCGATGCAACTTCGTGTCCAGTTGTTAATATCGGCATTCATGCTCGGCCAAAAAAATCGTTGCGCTATTAAATGTCTTGTGGCGCGAATGCCGGGATGACTCATCTCGTGAATAGCAGTAAACACTGTGCGTCGCAGCTTTGACGGGATGTACGGCCGTGCACTGTTTGTTGACATCTCACACAGTATTTTGTGATTTGAATCCAGTGGCTTGAGGCGTTCAAATTGTAAGTTCTTGTTTCGCACAATGTTATCAATTTCGGTGTCATCTTGTTGTTGTTTTGATAGTTCGTCGTAGTCAATAGGTGATGGTAACGTAATTGTTTCTAGCCTAGACAAGGCGTCCGCTACCGTATTTTCTTCCCCGTCTATGTGCTTGATCTTGGATGTGAACTGGCTGATATAGTGAAGATATCTTGAACGTAGGGGCGTTTCCGTCTTACTATTGTCTCGCGTAAGTGCAAAGGTGAGAGGTTTGTGATCCGTGTAGACAGTTATTTCTCTTCCTTCAAAGAAACGTCGTAAATGTCGTACTGCCAAATATATTGCGAGCAGTTCACGATCGAAGGTGCTGTACTTTTTCTGAGCATCGTTGAGCTTCTTTGAGAAAAAAGCTAGGGGCTCCCATCTTCCACTGACGAACTGTTGCAGGGCGGCGCCGACACACGTATTGGATGCGTCACACATAAGGGATAATGACGCATGCGTAGACGGATGAGATAGTGTGACGGCATTTTTTATACTGTTCCTGCACGCTTCAAAGGCTTCTTTTTCGTCAGGCATTAGTTGTATTTTTGTTTTGTCGTGTTTTTTTGATGTGCGTAGGTATTTGTATAATTTTTCTTGAGTGTGGGCCGCATATGGAATGCTTTCTTTATAGAAGTTGACAATGCCGAGAAAGCGTCGAAGCTCTTGTATCGTTGTTGGTTCTGGATATGTCGTGATGATTTTGACACGTTCTTCAATGGGTTGAATTCCTTCTGTTGAAACGACGTAGCCCAGAAATTCCAGCTTTTCCTTGCCCAAAACGCACTTAGATACGTTTATCCGCAGGCCGTGCTCTTGTAATCTCCTGAATACTTCCTCTAGATGACTCCTATGAGTATCAGGATCTGGAGAAGCGAGGAGAAGATCGTCGACAAATGGAAAAACGTAGTCCAGCTCGCCAAGTATATTATTCATATGTCGCTGGAATGTCTGCCCTGCATTGCGTAATCCAAAACACATCCTAGGGAATTCGAATAATCCGAAGGGTGTTATCACAGCAGTCTTCTCTATGTCTTCTTTTCGGATTTTTAGTTGATTGTAGACCTTACGCAAATCGATTTTGGAGAATATGTTCATCCCTTGTAATCTGTAGGTGAAGTCGCGTAGTCGGGGAATCGGGTATCTATCTGGCTTCGTCACGGCGTTTAATTTTCTGTAGTCCCCGCAAGGTCTATATTCGCCATTCTTCTTTTGGACCAGGTGGAGAGGACTAGCCCATGGAGATTTGGATGGTTGACATATTCCTTGTTCAAGCATCGACTGGAATGTTTCTTTAGCTGCTTGGTACTTATGTGGTGGTAGCGGGCGGGCTCTGCAGTAAACGGGTGGACCTTTCGTTACTATATGGTGTTCTACTGCACTGTTGGTTGTGCTACTGAAGTTAGGAGACGTTATCTCGGTATATTTCTTCAGCAGGTCGCAGTATGGATCCTTGACGTTGAGCGTAAGTACTGTCGGCGTCGATGTGCTATTTGATAAACAACCGTTGATTGATAAGCCTGTCCTCTTGTCAATAAGTTTCTGGGCTCGTAGATCAACCAGGAGGTCATGGTGTTGCAGGAAGTCAGCACCAATGATGGGCCTTTTCACGTCAGCGACGATAAACCTCCATTTCAATGAACGACGTAAACCGAGGTTAAGGTCAAAATCACGTTCGCCGTATGTTCGTATTGGTGTGCCATTAGCTGCATACAGTAGAATATCAGATTCTGCAATGCCTTTCTTGCACGGAGGTACCACTGAAACATTGGCTCCAGTGTCGATCAGGAATCGTAGCTTGTTGGCGGTGTCATATACATATAGACGGTATGCAGATATATTGTTGATCTCGGGTCCCGTCGCAGCCAAGATCTCGGTTAGTTTTCCTGCCGTTTGGTAAAGTTGCATGGAGATCTGCAGTTGCGTGCGTTCTCGCCGAATCGTGTGTGGTAATAACAAGCGCCGCTTGGCTTTGGCTCATATTTATAAGGTCGCCCGCCAGAGCGCGAGCGAGACTGCGAACGTGAGCGAGTGAAACGGTGTGATGCCCTCGCCTGCTGCACTTTGAGTTCGGCGATCTCCTTCGTCAGTAACATTACGGCTTCGCGGAGGTCATGATCACCGTGCGATTGTCGTTCTCGTGCGTTCGTTGCATTTTTTTTGGTATGATCTTGACAGGTGCAGGTACATATGGAGTTATTTTCTGTGGCTTGATCGTGCATTTTATCGGCCATTGCAGCGAGTGCATCGAGTGAAGATTGTTCGCTAACTGCCAGGACTGATCGTGTTGATGTTGGCAGACGCTGTAACCACAACACTTGAAGAGTAGAATCTGGTATTTTCTCGTGAGCAGGTTCTCTCATACGCCGAAGTAATTGTGATGGCTTTTGGTCGCCCAACTCCATATCATTCAAGAGCTTGTGAAGTTGTTTTGTTTCCGATTCTTCGTACACGGAAAGCAACCTCTTTTTGGCCTCCTCGTATCTTCCAGCACGTGATTTAGACATAATAATGTCGCTAATTTGTTCAACGTCCAGTTTTTCTAAATGCGCCACCATGAGACTAAATTTGGCTTCATCGTTGGGCTTCTGCGGGTTGACGACCGTCTCGAATTGCCCAAACCATAGGTTCGGTTTATCGCGCCAAAATGTAGGAATGCGAGCCTTCACTGAGATGGTTTCAATATCTTCGGACTCCATTCTACGATCGGGGTCACCACTTTACCGTATCAGAAGGTTGCGTGTTCAGATCACGTCGGGGTCACCACTTTACCGTAGGTATGGTAATAAAACACGATTAGGATTTTAGATTATTTATTCCACAAAATACCCTAGCTATATATACAATTTTTATTTAAGGAGATGAGTGCGGTTACTACGTTAAATAACAAACGGGCCAATCAGGAGTAAGTAATATTTTGCCTTAGCTCGCTGTGGTGATGCATATAGATACGTATGTATGTATGTATGTATGCAGCTACGTAAATAGGACGCGACAACGCGCATGCGCCTCAGTGTTCTGATGCGCCCGCGGCGTGCGGTCATGTTTGCAGGTCAGGCGGTACAGTAGAATAGTAGAATAGTAGAATAGTAGAATCGTTTCAATTCAATATTTCAATATTTCAATATTTCAATATTTCAATATTTCAATATTTCAATATTTCAATATTTCAATATTTCAATATTTCAATATTTCAATATTTCAATATTTCAATATTTCAATATTTCAATATTTCAATATTTCAATATTTCAATATTTCAATATTTCAATATTTCAATATTTCAATATTTCAATATTTCAATATTTCAATATTTCAATATTTCAATATTTCAATATTTCAATATTTCAATATTTCAATATTTCAATATTTCAATATTTCAATATTTCAATATTTCAATATTTCAATATTTCAATATTTCAATATATCAATATTTCAGTTTTTCAATTTTTCAATTTGAGATTTTTTTAATTGAAAATTGAAAAACTGAAATTTTGAAAAATTGAAAATCTGAAATTTTGAAAAATTTTAACATTGTAAACTAAATTGTCGTTATGTTGCAACTTGTTTTACTCCTATATCGGAAACGAATTGACATATCGAAGTAATTCTTTCACTAGTATTTTTTATTTTTGACAGAGAATATGAGTGCTAATCATCAAAATTAGTTAACATTCTTCATTTTAGAATTGTAAAATTGTAGAATAATAGATTTGTAGAATAGTAGAAAAGTAGAATAGTAGAATAGTAGAATAGTAGAATAGTAGAATTGTGGAATTGTAGAATCGTAGAATAGTAGAATAGTAGAATAGTAGAATAGTAGAATAGTAGAATAGTAGAATAGTAGAATAGTAGAATAGTAGAATAGTAGAAGAGTAGAATAGTAGAATAGTAGAATAGTAGAATAGTAGAATATCTCGGTCTTATGTGTGTCTGTTGAAGCTAGCGTTGTGTTGTGCATGTAATATATTTATAAACAGCTGTATGAATACTTTCTAGTTTAGTTAGCAATAAACACCGTAAAAGACAGACGTAGTTTTAATTGTCATCGCACCGCAGTTAGTACAATCAATAAGCAACCCTATTACCAAAACATATGGTCGAATTCGAGCCGGATCTGACCTCATTAGCAGGGACAACGGATTACCTGCGCCGCCGCATCGAGAACAAAAGAAGCCACATTCCACAGCGATAAGCGAGCGGCCAGTGCAGATTTTTTATGCAGTTCTTGGAATTATTGAACATAGTGTGATTATTTACGTAATAGTATCATCGTATTCGAAATCGTTTTAAAGGATTTTGGAGTTTTAACCTGAACCAATGGCGACTCAAGCAGACCAAGCATTAAGTGTTTTAGAAGATACGGCGTCATTATTAAAGAAAACTCAAATAAACCTGAAAAAATGCCCTAAAGAACGTTTATCTAAACCAGGATACTTACAAACTCGAATACAAACAATTGACGATTATTGGAACACCTTTAAGAAAGCACATCAAGATTTAGTGAAGTGTACTACTCGGGAACAACGTGGAGTGATTTCGTACTTTGTGAATGAGGAATTTTTTATTCAAGAAGATTTATACTTATGTATGTTGGGTGACCTGAAAGAGTTGTTGGCTGCTAGTTCTAAGACTACTGATCAGTCCTCGTGCAGCAACATGTCATGTGAAGGTCAAGAGCCTAGAAGAGTGAAACTACCGAGTATAAAACTACCTGCGTTTTCTGGTAATTATGAAGAGTGGCCTTCATTTAAAGACTTGTTCGTGTCATTGATTCATGAATGTACCAAATTAAGCGAGGTTGAGAAATTGCACTACTTGAAGACTAGTGTTACGGGTGAAGCAGCAGCTTTATTGAAGCACATTCAAGTGACCGGTTCTAATTATCTTTAAGCATGGGAATCGCTGAATCAACGATACAACAATAAGCGTCTAATAGTGAATGCATTACTCAAAAGGTTATTTGCCCTCAAGAAATGCACTAATCAATCAGCCGCGCAGCTGAAGAACCTCCTGGATACCACTAGTGAGATTATTAACAGCTTGAATAATTTGAAGGTGCCGACCGACTCCTGGGATCCTATAATTATATTTCTGGTAGTGCAGAAATTGGACCCGGAGTCGCACAAAGAGTGGGAACAAGCTGCTTACACAGCAAAATCAGAAGAATTACCCACATGGAAAGATTTGTGTGAGTTTTTAGAAGCTACGTTTCGGACGCTCGAGTTAGTCACTCATACCGCCACCTCAAAACCTATTAAGGAGCGAGTTCTTCACGTCACAACACCAGAAAACAATAATAAGAAATCATGTGCTTTGTGTAATGATGCGCACACACTATGTCATTGTGAAAGGTTTAACAAAATGACAATTAATGAACGAGGAGAACACGTCAAAACAAACAAACTTTGTTTCAACTGCTTGGGTGCGGGACATGCGGTGTTTAAGTGTCGTATGCCAATGTCTTGCCGCATCTGTAAGAGACGCCACCATACACTTCTGCATCAATCTAAAGAAAACATAGACACGTCGGTTGACCACGGAGAACATCAGCTATCGACGTCAATCAACAAAGCCGATGTAGAAGAAAAGAAGGTTCATACAATGGTGGCTTCACATTATTTGCCCAGGCAAAATGCGGCCCTGTTGGCCACTGCAGTAGTAATAGTGAAGAGTGAACGTGGAAATACTACTGTATTAAAGGCCTTGATAGATTCAGGGTCTCAAGCATGTTTCATAAGCGAGAAGACCACACAGATCCTGAAACTAAACAAATCACCAGTAAATCTTATTGTCTCTGGAATGGAATCTATTAAAGTAAGAGTCAAGCATGAGGTCACAATAGAAGTATCGTCACGATGCAACAACTTCAACCTACCTGTCAAAGCCTACGTGATGTCCAAGCACTTGACCTCGAACATACCCTCAAGCACCATGCTGGAGACTGATTGGCCACATCTGAAAGGCATCCAATTAGCAGATGAAAATTATCATGCATCTGGAACCATCGATCTGTTATTGGGTGTAAATGAGTATGCAGCAATTCTGAGACAGGGGCTTATCAAGGGTCCACCAGGCACTCCCTGTGCTCAAAATACTTACTTGGGCTGGATACTAATGGGTGGAATAACAATCAAACGCAGCACACGAGAGAAGGCCTTAACGGTCATAAAAGAAGAAGTAAACATTGAAGATTTATTGAAAACAATATGGGAAATTGATACAGACTCAAGAAGAAAATTAACTCAAAAGGAACAGCTATGTGAAGACATATACAAAAATACTCACAAACGAGACGAGAATGGAAAATACGTCGTGCAGTTACCTTTCAATACAGAAGATCCTAAGTCACCAGCAGGAAACACGCGAGACATAGCAACAACGAGATTTCTGCAATTAGAAAGAAGGTTTAATAAAAACACAGAATTGAAAAGGGAATATACAAAGGTGATAGACGAATATAAAAAACTAAAACACATGGAAGAAGTACCTAAAGAAAAAATAAATAATAAATCGGTATACTTACCTCATCACGCTGTGATCCGTAGCGACAAGGAAACCACGAAAACTCGTGTAGTATTCGACGCATCGTGTAAAGGCTCTAACGGTATTTCACTGAACGACGAACTGTTATTGGGTCCCGTGTTACAAGACGATCTGAGAAGTATAATCATTAGATGGCGGACACATGCAGTTTGTTTTGTTTCAGACATAGAGAAGATGTATAGAATGATCTGGATTGATAAGGAAAACACAGATTATCAACGAATTCTATGGAGGAATGATCCGTCTGAAGACATTAAAGACTACAGACTATTGACTGTCACCTTTGGGACGGCGTCTGCACCATACCTCGCTATAAAGACCCTTAGACAATTGGCTGATGATGAGGGTGATAAGTATTTAGAAGCTGCAAAAATATTACGTGAAGATTTCTACGTTGATGACGTAATGTCTGGAAGTGACAGCCTGGAACAAGCAGTAAAGGTCAGTCAAGATTTAAAGAAGCTACTCCGTCTAGGTGGCTTTGAATTGAAAAAATGGTCATCCAACAATTCCGACTTCATGAAAACCATCGAACCAATTGACCGATCATCTAATGCACGTCTGGAACTGAAACTTGATGGAACAATTAAAGCATTAGGTATACAATGGAACCTAGGAAAGGATCAATTCGAATACAATCTGAACTTACCTGTTCCAAGCGACGTAGTTACGAAGCGCAGCATTCTTTCCGACATCCAAAAGCTGTTTGACCCACTCGGATGGATTGCACCTAGTCTTGTTACAGCTAAGATGCTTATCCAACAGCTTTGGCAAGAAAAGATTGACTGGGATAACGCTTTGAACCCAAGCTTGACCGAAAAATGGTCTACTATACGATCTGACCTCAACAATGTAAATGATATTTACATACCTAGATGGATGGATACATCAAATGCAAATAAAGAGTTAATAGAAATTCATGGATTTAGCGATGCCTCCGAAAAGGCGTACGGTGCTGTGGTTTACTGTCGTGCCAAACAACTCGATGGAACGATCAAAACAAATATCATAGCTGCTAGAACAAGAGTAGCTCCCTTAAAAACCATATCTTTACCTCGCCTGGAATTGTGTGGAGCTTTACTTTTGTCTCGACTACTGAAACAAGTTGGACAAGCAATGAGAATATCTTCATCACACATTTATGCTTGGACAGACTCTTCCATTGTCATATCCTGGTTATATGGAGACCCGAACAAATGGAAACCGTTTGTGGCCAACCGAGTTGTCGAGATAACAACGAATGTTAACGGTCGTCAGTGGTACCACGTTAAATCTCATGAAAACCCAGCCGACATTGCATCAAGGGGAATGTTAGTAGCAGAATTAAGGAAATGCGACTTGTGGTGGAAGGGACCACAGTGGTTATTACAGCCGAAGATACAGTTCACTAGACCAAACCCATCACCAACAGATTTAGAAAGGAAAAGAGACACAAGACAAGCTTTAAAAATGACATTTAACATTAATCATGAAGAAAAGAAATTGTCAGCACAGTTTGATGATTTTGACACGCTGCTGGAACTCTTGAGAACAGTTTCTTTCGCCCGAAGATTCCTGAAACAAAAAATATTAAAACACAATATAAATAATATAATCACAACTGAAGAACTCCAACTCGCCTTGAATACCTGTATAAAAAGAGAACAAGAGGATGAGTTTGAGGAAGAGATAGTGTTCGGGATCGCCTGAACTCCGTTTAACAACGCAACACGGACTATTCTAATCCGGAGGCAAACGACGAAAAGGATTTTTTCCTTATTCTGAGCTTAATGCGGGGGGAAGGAAACACTACCACTAAACTCAATAAAACACACTACTTTCGCACTAAACTGTTCCTCGGGGTTCGGTGTCACTTGAGGTGTGTCTTCATCGACGACTGGATAACAACTGCGATTTCCGAACTAGCGGCTGGGCCTTAAATAGTAGCCGTACTTTTCTAGATTAATCTGGTGTGCGACCAGACCCTTTAGAACCCATTTATTTCGTAAAACCTTTATATAAAGTACATGTTATATACATCATTCGATGCGGGAAGATGTACTCTACAAAATGACATATATGTTACAAATGTAGCACTTATAACAAAAAAGTTGCTAGAACATAAACTTTTATGTTTACATAACCTTAAAACTTTCTTTACACAAAATCTCCCATATTTCTTTGAGATCGAACTATATTTTTACTGTTATCATATATTTACTATTTTCTAGACAAGATTAAACTTATTACACCAAATTAACATAAGAATCTTGCGAAATAGCATATCACTTTTCTAGAATGATCGCGTAAATAATACCGCTGAGTGGGAAAATTCTGGAAATCTTTAACCCTATGTGCTGCATTTGTTGTGATCTCACTAGATCCTTCTAATATAACTAAAAACACATATCTTAACATGCTTTTACATCAGTATTGTATACATTTAAAGATATTTACCTTTTATCACCTTATCATTAAAATATCTAAACTTATCATATAATCACAACAAACTGTATGTTAATGATAAGTACATGTTACGAGAACATAGCTTAATATTCTAGGCTTATCCTTTGCCTCATATTTTCCACATAAACTTAATATTTAAGGTAATTTTCACGAATTTTCTAGATAACACTAATCCTTCCGACGCCAGGTGGCGCTGGCAAGCTAGCTTAAAGTAAATAATCTACATAACTATCGATAACCTATTATTTACTTTCTTTTATTCTGCCTCTTGACGATAGATGGCGTTCATAAGCCAGTCAAGGTAAATACCACTAACAACTTATATAACTATCAACAAACTATTATTTATCTTCTTTTTCTAATCCCTTTAAAGATAAATGGGGTTTACATATCAGTTAAGGCAAACAATGTACATAAAATATCAATAAACTATTATTCACCTATTCCTATTATTCTATTCGACCATAGATGGCGCTAGCGTGCCACATTAAGTAAATAATATAAACTCTATTTACTAATATTGCCTACACACATATTCTTCTACTTGGCAATAGATGGCGCTACAGCTAGGTTAATAATTATAACAAACTATTACCTTCCCAAAGTAAACTATCAATTCTTTCTTACTAATTTAACTCCTAAATTTAACGATAACTACCTCTCGTGCTATTTAGTTAAATAATTCACTTATCTACTTAAACTATTCCTTATCACTATATTTTAGTTTCTCTATTTGACACCAGAGGGGCTAGTAGTAGGTCGTTGTACTGATTACGTTAGGGTATTCTGCACAGTTTTCGTCCAAAAATACATTTAAATTGTGGGATATTATTTGGAAATTACCTTAGCCTGGTTTTGGATGGGATGGTCGCCGACATTCTCCCCCTTGTGCTTTGCACTACCTCTTGGTGTAGGCGACCTTCCGGTTCCCGGTAGCACTACTCTGAAGTGTTGATCGAAGTCCAACTCTGGTTGCTTTGTACATTGGTTCACGCGCGATGTCTGTTTAGAGCACGCACTATTTCCACCACTAGGTTTACACTGGGTCAGTCGTGCACATTTACATGCCGTTGCCACGCTTTGACTTCGTTGGTAGCACGACGTCTTTCTTTGTTCGTCTCCTGTGGACGTACTCGCTGCTGGAGGTGACGTCTCTTCTATGATCTCTTGTGCCGCTGCCACTCTTCCTTTTAACCGCACGCGCGCGGCGCGCTTTCTTGTTGCGGTCACAACGGTCTTCTTAGGTGAACGCATACGTCTCTCTGTGTCTTTATAATTGTTTGGTATCTTGAAGCCTCTTTCTTTCTTTAGCAGGCCGGTCTCCAACCTTCCATCAGGTAACCTCTTGCTATTCTCCTCCGACATCTGTATGGCTCGCTGTTCCGGATCTTCTTTTGGTCTTCTGGGCTCAATGCATAAGCATTCCAACTTGACTTGATTCTTGATCTTATCCTCTTCTTTATGTTGCAATGTGCCGCAGAAGGTCACGGACTCAGTCAGAGTGCTGTGGCATCCGTGCAGGACCCACCCGAGATTCGTGTAGGAGGCCACTGGCTGGTCACGACGTCCGGCGCGCAGCTTCCTTGATACAATGAGGTGCCAGTTATCTTGTCCAATTAGCACCTTAGGCGACGCGCGTTCATATGTGACTTGTTCTCTTATATCTGCCAGGTGTTGGCAGTCCTCCAGGTGTTCATCGTAAATTGTCTCCGGCGTGAAGTTCAGTCTGTCCACTGTACGTGCTACTTCTATTTCATGTTCTTCTTGCGCGTACTTTCCCTTTATTCGTAGACTGATGACCTTGCTGTTTTCATGCTTCATCTCACTTCCGACTCCTCGGATACACATAGTGTTCGCAGGTCCGTCTGCTCCGATGACATCTGCTATAGATGCATCCACTAAGGTGACCGTGCTTCCTTCATCTAGTAGTGCATATGTTTCAATGCTGGTGAGCGGTCCCTTCAATATCACTGGAGCTATCTTCAAATATGCCCTGCGGCGATCGCACGGGTTGGCTGTTGATGCGACTTCTGTTACTTCCTCCTTCGTGGAACTATCTTCTTTGTCGTGGTGTAGCAGCTTATGGTGTTTCATGGTGCATCCATTCTTCCCACACGGTGCAGCTTTGCAGAGAAGTCTACGATGCCTGCTTCGAAGACAACAGTAGCAGATGTAATTCTTTTTTGCTACTTCCCATCTTGTGGTGGTGTCCAGGGCAAGAAACTGTTTGCAGTTAGGTAACTTGTGTTCTTGTTTGCATCGAGGGCAGGCTTCGCTTAAAGTATTTTTTTTATCCATTGCGAATGTCCTTTCAGGTCTTCGGTTCCTTCGTTCCTTCCCGGCGTAGTCTTCGGTAATTACTTCTGGCATAGCGTAGGCACCACACTTGTCTGCTTCTTTATTTAAAAAGGTTGAGATCTTCTTCAGTTCTGGTAAGACATCTTTTTTCTTGGCTGCATAGTCGAACCACTTGCTCTTCAATATAGGGGTAAGCTTCTCTATTATAACTCGTGCCATCTCTGGACTGTGCAGGTATTGTGTTTTGCTTAAAGCTTCCACAGTGCCCACTATATTTGCCACACGACTAGCGAAGATGCACAACTCTCTTGGGTTGTCAGTGACTCTATTCAACATCTTCAGCTTGTCTAATTCCACGTGAATGAGTGCTTCAGGTCTTCCGAATCTTCTTTCTAATGCTTCTATAATCGTTTCTGGATCCGGTTGACTCAACAGTAGACACCCAACAGCTTCTTTTGCATTTCCACGTAAGCTTCGGCGTATGCGCGCTATGTTTTCATTTTTAATAAAATACTGATACGATTCTTCATATGCTGTCTTGAAGTTGAGCCACTCCGAACTATTCCCGTTGAAGACAGGTAATTCTTGAATGTACTTCGGTGGCTCCCTGTTGCTCCGTACAGCTTGTGAGAGTGCGGCAGCTAATGTGGACACGTCTACAAATGGCTGATGTGTCCGCGCACTATCTTCTTGTTTGTAATTTTCCACAACAATGTTTTCTCGTGCCTTCTTGCAAGCCTCAGTCTCTTCTGGAGGAGCTTCTTGCCGGGGAGGGGGAGGGAGGTTCGCGTCCGTCTCCTTTAACCATGTCCTAATGCGGACTGACGCGAGGTCATCTTCAATTTCTTCTTCCTCCTCATCGGTGGCATCGGCCTCCGCTTGCAGGCGTTGTATACGTAGTCGTTGTACTTCAGCTTCGGCTTGTACCTCTTTTAGCTTCAGCTCGGCTAACCGTTCTTTCGCTTCCAACTCTGCGAGGAGTTTCTTCCGGGAGGCTACGGAGCGGTGTGACCTTGGGGCAACAGGCTTCATGGTGCGCAGCGAATTTTCATTCCTCGACCTGAAACTCTCTGTTGCGGACATAGTGGCAGTTACACCTGTCGCGTCCGTGGCCGTCGAACCACTAGTACCGCTGCTTGTCCTATTTCCTTGCGACGCGGTGTTCGGCGTGCCACTGGCAGTAGAATTCCCCGCTGACGCCTCTTGTTCTGCGTCAGACATAATTCGCTCATCCTCACGACGTTTCACTAATTCTCCGTCCATACTGCGTGTTAGCACCATCTTTTTCCTGGACAGGGATCCGGCTCGAAGGACCAATAATGTTCGGGATCGCCTGAACTCCGTTTAACAACGCAACACGGACTATTCTAATCCGGAGGCAAACGACGAAAAGGATTTTTTCCTTATTCTGAGCTTAATGCGGGGGGAAGGAAACACTACCACTAAACTCAATAAAACACACTACTTTCGCACTAAACTGTTCCTCGGGGTTCGGTGTCACTTGAGGTGTGTCTTCATCGACGACTGGATAACAACTGCGATTTCCGAACTAGCGGCTGGGCCTTAAATAGTAGCCGTACTTTTCTAGATTAATCTGGTGTGCGACCAGACCCTTTAGAACCCATTTATTTCGTAAAACCTTTATATAAAGTACATGTTATATACATCATTCGATGCGGGAAGATGTACTCTACAAAATGACATATATGTTACAAATGTAGCACTTATAACAAAAAAGTTGCTAGAACATAAACTTTTATGTTTACATAACCTTAAAACTTTCTTTACACAAAATCTCCCATATTTCTTTGAGATCGAACTATATTTTTACTGTTATCATATATTTACTATTTTCTAGACAAGATTAAACTTATTACACCAAATTAACATAAGAATCTTGCGAAATAGCATATCACTTTTCTAGAATGATCGCGTAAATAATACCGCTGAGTGGGAAAATTCTGGAAATCTTTAACCCTATGTGCTGCATTTGTTGTGATCTCACTAGATCCTTCTAATATAACTAAAAACACATATCTTAACATGCTTTTACATCAGTATTGTATACATTTAAAGATATTTACCTTTTATCACCTTATCATTAAAATATCTAAACTTATCATATAATCACAACAAACTGTATGTTAATGATAAGTACATGTTACGAGAACATAGCTTAATATTCTAGGCTTATCCTTTGCCTCATATTTTCCACATAAACTTAATATTTAAGGTAATTTTCACGAATTTTCTAGATAACACTAATCCTTCCGACGCCAGGTGGCGCTGGCAAGCTAGCTTAAAGTAAATAATCTACATAACTATCGATAACCTATTATTTACTTTCTTTTATTCTGCCTCTTGACGATAGATGGCGTTCATAAGCCAGTCAAGGTAAATACCACTAACAACTTATATAACTATCAACAAACTATTATTTATCTTCTTTTTCTAATCCCTTTAAAGATAAATGGGGTTTACATATCAGTTAAGGCAAACAATGTACATAAAATATCAATAAACTATTATTCACCTATTCCTATTATTCTATTCGACCATAGATGGCGCTAGCGTGCCACATTAAGTAAATAATATAAACTCTATTTACTAATATTGCCTACACACATATTCTTCTACTTGGCAATAGATGGCGCTACAGCTAGGTTAATAATTATAACAAACTATTACCTTCCCAAAGTAAACTATCAATTCTTTCTTACTAATTTAACTCCTAAATTTAACGATAACTACCTCTCGTGCTATTTAGTTAAATAATTCACTTATCTACTTAAACTATTCCTTATCACTATATTTTAGTTTCTCTATTTGACACCAGAGGGGCTAGTAGTAGGTCGTTGTACTGATTACGTTAGGGTATTCTGCACAGTTTTCGTCCAAAAATACATTTAAATTGTGGGATATTATTTGGAAATTACCTTAGCCTGGTTTTGGATGGGATGGTCGCCGACAGATAGAATCATTAAAGATAAAGAATATAGTAAAGAAATCTAGTAGATTAAAATCATTAGATCCTTACCTTGATAAGGATGGAATCCTCAGGGTGGGTGGCCGCCTCAGAAACGCAGATTTAGATGATGAGGCGAAACATCCTATCATTCTGGGTAGAAATAACAAACTTACCACTCTCATCATAGCAGAAGCACACACGAAGACCCTGCATGGAGGAATTAATTTGATGCTTACTTACCTGAGATCCAAGTACTGGATACTTCGTGCGAAAACGTTAGTCAAGCAATACATTCACCGTTGTTTAATATGTGCTAAACTAAATGCTAAAGTAAAAACGCAAGTAATGGGTCACTTACCGAGTGTAAGAGTTAAACCAGCTAGAGCATTTATCAATTCAGGAGTCGACTTTGCAGTACCATTCCAAATATTGAATAATAAAGGAAGAGGAGCTAAAACCAGTAAAGCATATATTGCCATTTTCGTCTGCATGTCTACAAAGGCGATTCATTTAGAATTGGTTAGCGACCTTAGCTCAGCGGCATTCATTGGGGCGTTCAGAAGGTTCTGCGCGCGCAGAGGAAAGTGCCAAAATTTATGGAGTGACCAAGGACGAAATTTCGTTGGCGCTAACAAGGAGCTTTGTGAAGCTTGGAAGGAGGCTTGTCTGCAGTTTGATGGAGAAATTGCTCAATTGCTGGCCAACGATGGCACACAATGGCATTTTATACCGGCATACTCACCGACTTTTGGAGGACTATGGGAAGCCGGTGTAAAGTCTATAAAATACCATCTAAAGAGAATTCTCACCACTAACCTGACCTTTGAAGAGATGACGACGGTGCTCTGTGAAATTGAGGCATGCTTAAACTCCCGTCCATTATGCCCAATGGATGACGTCACCACGCAACCACTGACACCTGGTTATTTTTTAATAAATGAAGCACCAGTCACCGTGCCATGTACGAACACGGAGAATATTAAAATGAGCAATCTAACACGCTGGCAATATACTCAAAAGTTGTTAAATGACTTCTGGTCACGATGGCAGGGAGAGTATTTAACTAGACTTCAACAGCGACCAAAATGGTTAAAACGGGAAGACGAATTTAAGGTGGGAGACATAGTACTAATCAAACAAGACCACCTCCCGCCTGGAAAATGGTCTATGGGTCGCATTACAGACAAGCATCCTGGTTCAGACGGCTTCACACGAGTGTATAGCGTGAGAAGCGGCGCTACTGTAACGAAGAGATGTGTAACCAAATTGTGTGCATTACCCATAGATACTGTTACAGATTAATTGTATTGTTGTGATGATTTATCTTATTGTAGGTATCAGTTAGTGCGCCCACTGTTAACGTAACGTAGAATCCTTATCCTATTTTGTATGAAATTGATTTATTTTTTAAAGGACTCAATAGTCCTTTGGTGGGCGGCTTATGTTGAAGCTAGCGTTGTGTTGTGCATGTAATATATTTATAAACAGCTGTATGAATACTTTCTAGTTTAGTTAGCAATAAACACCGTAAAAGACAGACGTATTTTTAATTGTCATCGCACCGCAGTTAGTACAATCAATAAGCAACCCTATTACCAAAACAGTGTCACTTTTATGGGCGTCGGTTTTATGTGTGTCAGTCCTATAGGCGTCGGTTTCATGCGTGTCACTTTTATAGGCGTTGGTCTAATGTGTGACACTTTCATGGGCGTTGCTTTTGAGTGTGTCATTTTTATGGGCGTCGGTCTTATGTGTGTCACTTTTATGGGCGTTGGTTTTAAGTGTGTCATTTTTATGGGCTTTGGTATTTTGTGTGTTACTTTAATAGGCGTTGGTCTTATGTGTGTAACTTTAATATGTGTCAGTCTTATATGCGTCGGTCTTGTGTGTCCTCTTAATAGGGCGTATGTCTCAGTGAGACATTTTAATGGGCGTCGGTTTTATGTGTGTAAATGAAATGAAATCAAATTAAATGATATTTATTTCTGTAAATATATCTTTTAAAGGCACGTTTACGTCGTTTTTTTTTAAATATTGAAATATTGAAATATTGAAATATTGAAATATTGAAATATTGAAATATTGAAATATTGAAATATTGAAATATTGAAATATTGAAAATATTAAAGTTACACACATTAGACCAACGCCTATAAAAGTGACACGCATGAAACCGACGCCTATAGGACTGACACACATAAAACCGACGCCCATAAAAGTGACACACATAAGACCGAGATATTCTACTATTCTACTATTCTACTATTCTACTCTTCTACTCTTCTACTCTTCTACTATTCTACTTTTCTACTATTCTACAAATCTACTATTCTACTATTGTACTATTCTACTATTAGTCGTCGTCGTATTTCGTCTTTCGACTCGACTTTCGACCTTCGACTTATGACTCGACTTTCGACGATCGACTTTATTATCTTTATTCTACGATTCTACTATTCTACTATTCTACTATTCTAATATTCTACTATTCTACTATTCTACTATTCTACTATTCTACTATTCTACTATTCTACTATTCTACTATTCTACTATTCTACTATTCTACTATTCTACTATTCTACTATTCTACTATTCTACTATTCTACTATTCTACTATTCTACTATTCTACTATTCTACTATTCTACTATTCTACTATTCTACTATTCTACTATTCTACTATTCTACTATTCTACTATTCTACTATTCTACTATTCTACTATTCTACTATTCTACTATTCTACTATTCTACTATTCTACTATTCTACTATTCTACTATTCTACTATTCTACTATTCTACTATTCTACTATTCTACTATTCTACTATTCTACTATTCTACTATTCTACTATTCTACTATTCTACTATTCTACTATTCTACTATTCTACTATTCTACTATTCTACTATTCTACTATTCTACTATTCTACTATTCTACTATTCTACTTTTCTACTATTCTACTATTCTACTATTCTACTATTCTACTTTTCTACTTTTCTACTATTCTACTATTCAACTTTTCTACTATTTTCGACTTTCGACTCTATTTTTGACTCAACTTTCGACTCGATTTTCGACTTTCGACTCGACTTTCAACTCGATTTTCGACAATACTCGCCGTTCGCCTCGATTTTCGACTTTCGACTTGATTTTCGAGTGGACTTTCGAAACTTTCGACTCGATTTTAGATTTTTGACTTTCGACCTTCGACCTGACTTTCGACTCGATTTTTGACTTCCGACTTGTTTGACTTGATTTGTTGTGGTAGGGCCACGCTGTTCGCAGCATGAATGGGCCGGCTTGACCGGGGAAGTACCACACTCTCGCAGAAGACCGACGTCCGAGTAGTAGCGTTTCGTTACTGCGCTTCGTTGGGTGAGCGAGAGGGCCGGAGGCCCAATTCCTCCCCCAATCCCCTTCCTTCTCCTTTTCTCCTTCCCCTCCCTTTCCCTAAATAGGCTCGGCAACGCATCTGCAACTCCTTTGGTTTTGCAGATGTCCATGGGCGGCGATGACTACTTACCATCAGGTAGCTCGCCTGCTCGTTTGCCGAGTTATCCCATAAAAAAAAAAACTTCCGAATAAGATTCGACTTTCGACTAGCATTTCGACTCGATTTACGACTTTCGCCTTGACGTTCGACTCGATTTTCAACATCGGCATTCGACTCGCCTTTCGACTCAACTTTTGACTCGATTTTTGACTTACGACTCAACGTTCGATTCGATTTTTGACTTTCGTCTTTCGACTCGACTTTCGACCTTCGACTTAAGACTCGACTTTCGACGATCGACTCGACTATCTATTCGACTTTTGACTCGATTTTCGACTTACGACTTTCCATTTTCGACTCAACTTTTGACTTTCGACCTACGACTTTCAACTCGACGTACGACTTTCAACTCGACCTTCGACTTTCTAGTTTTGACCTTCGACT
Source organism: Subacronicta megacephala (assembly GCA_958496365.1). Lineage (NCBI taxonomy): Eukaryota > Metazoa > Arthropoda > Insecta > Lepidoptera > Noctuidae > Subacronicta > Subacronicta megacephala. The sequence goes on along the minus strand of OY292541.1, from coordinate 7,012,375 downwards.
TTCGACCTTCGACTTTTGACTTTGAACTTTTAACTCTCGACTCGACGTTCGACTCGACCTTCGACTTTCAAGTTTCGACCTTCGACTTTCGACTTTCTTCCTTCAACTTTCGATCTTCGACTTTCAACTTTTGACTCTTGACTCGACGTTCGACCTTCGACCTTTGACTTTCGACTTTTCACTCGACTTTCGACTTACCACTTTATTTATATTTTAGGTCTTCGGTTATAAGTTTCTTTAATTTTAAATTATTTCTTTTTCTGTACCTACACCACTTTATTCTTCTTCATAAGGATCAACTTTTTGGAACCGTGCAACTAGAGTCAATAACGTTTCATAAACGCTTGTAAAAGCTTCTTTGAAATAAAAACATTTGATTTGATGTGCTAGAAGGAGGTCTCCATGTTAGATTAAATGTAAAAGTTGTACAAGTGTTTGCAATGAACTTTTTTTTTTAGTAACTTTGTATGTAGGTATCTATGTAATGGTCCGCGACTAGGCGTCAAAGTACTCCTCGGCATCGCTGTCGTCCGGCATCGTGCCCAGAAGACTGGCAGCATTGCCACGTTGAATGGCAATGCTTATACGCCCTCCTAGGAATAAGCCAGCCCTCTGATAACGCGAGGCGTCGACCAGTCTTCTAGATATTTCCTTGTAGAGAAGACGGGCACTCGGACCCCATGACCCAAGCGTTTCGACCCCAAACGGCTCAAACATATAGCTACCTGACAGGTTGCTAAACTTGCGCCGTTTGAGAGTCTTCGCGGCAGCAGCAGCAGCGCCAGCGCAGCCAGCTGAGCTTGGAAGATGGGATGGAGCAAGGGTGTCAACACAAGTTGCATCCCACACCAAAGGCCTACCCATTTTCCAAGGCAAAAGCGACATACCATCTGGTATCTTCCCATCGTCACGTAGCATAGCAAGCCATTAGGTTGGTTCTAAAACAGCTGGTACGCCGGCGGTGGCAAGAGCACGACGGAGGATTTTTGATTTTGACATTGATGTTGTCTTTCAGCTTTGACAATTTTGACATTTCTATCATTATTGATTTTAATCTTTCGTATTCGTTTGACTGTCAATTTGTCAAATATCAAGAAGAAGAATTGAAATTGTTTTCATTTCATCTCTTCACGAAACAATAATTTACAACGGGATTCCACCTTTAAGGCGACTCTCTGGCGGATATATCGTTAAAATATTCACAAAAATATGATTAATAAAAGGTAAATAAACTATACCTACCCAAAAACCATATGTTGTGAATTGAAATTTAATCAAAATTTATTTTTTTCACGTCTATCTTTGATGAATTCGCTAAAATGCGCAAAAAGAAGTCTAAGAACCATGTAATCCGAGGTAAGTACTATTCAAATTTATAATAACACTAGCTTGTGCCCCTGACTTTGTCCACTTGCCTTGCTTGACTTACTTTCGCCTGACTTGGGCTTCAGATTTGAGTTTAACCTGGATGTGAAGTTATTGTATTAATTAATCCAGCTTATTGATTATATCTGTGTCCAAAAATTAAAACTTTCACCATATTGTATAACAAAACAAGGATTGAACCTAAATAGGAACTACAAAAGAGAGGCTGATTCAAAATTGAACATTGGTTTATTTATCAATAGTGTACATTTTCTACTGATTGAAAAAAATCAACCAATGTTCCGATTATAAGTGTCGATAGATGTTGAGCTTATTATTAAGATCAAAACTAAGTTTCAATTGGAGAAAAGGTTTTCTTATATTATTTATTAAAAAATAACTATTACAATTTGACAATTTTGTGCAACAATGTTCTTTTGGTGAAATTGGGATAGAAGTCCGCAAAAAGGGATGTTCCTGTTCAATATGGGATGTATGGTCACATTACACTGAGTGAATCAAGCTGTGAATGAGGATGATTGCAGCGTGAATAGCTAATAATTCTCCTTTGTAATTGTCATTGTAATGTTGTGTATCATATTACTGTATTTGAGAATATGTACAGCTGTTTTGTATGCTTTGTTATTTTTTATGGGATAACTCGGCAAACATCTGATGGCTGATGGTACAGTCACCAACAAATATATCGGAGCGAACAGACTGCTCATAATTATCTGAGCAAGTAGGGAAATTAAAATTTATCTCAATGGTATAAAGTACATGTCAGAATGACAGCTGCCGTGTGTAGTGTTCATTCTAAAACATCCTTTGTGTTGCTGAGATATGGTTTAATTTCTCTAGTTGCTCAGATAATTATGAACAGTCTGTTCGATCCGAAAATTTAATGGTGACTGTAAGTAGTCATCATAGCCATGGACATCTGCAAAACCAAAGCTGCAGATGCATTGCCGAGCCTATTTAAGGAAAAGGGAGGGGAAGGAGAAGGAAGGGGGCTGAGGGAGAAATTGGGCCTCCGGCACTCCACACTCACCATACCGAAACGCAACAGTATGGATACTGCTACTTGACAAATATACATTAAGTGATTATTGAGGGGGAATACATTTTTTTGCAAGAAAAATTGGATCCAGACAGGATTCAAACCTTTCTTTATTTGTGATCATCCTAATACAACACAAATAGATCAAAATATTTTAAATTTTTCACAGACGTCACTATAAATGATAGTGCAAACTCCGTCAAGCCAGTCCGCTCAATAAAGAAGGCAGCACCACCACCAGAAGAAATTATGATTGAATCCTGGGATGATATCAATAACGACACCGAAATAGTTGAGGAAATAGCTGATGACGGTTCCAAGAAGCTCTTACGCAAAAAAAAACAAGTCCAAGAAATCCCCACAGATGAACAACCGGGCATAGAATACCCTGAGATTGTATTCTACCTCATTTCCCGATACATTAAACCAGAAACCATTGGAAAGTTTGCAGAAATCAATAAGGCTGCATATGCTGCAACAAAGAACAAGTCATTTTGGATGCTCCAATTTAAGAGACATTGTGAGAAACATCCTAAGCTACCAAAACAGCTCCTAGCAGACAGTTATAAGGCCTATGGACTCCGACACACAGTTATTCGCTCATTGTATCACACTTACCATGTATTTGTCGAACGAGCTCGTAAAGAAGACATCAAACTCCGCTCATTGGTGAGTCGAGTATGTGTTAACACGACATTTACCAAAGGTTACACATATTGGACTGTTAGTTTTAAACTGAAGAAGAGACAATTACGCGCTGTTAATAAGGACAAAGATTTTATTGAGGAACTTGGACGTATTGATGCTAATCCCGAAGAAGGGGCACAGGTCTTGATAGTAAGTATTTTATGAACTTTTCTCTACTTTAACGTCACCTCAAAGACGTAAATTAAAAATGTGAAGGCAAATTTCGACTAGGCGGGTGGGTCTCGCGGTGGCTTAGCGGTCATAGCGTCTGGTGTACTTAACCAGAAGACGCAGGTTCGAATCCTGCCTGCGGTCGTATTTTTCCTTCACTAGAATAACTTACATTTTTAAATTCTCCTGTCGCAGGTCAGCTGGAAGAGATTTCTTTAGAAATAAGCTGTACCTTTGTACTTTATAGTCCTATGTTTTTTATTTAGGTACTTTTTTTTACACACTCACGCCTTTTTCCCACAGAGGTAGGCAGAAACTTTGGAGTGCCACTTGCACTGTTGTGTGCATAAATATATAAATAAAGTTGGCCAGCTGGGGCCCAAGTGTGATATTTTTATTGTATCAGAATGGTCCTTCTATGAGACTGACAGATTTGGTAGATAATTCTGAAGTCAAATGACGATTGTGTGACAATACAATAGACAACTTGGGACTTGATTACTAAAGTAGCATTACTCCTGTATTTCGCGAAGGGTTAGGCAGAGGAGTACACCCACAGCTTGCCGGTATGTTTAGGTCATATGTAATAGGGATTGACCCTTCAAACTCCGAGCTGCTACCGAGTTTATAAAACATTCCAGTAACACTGCTCTACCTGGGAATTGAACCCAGGGTCTCTGGCGTAGCAGTCACACTTTTGGACCACTAGACTAATAGGGGTGGGGCTTTTCTATAAAATTCTCAGTAGCAGCTTGGAGTCTGGATTCGTAACCGGTTAATGGCAATAGGCTCGCCTCCTATTACAGGGGACATACATAAACATACTGGCGAAGTATGGGTGTACAATAATACACCTCTGTCTAATCCTACGGGGAAGACAGGCGTGATTTAAAAAGAATCACTAGCCCATTACAATATTAGTATGGATAAGTTTAAATAACTCTTAGCGACAAGCTCATAATTTCTTTACAGGTAACTTGCAAAAGTTTTCAAGACCTCCCTCCTCTGATGGGAATGACACTAACCTCAGTGAACATGCTCCTCTCCGAAGGTTACCGGAGCCATAAGCTTTGTCTCGGCTTCAATACCTCTCAGTATGCCATCAAAGGCATAGTACCCGAACGCGAGGTAATTCTGGATGCAGTAGTAGGGACCCTGATCTGTGACTGGTGGCACCCTCAATATCCCTATAGCAGCATATTGATACCACGGCACAAACCACCGCTGTTAAGGCACAATTTCTTCGATGATGAGTATCTTTAAGCATGTTTTTTGTAATGGCCTGTTCGTATATGTGGTGGAAGGGACTTACTATGAATTCAGTACATGTTTCTGGACCCCCTTGCGATGATATTTTTTTTTATCAGCTTTAATCGTCCCACTGTAAGGTAAAGGCCTCCCACTCTCCTTCCACTCCTCTCGGTTCATAGCTTTTTGTCGCCAATCCTTCCAATAAAGGTGTAGTTCGTCCCGCCATCTCCTTCTGGGCCTGCCACGACGTCGTCTGGCGTTGTGTGGGCTCCACTCAGTGGTGAGTTTTGCCCACAGCTCATTCGACTTGCGGCAGACATGACCAGCCCAGTTCCACTTTAAGCTTGCGGATTTTTGACCAGCGTCGTAGATATCGTAAAAAAATTTTGCTTTTTCACACCGTTCCATTTTGACCGTGAACCGTAAACCGTGAGGAATGGAAGGAAGGTAGGGAGGCCTTTGCCCAGCAATGGGATCAAACGGGCTGAAAAAAAAAAACGTTTTGACCATGTAGGTATTGCACTTTTAGGAAAAAGCTATTTTTTTAATGACCGACGAAAAATTACAACGCAAGGAGGTCCAGAATCATGTACTGATTTCATGGTAAGCAGTTGTGCGTCGATGTCCCTTCACCCTGTATAAGTGATACTCGCTGCCCTTGTGGGTAGCTGGAAATATCAAGCGGTATTTGTACCGATTGAGTAAGCAGTGATGGCCAAGTGATGGACTGCAAAATCGTGGGTCTCGAGATCAAATCAGTTTCCTTATGCCAATAATGTGTGTAAGTTATTATTATTTGTCTGTCCACCTTGTTGGAGGTCGTCCCACACTGCGTTTTCCGGTGCGTGGTCTCCACTCGAGAACCTTTTTGCCCCAACGGCCATCAGTTCTACGAGCTATGTGCCCCGCCCACTGCCGCTTAAGCTTGCTAATCCTTTGGGCAGTGTCGACAACTTTGGTTCTTCTATGGATCTCCTCATTTCTGATTATTATTCAGCCATTTTCGTCCCACTGCAGGGCAAAGGCCTCCCTACCCTTTTTCCATTCCTCACAGTTTAAGGCTATTTTGGGCCGATCCTTCCAGAAGAAGTCCAGCTCATCTTATCCATAAATATAAATTAACACTTTCATAAACGGTGAAGGAAAACAGCGTGAGGAAATCTGCATGCCTGAGAGGTTTTCTCGTTGTGTGAGGTCTGCCAATCTTCATTAGAGTTTAGCTTAATCTCTCTAATTCTGAGAGGAGACCTGTGCCCAGCAGTGGGTCAATAGGTAATATTTTTTCTGGGATACCTCGTCAAACGAGCAGGCAAGCTACCTGATGGTAAGTAGTCGTCGCCGCCCATGGACATCTGCAATTTACCAATGGGGTTCCAGATGCGTTGCCGAGTCTATTTAAGGAAAAGAAAGAGAAAAGGAGAAGGGGACTGAGGGAGGAATTGAGACTCCGGCAAACGCAAAAGTATGCACAGGTACTGGTACTTGACGTCGATATTCTGTGGGATATTCTGTGTCCTTCATGCTGGCATGTAGACATATCCCAGGATTAACCATGTAAATGATGATGCTACCAGGTATTCGAATCCGCAGTGAACATAATATCGCAGTCGCTCCATACTTTTAACATTCTTTACTCAGATCAAATAAAAAGTAAAGATGGAACTTTGCGAACTAAGAAGTGAGGCCGGCTAAAACTACGCCATGCCGTGTACAACACTCCATTACACGCACACACGTATACCGAAACTACGCCTCATCTTGTCTTATCTCTTATCTTGTGTGCGTGTAATTATGTGTTGTACACGGCAAGGTGTAGTTTTAGCCGGCCTCACTTCTTTGTTCGCAAAGTTCCATCTTAACTTTTTCTTTGATCTGAGATTCTTTATCTTATCACTGAGAATCAAGTTCCACCAGAAATCGAATTTAGTTATTCTAAAAATATTAATTTAGTCTAGATTTGAACAATAGGAATACCGCATATCCATTTGGATTTCGCTACCCACAACTGCATCGAATATCGGGTATTTCTGAACAGGCTATATCGGTTTTTGTTTGAGCAACCATGGAGTTGATACGTAATGGAGTGTTATATGTATATATAGATATTGCAATTCGATAACTGTTTAATTTTTAAAGGATCATACGGAAAGAAGGGTAATCGTTGTAATAATATATTGTATGTAATTTATGAATAAATAGATGTCCAAAATTATAATAAAATATTTTTGTTATAGTTATAAATGAAAAACAAATATACCACACAAACATTTTATTGCACATTACAGTAAGATAAAGACATTACTACATATATGTATACATTTAACAGTTTATTATATAGATTTTATATAAGGGGGACCATTTCGCCTTTGGTTGACTTTTTTTTAAAAAAAGCTCCAACCAAAGCTCGCACATTATTAATATTCTTGTTAAACCCTCGTGCTAAGCTAAATGCTTGTGTTACGAGTGGGTTCACGTCGGTAGTGCAATGGGTAGGTTTTGAACCGGCAACCACATGATCGCAAGTACCGACGCCCTAGCCATTAGGCTACCGCCGCTTTTAAATTTTTTTTTTTGTTTTTGCTGTATCAACTGTTCAGAATGGAGTGCTAAAACTTTTGTCTAAAAATCGTTATCCAAGCAAATTATTTATTTATGTAAAAGTTATATTAAGTACTTTTATATGAATATTTTTTATTAGTTTAGTTTCGTTTAATAAACTCCAAGCAAATTGTAGTGTAAATTGCTTAACTTACACTAGGTACTACAAAAAAAAAATGAAAGCGGCCTATGCGAAACAATCCACCTCAATCACAATATATTGTTACTGTCGCACAAATAGATATGATTAAAATTAAATTTTAATCCATTCTAACTTCAGATCAAATAAGAAGTTAAGATGGAACTTTGCGACCAAAGAAGTGAGGCCGGCTAAAACTACGCATTACCGTCTATAAAACACATTTACACGCATACTCGTATACCGAAACTACGCCTTAGCTCGTCAGTCGAGCTTACCATAGCTGGATAGCTCGATTGACAAGATAAAGCGTAGTTTCTATAACTTTTTATTTGATCTGAGGTTATTTGGAAGTGACACAGGTCATAATGAAGCGATTTTACCTGTGAGGCAGTTCCAAACGGCTAACCTCACTCTGCGTTTCCACTGACAACATGACGTTGCAAACATCTATCTTACTCTTTCTAACTCTCAAAGAGTGAGGGAGATAGGTAGCTATTTGCAACATGTTTTGTCGTCAGTAGAAACGCGGGATTATTGGATATCTAATGCAACTTACTTAAAACTTCAATGGATATTCGTTCAGTCATTCTCATTCCATACAAAGTGATTGATTTCTTTAATTAACAGATAATAAAGAATCATTCTTCAATGTGACTTACAAGATGAGGAAATAAATAACTTAATTCTAGAAACCTAACAACTTTTAGTAAACATTTCACCGTAACAGAATAACCGTTACTCTCCGAATATATTTAAATATAGAACATAATTTTTGTATGATGATATTTTAGTGAAGGAAAAATTCGAATACGGTCAGGATTCAAACCTGCGACTTCTGGTTCCATACACCAGACGCTATGTCCAACTAAGCCACCGCGAGTCCCGATTGAAGTAGAAGGTGCAGGTTCGAATCGTTACAGCAGTCGATTTTTTTCTTTACTAAAATAAGTTCATAATCTTAAATAAGTACTACAAAAAGATAGAATTTGAACTTGAGAACTGAGTTGGTAAAATGTGTCCTTGGTCGAAGATTAATATTTTATTGTGATTTATTTTTAGGCGTTTAATTCAACATAAAAACTAAATTAAATATTAAAACTAACGAGTTTATTCAGGAACATTATTTAAGAGATAGCATCGATTTACTAATACTGCCACTAGATGGCGTTCTTCATAGTTGCTTTTATGCTTAGTAGATGGCGCTGTTTACATTAATCCTTTTTGAATGTTTGTGGACACAAGGTGTTGATATGTATCTGTGCCATATTTTAGAATAAATGCTCAAAGACTAATCATATACAATTATTCAGGATTTCTAATACTATGAAGAAAGAAAAATAATTCGAAAAAAATAAAGAGCCCTAGATTCCTGAACCCGTCAGAGCCCCGCAGTTGCGTAAACTGCTTTCAGAAGAATCCATCGGCAAAGTGCTTGCGTTAACACAACGTTATTAAAAGAATTTCTTAATTGGATTGGCACCTTTAATTTGGCACAGATACATAATCAACAGCACGATATTTAAAGCACCATCATTTTCGACAAGACAGACAAGTTTTGTCTCACACATATATATTTATTTATTCGTAGTAATTGATACTACGTAAATATTAAAATGAGATTAGAGATTGATAGTTCGTTTAAGACGATGTCATACGATAACATTTTCTTATGAATTATGGGTGTATTAACAAACATAAATTTCACTAAAGTAGGCTATAAGTACAAATATTTGTTACGCATGGGGATCAAACCTGTTGCACTGCATCCATGAAGCCGTTAAAAATCTTATAATAATAATAATTAACATTTATTTCAGATGAAATCCATATTCCTATTACAAGAGTTAAGTTATGCAAGCAACCTGATAACAATATTTATTGTAAATTATTATAAGCATCTACAACAGCATACCTATAACCACCAACAGATGGCGCTACTACACATTGACTTACAAGCTGACAACTAGATGGCGCTAATTTCAAAACTTTTCCAAGTTGCGTATTCTAGCCTTCAACCTAGAATAACTTCGGCTTCATCGTCGTAATATTTACTTTTAATCGTGTCCCATACCTTGAGGGCAACTGACGCATCTGTGTCGGTACAATTATAAGTTTGCCCCGGATGTTTCCTTGTATAATGTCGCAAAACATTTTGTTTATGAGAAAACCGCTTGGGACATACATGACAAATAAAATGTTTCTCATTAACATGAGTTTTCATGTGATATTTTAACCTACTTTCTCGAGGGAATTCTTTGTGGCATACATCACAAACTAAATGCTTGATTTTATTGTGTCGAAGCATATGCCTTTGCATGTTATGTTTGTGTGTGAAATTTTTCGAACAAATCTGACATTGATAGGGTTTTTCACCGGTGTGAATTCTCATATGAGGTTTTAGCAACCCTGATGTCGTGAAAGTTTTGTTGCAAACGGGACAAGAAAAGGGTTTAACGCCGTTATGAAGCTGAACATGCCTTATCAGCGTGCTTTTATATTTGAAAGTTGTAGCACATTTATCGCAGGAGAAAGGGCGTTCCGTGTCATGTTTCCTCAAATGAGACTTCAATAAATACTCTTTTTGGAAAACTTTTTCGCAGACATTACAGATAAGAGGGTCAACAGTCGGCTTACATCGGCTCTTACCTTGATGCTTATTCAAATTAGTCTTAAATGTAAAGCTTCTAAGACAAGTGGGACATTGAAACGGTTTTTCCTTTAAATGTATCTTTTTATGTTGCATCAAATTAGATGAAGACTTGAATCCCTTTTGGCAAACATCGCAAGGGAATGCTCTGTCGGTTGGAAGTGTATGTTTAGTGAATATATGTCTCTCTAACTTTATTTTGTTTAGGAATTGGGTGTTGCATTGAGAACAATTGATTGTTTGTCTGTTGTGGAGTAGCAGGTGTCGTTGAAGGTTGCCAGGGTTGGCGAATGTTTTTTTACATTTATGGCAGACGAAGCTGCGGCCTGATGAATTGTCTGGGCGGTATTCTGAAAAGTAATCATATTTAACAAATCAATTTATAACTTCCATCACGCCTGTATTCCCCAAATTCACCCACATTTCGCCGGTATGTTTAGGTCCCATGTAATAGGGGGCGAGCCTATTGCCATTAACCGGGCACAAATCCAGACTCCGAGCTGATACTGAGAATTTCATAGACAAATTCAATAACACTGTTCGACCTGGGGATCTTATATGATAGTCATTTCTATATTTATTAACTGCCTCATTAGTCTAGCTCGACTGCTACGGACGTCTTAGGTTAGATTCCCAGGTCGAGCAGTGTCATTGGGTTTTTCTAGGAATTTCTTTGTAGCAGCTCAAAGTTTGGATATGTGCCCGGTGAATGGCAAGAGGCTCGCCACATATGACATGGGACTTAAACATACCAGCTGTGGGTGCACATTAAGCTCATCTCTGCCTAACCCCGGGAGCTCTGGAGGCCCAATTCCTCCCTCAGTCCCCTTCCTTTTCTCCTTCCCCACCCTTTTAGGGTCGGCAACGCACGAGCGATACCCCTGGTGTTGCATACGTCTAAAGGTTACCGTAACGCTTACCATCAGGCGGACTGTATGCTTGTTTGCCAACTAAGTGGTCCAAAAACATTTACTCAAGATGTTTTCCTTCACCGTTTCAAGCCTTTAATTACTACAGAAAGAAAGAAAGAAAACTAAATTTATTCGTAAAAAGACACCCGAGCACACAAAAAAAAAACAAAATATATTACAATAATAAGGTACTTAATTACAATTAAAACTAAGATAAGTTTAATTATAAGTCCGTATTATAAGTTTAATTGAAGCGGCGCATGGGAGTAGCCTAATGGCTCGGGTGTCAGACTTGCGATCATGTGGTTGTCGGTTCGATATCCACCCATGTCACTACCGACGTGAACCCACTCGTAATAAGCACTTATCTTCTTCTTATTAACGCCTCATGTTACGAGGGATTAACAAGAATACTAGTAATGTGCGACCCACATTGCTAGTCATTAAAAAAAATTACAAGATACATGATTGCGAAAAGCCAGACCTATACAAGGTGGAACGCACAACCGCTTACCATGAATTTAGTACATGATTCTGGACCCCCTCGCGTTGATATTTTTCGTCGATTATTAAAACAAAAATCAGCTTGTTCCTACAAAAGTGCAATACCTACACGGTCAAAATGTATGGAACAGCTGTTTTTTTAAAATAACCGACGAAAAATTGCAACATATGGGTGTCCAGAATCATATCATGTCCTGTATGTCAATGTCCCTTCCACCCTGTATAATACGTGGCATTTCATTACTCATGTCACCACTATATTTATCCTCTTATCTATGGATGAAAGAATACGAACTTACCAATATCCTCACTATTAGAAGTAGCAGGTATCTCTCCATCTGGGACCGGCGCGTCCAATTCTGCATCATCCTATAAGGGAAACAATATCAACTAACCATTGTACACCGTCGGTAAGTACTGGGTTGCAAGAAGGAGGAAATGAAGGGCGTGTGTATAGCTTCCAGTATTGGATATTATGGTCCAGGTAGGATTAAGTTCTGGTGACCAAAAATCCAGTTTTAATAAATTACAAAATGATTCACGGACATACTTAATGATACATAAATAATTAATTAATATTACAGTTCATGGTGTCTCCTGAAATACATGCTTCTGCCTAGTTCAGTGGATAGGGTAAATACTTTTTGCAACCCTTTCCAACCACCACAGTCATTGCAAATGTATATACTTAGATAAAGTTTGGCTACTTCTATTGTATACTAACTTAACCTTTTGAACGCCAGAATATAAACGTATCGCCGTACCCCTGACGCCAGGCCACTTTTTCTGTCAAATGACCTTCATAAATGAAAACACACTAAAGTAATGATTAAATTGTTTATTTCATAATATATTGCGACGTATATTTGTCATATATTTGTGACGTTGGCGTTCAGGGTAAGATTTCGTTTGTCACATATATGTGACAATGGCGTTCAAAAGGTTAAGATTGTAAAATCCTTGTGGTGAGAAATAAACTATATTTTTTTATACAAACAGGATGTTACAAAAGGTAGCCTAAGCCCTACGGCACACAAGAATATATACTAATATTATAAAGCTGAAGAGTTTGTTTGTTTGTTTGAATGCGCTAATCTCAGGAACTACTGGGCCAATTTGAAAAATTCTTTCAGTTTTAGATAGCCCATTTATCGAGGAAGGCTATAGGCTATATATCATCACGCTAAGACAAATAGGAGCGGAGTACAAATGAAAATGTTACAAAAACGGGAAAAAAGATTCCTTTTAAATGCAGAAAAGCCGAGAAACCACGCAGGCGAAGCCGTGGGCGGAAAGCTAGTATTATATAAACAGTCACTTACATCATCAATCTCCTGCTTGATGGGGATTTCGACGCAGTCTGGGACCACCGTGGCCTCGTTCACGATGGGCACGTGCCAGGTCTTGGGCCTGCTCGGAGACGGGGAGGCCGGCCCAGCCAAGTCCGATTTTACACTGAAATAGATACCCGAAAAATCAGAATTTTTGTCTACGGTTTTGTCCGTGGCGTTAGGGTTGCCAGGGGCCGTATTACCACGTATTAATGCCATCATTTTTAGGTTGTGAGAGAGGGATGCCGCTCTACAGGTTAAATAGTGGCGTCCCTCTTTCTCCATTAATACGTGGTAATACGGCCCCAGGTCGTCAAACCTAATAGCCAGACAGACCAGCTAGCTTGGCCGGAGATTTGGGTAAAAAGGCCGGACACCTCAACTGCAGGAGCGACCAACAGTCGACACGCCTGTGCTCGGCCACGCTCGTTTGCGAAATGTAAAAAGCCGGACATCGGTTATTTTGGCCGGACACGCAATCGGACGCCTGGCAACGCTAGATGGCGTGATAGTCCGCGCTTGTCTGGACGTTTGGTGTAGCAGGCCGCGATTCAATCTCTTAGGTTGAGATCATGATCGAGATGATCGATCATGATTGAGATCTGATGTTTCTAAGCGTAAATTTACGCTTAGACTTTACGCGTGGTTGTGTAGTGGTCCTAAGCGTGAATGTTACGCTAGAGATTTTGCCTTCGATTCCCAGTTCGAGCGAAATGTTGGGTGTTTCTGTGAAATTCTCAGTAGCAGCTCGGAGTTTGGATATATGCCTGGTGAATGGCTCGCCCCTATTACATGGGACTTTAAACATACAGGCGAAGTGTGAACTGTGGGTGTGCATTAAGTACACTTCTGCCTAACCCTTCAAGGAATACAGGTGTGATGGTATGTATGTAAAATAAATTATAACAGATGTTGTTTATATTATTTACACCTACAACTCCGCACTGTCTGAGGTGTAGTTTGCCTACCCCAATTGAGAAAAAAGCGTGAGTATAATTAATGAATAATAACTTATCAGTCATCTAAGCGTCACCGTACGTAATCTGGAACGGATCTTTATGAAGAAATCATTATATTACCTGATAAAGAAAACCTTATCTAAGCAATTCAAGGAATAAGTATGTATGTAGGTAGGTATAATTTTAGGTTTATTTTGAAAAGTCTGAGGAGCGTACCTGGAGTACGCACGGCTACACATCAAGCTATACAAAACCAGTATAGGCTGGCCTTGAACTGCGTGTAAAACCTTTACAATGGGAGGTCAGTCTATACTGGTTTTGTATAGCTTGTTCTGTATAAGTATTTAGAAACTCTAGAGAATAGATGGCTGGCTGAATGACTGGTTTTCCCGAAAAAGCATGTTATCGCAAAATATTACTCACACAGTCTAAAGATAACTGGAAAATTTGCGGGTATTTAATAACGTAGATATAGCTACAACGAATTGCAGGCAATTTAATTTATCGATAAATTATCGATTTGATCAAATCTAGATAATCTGGTTGCACTGCAGTGCCCCCGCCAAGACATTCTATTTAAGCAGGGCACCTACCTTTTCTCGAAGCGTTACTTCGTATTTTCGACCAATATAGCTTCCGTCTGGATAATCTGAGTCCAAATTCTCAGGATAAGATGTAGTTAACAAACTAATGAAACACACCTAAGTTTCATCTGTTTATCTTTTTTAGGATACATAGATTTTATTAATAACGAAAATACCGTCGTATCGTATCGATTTCGTCAGTGATTCATATCATCAAAATCTCGCGGGTACTTCACTGAAGTCCTATAAATTATTCCTCATATTGGTCAAGGTCTTTTTGATGTTCATGGTTTGCAGATTAAGGGGCTTGGCGTTACTCAGAGATCTGAACTTTTTTAACATAGAAAACGTAAAGAGCTCGCGAGACTTGGCAATCAACTTCACTTAAAATGTTTTTGGTGGGATCTATTTTGGAAGCCGCCTTACCAAAATATTGGACAAGCTCTAACAGTGTTTGTCAGGGAACGCAAGTACAGTATCTAGTCGATATATTCAACTTACACCCCATTGGTGACGCGACGGGACCATCCATGAGGATATTCGGCACTATAAAAAAGTACTTAATACCTCAATGTTATCTATTCGTATCTTATCCTGTTATGATTACAACCCAAACGTTGTAAAACCAAAATATATATTTAGTAAATATCGGAAATCGAATGACTACACTACCTTTTTAACACATTCTAATAAAAAAATATCCAACATGTGTTGTTTCGCGGGTTTTATTGTGAAATATGTTTTAATTATAGCTAATATTATATTTGCCGTAAGTAATTATTTTATTTAATATTACTTTATGCTACCCTGGTTCATATTAAAAAGAAATTATTATACTTATTTAAGAAGATCCCAGTCAAAATCTATTGACACAGTTCTTTGTGACTTCTAGTAATTCATATTAAAACACATCCCATTATTGGAGAGCGCGAACGGAGTCTAAAATTCCCCCATGGCCCTATAAATTAGCCATTTTAGTCTTTTGGCGACATTTAGCATCTCCTCTTAACGTAGCTATTTCCTATAGTGAATCATATTATGATTTTATTAATGCGACCTTTTTAGTCCCTGATCGATATCGGAAAGTTTTTTAAAAGAATGCTTAATTTCTTATTCCTATTTTAAAACTTTTATTTATTTCTTTTTCAGCTCGCCGGCTTAGCAATCGTAGGGTTGGGTGTGGCGGTCAACATCCAAATAAAAGAGATAGTAGAGTTGATACCTGTCAACCTGAACGCTTTGTCGATAGGTATCATAGTGGTGGGATGTGCTGTGTTTGTTATATCATACCTCGCGTGTTGCGGGGCGATGCGAGAGTCAAGATGTATGCTCATATTTGTAAGTAAAAAGTCCGTCAAATATAGTTATTTTTTTCGAATTCAGCAAGATGTGTCGGGGCACATAGCTCGTAGAACTGATGGCCGTTGGGGCAAAAAGGTTCTTGAGTGGAGAGACCACGCACCGGAAAACGCAGTGTGGGACGACCTCCAACAAGATGGACGGACGACCTGGTAAAGGTAGCTTGGAGTCGTTGGATGCAGGCGGCATATAACCGGTCGTTGTGGAAGTCTATAGGGGAGGCCTTCGTTCAGCAGTGGACTTCATTTGGCTGATATGATGATGATGAAGAAGATGGGTCGGCGACATAATTCACGTCACGTTCACGATCACGTTCACGATGAGAGTGGCACGGGACCGTGGTGGATGGCACAAACTTGGGGAGGCCTATACCCAGAAGTGGGTGAAGTCAGGCTGTGGATGATGTGGATGATGATTCGGCAAATTCGCAAATTTTAGGTCCATATTACATTTTAAATCGTAATGTACAGTCACCAGCACATCAGGTTATACAAAACTGTCAAATTTCCTCAAATGATTGTAAACCCTAAAATATTGATAATCAAGTTCAAAATCGACTGAGAAAATTTTACATTCTATGGTAACTTGATGTGGTGGCCACCGAACTTATTTGTTTTTAATTAGAAAAATATTGCTCTGTCGAAGCGTCATAATATGACAAGCTCAAAGAAATCAAAACAAATTGTTTGTATATATATGTTCTTAATGCTTTTAAATCTCTTAGAGCAGAATAGAAAGTTCTAGAAAATGACCTGGCCTTGAGGAATTATGTGGGAATTAACATACCATCACACATGTATTCCCCGAAGGGTTAAGCAGAGGTGTACACGGCTACACATCAAGCTATAAAAAAACAGTTTAGACTGACCTCCCATTGTAAAGGTTTTCCGTACAAATCAAGGCCAGCCTATACTGGTTTTGTATAGCTAATGTGTAGCCGTGCGTAGACAAGAAACCAATCGATGACCATATCTGAATTTTTATCTATGACACATATGCCCCAGCAATTACCCTGAGTTTAGGGCATGTGTCATAGATTAAAATTGATTTAACATCACAGATAGCAAACGTTTTATATCAGGTCGATAAAGCCAGCGCCAAACAATCGTAGTACCCAAAAGATAAAATCAACAATTACAAATTCGTTTCATACGGAAATTCGGACCCCTATATGAAGGAACTCCCTTGTATCCATTTATCCATCCTATAAATGCGAAAGTAACTCTGTCTGTTTGTTTGTTACGTTTTCACGCTTAAACCGCTGAACCTTTCTTGATGAATTTTGATATGAGAGATAGATAAGACCTTAGAGATAGTAGTAGTCTCGCTGGCATGTCTACATGCCAGCATGAATGGGTCAGCACGACCGGGGAAGTACAGAGTCAGCATCAAAATCTTCTGAGCAACTAAGGAAATTAAACTTTACGTCAACGACTCGAAAGGATATTTTAGAATGAACACCGTTTATGTACAGCTTTCATTCGGATATGTATTGTATCCCATGGAGTTAAAGTTTAATTTACCTAGTTGCTCAGATAATTAATTTATTATGAATAGTGTGTTCACTTCCATATTGATTTTATGCTGACAATATCGAGATATATATCCCGCAGAATCTTCATCATCATCATAATCAACCCATTACATTGTCCCACTGCTGGGCACGGGTCTCCTCTCAGAATGAAAGAGATTAGGCTATAGTCCACCACTCTAGCCTACTGCGGGTTGGAGGACTTCACACGTCGTCAAGAAAATCTCTCAGACATGCAGATTTAAGCGATTATTAATACGCACATGACTTCGAAAAGTCAGAGGTGCGTGCCTTGGATTCGAAAATGGGAAATTTGACTTGGCATTCCAATGGTCATATCACTAGGCTATCACTACTCTTATTTACAATATTTGTATGAACTATTTATTATTTTTGTTTTCAGTACGCCCTCTTTATGGCGATCTTGGCTGGAGTTAAGATCTATCTGTCAGTGGTGATATTCAATTTCTTGGATGACGCGCTTGCCACGGTCTCCAGATGGATTGTAAACGCGTTCGACAATAATAATGTCAACTCGGCTTTCCATGTCATGGAAGATCTCGTAAGTAACATGATTTTAAAGGAGCACTATGAAAAAGTTATAAAACTATGAAATAAATAGGAGATTGCATTATTTTTCGATGGGATAACTCGGCAAACGAGCAGACAAGCTACGGGAGTCGCGGTGGCTTAGCGGTCATAGCGTCTGGTGTACTTAACCAGAAGACGCAGGTTCGAATCTTGCCCGCGGTCGTATTTTTCCTACACTAAAATAACGATGTAAAATTACATAAAATTAACATAAAAACGGTTATAACGGTAAATTTCTAATGTTTTATAAGCGTTGAAAACATGTTGCAAACACCTACCTACCCCACTCACTATTTGAGAGTTAGATAGATGTTTGGAGAGGCGTAGCTACCGCCGTGTCAATGATACGGGGCCCCCGGGCTACAGGGCCCCCCAACCGGTGTATGCAAAATTTACTTCCCAAGAATAAAACATATAATAAAACCGTCATAGATGACTACAGAGTTTTCACTTTAGAAATAACAAAAGTCAAATAAAAAACCGGCCAAGTGCGAGTCGGACTCGCGCACGGAGGGTTCCGTACCATTACGATTTATGACGTATTAAAAAAAAACTATTTACTAGATTTCGTCCAAACCAATTTTCGGTGGAAGTTTACATGGTAATCTACATCATATATTTTTTTTTAGTTTTATCGTCCTCTTATTTTAGAAGTTACAGGGGGGGGACACACATTTTACCACTTTGGAAGTGTTTCTTGCGCAAACTATTCAGTTAAGAGAAAAATTGTATTAGAAACCTCAATATCATTTTTGAAGACCTATCCATAGATACCCCACTCGTATGGGTTTGATGAAAAAATATATTTTGAGTTTCAGTTCCAAGTATGGGGAACCCCCAAAATTTATTGTTTTTTTTTTCTATTTTTGTGTGAAAATCTTGATGCGGTTCATAGAATACATCTACTTACCAAGTTTCAACAGCATAGTTCTTATAGTTTCGAAAAAAAAGGCTGTGACACGATCGGACAGACAGACAGACATGACGAATCTATAAGGGTTCCGTTTTTGCCATTTGGCTACGGAACCCTAAAAAGCACTCTTTTTTTTCCGCCCTCCCCAACATATTTTGATACGGGATGGATGGATTGGAACACTGGATGTTTGCAACATGTTTTGTCGTCAGTGGTAACGCGAGGTTATAGGAATCGGTGTTATAAGCATCGGTTTTAGGCATCGCAGAGTAATTAACGTTACTAACGCTACAATAATATTTTTTCCAGTTCAAATGTTGCGGCACGACCGGGGCGGGCTCCTATTCGG
Source organism: Subacronicta megacephala (assembly GCA_958496365.1). Classification (NCBI taxonomy): domain Eukaryota; kingdom Metazoa; phylum Arthropoda; class Insecta; order Lepidoptera; family Noctuidae; genus Subacronicta; species Subacronicta megacephala. The sequence goes on along the minus strand of OY292541.1, from coordinate 6,993,422 downwards.
GGGCGGGTTTAATTCCAGGCACTTGTTGCGCAAACCCCATCGAATCCCAATGCAACGCGCAAGACTCCTACGCAGGTTGCGTTAAAATAGTTGGCGACTACTTTGAAACCTTCGCTGAGGCTATCGGAGCAGTGCTTATTCTAGTCATTATTATTGAGGTAAAGACATACTATTTAGATGTTAAGATGTTTTACTGTTAAGATGGTTTGGTCATGTAGAGAATGGATGAACGGAGATTGACGAAACAAGTATATATGGTGAGTATGGATGGACGAGTTGGAAGGGGAAGACCTCGGCGAACGTACCGCAACCAAATTGCGGATGTTCTTAAAAAAGGCCAGGTTCCGAGTCCGAGCACCCTAAACCGCCGGTCATGCATGAAGAGATTAATGAATGTAGATGAAACGAAAGTAGTGTGACAGGATCGTAGCAAGTGGAAATCACTATAGTCTCTGCCTACCCCCATGGGAGACAGGCGTGACAATATGTATGTATGTATGATATACTATCACGCCTGTATTCCCCGAAGGGTTAGGCAGAGGAGTACTACAACCACATTTCGCCGGTATGTTTAGGTCCCATGTAATAGGGGGCGAGCCTATTGCAATAAACCTGGAACAAATCCAGACTCTGAGCTGTTACTTACTGAGAATTTCATAGAAAAACCCAATAACACTTTGCTTGACCTGGGGATCTAAGACCTCTCGCTTAGCAGTCGCGCTTAGGACCACTAGACTAATGAGGCAGTCATGAGGTATAGAGCAATAAAAATAGTTTTCTATTAAGAGGTTTAATAAAAATATACCCATGTGTATTGTTCACCAGTATGTTTTATGTCCCATATAATATGGAGCGAGCCTATTGCCATTATCCAGGCACAAATCAAATCTTAATTCTGACCTACCAGTTAGAATTACATGTTTAATCCCAATAATACTTTGTTTGATCTGGCAATTCAACTACTAGACCATTGATACAGAATCATTTTAAACAATTTCTTTTTATTGAAATAAAACTACTTTTTACGGATTTTATCGCGTTATATTGATATTTTTAAATTCCCGATGTTTGAAATTCTGAATTTCTTTTTAATTATATTTTTTTTTGTTTTCAGCTTGTGTGCGTTATCTTAGGATTGTTTCTCTCCTGTCAGATAAGGAAGAAAAGTTACGCAGCTGCGTAAAGTGTAATGGAATTAACATTTCTCGCCAATAAAGAATTATTTCTATTACGAATAAAAAAAAGCTAGCTGTACATGCACCCGCTCTTAAGGATAGCAATATGATATTAAAATAGCCTATATAACGTTCCTCATTCATATGGCTACCAAATGCAAAAAATATTATTTCAAATCCTCCAGGGTCCAGAAATAAGCATTTTTTTACAAATATGTGATCCTTATAATTTAAACATCAATATTAGTATAAATTACCTATATGTTACCGGCCAAATCCAATTTCAGGACAAACTAGTTTTGCCTAGGCTAAACTAGTTCTTTCTATACGCGATAGGATAGACCAGTTTAGGCCAGGCCAAACTAGTTGATCCTGATATAAATATGCACACTCTAGGATAAACTGGAATGTTGCCACTTTTCATACACAAAGACAAAAGACCAGGAATAACTACCTGTATATAATATAATATTTATTTGTTGTTGTGGCAAGGATTGAAATGCAAGCTGTGGATATTTTTTTTACTTTTTAAGCTCAACTAATTTATTATGTAATTAAATTAAAAATATAGAGTGAAGGACTCATTGTGACTGTGTTTTATTTTTTACTTAATGCCTATTCAGGTAATCGGGCAATTACTATCCCTCTGCTTTGAAAGCGCAATGAACAAAAAGTGAATTTAATTATTTATTGATTGCACTATGTAATTTTCATTAGATATAGTTATTAACTTAATTTATTAATAACATAATGAATGGATTTACATTACTAGGTGAAGCTATAATAAAACAACTTTTCTACATAATCTAGCTCATAAAAGCTCACCTACCCCCTATTTTATGTAGACATGGGTAACTCACCAAAAATTTGTGAGCTGCAGATCAGATCACGGCTCACTTGTGTGATCAGAGATCACAGATCAGATCAATTTGACATGTCTGATTGTAGTCTGTTGTATTGATAATTATTCGGGGACGGCGGCCATATTAAAGTGTGCAGTTGTAACGCTCCACAAAAATAAATTAATTTGTGCTGTTTTTGCGGAGTTTCGGTTCAGTGTTAGTGTCACAGATGTTGTTGGACTTACGTACTATCTGTGAGTAGAAAAAACCATACTTAAATGATAAGAACAAGACTAGTTTTATCAATAATAAGAGTGAACTATTTAAACTTTTTTTTAAACATACCCTCACACGCGCGTCCTCGAAGCAAACGCGTAAGCGACGCACTTGTATGGGCATTTATTAGTGTGCAAATTTTACCGTGGGTCTTTGTTCGTGTCCGCCTTCTAGCAATTATTTTTAAATTTATAATTAGTGTTAAATTAGCTTAAAGTCAATAGATTTAGACACTATTTACAAGGATTGGTGTTTGTAAGCGAGTTTGATCGAAAAACATTTCATAAAATTGATAAAATTGTACCCGCTGTCATCCAACGGAAGGATTTGTAATATTCTTAAACCCGTGCCTCTGTGGACAACATGTTGACCGCAGAGCAGCATCCATGGAGGAGAAATTGAGGGCTACACTTAAGGAATTAGAGTCCAGTAAGACCCTGTGCAACCAATTATTAACAGAAAGGGATGACAGCGAGGTGGAAGTTAAGTTAATTGTTGACAAGAACACGGAACTTAAAAACCAGTTGGCTGAATTACATATTCAACATATGGACATACTGGACCAGCATCAACATCTCCGGCAACTTGTGTCAAACCTTCAACAGTGCAATGAGACCCATGAACTGGCTTTGAGGCGTATAAGTGAACTGGAAATAGAATTAAGTAAGGCCCATGAGGTCATCGCACAAGCAGAGTCTCAAAAAGCTAGGCATCAGTCGGCTGACACCTGTAGCCTTTATGAGAAGTTAGTTGGTAGTGGGTCCGGACCTATATGTGTTGAACCAACAGTTACTATAGACTTGACCAATGAAACTATCACAAAATGTACTATTTTCTCTAGCCATAATAAAGTAAAAAAGTATAATTAGAATAAATAGATTAGTAAAAAAAAATAAAAAATCTTTAAAACGTTTAAAAGTAAATAAAATAAATTTATGTCTTAGAAAAAAAAATGTAAGGTTAATGCATGAGCTATATAATTGTCACACAGAATTAGAGTTATGTGGGAATATGTATGACTGCGACACCCAACGCCTGCGAGATGAACTATATGCCAGAGAATGTACTCTCAGGGATATTTTTAGTAAATATGAAGCTTCTCAACTAGATCTGAGTAAGCGCATGCAGGAAGCAAGTGAGCTAGTGGACTTGGTGACGTACAATGCTGAAAGGTATGAGTCTCTGACAAATCACCTTTCTTGTAGCTGCATTCGCTCCCAGTCACATGAGCCCCAGTGTACTACACCCATACCCGTGGCAGCTCAAACCGCAATTGGTAGCTGTGATTATATTGCCAGTATAAATAAGAGTAACTTACATAATACTACTTATCTATTTTCAGATAGACTTGGTTATGGTTTTGGTAGTATTTTTAATCAGTGTTCGCAACATCATGTAGTTAATTATTGTTTACCCGGAGCCAGCTTTAAACAGCTTATTAATTATATTAAATTGACAAAACTAAACCCTAATTCTACTGTTATATTGTTGTATGGGGATAGTTTAGCTGTAAGAAAGAAAGACATTATAGAATGTGTTAGCTTGTTGTTACACCTAAAGGAAACTAACAATTGTAAATTTATTATATGTGCCTTACCATATGCTGATACATTAAGTTATGAACAAAATAGGCATATTTTTCATTTAAATACGCTCCTCTTTAATAGGACATGTCATCATTGCGACGCTATTCTATTTTTTGACATAAATAAATTTATAAGTAGTTTTATATTGACACAAGATTCAATGTATTTACCATCTAGTTGTAGGAGACAGATTGTTAATCTTTTAGCATATAATATACATTATGACACCGGTACCTGCGATGTACCAGTTGTCTTAGTTAGTAATAATACTAACAGTAATATTGATACACCTAGTACTTTAAACTATTAGATGCGACAACGGGTAGGCTGACTGGTGTTTTGAATGTTGTACATCAAAACATGCAGGGTTTATCCGGCAAGGAGCTAGAGATAAGTTTATTTATGGAGAATTATGATGTTCAGGTTTTATGTTTAACTGAACACTGGTTGAAAGAACATGAAGTACTGTTTATTAATGATAACAACTTCATTGTACAAAGTGCGTTTGTAAGAAAAAGTGCTATTCGTGGTGGCTCTTTAACCTGTCAAGCGGCAGATTGTAGACACAATGCAAAATCTATTGTTATGTGCTTAAAAGAGGAACTGTACCGCTTGCCAGGTTAATTTTTGTATCAAGAAAGTTGAAATGTAAACAGCGTTTAGATCTAGTTAATTCTTCTATCGAGCGCACTATTGAGTTGTCTTGTGTTGAGCTTGAGCAATATGTTATAATTTGCGTTTATCGCCCCCCCCTAGGTGATTTTAATTGTTTTGAATCAGTTATGGAAGATTCACTTAATAAATTGAAGTCTTGTAATAAAAATATAATTGTATGTGGAGACTTTAATGTTAATATTTTAGATATTACTCCTTTGAGCATTAGACTTCTAAACTTATTCAAATCTTTTAATCTAGTGAACTTATTCTTTGAACCCACTAGAATAACGGCATCGTCTTCCACATGCCTTGATAATATATTTAGTAATTGTGATGCCATAAATAAATTAATTTTAAGTGACTTGACGTCTGACCACTGTGGACAGTTGGTTAGTTTTCCCATGCTATTGAATAAGAAACCTCATAAACTTATATGCAGGCAGTATACAGCTAGCCGATATAATAAATTTAAAAGTAACATTGCAAAAAAAATTAAATCATCTATGTTACAGCATGAGAATCCTAATGAAATATATGGAGCACTTTTTGATGTTGTACAGAAAGAGTTTAAGTCGACATTTAAGACAAAAACTTTGAATATTAAGGGTACTTCTGTTAACTTCAACCAATGGGCTACCGCAGGCATATACAAAAGTCGAGCGAGATTATACGAGTTATATGGTATGAAACAATACAAGTTTGACACTGCGTTCTTGGATTATGTTAAAAATTATTCCAAATTATTTAAAAAAGTGTGTAATATGGCGAAGTCTAAATTTATAAGCGAGACAATCAAAAATTCTAATAATAAGGTAAAAGCTACTTGGAAAATTATTAATAGTCAAACAGGTAAAATAGCTAATAATGAAAATCAGTTTGAAATTTTAATCGACAACAAACTGGTAAATAATTCGACAGACATTGCTAAGGCCTTTAATGAGTTCTTTGCTAACATACCTATAGCCACGACTCGTTCCTTGTCCTCTTCATCTACCATTGCCGAAAACCTGTTGCATGCTAGTGTACCCAGATGTGACTGCTTATTCAAATTTGAACACATCGCACCACGTGATGTAGTTAATACTTTTAATACATTAAAGAAAAAAAACACCGGTGATTATTGGGGCATTTCCATTAAACTTTTAACTAATATTATAGACATTGTGGCCCCCTATCTTTCGATTACTTTCAATAAATGTATTGATTTAGGTGTTTTCCCTAATCTTATGAAAAATAGTAAAGTCATACCCTTATTTAAATCAGGTAACAAAAGTGAAATTGGTAATTATAGGCCTATTTCTATCTTACCTGCGTTCAGTAAAATTTTTGAAAAGTTAATACTCAAGCAATTACTTAGTCATTTTAATTTAAATAGCCTCCTCCATAATGAACAGTATGGCTTTACAAAGGGTCGCTCAACTACAGATGCTGGTGTTGCTCTTCTAAAACACATATTTAATGCATGGGAGAGCTCTCAAAATGCAATTGGAGTGTTTTGTGATCTTTCCAAAGCATTCGATTGCGTGCATCATACCACTCTTTTGCGTAAACTAAGCTATTATGGAGTACGGAACGTAGCACTTAACGTAGTCGATTCCTATTTGCGCAATAGATTGCAGTGCGTAGATGTCAATGGTGTTAAATCTTCCGAACTGCCAGTTCAGTTAGGTGTACCCAATATTGAGCTATTGGGTCCATTTTTATTCTTGGTATATATCAATGATTTACCGTACTATCTAAAGGATATCTGTGATGTTGTACTGTTTGCAGATGATACCTCATTAATTTTTAAAGTTGATAGAAATAGAAAACACTTTGACGATGTAAACAGTGCACTCTCAATGGTTACGCATTGGTTCACAACAAACAATTTAGTACTAAATGCCAAGAAAACAAAATGTATAAAGTTTACATTGACTAACGTAAAAAACCTAGGTCCTAACATTGTCTTAAACAATGAGGTTCTTGACGCTGTGAACTCTGCGGTGTTTTTGGGTATTACCGTAGATACCAAACTTCAGTGGGGACCACATATATCTAACCTCGCAGGAAGGCTCAGCTCCGCTGCCTATGCTGTCAGAAAAGTACGACAGTTCACTGACGTGGACACAGCTCGCTTAGTCTATTTTAGTTATTTTCATAGCGTTATGTCCTACGGAATTCTATTGTGGGGCAAAGCTGCAGATATTGAGAATATATTTATACTACAAAAGCGAGCTGTTCGAGCAATATACCAGCTAGGTGCCAGAGTTTCTCTAAGAGAACATTTCAAAAACATCGGTATTCTTACAGTGGCTTCGCAATTCATTTTTGCCAACATACTGTACATTAGGCAAAATATACATATATACACCAAAAATAGTGATGTCCACAACATTAACACAAGAAATAAGCACAAACTATGCATGCCCATCCACCGACTTCATAAGGTGCATGGAACATTTGCAGGTCTCGGTATCCGCATTTATAATAAATTGCCCATTTCACTATTAGAGTTGCCTTATAATGCGTTTAAAGCCAAAGTTAAATGTAACCTTTCTCAAAAGGCATACTATTCCATAAATGATTACCTTGATGATAAAAATAGCTGGTCGCAGTGTTGAACACAAGACAATGTTAAGTACGTGCTTTGTTCTGTATCCATGATTACAATCATATTTCGTACTTATGTGATTATTTTTATAATACATTACTGTTTTAAAAATTGACATATATATATAATAGGTATTGCATTAGTGTAGTTGTTTTCTATGATTGTGTGAGCAATAATGTCTGTCTATTGTAAATTTGACGTTCGAAAAGTGCTGATTTTCAGCCTAGTTTGAATAAATGAGTTTTTGTTTTTTTTTTGTAGCGCGTTGCTGAGAGAGACAGAGCAAACAAATCAATGTTTATCTGTTTGTCAAACAGATCAGTATTGATATGTTTGTCAAACAGATCAACAGATCAAAAGATCTGTATTATCTGTTGATCTACAGGGGTTGGTGTTGTTCAACAGATTAAACAGATCAAAATATCTGTTTGATCTGCTAAATGTGCCTGCTTGCTCAGTTCAGACAGATCTGTCAGATCATTTTTGAGCTGCGATCTGCTGATTTTTGCCTATGAGCTGCAGATCAACAGATCAAGACATGGGTAATTCACCAAAAACTTGTGAGCTGCAGATCAGATCGCCGCTCACTTGTGTGATCTGTTGAACCGGCACAGATCTGAGTTACACACCATTAATTTTATGGGACATACATACCGGCGAATTTATCCATAACTACCAACCTGCCTCTGCCAAACCCTAAAGGGGATATAGGCTCGATGTTATGTTATAAAAACTATGTTACCTTATACTTGGTACTGCAACTTCAATTTCCTCTATTTCCATTTTAATATTTATAAATTCGGGCTCATTTAGATTCGAAGACGGTGAGAATGTAGGTCCATTTTCGGTTTCCTCCCCCAGATCGGCTGGCTCTTGTTTCACCATCACGGAATCATGAGCCATTTTACTTAGCTCTTATTATTTCCTAGACGTAAACAGATGCATAATCTCACAAGAAATCTCTCTCAACTCGATTGAAAAAATGAAAAATCAATCTTCTCTCAGTTTTTTGTTTGACAATCGATAATTTGACATTGACAATGACACTTTTGGATTCGACAGAGACTTTTTTTTTGGCAAGTATGCTACTGTCGACAATAATTCTGCCAATGACAAAGTAAAATGGAAAAAACGTGTGGTTATGAAAGTTTATAAGATTACTTTTTTAACAAAAAAATAAAACGGCCTTCAAAAAACAATAAAAATAATGTTATGTATGGCTTTCATTTGAGTGGATCTTTTGTTTCCGCCATCGACCACCAAATGCGCTTTAAGTTGACCTGTCCTAACTGCAGACATCCTTCAGAATGTAGCTCAAGCTCAACCCGTGGCGGATTTACACATTTGCCGCCAGCAGGCTATTCAAACTTCCACTTTTTTTCAGCTATACTTAATTATGATTGTGAACTAGGGGAACGATGTATCAGTTACTACTTAGTTTATTTTAGACCCACGATTTAGGAAAGATTACATAAGAAATAGTTTTTGGGTATGATTTTGAGCAAAGAAAAGCTAAGTACCTACTACTTTTAATGTGTTTCACCACATGATTTTTTTTTATTTGAGTGAGGAAAAAATATTTAGGCCAAATTTGCCGCCCCCTAAAATCTGCCGCCCTAGGTTCCAGCCTACTCAGCCTATTAGTAAATCCGCCACTGAGCTCAACCATTATTTAGGGAGCTCAACGAATCGACGCAAAACAATACAACGGTCCTACCATTGTATCATTTTGCGTCTAATTTTCTCAGTCGATTTTGAACTTAATTATCAACCATTGTAAGGTTTAAAGGAACAGACTACTACTACTTTTTATTTAGAAATAAGGTTAATAATTAAAATGCATTTACTTACACTATTTACATATTTTACAAAAAAAAAAGAAATATAAAAACAGTGGGCGCGACTAGGCGTCAAAGTACTCCTCGGCATCGCTGTCGTCCGGCATCGTGCCCAGAAGACTGGCAGCATTGCCACGTTGAATGGCAATGCTTATACGCTCTCCTAGGAATAAGCCAGCCCTCTGATCACGCGAGGCGTCGACCAGTCTTCTAGATATTTCCTTGTAGAGAAGACAAAGACAGGTTTAAAGTAATTTGGAGAAATTTGACAGTTTTGTATAACCTGATGTGCTAGCGACTGTAGGTAAATACTTTACATAAATTAACTTACAGATAATAATTGTTAATTATATGAAAACAGGTTTCTTCGAGCATGTTTTGGAGTATTTGTTCGATATCGCCCTACTCCTAGCCGAGAAATAATACTCGTCGAACACGGATATTATATACATTTATTATACTGTACATGTAGGAATACTTAATATTATACAATTTACAGAAGGGCCAAGGCGGCCATTATAAACCGCTCGGTTAACGCGACATGCGTACGAGTCGGTCGATGGTTGGAGGCAGAGAGAGAGAGCCGTGCGCTCGGACGGAGACAAGCGCGTTCCGTTCCATAGACGAGCGGCTCTTCATAGACATTTAAGGCGTGTCGATACGCCACAATGTCTTAGGTAACAAGTACTCCATAACACAAGACATAATTGATTAATAAATTATTTATTCAAACCACATAAATAATTAAATAAGATAAATTAAACATGCTTAACTTATTCTAATAAACTATACACAATATACGAAAACAAATTATCACGCCCAGGCGTCGAAGTATTCCTCCGCATCACTGTCGTCAGGTAACGTGCCCAGAAGACTGGCAGCATTGCCACGTTGAATGGCAATACTAATTCTTTGTCCTAAGAATAACCCAGCCCTCTGGTCACGTGAAGAGTCGACAAGTCACTTGGAGATTTCCTTAAAAAGGAGGCGCGCACTTGGACCCCATGGTCTGAGCGTTTCGACTCCAAACGGCTCAAAAATATAGCTCCTATTGAGGTTACTATATTTTCGCCGCTTTTGAGACTCTGCGCCCGCAGCAGCATAATAAGATTAATTAAATAGACATAAACATTATGTAGCCAAAAAGGTGCTCACCTCGCCACCTAATATGGGCGAAGTTGGCGCATATTCGTGGCGTGTCGTCAGTTCGATTCCTACCCGAGGAACATACTAATGTGTTCCACGAGTATTTCTTTCAAGTCTGGTGGCACTTTGTGTCCCGTTCGCGAAGTCCCTTCCAACACAAGCCTCGTTAAAAAATGCGGGAAAGGTCATGTTAAAAAATATATATATATATAAAATTTGGTTATATTTCCAGAAATATCACGCAGGAAAGTATCCACAGCTCTGTTATATTATTATATACTAGCTGCAAAGAGAATTATAACCAGTTGTCTTTGACTAGCTCTGTATCCTGAATCCACGTTCAAACTGGATGCGCGGAAGTGCCCCCGCCAAGAGTAGCCAAAGGAAGCAGGCACTATACCTACCTTTTCTCGAAAGGTTATGTCTTTTTTTCGAACCCTCATAGCTTTAGGCTGGAATAAGTCTGCAAGGATCATCAGCATAGCTATTGGTTAGCTACAAACCCCTCATTCAATTAATGGAATTCAATGGTGATTGGCGTACTTATGGTAGGTTCTTTATTTATAGCCTAGATGGACAATGGACTGGATTGGACTGCCAAATGAATGAAAATAAAGAAATCCCTACTAATAATATAAATACGAATGCAATTCCATCGGTCTGTTACCGATAATTTTTTCGGCATGCTAATGAAAGTGTAAAGCTAAAGCTAGTAAAGAGATAATAAACAATTAAGTAACTACTTATAATTATCCTTTAAGAATGCTGTTTTTTGCCCTGTAAAGAGTTCATTACTCTATTTGCATTATAATTGCAAAACAGCTAGGTGAATACAATTTTGTGATAAGCACTGTTGCCTAAATGTGTTTTAGACTATTCCAATCAGTCATTGCTGATTTTTCTCTGGTGAAGGTTTGTAACACCTTATATTATTAAATAATTTTGAATAATAAGTATATATATTATTTCTGTTTTATTTTCAGATATTACATTGCCCCCTTAGCAAATTATATGAAAAAGAAAAACAGAATTTGTTTGAAATGATCTGTGCAACGATAGTTCTGTTAAGTTTAATAGGGTTTTTCCTGCGAGTCATTTGGAAACACCTGGATAGAGAGGAGAATCCCTTGGACAAATTGCCTGGACCGCCGCGCTACCCTATTATAGGATGCGCCTGGGCATTCATAGGAATTTCCCGGAGTAAGTACTTGTTCCCATTTATTTACGATAACTGGTTTCGGGAAATAAGATTGTTGTGCTTTTTGTATTTTTTAGGCATTTTATATGCAAAGATTATTAAGTTATTTTAGTGAAGGAAAAATACGACCGCGGGCAGGACTCGAACCTGCGTCTTCTGGTTAAGTACACTAGACGCTATGACCGCTAAGCCACCGCGACTCCCACCTCGCCGAAGTCGCCTCAAAGACGTAATTTAATAATGTGAAGGCAAATTTCGACTTGGCGGGTGGGATTCGTTATACATTTCTTTCACTAAAATGCATGTTTGCATAACTTTAGTTTTATCTATGTTCATCCCAAGACCCCTTCGGCTAGCGGAGTCCAGCGTCTTAAAAATATCTTCCAGGGCGTTGGTGAACAGTTTCGGGGATATGACATCCCCTTGTCTCACTGCCCGGCGGAGCGGGATATGTTTCGTCTGCTGGTTCTGTATATAAACAGACATAGTCGCAAGGTCGTACAAGCATCTCATCACCTCGATATATCGCCAGTCTACTTGACATCGCTGCAGGGCCTCCGAAACAGCCCAGGTTTCAATTGAATCAAAGGCCTTCTCATTGTCCACGAAAGCAAGACACAGGGGCTGGTTATACTCTTCGGTCTTTTGTATAGCCTGCCGCACCATGTGGATGTGGTCTATGGTCCCGTGACCGCTCCCGACCTGCTCTGGAGGCTGAAATGCATCAAGTCTTCTTGCTACTCGTAATAGTTGCATTGTTTTATTTGCTCGTTGTTGCTTGCTAGTAGTAGACGATTCGAGACCACCCTGGAGAACAACATATAGACGTGACTCAGAAGCGACATGGGCCTGTCATTCTTTAGAAGAGTTTTGTCACTTTTCTTGAATACTAGTACCACCGCAGTTCCACGCCTTTGGAGTTCTTCCTTCGGTAAGAACCGAGTATAACTTCTGAAGCTCTCGAAGTACAGCACTGCAGCAAATATGCTGCTGCGGCTTCAGCTGTAGTAAGAACCATATTATTTTGGTCTGACCATTGTTATTTGTTGCAGGAGATTTGTTCCAGCGAGCGCGGCAATTTACCAAATTATATGGAGACCGCTACATCGTGACGCTATTCAAGAGGCGGATTCTGTATTTAAATGATGTAAAAGATGTTGAGGTATTTACTTATTTACCAACCTATACCTATGTAGTTATAGAGCAATGTAATTACTCTCTCAATGAAAAGAGGCCACAGCATCCAACTATAAAATGTGAAGACTACATATCTAATACCTACATATATAAGGTTATAACATCACAAAGAACAACTTTTGTTCTATGACTTTTGATAATTCATCAGTTTATAATTCTTTTTTTTTTTTTTTTATAACAATGGGGGCAAACGAACACGCGGGCCACCTGATGGTAAGTGACTACCGCCGCCCAAGGACATCAGCGACATTGTAGCTGTCACCAATGCGTTGCCGGCCTTTTAAATGTGTGTATGCTCTTTTCTTGAAGGCCCCCATGTCGTACTGGTTCGGGAATACTGCCGCAGAAGAATATTGTATGAATTCATAAGAATTCATACAATATTCTCCTTCCCCTTCTTTAATAGGCTCGGCAACGCATCTGTAACTCCTCCATGGGTGGCGATGACTACTTACCATTAGGTAGCTCGCCTGCTCGTTTGCCGAGTTATCTCATAAAAAAATATATAAAAACAACAACATTGTTTTGTCTGTAGATCTTACTATCTCACCCACGCAACACGAAGAAGAGCAAGTCCTACGCCTTCCTGGAGACCTGGCTTGGAACAGGACTGGTGTTTAGTTCTGGTAAGCTCTAATCAATGACGGGCGGGATTTTTTTCTAGAATGTTTTATTTTTTTTAAAAAAGCTTAGAAGCAATGTGGCTCGCACATTACTAGTATTCTTATGAACCCCTCGTGCTAAGCTAAATGCTTGTGTTACGAGTGGGTTCACGTTGGAAGTGTAATGGGTGGGGTTCGAACCGGCAACTACATGATCGCAAGTCCCACGCCCTAGCCATTAGGCTACCGCCGCTTAACTTAACTAACTTAACTTTATTTTAAAGAATTACAGGTCCGATAAAATGTCGAACAATGGATTGGCTTAGGTATTTTGGGGACCGAGATGGCGGCGAGTTAAGTATTGCCTTGTCCCACTCATGTAGATTAGCAGGTAGGGCATTCAAACATTCCACTTAAGTAGTGCCATAGACTCTACGGTCTACCACTGATGGGACAACTCGGTTTCGTAGCCCAAGTAAAAAGTGGTGAAGAGAAACACCCGTGTGGCTTTAGTCGGTAGGTCACCCACGTAAAGAATTACATGAAATAAAGGTAAATATTAATATGGCCGATGGGGAAAAAAGGTTCTCGAGTGGGACTACCTCCAAGAAGATTGACGGACGACCTGGTAAAGGTCGCTGGGAGTCGTTGGATGCAGGCAGCATATAACCGATCTTTGTGGAAGTCTATGGGGGAGGCCTTCGTTCAGCAGGACTTCATTTGGCTGATGTGATGATGATGATGAAATTTTAATATATTATCTTCGATTGTTTTTTTATCTCACGTGTAAAATATACAGGACGCTCAACATGCTCTATTTTACAGAGGCTTAGAAGTGAACATTTCACACAGTTCCCCCGTAATCGGTCCTGTAGTCAGTTTGCCACTTAACATATAACATAACATAACATACCATCAAGCCTGTATTCCCCGAAGGGTTAGGCAGAGGTGTACTTAATGTACACCCACAGTTCGCCGGTATGTTTAGGTCCCATGTAATAGGGGGTGAGCCTATTGCCATTAACCGGGCACAAATCCAGACTTCGAGCTGCTACTGAGAATTTCATAGAAAAACCCAATAACACTTTGCTCGACCTGGGGATCGAACCCAAGACCTCCAGCGTAGCAGTCGCGATTAGGACCCCTAGACCAACGAGGCAGTCTGGGACCACTAGACCAACGAGGCAGTACAAATGATAAAAACGATTATTTTTACCTCCAGGTGCAAAATGGCACGGGCGCCGCAAGATCCTGACCCCTACCTTCCACTTCAACATCCTCAGGGACTTTCTGATCGTGATGAATGTGAACAGCAAAATCTTGGTGGAGAGCCTCAAGAAATCTGAGGGTACTGAAGTCAATCTGCACCCTGTAATCAGTGATTTTACGCTGTGTACCATTTGTGGTAAGTCAGTCAGAGTAAGAGTTACGGAATTTCTTACAAGCGGCAGTTGATTGACATCTAGGATTAGGTGCAGGAGTTCATTTGGGTGTGACCGCAATAACAAATGGTTCGCTGCTTTGCAGTCTGGGTACATATTTGTGTTTCGGCATATACGGATACATACCCAGTATATATGTATAAAGACTTAAGCAGTAGGTAGTATTGTCTCGCTGCAATGCCTAGATGCCAGCATGAACGGGTCGGCATGACCGGGGAAGTACTACTCTCCCACAGAATATCGACATCAAGTAGCAGTATGCTTACTTTATGTTTCGTACTGTGAGTGTTGAGCGCCGGTGGCCCAATTTCTGCCTCGGTCCCCTTTCTCCTTCCCCTCCCTTTTCATTAAATGGGCTCGGCAACGCATCTGCAACTCCTTTGGTATTGCTGATGTCAATGGGCGGCGATAACTACTTACCATCAGGTGGCTCGCCTATTATTAGGAAAAGGCTATATAATGCGGTACCAACAGTACTATTTTACTACCTACCCTGGGAGATAATGAGACTTAGCAACTGACGTCCCAAGATGACAAGGAGCGATTGAAGATCTGTTGTAGCGTTCCATAAGCTAAGGTCATTGCTTGTTTGATTGTCATTTCAGCAGTAAATTTATAATAAAAAATCTTCTTCCTTTCATTTGATTCAATTTGACGATTTCAGAAACAGCCATGGGTACAAAACTTAGCACCGACAAGTCTTTATCAACGTTGGAGTACAAGAAAGCTATTATCGAGCTCGCAAACATCATTATAACACGAATCACCACGGTTTGGCTCCACAATGAATACCTATTCCAAAAATTACCGATCAGCAGGAAGTTCGAGAAGTGTTTGCAAAAAGGCAACTCCTTTACGAACAGCGTGATCATGGAAAAAAAGAAGAACTTGAACTCTAGACGAAGTGATTCCACTGAAAAAGATTCTTTAGTGGGAGAAAAGAAGAGATTGGTAATGATAGACCTGTTGCTGGAAGCGGAGAGTAAGGGAGAAATAGATTTAGAAGGAATCAGGGAAGAAGTCAGCACGTTCATGGCTGCGGTAAGCCTCGGCAGTAGTTATTGGCGTTATTTGTTTCTTTGTAACTGCTACATTTGTATGATGGATCCTACAGAGCGTTTGTTCCTGGGTTCGATAGCCAAGTTGACGAGTGTTATGAAACAGCGAATATTGCTGCGGCTGCGAATGAAATCATAAAAGATCTTTGATTTGAGTCACAGAACAGATTTTTTTTCTAAAAATGTTATTTTGAATTTGTAAATTGTAATAAGTACCCAAATATGTAATGAAAAAGTTTCCAAAGGTTTAGATAGTATTGCAGCAGGGAGCAGAAGTGGCGATGTATGAATGGCTAAAATGGAGACCCCTTCCACTTAATACAAGATCAAAATCGCACTTGGCGAGCGCGCTGGACAAGTGCGATTCTGACACTGTGAGAGATTAAATGGATTAGTCTCGTCTCATAATTGTTTAGCTATCATGTAAGGGAAGAAGCGAGACAGCTCCAATACGAGTACTACTGTCACTTACTGGAGTTGCCTCAATTTATGTATGATGACAATGTTTGAGATGAAATAAATATTTTTGTATTTTTTATAGAGAATTCATTTCATGTGTTCCAGGGCCATGAAACCTCAGGATTGACGATAATGTTTGCACTAATGTTGATAGCTGACCACGAGGATGTCCAGGTAAACTTCATACTTTAATGATTTCGAGGCGGGAAGTTTCAGGGTAAATTCCTCCCACCTCTGTCCGTGCCCAAAGGTATGTTAAGTGTCCGTGAAAATTTAAAGTATCTCGCATGACCTACGGAAATCTCTTGTTGATCTGGCCGTCGTACGACGGGTCGTTGAGCTCCTTAAATAATGGTTGAGCTTTACGATAAACATAACATAACATACCATCACGCCTGTATTCCCCGAAGGGTTATGTAGAGGTGTACTAATGTACACCCACATTTCGCCGGTATGTTTTTAGGTCCCATGTAACAGGGGGCGAGCCTATTGCCATTAACCGGGCACAAACCAGACTCCGAGCTGCTACTGGGAATTTCATAGAAAAACCCAATAACACTTTGCTCGACCTAGGGATCGAACCCAGGACCTCTAGCGTAGCAGTTCCGCTTAGGACCACTAGACTAATGAGGCAGTCAGGCAGCTGTACGATGACTGACGTATGCATATACATGCCGTCAGTTTGGACCGGTCAACTTAAAGCTGATATGGCCCTTTCTTCAAAAGGCTTATTTGATAAATAATACTAATACTACTGTCTGGACGTTTCTTTTGGCGTTTCTTCTCAGAGGTCATCAGATAGGAAATGTCGATAACTAGTAAAAAAAAAAAACATTGACTTGTTAAGGGTTTTAATGTCATGTATTTACATAAATAAATACCTTTTTTGTTGCTCGACTTGGCGACGGCACTACCGTGCCCCCAGATCATAAATTTCGTATCCATATTTTTTTTTCTAATAGGATCAGATTTACGAAGAGATTCAGCATATCCTCGGGGATTCTGACCGCGCTCCGAGCATGTCTGATCTGGCTGACATGAAGTACTTGGAGGCCGTCATCAAGGAGACCTTAAGGCTGTACCCTAGCGCGCCGTTTATAGCAAGGGAGATCACTGAAGATTTCATGTTAGGTGAGATATACCAATACACAAACAAACACTTTAATTAAGTTCACAAAAACACAACAGAAATCACCACACTCACGTCACTATACTTGTACACTACACTCAACAATATCGCACGCACTCAACAATTAAACACTTGTCAACACACTTAGACCTTCACTTGTTCGTCTCCAACACAAGACTACCCTGCCTGGCCCTCACGACCGGTATTTATACGCGTGATGAAGATTCTAGAGTCGAACAATCCCGATTAGCCCATAAAAATCGTGTAGGTACCTATCCGTCTATTGTTTCCGGCCGTTCACCTCTGACTTTGGCGTTGAACGCTTATAATTCGCGAGCGGCGCAATCGGGTTCATTCTTTTGTGTTTCTACGTGCTTCTATGACGGTTTCTAGAACCTTCATGGCTCATCCACGTATTTCTATTAATTACTCGGCGTAACAAATTATATAATTATCTTCTTCGCAGCGCTCCTCGCGTTCATCTTGTTTTTTACATATTCCTTGAAATTTCTTGCTTCCATCTGAGCTATAAATTTTTTTATATAAATCACATTCACGTTTTAGGTAGGCAAGATGAACCCTTATTCAGTGTTCGTAGGGAACATGATAAATGACTACTAATTGACTAATTTAATTTTGATCCCAACGACCTTTCTAACGCTCAGACATAATATGTAATTATTTCTTTTTTTTTACATATTTTACAAAAAAGAAAGATATACAAAAACAGTGGGCGCGACTAGGCGTCAAAGTACTCCTCGGCATCGCTGTCGTCCATTATTTCTTTATTTTTTTGTTATTTTTTTTTTATTATCTTGTGCAGCTCGGTGTTTCTATTAGTATAGGTTTGTAACAATAGGCTGTTACAGTGGGTGTACAGCAGAAAATACACAGCTTCCTAATCCTTCGTTGAATTAAGGCAGGGGTCTCCAAACTACGGCCCGCGGGCAAAATCCGGCCCGTCAGTGCCATCAATCCGGCCCGCGACAGCTTTGTCGCGCACTCTGCGACTAGTCTAGTATATGTATATAGTTTTCAAAAATGTCAGCTGTTTTGGCCCTTGGAACATATTGAAGTAATTACTATACCCCAAAGGCTTCAAAGTTTGGAGACCCCTGAATTAAGGTATGATGGTTTGTTATTTTGTTGCAGGAGATCTCCCAGTCAAGAAAGGTGTAGAAGTCGCAGTCCTTATCTACGATATCCACCGCCGAGCTGACCTGTTCCCCGACCCTGAGGCGTTCAAACCGGAGCGGTTCCTCAGTGGGAAACCAATGCATCCCTACGCCTTCATACCCTTTAGCGCTGGACCTAGGAACTGTATAGGTATGTTTCATTCCTTCCTGCAAAGTTCAAACGTAATAAAATAGATAGGTAGAGTTCGTTTCGTATTTATAATATTCAATTCAAGTCTTTATTGCATTCCCTAATGTTGCAAATTAAAACAGATGGTAAGCTTCAAACTAAGGATTAATTATGGACCCTGAAGGGCACAGCACAGTAGTAATTTAATATAAGTTTGGATTAAAAAAAATGGGGCCAGCAATAACGAGTATGGGCTGATGATGATGACGATGATGATGATGAATAACAAAAGCTAACAATGTCGTAACATTTTCATTGATGATTTGTATTTTTAAGTCTATTATGATTCTATGCTTGTTAACGGCCACAACAATAGCTTTGTCTGGATTTGTGCCCGGTTAATGGCAATAGGCTCGCTCCTTGGGAGCTAAACATACCGGCGAAATGTACCTCTGCCTAACCTTTCGGGGAAAACAGGCGTGATGGTATGTTATTCCTAAATAAGTGTGGAATGTTTAACGATAACAAAATAAACTTATATTTAATTTTAAGTTATTACCAGTAGAGACTTCTATTTCAACCTGTCCATTACTTGAAATAAAACTACTTTTTACGGATTTTATCGCTTTAAAATATTGATATTTTTAATTCCCGACGTTTCGGATCCTTTACAGCATCCATGGTCACGGTTGGACTGACCATGGATATCAATATAACAAAATATAAATAAAATCCGTAAACAGTAGTTTTATTTCAATGTCTAATATTCGCGTAAGTGCGTTTGTCCACCACCACCGTCACCGTCACGTCACCGTCACGTCACCGTCAACGAGATGACGGCCAGATTTAGCGGCCATACATTTACTATCTGGCTTCTCAACCGCACGACCGGCACCCAAGCGCCGTCATCCCGTCCGCCGATTTTTCCGCTTAGTTCGGTGCTACCCTAGAACTCGGCCCGAGATTGTGACGGGCTGAAGTGGCGGCAGTACAAAATTTACGATTACGATTTACGCCGGCGCCGTGACGTCGTCGTCGCACCGCAATAGCTTTTGATTATTTATATCAAAAGTATGTTAGGTACAATAAAAAATGCCCCAGAAATTGTCGCAACTTGTATAAAACATAAAATAAAAATACATAAAACGCTCCCGTAATGTATCTTTCTCGTATTATCGGATGAATCCAAAATTCTTTCATCGCCTACGCCTTCTTACGTACAAAAGCAGAAGGAGAAGTTGTGAAACAACTGACTGAACCACCGAGATCGGATCGTCGTGGTGGACAAACGATCGCCGTCACGTGAACGTGATCTCGGCCAGAAATAATCTCGTTGACGGTGACGTGCCGGTGACGGTGGCTGTGGACAAGTGTTAGAAACCTGTCCATTACTTGCTTCAAAATTCTTTTTTCACAGGTCAGCGGTTTGCGATGTTAGAAATAAAGTGTGTTCTGAGTAGCATCTGTCGCAACTTCAAGCTATCGCCACGTATGAAGGGAGCTCGCCCGGAGTTAATGGTAGACATGCTAATACGACCAGTCGATAATATTTATGTAAAGTTCACTACGAGGTAGGTAGGTAGTTAAAGGGATCCAATATGTTGTCCAACCTGTTTTTTCTTTCGAGCGTATGGCACCCGTGGGTTGCAGCTGAACCCAGCATCACTGACATAATGCTGAGCTGTGGCACTTTTAGCACAATTAGGTACTTTATAAAGGCATTTATCTTGTTAGTTTGTTAGTCTTAAGTAGTTCTATAGTTAAGGTTTTATATATGCTATTAGTTTTTGTGCCAATAAACACATGAACATGTTCGTTTTGTTGAACAGTAAAAAGTAGGTATAATTATGTGAAAAACAGTATAGTTGGCAACCCTACTTGTATCTAGAATGTGTTACAACCGAAAAATTTGCAAATAAACAAGAAAAAAATTATTTTCGCGCCCAGCACCGACGCGTTAGCGTTAAGTTTATAAAAAGGCTGTGCAGGAGCGTAAATAATGGATGATCCTGAAGTTGCTCATAGGTAAGGTATTTACTTAGATATCTCATTGTTATAAAAATCAGACACGAAAAGATATTCAGGCGAAATAGATTTGCAAGAGTCGTAGCAACTGGCGGTCTTTAATCCTATCCCTGCACCTGTGGGAATAAGGCGTGAGTGTACGTACCTATACGTACGTAGGTATATATAAAAATAAAATAAATAATATGATTATTAAAAAAAAAAAGTAGTGGCAATTCCGTGAAATTTTGACTTTGAAAATCTCTTAGTAGATTTACTTAGTTTACTAGGGATTAATTAACCAGCAGTAGGTTAGCGTGGTGAAAGGAAGACTCATGCCCAGCTGTGGGAAAATATACCTAATAGGTTAATTTAGCGATGATTAATGATTAATCTATTTGATAAATAAAAAGTTACTAGAAATGTGGGTCGCACATTACTAGTTTTCTTGTTGTTAGCCCCTCGTAGGCACTAAGCTAAGTGCTTGTAGTAATACAAGCACTTAGCTTAAACAGAAACATTGAAAACTTTGTGGACCCACTCTTACGAGTGGGTCCACAAAGTAATGTTTCTAATTCAAGAAGCAAGGATTGTTAATGTTTTTAGACTTACCTACTACGTCATTAAACGATTCTAATATTTGATATTACTTTCGCCAACGTCCATACCACGTTGAATACACCGGTTCTCGTCCGATCACCGAAGTAAAGCAACATCGGGCGCGATCAGTACTTGGATGGGTGACCGCCTGGGAACACCGCGTGAAGTTGGCTTTCGCGTTGAAAGTTGTTTTTTTGCGTTTTTTTCGTTGGTTTTTTTGCGGATTTAGTAGAACAAAAAAAAGAACCGATTATTTTTCTTTTTGATTTAGGATAACATCTTGATTACAAAAAAAAAGTGTTTTTATTAGCGGTTTAAAAAAAAAAACAGTTGGTCAGTCTGGATACAAGAGAATCTCCCAAGATCATTGAGGGGACTCTAGGACGACGCAAGATACAATAAAGTGACTTCTTCTTGCTATCGTTTCAATATTCAAACAATTTTCGAGTAAGTACTTCTCTTCAATCAACATGGTTAAAACTTAATAATAACAGTAAGGAACGGTAGTTTCTAACTTTCTTTCTAAATCAAGATAGTTGACTACGTCAGCTACAGGATGACTGATGTATGCGTGCCGTCAGTTAGGATAGGTCAACTCAAAACTTGCGGAGGAATGTCACACACAACGCTCCCGTATTCCCGGCACTGAAGTGGTGACGCGAAACGCCGAGGTTGGTTTTAGTCGGTAGATCGCTCTTTTCAGAGCGGAGTCCGACACACCCCATCGCTCTCCCCAGGTTGGTGGATAGTGCATAAAGCATTTCCAACCCCGACAAAAAAAAAGGTTAACTCAAAACTGCGATGGCTCTTTCTTCAAAAGGCCTCTTTAGATTTTCCCTACATTCTTAACTCGCATATCCTATAATATTACTACTATCTGGACTTGAAAAGAGACCATGATACTCTGAGTTGAAACAAACTCAGAGTATCATGGTCTCTTTTCTTCTAGAGGTCGTCAGATAGGAAATTTAAAAAAATGTAAAACATTAACTTGTAAAAATGTCTTTGAAGGATCTTTGTATTTACAGAAATATCAATAAAACACTGCCTCGTTAGTCTAGTGGTCCCAATCGCGACTGCTACGCTAGAGGTCTTGGGTTCGATCCCCAGGTCGAGCAAAGTGTTATTGGGGTTTTCTATGAAATTCTCAGTAGCAGCTCGGAGTCTGGATTTGTGCCCGGTGAATGGCAATAGGCTCGCCCCCTATTACATGGGACCTAAACATACCGGCGAACTGTGGATGTACATTAAGTACACCTCTGCCTAACCCTTCGGGGAATACAGGCGAAATGGTATGTTTATCAATAAAACACGAATCAAATTAATTATGTTTTTACTTAATTTTTTTACTTATTCTTTGGTGGTTCATATTTGTATGGGTCCCAGACCTTTTTTCTTTTCATCAATGCTTGTGCGTCAACAGTCCATAGTTGGAAGGGCTTTAACTCATTACAGGGACCTTTATGTAAAGGACGCCAGTCTGAAATTTATTGTAGACTGATATAGATATTATAGTCAAGGAAAAATTCGATCGCGGGCAGGTTCAATACAACAAGCGCTATGACCAACTAAGCTACCGAGTCCTGCCCGCCACACGGTGGGCTGAAAATCGGCTTTCATAGACATAGCGATTTCAATTTGCAAGTGCCGGATTTTTTGCCGGATATCGCTTCTATTAGTTATTACTATATTCAAAAATGACACCAGAGTTAATTCTGCACAAAAACGAAGGAATTATAATTTTTTTAAGAAAAATTTGTATGGAGCTGGTATTAAAAAGTTAATTATCTCGTAAACAGCAAAGAAAACCGTAATATCCTTACAGGTGGTTATAGTACTAATTATTTATGATTTTTTGACATATGTCATATAACGGTTATCGCTGCTAATTTTTTTTTTAAAATCGTCAAAATATTTTTATTTATTTTTACATATGAAACGGTTCCTTTTAGTGTTTAAGTTGAGGAACACAGACTTTTAATAACACGTAACATAAAATAGCATCATCCTTATATTCCCGAAGGATTAGTCAGAGGTTTAGCGTACATCCACACTTACACAACTATGTTTGAGCTAGATACCTATGTATCAATACAAAATGAGTTTTAAAATTTGTAAAAACATATGTTTATTTGGTATTTTGGTACCAAGTAAGTGGTATTGTTTGTAACTGTCTGAAGTCTGAAAAGGTGATTAAATGATTGTTAATGATTTCTGATAAGTAAGCTAATTTGTTGATTAGTTGTGTTAAGAGTTCTAAGTTTTTTTTTGACGATTATAATTTTTTATTAGCTCATCTTTCAAAACTCTAATGAGGGTAGTTAACTAATTATCGACGTTTTGCAATAAAAGGGCTAAAATTTTAATTAATAATTTAGATTGATCACATCTGTGCAACTGCTAACACAATTTTTTTGCTCTGTGACTATAAAATCTTAAAATGGAAAGTTTAATCACCAGTTTAGACTTGTTTGTCTTCTAAAAGTGAGAGTACTTCATTTAATCATGAAGTGAGCCTTTCTGCTTTACAGAGGTGGATGAAATCTAACCGATTCCTTGATAACTTCAGAAGACTGTACGGAAATTGGCTGCAAGCAAATATTAATTGGCCAAGTTGTGTGCAAACTTTAGTTAATCTAGAATGAACTGTTGATGAGATACCAAGAGCACAATCAGACTTTCAATTAAAGCCATCATCATCCGTTGGAACAATGACAAAAAGGTCTCGAAAACCATTCGAAGATTTGGGAAGTAAACAGAAAAAGAGAAGATCTGATGATCATACAGGCGAAGACTCCAGTGAATTGGCATATGCAGCTACAGCGCGTTTAAAAGAAGGGCATGAGGATATGGCATCTGTGATCGAATACATGTTGAAAAAGCCTGAAGCAGTTATTAAAATTAAAGAAACGCTTAAGACATCAGTAAAAACAGTCATATTTACAGCAGAGAAAGCGCTGGATTGCTCCTTTCACTAAAACTGTCAAAGTGGCAATATATTACTTTGCGAGAGGCTGCCATTCGGGAAGGTGCTATGGATATTTATCCATCCTACTATAAAGTGCAACAAACTAAGCTTGATTGCTACCCCCCAAAACATTCAGTGTCAGTTACGGATTCCTCGGCTAGGATTACACTTTAAGCTTTACTTGACATCACGGTGACGAGGATCCTTCAAAGTCTTTCTGACAATGCCGATGTGCAAAATAAGCAGCTAAAGCGTATATCCAAGTGGGGATTTGATGGTGCTTCCAACCAAAGCCGATACAAGCAGAAAATGGAGGGTGAGCAAGATGATGCAAGCATTTTCATGACCTCCTTGGTGCCACTAAAACTGACAGATGGAGATAATACTGTATGAACCGAAAACCATGCTCAACTTTGTATTGACGCCCAGTTCAGTTAACTTTTGTAAAGTAGAGCGAAGCAGTTGTCATCGGTCTCAAAAAACAAATGGATGATGAAATTCGGGCCTTTATCCCCACAGAGTGCAGTACATAATAATAACATGGTGACTCATCAACTAATTATGACAGTGATCGACACCAAAGTCTGCACGTACCTTTCTGATGCCAGATCAAATCCATCGTGCTACCTGTGCTTAGCAAAACCTACGGGAATGAACCGCTTAGATGTTGTAACATCAAAGACTGTGTGTGCTGACATATACAAATTTGGCTTATCATCCCTACACGCACGTATAAATTGTATGGAATGTCTGTTACATATTGCGTATAGGCTCGACTTCAAACGGTGAGCAGCGAGAAGTAATGAAATAAAAAATGTATTCAAAATAAATTCAAGTTCAGCTCAATCTGGTGATTGATGTTGTGAAACAAGGCTCGGGAACTACCAATGGCGTGAATACCGCTAGAAAGTTTTTCGAGTATCCCAATAAAACTGCAGCTATTACAGGGTTGGCCGAAGATCTTATTAAAATATTTGCAAGCGATAACATTTGGCGAGAAGATCGAGATTGATAGGCGAGAATAAAATTTAAAGATTTTGCCCGCGAAACAGCAGAAAAGTATGTGGAATTGTATGACTGGTACTACATGTCGTCAACCGTACATAAATTATTAATACACGAGGCTGATATAATCGAGAAAACTTATATTGTGCAATTTCGGACTCTCTTGGAAGAAGCCTCAGAGTCTCGAAACAGAGATTTTAGGAGGTTCCGGGAATATCATTCGCGGAAAAGAAGCAGGCAAGATTCTAATCAAGATATCTTAAATATGCTTGTTGTTTCTTCGGATCCTTTCCTAAGTGCACAAAGGCCTAAGTGAGATGCCAAGAGAAAGCAGAGCTTTTTTGCTGAAACTCTCACCAAAATTCAGTTTCAGGTCGAACTGAAATCTCGAACTCACTTTGAGTTCGAGTTTTTAGATATATCCAATCTAGATTCTGACTCAGAATTGGAGTCCGAGAACGACAGTGATAAGGAAAATGTATAATATTTGATTTTTTTTTTCTATTTTTGCTATTTTTTAAAATATTTTTCTTGTTTTATATATTTTTAATATTTGGGTAAATAACATTCTTCATAATTAACAATGTTCTTAATTAAGTCACTAAAAGGAACCGTTTCATATGTAAAAATAAATAAAAATATTTTGACGATTTTTTAAAAAAAATTAGCAGCGATAACCGTTATATGACATATGTCAAAAAATCATAAATAATTAGTACTATAACCACCTGTAAGGATATTACGGTTTTCCTTGCTGTTTACGAGATAATTAACTTTTTAATACCAGCTCCATACAAATTTTTCTTAAAAAAATTATAATTCCTTCGTTTTTGTACAGAATTAACTTTGGTGTCATTTTTGAATATAGTAATAACTAATAGAAGCGATATCCGGCAAAAAATCCGGCACTTGCAAATTGAAATCGCTATGTCTATGAAAGCCGATTTTCAGCCCACCGTGCGCCAGTTCAAAATTTGCCTTCACATTCTGATTGGGTGACGTCACGTCAACGTCAGTGACATCTGTTGAAAAAAAAAATAACTGTGACGTTATGTTCCGGTTCACAATCTTTTGACAATTTCGCTAGATACATTTATTATATAGTCTAACGGTATTAACAATTTTACGGTGACATAATTATACAAAGTGTTCACAAAGATTATTATGAATTTTCTTATGATAGAAAATTTCTAGTGAAAGAAAAATTCGATCGCAGGCAGGGTTTGAACCTGCGTCTCTCTAGGTAAGTACACTAGATGCTTTACCAACTAAGCTACCGAAACCACTGCCTGTGATGTCGAATTTCTCTTCCACATTTTTTTACGTCTTCAGGCGACGTCAGCCAGCAAGCAGCAGCAGCAACAGCAGTTAAGCGTTATTATATCAAACTTACTCTTGAATCGCTCTATCTATTGAAAAAAATCACTTCAAAATCCGTTGCGTAGTTTTAAAGATCTAAGCATACATAGGGAAAGACAGACAGCAGGAAGCGACTTTGTGTTATAGTATGTAGTGAAGACGATTTGTGCCAGCTTTTGACCCTCTCCGCTGAAGATGAACATTAGACGAGCGAACTTATTGTCTACTATCCATTGCTTTGTCCACAAGAACTCGAGCCAGAAATCTGTAAGAAGCTTTATACTTACTCGGCCCTGAAAAAAAAAACAAAGTTGATCAATAATTGTTAACGAGTGGATTCTGGTAAATATTTTCAATTTTACATTACTGTCAGCTATGATAACGATTTTTAAGCATAACTTAAATAAGTTATGATGTCGCAATTATCAAAACACCAAAAAGTTTGAATTTGGTGGATAATTCCCCAAAGCGAGACTATCCACCTTAATATATAGGTATGTTATATAAAATCTATATGTATATAATTATACATAACGCTCGTTTAAAAAAAAAAGATGTAACACAAAATTTACGAATTTTGACCTTTTACAATAAAACGCATATTCATTGCGTAAAGATTAGGTAGAATTCAACAGCCGTCTCGATACGTCAAAATCGAAACACCTAGTAAGTGGTCTAAAAATTTTAATCAAAGACAAGTCGGAATAAGTTGAAAACTTTAATCGCCGATTCCCACAAGTTGTAGTTTTTGAGTTACATCTTTTTATTTTTAAGGGTGCGATAATATGTAATCCGTTCAGTTGTGGTCGTAGCTGCCCGTGGCATCACTGACAATAATTGTCTTATCTGAAAACTAGCGCTGTGGCATTATGCTTTTAATGTCGCAGCATTATGCTGAGATAGGAGCCTGTTCCGTTCCAATTATACCAACTTTCAAATCAAATCAAATGATTTTATTTCAAATAAGCTTTCACAAGCGTTTATGAAACGTTATTGACTCTAGTTGCACGGTTCCAAAAAGTTGATCTCATGGAGAAGAATCCGGCAAGAAACTCCATAGACACTCTTTTAAAATATATTGTTTTAACATAATTTGCTGGTACATTATGCCGATAACAGGATGTGAGTGCATTGGAGGTTTATGTCATAATTAGCCTGAAGTCGGGACTAAAATTATAAGAAGGTTCTCAGCAAATGAGAACGCAATGTCAAACTAAAACAGATACACTATGTGTAACTTTATTAGGACCTTTCCAAAATTGAATATAACCTAAAATTCTGATCTCGTGCAGGGTTACTGTAAATCAGAATAATTAACGCTGTTGACACCATAAGACTTACTCGATGTCGCATTAACACAATTTTTAAGTTCCATATCGCAGATGCTTTTAAAGTTCTCATATTCGTTCTTCCACTTGTGTGTATTGTAACGGTGCCCACAAACTTGGCCGTATCTGAAAAAAAAAAAAAACAAAATAACATCAATTACATAAAGTTATACAAATCCAGTACCTATAGGCTGGCCTCGCATTGTGCGGAAAACGTTCACAATGCGAGGTCAGTCGATACTGGATTTGTATAGCTTGATGTGTAGCCGTGCGTACCACAACCACACTATAAACACAACCACACCACGTGGGCGCAATTTTGTATTGAATATAATAGTTCAATTCACACGGACCACATCTTGCTGTCATTATCGACCACGGGTGTGATACTGACCACATCGCAACCACCAGTGACACTGCGAAGTATCATCAATTCACACGGACCACATTTTGTTGTCATTTACGACCACGTGTGCGAAACCACGTCGCAACCACCAATGACACCGCAAACTAGCGACCGTCCGGCCACATCGCACACATGTCATCAACCACATTTTTTTTCTTGTAATTTTGTAGGAGCCACAACACAACGCAACTGCAAAAAGCTACAGTGACTAGACATGGGTAACACACCAAAAATTCGTGAGCTGCAGATAAGATCGCGGCTCACTTGTGTGATCTGGATCTGCGAACCGGCTCACAGATCAGATCAATTTTAGCTGTCTGATTGTAGCGAATCGCTGAGAGAGACCAAGCAAACAGATCAATGTTGATCTGTTTGTCAAACAGATCAGTATTGATAATGTTTGTCAAACAGATCATAACTTTCAACATTCATAGATGTACAGCAGTTGTTGATGTTGTTATTGTTGTTGTGCAAAATTAAAATATAACTTCTTGTGACGTGACCATGACTATGTGACCACCCCCTGGCGCCTAAGCTGGATCCGCCCCTGAATAGTGAGGGCCAAATTAAATACAAAAGTTGAACATATTATCTACATACAGCCAAACAACATAAATAAAATAAAGTTATTTATTTGTATGGCGGAACAACTTACGTTTTGAAGTAATGTGAGCAGGATCGGTCGCAGCCGCGGTATACCTGCATAGGAAATGGCGTGGGACCTGTCAAAGAGTGAGACACGGGAGAAAGTGAGACAAGTTGTGGCATCATCATCAACCCATTACATTGTCCCACTGCTGGGCACGGGTCTCCTCTCAGTAAGAGAGGGATTAGGCTATAGTCCACCACGCTAGCCTACTGCGGGTTGGCAGACTTCACACGCCGTCCAAGAAAATCTCTCAGGCCTGCAGGTTTCCTCACGATGTTTTCCTTCACCGTTTAAGCGCGTGATAATTAATTATTAATACGCACATAACTTCGAAAAGTCAGGCGTGCCTTGGATTCGAACTCGAGACCTTTGACTTGTCAGTCCAATGGTCATATCACTAGGCTATCACTGCATTGTGGCATACCAAGTTAAAATTGTATTTAGATAAAGATTAAAAAAAAAATGTTGTAAATAGTTACTAACTTGTGTTCACAGTAAATTATGTCAATAAGACATCATCTTAAAAATGCCATAAAATCAATGCTCAATCAAAAAATTTTTCGAGAATTTTGAGACACCCTACAACACTGCTCGACCCATGGAGAAAAGAAAAAATTCTCTCCTCCATGGCTCGACCTAACCTCAAGAGTATCGATCACGCTTATATGACCACTAGAGCAGGGGTCACCAATTAGTTTCGCTCGGGGGAAATGAAATGGCCATCGCGGTCCGCACAACATTTTATAAGTAGAAAAAAATGTTTATTATACAAATGTTATTACGAAAATAGCAAAGGTTTTTTTTATGCAAATTGCTGTGATCTCGCGGTCCGCACAAAATGGAGGAGGTCCGGTTGCGGACCGCGGTCCGCCATTTGACGACCCCTGCACTAGAGTAATGAGTTGATCTTGTGTCGGTCAGTGTTTATTTCAGACTAGTGATTAGGAAACCATTTCTGATTGAGGCTCAATTCTTCCTTTAGTCCCCTTCCTTCTCCTACTCTCCGTCCACTTCCTTAATAGGCTCGGCAACGCATCTACAACTCCATTGGTACCATTTGCAGATGTCCATGGGCGGCGATGACTACTTACCATCAGGTAGCTCGCCTGCTTCGTTATTCCATAACAAAAAGGCTAATTCTACCACGCTGGCAGAATTCGGGTAGAATAACTTACTTGCATAAGCCGTACGAAAAGAAAATCTCGCAGGCATGCTTGACTTTCCTCACGATGTTTTCCTTCATCGTTTATAAGAAAGTGATCATTATGCTCGCCTGCTCGTTGTCGAGTTGTCTCATTTATTTTTTAACTCGTATATATAAAAATTAATTACCCTTATATGGTGTCTGCCCACTCACCGTCGTCGTCGCCGCGGGCGGCGTACCTGTCCTAACGAACAGATATTCAAAACGTTTTATTAAAATGTTGACCAATGAAATTAGAAAATTAAGTTGCAAAAAATTTACCGCTTAAACATTCTAGGTTAGTGGACTGTGTTTTTATGGTATCATAAAAAACATAGGACTATGACCTCATAAGATAAGTACCATGAATAGAGCCAATTAAGAAAAACAAAATTGAAATTGGTGAAAAATAAGGAAGTACCAAGTATTTTAATTTTATGCCAGACAGAAAGCGTACTTACTTTAGCGGTTTGTGACATCACAGATCAATATGCTGTACAAAATCTATAAGATAACACTCATTTGGGGGAAAATTACAAAGCATCCCCGCGCAATCCCCAACAAAAAATTATAACGCTTAAATCTTCGCTTTATTCTTAATCTTCATTCTTAGTGTATTCATCGATTTAAATTATTTTTCAGTGATAAATAGTCTTAAATATTATTTCGCAATACGTCACGGAATACGTATTTTAATGATAAGATTATTACTGCAAAATTACAAAGACTTTCTCTTTCTTAATTCGTTGAAATTCAAGATAGGAGCAAACTACTTTTGGATGGGCACGGCGTGGAGACTATCCTCTTAAATATCAGTATTTTATCCGAAGTAACTGCAGCCAGATCAGTTTAAAGGCTTTTTGGGTAACGATTATATAAGCCATCGGTTTCGGTTGTCATAGCAACACAGTAACACACACACACACATAAATCAAATCATTATTCAAACACTATAAATGACAAAATATTAGTTACATAGTACTTACTTAGGTATCTTATTTACATAAAATTATGTGCCTGAACTAGGTAATCCTGTGTTTCAGACGAGAAATATAAATAATTATTAAGGACTAAAATAATCACACGATCTTATGTTTGTATATATAGTGTTCACACTACTATAATCACACTGTGTTGCTATGACAACCGGAATCGGCTTTTAGTACTCTAAATCGTCAATCATTCACAGACGACAGCTTAAACTTGTAGATCAGCAAACTGCATTACATACTTAGCTGTGACTACCCAACACAGAAAGCTAGGTGGACGTAGGGGGGGACGCTTGGGGGGGGGGAGTCAATGATAGGCAATGACTACCCTAGAAACTACCTACCCTAGAAACAACGATAGCATTGAATTAGCATTTTTTGACTTGTTTAATTTATTTTTTATATTTTAAATTGTAATTTTTATGACATTATTTACTTTATTTTTATCCTATTATTTAAGTTGTTTTTAGACATCCGTAATATATTGAATCTGATAAGGGTTACCTACATAGTCTTTCGTCTTAATCTCAGAGTATTCGATGATGTCGCCTAAATATACTATTTTGCATACCTATGTCCCTATGTGACGGTGAAATATGGAGAACCTACCATTTATAAAAGTAAAATCTATGTCTTGTACCCATGTTTGCAAAGAAATAAATGATTTAATGATTTATGCAGAGTAATTGAGAAACACTCCTTAGCAAGGAAGGAATCCTTAGCAATGCCAATGCAGCTGACTCGAACATAGCTGGAAAACTTAACTGATGATGAGAGGGAAACTTGCCTCAAGAAGACCCACTCTCCACTTTTCCAATAGGGCTCGTTTACAATGTCTTCTCTTGGCCCTTTCTCATTCATCTTGGACATCATCTCCGCCATCAGACCTGCTTGCTTCTTATCTTTTTTAGTCATCTGACGACGCGGGCGACTAAAAATAAAAAAACATATTTATGTAAAAAGTAGATACGAGTACATAGAAGTGTCGCGCTGGGATGTCATATCATCATGAATGGGTCGGCACGACCGGGGAAGTACTTCCCTCTCACAGAATATCGACGTCAAGTAGCGAGCTACGGCGAGTGTGGAGCGCTGGAGGCCCAATTCCTCTCTCAGTCGCCTTCATTCTCCTTCCGCTCCCTTTCCTCGGCAACATATCTGCAACCCCTTTAGTATTGCAGATGCCGATGGGCGGCGATGACTACTTACCATCAGGTATCTCGCCTGCTCGTTTGCTGAGTTATTTCATAAAAAAAAGGACAAGTCCACCACGCTGGCCCAATGCGGGTTAGCCTGACATTAAAAAAAAGCTTCGGTTGTTTAATAAATAATCAGCTGTGCCATAATTTTTTACCATGTAGGTATTGCACTTTGGTGGGAAAAAGCAGTTTTTTTTAATATCCAACGAAAAATATCAACGCAACCTGTTCCAGAATCATGTACTGAATTTATGGCAGGTAGTTGTGCGTTGATATCCTTTCCACCCTGTATAGTCGCACGAAAAATTTTTGCTTGCGCGATGCAGGATTTGTTTCGACGTTGTTCCACGTAGCGCGCTAGATGTCGCTACAAGTACTTACGTGTCATTAGAGTCGCTGTCATTGTTGCTAGTGAACGGCGACCAGTCATCACTTTCCGTACCCTTACGCGCTAAATATGCTTTCCAAACGAATTCTGTTTGATCACCAATGTCATTCAAGAATTTATAAAATAAATCTAGTTTACTAATATCCTCTTCTTTTTGTATCGATTTCGGCTGTACTGCAGATATAAATTGGTTCGCAATTACGAGTTGTTGAGTAACTGTAAATTACAGGATACTTATTAAAAAACATATATTATGATGTTATCCGCATATTAACGATTTAAGTGGTGCTGTCTTCGAGCAATCGAATCCTGCGATAGAGGTTCGATCTCCGCACATATTTATTTGGCTTTCAGCAGTGTAGGCGCCACCTGATAGTAAGCGCAACACTAGCCCGTTGTATCTTGATACATCAGCGCAACACTAGCGCGTTGTCAACTAAACTTGACACCTCACCGCAACACTAGCGCATTGTCACCTTGACACTTCAGTTGTCATAGTTGATCATCTTTGGGCGCCAAATTTTAAATCCAAAATAAAAATCGCCGCCAAACAGTAGTGTAAAGTTACACTACTAGGTATTTGCTACGATAACTATTTTAAAGCAAAAGTTTTAGTATTCAATTTTGAATAAGTTACTGTTGATATCGCAATTTCTACTGCGTTGGGTTGTACGCAAGGCTACACGTCAAGCTAAACAAAACCAGCTTAGGCTGGCCTCTTACTGTTTGGGAAGCCTGTTCAATGTGAGACCAACTTAGACTGGATTTGTATAGGTTGACCTGTAGCCGTGTGTACCTTGACACATTAAAAAATACTACGGATTTACTGATTTGAAAGCGATACCACAGGTGTTACTGGCATCTCTAAGGCTCTACACTGACGGACTGCATTTCAACTGCAATCCAACCGCAAATTGCAGTTCGGATGCAGTTTGAATGCAGTTGACACGACTGCAAACCACACGTGCAGTCACAGTTCACACGATTGCACGCCGACTGCAATTGAACTGCAATCGGACTGCACGTTTGGTTTGCAGTTCTATTGCAGTCGTATCAACTGCATTGTAACTGCATCCGAACTGCAATTTGCGGTTGGATTGCAGTTGAAATGCGGTCCGTCTGTCTAGAGCCTTAGCAGCGGTTGCCGCTTACCACCAAGCAGTCCGTATGCTTGTTTGTACAGTTTGTTCGAAATAAGTAAGCCGATCGGAAGTTAGTCGTTTTCTGGGGCCGCGCAGTTACAGTTGTGTAATAAAGTGTTAGCGTTCAGAAACGTATTCAAACAATTTCGAAAGTAAGATAAATAATTTGTTCACATTACGTGTAATATTGCTGGATTACTTTATTGATAAAATCCATACTTGCATTTTCACAAAATCATTAAATTGTCATTTAAATTTATATAGTCCACAGGTTTGCAAAACAGTGTTGCGTTTAGGCATTTTTCAGCAAAAAGAAACAAGGACAAATACTACATTAGCAATGAGAAATAACAAAAACAATATCCAAGAACTAAACAACAATAACGTCAATATAAAAACAACGCGTAGCACTTTTGGCACTGACTGTGTACTTGCACTGGGGGAGCGAGACAGAATTATGCATCAAACACTAAGGATTGAGTGAAACAGCGAAGAGGCGCTGACCCCGCCCCTCGCGCCATTACCACGCATGCGCACTACTGATTTTGACGTAAAAATGACTACTGCGCAGCGACTACTTCCGATCGGCTTACTTATTTCGAACAAACTTTAGTTGGCCGTATATCCTACTTCCTACTATCCTACTTCCTATCCTATCCTACTAATCCTACTAATATTATAAATGTGAAAGTTTGTGAGGATGGATGGATGGATGGATGGATGGATGGATGTTTGTTACTCCTTCACGCAAAAACTACAGAACGGATTTTGATGAAACTTTACAGTATTATTGTTTATACATCAGAATAACATATAGGCTTTAAATTATAACGATATTTTGGGAAATTCCCACGGGATTGGGGAAAAACTATTCCACGCGGACGAAGTCGCGGGCAAAAGCTAGTTAGTAAATAAAAAACAAATTTCAATTTTTGATTGAAAATAGATTTTTTACTTTCAAAACTTACTGCATGTGCTGAAAAATATGAACTGTGTTATCAAAATGCGCATTTTATCTGCACACTACTGCGTAGAACATTTTCCCGCGAATGACCGTTTTGAATTACATGCTCAATTAAATTGAGAAGTTAATTGAATTAACTTAATATTTATTTTTTCGACGAGTTATGTTCTTGACTTTATAACGGTCAGTATTTTTTGTAACTGTTGGCGACGCGTAACACCACACTGTCGGTGGCGACGTGTGAAACTAGTATATTTTTTATATACGTTTTTATGTCATTATATAAAGAGGTTTTAGTGTTTCATTAAAAATAAATACAGCATGAGAGAGTGAGACCCTGGCACACAGCCACAATATGTCAGGATTATTCTAGAAACGTTCGAGAATTGATTTGAAAATCAATTCTAGAAACGTTCTAAAATTGATTTAAAATTCAAAGACAAAGGTTTCTTGTTTCCGAACGACCCGCAGCCGTTCAGTGCTTCACAACGCTCCTCAGAGAACGGCCGGTCACGGCTCGCGCTCTCTCGTTGGTTTTGGCTCGCAACCTGTGTTCCTCATTCCTCACCTACAGTCACTCACTAGAATACTTAATAATCATATAAAGCTGGTATAACTAGGTTTTAAATAAATACCTACTTATCATACCTATGATGAATGTTTACATTTATCCAGAATGTTTTAAGTATAAGATTATAATACAAAAACAATGAATCCGAAAGAAAAAAGGAAACAAATTTTAGGTACTGAGAAAAAAAACAATTTTGAATCAGTATTAAAATTATATAATTTAATTTTCACTTTTATAAATAACCATTAATAAATTAATAATACTTAATACCTAAGTTTCATATAAAAATATTTTTATTACAACCTATGATTATATGAGATTTAATATAAATTCACAATCTTATAATACTTGTAATGTCATATCATCACACGCTTCAATACCCCGAAAGGTTAAAAGGGGGCCCCACGCAAAAGGGGGCCCCGCGCAAAAGGGGGCCCCGCGCAAAAGGGGGCCCCACGCAAAAGGGGGCCCCACGCGTACCCACACCGCGAATCCAGATCCAGCAACCTACTCCCGAGCTTAATTTTTTTTAATGAAACTCATGACACTAAAAAGTCGTCGAAGTAGATTCCATGTCAAATAAACGTATTGAGTATTATTTTTTTTTTACTATTTTATACTTGACAATCTACAGTAGATCAAGGATCAATAGAATATGCTACTGCTAATTTCATAGAAAAACCCAATAACGCTTTGCTCGACCTGGGGATCGAACCCAGGACCTGCAGCGCAGCAGTCGCGCTTAGGGCCGATAGACTAATGAGGCAGTTATAGATAAGGTTATTTATTTGTTAAGAGGCACTTAAAATATCACTTTTCCCAATATGAGTGCACCGATGTCTTTTCAGTCCACTACTTTGTGAAAAATGACTATTACAAATTTCACATACAAACGGCTTCTCACCAGTATGAATTCTCATATGCAATTTCAAATTACCATTAATAGAAAACTGTTTATTACAAACGTTACAACTGTAGGGACGTTCTTCTGAATGTACCCTCATATGTTTTGATAAATTACCTATTTGTTTGTTACAAATTTTGCATGTATAAGGCTTAATACCTGTATGTACTCGCATATGTCTTTTCAACTGTCCTGTTTCCCTAAAACAGCGTTTACAAACTTCACAAGAAAACGGCTTTTCCCCTGAATGTACCCGCATATGAATTTTCAAATAACCGTTATCAGAAAACGGTTTTTTACATATCTTACACGCAAACGGTTTCTCCCCTGTATGAGTTCTTTGGTGAAGTTTAAAACTAGCCATTTGGGCGAATTGTCGGCTGCAAAAACTGCATGTATAAGGTTTAAAACCAGTATGCACTCTCATATGGACTTTTAAAGTTGTATAAGCTGTGAAATCTTTTTTACACACCTCACAAGAATACGGTTTTTCCCCTGTATGTTGTCGTTCATGAATTGCCAAATAACTTTTGCTGGAAAACTGTTTATTACATACATTACATGAATGAGGTTTTATACCAGTATGAATGATGAATATATGCCGTTTTAAATGCGTTCTTTGGGGGAAACTGCGGCCGCAGACATCGCAAACATACGGCTTCTCACCTGTATGCGTGTACATGTGGGATTTTAACGTCTGATTATGCCCGAAAGCCTTATTACAAACGGTACAGCTAAATTTCCTTTCCCCAGTATGAATTTTCATGTGTTCTTTCAAACCTTTTTTCCTTTGAAACTCCTTGCTGCATTCTGTGCATTTAAATTTTTCTTCGAAATGAGTATTTATATGTTTTTTGAGAAGGCGAGCTTTCTCGAAAACTTTTTCGCAGACAGTACAAGGATATCTATCGTTAACAATGTGTGTGATAGTGATGTGCTTAGTCAATTCTTTATTGTTTGTGTGTGTTGTTCTACAAATGTGACAGGTGAATGTTTTTTCGCCTGTATGTACTTTCATATGTACTTCTAAAGAACCGTTGTAAGAGAATTTCTTTTGGCAAATGTCGCACGAGTATTTTTTTGTTCTTGTTGTTTTTGGTTTGGGGTCTTCGTCTGAAATGAAAAGGAAAAGAAATGTGAAGAGTAAATACCATCACGCCTGTATTCTCCGAAGGGTTAGACAGAGGTGTACTTATGTACACCCACGTTTCACCGGTATGTTTAGGTCCCATATAATAGGGGGCAAGCCTATTGCCATTAACCGGGCATAAATCCAGACTCGGAGCTGCTACTGAGAAATTTATAGAAAAACCCAATAACACTTAGCTCGACCTGGGGATCGAACCCAAGACCCTTTAGCGTAGCAGTTGCTTAGGACCACTAGAGTAACGAGGCAGTCTTAGAATTAAATAATGCCAAAAAAGATAAAAAAATTCTAGAAAGAAAGAAAGATTCTAGTGAAAGAAAAATACGATTCTAGGCAGGAACCTGCGTCGCAATAGAGAATATGCACTTGGAACAGATGAGGGTAATATTTTTTTTTGGGTACTATTTTGAATACTCATTACGTCCCTATCAATATTTCCTAATTTAATTTCTTTGTCGATGTGAAAATAATTATTATTGAAAAGTGCAAAAAAATGTGGGAAATTCAAAGCGGTTGAAACGGAGCGTTATTGGTCAGACGATTCGACCAATGGCGTCAGGCGAGTGTGACGTCAAAGTCTATGTGTATGTCACTGTCAAAAGCGCTTGTTCAGTTCGTAACGAAAATTTGTTATTAAGTTGTCACAGACTTTGACGTCACGCGCCAAGCCCGCCATTATGGCGCGTTTAAATAGCCTGAAATGTTCAATATATAAATATATACTCAATTTTACATTTTTGGTGCTCAATATTATTTAACAGTAATAAAACGATATAAGATATCATAAAATATATAAAAAAACAGTGCTTATTCCCTATTGTATATTTTGGCCGAATCCTTTACTATAATATTTCCTTACCATCACTGCAGTCCGGTGGCGCGGCCCAGCCAGCGTCGGACTCCGAGTCCCCCGGGTGCTCCGCCCTCGCCCTCGAACTCCGCAGCACTGACAGCGGCTGGTC
This sequence comes from Subacronicta megacephala, assembly GCA_958496365.1. Lineage (NCBI taxonomy): Eukaryota > Metazoa > Arthropoda > Insecta > Lepidoptera > Noctuidae > Subacronicta > Subacronicta megacephala. The sequence goes on along the minus strand of OY292541.1, from coordinate 6,955,151 downwards.
TTCATCATCATCCACCGGCTGGATGAACAGCTCTAGCTCTGGGAGGCTGTCATCTAAAAAAATAATCACCTATACTTTAGCAAGCAAAACTTACTTCACTACATATTATTATAAAACAAAGTCGTCCGCCGCGTCTGTCTGTCTGTCTGTTCACGAATAACTCAAAAACTACTGCACCGATTTTCATGGTGTTTTCACCAATCGATAGATTAATTAAGAGAAAAGTTTATATGTATAATACATACATATTGTAGTACAGAAAAGCCAAGGAATCACGCGGGCGAAGCCGTGGGCGAAAAGCTAGTAATCTAAATACAAATAAATAAATTTGGAGTGTCTGTTTAAAATAACCGCTTTTTACTAAATGCATATGGATGTATACACGGGACATATACCAAAATAACATTGTTTTCAATTCTTGTCTGTCTGTCTGTCTATTTGTTCGGCTAATCCCTGAAACGGTTGGACCGATTTTGACGGGACTTGCACTGATACATAGCAGATGTAATAAGGAGTAACTTGGGCAACTTTTATTTTAGAAATTTTATTTATTTTTATTTAACGCGAACGAAGTCGCGGGCACAGCTAGTACACATATAAAATTAATCATATTTGAAGGGTTGATGTTAGGGTGTCAGACTTGCGATCATGTAGATACTCACCCATTGCACTACCGACGTGAACCCACTCGTAACACAAGCATTTAGCTTAGCACGAGGGGTTAACAAGAATGCTAGTAATGTGTGACCCACATTGCTAATAGCATAGCTTTTTTAAAGAAAAACTAATTCATCATTAACCCTACTGCTAGGCACAGGTCTATAGATTATAGTCCACCACGCTAGCCTACTGCGGGTTGGCAGACTTCACACGCCATCGATTGAATCTTTCAAGTAAGCATGCAGGTTTCCTCACGATGTTTTCCTTCACCGTTTTAAGCGAGTGATAATTATTAATACGCATATGATTATGAAAAGTCAGAGGTGCGTGCCTTGGATTCGAACTCTATACTTGGCAGTCCAATGGTCATATCACTAGGCTATCGCCACTCTTAAAATATAATATAATAATAATATTTTAGTGAATGATAAATCTAATTTTTGATTCACTAAAATAACTTTAATCTTAACATGCAAAATGATTAAAAATACAAAAGTTTATAATAATAATTTTAAATCAAATATATACTTTTTTGTATCTACCTACTATATGAATACCGATGGTAATTAGTCATCGCCGCACATGGACATCTGCAATACCAAAGGAGTTGAAGATGCGTTGCCGAGGCCTATAAACGAGTAATTTGGAGGATCATAACTTACCATCATATTTAATGTCAACCCTGTCTTGATCGTCACTCTGAATTGATTCTTCTTTCATAACTGAAAAAGTCCAAATCTATTAAAAATAGACACCTTTACAAAACCAGTATAGGCTGGCCATGCATTGTGCGGAAAGACTTTACAATGGGAGGTCAGTCTTAACTGGTATTGGATAGCTTGTTGTGTAGCCGTGTGTACTAATGTACAGTCACAAACACAAATATGTATGGTGGCCAGTACATCAAGTTACCACAAAATGACAATATTTCTCAGTTGATTTTGAACTTAATTATCAACAATCTTTTTGTATTTTTAGGCATTTTCCATGCAAATATTAACGCTATGACCACTAAGCCACCGCGACTCCCACCCGCCATGTCGTGCCATGTGTACGATCGTCGCCTCAAAGACGTAAATAAAAAATGTGAAGGCAAAATTTCGACATGGCAGGTGGGAGTCGCGGTGGCTTAGTGGTCATAGCGTTAATCTTTGCATGGAAAATGCCTAAAAATACAAAAAGATTGTTGATAATTGTTAATAGCGTCTGGTGTACTTAACCAGAAGACGCAGGTTCGAATCCTGCCCGCGGTCGTATTTTTCCTTCACTAAAATAACTTAATTATCAATATGTTTAGGTTTAAAATCATTTGGAGAAATTTGTCAGTTTTGTATAATCTGATGTGCTGGCGACTACACATTCAGTAACATTCAAATACGATTTTCTCTGGAATTATTGATGACAATAACAGATATTGTGCTGACAGAGCCTGTTAGCACATACTTTACTTATTTGTACAGTATACAAAACTGTCAAATTTCTCCAAATGATTTTAAACCTTAAACAGTTGACAATTAAGTTCAAAATCGACTGAGAAAATTTGACATTAGAAGTAATTGCTTTTGAATTTCAGTGAATGCGTACATATTTTTGCGGGTGTCTGTACACCCACAGTAGATTAGCTGACTGGAGTTTGTATAAGTAAAAGAAATCAAGGACTCAAGTTATTTATTGCGTTTATTAGAAAGATATAATATTTTATTAATTTATTTATACATTACGGCCTCATTAGTCTATTGGTCCTAAGCGCGACTGCTACGGAGGTCCTGGGTTCAATCCCCAGGTCGAGCAGTGTTATTGAGTTTTTCTATGAAGTTCCCAGTAGCAGCTCAGAGTCGCTCGCCCCCTATTACATGGGACCTAAACATACTGGCGAAATGTGGATGTACTTTAGTACACCTCTGCCTAACCCTTTGGGGAATACAGGCGTGATGGTATGTATGTAATGTTAGAAATAAATAAATATTATTTAATTAATCAATTCAACTTTTTGAGTTTATTTTCCACTCACCATCTTCGTCAAATTCATTTTTAACTGCTTTCTCAACTACAGCATCTGAAAAACATAAGAATAAGAACACACTATTAAGTAAAAACTTTAGTAAAGAATAATTATGCATTACTACAAAATTATTTAATTTTATGAATAAATCATCAATTGTTTCTATATATTCTGAATTGGAGTTGAAGCAATGTATTTTTTTTTTGGAATAACAGCAAATGAGCACACGGACGAGCGGTGTATTCCCGTTCGTCCCCTCGACTTCGTCCCCCGAGGGGGACGAACGGGAATTTACAAAATTAATATTTAATTTGTTCCCGATCGTCCCAATCCTAATTCAAGAGGGGACGAATGGGAATATGTTCTTCGATTAGTGCCATTCGTCCCACTAAAAAGATTTGTGCAGAAATAATGTTTATTCGTTGTTTCGTAGTTTACTTTTAAATTAGTTACTTCGTTAGATTTAATCATTATTTTACAAAATTCTTCTCTATTTTTCATGAATTATAAAACGTATCCTAAGTTTATCATTGTTTCATTATGTTTACCTACACTAAATATAACAACTCTGCCGGGAAGCGCCGGCGATGCTGGTAGTTAACAAAAGAGTGCCGATAACATTGTGTTATTTGCGTAAATCCTATTGGTTTACCTGACATTCTCTCCCTTTCCTATCCTTAAATTAGACCGGTCGGGTTAGTGTTGACAAAACAATGAAAGTGCACGGGTGTTAATGTAATAATATATATTCGACACGAGTTCTGCGGAAAACTACTGATGTAAGTATCTACATTTTTGTAAGTTACAAATGTTATTTGATTGTTTTATAGTCAATACTATATTGTCTCATGTCTTATTAATTTATGCTAATAATGTACGGTATCAATATTTGTATTCAATTTTAGTATACATATTATACACATATTATTAAATATCATTCTAAATTATAATAATAAGTGTGTAATTATTGTCTCCTGTTTTTTAGAGCTCAACAATGTCACAAGAAGCGCATCCTGGTCCCTCTGGTAGTACAGGAAGCTGTTTGCAGTATATACAAAGAAAAGGTGGAATCGTGCTTCTGCGTGCTGGATACCAATTTTTAATTTGCGAGTTATCGCAAAGTTGATTCTGTGATCTTTATTCCTTAATAAATGACTGATTTTTATTTCAAATTTCTTTTTTTTAACAATTAAAACCACCAGTCTTATATTATTTGGTGGGAGCAATAGACCTAAAAAAAAGAATTAATAAATTATTCCCATTCGTCCCCCCATAAAATTTAGAGGGACCATCGGGAAAATAAATAACGAATTCCCGTTCGTCCCTCCCGGGGACGAAGTCAAGGGGACGAACGGGAATACACGAGACGAGCTACCTGATGGTAAGTAGTCATCGCCGCCCATGGACATCTGCAATAACAAAGGAGTTGCAGTTGCGTTGCCGAGCTTATTGGGAGGAAATGGAACTCCTCAAAAGGAAAAATATAGGAGGTTTTTGAATGATTTTAATAATCATTTGCTGATCAGCTCCATTTCAGGTAAAGTTTGTTGAGAGGCTATTAAAAATAAACAATCAACTAGGTACTTGTTTCAATTTTAATTGTTTTAAATGTTGTATCAATATTAATATTATATTTTTATTTATGATTTTGTGTTTAGTATAAAAGATGTGACACAATGTAAAAACTATTTTTGAATTAATTAATAAATTTTGTGTTATTAAATAAGATTCATAATATGGCATTTTTTTAAATATTTACCTTTATATCCACAACTATACATGTACTTCTTCAGCTTATCTTCACATAATAAAACTTGTTTCTTAAACAATGCTGCATCTCTCAATCTTGGCTCACAAATGCCGCATAGCATGTAGGATCTATTGTCATTTGGTAGAGGATTTAACTGTAAAAGAACATAATTATGTACTTACAAAGAATAGTTACTTAAAATGTTTTTTTTTATTAAATCATGATATAGACTGGAGTAAATGTTGAAAATCCGGAATTTTGATAAGAATAACCATTACTTACAAGGATATTAAATGTATCTTTCAATACAGCATAATAATCTTCTTCTATGCCTTCGTTTGAATACGCGTTTAGACTTTTGAAAATGCCTTCGGCGTGGCAGCAACGACACAGGCCACTCGTATTCCATATAAGAGACATTTTTAGTTTAATATTTAATTCACCTTCATTTATTTTACGATATAGAAATTAATCTAAATAAGCGCAGAAAAGTCCCGGAACACATAACAATAGAATATTAATCACTACTACTGGTTCAAGATTTCCACGTATCTCGATAAATTTTCGACGAAATTATCGCGTCTGTGATAAAAACTTGACAATGAAAACTATGAAAAGTCATTATTTCTGCAATGCACTTGATTGTGACAGAAATTCGAGTTTATGATCTATAGTACGGGCCAATCAAAATGCAGAATGTCAATGAGCTTGTGTGTGTGTGGTGTGGACTGTGGGGTGGATGGATGACATTTGTAGTGATGTACTAAATTATAACTGTAAATATTAAGTATGGGTTTAATTTAGTTGACTAATAAAATAAATTATTGTATATAAAATATTGTATGCTTATCAAAGAATTGGAGATCTATTATTCCGGTAAATCTTTGATAAAAAAAAACATAATTATCTGTTTACTACACTGTAGACAGATTTTAGGCGATTTTGGGCACATCACTTAGAACAGTGTGCTAGTTTCAGCGTAACTGCTACGCTAGAGATTAGTACTATTATTACTCGATTCCCGGGTCAAGCAAAGTGTTATTGGGTTTAAATTGTCAGTAGCAGCTTAGAGTTTGGATTTGTGCCCGGTTAGTTGCAATAAGGTCGCCATTACATGGGACCTAAACATATCAGTGAAGTTTTGGTGTATATTAGTACATCTCTGCCTTACCTTTCAGGAAATACAGGCGTGATGGTATGTATACTTTAATTCCTCTAGAGAAATATTGACAAAGTTCCAGGAATTATTTTGTACCCCATGCACCTATGTCTGCTAAAAACTAAATACATTGGAGTACACCCGAGGGAATCATTAGTCCAATCAAATGCTATGTACAAAAAGCGAATATATTTAAACATTTCAAATCTACTCACCGCAATAATAACTTCTCAAACGTGCCAAAATAGTTTTATTTTTTACAATAAAGAATAGTTTAAAAATAAATAAATAAATGATGTAAAAAGTTGTAGACTCTTCAAGTCTTATATTCCAGATACAATTCAAAATCTATTGTTTCGGACTTTTCGTTTGAAATAATCGAATGATGTTGTATCGATACTTTATGTGAGATTGGATAATTAGATCGTACATCACTAGATTGAATTGAATGAATGGCAATGGCAACAAAAAAATATGGTGAAGTTTAGTTTGAGCGCGCAGCTGCGAAAAAATCGATATTTGTTCGAATTTCATTTTAGTTTTTACACAAAAACGTGTCATAATGCCAGAAACAATAATAGAAAGTGTCCTCACTGGAAAATTAAACGCTACGTTACTTAAACAGTGGCTAAATAGTGAATCTTTAGAGGTGAAATCATAACCTATAATAAAATGCAAAGTTTTTCTTATTTTCCGGGTGTATTCATGTTATTTATGATTTTAGGATACACCTGAAGATTGTATATTGAATTGCTGCAACAGAAACGAGTTTGTGACTTGTTTTTTGTCGTTTATAAGGAACCAGACGGACAGGTATGTCTGTCAAATGTCAATGTCCAAAAAATTGTAAACATTGGATTATTTTTTCACTATCGTAACAAAGGAAACCTCTATTTTAGGTCAATAGTTCGTTTTTTTTAATAAGATGCTCTATTTCATGGCCCTCTGACCCGAATGCCCTAAAGAATTTATATATATATATTTCTATTTCATCAACCATCTGTTACTGATATTTTATTTAGTTTTATCAAATAGATTTCGTCCTAACGCCGACTGACCCGTATTTAATAATGGCCTATTAATAAGCCTTTAGTTACCAATGAAACTAATTTAAATATATTCATGTACAGCTGTTATAAGATTAGTTTACACATTCACCATTTTGTCGTGCAAATATTTTGGCCTAAATAGCATTCAGAATCAAACTAATACATACTTAAAGACTCCAGTGAGCAATTATTTTACCACAGATTGATAAAAATCATAATTATGTTCACAAAGATATGAATTTTCTATTTAAAGAAAATTTCAAGTGAAAGAAAAATTCTATCTCAGGCAGGGTTTGAACCTGCGTCCCTCTGGTTACGTACACCAGCCGCTTTACCAACTAAGCTAACGAGACCACTTTCTGTGATGTTGAATTCCTCTTCCACATTTCATGTCTTCAGGCGATGTCAGCGACAAATTTTTCTTTTTCTTTCTTTTACTTGAAATTTTCTTTCATTGGAAAATTCATGTCTTTGTGAACATTTCGCATTATTTAATGCTAAAATATAATAAAAAATAAGCAGTAGATATTGCATATGTCTATTTATAAAGATAATAATATTGTTATGTGAACATATTTAACAGGTCTGTTATCCTGAAAACATATCTCTTTTGGTGCTGCAGCACCCTATGGTATTCCATTAAAAACTTTTCTAGGTTTTTTTTTTAATAATGTGCACAAATTGCTTCAGATTTGAAAATGCATATAATTTTACCTTGAGAGTAACAAAAATACTTGTCATTTTGTTAGCATACTACAAACCAACAGCAATGCAGTCCAAATACTTCATCACAGTACTCCTGAAAAGCTGCTCAGTAGCCGCCGCAAACACCAACGTTCAGTCAGCGACCCAACCAGTGAAGATCGGACCATGGACAGCCTGTCAGTCCGGTCTGATCACCAGCCGAGCCACGAGTCCCCAAGCAAAGACCGCAAACGAACAGGAAGGAGAGTCAAAACGAAATTATTTACAGATGACAAAAGTGTCAATCAGTCAGTCTCATCAGATGAATCTCGGTTAAGTACTGGTGTAGAAAGGATTACATTAACAAGTACGCCAATGAAAAATGGTCTTAAACCATCTGAGTATCCGAATCTACCGCTCACAAGTCCGGTAACACCAAGAAGTTTCGTCAAAGAACATTATGAAAGATGTGATACTCCTAGATTGAGTCATAGACACTCGAGATCCCAAGAAAAGAGCTGCTTAGGAGATTATATGGTGAATGTACAGAAAAGTTCAAAAAAAAAGAAGACCGGTAGAATATCTTCAGATAATGATGATAGTAAAATCGACTTGGATTTGACCAGTTCAGAAATGTTTCCTGAAATCGGTGCCAGAAAGTCCAGCTCGTTACGATCAGAGAAACGTAGAATAAAACCGACAAATATAGATAAATCACAAAAGAGTATTTCTTTAAACAGTTTTAGTGCAGAATCTATACACACTTCTCCATTGTTAGTTGAAGAAAATTCAGCTTTCAAACAACAACGGATACAAGTTAAGGAGAAAAACAATTTTGAAACAGAACGAAACATTTTGAAACAAGAAAGGCACAAGTTGATGGAGAAATTCAACATTTTAAACACGTCACTTCCACAAAAATCAGTGGCAACCCCTCAAATAAAAGTTACACAGAAAAACTCAATAGAAAAATCGCAAATTTATATCAAAAGCGATGTATCCAAAATTACTTTCAAAGATAAAATAGATTTACTTGTTGATATTTACGAAATTTTGTTGAAAAATAATCTAATAATGAGTTTGAATACCGAAATTTACTTTCTGATATCTATTTTGATCTCGAAACAGTATGAAGAAGATTATCTGATAGCTGAAAGTAAGCTAAATGATAGTGACATGGGGTTTTTGCTGAAAAGTATTCATAATAGCACATATTTTGCTGTCAAATCTTTGTGGCACCAAAGGATTGTCTTAGAAGTTCTTCTGGATAAAAGTTCGTTGAAAACTTTAGGTATGGTTCACACATATTTATAGTTTCTTTGTGAATTGTCTTTTAAGAAGTCCTGTTCTCTATTAAATTAAACTTCTTTTTACACATTTTTACATAAACATAAAACATACCATCACACCTGTATTGCCCGAAAGGTAAGAGAGAGTTGTCCGTGTACTCAATGTACACCCACAGTTAGTCGGTATGTTTAGGTCCTATGTCCAGGTAGGGGGTGAGCCTATTGCCATTCACAAATCCAAACTCCGAGCTACTACTGATAATTTCATAGAAACACCCAATAACACTGCTTGACCTTAGAATCGAACCCAAGAGCCTAGCGTAGCAGTGGCGCTTAGGACCAATAGACTTATGAGGAATATTGCTAGTCCATGACTGGACACTGGTCATCATCATTCATTCCTATACTAAAATTCGTTATGTGGGACTAAGTATCCCATCCCAATTCTCACCAAAAATGTTAAACTGTTTATAACTTAGTACGTTTATTTTCAGGCGAAAACAAGAAAGTCAGAAGTTTCTATCCAGACTTAGCCAAATTCTTGCTAAACTGCTACGGCTTACGTTGTGAGGCTGAGGCTAACATAGACAGGTCTAGGCAGCCTGAAGCTCGGTCTAATGGTGTTGTCTGTTTCAACTCGGAGACGGATAATGTTGATAACTTCCCTTCTATGCTCAGCTTCCAGAACTTTAAGAAGCAAAGGGATATGTTTTATGAGATTTGGAGGTTCGTTTACATATTTTTTACAAGTATTTACTAATAATTATCATTTTTCACGAGACATTTGTCAATTTGTTATTTATAGCTAAAAACAATTAACAAATGATAAATTCATTTGTTAATTAATATAATATTTTATAATAATCAGTACAAAAAACTATGTGTTATAAATAATAAAATATATTTCTGAAGATTTGAACATATTTCTAGTTTTTTGTCTACAGGATATGTTTCTAAACATGTTTAAAACTTTTTGCTAGAAGTTTCTGTACAGAATATTGTTTTTAACATGTATTAAATATACTGGTTTCTAACACTTACGCGAATATCAGACATTGAAATAAAACTACTTTTTACGGATTTTATCGCGTTATATTGATTATTTTAAATTCCCGACGTTTCGTGTAAAGGATCCGAAACGTCGGGAATTTAAAATAATCAATATAACGCGATAAAATCCGTAAAAAGTAGTTTTATTTCAATGTATTAAATATGTTTTACTGTATTTAACGAATGCTAAATATCTATAAACATTAAAATGTGTGTCTAAATATGTTTTGAATATGCTTCCACAGCTTCCATAACTAAGTTTCCTAAAACTATTATTATTCTTTATAAAGTAAACGATGTTTTATGTCTGTATAATGTGTACTCAATAAGTATTTTGTTGGTAATATTGAAGGTATGATAAAGAAAGTGTGACGCTTTTGTCCAAAAAATTTCTTAAACGTGTTTCCAAACATGTTCCAGGAAATGTTTTCAAACATGTTCCTAAACATGTTTCAACATTTTTGGTACATTTCAGATGGTACCAAGACAGTCAGTCGGGCGGTTCCTCCCGCTCGTCTCTCCGCGCCCGCGTGAAGGCGCTGGTATGTAGCGGCGCGTGCCCGGCCAATCACGCGCACCTCGCTACGTTGTTTACTATGCACATGCATCAACATTGCTTGCCTACTACTAAACAGGTTTGAAACACAAATATATCAATTTTGTAATGAAAGAAAATTTCTAAATCCGCACTCAGGGTTTGCCAGCGAGCTATGGAGCACAGCATCTTAGGAGTCCAGTTTTCAGACCGCATAAGGAACAATATGCTGCGCTCCAAAACTCAAATCACCGACGCTGGTCAAAAAGCCGCAAGCCTAAAGTGGAACTGGGCTGGTCATGTCTGCCGCATGTCAAATGAGCTGTGGGCAAAACTCACCACTGAGTGGAGCCCACACAACGCCAGACGACGTCGCGGCAGGCCCAGAAGGAGATGGCGGGACGAACTAGACCTTTATTGGAAGGATTGGCCGCAAAAAGCTATGAACCGAGAGGAGTGGAAGGAGAGTAGGGTGGCCTTTGTCCTGCAGTGGGACGATAATGGATGAATAATAATAAATAAAAAAAACTATCTCAGGCAGGGTTTGACCTGCATCCCTCTGGTTAAGTACACCAGACGCTTTACCAACTAAGCTACCGAGACCACTGCCTGTGATGTCGAATTTCTCTTACACATTTTTTTTTCAGGCGACGTCAGCCTAGGAATTTTCTTTCATTAGAAAATTCATATCTTTGTGAACATTTCGCTTTATTTAATGCTAAAATATAATAAAAAATAATCAGTTTTATTTATTTAGGTCTTCGCAGGTTAGGTTAGGTTTTGCTTGTTTAGAATAGACTACACAGGCCTCCTCTCGGTGAGATCCCTCTCACCGAGAGGAGGCCTGAGCGGTGGAAAAGAGGGTATTTTAAAAGAGTGTCCATGGAGTTTCTTGCCGGATTCTTCTCTTCATAGGATCATTTTTTTGGAACGGTGCAACTAGAGTTAATAACTTTTCATAAACGCGTATAAAAGCTTATTTGAAATAAAAACATTGGATTTGGGCTGTAATTAAAGTTTTAAGTTTTAAAATTTAAAATTCTGCACTACGATTGCCTAGACGCTCGTTGTTTTAAAAAAAGCGTACTAGCAATGTAGGTCGCACATTACTAGTATTCTTGTGAACCCCTTGTGCTAAGCTAAATGCTTGTGTTACGAGTGGGTTCACGTCGGTAGTGCAATGGGTGGGTTTCGAACCGGCATCCACATGATCGCAAGTCTACGTCGTTTGTCGGTTGAAGAGTAGTGATATCCGTGCTTGACACAATTATTTAAGCGGCGGTAGCCTAATGGCTAGGGCGTCGGACTTGCGATCATATGGTTGCCGGTTCGAACCCCACCCATTGCACTACCGACGTGAACCCCCTCGTAACACAAGCATTTAGCTTAGCACGAGGGGTTAACAAGAATACTAGTAATGTGCGACCCACAATGCTAGTGAGATTTAAAAAAAAATAAAAAAATATATAACATATTTTTTCTTGGTTTTGACCTCAGGAATCGAAGTTAAGCAAGCTACAGCGGCGGCTGACTTGTCCAAATGCGCCGGAGTCACATCGGTTACCACACTTCACGTCTCAAGAAATGTTCTATAAGTAAGTACATTAGGAGGGGTGAAAGGTGGGTGGTTTGAGGACCTTTTAAGGCTACAGCGTTAGCCTTGGGCGCGAAATTCAATTTTTTCTTGGTTTTTCGCAAATTATTTGGATATTATCGGATACATTCTAGGTACATGGCAGTGGCAATTGCGACATAACAATAACTTATTCACGATTGAGTATTAGAAACTTTTGCTTAATAAAATTGTTAACGTCGAAGATTTTGCTGTAAAATAGTGGATTCGGCGGAAAATGAAAATTTTCTGCCTCGTTAGTCTAGTGGTCCCAATCGCGACTGCTACTCTAGAGGTCCTGGGTTCGATCCCCAGGTCGAGCAAAGTGTTATTGGGTTTTTCTATGAAAGTCTCAGTAGCAGCTCGGAATCTGGATTTGTGCCCGGTGAATGGCAATAGGCTCGCCCCCTATTACATGGGACCTAAACATACCGGCGAACTGAGGGTGTCCTTTAAGTACACCTCTGCCTAACCCTTTAGGGAATACAGGCGTGATGGTATGTTATGTATGTTATGAAAATTTTCTCTAAATCTTTTACGACAGCAATTTTTAAGCATTTTGAACGAACTGTAGACAATCTTGAGAAAATATTTTTTATTTTGACTGACTATTTTTAAACAAACAAAGTGTTATTGGGTTTCCCTATGTAATTGTCAGTAGCAGCTCGGAGTCTGGATTTGTGCCCGGTCCATGGCAATAAGCTCGCCGCGACAGCATACCGAAGAAAAGTGGGTATATAATAATCAGTATATCTCTGCCTAATCCTTCGGGGAAAACAGGCCTGATGGTATGTTTTATAAAATTATGGTTTTCATTTCCATTATTATACCTACCAATTTTTATAACCGCATCAACCCTAAAGTCTATGGTTAGAAAATGCCTTAGGCATTAAGTCCGCCTCTACTGTTTATGCAAAAAGAATTAAATAATTATGTTACGGTTATCTATAAAAATTATATGCTATTATTATTTATTGCAGAGAATTCATAATAAATGCCGAGAACGAATCATTCAGGGTACATTTACGAGACGCGATGGCTTCTGAAATAATAACATTGGACGCTACGCACATAGCCGCTGATGACAGAGGCAACTGTAAGTATATACATCCTATCATAATATTATAAATATTAAAGACTGTGAGGATGAATAGATGGATGGATGGATGGATAGATGGATGCATGGATGGATGGATGGATGTATGTTTGTTACTCTTTCACGCAGAAACTACTGAACGGATTTTGATGAAACTTTACAGTATTAACATAACATACCATCACGCCTGTATTCCCCGAAGGTTTAGACAGGGGTGTACTAATGTACACCTACATTTCGCCGGTATGTTTTACGCCCCATGTAGGCAAGCTTATTGCCATTAACCGGGCACAAATTCAGACTCCGAGCTGCTACTGAGCATTTCATAGAAAAACCCAATAACACTTTGTTCGACCGTAGTCGCGCTTAGGACCACTCGCCCCCTATTACATCGGACCTAAACATTCTGGCAAGCGTGGGTGTACATTAGTACACCTCTGCCTAACCCTGGGGTATACAGGCGTGATGGTTTGTTATGTTATGCTATGACATATAAATTTTAAGAGAAAAGACTTTAATATTAATATTGTTTCAGCGAATCCCGACATAACTCGAGAATATCTCTCGCTATCAAAAAAGCTAGTACTTCTAGGCAAATTCCTAGGTTTGCTGGCATCTCTGCCATACACCCAGATGGCTGCAGACTTGAGCAGCAAGAATAACATCAACAAAGTGGTTCAGAGAGAGGTGACCTATGCCGCGCCGAAGGAGAAAGTTCTAGAAAATGACCTGGCCTTAAGGAATTATGTGAGTATTAACATACCATCACGCCTGTATCCCCTGAAGGGTTAGGCAGAAGTGTAGATAATGTACACACGGCTATTTATACGTATATTTATTTATTTATTCCACACACTATCTTTACAGGATAACCCCAATACAATAGTGGTTTGCAAACCTACACTTTATAATAATACAAACTAATACAAAGCAATAACATAAAGAATAATAATATTTAAATATAACTAACAAAATTCAACAAAACTCTTGCGAATTCACTCAGATTGCACGAAAATATATCAATTCTCTCATGCACTTCGTTTAATACATACATGCTATACAATATAATATACAAATCCAGTTAAAAGGCGAAGAAGGCGTTAGATTTGCGATCACAAGTTTTTCAGTTCGTAAGCCACCCATTGCACTACCGACGTGAACCCACTCGTAATACAAGTATTTAGCTTAGCACGAGGGGTTAACAAGTTTTTTTTTTTTTTTTTTTTTAAAAGCTTACTAGCAATGTGGGTCACACATTACTAGTATTCTTGTTAACCCCTCGTGCTAAGCTAAATGCTTGTGTTACGAGTGGGTTCACGTCGGTAGTGCAATGGGTGGGGTTCGAACCGGCAACCACATGATCGCAAGTCCGACGCCCTAGCCATTAGGCTACCGTCGCTTATTAGAATACTAGTAATGTGCGACCCACATTGCTAGTAAGCTTTTAGTATAAAAAAAACCTTAACTAAATCCTTTTGGGTCGTGAGTGAAACTGGAATCAACGGTTAGCAATACTACATTTCCGCCCGCGGCTTCGCTCGCGTTGTTACTCGGCTTTTCTCTATTCTATTTTATATATAAATTTCTAAAATAAAAGTAGCATAAGTTACTCCTTATTACATCAGCTATCCGCCAGTGCAAGTCCCGTCAAAATCGGTCCAGCAGATTCAGAGACTAGCCGCAACAAAAGATAGTCAGACAAAAAATGTAAAAATTGCTATTTTGGTATATGTACCGTGTATACATCCAGATGCATTTATTTAAAAGCGGTTATTTTAAAATTACAAACAGACACTTCAATTTTATTTATTTAGTATGGATTGAACTGTTATCGCTCCTTAGGGTAAAGGTTATCTATCCTTGGTTTGCAAGTAGAATAAGTTTGAGTCACAATTAAACGTAGTGTCTCGCAAATACCAGTAATTACTTGTTTTACATGATATTTTAACAGAGTGGTAGCTATGGAAATTATATTTGCTATTTTACTGTCATATTCCTTTGTATTAACTCAATCTTCAAACTTTTCTGATCATCAAGAAGGTACATTAAGTAATCAGAGTCGTTGTCAACCGATTACAATCGAGTTTTGCCAACAAATAAACTATAATGAGACGATATATTCCAATTTGCCAAACGACATTAATCAAGATGTTAGAAAGGCAGAAATTTACCAGTTTACGTCTTTGATTGGACCCAACTGTTCTCGGGATTTCAAATTGTTACACTGCATATTATTCGCTCCATTATGCCCTAAATACCGTCGTTTCCCTCCGTGTCGGCATTTATGTGAAATGGCAAAACGTAATTGTCATATGGCAATAAGAGACTTTGGACTTCGTTGGCCTGATATTTTCGAGTGTTCGAAGTTTCCTGTGGCGACTGATGACAATGTTATGTGCGTTGGATATCCTAAATCGAACTAAAACCAGTGGAAGTAAAGCAGTGTGTTGTGGGTGATTTATATTTGTATTTTATAATGTGTGTAATCAACAAGGTTGAGTAAATAAACCAGTCGCTCTTAAGATGTCGTTTGATTTTGAAGCGGTGGAAGGCGAATTGCTAGGGCGTCGGACTTGCGATCATGTGGTTGTCTGCAACCCACCCATTCCACTACCGGCGTGAACCCACTCGTAACAAAAGCATTTAGCTTAGCACGAGGGATTAACAAGATTACTAGTAATGTGCGACCCACATTGCTAGTATTCTTGTTTTAGCTTTTAAAAAGTAATTAGATTCATAAACTAAACCGTGGTTCCCAAATTTAAACTTCGAATTTCGGGACCAGAGAAACGAAAATGTCTCCGTCTACCCCCATGGGAGACAATATGTAATATAGGTAATAGTGTTATTTTTGTGAGAGCATCGACGAAGCGACCTGTAGGTGTACATAAGTACACCTATTTAACCCTTCGGGGATCTGAAACAATGTTTTTTTTTCAGAGTCAACCAGCGATTGATCTACAAGGAATTTTAACTAATGCCTATGAAAATGGCCGCCTAGCCATAACAACTCCATGGATAGTCCATTACCTATCCATGCTAGACTACACAACCCTCCGAATAAAATATTACCAAAATCTACTGAAAACACTATTCGATATCTACACTAATCGACTAAAACTCGACAACACTAGTTTAAAAAAGAATACAATTATATACTTAAAATCGATTCTCAGCTGGCTATTCGACTTGCCTCATTTTCCTCAAGAATTATTTTACGAAAATCGACTATGTAATAGTGTTGGGGGCGATGCGAATATCGATAGTTGTGATTTAATCGATGAGTCTGTAATAATAGAGTTGTGCCCGCATTTGAAGGATTTGAACGTGTTGTTATCGACCTGTAGGGTGTCTCAGGAACAGAAAGATATGGGAAGTTATCGACATATTACGCCTGTCAGCTTAACATTGAATCCTGAGGATAGAATTAAGAATAAGGAAAAAGAATTACAGGTAAGTTTTGCCAATTTTTTTTTATTTACAGTTTGTTCGAAATAGCTCTCGCTAACTAATGCTCGTCTGAAGTTGTCCGCAAGTGGTTTAGCAGTGATAAGTTTTAAATAGAGAGAGTCTGTGTAAAGACGCATTTGTGATTATTTTCTTTACTAATTTAGTTCTTTTTTGTATAAAAAACACATAAATAAGCAATATTATCTGTGCGGCATTCCGGAACGGCTAACTTCAGACTGACCCAATTATTTCGAACAAACTGTAATTAAGCGTTTTTATATATAAATATCGAAATGAGTAAGGAAAATAGTAGCAAATGTGAAACTTATATGACCCCATTTTATCACTGCTAAACAACTTGCGGACAACTTGAGACAAGCTTAGTCCGTTCGAAAATACTGTAATACGATGAAAAGCAAGTTTCACTCGCGCGTTGTCATGTTGAGATCTCAGTTGTTAAGTCTTATTTGCCCGATGACTGATGTATGCGTGCCGTCAGTTAGGACAGGTCAACTCAAAGCTGCTATGGCTCTTTCTTCAAAAGGCCTGTTCAGATTTTG
Organism: Subacronicta megacephala; assembly: GCA_958496365.1. Taxonomy (NCBI): domain Eukaryota; kingdom Metazoa; phylum Arthropoda; class Insecta; order Lepidoptera; family Noctuidae; genus Subacronicta; species Subacronicta megacephala. The sequence goes on along the minus strand of OY292541.1, from coordinate 6,938,255 downwards.
CCCTACATTGTAAACTCGCATATCTAATAATATAACTATTGTCTGGACTTTAAAAGAGACCATGATTCTCTGAGTTTGTTTCGACGATTCTTCGCAGTGGTCGTCAAATAGGAAACGTCGAAAAAAACAAAAGAAAAAATGGACATTTACAGAAATAAATATCATATCATTTCACTAATGTCACTGCTGCATTTTTTACCATTCAAACTGGAACACAATAATGTTTATCCCAATATTTATGCACTAAGACGAAATTTGTGCAGAGTTCTTCCAAATAAATTTCCTGTCGGTCTATCAGGCCCGTTTGGAAGAAGAACTGCTGAAAAGTCAACCGTCCTCAACCCGGCGAGTACTGGAGCTAGTGATAGAGCGAGTGACGTCAGCATGCGTCAGGGAGCTGAGCGGTGCTACGCTAGCTGAAGTACGGCAACGAGCTGCCAGGAATGTAGCGCGACTGATCGCCAACACGCAGCTAGAACAGGTGATCCATTAGACCCACGTTGGTCCTACAATGACCCCGTATTAATCTCTTAGGTGACCCGACATGACCCTTGGGTTAGCCCACATTGACCCATAAATTACCTCACAATTCGCACCATTTTGATCAAACAAGTGGCGCCATATTGACTAAGAATTTAAGACAAATAAGTATTGACCTTTCAATTGACGTCACATTGACCCTACTAGTAACACCGTGGTGATAACACAAGCGACGCTATATTATCCCCACCACTGGCGCCATATTGACTTCACACATGATTGCATTGGCCTCTCAATTGGCGTCATATTGACCCTACTAGTAACACCGTGTTGATAACACAAGTGACGCTATATTGGCTCTACAAGTGACGTTATGACTAAATTGACCCGCAAATTGATGTCATATTGACCCCACTAGTAACACCGTGTTGATAACATAAGTGACGCTATATTGGCTCTAAGAGTGACGTTATGACTAAATTGACCTGCAAATTGATGTCATATTGACCCCACTAGTAACACCGTGTTGATAACACAAGTGACGCTATATTGGCTCTACAAGTGACGTTATGACTAAATTGACCCGCAAATTGATGTCATATTGACCCCACTAGTAACACCGTGTTGATAACATAAGTGACGCTATATTGGCTCTAAGAGTGACGTTATGACTGAATTGACCTGCAAATTGATGTCATATTGACCCCACTAGTAACACCGTGTTGATAACACAAGTGACGCTATATTGGCTCTACGAGTGACGTTATGACTAAATTGACATGCAAATTGATGTCATATTGACCCCACTAGTAACACCGTGTTGATAACACAAGTGACGCTATATCGGCTCTACAAGTGACGTTATGACTAAATTGACCTGCAAATTCATGTCATATTGACCCCACTAGTAACATCGTGTTGATAACAAAAGTGACGCTGTATTGGCTTCACTAGTAACGCCATATTGACTCCACATTGATTGGAGATCTGTCTTATTATCATACCATCACGCCTGTATTCCCCGAAGGGTTAGGCAGAGGTGTACTTAATGTACACCCACAGTTCGCCGGTATGTTTGGGTCCCATGTAATAGGGGGCGAGCCTATTGCCATTTACCGGGCACAAATCCAGACTCCGAGCTGACTCCGAAAAATTTAATAACACTTTGCTCGACCTGGGGATCGAACTCAAGACCTCTAGTGTAGCTGTCGCGATTAGGACCACTAGACCAACCAGGCAGTCTTATTATCATAAGGTTATTAAGACTTAATACCTTAACAGCAGCTGGGAGTTTCGGTTTATGGTTCACGGCAATCGACACGTCGTGAACTGTGGGTATGCAATAGTCCACCTCTGCCTAACCTATCGGGGATACAGGCGTGATGGTATTTTTTTTATGGGATAACTCGGCAAACGAGCAGGCGAGCTACCTGATGGTAAGTAGTCATCGCCGCCCATGGACATCTGCAAAACCAAAGGAGTTGCAGATGCGTTGCCGAGCCTATTTAGGGAAAGGGAGGGGAAGGAGAAAAGGAGAAGGAAGGTGATTGGGGGAGGAATTGGGCCTCCGGCCCTTTCGCTAACCGTACGAAGCGCAGTAACGAAACGCTACTACTCGGACGTCGGTCTTCTGCGAGAGTGTGGTACTTCCCCGGTCGAGCCGGCCCATTCATGCTGCGAACAGCGTGGCCCTACCACAACAAAAATGTGTATGTGTTTTGGTCAGAGCGCTCTCCTGACGGCCGTACAACAAGTGTACGCGGAGCACCTGCAAGAGCTGCGGTCGTTGGCTGCGGCATGCGGGCGGGCGGGCGCGCAGGCGCGGGCGCGGGCGGCGCTGTGCTCTCTGTTGTCTTCTGCGCCGGCGCCGCTCGTCGCCGTCGCTGTCAAGGCTGCCGTCACCAGACTCCTCAAGTGGGTCAATGATAATTGGAACACAACGGGTGAGTTCATTTATCTTCTTACATAGTATTTAATGAAGTCGCTTGCGTTGGCGAGCCTATTTTTTTTTTAATAGCTTTACTAGCAATGTGGGTCGCACATTACTAGTATTCTTGTTAACCCCTCGTGCTAAGCTAAATGCTTGTGTTACGAGTGGGTTCACGTCGGTAGTGCAATGGGTGAGTTTCGAACCGGTAGCCACATGATCGCAAGTCCGACGCCCTAGCCATTAGGCTACCGCCGCTTAATTTGTATAGCTTGATGTGTAAACCTCTGCAAAACCTTTCGAGGGATACAGGCGTGATGGTCTGTTAATACTCACATAATTCCTTAAGGCCAGGTCATTTTCTAGAACTTTCTCCTTCGGCGCGGCATAGGTCACCTCTCTCTGAACCACTTTGTTGATGTTGTTCTTGCTGCTCAAGTCTGCAGCCATCTGGGTGTATGGCAGAGATGCTAGCAAACCTAGGAATTTGCCTAGAAGTACTAGCTTTTTTGATAGCGAGAGATATTCTCTGGTTATATCGGGATTCGCTGAAACAATGTTAATATTAAAGGGTGGGTTCACGTCGGTAGTGCAATGGGTGAGTTTCGAACCGGCAACCACATGATCGCAACTTATTTAACCGCCGCTTATTTAAGGAAAAGGGAGGGAGAAAAGGAGAAGGTAAGGGATTGAGAGAGGAATTGAGTCTCCGATGCTCCACAGTCCCTGTACAAAACGCAACAGTATGCATACTGCTACTTAACGTTGATATTCTGTGGGAGGGTAGTACTTCCCCGGTCGTGCGAACACATTCATGCTGGCATGTCTACATGCCAGCGAGACACTACTACATAGACTTTGCATTGTGTATATAACCCCGCGTTCCCACCTCCGTTCTTACCTATCCCACTCAATCTTTGAGAGATAAATAGAGTTAGATACATGTTTGCAACATGTTTTGTCATCAGTGGAAACGCAGGGTAATATGGGACACGATGGGCACTTAAAGACACTCTTTATCATCAAACCATTAAATTGTCCCACTGCTGGGCACGGGTCTCCTCTCAGTACGATAGGGATGAGGCTATAGTCCACCACGCTAGCCTACTGCGGGTTGGCAGACTTCACACGCCCTCAAGAAAATCTCTCAGTCATGCAGGTTTCCTCACGATGTTTTCCTTCACCGTTTAAGCACGTGATAATTAATTATTAATACGCACATGACTTCGGAAAGTCAGAGGTGCGTGCCTTGGATTCTAACTCGAGACCTTTGACTTGGCAGTCCAATGGTCATATCACTAGGCCATCGTCGCACTTAACTTAAAGACACTTACAAGTCCTATATTTTTTTACATATACCAGTATACATTTTGTCGTCCACAGCGGTTCTCTGCAAAGATATAGAAGGTGAAATGAAGACGCTACTGTCTCTCGGCTCTCTAGCGACGTCATCATCGTCCCACAAGAGTACCGTTGACGTCACCGCGATGACGTCACCCGCGCACATGTTCGCGACGCAACACATCAGTGCAGCTACCTGTGTTATTAATTTGAAGGTAGGTCAATCTTTCTTTCTTTTCTTCTTCACGGGACGTTGGAAAGAAAGGTTAGTTGAAAATTGATGCGCTGATACATAAGCGCAGTGCATATCTGGGGAAATATATCTTAACCCCAGATGAAATAAATAAGCTTTTATGAAAAAAAATAAGGGATCTCACCCCTAAGAAAATCCTGCAGTTTATTGTAAGGAAATTAAATGAAATGATATTTATTTCTGTAAATAGGTCTTTTAAAGATACTTTCACAAGTAAGTAGATTTTTTACATATATTTTTTTAAACTAGATGGCACCGACATTTCCTATCTGACGACCTCTGAGAGTCATGGTCTCTTTTAAATTCCAGACAATAGTAATATCATAGATATGAGAGTTTTACATAGATCTGAACAGGCCTTTTAAAGAAAGAGCCATAGCAGCTTTGAGTTGACCTGTCCTAATTGACGGCACGCATACATCAGTCATCGTGTAGCTCAACCATTTTATAGGGAGCTCAAGGACCCGTCGCATGACGATACGATGTAGGCGCAGGGTTTAGCGGTGAACTTTAAATCAATAAGCGATCATAATAGATAAACTGTGGCCGCAGTGATATATAAACATAAATCAACAATAAAAAAACTGTTAAAGCTTACTAGCAATGTGGGTCGCACATTACTAGTATTCTTGTTAATCCCTCGTACTAAGCTAAATGCTTGTATTACGAGTGGGTTTACGTCGGTAGTGTAATGGGTGGGTTTCGAACCGGCAACCACATGATCACAAGTCCGACGCCCTAGCCATTAAGCTACCACCGCTTCATTCATTCATTCAAATTAGACAAAGGCTCCTTCTTTGTTTTTTTAAAAGAGCTTCTAATTACTTTTTGGTTTTTCGCAATTTACAATCTGCATGATAGAAAATTCTGTACTTATCTAAAGAAAGAAAACTTTTTATTCTGACTTCGTACACTAAATAATACTAATTAATTTAAAAGTAAAACTACAGTAATCCTGCACGAGATCAGAACAGGCCCCTATCTCAGCATATTGCTGCGACCTCAGATAAAGACTTAAGATAGAACTTTGCGAACAAAGAAGTGAGGCCGGTTAAAACTACGCCTCGCCGTGTGCAACACAATTACACGCACACACTTATACCGAAACTACGCCTTATCTAGTCAGTCGAGCTATCGAAAGCTCGACTGACAAGATAGAGACAGATAAGGCGCAGTTTTGGTTTACGTATGTGCGGGTAATTGTTGAAATAAAACTACTTTTTTACGGGGTTTATCGCGTTGTATTGATATTTTTAAATTCCCGACGTTTCGGATCCTTTACAGCATCCATGGTCACGGGTGGACTGAGGTGTTGGTCGTCCAAATGTCAAAATTATCAACAGCTACCCTACATTTTGTTGATTATTATTTGATCTGGTCACGCAGATTGAACTCACCGTATCCATCGGTCTCGCAGTCTTATGCTTGCATTTAGATTTAATGGAATCTATGATGGGGTTCCAAGCAGATGGTAGGACCCAGCCATCTTCTCTATTGAAATTGGGATGTTTTTTAATTTCAATAGCTCATGTTATTAATTTCAATAGCCTCGCGAATCATCCTACTTCGCTAAGTTCCATCTTAACTTTGTATTTGATCTGATCATTATTAAAAGGCTGCGACATTAAAAGCATGATGCCACAGCGCTGGTTTTCAGATAGGACCTATTTTTTTTGTATCTCAGGAACAAGTGTGCTTACTATTGGATGGCGAGGAGTGTCCGGAATTACCCTCGGTGCTGTGCGCGTGTGCGGCGGCGTGTTCCCCCGCCAACATGTTCTGCCGCCCGCCCACACAGCGCGCTATACTACAGCTCAGTGTGGACCTGTGTGTTGTCTTTAGTAAGTTTATATTTATGCTTATTTTATCGTTACATATAAGCGCGGACTACCTCAAGACTGCCTCATTGGTCTAGTGGTCCTAACCGCGACTGTTACGCTAGACGTCCTGGGTTTGATCCCTAATTCCAGCTAAGTATTATTGGGTTTTTCTATAAAATTCTTAGTAGCAGCTCGGAGTCTGGATTTGTGCCCGGTTAATGGCAATAGGCTCACTTCCTATTACATGGCACCTAAACATACCGGCACAATGTGTGTGTACATAAGTACACCTCTGCCTTACTCTTCGGGGAATATAGGCGTGATGGTATGAAGGGTCATCGAGGGTCAGGAAGCTCATATTGTCTATGATGCAGAGAGACAATGTAGCCAGGAATCCAGGGATTACTAACTTTTTTTAAATAAATCTAAAAAAAGAAATAAAATGGCGCGTTGCTTACAGCTTTTCGGGTTCATTTCGATGGAAGAGTCTAATTAGCTCCAATATTCCTAATTAAATACAAAAAATCGTATGTAATTAATTATTTACAAATGAAGCCCCGTTAGCCTAATGCCTAATGATAATCGCTTCGCTGACGTATATTTTTATTTCGTCGTAATTTCTCCAACCCCTTGCAAATAAAGTATAGTTACGGGTTATTTCTTTCTTCACATTTTTAATTTACGTCTTTGAGGTGACGTTATATTTGTGTGTATTTATAATCATATCATTATCTTGTTTACAGCAAGTCGAAAACCAAAGGAAGTTAACGAAAGCTTCTTATTGAAACTCCACACGATATGGAACATATGCTGTCCCGACCGGAAGCGGTCACCACCCCCCGAGATCACCTTCCCCGAGCGAAGGGAAGAACTTTCCCCCGAGTTCAGGAACTTCGACGACGAGGAACAAGTCAAAACGCCCATCAGTGACGATGGAGAACCCCCCAGAGTTATTATAATACAACAACCTACAGAAGTGACCGAAAACAGTTCTAAAGGAATAGAAAACAACTCTCAGATAACGGATAAAAGTTTTAATGTAACGGAAAAGTGTGACAATGAGGATAGTGATGTGAATTTAGAGTTTTTCGATAGAATCCTGTGTCCAAGGAACGTTATGCTGTTGAGTGCTACCAAGTGTATTGATGTGTGGGAGGCAATGGCTACTGTTCTAGTGTTTTTGTTAAAACATGACTATTTGAGTGAGGATTCTCTTACGGAGCAGTGCTTGGCGGTGTATCGACAGGATTGGTCACAGGTTTGTAGCCATTTTATCATTATTCTTATTCCTTTCCTATTCCTATCATATTCCTCTCCTATTCCTATCCTATTTCTATCCTATTCCTATCCTATTCTTATCCTATTCCTATCCTATCCTATTGCTATCCCCATCCTATTACATTCCTATTCCTACCCTATTACATTCCTATTCCTACCCTATTACATTCCTATCCTATTCCTATCCTATTCCTACTGTTTTGTTGTGCGTTTTTCTTGATGGGCGTCGCCCACTCATGTCCCGCCCCCCTTACCCCTAGGTACGCCTATGATGAGGGTTACAGTAATCAGAAAAAAAAAAAAAAACTTTCTTCTTTCTTTCTTTCCTCCACAGAATGTTCTAGAAAGTCTATCAACCTGCATGAAGTCAGTGTCAGCACGCTGGTCAAGATCTTCAACGGGCAAGTTCACATTATTCCTAGACTTTTTAGCCGAATTCTGTGGAAACATGGACTATGAGCCTATGGAATGAAAATCACCAACCTACAGACTTATCTGGTTAGAAAAATCACCGTATAAATATAAATCTTCGAAAATATCGATATGTTGTAATTCGATAATTTTATCTACAGCACTATAGAAACATCGATAAATTTGGCAGCAAGGTAAATCTAAGATCATCACCGATTTATGATAGAAATCGATAAAATAGTCTTCGACTATCAACAAGCTATCAAATGCAATATCAATCGATAAAATACGACTATCGCTATCGACTTTGCCATTCTTGTAGTCCTGTCAAATGGTAATGGCATTATAAAATGTCGACAGTCTTCTTCTATAACGAGACATATTATTAGTTATTATGATACAGTCGTCTACTTATGTATCAGGTTATAAAAAACTGTCAAATTTCTCCAAATGATTTTGAACCATAAAATGTTAAGGATGCAGTTCAAAATCCACTGAGAAAATATGTCAATTTTTGATAACTTGATGTGCTAGCGACGAAAATTTAGTAAAAATATTCTTAATGTTATCACAATGATGTGACTGCATGAATATTACAACAATATTTAACACCACATACCATCACGCCTGTATTCCACGAGGGGTTAGGCAGAGGTGTACTAATGTACACCCACACTTCGCCGGTATGTTTAGGTCCCATGTAATAGGGGGCGAGATATTTAACACCAATTTATTATAATTACGAATAGGGTAGGTAATCACTCTTCTGTAAAACGGAAAAGGTGAGTATTTACTTAATTTTAAGTCTCCCAAGACAACTACAATATATTATTGTAGTAATTCTTTAATCACTGCGTTTGCGGACTGGTGATTATCCATTTAAGAGGTGATTTGTTTAGAGAAAAAATTACAAATTATATCATCATCATCAGCCCATTATTCGTACTCGTCCACGAACGACATAGAGCCCGAAAAAAAGAATCTTTATAAAAGGTCAAATATCAAATAATACATACATACATACACTCACGCCATTTTCCCATAGGGGTAGGCAGAAACTACAGAACGCCATCTGCTACGATTCTTGCATACTTCTTTTGCTTCGTCCACATTCATACATCTTGTCATACACATGCGCCGGTTGCGGGTACTACGCACCTGACCTTTCTGAAGGATCTGAATTAATTGATAATAGATTCAAAAACATGTATGTACACTTAGTAAGTATAGAAAACAGTTTTAATGTCAAATTAGCTTTTACAAGCTGTATGGTAAACATTGGAACAGTTGCGATGTAACCTTAAAAAAAACCTGCTATTTAATGCTTAAAATATATCTATAGGTACATCTTGTTGGGCATTTAAAATTTCCATTATACTTATAATAAGATATATAATTTACATATAATTTGTAAATAACAATACATGTTTGTCCCAACGAATCTCAATAGAGACTTGCCAAATATTGATGATTTCTAAGAAAACATCCACTTTTAGGCATATTGCTGCAGTCAAAGAACATGAGGACATTCAAGTTAACTTGTAATTGAGTGTTTGCGCAACCACTAGTCTCAAATTTGCGCAAGCTTTTCGCAATTGCGCAAGATGTACAAACAAGCGTTGCGCAGGTTAAAAGTTAAAAGTTGCGCAATTTTTGAACACGTTTACCTTATGCCAATTCAGACTTGCGCTACAAGTAATAAGATAAATTTTAAACGATTACTTAAGGATGGCCGATATTATTGGTCATATATGTTAGTCAAAAAACTTAATCAATATCTCAGAATATAACAAATAACAAGACTTATATCTTCTATTTTATTGGCTGTTAAGACATTCTCGATACAAACTATCATTATCTACTTATTGTAGAATTACAGTTTGTTCGAAATAACTGTGCACCTCTGAAGTTATCCGCAAGTGGTTCAAAAGTGTTCAATTTTATTAAAAAGAGTCGGTGTAGATAACTGTGGTTATTATCTTTACTAATTTCGATTTTTATGTATAAAGCCACTTAATAAAGCGATTTTACCAGCGCGGTAGTTCGGAACGGCTGACTTCAGACAAGCTCTGTTATTTTAAGCAAACTGTAACTTTAGTAAACATCAACAACAGCTATTTATTTAAGACTGAAGCCAATATATTGTATTTTATACCATCAATACATAACATAGCCTTATGATTCTATAAATGTCTTCTATACAAATTATAATAACACCATTTTATTCCTAGATAACATTATTATAGGCTTAGACTTAGAAAATAACTGTATCTTTGCGCAAACCTAGAGTTGAGAAATTTTGTACAGCGACCTTCAAAATCTGACCACATCAATTCTTAAAAATGATTAATACATTTTTCATATGCATTTTCCAAGACGTCACCTCCAAGACATAAATTCAAAATGGGAAGGCAAGTTTCGACCTGGCGGATGGGACTTGTGGTGGCTTTGTTGGTCATAGCGTCTGGTGTATCTAGCAAGAAGACGCAGGTTCGAATCCTGCCCTCAGTGGAATTTCCCCTTCACTAAAATAACGTTATCAATCATCTTTTCCCAATTATGTCGGTTTCCAGTATAACTGGATGCGTCAGTATATCAGTATTTTACACGAAGCGACTGCCATCAGACCTCCGCAACACAATTTCTGGGCAACACCGATATTCGAAGAAAAGACTGGTTGTCAGGCATTTTGGGCTTTTAAATACCACTAATGAAAATCATAGGAGCACGTATGATATCGAGACTCACGGTTTAACGAGTGCTTCGAGACACGGAGGGGTCTTGTTGTGTTAAGAGTGGTCACCCATCCATGGATTGACCGGGGGAGGTGTAGCTTAACCTTGAAGAGCTGTTGATCAAGTTACATTTAGCCACAAATTCTGACTATATATAAAACAAATCAATTTTTGCTGGCTGAAGTCTGGTCAGAAAACTAGTCCCAAATTTGCGCAAACAAGCTTTGCGCAAGTATGCTAAAAAGCTTTGTGCAGATTAAGAAATAATTCAATTTGCGCAATTTAACACGTGTAACTTATGCCAATTCAGATTTGCGCAAAGACAATTAGTCTTATGGCTGAAATTAGATAGAAGCAATAATGTGTAGCTGCCTTATATGTATAGTTGTAAGCCTGTAAACGCCCACTATTGGGCGTGGGCCTCCAATCGAGATGTTGCTATGATCAAAGCAAGTGGATTGGTGATTTTAATAATTTTAAACATTTTTATGGTGTAATTAGGAACATGCATGCGTTTTTTTATTTTTTTTATTAATTCTATACATCATAACAACACAATAGAAGATATAATTATTCCCGGGAACGTTCAAATTTTTAAAAAAAATATTATTCAACATACGTATCTAAAATTGAGCTGTTTGAACGCCGCCATTGTTCGCGCGCTTCGGATGACGTCATGGGCCGCGATCATCGCACGAAGTGTTTGTTTATTACGGGTGTTTTGGTTAATTCTTATAGATTTTACCATGGAAGAAGCTAAAAACCCTTTCTATCGTTATTGCATAGTACCAAAATACAAAAATACCATCAGAACTACTCCGGATAAAGTATTTTTTTCTTCTTTCGGTCATCGTATATAGTCTCACCACTGACGAGATTTTCGTCAGTGGTCATTAGCTCATGACACACAAATTAAAATATATTTCCAAGATAATTCCTCTTCTAGCAGCTTTCGACTATGTGATTAAATTCAATGTCGTGGCCCGTGACGTTTCATTTCGTTCGACCAATGACAGCGCGTTTTGTAAATTTGAATTTCGCTCGCATAATGAGCACTTTTGAATTATTATATTATACAAATAAATAACAATTATGTAACAAAATGTTGTTACAATAATACTTTAAGTATGTTTAAGATTCCGGAAAAAAATATATTAGGCTTAAACTTCATGCATATTCCTAATTATTTTTATAATATTTAGTGAATGGTACGCAAGGCTACGTATCAAGCTATAGATGATATTAAACATACCATCACGCCTTTCTCCAAGGGTTAGGCAGAGATGTACTAATAACTCAGAGTTCGCCGGTGTTCAGGTCCTATGTCCCAATATTGATTAAAAATGTTTTATTCCATGAATAGATACTTCAGAGCACTTACAAGTCAATGTTGCTTTTTATCAGAGGAACTCTGAAACAAACGCAGAGAATCATGTTCTTTTGAAAAGTACAGAATTAATATTTTGACTTTTTGAGGAAAGGCGCTATTAATTTATTACCCGAGACGATATTTGCCAGATTTTGGCCCCGTCCATATGTAAGAAAATACAAGAATCGGGCGCCCCCTCCCCCTGTTTGATATTTAAGGAATAATAATCTAAAGGAAAAATTAAATATATTTGAAGACAAACTTTAAAATATAAAGATAATTTTAAAGTAATCTTAACTTTGCGCATTTTCGTGATCTGACGTAAGAAATATCAAGACTCCCTCCCACACTCTTGTAAGAAAAAATAAGACGGTCGAATCCCACCTCCTCCTTAATTCGTTTTACGTCATAAATGAATGAATGGCGTCAAGCCGCCAAAGATCTAAAGCAGCTATGAGTGGATTGTGGACACTTTCAGTATAATTTGAACTGACATAGTACCAATAGCCTATACAATACAAGGTCAACTTATACTGGACATGCATAGCTTGATATCTAGCCGTGTGTACAGTACTAACAATATAATTGTGCCTCTTTGAAGTTGTTAGCGAGTGGCTGCGCAGTAGCCAATTTTAACGATAAAAACGACGCGGCGCATGCGCTGCTAGAGTAAGACTTTTGGGTCCGTTAGGATTTGTTAAGGGCGTTTGAAATTATTATTTTATACTTTGTTCGAATTTACAAAACAATTATTGATGTACCGAAACTACTTACTGCCAAAATAAACGATACAATAAGTATGTAAATAAATTTAATGTGTAATATTAATATTAAAGGTTTTTTGAGGCATAAAATAAAGTTATTACAAGACTAGCACGAGTTGTCAGCACGGACGGACTCGTGCATGCACAGAGTCAAGATACTGGGGGTATGTTCACGCATTTAAATAACGCACATGTTTTCCTTGAATAGGCTTGCAATTAACCATTAACTCAGCTGCAATATAGCACGATTTTCCAAAAGTAATAACTTTAATTTATTTTGGTGCTCGCAACTCGTGCTGACGTCTCCGGATTATAATTTGTTTTTTTATTTGTATAATAACTATTATATTTTGTACAAGGTTATTAGCATTAAATCTGAATACACACGGCTACACATCAAGCTATACAAAGCCAGTATAGACTGGCCTTGAGTTGTCTGGAAAACCTTTACAATGGGAGGTCAGTCTAAACTGGTTTTGTATAGCTCGATGTATAGTCGTGTGTACTATTATAACTTATTGGGTGTTTACCAACACTATAATTTGTAAATATTTTTATTTCAATCGATTTAAAAATCGACATTGCTTTCATTAGTTGATGCATCATCGTACATATATTTTGTTAAATAAATAAGTGTAAATATTATTTTTGTTTAAACTATTAAAAGTTAGTAATACAAAAGTCCATAGCAGAATGTACATCGCTTTTGCGAATCGTAGAAATGTAATTAAACAAATTTTAAACAGATTTTTGGTGTTTATTTATTTCGTTACATATCCTTTTAGGTTTTTTTTTTTTTTTTATGGGATAACTCGGCAAACGAGCAGGCGAGCTACCTGATGGTAAGTAGTCATCGCCGCCCATGGACATCTGCAAAACCAAAGGAGTTGCAGATGCGTTGCCGAGCCTATTTAGGGGAAGGAGAAGGAAGGGGATTGGGGGAGGAATTGGGCCTCCGGCCCTCTCGCTCACCGAACGAAGCGTGTAGTCTGAGAACCTTGGTTGAATAGCCTAGCGGGCTTAGTGCGCACAGCCACACCTCGATCTGGCCTACGCTGGCCTCTTATTGTGTGGAAAACCGGAATTGTACAGATTGATCTGTAGCTGTGTGTACGTTCACCTAATTTTAAACTTTGTGTAGTTAAAGTAAAATAGTTAAGGATATGATTGATCATCATCATCATCAACCCATTACATTGTCCCACTGCTGGGCACGGGTCTCCTCTCAGAACGAGAGGGATTAGGCTATTATATGATTGATCAATAAAATAAAATTACCAGTCTTCCCAATATGAATCAAAAACTTAAAAGATCGCCTTGTTACCCGACTATGACAAAATATTTATGTTATTTTATATTCGACTATTATTTTGTACTCTGAATACCAAGCTTTTCCTTCACTTCTCAAAAAACTATATAGTGTCAATGTCAACATTGTCAACTGTCAATGTCACTATGTAATCGTCAAACTCAAATCGTATGCGTGTTGTGATTATGAATGAATTGTGTCGTGTTTTACAAAATAATTATTTTCTATAAAAATGTCTTCTGAAATATGGAATTTAAATACTTTATGTCGATGCTGTCACGCCGATGGGTACTTTGCCAGTCTCAGTTTGGCGCATCAAGCCCAAGACGGAATGGAATACGTGTATGAAGATATGTTGAAGGAAACATTAGGGATATCTGTAAGTATTATTTATTTTAGGCATAAAAAATGCTTACATTTAACATACCATCACGTCTGTATTTCCCGAGGGGTTAGCAGAGGTGAACTGATGTAAATTTCGCCGGTTTGTTTAGGTCTCATGTAATAGGAGGCGAGCCTTTTGCCATTAACCGGGCACAAATCCAGACTCAGAGCTGCTACTGGGAATTTCATAGAAAAACCCTTTGCTTGACCTGGGGATCGAAGGACCAGTCAGAGAGTAGCCTTAGGGGCAGCGTGAAGGACCTAATCTATGGAGGGTTAACAGGAATACTATCTAGTAATGTGCTAACCACATTGAACAAAACAGAACAAAAACCATGGGCAGCTATCTATTTAGGTACACTGTGGTATAGCGGGCTATTTTCCACAACTCCACAACTAAAGTGCGTATTTTGTGTATTCTATAACATATAACTAACTACTATCATACAACTAAAGAGTTTACTTGTTTGAACGCGCTAATCTCTGTAACTGCTAGTCCTTTACATTTCCAGATATCCACACCACCCTTAGATGCTAGCTATACAATATGCAACCAGTGCATCAAGAAACTAATAGATGCCGCCAACTTTAGGAAACAAGTGTTGGCTTGTGAAGAAAAGTTTACAATTTATTGTACTAGTAAGTATTAGTTTATCTTATAAAGGGTTAGGCAGAGGTGTACTAATGTACACCGTACACCGTTAGGTCCTATGTAATAGGTGGCAAGCCTATTTCCATTAACTAGGCACAAATCCAGACACCAAGCTGCTACTGAAAATTTCATAGGACAACCCAATATCACTGCTCAAGTTGGGGATAGAACACAGGACCTTTAGTGTAGCAGTTGTGCTTAGGACCTAGACTAATAAGGTAGTAATTAGTTTATCTATACATCACTACATAGTATAAAACAAAGTCGCTTTCTCTGTCCCTATGTCCCTTTGTATGCTTAAATCTTTGAAACTACGCAACGGATTTTGATGCGGTTTTTTTTAATAGATAGAGTGATTCAAGAGGAAGGTTTATATGTATAATACATACATATTTTAGTATAGAAAAGCCAATAAACCACGCGGGCGAAGCCGTGGGCGGAATATACAATAAATGAATCCATCCATATCCATTCCCCTGGTCACACCATAACTTGAGAATCACTATATCCATTTCATTAATTTCTTTTTTAACTTATCTTAAACTTTGTAAAAGGTTCTTGCAGAAAGAATAATGAAGAAAATTGCACAGAAAAATTAAATCTATTCTAACCAATACACATCAACCTCTGTTGTTTCAGCTAGTTTTTAATAAATAATGCCTTGCAAATCTAATGTGAATGTTTGTATCACATGCTCGACTTCTATCCAAGTTTAATTGGGTTTTTTTATGGTTATTCTCAGTAGCAGCGCCAGGGGCTGTATTAACACGTATTAATGCCATCATTTTTACGTTGTGAAAGAGGGACGCTACTATTTTACCTGTAGAGCGGCATCCCTGTCTCACAACCTAAAAGTGATGGCATTAATATGTGGTAATACGGACCCTGTCTGGATTTGTGTCCAGTTAATGGCAATAGGCTCGCCCCCTATTACATGGGACTTAATCATACCGGCGAAATATGGGTGAACATTAGTTACAGCTCTGCTACCTATGAGCGTTGTTCATGCGTGAACGTGAACAATAGAAGTGCGGCGGAACGGATCGCCGCCTCGACTACAGCAGCCAGCGTTGTTAGAATGATACTTTTGTAACATTTTACTTTATTTATTTATTATATCTTATTAAATGCGTTCCTTGCGTAGTATGTGCGGTGTAACTAGGAATGAGAGACTGAAAAATAGTGTGATAAGACAACGTTGCGGACTGAAAGATGGTATAGTGACACGTATTGAAAGGAATATGCTAAGATGGTTTGGGCATGTCGAGAGAATGAATGAAAGACGATTAACGAATGGAATTTATAAGGCGAATGTTAGTGGCAGCGTCGGGAGAGGTCGCCCTAGAAGGACGTACACCGATCTTATCGGCGAGGTTCTCCAAAAAGGTCAGGTGCGTAGTACTCGCAACCGGCGCGGGTGTATGAAAAGATGTATGAATGTGGAAGAAGCGAAAGAGATATGCAAGAGTAGCAAGTGGCGGTCCATACTTTCTGCCTACCCCTGTGGGAAAAAGGCGTGAGTGTATGTATGTATGTATGTATGTATGTACTTTATTTATGATGTTACCTCCATGTTACACGACTGTAATTTTTTTTGGTGATATTTCGTAACGTTTAGCTTACGTCGGCAAACGAGCAGGCGAGCTACTTGATGGTAAGTAGTCATCGCCGCCCATGGACATCTGCAAAACTAAAGGAGTTGCAGATGCGTTGCCGAGCCTATTTAGGGAAAGGGAGGGGAAGGAAGAAAGGGGATTGAGGAAGGAATTGGGCCTCCGGCCCTCTAGCTCACCGAACGAAGCGCAGTAGCGAAACGCTACTACTCGGACGTCGGTCTTCTGCGAAAGTGTGGTACTTCCCCGGTCAAGCCGGCCCATTCATGCTGCGAACAGTGGTCAACATATTAATTTTATGTGTAAATGACTCTAATACAATAATACAGTACTTTCTTCCATTATTAATTTATACACCGCCAACGCGAACTCATCTCTTATATTTGTTATTGAACATTAAACCTTATGAACGGTGGCCAGCACATCAAGTTACCACAGAATGACAAATTTTCTCAGTTTATTTTTGAACTTAATCATCAACAATCTTTTTGTATTTTTTAGGCATTTTCCATGCATTTACTTAATTTCATTTAACTTAGACTGCCTCATTAGTCTAGTGGACCTAAGCGCGACTGCTACGCTAGAGGTCCTGGGTTCGATCCCCAGGTCGAGCAAAGTGTGATTAGGTTTTTCTATGAAATTCCTAGTAGCAGCTCGGAGTCTGGATTTGTGCCCGGTTAATGGCAATAGGCTCGCCCCCTATTACATGGGACCTAAACATACCGGCGAAATGTGGGTGTACTTTAGTACACCTCTGCCTAACCCTTCGGGGAATACAGGCGTGATGGTATGTATGTTATATGTCATTTAACTTAATAATGTTAAGTTATTTTAGAGAAGGAAAAATAAGACCGCGGGCAGGATCCGAACCTGCGTCTTCTGGTTAAGTACACCAGACGCTATGACTGACGTAACCTCAAAGACATAGTAGAAATGTAAAGGCACATTTCGACTTGGCGGGTGGGACTCGCGGTGGTTTAGCGGTCGCGGTTAGTTTCGAATCCTGCCCGCGTTCGTATTTTTCCTTCACTAAAATAACTTAATCATCAAGAGTTTAAGATTGAAAATAATTTGGAGAAATTTTACAGTTTTGTATTTGATGCGCTGGCCACTCTACGGTCCACTCGTCTTCTTTCTTCACTTAGCTCTGGATGCAACAGGCATAATGAAGTATTGTTATTATTTCAGATGAACAATTCATCATTGCACAGGATGCCGTAAAAATTGAAGATGAGAAGGATGTAGGTGATGATGATGAAAATGAAGCTGATGAAGATGATGATGATAATAAATCCGATTTTGATTATTGTAAGTATGAGATAAATCGTAATTATCTTATAAACAGGTTGACTGGCGAGAAAGAAAGAAAAAATAAACGATAACATACCATCACGCCTGTACTCCCCGAAGGGTTAGGCAGAGGTGTACTAATGTACACCCAAACTTCGCCGGTATGTTTAGGTCCCATTTAATAGGGGGCGAGCCTATTGCCATTAACCGGGCACAAATCCAGACTCCGAGCTGCTACTGGGAATTTCATTGAGCAACTCAATAACACTTTGCTCGACTTGGGTATCGAATACATCGGATATCGATGGCCCGAATGTTGAGTTTTAAAGGTTATAATAAAACAAAAATATCTTATTTTTGCAGGTGAATCTCCTTCATCGCTACTGGACATCAAAGAAGGTAATTGTTATTTTAAATAGTTATAACATAACATACCATCACGCCTGTGTTCCTCGAAGGGTTAGGCAGAGGTGTACCTATGTAAACGCACATTTCGCCAGTATGTTAAGGTCTTATGTAATAGGGGAGCCTATTGCAATTAACCGGGCAAAAATATAGACTCAGAGCTGCTACTGAGAATTTCATAGAAAAACCCAATAACACTGATCAACCTGGGAATCGAATCCAGAAAATCTAGCGTAGCAGTCGCGCTTAAGACCACTAGACTAATGAGGCAGTCTATAATATATTTATATTCTGTTGCAGATAATTTCATGGAACCAGATGCACACATCAAACAAAGTAATATTTTTGTATTTCTTTTTTGCTTGTTACAACATATTTATGTATACATACATACATACATATTGTCACGCCTGTCTCCCATGGGGGTAGGCAGAGACTATAGATTTCCACTTGCTACGATCCTGGCACACTACTTTCGTTTCATCTACATTAATTAATCTCTTCATGCATGACGTGCATGCATTCGTCGGTTTAGAGTGCTCGGAACCTGGCTTTTTTTAAGAACATTCGCAATTTGGTTGCGGAACGTTCGCCGAGGTCTTCCCCTTCCAACTCGTCCATCCATACTCACCATATATACTTGTTTCGTCAATCTCCGTTCATCCATTCTCTCTACATGACCAAACCATCTCTACATACCTTTCTCAATCCTTGTTACTACATCTTCTGCAGTAACAAGGATTGAGAATTGAGTAATTGAGTAAATTGAGTATACATACACTCATCCCTTTTTTTCATAGGGGTAGGCAGAAACCAGAAAACCATTTCCTACAATTCTTGCTTACTGCTTTTGCTTCTTTGCTGTGGAAAAAGGTGTGAGTTTTTATATGGATAAAATAAAACGAAAATATCTTATTTTGCAGATGAAAATGTACAACCGGCAAAGGACGTCAAAGAAGGTAAATTATCTTAAATAGTTATAACATAACATACCATCACGCCTGTGTTCCCCGAAGGGTTAGGCAGAGGTGTACTAATGTAACGAGCACATTTCGCCGGTATTTTAAGGTCCCACGTAATAGGGGGCACGCCAATACCATTAACCGGGCACAAATCCAAACTCCGAACTGCTACTGAGAATTTCATAGCAAAACTCAATACCACTGCTCGACCTGAGAATCAAACCGAGAACCTCTAGCGTAGCAGTCATACTTAGAACCACTAGACTAATGAGGCACTTAAAATTAAAGAATTAAATGGTTATCTACAGTTTTAGTAACTTTTAAACTAAACCTAACTACTTTTTAATTATTAGTTTTGTGGTCCTAAGCGCGACTGCGACGCCAGAGGTTCTGGGTTCGATTCATCATCATCATCATCAACCCATTACATTGTCCCACTGCTGGGCTCGGGTCTCCTCTCAGTACGAGAGGGATTAGGCTATAGTCCACCACGCTAGCCTACTGCGGGTTGGCAGACTTCACACGCCGTCAAGAAAATCTCTCAGGCGTGCAGGTTTCCTCACGATGTTTTCCTTCACCGTTTAAGCGCGTGATAATTAATTATTAATACGCACATGACTTCGAAAAGTCAGAGGTGCGTGCCTTGGATTCGAACTCGAGACCTTTGACTTGCCAGTCCAATGGTCATATCACTAGGCTAGGGTTCGATTCAAAAGCAAATATTATTTGCAAGTTTTCTTTTTATTTCGGAGTTCAGATTTGTGTCCAGTTTATGGCAACAGGCTCGCCCCTTGTTGAATGGAACCTAAATATACCGTCGAAGTGTGGGTGTACATTAGCACACCACTGCCCAACTCTTCGGGGAATACAGGCGTGATGGTATGTATGTATATTATTATAGTTTTATTGTAAATTTCAGTTCAAAATAAAGTAAATTATTTCTTTAGTACGCTGGCCAGCACGTCAAGTTACCATTAAATGCCAAATTTTCTCAGTTGATTTTGAACTTTATACCCAACAATTTAAGGTTTAAAATCATTTGGAGAAATTTGACAGTTTTGTATACCTTGACCCGCTGGCGACTACCTAAATTATTTCTTTCAATAAGTGCTATTGTTCCAGAAGAAAAAATAGAAGTGAACAACCCCATACAAAAAGTGAAAGAAGAAGTAAAGAAAGAAGGTTTGCATTGATATCAATATTAGTTAGTTACGTTCAATCTTGAGTTAAGTACCTGATGGTAAGTAGTCATCGCCGCCCATGGACATCTGCAATACCAAAGGAGTTGCAGATGCGTTGCCGAGCCTATTTAGGGAAAGGGAGGGGAAGGAGAAAAGGAACTGAGGGAGAAATTGTGCTTTATCATAAGGAGAGGTCTACGTCCAGTAGTTTTTTTTTAAAAAAAAAAAAGGTTACTAGCAATGTGGGTCACACATTACTAGTAATCTTGTTAACCCCTCGTGCTAAGCTAAATGCTTGTGTAACGAGTGGGTTCACGTCGGTAGTGAAATGGGTGAGTTTCGAACCGGCAACCACATGATCGCAAGTCCGACGCCCTAGCCATTAGGCTACCGCCGCTTCAAGTAGTGTACTGATATAAGCTGATAATGATAATGAAGTTATTTTAGTGAAGGAAAAATACGACTGTGGGCAGGACTCGAACTTACGTCTTCTGGTTAAGTACACCAGACGCTATGACCGCTAAGCCACCGTGAGTCCCACCGCCAGGTCGAAATTTGCCTTAATTTTTTTTAATTTACGTCTTTGAGGTGACGTCAGTGATCCTGCCCGCAATCGTATTTTTCCTTCACTAAAATAACTTTATAATCTTTGTATGAAAAATATCTCATCATCATCAACCCATTACATTGTCCCACTGCTGGGCACGGGTCTCCTCTCAAAACGAGAGGGATTAGGCTATAGTCCACCACGCTAGCCTACTGCGGGTTGGCAGACTTCACAAAAATATCAAAAAAATACAAAAAGATAGATGATAATAAAGTTTATCGTAACATTGAAATAAAACTACTTTTTACGGATATTATCGCGTTATTAGGCTGCCTCATTAGTCTAGTGGTCCGAAGCGCGACTGCTACGCTAGAGGTCCTGGGTTCGATCCCCAGGTCGAGCAGTGTTATTGGGTTTTTCTATGAAATTCCCAGTAGCAGCTCGGAGACTGGATTTGTGCCCGGTTAATGGCAATAGGCTCGCCCCCTATTACATGGCCCCTAAACATACCGGCGCGATGTGGGTGTACTTTAGTACACTCCTGGCTAACCCTTCGGGGAATACAGGCGTGATGGTATGTTATGTTATGATATTATTTATTTCCCGTCGTTTCGGATCCTTGACAGCATCCATGGTCACGGGTGGACTGAGGTGTTGGTCGTCCTAATGTCAAAATTATCAACAGCTACCCTACATTTTGTTGATTATTATTTGATTTGATTTAAATTAAATAATGACTATATAACGAGATAAAATCCGTAAAAAGTAGTTTTATTTCAATGTCTAATATTCGCGTAAGTGTTAGAAATCAGTTTATCGTAACATTACAGAAAAAGCAGAAAAGACTAAAGATACAAATACTCCTAAGGCTCAAAAGAAAATTCTGAAAAACAGTATTTTAACACAAGGTAAGTTTCTTTTAGATTTTAATAACCCTACCTTCACGCATGGTAGCGGTGCAGTGATAGCCTTGTGATATGACCATACGATTACCAAGTCAAAGGTCTCGAGTTCGAATCCAAGGCACACCTCTGACTTTTCGACGTCATGTGTGTCATAACATAACATAACATACCATCACGCCGGTATTCCCCGAAGAGTTAGGCAGAGGTGTACTAATGTACACCCACATTTCGCCGGTATGTTTAGGTCCCATGTAATAGGGGGCGAGGCTATTGCCATTAACCGGGTACAAATCTAGACTCCGAGCTGCTACTGCGAATTTCATAGAAAAACCCAATAACACTGCTCGACCTGGGGATCGATCCCAGGTCCTCTAGCGTAGCAGTCGCGCTTAGAACCACTAGACTAATGAGGCAGCTGAGATTTCCATAACTGCTAATATAATTTGCTCAACCTGGGATCCGAACCCAGCCTCTGTAGCGCAGAGGTATTTATATATATCTTTTTCAGAAAAACTAGGCGCACTTCGTGTTGATCTCTCAGTTAAAATCCAAGTTGAAACGAAAAATGGCATCCAGTATACTTGCAAGACTTGTGGCGGGAGTTACCAGACGGAAAAACAAATAGATTTACACATTAAGAAGCAACACACACAACCTTATCAATGTGAAATGTGTTCAAAACAGCTTAAATCCCGCCACACTTTCATACGACACTACAAACTACACACCGACGAGAGATTCCATTGCCCTTACTGTAAAAAAAAATTCGTCTGCAAAAACATGTTTAAAACTCACGTAAACACACATACCAAAGAAAGAAAATTCCTTTGTGACATTTGCAAAAAAGAATTCAAATATAAAACGACTTTGAGAAAACATCTACAATTACACGCGGGTACTTTGAAAAAATTATTATGCGATTTGTGCGGTCATTCGTTCAACGATCGAACAAATTTAAATATACATATTAGCACCGTACATGAGAAACAAAAAAACTTTAGCTGTACCATTTGTTCTAGAAAATATACAACCAATAATCATTTAAAAAAACATATAAAGGCCGTCCACAATGAGAACGGAAATAAACAAAAGTTTAATTGTAATATATGTAATAACACAATTTCTTCTCAAAGGACATTTAAAATACATATGATGAGACATGATAACAAGTTTATGTGTAAATTTTGTAAAGTAATCTTTACCGAGAAATCTAAATGGAGTGAGCATGTGAAAGGGATGCATTCGGGTAATCACCCTTGTCGTCTATGTACCAAAACATTTTATTCTAAACACTCACTAAATAGACATATAGATAGTCATTACGGAATAAAGCGGTTCGAGTGTGATATTTGCGGCATGAAATTCAATCAAAAAGTTATGTTGAAACGGCATAACAACCGTGTACACAATCCTAATTGCGAACAGAATTACGCCGCAAAGAAGACTAAATGTGAAATTTGTAAAAAAACTTTCAGAAATATAGATTCGCATATGGAATCGCACAATAATAGGAAGCATGCTTGTGATATTTGCGGTAAAACTTATCCCAAAATAAATGCTTTGAACAGGCATAAAGAATCAAAACATTTCGGCAAGTCGTTCGAATGTGATATATGCAAAAAAAGATATATACAGAGAGCCAAATTGAATACACATAAATTCAAAGTACATAAAATTAAAATTGAAAAAGATTCTCCGAATAATAGCTAATTTAAAGAATAGAATATTTACGCCAATTGACTAATTTATTTATCTAAACTAATATTGTAAAGAGGAATTATTCGATTTTTTATTAGAAAATATATGAAATTAGATAAATAATAGATATTTACAATTAATTGTTTTATTTGTGGGAATATACGAAAGTATGTACATATATTAAATGTTTGACAGAATTGTTTTTGGAGTTTAATTTTTTGAATGATACCTATATACAGATTTTAGCGAATGAATCTACCTCAAGCAGGATTCGAACCTGGGTTCTTGGGCTTGGTACACACGGTAAAGTAAATATAGGTACGCGGTATCGGATATCGTTGGGCATTTCAGATTTGGTTCGTACCCTACTAAAACCAAAACTGTGACCACTACCAGCATAAGCACGTCAGCGGTGATTTCCAAGTGAAGTAGCTATTCCATTGGACTGCTAAAGGTCTTAAGTTCGAATCTAAGAAAGAACCTCAGACTTCAAAGTGATGTGCGTATTATTAATAATCATGCGCTAAAACGGTGAAGGAAAACATCGTGAGGAAACCATGCAGGTTTCCCCACGATTTTCCCATCCATCTAACTCTGAAAGAGTGATTGGGATAGATAGCTTTTTGCAACATGTTTTGTCGTTGGTGGGAACGCGGGATGAGATATATTTTGGACGGCGTGTGAAGTCTGCCAACACGCATTAGGCTAGCTTGTTGGACTATCGCCTCACCCCTCTCTGTGAGGGATTAGGCGATTCTTTTTCTTTTGATGAATTTTTTTATGGGATAACTCAGCAAACGAGCAGGCGTGATACCTGATGGTAAGTAGTCATCGCCGCCTATGGACATCTGCAATACCAAAGGAGTTGCAAAGCCTATTTAAGGAAAAAGAAGGGGATAGGAGAAAAGGAGAAGGAAGGGGACTCAGAGAGGAATTGGGCCTCCGGCGCTCCACACTCACCGTACAAAACGCAATACTACTGCATACTGCTACTTGACGTCAATATTCTGTGGAAGGGTAATGAACGTAACCTCTTCAAAAGACACTTCAGAGCGCGCCTGCGGGAATGGAACCCGCGACCCGCAATATAGAAGGTGTTCCCGCAGCCACTGCGGCAATCGTGCCGTCAATTTATGATTGGCTTCGATATTACAAAACATTTGTAACCTTCAAACACCCTCGAGGCTTAGTCATTGAATATAATGATAGCATGTTGCAATCTCAATCAATGCGTGTGCCAATCATTTTTAACATCGAACTGTTAAGACAAGTAGAAGACATTGTGAACAAAGAAGTGAGGTCGGCTAAAACTACGCCTAGCCGTTTACAAACACAATTTTACACAATATAACAATACCGAAACTACGCCTTATCTCATCAGTCGAGCTTTCGATAGCTTGACAGCTCGATTGACAAGATAAGGCGTAGTTTCGGTAACCGGCCTCACTTCTTTGTTCGCAAAGTTCCATCTTAACTTTCATTTGATCTGAGCTCTATTCCATTGGTTCATTGAGGGTAGGTTTGATAGACTGAGGAATACTGTGATAAGACAATGTTGCGGACTGAAAGATGTAGTGACACGAATTGAAAGAAATATGCTAAGATGGTTTGGGGATGTCGAGAGAATGAATGAAAGACGATTAACAAATGGAATTTATAAGGCGAATGTCAACGGCACTGTCGGGAGAGGTCGCACTAAAAGTCCATACATCGATCTTATCGAGGTAGCAGGTTGCAGAAAAGATAAATATATGAATGTGGAAGAAGCGAAAGAGATATGCAAGAGTCGTAGCAAGTGGCAGGCTATAGTTTCTGCCTGCTCCTGTGAGAAAAAGGCGTGAGTGTATGCATGGATGTGCCTATAGACGTTCTTGCCTTAACTTCCCTTACAGTCACGGCCGTAGGATTGGCGACATTCGCCACAACATCGACAGTTTTCAAAAGTTCTTTAGTATAATTGTCCATTGGCTTCGAACATACATTGCCGATCAAATCAAGTTTTGTTTTGGTCGACTGGAGTGCCCTCGCGGTATTATTGACCAAAGCACAGGGAACAACAACGCATCTTCGTCGGTAAACTCCTTTCTTGGTTGGTGGCATATTCTTGAGTAATCCACGCGTTAAAAGGTTTGACAATCTAGTATAACAATTGTACCTCCACATAATTTTACATAAAAATAACTGTGCTAATGATGGCACCAGTAAACCTTCACGGATGTGGTACCTACATAAGTATTCAAACAAAAACTAGCCTTAGCTATAAAAATACAGAGTCCTATCTTTAATACACAATGAAAGTTGTTATTAAAACCATACTATTCTATCTGTGATGTTCTGAAACTAACTTTGTATTCGATTTTAGACTTTCCCACTTAACAATAAGGTAGGGAAAGTAATTTGTAAGTTGTATCACATCTTTGTAGCGTACAGCAGCACAAGATTGGAAAGTGGACAATACTTTAGTCCGGCGACTTTGCCGAACCGAACGCACGCGTCACTGCCTCGAATCCGAAAAAAAAAAACTTAGTTGTGCAGTTGACAGATGTCAAAATTTGCTTGTGTACGTTTTTGGTGTAAATGTGTTTAAAAATATAACAAAAATAGCCCCGTGAACTTTGGTTCTGTTTGGATTTTTTAAATGTTTGTTTAGAACAGTTGGATATACGAGGTAAGTCAATCTTGTTCAAGAATTTGCGTGTGTATTGACACGACTAGAGTATAGGTACCTATTCATAGTTGGTTTTATAACTATGGGACCGGTTTTGCTTGCGTTTCGAAAGAATTCTTCGCGTTTTAATTTCTATGACAGGTAGATAACTACTTGGAAGTTTATTTCCATATAAATTAAAATTACTTCAACGGAAGAATAATATTACTTAGGTAAGTAATGTTATTCAGTGATAACATACGTTTCTACCAAGGACCTTTTCTATATGTTGATAGTTTGATAGGACCTTGGCTCAAAAATATTCAAAGATCTTCAGACCAGATTTCTTAACTTCTGTAGGTACATACGGTAAGTATGTACTACCATTAGGTCTTCTATATCACACACAATATTGCAATTAAAAAGCCATTATATATAGATAAAATACTAAATAATAAGTTCATAGCTAAGCTATCTATTATTTTATTTCATTGAAAATGGAAATCGAATTTGTATAATTAACTTTGTTGTCCATATTATTTCATGCATAAACATAAGATATAATTGAACAAAAATAATGCAGATTTTATGTAATTATTTAAATTATGTAAATAAAGGTTGTTATGCTTATATTTTTGCGGGAATCGAACACGTAAATGAGAGCGGAGGACTGCGCGAGCGCCACTGCGCGTCTGCGTCATTCATTTAATTTGAGACCGTGTATACATGTATAGTAATGACATACATTTTTATCTTCATCGCTTACAATTCACGCAAAGCAAAAGGCTTTCGTAATCCACGTATTATTTATGTAACCTTCGCAAAATAATTCTCAAAATAACTTGCGAAAAATCATATGATTGATATAGAAATCAACGTATTATATTGTCCCACTGCTGGGCACGGGCTGCCTCTTGCACGTACATGCTATAGGTTCTGGATTCGATTCACCCATTTGTTGAGGTCCTATGTAATTAGCGAGCCTATTGCCATTAACCGGGCACAAATCCAGACTCCGAACTACTACTGAGAATTTCATAGAAAACCCCAATAACACTGCTCGACCTGTGGATCGAACCCAGGACCTCTAGCGATGCAGTCGCGCTTAGGACCACTAGACTAATGAGGAAGTCAATATACATACATACATACACTCACGACTTTTTTCCATAGGGGTAGGCAGAAACCACAGAACGCAACCTGCTACGATTCTTGCATACTTCTTTTGCTTCGTTCACATTCATACATCTTGTCATACACATGCGCCGGTTGCGGGTACTACGCACCTGACCTTTCTGAAGGATCTCACCAATAAGGTCGTGGTATGTCTTTCTAGGGCGTCCCCTACCGGCGACTCCACTGGCATTCGCTTTATAAATCCCTTTCGTTAATCGCCTTTCATCCATATCAAGTCAATATCTTTGTGAATCTACTTAATAATAACTACTAAATATTACTGCCTCATTAGTCTAGTGGTCCTAAGCGCGACTGCTACGCTAGAGGTCCTGGGTTCGATCCACATTTCGAGCAAAGTGTTATTGGGTTTTTCTATGAATTTCCCAGTAGCAGCTCGGAGTCTGGATTTGTGCTCGGTTAATGGCAATAGGCTCGCCCCCTATTACATGGGACCTAAACATACCGGCGAAATTTGGGTGTACATTAGTACACCTCTGCCTAACCCTTCGGGAAATACCAGATAATTGCATTATATCTCGACAGATTTTCATCAAACAGAGCTAAGAACACTCCCGACTTATTCACCTTTCAACCAAATAAACTAAATTGAAATTGGTTCGTCCGTGCGGGAGCTACGATGCCACAGACAGACACGTCAAACTTATAACACACGTCGTTTTTGCGTCGGAGGTTAAAAAATAAGCAAGAAGTCTAATCGTATTGTATTGTATTAGACTCAAATGATGTCATAGTTTGATGATATGTATAATATATATAAAGACACGTTAACCGGAGAGACGTAGGTTTAAACCCTGTCTGAGGCCGAATTTTTCTTTCACTGGAAAATTCATATATTTGTAAACATTTCGCATTATTTAATACCATCACGCCTGTATTCCCCGAAGGGTTAGGCAGAGGTGCACTTAATGTACACCCACAGTTCGCCGGTATGTTTGGGTCCCATGTAATAGGGGGCGAGCCTATTGCCATTCACCGGGCACAAATCCAGACTCCGAGCTGCTACTGAGAATTTCATAGAAAAACTCAATAACACTTTGCTCGACCTGGGGATCGAACCCAAGACCTCTAGCGTAGCGTAGCATTATTTAATGCTAAACTATAATAAAATAAGCAAGTAACGTTATTGCTAATGTTAATGTGGATTGATCTATTGATAATGTGGATTTGATAAGGTGTGGTAGTGTATACTTAACCAGAGGGACGCAGGTTCAAATCCTGCCTGAGGCCGAATTTTTCTTTCACTAGAAAATTCATATCTTTGTGAAGAGAGGTTGTGTTTTTGTATAATCGTATTTAAAAAATCTCAGATGGCGTGAGTCCTACCTATACATGGTGGAAGGGACATCGACGCTATCCGCTTACCACGAATTCAGTACGTGATTCTAGACCCCCTTGCGTTGATATTTTTCGTCGGTTATGAAAAAAAATCTACTTTTTCATACAAAAGTTTACCTACACGGTCAAAATGTATGGAACAGCTGTTTTTTTTTTTTCATAGCCGACGAAAAATATCAACGCCAGGGTGTCCAGAATCATGTACTGAATTCATGGTAAGCGGATAGCGTCGATGTCCCTTACACCCTGTATTTACTCGGCAACGCATCAGTAACTAGTATTGCAGGTGTCTATACCCGATTCAACTGAAAACTGTTTATATTAGAATCAAATGCTGTCATAGTTTGATGATATGTATCGGAGTAAACAATATTTATGGTTTTGAAAACATTTCACGTACACATTTTAGTTTGTTAGGATCGGTAAGCCATTGTCAAATAAATTGTACGTAGCTACATTATTATGTTCCGGTAAATAGTGAAGTTATGATACATTATTAAGACTGCCTCATTAGTCTAGTGGTCCTAAGCGCGACTGCTACGCTAGAGGTCCTGGGTTCGAGCAAAGTGTTATTGGGTTTTTCCATGAAATTCTCAGTAGCAGCTCGGGGTCTGGAATTGTGCCCGGTTAATGGCAATAGGCTCGCCCCCTATTACATGGGACATAAACATACCGGCGAAATGTGGGTGTACATTAGTACCCTCTGCTTTACCCTTCGGGGAAAACAGGCGTGATGGTATGTGTTTTTTATTGATACATATTTATTCTTGTAAATATTAATTAATAAGGCAATGTTTGTATTTTTTTAATCTAGATGTTGTCGGAATTTCCTATCCGACGACCTCTAAGATAACTACTAAATTAAAAATTAAAAAAACCCCGACAATTGCATTTATCTCGTCCGATTTTAATCAAACTATATAATAGCTAAGAACACTCACGACTAATTCACCTTTCAAACGAAAACGACTAAATCAGAATCGATCCCGATATTATTTCAGCAAGACATTTGCGTAGGTCATATGGGCATGTGGGGGTTGCCATCTCTTAAATCAGATAACCAGGACCAGATGCCTGAAAACCCTCCCCTTTTGTGGAGCTTAGTACCTGGATATGTAAACACTGTTTTTTTAAGTTACTCGGCAAAATAAAAAAAATTGTTTTCATTGTTATATGGCCCGGTAGCGACCGGAGACTTGTCAATTTTTAAACCCAAATGAAACTCCGCCCGAAAGGTCCCCGGACTCTCTCTAAACTAGGACAAATCTGGGTTAACCGGACAGATGGCATCTAAGCATGTGAAATACTCAATGTATCTACTCGTATGTTATGCAAATCATAAATTCCAACAAATAACTTGCAAAATCATTAAGTACCTAGCCGTTGAACGTGGTTTCAAACTTATCTCAAAGCTATTTTTTAGACAAAAGGTGGCTTATATACTTTTCAAAAGTCCAGTCTATTTATTTACCAAAATTCATCAAAATTGGTTCGACGGTTTAGCGTAAGAACATAACAAACAAAGAGAGTTACTTCCGCATCAATAATAGATGATTTTATTTATGTATAATAATCGATTTATCCCAATCCTCGAGAAAGCGTGAAAATTCAAAAAACTATCCGATGATATAAGTACCTAAATTTTATACGAAATACGATTCGTCACGCGAATCAATTTACATAATCTGTGTGGTATTATAAAAAATATCACTGTAACAATACCTGAAATTACGTACTCTTTTTAACCCCCGACGCAAAAACAACGGGGTCTTATAAGTTTGACGTTTCTGTGTGTGTGTGTGTGTCTGTCTATAGCATCGTAGCTCCCGAACGGATGAACCGATTTTGATTTAGTTTTTTTTTTGTTTGAAAGGTGAATTATTCGGGAGTGTTCTTAGCTATGTTTGATGAAAATCGGTTGAGATATAATGCAACTGTCGGGGGTTTTTTTTATTTATTTATTGTGTAGAAATTCCTAATTGATAGTCCGCCACCTGCCTGGAGAAGCAGCAGGGTATGTGGAACTCGTATCGACTTAAAAACCGCACTTCGCCTTCCTTTTCTATATAAAAAAACGTACTAGCAATACTGCAATATGCATCACACATTACTAGTATTCTTGTTAACCCCTCGTGCTAAGCTAAATGCTTGTATTACGAGTGGGTTTACGTCGGTAGTGCAATGGGTCGGTTTTGAACGAGTAACCACATGATCGCAAGTCCGACGCCCTAGCCATTAGGCTACCGCTGCTTCATAAATTCGCCTTTGCCCTTTAGTCGCGTCCATGGGATAACCTACCTGTAGTTTACAAGTTCAAATAACATACCATTACACCTGTTTTCCCCGAAGGGTTAGGCAGAGGTGTTATCTTAGGGGGCGAGCCTATTGCCATTAACCGGGCACAAATCCAGACTCCGAGCTGCTACTGAGAATTTCATAGAAAAACCCAATAACACTGCTCGACCTGGGGATCGAACCCAGAATCGCTAACGTAGCAGTCGCGCTTAAGACCACTAGACTAATGAGGCAGTCAAGACAAGTTCAAATATGGCACAATAATTTTAAAATACTTAAACTTAATTTTAAACCGGGAAGAGACTGTATTCCACGACTTCCACTTAACCACGGCCGCTATAGTAACGATTTCCGAAAAAAACTAAAAAATATTTGACTCCCAAGGCTGAATGTTTAGCCTTAAATAAAACCAAGACACGATTATTCTTTATCCAAAATCTGCCCTAGTTTTCAACTCGCTACGTTCTGTAGTATGTCCTTTCAATTCTCGTGAACAATACTACGAAAATCATTGAAACTTTTACCAAAAAGTAGTTCACAGCTTTTGTTTTATGACGGTAACCTTGACAAGTATGAACGAACTGTGTTTACAGAATAAAAAAATATAGTGCAATAGTGTTGTTCTTAAAATGATGAATGCGCGTGTTTTATTTGATTTTAATCTTTATGTTACTGTCTTTAAGGGTCACGATTTGCACTTTCGTAAAAAGCAACAACTTCGAATTGTTTTTTTTTTTTCGTTGGAAATATTTTCATTTCTTTTTTTAACCGATTCACACCAGGAATTTTTCCTCAATCGTGGGTGCGTTTACAAATACATTTTTTTATGTTTTTTTTACATCCGTCAGATTTTACGTTACTGTGGAAACCGTATCCGATTTCGTGCAGTAGTTAATGTAGTTATTGCGTGTTGCGAGTACTAAGACAGACAGACAAATAAAAATTATAAATATAATTTTGGAAAGGTTTGTAAGGTTTTGGAAACCACTCATTAATTATTTTCTGACGACAGCGAGTTGCAATTTTATAATTAGGCCTCATCAGACCTAAGCGCAACTGCTACGCTAGATGTCTTGGGTTCGATTCCCAGATCGAGCAGTCATTATCATCAACCCATATATTGTCCCACTGCTGGGTTGTAGTCCGCCACATTATCCTACTGTGTGTTGGCAGACTCTCTCTCAGGCATGCAGGTTTCCTCACGATGTTTTTCTTCACCGTTTAAGCGCGTGATAATTAAGTTACAAACATTTAATTACAAACATTTCTTCGATAAGTCAGAGGTCGAATTCGAACTCGAGACCTTTGACATGGCAGTGCTACGGTCATATCACAAGGGTATCACTGCACTTGTTCGAGCAGTATTATTGGCTTGTTCTATGAAATTCTCAGTAGGAGCTCGGAGTCTGGATCTGTGCTTGCTTTGGTTTAAGGCGAAATGTGGGTGTTCATTAGTACACCTTTGCAACCCTTCAGGGAATGTAGGCATGACGGTATGTTATGTTGTACTATAAATTCCGCCTGTCTTTATACGCGCATCATGCAAAAACAGAACAGAATTTGGATGCAGTTTTCAGTTTTTTTTTTTTTTTTAAATAAAAGCTTACTAGCAATGTGGGTCTCACATTACTAGTATTCTTGTTAACCCCTCGTGCTAAGCTAAATGCTTGTGTTACGAGTGGGTTCACGTCGGTAGTGCAATGGGTGGGGTTCGAACCGGCAACCACATGATCGCAAGTCCGACGCCCTAACCATTAGGCTACCGCCGCTTAGTTGTTTTGATATCTGGTGGATGTTTCGTCTTGATACAACCCCTAGAAGCCGAGTTATAGTAAATTAATCCTATTGGGGACGACCGATACTGTGAAACAGTTTGAATATCATAAAAAAGTGTTCTCGCAAGACCTTGACCTAAGTATCATCTGGCGGTAAATTGTTTTCATTGATTCTCGTGCCGTTAACGATTGATAAATTATTACTTACTATAAATTTATTTATTTAACTGACTGCCTCGTTAGTCTAGTGGTCCCAATCGCGACTGCTACGCTAGAGGTCTTGGGTTCGATCCCCAGGTCGAGCAAAGTGTTATTGGGTTTTTATATGAAATTCTCAGTAGCAGCTCGGAGTCTGGATTTGTGCCCGGTGAATGGCAATAGGCTCGCCCCCTATTATATGGGACCTAAACATACCGTCGAACTGTGGGTGTACATAAAGTACACCTCTGCCTAACCCTTCGGGGAATACAGGCGTGATGGTATGTTATGTTATTTAACTAAATAGCCAGTATTTTTTTTGAGGTGGTACAGTCACCAACATCAAATTAACGAAGCAAACGGACTGTTCATAATTATATGAGCAACTAGAGAAATTAAACTGAATTTAATGAAACAAAGGATGTTTAAGAATGAACACTACACACGCCAGCTATCATTCTGATATGTATTTTATGCCATTGAGATATAGTCTAATTTCCCTCGTTGCTCAAATAATTATGAATACTCTTTTCGCTCCGATATATTTGGTGGTGACTGTACAATTTTAACACCGCATTGCAAAATACTCTACCAGTAAGCAATAACGTGAAAACCAATGAAAAACATTTTATTCATTTTTATTTAAAATTGTATCTATGGAGTTTCGTAGATGTTTTTCTCAATAAGACCCACTATTTTGGAACCATGCAATTGGCTTTGACATTTCAAAAGTACCTGTAACAATAGTATAATTGAAATAAAATTTGTGATTTGATTTTGCCACCTGTCTGTAGCCCTATTCACGTAATTAAAACCGTAGCGATGTCGCAGCGACTTAATCGTTGAAACAGTTTTCCAGTGTTATGTGAACACTGTCAAGCCAACGTTTTAGAAAAATTCTCGCCCAACGAACATGTGTGAATACGGTTCAACGATTTTTCAATAGGACGACTTCTAAATCGTTCCGATCGACGGATATGAATAGGAAAACTGTTTCAACGATTAAGTCGCTGTGACATCGCTACGGTTTTAATAACGTGAATCGGGCTACAAGCCGTCCGTATTCTTGTATCTGTCATCTTATTACATAAAATAGATTAACCAGTCAACTTGAACGTTACAGATATATTGGGAAATTCATTACAAAGATAAGGCAACATTGTACGGCATTGAACTAGCTTTAAAGTAAGTCATGTCGGTTGAAGGACAGAATAATTTGTCATCAATAGATGTAAAAACTGCGTCAATAGTCTAGTGGTTCTAAGAGCGACTGCTACGCTAGAAGTCTTGGATTCTAAGGTTGAGTAAAGTGTTATTGGGTTTTTCTATGAAATTCTGAGTTAGATTTGTGCCTGTGAAAGGCAATAGGCTCGCCCCCCATTTCGTGGGACCTAAACAGCGAAGTGTGTATTAAGTGTGTGTGAAGTATTCCCTGAAGGGTTAGGCAGAGGTGTACTAATTTAAGCACGGCTACACATCAAGCTATACAAAACCAGCTTACGCTGGCCTCTAACTACAGATATAGAGAACCAATACAACGCGATATCAGCTTAAACTGGTTTTGTATAGGTTGACCTGTAGCCTTGTGTACACCCACACTTCGACGGTATGTTTAGGTCCCATGTAATAGAGGAAAAGCCTATTGACATTAATCGGGCAGAAATCTAATCTCCGAGGTGCTACTGAGAATTTCATAGAAAAACCCAGTCACACTTTGATCGACCTGGGAATCGAATTCCACTAGACTAACGAGGCCGCAATTTGTTTTTGACAAAACCTGTAACAATATAATAGGAAGTTTCATTGAAAATAAAACATTTGATTTGCCAAATAACACGCGGAAATCTTTTGTTCCGAGCGTCGCGAGCGCGCCGATTTGCCCAAACGCGCCTGAGTGGATTAACAATCAACCTTTAGAAGGAAAATATAATATTGCGCCGGGGCAATCCGAGACAAGACAGAGCAGCTCACCATTATTCAATTAGTAACAATAAGTTCTCAAAGAAAAAGAAAAGAAAAGAAAAGAAAACATTTATTTGCACATAAAATTGGTAGTTGGCAGACAATTCTTTATAAACACACTCACTTTTAAGAACCGTCGGTGTTCACTTGCATTCGTTTACCACTTCAACATACTATGTAGGTAGTAGTACCTAAGACAGAGGTATACTGCTATATACTTACCTATAATGGTTACCGTACCAGCTAGTACTTTAAAACTAGAGGATTCTCCAAAAACTCCAAAGATCCTCCAGATTACAAACTACAGATTCTTAGATCTATGGGATTAACCTCTAATGTCCTCACATCCTGTTATCGCCATAATGTACCAAGTGAATAATCTTTTATTTTAAAAGAGTGTCCATGGAGTTTCTTGCCGGATTCTTCTCCATAGGATCAACTTTTTGGGAGCGTGCAACTAGAGTTAATAACGTTTCGTAAACGCTTGTAAAAGCTTATTTGAAATAAAAAAAATTATTGATTGGTTGATTTAAGATCCGTTAAAATTATCCAAGCCACAGATTAAGACAGATAGAGTATGCGCAACAAACGATGTGAAGTCACATAATATTTATGTGTGCGTGACAGCTCGGAGCGGCATTGTAGGGACACGTGCATCTATGTGTGAGTAAAGTTGCCAGATATTGGGAAAAACTCCCACATTTTTTTCTATTGTTCTCAATTATTGTACCTATTAATGTTTAGAATTGGAAATGTGCTTTTACTTTATAGTTACTTAAATATAATTTAAACGGAATAATAATTATTAAATAAATTACGGTGGAATAAAGTTAAATACTTACGAGTATTTAACTTAAGAAAATATAAAATAATAATACAAAATATAAATATTAGTCTATTATACAATGTTAAACTACTTCATTTTGCTGCTCAATGCTATGTACGTAAGTGTCATACATGATGTAGTAGTACTCTGTGATATATATTTAAATATTGTATAAATATGTATGCTGTACACACGGCTACACATTAAGCTATACAAATACAGTATAGGCGGGCCTCGCACTGTGGATTTATATAGCTTGGTGTGTAGCCGTGCGTACTATTTAATAAATAAATAAATATGCATAATTACTTACACTTACCATATTTAGGTATATTATCATGGAAAAACATAAAAAAATAAAAATAATTTTACACACATAACATCTTAGCAGCCTTTGTTCTGCACCAATTTCTTATAGTATTGCCGTTTAGCGTCTGAACATCGAGCATTCGTTTCTAATTTCGCTATATAGTGCAATCGTACCATAAAATATTTTTCGATCAAAATGTACCTACGCCGCCTTGGATTACGAAATTAATTTCATATTCTATATTAGCACCATGAGAAACCTTGCGATGGACACCCATACTATTTAGATAAATAATATCCACCATCTTGGATTTCAAAATTAATGCTATTTTCATAATCAGCTCCCTAAAATACTTAATTTATTTAGAGAAATATATATCCGCCATCTTGGATTTCCAAACTAATGTCATTTTTGTAATCAGCACTCAGGAAAACCTCCGAAATGACACCCACATTCATTTATTTACATATAAATAATGTCCACCATCATGGATTTCAAATAAAAAATTATAATACATGCAATCCAATATCAAATAATGTCCACCATCATGGATTTCAAATAAAAAAATTATAATACATGCAATCCAATATCAAATAATGTCCACCATCATGGATTTCAAATAAAAAAATAATAATACATGCAATCCACTATCAAATAATGTCCACCATCATGGATTTAAAATAAAAAAAATATAATACATGCAATCAATGATGCATCCATTATCAATCGGAAAAATTTATCATTATAATGTAATGTAGTATGTATTATGTAATAATACAAACTAATAATCATAAATCACTGATTATGATTACTTTTGTTAATCTGTAAGCATAATTGATGATAAAAAAATATCGTAATCGTAAATCATTAAACTGATTACATTGTGCCCAACTCTGAACGGTTACAAATAGGTACATTTAAAGAAATGAATCGATCTTTTTACACACAACGTACATTACCCAAATTCAAGTAGACCTATTTCGATGTAAACTGGCAACCCAGACCAATTACTGTCGAGGTTCTGTGTTCCAAGTGAGCCGAGAAATATTAGAGGGAAAATAAATACCAAAACAATAATCTAAACAATATTTACCTGTGGAAAGATATTCCATCTTTTTTTCTTTGTTTTTGGAAACAACTTTTACAAAGTTTAAAAACACAAGACGGCATGTTTTGAAATAAAATGGTAACTCATTTGAGACGTACAAGCAGTACGACGCGCAGCTAACTACTGACGTGAGTTTGTATTCGCTTTTGATTTTGTATTTGCTTTGGTGGCTTCACTCTCGTGTTCTACGGGCTACGTCTGCCTATTTTACTAGTCTGAGATCCAAGCCATCTCTGAGTGTCTATGTATAGTCTCTATTTATTATGTATACACATTTTTTTATTCCATACCGCTTAAACTCACCTGGCAACTTCTAAACTTGTCACAGGCTAAAAATAGTTGCAATACACCGGACACCAACCTCTGTAGTCCTTACTATTTAATGATATACCATGCTATCTGGTTGGAATGTCATTAAATTGCCATCGATATAAAAAAATAATATAGCGTGAGATACTATAGGCTGTATAGTTCGTTGCCTTTGCCATCCGAACTAGTTTTTTTTTTGTATTATTTGCACGAGGCGTAGGTATATGACTTATGAGTCCAAAGAGTATAGAATCTAAAAAGGTTACTCAATTAGAATTTCTGCAAGGCAAGGTGCTGAGGTAGGTCCTTCCCAAGAAGCAAGATAAGTCGACAGGGTTTTTAATATTGTTACTTATCAAGGTGCTTATTGATATTAAAAACTTGTAATTGACATTGAATAGTTGCTCCATTAACGTGTTTACATATTTTAAATGGTACGAACAACCAATCTACACTTGTTTGCTGGTAATCAATAAACTCTGAGAATATGGAACCGATTTTAATAATTATTTACATACATACTAGAAACTATGGACTGCCACTTGCTACGACTCTTGGTTATCTCTTTCGCCTAATAATTATTTCACAATAAGAAATCTATATTATTCCCTAGTAACATAGGGATACATAAGTATTTACCCCCACATTTTGCAGTTTTACGTTATAACGGTGCGTTTGAAAGTAGCCGTTCAAAACGTTAGGTTATGTCACTTAATTATTGATTTTGTGCAAATGGAAAATATTTTCGGAGCGCCGGAGGCCCAATTTTCCCTCAGTCCCCTTCCTTCTCCTTTTCTCCTTCCCTTCCATTTTCCTTAAATAGGCTTGTCAACGCATCTGCAACTCCTTTGGTTTTCCAGATGTCTATGCGCGGTGATGACTACTTACCATCAGGTAGCTCGCCTGCTCGTTTACCGAGTTATCCCATAAAAAAAAGATCCCAACTGTACCTACCTATTTTGTTCTAGTTACGTACATCTTTAGTAACACAGTTATTCTGTGGAACTGTACAATTGTTTTCGGGCTGTGTTAATAGTTTTAAAATTACATAAAACCAATTTAAATTTGAATTTGGCGGATCAAACCAACGCATCAGTTTCGGCAAACCCGCCAAACTACTTCAAGCATTGCTATTAAAAATTACGCGTCCATCCACCGCTCATCGATAAAACAGGAAACCGAATGAGGACAGTACTAACGTTTAAGCGATATTACGTGACGCTTACGAACAGGTTACGTGTGCTGTGCGTGGCGCAACACTAGCTACCGACGCTTTACATCACTAGTAGGAGGGAGTTCATTTGTGGAGCTTCTTTGAGCAAAAAGGTTGGATTTATTAAAAAATAATTAACCTTTTTAGTATAGCCGCGTGGGCCACACGTTATTTTTTTTTTATGTTCTTTTGTTCGGAGATAGAAACATAGAAAAGAGGCGAGAAAAGATGATTGGGCACTTGATGCGACACTACAACTTTTTTAAGTCAATTTTAGAAGACAAAATTTAAGGAAAACGAAGATGGGGCCTAGAAGAAGTTTTATTGAACAAGTGAAGGAAAAAGTGGGAGTAGAGTCGTATCAAGAGGTCAAACAGAAGGCAGAGAATAGAGAACAGTGGCGATTGCTCCATCGACAAGAGATGAGCTCTTAAATGAGAGAGAGAGAGATTAGTTTTACTGTGTCAATAGTTGACCCGACATACATTGTCCTGGCTTAGATATGAATAGTCAAAAAACTTGTGGAGTTAAAGTAGTCGTTAAGTTTTCTAATATTTTCCAAATGTTATGTGCAATTTTCTTAAAATATACACGAAAAAAATTCAAAAATATCGGGTAAGCCGTTTCGGAGAGTTCGATACCAAACACGACATTTTGATATGTAATCTTCAGATATTTTTTTTTGGTTAAACTCGGCAAACGAATAGGCAAGCCACCTGATGGTAAGTAGTCATCGCCGCCCATGGACATCTGCAATACCAAAGGAGTTGCAGATGCGTTGAGGGGGAAGAAGAAGGAAGGAGACAGTATGTATACTGCTACTTGTCGTTGATATTCTGTGGGAGGGTAGTACTTCCCCGGGTCGTGCCGTGCATGCTGGCATATAGATATGCTAGCGAGATACTACTACCTACAAGATAAATAAAGATTGTTTGCATTGTCTGATAAGTAATCTGTGGCATTGTCCGTGACTTTGTCTTTAAGTAAGTACATCCTTTCTTATTAAAGTGAGTGAGTGAGAAGAAGTGAGTGAAAGAAGATGTAGTAACAAGGATTGAGAAAGGTATGTTAAGATGGTTTGGTCATGTAGAGAGAATGGATGAACGGAGATTGACGAAACAAGTATATATGGTGAGTATGGATGGACGAGTTGGAAGGGGAGGACCTCGGCGAACGTACCGCAACCAAATTGCGGATGTTCTTAAAAAAGGCCAGGTTCCGAGCACACTAAACCGACGGTCATGCATGAAGAGATTAATGAATGTAGATGAAGCGAAACTAGTGTGCCAGGATCGTAGCAAGTGGAAATCTATAGTCTCTGCCTACCCCCATGGGAGACAGGCGTGACAATATGTATGTATGTATGTTTCTTATTAAGTATACCTACCTCTTTATATGAGATTTCGACAAATAAATGTTTGGCGCCAAGCTACCACTGGTGTTGCTGACGTCTATAGGCGGCGGTTGTCGCTTACCATCAGGCCGTATGCTTGTTTGTCATCATATTCCTTAAAAACCAAGTGCGAGTCAGACTCGCGCACGAAGGGTTCCGTACCATTATCTTAAAAAATGGCCCTTAAATATTTCGTTAATTGGAATTTAACTATTTATTTTTAAAGTGATATGTAACTAAATATTCTGTGAATATTTCAAGCGTCTAAGTACCCGTTGCCGGTATCAATATGGACCAAAAAAATCACGTTTGTTGTATGGGAGCCCCCTTAAATATTTATTTTATCCTGGTTTTTAGTATTTGTTGTGGTAGGTCCACGCTGTTCGCAGCATGAATGGGCCGGCTCGACCCGGAAGTACCACACTCTCGCAGAAGACCGACGTCCGAGTAGTAGCGTTTCGTTACTGCGCTTCGTTCGGTGAGCGAGAGGGCCGGAGGCCCAATTCCTCCCCCAATCCCCTTCCTTCTCGTTTTCTCCTTCCCCTCCCTTTTCCTAAATAGGCTCGGCAACGCATCTGCAACTCCTTTGGTTTTGCAGATGTCCATCGGCGGCGATGACTACTTACCATCAGGTAGCTCGCCTGCTCGTTTGCCGAGTTAACCCATAAAAAAAAAAAAGCGGCAACAGAAATACCTACATCTGTGAAAATTTCAACTGTCTAACGATCACGGTTCATGAGATACACCCTGGTGACAGACAGACAGCGGAGTCTTAGTAAAAGGGTCCTGTTTTTACCCTTTTGGTACGGAACCCCTCAGATCAAATAAAAACTTAAGATGGAACTTTGCGAACAAAGAAGTGAGGCCGGGTAAAACAACGCCTAGCCGTTTACAAACACAATTTTACACCATATAACAAAACCGAAACTACGCCTTATCTTTTCAGTCGAGCTTACGATAGCTTGATAGCTCGACTGACAAGATAAGGCGTGGTTAGTGTTTGTAAACGGCTAGGCGTTGTTAACCAGCCTCAGTTCTTTGTTCGCAAAGTTCCATCTTAACTTTTTATTTGATCTGAGCGGAACCCTACGAATAAAACGTTCTCTCATAAGCCATCACTAGGTACATACAATAAAAATTGCATCTTATACCATAACTACTTGTAAGTGAACCGTTTTCCTTGAACGCATCGATGGCGTGCAGTTAATTGTAAACTATTATACTTATGTTGCGATATAAGATGTTGTTTTTATGACGCAGGTTATGTACAGCCAGCACATCAGGTAACACAAAACTGAAAATTTTATCCAAATGATTTTAAACCTTGAAATCTTAATAATTAGGTTCAAAATCAACTGAAAAAATTTGTCACTTTGTGTAACTTGATGCGCTGGCTAGCGGACCAAGAGTTTAATCAAATAAATGTTCATATAGTTATTTTCGTGAAGGATTCGATCTGTAGTAGTAGTGCCTCGCTGGTGTGTCTACATGCCAGCATGAAAGGGTCGGATTATCGACGTCAAGTAGCAGTATGCATACTGTTGCGTTTCGTACGGTGAGTGTGGAGCGCCTGAGGCCCAATTCCTCCCTCAGTCCCCTTCCTTTTCTCCTTTAATCTAACTATGCTCGGCATCGCATCTGCAACTCCTTTGGTATTACAGATGTCCATGGACGGCGATGTCTACTTACCATCAGGTAGCTCTCCCACTCGTTTGCCGAGTTATCACATAAAAAAAAATTGCGGACAGTATTCGAACCTGCATCTGGTTAAGGGCTTTACGCATATCAACCGGACACGTTGATATGCGTGAGGCCCTTCAAGAGATTAATGCGCTCGGTATAATTGAAGAGACAGCGTGCCACATGCAACGACATCATTATACTGATTAACAGAGCAGAACCATAGGTGCATTTCCACTAGCATATACTAATGTGATACAAAGATATGAATTTTATATTGAAAGGAAATATCCTAATGAAAGAAAAAATCGGCCTTAGGCAGGGTTTGAACCTGCGTTCCTCTGGTTAAGTACACCAGATGCTTTACCAAATCAGCTACCGAGACCACTGCCTGTGATGTCGAATTTCTCCTCCACATTTCCGGTGGCGTAAGTTATACTTAAGATTCCTATATAAGAGCACAACAAACGTAGGTTTTGGAGAACCAATTCATGTTCGTTAGCCTGCATAGGTACCACAGAGCCTTAAGAAAAAAGTCTTCAATGCATGCGTCCAACCAGTTATGACCTTCGGAGCCGAAACGTGGACACTTACAGTAAGACTGGTCCACAAGCTTAAAGTCGCACAGCGAGCTATGGAGAGAGCTATGCTCGGAGTCTCTCTGAGGGATAAAATCCACAATGAAATTATCCGTCAGACAACTAAAGGTACCGACATAGCTCAAAGGATTAGCAAGCTGAAGTGGCAATGGGCCGGTCACATCTGTCGGAGAACTGACAAACGCTGGAGCAAGCGAGTTCTAGAGTGGAGATCGCGTCTAGACAAATGTAGTGTAGGGCGCCCACCGGCCAGATGGAGTGACGACTTGCAAAAGGTAGCTGGCAGTGACTGGATGAGGAAATCCGAAGATCGGGCTCTGTGACGTTCACTAGGAGAGACCTACGCCCAGCAGTGGACGAGTATGGGCTGATGATGATGATGATAGGTTACTAACTCTTCCGTTGGTCATCATCATATCTTATTTTTATTTTATTTTATTTTTACTTCTTCAGAAAACTTACAGCTAATATACAGATGCTAAAAGTAATAGTGAAAGAAGGCCAATTACAAGTTTTCACAGATAGATTTAGGACGCGTGTCGAGAATATGCAAGATATAAATATAGTATAAAATTATGAATGTATTTTGAAATGATGTAGAAGTGTAATAATAAATCTGTTACATAATCTAGACTCACGCTTTACAATAGAAAAGGTAGACAGCACCGGTAAGCCAAAATAAACAAAAGCACACAGGAATTTTAACAAATATTTCAGGGTTCGTTAAAGAAATAGTAACAAAATAACTTTTTAAGTTTAGCAACACTGCTGGAAAATAAATCTATATCCACACTCTGACATACCGAGTTGTATGATCTGCAAGCTCTAATCATGTAAGAATTTTGTCGATAAGTG
This sequence comes from Subacronicta megacephala, assembly GCA_958496365.1. Lineage (NCBI taxonomy): Eukaryota > Metazoa > Arthropoda > Insecta > Lepidoptera > Noctuidae > Subacronicta > Subacronicta megacephala. The sequence goes on along the minus strand of OY292541.1, from coordinate 6,895,229 downwards.
CACCTTACAGAGGGAATATGCAGTAAGTGATGCTTTCTTAACAACGCTGAAGGGACACGAAGCCCAATTTTGCTCATTAGCTCAGAAGCTTTATCAGCCAAATGAAGTCCACCGCTGAACGTAGGCTTCCCCTATAGACTTCCACAAAGACCGGTTATATGCCGCCTGCATCCAACGACTCCCAGCTACCTTTACCAGGTCGTCTGTCCATCTTGTTGGAGGTCTTCCCACACTGCGTTTTCTCTTTTGTTAGATAATATCATAGCCAGACTACCTAGGTATCAAGTTTCCTTTCCTCACAAGTCCATCCAAAGGTTGTCTGTAAGAGATCGCTGTCAGCGACAAGACCGCCCATTGTACCACTCTTTGATTTGTAAAATTGTTCTTGGCATTAAGTTTTTTTTGGTATGCAATAAACAATATTCTATTCTATTCTATTATAGAAAGACCCAATAACAATTTGCTCGCCCTGCAGTTGACCCCAAGACGTCTAGTATAGCAAGACCACAAGCCTAATGAGGCACTTTGAATTAATGATTTTGACGTTAAACTCTTTAAGAGGAGTGTCCCTCGCGAACGCAACAATGTTGCACAGTTGTCGCTGTCTCTATCCCTCGCGATGCGAACGCGTGCCCGAGAGGAGAAACAACAATACATTTGCAACATTTTCACGCGTATTTCTTATGTTCCGAATTTTGGATTTTTTTTAAAAAAAATCTTGTAAAAATATATTCACTATATTATCTGGGTTTCTTTCGAATCAGAATGTTTCTGTATTGATACATTGCCGAGAAATACTAGCATAAAGTTGGGCCGTTTTTCAACGAAAATTGCCAATCTTTGAGCTCGTGTAACTTTTTAACCGTATATTGAAATGAAATTGTATACTACAGGAACACGTATTTTAATGATAAGATTGTTACTGCAAAATTCCAAAGACTTTCATTTGTTAATATTCAAGATAAGACCAAACTACGTTTGTGTGGAGCGCGGAGCGGATACTATCCTCTTAATCAGCTCCCAAAACCTTAAATTACTCTTCCAATCACGTTCCAACAATCTTTCCCATTATTTTCCCGTTGCGTACGCGTCACTACTTTGGCAGTCCCTTCACGTTTCATCGTCGAGGTGATGTAGCGCAACAGCGACCTCTACCGATCCTACTCGCACCGTATAGGAGTGTTGCCACACGCCTCAAGGTTGATTCAATAATCTGGGAGCTGTGAGGTCATTGACAGCTTCGAAAAAGATTTAATCGGTAGGTATTTTTTTCCCGAAGGGTTAGGCAGAGGTGTACTTATGTCATACACCCACACTTCGCCTATATGTTTAGGTACTGTTGGAGCTGTACCGGGGTTCACTAATATCTGTTCTATAAATCACAAACTCAATGAGGGAAATCACTACTTCTGTATTGGTTCAAGGAAGAATTCTTAATCTAATGACATTTATAATAAAATTATTTTCTAGACATATTTCAAACACTACTTACTTTTTTGTTCAAATATTCTATGTGCCGGGACGCGCATTTAAAAACTTCTTGTTACAAACTCCTACAGTACCACGTAATAGCGGGGCGAGCCTATTAATTAATTACCCACTGATTAAAGTCTGCCTCATTATTCCAGTCGTCATAAGGGCGACTGCTACGCTAGAGGTCCTAGGTTCAATCCCCAGGTCAAGCAAAGTGTTCTGTAAAATTCTTAGTAGCAGTTTCCGTCGTTTTCCAAGTTTGGTTTTATGCTCGGACTTAAACATACCGGTAGGTGATACCTTTGCTTAACCGTATAGATACATGCTTGTATTCCCCGAAGAGTGCAAAGATAACAGACCATCACGCCCGTATTCCCCGAAGGGTTAGGCAGAGTTGTACTTAATGTACACCCACAGTTCGCCGGTATGTTTAGGTACCATGTGATAGGGGGCGAGCCTATTGCCATTCACCGGGCACAAATTCAGACTCCGAGCTGCTACTGGGAATTTCATAGAAAAACCCAATAACACTTTGCTCGACCTGGGGATCGAACCCAAGACCTCTAGCGTAGCAGTCGCGATTGGGACCACTAGACCAACGAGGCAGTCAAAGATGTATAAGTACATTCCCACTCTACCGGTCAAAGACTCCAAAAGTCTCCAAAGAGACTCCGAAAAAGACCAAAGAGTTTTAATAACTGAGGTGACAACGCGCGAGTGATACCACTGGTGATGCTGACGTCTATAGGCGTAGGTGAGCGCTTACCATCAGGCGATTCGCATGCCTTTTTTTTATCTATTTTTATTTAGGGTCTTTTATTAAAATAATATGTTAGCCCAGTCGTATCATTTTACACTGTTCACAAGCAATTATTCATGAAGAACCGTGTTTAAATGGCACAACTTTTTAGTAGCGTCCGAAGATGGTGTGGATAGAATGGATTGAACTATGTCCATGTCAAGTCTATTAATTTTAAGTTCGCTCACTGTAATCGAGTATACTCCAAACAACAAATGTTCCACGTCTTCGGTTTTTCCGCAAACTGTGCAATTAGGAGATGTTTCTTTATCGTCTTATCAATACTAAAAATGTTTTGCTATGTTTTGTCGTATGTATTCGAGTTTCAAAGCCAGAAAGATAGCTTAACTGATCTGATTGTTATCGACGACAGAGTGTCGTATATCTTGTAACGCCTTCCTTGTTTATAAAACGTTGCTTAATGATTATGAAACATCTTGTGCGTCGAATAGCCGAGTGTTTATCGTCACTGATACGTCAATACCACGTAACTGACACTTGGTTATAAGGTCTTAAGTTTCATTTAAATAACATTGTAAATTGTTGAAAATTGGGCCTTACAGCAATGTGTTAGTTGGGTACACGAATTTTGCATGCCTCACGGTAGAATGTATTGGATCCTCCTTTTACTTAACACCTTATTTTTGTACCTACATTCAAAGCAAATAAATTATTTCATTTCACGGTATTGGAATATCGGCAATATATAAACCTTCACCTGTGGAAGAGATATTCGATATCACAGGCAGTAGTTTCAGTAGCTTAGTGGGTTAAACGTCCGGTGTACTTAACCGGCGAGACCAAGGCTCGAATCGTAGTTTTATTCCGCAAAAATTTACATCTTTAGTTGAAGATAAATTTACAAACAATATAAATATTTTTGATGTGAATCATATTCGCTTACGCTTATAGAATTTATTATAAGTTAGCTATAAGTGAATAGATAAGTTAAAGTACTCGTTCATAACTAAATATAGGACCTGTAAAACAAGAAACCGAATTTCTTATAATGAAATTAATTTAAATGATTTGAAGCGGCGGGCGGTAGCCTAATGGCTAGGGTACACAGTAAAGATTTTTTGAACTAGATGGAGTTGGATAGCAATTCCTAACTGACATAGATTGAAAAATTATTCTAGAATGTCATTCTATAGATACATTTCGTTTCTAGAAATGTAAGTGAAGTTTTGCTGCTAATTGCGGACTCATTTTGCACTCAAACAATTCTTTACTAGGTTTTGTGGGCGAGATGAAAAAAAAGTAACGCCATCGACTGTTTGTTACCTCTTCACACTTAAACTGCTGAAGCGACTTTGATAAAATTTGGCATGCAGATAGATCATATAGACTGTATCCCGAGGAAGGACATGGACATAGGCTATCTTTTGTCACAGAAGTCCAGAGTCCTTTTGTGAGGGAAACCGCTTGTTGTTTAGTCATCAGCCAAGTCCACTGCTGAACGAAGGCCTCCCCCATAGACTTCCACAACGACCGGTTATATGCCGCCTGCATCCAACGACTCCCAGCTACCTTATGTTGAGTACTTAAGAGGAGTGTCCCTCGCGAACGCAACAATGTTGCACAGTTGTCGCTGTCTCTATCCCTCGCGATGCGAACGCGTGCCCGAGAGGAGAAACAACAATACATTTGCAACATTTTCACGCGTATTTCTTATGTTCCGAATTTTGGAGATTACTCCAATAATATTGTTAATACGTAAAAAAAAATCTTGTAAAAATATATTCACTATATTATCTGGGTTTCTTTCGAATCAGAATGTTTCTGTATTGATACATTGTCGAGAAATACTATCATAAAGTTGGGCCGTTTTTCAACGAAAATTGCCAATCTTTGAGCTCGTGTAACTCCAAAGACTTTCATTTGTTAATATTCAAGATAAGACCAAACTACGTTTGTATGGAGCGCGGAGCGGATACTATCCTCTTAATAAATAATTGCAATAAATGATTCATGCTGCTTAATAATGCATGATGCGTTAAATTTACTATGGTCACGGAAGACTACACAATAAAATATTAGGTATGCCGTTGTATGCATATGATTTCTGTGAATCACCATAGATTTAAAAAATATAAAAATCTTACTAGCAATACGGGCACAAGAATTAGGTTATTAAGAATATTAATTCTTGATAACTCCTCGTGCTAAGCTAATTTTGTGTGTGAAACGATCGTAGCAAGCGGCAATCTATAGTCTCTTGCCTACCCCCAAAAGCAGTAGGCATGTAAATATGTATGTATGTTTGGGATTCTGACTGCCTCATTAGTCTAGTGGTCCTAAGCGCGACTGCTACGCTAGACGAGGTGGGTTAGATTCCAGGTCGAGCAAAGTGTTATTCAGTTTTTAGCAGCTCGGAATCTGGATTTGTGCCCTATTACATGGTACCTAATCATACATTAGTACACTGCTGCCTAACCCTTCGGGGAATACAGGCGTGACGAGCCCACAACCCCCTACACAGCACCTCACAGCACCAAGCGCGCTGATAATAAGGCCCGCTTGCAAATTCTCACAGACTCGACATGATTACTAAATATCTATCGGAAAGTGATGCGCCGGACAAATATGCCAGTATCGGTGAAAGCCGGACGGTGCTATGGTCCGAGTCATAGGTGCTAGCTATCTGTTGCCATAACAACAATATTGTCTGTCTATTTGTATGCTTGAACAGGCATCCCGTTAAAACTCATCATCATCATTTTTTTTATGGAATAACTCGGCAAACGAGCAGGCGAGCTACCTAACGGAAAATAGTCATCGCCGCCCATGGACATTTGCAATACCAAAGCAGTTGCAGATGCGTTGCCGAGCCTATTTAAGGAAAATTATTATTATTAGAGAATGTCAACCGCGATTACAAGGTGGCGGGGGTTCTTGGCCAGGAGCAGGTGCTCGACTCGGTCGGGCACTCGCCCCAGGACCGTCGATTAAGACCATGGAGAAAAGAAAAAAGCGGAGATGGCGCAAAGCAAAATCTCTATAGAAAGCAGCGTCGCCTATATGCGGGTGACAGGGGGACGAGGTACGGCGATGGCTCCACCCCGCTATGGAAAACCCGCCCGTTATTTGTAAATCCATCTAGTGGTGAATGGAATTATTACAATCAAAATCAACTAGTTATTTTTCATTTTAGTTCGTCTATTTGCCACTATGGCGTAACAAAGCATGATACTTTGATCCAGAACATTCTATATGCGTTAGTATCAACGATATATAAACTATAGATACGTTACCCACTCTCTAAAATGGAAACAAGAAATCAAGGCAATTGCCCGGATCGCATTTAGTTACGCACCAACCAGCGTTGCAGTTGACCAATTAGAATACAGCACATATTCGTAGCGTAACCAAAGATGTATATTCGTCTCTTTCTAACAACGGGTACACCGCGAGGTGGCATTTATTTTCTTTCTATTTCTTCGCATGTATTACTTAGTCGCTATCTAATAGTTGTGCTGTTTTTGATAGCCGTAATGTTCGTGAATAACGCGTCTATATAATAATACAGTTTGTTCGAAATAAGTAAGCCGATCGGAAGTAGTCTGCAAGTCGCTGCGCAGTAGTAATTTTTACGGCAAAATCAGTAGCGCGCATGCGTGGTAATGGCGCGAGGGGCGGGGTCAGCGCCTCTTGTCTGTTTCACTCAATCCTTAGTGTTTGATGTATAATTCTGTCTCGTTCCCCCAGTTCAAGTACACAGTCAGTGCCAAAAGTGCTACGAGTTGTTTTTATTTTGACGTTATTGTTGTTTAGTTTTTGGATATTGTTTTTGTTATTTCTCATTACTAATGTATTATTGTGGTTTGTCCTTGTTTCTTTTTGCTGAAAAATGCCTAAACGCAACACTGTTTTGCAAATCTGTGGACTATTTAAAATATAAATGACAATTTATTGATTTTGTGAAAATTCAAGTATGGATTTTATAAATAAAGCAATCCAGCAATATTACGTAGTGTTAACAAATTATTTATCTTATTTTTGAAATTATTTTTCGTACGTTTCCGAACGCTAACACTTTACTACGCGACTGTAACTGCGCGGCCCCAGAAAACGGCTAACTTCCGATCGGCTTACTTATTTCGAACAAACTGTACGTCTTTGGCTAGTATGGCGGGACCACATAAGGTGGAAAATGTGTTCCCTATTTGAAATTAGAACACATTGGTTTATTTATAATACAGTTTGTTCGAAATAACTAAGCCTGTCTGAAATTATCCGCAAGTGGTTTAGCAGTTTTAAATTTTAATAGAAAGATTCGGAGTAAAAACAATTGGGATCATCACGTTATTGATTATTTTCTTTACTCATTTCGGTATTTCTGTATAAAAACAATTAAGCGAATTTACCAGCGAGGTATTTCGGAACGGCTTATTTCAGACAAGCAGAGTTATTTTGAACAAACTGTACGTATCCATTCATTTCTAATATCAGTATTAACAGGCAGTCTAAAATATTTAAAAAATCAGTTAGGATTAAAAAAGTATAGTTAATTTCATGGAAATAATAAATTCAATAAAATCACACATTTTTATTCATCAATTAGGACCTAAATTAGGTCCGACTACCTTCCAACAGATGGCGCTTTTTTCTTATATTAAATTCTTCATGTTTTATGCATAAAGGCATGTAATTTATTTATGAAATAATTTATAGTATGCAAAATAAACATTAGCAAGTTATTTGAACAATTAATTGGCTACAATAACACGCATTGACAGTAGTAAAACATGAAATCGATGAGAATTGGTTAGAAATATTAAAATGCATCTCTTCAACCACAGATGTCTCTATCTACAATCTGGCGATCAAAAAAATGAAAATATTAATTGTAGGGACTTAGACGTGAAATATTATATTCAATATGTTTCAGTTTTGATCCGGAACAATTTTTGCATCCAACAACAGCGCATTTCATAATTAAAATCAAGTAACAGCATTAAAAATCTATTAAAATACGATGGATCCACGGGTCAAAACGTAATGAATATTCACCCGAAACTAAGGTTTTCGGCCCCGCCCACTGTGACGTCATGACCTAGTTGATGGAGCATGACCTAGTTGCCTTGTGGCATCTCCGCTTTTTTCTGTCCTCCGTGATTAAGACGTTTGCTTGTAATTTGTTCATTAGTCCATGGAGACTGGCAGTGTATTAAAATGTTGTAAAGTCAACTGAGTTTAACTTCTCATGATATCCCAAGTAACCAGACCCTTTTGAGAATTGTAACGTCTGTAACCGGTAACAGCCAACAAAATGTATACCCACATTTATACACACAGTTGTTAAACAGGTGTTAAGAGGATAGTATCCGCTTCGCGCCCCATACAAACGTAGTTTGGCTCTTACTTGAATTTTAAACAATGAAAGTCATTGAAATTTTGCAGTAACAATCTTATCATTAAAATACGTGTTTATGTAATATAAAATTTCATTTCAATATACGGTTAAAAAGTTACACGAGCTCAAAGATTGGCAATTTTCGTTGAAAAACGGCCCAACTTTATGCTAGTATTTCTCGACAATGTATCAATACAGAAACATTCTGATTCGACAGAAACCCAGATAATATAGTGAATATTTTTTTACAATATTTTTTTTTTACGTATTAACAATATTATAGGAGTAATCTCCAAAATTCGGAACATGAGAAATACGCGTGAAAATGTTGCAAATGTATTGTTGTTTCACCATGCGTCGCGGGAGCTGCGGCGGGTCGGGAGGTGAGACAACGTCCTTGAAACAACCGGCTCGCGGTGCATGTGAGCGACGCGATGAATCGAATGTCGTGAATCTTACTTATTCCGCCGGGTGGGACTTATCGAAAGAGATATTTAGATAGTTTGATGGACAACGAGAGCTTGCGCTCGAGAGAGGTTTTATTATTAAAATATATTATACGTACATAGACTGCCTCATTAGTCTAGTGGTCCTAAGTGCGACTGCTACGCTAGAGGTCCTGGGTTCGATCCCCAGGTCGAGCAAAGTGTTATTGGGTTTTTCTATGAAATTCCCATTAGCAGCTCGGGGTCTGGATTTGTGCCCGGTTAATGGCAATAGGCTCGCCCCCTATTACATGGGACCTAAACATACCGGCGAAATGTGGGTGTACATTAGTACACCTCTGCCCAACCCTTCGGGGAATACAGGCGTGATGGTATGTTATGTTATGTATACCTACATAGGTAAGTAAAGATAATATACCGGCCGTAACTTACTAGACTACCTAAGGTAAAAAAATGTGTAAGATAGGTAATTTTATTGTTTCACCCGTGATAATACTATTTTATACCTAGGTATATCTTATTATTAGGTATATTGTAGGTATATAATATATTGTAAATTAGAATTACTGTTGTTTACACACCACATAGGTACCTAACTACATGTACATACGTGGGTTGATTTTATGTTACTTAGGTACTTGTCTAGTAATAATAATAATTTATTTATGGTTGCGTCGCGCGTTGGTTTTGATTTAGAAGTTACAAGAAACAGTTTGAGCCTACATCTGTAAAAAAGTTTCTTAGATTGGCAGAGGTGAAAGCAATAATTTATTGTGGGTATATTATAGATAGCATGGCAAGAAAATAAATGTATGCATGAAAATAAATGGAGAAGTGGCTAAGTAATCGGGTGCGCTATGAGTAATGTAGTATCACTAGTGGGTTCGATTCCCACACGGAGCATATATTTTTTATGGCCTAAAGGTAGTTTTCCATGTTATCTGCTTTTGTTAAAAGAGTTTGGGTGTGGTAAACGCACTAAAGATCCAGAAAAATCCTAGTGTAAATAAAAAAAAAGAAGTGAAAAAAAAAGTGATTTTTAGGTACTTAAGTAAGTACCTACCTACGTAAAGTTTATTTAAGTCATAAGTTCTTATCCTAAGGTTTTTAGTAATATAAATGCCTAGCACAATTAGTTGTAATGTAAAGTTCACTCGTAACAAAACATTTTAATAAAAGCAGAGCCAAGTCTCATTACTCGATTACTACATGTTGCTGGTGATTCATAATATTATATGTACATGTACGCACGGCTACACATCAAGCTATACAAAACCAGTATAGGCTGCCCTTGAATTGTGCTTTAAACCTTTACAATGAGAGGTCAGTCTAAACTGGTTTTGTATAGCTTGATGTGTAGCCATGTGTACATAATTTTCAGTAAAGAGGAAATATGTCAAAGAGAATGTTGTGGCTGACTGCCAAAATATAAAAGAACGGTTTCAAAAAAAGACTTCCCGAAACGAAATCAAGAATTAGGGTAGGTATAATAAAATTGGATATTAGGATTATTATAAGTTATAAGTAAAATTATTTGTTAGCTATACATTTTATTATGATACCCCTGAGTCTCTTTCGGTTATATCGGGTTAACACAGTCATGTAACTACTTATACAAACATACTTTACACAAAAACTCGTATGCACACACACGCACGCGCACACACACACACACATACTATTATTATATTTTCTTTTCTATGTATATAGATAGTAAATAATTATTTTCTATTTTTTTTTATGTCAAATAATATGTGTGTAAAAAGTGTGAATAAAGGAAATAATAATAATTATTATTATTATAATTATGTGTTACGTATCCATTTGGATTTGGACTCTCAGCATAGCTTGTGAATGTGACGAGTCAGCCATGGGCTTACATCAAGTGAGTTGGTTCTTTTCTTCTGAAGAATGTGTTTGTGAAGTGGATATCAGGAATCGCTTTACTATGGAACTTGTGTCTATGATAACTGATTTTTGTAGTGGAATGTATATTTTGTGTAGGTCTAGTTCTTTTTATGATGTGTGTAGTGATTTAGGGATGAGTCCGGTAGATGATAATATTATCGGTATTATTTTAACTGTATTTTGTTGCATATCTGTCGTATTTCATCTGCTAATGATATATGGTTTTGTATTATATCACTATCCCAGTATAATTTAGCTATGTTGTTATTTACATTTACATTTTTTGGCTTATATTTATAACATTGTCTTATTGTATCTATTAAAAAATATTTTTTATCTATCTGTAGGTACATTTCTTTATTATGTCTATCTGTGTACTGTTTATTTGCTAAGAATGGACATCTTCTTGTCATATGATCTATAGTTTCTTGTTGGGAGTTACATAATCTACATCTATCTGACATTACATTCAAACAGCGTAACATAAATACTTAATATTACTTAGTAAGAAAAGGTTTGTAATAAAGTCTACAGACTTCGTTAATGTGGGTCTAGTTTTGACTTACAGCTCCCTTCATAAACCTTAATTTACTTAGAATTGCTCTGTAATTCGTTTGTACTTGGCTGTCATTACCCCTTTTTGATTATCGGAACGAGACAAATAAATTTTAACTTACTAACGGAAACGCAATGAATTCAAACACTTTTTTTCCAACTGTAACTTCCATTGTTTTCGTAGAATCAAAAAAATCGTGCATAGTGGACCTTTTTAGTAGGTATCTTTTGAGTCGAGCATAGCGAAACTAGAGCATAGCGGTACTAACCGGTTAAAAATGCCAAATTTATAATAATAAATAATAGTTGATATGATCTATTATTATAAATAACAAATATTATTAGTATTATTAACGAGTACTTAGTATTAGCATACTACTTGTTAATACTAATAATATTTGTTATTTATATAACTATAAGGTAGCCCTTATAGTTTCTGAAACTTCATAATGAATCAGTGAGTGAGTGATATTACGCTGTAATAAATAATGTTTCATTTTTGATTAAAAGGCTACTTTTTTTTTCTAAAAAAAAAGCTTACTAGCAATGTGGGTTGCACATTGCTAGTATTCTTGTTAAACCCTCGTGCTAAGCTAAATGCTTGTATTACGAGTGGGTTCACGTCGGTAGTGAAATGGGTGGGTTTCGAACCGGCAACCACATGCTCGCAAGTTCGACGCCCTAGCCATTAGGCTACTATTAATCTAAACAAGATTGTCTTGTTGGTGAAATGACTTTTTTGTAAGGTTAATAATGACTCATTCGTCATCTACTTATCAGCTTTTAATTTTTAAAGCATAGGTATTCAACATAAAAGAGAAAAGTATCTGGTGCTGCGAAATTTTACGGCGCATGCGGATTTGTTTGAGAAATACCACATAACTTCATATCTTAACATTACAGATATAGATTATATTATACGAGACTTGGCTCTGTTTACAAAAATATTTTTAATATGTTAAATTTACTGTTATGTATACAATTGAGAGCTTACGAATAGGTCATGAAGTCTTCAAATATTGTAAGTGTCTTATCCGTACTCTCCCCTGATGGGAGCATCAAGCATCTGAAAATCTTAGAGATGCCGTTTTTTTATGATTTAGGTCGTAAAAGCTTTATATGACTTTTAGTGCATTACCCTTTCTATTCATAGCTACTTTTATTATGAAATTCAATAAAAAAATACGGATTGCTCAGTCTAGAAGTGAATAGGTAGGTATTTATTTTTATTAAATGCAATTTCCAACCGTTACGCGTCATTCTATTTTACAAGTCAAAGAAAATAGGTATAATACAATAAAAAACCTTGAACGAGCGCTCAGTGCACATCACCATACGTACTTAAGTAAATACCAAAATTTTATTATGTAAGTACTTAGGTATTTTGTATTAAATGCAATTAGGAACTTAACTGCTGCTGATTGTGTCATCAATACGACGGTTTATCATAATTTTACAATGAAAATTCCATTTAGGTAGGTACTTATGTAAGGACTTACATGTCATATCCAGATTGTTTTATTCGAATAAGTTTAAATTTACAAGATAAGTACCTACACAGGATCAAAACAAAATATTTTGTACGAAGTAGGTATTTATTGAAAAGAAAAAACAAATTTTCGTACAACTTGTTGCTCTAATTTTGAAAAACCTTATTTATGGTAATACAATAGAAATAAATAGGTAGGTACCTACTAAGTTACTTTCTCATTAGGTAGGTAGGTAATTGAATAAAAAAATAAAAAATAGATGGTATTTGTCATAATGAATCTTACAAAGAAATAATTGACCTAATAATAAATTTGAACGAACGAACAAGGTCCGAAAAAAAAAACGCTTTCATAATTTCATTACTTTAGAATTGGACCCAACAACGAGAATAAGCGCGCGGGTGGTTGCGAGGGCGCGCGGGACAAGCGACGCCCGCTCGCATCGCAGGCGATAGGGACAACAATACAAAAACCAATACCTAAACTGCGTGCGCGCTGTCGAGGTACACTCCTCTTAAACATATGCGTATCATGTAAAAGGGCGCGAGCCTATTTCCATTCACTGGGCTACCAAACTCCGAGCTGCTACTAATAATTTTATTAAAAAAAAACAATAACACTTTGCCCAACCTGGGAATCTAACGTAAAACCTCTAGCGTAGCAGTCGCGTAGACCACTAGATGATAAAGTGAGAGATAGTTTTTATTTAATTATGTATTCAAATTTGTTTACACATACAACATTTCAGTAAGAAACTAACAACCAAAGCGTTGTATTATTAAAATAATATATGTAAAAGTCAAAAATTGTTGCTTAATTATTTAATTTAGCTGTTAATAAAATACATTAGGCAGTCTGATTCTGATGAGTAATACTTACTAACTATGTTTTTAGTCTAGAAATTTATTGTAATACCTATACAAACTGCATTTCGAAAAGATGTCAGATATAAAATTGCAAATATTACGTAAAATGTTTAACACTCACTCCAGAATTACAAATTGGCATGATTGTGTCAAAAAATTTGGACATACAGAGATGAATTATTTTTTTTACTTTTTAAATGATAACCTTGACTGCATTCCTTAAATTTTGTAATACTGTTACTGTTACAAATATCGCGATTTATTTTGCTACTTGCTAGTGGAATTGTTATGGAATTATTTAATTTCTTTTTTTTATTAAGTAGGTACTAACTTATTTTCTTTGACATTAGAAACGTCTGCAAAAGGTTCTTATAGCTAGTTTAACCTGCATGCTTTTTAACGCGTAGTCATGCTATACGTCACAGATATAATGTTACGTCTGTCTCCTATGGGGGTAGGCAGAGACTATAGATTTCCACTTGCTAAGGTTGGTATAACAAATTTTTAAAAGCGTCGGTAGCCTAATAGCTAGGGCGTCGGACTTGCGATCATATGGTTGCCGGCTCGAACCCCATCCATTGCACTACCGACGTGAACCCACTCGTAACACAAGCATTTAGCTTAGCACGAGGGGTTTACAAGAATACTAGTAATGTGTGACCCACATTGCTAGTAAGCCTTTTTTTTAAAAAAAAAACAGCCGAAAATTCGCCGACCCGATCAAGGTCCGGATGTTACAAAATTGCGACGTCCCGCGAACCTGGCAACACTGACTTTAGTTGTCTTGTACTTCCCCGCTTCCGTTTGTACTGTGTACCACATCCAACACTGTGTTCCTAACCATTTTGTTATTCTAACCGCGTTTGACTTGAACTTAAACTACTTATTTCGTTTGATCTACATTTTATGCCTATTGTAAAGCACTTGTTACTACGTTGAGTATAAATAGTGTAGGTTTTTATGTCGGCTAGGTTGTATCGAGATAATACTTGACATACTTACAAAACAAGCTACTTTTATTGATGGTGTACGGCTGTACACCACGGGTCAGTATTGATGATGTACGGCTGTACACCACGGGTCAGTATTGGTGGTGTACGGCTGTACACCACGGGGTCAGTATTGATGGTGTACGGCTATACACCACGGGTCAGTATTGATGGTGTACGGCTGTACACCACGGGTCAGTATTGATGGTGTACGGATATACACTACGTTGTTTGGTGCTTCTGTTTGACCTCTTAATAAGACTCGACTCCCACTTTTTCCTTCACTTGTTCAATAAAACTTCTTCTAGGTCGTCCCCTTTCCCGTTTGCCTTCAATTTTCCCTTCTTAAGTTGACTAAAAAAAGTTGTCGTGTCGCATCAAGTGGCCAATCATCTTTCCTCGCCTGTTTTCTATGTCTCTTAAGAGCTGTCTCCGCTCGCCAACAATTAATAAGACTTCCTCATTCGTTTTCCTTTCCGTCCAACTGATCTTCTCCATTCTCCTCCAGCACCACATTTCAAATGCCTCTAACCTTTCGCTGTCTCTCTGGGTCAAAGTCCACGTTTCACAGCAATTTACTGCCATACTCCAAGATTTACTAATTAATTAAAATTCCTTCCTTATACCATATCAATACATACATACACTCACGCCTTTTTCCCACGGGGGTAGGCAGTAAATATCGACCGCCACTTGCTACGACTCTTGCATATCTCTTTCGCTTCTTCCATATTCATACATCTTGTCATACACACGTGCCGGTTGCGAGTACTACGCACCTGAACATTTTGGAGGACCTCGCCGATAAGATCGGTGTACGTCCTTCTAGGGCGACCTCTCCCGACGCTGCCATTAACATTCCCCTTACAAATTCCATTTGTTAATCGTCTTTCATTCATTCTCTCAGCATGCCGAAATCTATTTATCGACCTGTATATCAATCCAAACAGAAATATCAACATTTGCAACACTACAAAAGAACGGGGTCATCTCGCGATTTTGTAAATATTTAAAGCCATTTCGAAATTTATTGCTAATTCGCTTAGTAAATTATGTTCACGCTTATTTTCAAGACGGGTGGGTAGCAGAGTAAGGTCGATGACATTCGGGGATTAGACTTTCACTTGAAGCATTGATTATCTTTCTTTGAATGCCTTCAAAAAAGAAGGAGATTGTCAATTCAGTTATATTATCATAAGAACTTCTTTTTTTCCATATTATGAACGTGGAGGGCTTAGAGGAAAACCAAAAAAAAAATGGATGAATTGTGTGAAGTCAGATATGAAGGAAAAGGGATTGAATGATGAGATGACGACTAACAGGGATGAATAAAAAGATAGAAGAAGATAGCAAGATAGCAAGTGTTATTGTGTTCCGGTTTGGACGAATCCTTATTCAGTTAGAGACTAGTGGTCCTAAGCGCGACTGTTTCGCAAGAGATCCTAAGTTTGAATCTCGGGTCGAGCTGTGTTAGTGTTGTTCACAGTAGCAGGACGAGTTTCGTGTCCGTCTAATGGCAATAGGCCATATTACATGGGACCTAAACATACCGGCGAAGATTGAGTGTATATGTACATTTGTACACCTCTGCCTAACCCTTCGGGGAATACAGGTTTGATGGTATGTTATGTTAATGATAACATATTCAGTGAAATTAATGTCATGACGACAACGCGCGATACCAAAAAATCAGCGCTGTGATTCTGCATTCCGCACGAGTCATAGCAGGCCGTTTCGCGTGGATGTGACGCATACTACCGCAATAGTTTTACTCCTATGTTCATATAAAAATGTATTTTGTGTGCGTCCTGTCTATGTGAATAAATTTATTTTCTTTCTTTCTTCTTTCTTATACCACTGACCCCCTAGACAATGTTACATTTCTATATCAAAAACGAAGTTAGATTAATCTGAAATGTATGGAATTGGCATAATCTTTCTATATGTCACGTGATGAAATTATGTCAAATCCATATATTTTTGACATCGAACGTCGTCTTCGATAATGAAGACGTGACATTGTCTAAACCCCCTGGGGGCCTAGTCAATGTCACATCGTTATTAAAAATAACGAAGTTAGATATCAGAAATGTATGGAATTGGCATAATCTTTCGATATGTCATGTGATGAAATTATGTCAAATCCATACATTTCGGACATCTAAGTTCGTCATCGATAATGAAGATGTGACATTATCTAGGGGCCCTGGTGTTGTTGACGTCTATAGGCGGAGGTTGTCGCTTACGACTCTCGCTGTCGCTCGACTGTCGTCTGATGGTCCGCGCAAGCACAGCTCAACTTCGTTCACCGATCTAAGTGGTAGCCATTTAACCACGAGCCCCCTTCTAAAGGAATATTCCGTTATTTACGTTAAACATGCGCGTCGTAATTCAAGTTATTATACTTCCGTGTGTCAGAGCAAATGTTAGTCATGCTCTTATCAATCAAGAATCAGTACTGATCTCTTTAACGAGATTAAATTTAAAGTACATAAGTAATTACTTATATATTTTAATTTAACATAACATAATACACCTACCGTCACTTCTGTATCAAAAAAAAAAAAAAAAACCCACATTTCACCGGTATGTTTAGGTCCCATGTAATAGGAACGAGCATATTGCCATTAACCGGGCACAAATCCAGCTTCCGAGCTGCTACTGAGAATTTTATAGAAAAACCCAATAACACTTTGCCCGACCTGAGCAACGCATCTGCAACTCCTTTGGTTTTGCAGATGTGCATGGGCGGCGATGACAACTTACCATCAGGTAGCTCGCCTGCTCGTTTGCAGAGTTCTGCCATAAAAAAAACCAATCTGGAAGGTGATGATTACATCCGATTCTCTAAAGAAAAAAGCGCTGTATTTGTATGACTCCTCGCTGAATAGGCTAAGCATTATGTTAGAGTCGCCAGTAACATCCCATTGTTCGACTCAAGGCAATAGCTGTTATTAAATTTACATATTACAAGCATTCGTTCTTCATCTTGGTGTAGAAATTAAAAAAAAAACATTCTACTGATGAAACTAGTATGAAATTGGCCATTTCTTAATTATCTTCATGCATTTTTCATGCAAAGTTTATAATTATTGACGTCACCTCAAAGACGTAAATAAAAAAATGTGAATGGCAAATTCACATCTCGTGCTCAAAAAGCGGAGGTAGCCTAATGGCTAGGGCGTCGGACTTGCGATCATATGGTTGCCGGCTCGAACCCCACCCATTGCACTACCGACGTGAACCCACTCGTAACACAAGCATTTAGCTTAGCACGAGGGGTTAACAAGAATACTAGTAATGTGTGACCCAAAAATTTAACCTGGCAGGTGGGACTCAGTGGATTAGTGGTCATAGTGTACGTAACCAGAAGACGCAGGTTCAAATCCTGCCCGCATTCAAATTTTTCCTACACTAAAATAATATTTCTTATTTTTTTGTGACTATACAAGGGAAATAAATGTTGTTATTTTTATATATAATTAAGTATAGCTCTCCGCCCACGGCTTCGCCCGCGTGGTTTCTCGGCTTTTCTGCATTTAAAAGGAATATTTTTTCCTGTTTTTGCAACATTTTTCATTTATGCTCTGCTCCTAGAATAGATTAATATTATTATACTTGTACATTAGTGAGTTATTACAATTCCAACATTAAATCATATATATAATGATAAACCAAATTAGCATGTAAGATTATTATTTGTTATTTAGAATGTTTTTATTGGAACAGCGTAAATAAAAATCCATTTGGTAAAAAACGTAATTACACTTAGCTTATAATTATTGTCTAAACTATTAAATCCAAAAATATTTGTACGCCACATGGCAAAACATAGTGAAACGAACTAAATACTGTAACATCTCACACATCACTGTAACCCTACCTATGTTTACAAATAAAGCATTCTGATTCTGATTCTGATTCTGATTCCTATTGGTCGTAGCGTGATGTTATATAGCCTATAATCTTCCTCGATAAATGCATTATCTAACACTGAAATAATTTTTCAAATTGGACAAGTAACTAGTTCTTGAGATTAGCGCGTTCTAGCAAACAAACAAACAAACTCTTCAGCTTTGTAATATTAGTATAGATATTAATAATGAGATGACGACTATCATTTACTTAACTAAAAAAATCTAACTTAAATTAGAATTCCTGCAAACGGAGTTAGTATATATGGTAATATTTTAACAAAAACATCGTGAGAATCACTATACAAAAATGTACAATGCTACCGATAATTAAGAACTTACAATACAAGGCTCACACGCTTGTTGTAATCAATTCGGAATTGTTAATAAAGCGATCTGTATGTTAAGCAAGTGTTGCTGAGGTTGGGAAATTGATGGGGCTGTAAGAGTTTGTATTCAAGTGTCAAGAATATGTATGTGTGAGCTATTTATTTAGGTAGGTACTAGCAAAGATAAAAATTCTTTAGTGAAAAAAAATTTTGAACCTGCATCCCTGCGGTTAACACCGTACGCTTTTTAGCCACTAAGCTACAGAGACCACTGCCTGTGATGTCGAATTTCTCTTCCGTATTTTACGTCATAAGGTGACGTCAGCAATTATTGAAGACATAATTACTATGTCTCAACCAACACGACTTACTTTACAGTTAGTTCAATGGCGAACGATGATGCCTTACCTTTTTACTAGTTATTTTTTATTATATTTTAGTATTAAAGTATTGCGAAATATCCACAAATATATGAAGATAATTAAAAAAAAAACCCTTAATAGAATGGATCGATAAACCGTAAGTTCCTATCTACGCCCATCCAAAGTCTGGCCTAATAAAAACCGCTTCGCAGAACAGCAAAATAATCGATGCTATAATATTGGTGACCCATCCAAAATCTAGCCGCATCAAGTGTAGCTTAACTTCCACGAAGTGGATCACTAAAAACGCTTAACAAAATAATGATGCGTTAAATTTGGTCACCCATCCAAAATATAGCCGCGGCAAGTGTAGCTTAACTTCCACGAAACTAATCTCTAAGAATAGCTTATCAAAACAACAAAATAATAGATCGATACGTTAAAATTTATCGCCCATCCAAAATATAGCCGCGGCAAGTGTAGCTTAACTTCCACGAAACTAATCTCTAAGAATAGCTTATCAAAACAGCAATATAATCGATCGAAGTGTTAAAATTTATCACCCATCCTAAATCTGGCCGCAGCAAGTGTAGCTTAACTTTCATAAAGCAGAGTAATAAAAATCGCTGAGCAAAAAGACACCTCGCTCGTGTCTAGTTGCATTCAAATGAACTTGATGCGCCTGACTACCTCTTGTATAAACAGTGATAAAATTTTTGTGGGGCAGGTAGCTTCAAATTGTTACATGGTTCCGTACATAAAATTCTTACGATGATGTTGTTTTTTGTGTTTCGAAATCGTTGCTTCTCTCTCTCATTTTTTCTCGGGCATAGAAGAAGAGAAAAAAACTAATTAAATTTCGCCGAAAACGACGCACAGTAATATTGAGCCATAGGCCAAAATATCAGTCACTCCAATAAAAAAAATGCATCTGAAAACACTGACAAGTGGCAATTAAGTGCCAACATCACTACATATTATAAAACAAAGTTCTCCGCCGCGTCTGTCTGTCTATCTGTTCGCGATAAACTCAAAAACTACTGCACCGATTTTCGTGCTGTTTTCATTAATGGATAGCGTGGTTCTCGAGGAAGGTTAATATGTACAATAAATACTGAGAAACCAAGCGGGTGAAGTGTGAAAGCTAATTATAAATAAAAGTAAATCAACAATAACAAAGTTAAAAACCTATATTAATAACGATTATATTAAGTTATTTTAGTGAAGGAAAAATACGACCGCGGGCAGGATTCGAACCTGCGTCTTCTGGTTAA
The DNA here is from genome assembly GCA_958496365.1 of Subacronicta megacephala. NCBI lineage: Eukaryota > Metazoa > Arthropoda > Insecta > Lepidoptera > Noctuidae > Subacronicta > Subacronicta megacephala. The sequence goes on along the minus strand of OY292541.1, from coordinate 6,875,468 downwards.
GTACACCAGACGCTATGACCGCTAAGCACCGCGACCCCCCTATGCTTTATTATATTTTATTATTTATGCTATATTTTATTGTTTATGCTTAGCGGTCATAGCGTCTGGTGTACTTAACCAGAAGACGCAGGTTCGAATCTTGCCCGCGGTCGTATTTTTCCTTTACTAAAATAACTTAGTAATCTTTGCATGGAAAATGCCTAAAAAATACAAAAAGATAACGATTATATTGTCTAAGTTGCATTACAAATACATATTGTCACGTACACGAACACCGAGCCCCGAGCCCCGAAAAAACTAACATGTCTTCTGTTAGTCACAGCCAATCTTTTTAGAAGCTAGAATGTATAGATTCAACAACGATCATTCAAAGGTAGAAAACTCAAATTTGAGTTAAGCTCGCCTTTGTACATTGTTTGTTTTGTAATTATTTTAATGTATTATTTTTTCTGTGTACAATAAAGAATAGAGGAAAGGAACAAAGCTATTTCACAATTCTTTAAAGCGTACAGATAGTAGCGTCACTGCAATTTCTTCTATTTCGCAAATTGAAAGTAGGGTGTAAAATAGAGAATTCAGCCAAAATTGTCAATTTTTACTAAAAACTAAAGTTTTAGGACTCCATTGTAAATAAGGTATTGTTAATGTCGCAATTGTTACATCCTAGAACGTGTTATAGACTAACAATTTGCGAAAAACTATCAAAAAATTGTATTTGGCGCCCAAGGCGTAATGAACCACCTAACACAGTTTCTAATAAAACTTGAGACACTGCCCAAAACTTATGCGTATTTAGCTAACTCATCCATACGTCACGTAACATCATCAACCCATTACATTGTCCCACTGCTGGGCACGGGTCTTCTCTCAGTACGAGAGGGATTAGGCTATAGTCCACCACGCTAGCCTGCGGGTTGGCAGACTTCACACACCGTCGAGAAAATCTCTCAAGCATACAGGTTTCCTCACGATATTTTCCTTCACCGTTTAAGCGCGTGATAATTAATTATTAATACGCACATAACTTCGAAAATTCGGAGGTGCGCCCCTTGGATTCGAACTCGATTTGATAGTCCAATGGTCATATCACTAGGGTCATACATATACACGTTACATAATGCAACGAATCAACGATGAAGCATTACAATTATTATCATAACTTGTAGTACAAATTCACGATTTCATAACTGTCTTACGGAACCCCAAAACATGTGGTCCAATGGCGCGTACGCTTGAATTTAGAACGCGACCAGTCAAGCGACGCGCGCGCATCTATACGTACTTGCAATGTTCAATAATGAGTGATTAAACGAACTTACCTGTAAGTGAAGTTCAATCATCATTATATGAAGACACTGTCCTTTAATGATTGACCATTATGTAGTATCCTCTATTTTCATCCACTGACGCACGATTTCAAAGCAATGCAGAAAAAACGCTTGGTTTTGTATGTATTATCTGTGTGAATCTGCTGTCACTGTCACGTCACGGACTGTCACCTGGAAGTCATTCTATTGAAAGCTACAGTTTTTACAATTTTATATCGGGAACACAAGCATAGGTTCTTTCGAATGGGCATGGGTGGGTTGCTCCAATCATTAAAGGACAGTGTCTTCATATAATGATGATTGAACTTCACTTACAGGTAAGTTCGTTTAATCACTCATTATACATCAGACAGTCCTTTAACCTTTTGAACGCCAGAGTATAAACGTATCGCCGTACCCCTGACGCCAGGCCACTTTTTCTGTCAAATTACACAAGGTAGTGAAAACACACTAAAGTAATGATTAAATTGTTTATTTCATAAAATGGGCGACGTATATTTTGTCATATATTTGTGACGTTGGCGTTCAGGGTAAGATTTCGTTTGTCACATATATGTGACAATGGCGTTCAAAAGGTTAATGATTGACCATTATGTAGATGTTTAAAGCTTCACTAAAATTGTAATAAAATGTGTAAAAATAAATACATTATTATGTTAATGGAAATTCAGTTTCATTACTTTAAATTATAAGATTATTAACTATATTTCACTGTGTATTTGAATACTACAGGTTCTTTTATTTTTAGTATAATTATAACTTATTCAGTCTTATTTCGGTTTTAATTTATTAATTTATATATATATATATTTATTTATTTATTTTTTATTTTTTTTTTTTTATCACATTACTATGTTATAATATATTTTTATAGTAATGTAGAGCCAAAGGGCTAATCATTTCCTATTCCAACCTTTTACTCTGTGTCTGACTTAGCAATATGGAGTTGAGCAAGGAATTTTTTACAAAATCTTGAGTGAGCCTTCATTGAGTAGGTGCTTACTGCTCTTGTAAAATTAAATTTATTTAATACAGCATAATTATTTCTGCGCAGTTAAAGTTGAAGTCAGTTAAGGTTGCAGATCTTTGAATTTATCGTTCTGATTAACTTTCGGCATCTGTGATTGCAGGACTAGTAGGTACTGTAAGTATTGAATAAGAAGGCTTTTTAAGTTCTGTAAATAGTTTTAATGCTATCTCTATGCTCCCTTGTTCTATGCCTATTCGATGCCTGCAGATAAACTACGACCTTCTAAGATAAATCTTAGGCTTATCTTGATGGAAAGAGATAGTTTAATTTGGAATTTTATAAATTTGATTTATGATTGGTTAAGATAAACTAGATATACTAGGTATTGAGGATTGAGTAATGAGCTAGTACGTAAGTAAGAATATTTAGTAAGATTTATTAAACAGATATTTTATTATAGTTACTATTTTCTTTGTCCTAGGTTCAAATTATTATTAGAAAAGGCTATTCCTAGCTTTAAGGAGCCACATAAACATACCATCAAAGTCACATTCAGTTATTGTTGGTCTAGTAATTTAATCTAATATGGGTATTAAACTAACACCTCTCTCATGTCTCAAAGAATCTTTAACTTATGAATATCAGAATTTGTATGGAGATACTTATAAGTACATATTTAAGGAATCAGTGTGAGCACACCTTTAGCTTAATAAGCTTTTTGTTTTTTTTTTTTTGAAACAAAGGGCAAGAAGATATAATTTTAAGAATAGGATCAATCTTGCTTGAATTATAGGACTCACACTAAACCGTAACGGGTGATTAGGATTGTTTTAGTTATGAAATTCATTATAATAGCTGTTAAGGTCATGATTCCTCTCATGAATACTAGCATTCGGAGCGCTAACGCATCCGGTTGCGAACTCTTTGAACACGAGATGTTATTTTACTGAGAAACAATCATAGCTTGTGAGACAAGCATTGACATAAATGAGTATTGGGTACTAGGATTGAACAATCCAATATGGCACTCATACAATTAATTTCAGGTACATTAAGGGAAATTGCTGAGAAGGCCTAAAAAGAAAAATGGCCCGTAGTTTGTAAAAGTATCTATTGTATGAGCTTCTTCCATGTCACCTTATATTTTAAGCATTTAAATTTCAAATAATTTTGGTTGTAATCATATAAAATCTATTATTATTTCTGATTCTTTTTATTTATATTTAATTTTTATATTAGGCATAAGTAATCTTTACAAGTTATTCCTAATTAAGTTAAACTTTGCAGCTAATGTGTTAAGTAAATATTTAATTATTTATATTTTCACATTTCCATACCATATACAATTCTATTGCCATTGGTACTTATTAAGGAATTGATTGGAGAATATAGAAATGGTCACCAGTGATTCTACATAAATCAGAACTATACATTGTGTAAAATGTAATGTTATCATTAATAATATTATTATCATAATTCATATTTATGATTTTAATTTTAATATTTAATTTCCCAATATTACCTATATCTCTTGAGTTCCTATACCTATTAAATTACCTTATTTACTTTTCTAGCATAATATGCTAGAAAAATAATTATAATTCATTAATATTATTAATTATATTTAAATATTATAAAATTAATTAATTCTAATTAATTAGTAAGATTGTAATGTTAGCATTCCAATCCAAAGGTTACATTCTATAATAGGTATCATTGATATAATAAAGGGAAATGGTGTTTTTAACATTTGCTACAGATTCATAAATCTAAGTATATTGATTTTCTGTTATATTAAGTACTATGGTTCAATTTCATATTATATGGGACCTAAACATGCCAGTGAACTGACACTGGCACACCTCTGCCAACCCTTCAGGGAATACAGGCATATATATTATGTATGTATGTAGGCGGGTATGTTGTTTTAAGCTCTGAATATAGAGACTTTTTATAATCACTGTGACATGTAATGTAGGAACAGTTCCTCAAAGACTTAGAACCTCTAATCAATTACAATGATTAGGTATATAAGAGGTTAGGAAACTTAAATCCTTACCGAGTTGTTTGTCAGTGTAAGAACTGTTTTTGTAAATGTCAATTAAATAATTTAAATTATGATTTCTCTTTTGTGCAGAAATTAGTACATATTGTTTTGAATTAAATATAAACCTGTAAATTAGTCATTTCATGGTGTATAAGGCAATTTTCTGGTTACTTTACAGCACTGGCACAATTGCACTGGTAAGTTGAATTAACTATGTATCTAGATAAGGTGTTAATTTTTAGCCTTAGGATCTCAGAATAGTACAATTTGTTTTAGAATTAAGTGAAGATGTAGTTGTACAATAGATTAGCAGAAGCTAAACTATTAAATTTATTTTAGTTCTAAATATAATGCATCTGTATATCCTGTGATAGGTACTTCCTATTATTGAAATAAAACTACTTTTTACGGATTTTATCGCGTTATTTCGTTATTCTGCGTGACCGGCATAAATAATAATCAACAAAATGTAGGGTAGCTGTTGATAATTTTGACATTAGGACGACCAACACCTCAGTCCACCCGTGACCATGGATGCTGTAAAGGATCCGAAACGTCGGGAATTTAAAATAATCAATATAACGCGATAAAATCCGTAAAAAGTAGTTTTATTTCAATGTCTGATATTCGCGTAAGTGTTAGAAACCAGTATACTTCCTATTATCTTTGATTATTACCATAATGCAGACATACTTTTCATGCAAGTTATAAGATAAGTTTCTGCAGTGGTATTTAAAACATAAGCATATTATTTAAAATATTCTTATATAATACGCTGGGTAAGTAATTGACTCAACATAATCAGTACTCTAATGTTAAGAGTATTCTGGTTGCTTACTACAATGCCCTGAGATCCTCATCCTTATGGATTCAGATATAATAACCCGCTGTAACAAATTTTGATTTCCTTTGCTTTTTCTTCTTCCTGAGGAGCTAGGTAGGTACCAGATGCTTGTTGTAGCCAAACTGGTTTTTAACAAAATGATAGATATATCATTTTCCTTGTCCCAATACAATGGTAGAAGGTCTTCAGTGATTTTCTGTTGGTTATAATAAAATATTTATGTTATACCTGCCAGTATGTCTGTGATGACACTGATCACTGATTGTTGAAGTAGTTATGCTCTCCGGCAACCACTTGGATCTGCTACTGGTACTGCTGCTACAGACTACCTTCTCTCATTGTTGCAGCTTGCTTCAGAGATGTCATTTGATGTGCCTGCTGCAATTCTAGTTAGTATAGCATTCGGTAGACTTAAGTTTATGGTATTACCTTCTGACTTATGTGTCCTACAGATTTAGCCATTATAGAGAATTTTTCAGAGAGGTTATCTCCCAATATATATTAGTAACAAAATTACCAACAATATTTTCCAGTGTTGTACAATACTACTAGAAGTGTCTAAGATTAATTATGTTGCCTCTTCTGTTAACACTCTTTCAGTTGTATGCAATAGTATGCATGTCCAGCATAGGTTAGGTAAATCAATGGTAAAATCAATCCTCATAGTTGATGCACATTCCATGACCAAACAAGATACAAAATAGTTTATGGAGATAAGTAGTTAATTGGGTGATTAACATTGTTACCGTATAATGACTGATAGAAGAATGTGTTGTCCTTCTTGTCAATACACCTCTGTGAGATATTTTCCTGCCTCGTGACCATCTCACTATTTAGAGTAGGTTGCCCTTATGGCACCACACTGTTGACCTATTTCCTGGTCATTTGTTCAGGTTTGTAACATTATTGTATGTACCAGGCACTTTTAGAACATTCTTATGCAATATTTTTTCCACATCTGAAAAATAAAACTATTTCCTACTTACATACCTTATTATCCCTGGCCTGGTGTACTCCCCCCCCCATTTTTTCTCCTTCTTTACATTGTAATGGCACGAAATTAGAACACTTCTTGAGTAGTGTGCACCTTGTTGCATCAAAATATTGCCATCGAATGGTCCCCCAGTACCAGTCCTAGGCAGTGAACAACGCCGTGAATGACCCCAAAGTGTCAATCCTTGGCGTGTTAATGTCTTCGAACAACCCCACAGTGTTGATCCTAGACATGGTAACGACCATTAAACGAACCCACAGTTTCGATCTTAGGTCTGATTGTTTATTTCGTGCATTTTGAATCAATAGCAACTGTGTTGCATGTTCCATGTAGGAGGTTATCATCTACCTCAATAAGTATCTTGGATCCTGCAAAAAACCTCTTCTTTGGTGATACTAGGTAAGTATCTGTATAATAAATCACCACTGAAGTAAGGAACAGTCTTCTTTGGAGGGCGAGTGTAACGATATTTTATTAATTTACGTTGTCGTATCTTCAATCCTTGAAAACTTCTTCAAAATATACACATCACTATTACTTTGCATTGAGGCATTATTGTTAATGCCTTTTATTGCTTATTTTAGTCGTAAAAACATTTTAAATCCTGTAAGAAAAGTTTTTACGGTGTGCGTCGTTGCACGAAAAAAAGGAATGACTTCCAGGTGACAGTCCGTGACGTGACAGTGACAGCAGATTCACACAGATAATACATACAAAACCAAGCGTTTTTTCTGCATTGCTTTGAAATCGTGCGTCAGTGGATGAAAATAGAGGATACTACATAATGGTCAATCATTAAAGGACTGTCTGATGTATAATATTGTAGTGTAGGTGCGTTGTGCGGTGTTAAATTATTATGTGATATCAGATAGTATAAGTAGTTGCAGTGCCTGCTGGTATATGTCTACATGCCAGCATGAATGGGTCGGCACGGCCGGGGAACTACTACCCACAGAATATCGACGTCAAGTAGCAGTATGTATACTGCTGCGTTTCCTCCTCAGTCCCCTTTCTTCTCCTTTATTCTTTTCTCTCCCTTTTCCTTGGCTCGGCAACACATCTGCAACTCTTTTGGTATTGCAGATGTCCATGGGCGGCGATGACTACTTACCATCAGGTAGCTCGCCTGCTCGTTTGCTGAGAAATCCCATAAAAAACAACGTTTTGTCGTGGAACTCAATATAACTGGTTTACTACTCTAAATCTAGCAGGTTGATACCTAATTGTTAATATGGCGTTGATTGTCATCTCTTTTATACAAGTTTGGTCAGAGAAGTGACGTCCAAAGACAAAATTAAGATAGCTTTTATCGAGGGGCATTCGAATCACCCGCATGTATGTTCCGCTTCTTGTTCTTAATCCCTATTTATTTCCTGTAATTCGCATTCGATTTTTTTTTGTCTTGTTTAGCAATGTGGGTCGCACATTTCTAGTATTTTTGTTAACCCCTCGTACTAAGCTAAATGCTTGTGTTACGGGAAGGTTCACGTCGGTAGTGCAACGGGTGGGTTTCGAACCGGCAACCACATGAGCGCAAGTCCGACGCCCTAGCCAGTAGGCTACCGCCCCGCTGCGAATAATAATATTTGTGTTATTTTTTTACATACATGCATACCATCAATTACTACAAAGCAAAATAAACTCTTCAGTTGAAAGAGAAAAAAAAACAAAATTAATGTTTTTGTATTTTTTATGCATTTTTCTTCCTGAGACTATAAAGTTATTTAAGTGTAATTCTATACATATAATTAAGTTGTAACAAGCCGATGTCTGTACATGATGAAATGATGAGATTTTCTATTAAATTCTCAGTAGCAGCTCAGAGTCTGCATTTGTGCCCGGTTAATGGCAATAGGCTCGCCTAAACTTACCGGCGAGTTGTCTACTAGTACACCTCTGCCTAACCCTTCGGGGAATACAGGCGTGATGATATGGTTAACTAAAGTATACATCAATCGATTCCGGGTATTTCCAATACCTGTCATCTTTTGTTTAAACAATACAAATAAACTTGCGTTTCTTATTGTTAGTCATTCAAGGGCGCTGGGTCAAACTTTGACCCTCACCTCTGTGACGCATACTTAAGTAAAATGTACGAAGTCATTATTTATAAGCACAACATACTATCACGCCTGTATTTCCGAAGGGTAAGACAGAGGCAGAGTAGTGCAGTGATAGCCTTGTGATATGACCGTAGGACTGCCATGTCAAAGGTCTCGAGTTCGAATCCAAGGCACGCACCTCTGACTTTTCGAAGTCATGTACGTATTAATACTTAATTATCACGCACTTAAACGGTGAAGGAAAACATCGTGAGGAAACCTGCATGCTTGAGAGATTTTCTCGATGGCGTGTGAAGTCTGCCAACCCGCAGTAGGCTAGCGTGGTGGACTATAGCCTAATCCCTCTCGTACTGAGAGAAGACCCGTGCCCAGCAGTGGGACAATGTAATGGGTTGATGATGAAGACGTACGTCGGCGTACTTAATCTACACGCAAAATTCCAAAGTAAAAACGCACAAAAGCTGCTAGTTACTTAGAATTTCGTAGAAAAACTCAACACGACTGCCTCGTTGGTCTAGTGGTCCCGTGACTGCTACGCAAGAGGTCTTGGGTTCGATCCCCAGGTCGAGCAAAGTGTTATTGAGTTTTGCTATGAAATTCTCAGTAGCAGCTCGGAGTCTGGATTTGTGCCCGGTGAATGGCAATAGGCTCGCCCCCTATTACATGGGACCCAAACATACCGGCGAACTGTGGGTGTACATTAAGTACACCTCTGCCTAACCCTTCGGGGAATACAGGCGTGATGGTATGTTAATGTTATATGTTAAACTCAATAACACTTTGCCCGACCTGGAAAAATAACCTCTAGCATAGGTTCGCGGTAAGCACCAATACTAATGAGCAGGTCTTAGAGATAATCGGCATATAATGTTTGAAGAAGTTTGAAGTTTGAAGCGGCGGTAGCCTAATGGCTAGGGCGTTGTATTTGCGATCATGTGGTTGCCGGTTCGAAGCCCACCCATTGCACCGATGTGAACCCACTCGTAACACAAGCATTTAGCTTAGCACGAGGGGTTAACAAGAATACTAGTAATGTGCGACCCACATAGCTAGTTAGCTTTTTTTATTCAAAAGTACCTATAATGTTCCAACTGCTGGGTCACAGGCCTCCTCTCGTTGGGAAGGAGTGGAACGTAATCCACCACGCGGGCCCAGTACTAGTTGAAAGATGTCACATATCTTCGAATGTTTGGTTCTAGGATATGCCGATGTTTTTGCTTCCCCCTTTTGCGGAGCAGTGATGATGAAATAATTTACACAGAGTAAAGTGCCTGTCTGGGCTCGAACATACGACCTTACAATTCGTAAGTCATGCCCGTTACTACTAAGCCACCATTGGACCCGAGATCATCATCATCACCGTCAACCCATTACATTGTCCCACTGCTGGGCACGGGTCTCCTCTCAGAACGAGAGGGATAAGGCTGTAGTCCACCACGCTAGCCTACTGCGGTTGGCAGACTTCACACGCCGTCAAGAAAATCTATCAGGCATGCAGGTTTCCTCACGATGTTTTCCTTCACCGCGTGATAATTAATTATTAATACGCACATGACTTTGAAAAGACAGAGGTGCGACTCGAGACCTTTGACTTGGTAGTCAAATGGTCATATCACAAAGCTATCACTGCAATTCATACACTGCACCCGAGATAATACGTATTTATTGTTAAAAAATGGGGTCATTACGACACTATTCATAGAACTGCAAATATAATTATACTGCTAAAATAAATAGGATATTCTTATAATTTTCAATAGCCAATTCATAGGTTGGTAGGTCTTTGGCAGAACAATCGGTTATTGTCAAAGACTATAATGACCTAATGAATGATGATTTGAAAATTTATAGAAATCGTAATAGCTTGGTGTCAATTTTAACGATAAATTACAGTTTGTTCGAAATAACTCTATTCGTCTGAAGTTAGGCGAACTACCGCGCTAATAAAATAGCTTATTTTTTATACATAAATATTGAAATAAGTAAAGAATATTAAACTTTTTTCTATTCTCCATAATAATGTGAAACATATAAAACGTTGATGGTCTTTACATCGACTCTTTCACAAAGAAATGAATTTTCTAATTAAAGAAAATTTCTAGTGAAAGAAAAATTCGATCTCAGGCAGGGTTTGAACCGGCGTCTCTCTGGTTAAGTACACCAGACGCTTTGCCAACTAAGCTACCGAGACCACTGCCTGTGATGTCGAATTTCTCTTCCACCTTCTACGTCTTGAGGCGACGTCGGCACCATCTATCGACTTTTTGTTTTAAAAACTTGCGGACAACTTCAGACAAGCTTAGTTATTCTTTAACAAACTGTATGACTACGATGAAATATATATTTAGTAGTATCTCGCTAGTATGTCTTCATGCCTGAATGGGTTAGCATGACCGGGGAATTACTATCCTCCCACAGAATATCGACGCCAAGTCAAGACTCCTATACTCCTGTCTATGCATACTGTAACGCTTCGTACGGGGAGTGTGGAGCTCTGAAGGCCCAATTCCTCCCTCAGTCCCCTTCCTTGCCCCTTTCTCCTTACCCTCCCTTTTCCTTAAATAGGCTCGTCAACGCATCTGCAACTCCTTTGGTTTTGCAGATGTCAATGGGCGGCGATGACTACTTACCATCAGGTAGCTCATACCATCACGCCTGTATTCCCCGAAGGGTTAGGCAGAGGTGTACTTAATGTACACCCACAGTTCGCCGGTATGTTTGGGTCCCATGTAATAGGGGGCGAGCCTATTGCCATTCACCGGGCACAAATCCAGACTCCGAGCTGCTACTGAGAATTTCATAGCAAAACTCAATAACACTTTGCTCGACCTGGGGATCGAACCCAAGACCTCTAGCGTAGCAGTCGCGATTGGGACCACTAGACCAACGAGGCAGTCTCAGGTCAGGTAGCTCGCCTACTCGTTTGCCGTGTTATCCCATAGAAAAATATATTTATGTTATAAATATGTGATAAATGACTGCCTCGTTAGTCTAGTGGTCCCAAGCGCGACTGCTACGCTAGAGCTCCTGGGTTCGATTCCGAGGTCGAGCAAAGTGTTATTGGGTTTTTCTATGAAATTCCCAGTAGCAGCTCGGAGTCTGGATTTGTGCCCGGTTAATGGCAATAGGCTCGCCCCCTATTACATGGGACCTAAACATACCGACGAAATGTGGGTGTACATTAGTACACCTCTGCCTAACCCTTCGGGGAATACAGGCGTGATGGTATGTTATGTTATGTTATATTATCTACGATTGCATTGCTATCACTTGCAAGTTGCACTAAAAACAAATTTGTGGTGTAACTTACGAAAGCGGACCTTGTATACTCAGGAATAGCGCAATAGGCTGCGTATTTACAAACGCTGCTTATAATTAAAACGTTAATTACTTTCCAAGTCCGGTCCTATAGGATTCATGTTTCCCGGTTTTGTAATTATGTGACGTGGTGCTTATATTGAGCTGGATTGTGGTTGCCAAGGGTTTGTGGCATGGTATTACAATAAGCGAGTTCTCGAGTGGAGACAACGTCTAGGCAAGCGTAGTGTTGTGCCCGCCGGCCAGGTGGAGTGACGACTTGCGGAAGGCAGCTGGCAGTGACTGGATGAGGAAAGCCGAAGATCGGGCTCTGTGGCGTTCACTAGGAGAGGCCTATGTCCAGCAGTGGACGAGGCTGATGATGATGATGATGATGATAAATATAGGCTCATTAGTCTGGTGGTTGTAAGTGCAACTGCTACGATAGTGGTCCTAGGTTTGAGCAAAGTTATCGTTTTCTATAAAATTATTAGTAGCACTATACTGGTTTTGTTTAGCTTGATGTGTAGCCGTGCGAACCTACAAATAGACTGATCACTACATTAAGTGCAGCTTTTCTTGGAAATCGAATAAATTAAAATCGAAAATCGATCGAAAAATTTATTGATTTTATCGAAAAAAATGCGTTTGTTGCACATTTAAACAACACTACAATAGGTGGATTAAACTGAGTATAACTTGTCTTATAGAAGCCACAAAGTACTCTCTTATTAATAACAAAGTATTAATTAAAAATAAACTTATTATATTAATAATAAGCGTGGTTATTAGCCACGAGCCATATATACAAGCAAGTTTATTACTACTTTTCTATATGGCTCCATGCGACACGAACACAATATACCCGCCATGACTATAAAGCCCCAAAAAACTAAAAAGCGTAAAGATAATTTCATCTTACGTCGATAATCTCTGCGCAGACTTGCCATGAGACCTTTAAAACTGTTGGAATAAAGGTCAAAATCGCTTGGTATAGTGCAAAAACTGGTACCAACAACTTTCACATGGTATGTTTGCGTAATGTGACATAACATAACACAATTATGTTATACGACTTTGTACTTAAAGTAGGTCATTATATTTATTATGTACTTATAACTAAATTATTGTTACTAGTGGTCGTCCGGTGGTCGAAATTTGACCACAATATTTGTCTGCATTCCGACCTTTTCTGTATGAACTTTAATTATGCAAAATCTCACACATTTCCGTGCGCGCAATGTGCTTAGAAAAGGGTACAAGGTTTAATCTTCACATATTAATATACAGATTATTCATTAATCCATTTACTGCTAGGAACTGACAGACAGAACAGACTGCAAGGGGTTAGGCTAAAGTTCAAGCACTGTCTTAGTGTGGGTTAGCGAACTCTACACTCCGTGGAAAAAATTTCGCTGGCATACTGGTTTACCCATAAGTTTTCCTTAACTGTTTAAGCATTTGCATATGATTTAGATTGGATTTTTTTAATAGCAATGATCACTCATGGTTGAAATAAGGACCTGTGGTTGAAACTGTTGTCTAAATTCCGTAACAATATAGAGTCTTTTACAGGTCAATATTTAAAATGGTAAAAAGGTATAGTAGTACATTTTTTATCAGCCTGGTTGATCTTACTGCTGGGCAAAGGCCTCCCTACCTTCCTTCCATTCCTCACGGTTTTAAGCTGTTACGGCCCAATCTCTAAATAGGAGTCCAGTTCATCCCGCCATCTTCGCCTGGGCCTCCCGCGTCGTCTAACGCCTTGTGGGCTCCACCCTGTGGCAAGTCTAGCCCACAAGTCCTTGGATATACGGCATACATGTCCGGCCCAGTTCCACTTCAGAGTAGCGGCTTTCTGGCCAACGTCAGCGATTTGTGTTTTGGAGCGCGCTTCTTGTTTTAGATAGGTCGTCAATTAGAAATGCGGAAGAAACGCCGAGATAAACTCAGATAATTATGATCTCTTTCAAAATCTAGACGTGGAGATGTCCAGATTAGTTTGTGTCAGCAAACACAAACTGCATGTTGCTCCTCATTAAGAGGGGACTCTAGTCCTAAGGAATTTGAAAAATAAGTATTTGAAGAAACTATTGCCGTCGCGCTGCACCTCCATTCCCTTCCTGTACAGTGCGAAAAGGACAACTGCAGCTTAGGATGATTTTACCTACAAAAAGTTTGACCAAAAGACGTTTCGTATTCTGCTGTTTTCTTCTTCAAAAGTGGATGGATCTAAACAATTTAAAAAATTATGTCTATGCTTCTATTATTTAATTTTTTGTTAAAACCTTTTCAAAATTGTCTGATAGTCGCCTGAACATGACGGTAAAAACGGGTTTTTTTTTCGAGTTTTTGAATTGTCATATTTTTTTGTGATTTTTTTTTTTTGGAAAAAAATAAATAATAGGGGCCCGTATGAATTAGATCTAGATTTTTTGGAAAAATATCATTGCTCTAGAGCCATTATCTACGAAGAAAACAGCAGAATGCGTTTGTATGGAGAAAGGCTCAATAGAGTACCCTCTTAAAAAGCCCAATAAGTTTCTTTTTTCATTGGCTCTCCAACAATAGTTAACACTTGAACAATTACAAAAAAACGAGCTTTAGTATCAAGCCAAGTGTTACAATCTCTTACATGCAAAGGTTCTAGTTGGGAATCGAACACATGTCCTCACCCTCATAATCTGCTCTTGTGACCAATATGATAATATAATTATGTACACATGTATACGGAAATACAAATCACATACAAAAACGTTTCATACAATTATGTTATGTATGATTACGTATGTATTAACATTGTTTGAGGGCCATACATACGTTTTTATCCGATGATGACGACTGATGTTTTATCTTGTTTCCAAGGTAAATTATTATTAATTTAGGAAATCAAATGCTAATTACACTAATGATTTTTGACACTTGTGCAAAATTGCAAGACTCATGGTCGTAATTTCGTAAAATTGTACAGGTATTTTTTTAAATTCTTGGTGAAGTTTGGCAGATGACAGTTGCGCGAAATTCGAATGTCGAAATTGTGGTCTAAATTCCATAATCTGTGGTCGAAAATGTTCTCGAAATACTGTAAAATTATACAGGTTGATTTCTTTAAATGATTTGGTACTTGGTTGACATTAGGACTATTGGTCGAAATTTCGTATGATTATACAGAATGGCTTTTTATATTGTTAGTAAAACTTCGTCTACTACATCTACCGAGGTTTTTATGATAGGTAAGTCAAAGCGGTATGCTAAGATTTTATCTAAAGGAAATCTGTAGTGTCTGCCTACCCCAATAGAAGATAGCCGTGAATATATCTAGGTATAATGAATGTTATTTATTTTTTTATCTATCCTTAATTAAACCAAATAAAAACTACCATAGAGTCATATTAAAAAGTTAATCATCTTTTAATTGTTTACTACTAAACCATTATAGTTATTGTTAATGACAATTACGTAATATTACCAAATGATCTCACAAAGGTATTCTTAGAAAGTTAAGCACACAAAGTGAATAGATTTCAGAATATTAATGTCGGTGAAAGTCAAAATGCGTATGTTCTTATGGGTGTGTGAAACTTATGGGCCAATAGGAGGAGGTCTAATGGTTCTCGCTCAGTTTGCCCGCGAAATTTGAAACTGGAAGCACTGTAGTGCCCCCGCCAAGACAAGTCGAAGAAAGCAAAGCGATGCTACCTATTTTTTCTAGAAGACTTTGGTCGTAATTTCGAACCTTTTTGAGTTATTCTTTTTGGTCGTCAGACTTGTAGAAAACAACAGTGATGATCTCTTCTGCAGACGACAGAGGTCAAGCCCTATCTTTGGCTCTGTTCAACTAATTGAGATATAAGTACGGTGGCCAGGCCATCAAGTAACCACGAAATGTCAAATCATCTCAGTTGATTTTGAACTTAATCGTCAACATTCTAAGGTTTAAAATCAATTGGTGAAATTTGACAGTTTTGTACAACTTGATGTGCTGGCTGGCGACTGTACGTATTCCTCCCAACAGTGTTTTTTTCTGTAGTAGAGTGTCTCGTTGGCATGTCAAGGGGTAGTACTTGAACACTTCCACAGAATATCGACTTTAAGTAAGAGTATGCATACTGTTGCGTTTTGTACGGAGCGCCGGAGGCCCAATTCTGCTTTCTCCTTCTCTCCTTCCTCTCCCTGTTCCTTAAATAGGCTCGGCAATGCATCTGCAACTCCTTTGGTATTGCAGATGTCCATGGGCAGTGACGACTACTGAGTTATCCCATAAAAAAAATATACTTTTTATTTGTTATATACTCACTGGTTTTTTTAAACATCTTCCTTGTACAAAAACGCATTTTTTACAATTTAATAGTAGTGTATACATATTCTTATGTCATAGAAGGTCACAAAGTTCACGTAACGTCACGTAATTATAATTAATTCATAGATTATTATGGTTTTTCTCATTTCAAAGTCGTTGTCGAAGTCCATTTCAGACACGCAAGTGAATAAAATACCTGCATGCTATATAAGATAGTACATATTGACTTGATTAAGATTTGTTTTAAAACTAAATTTAATATACAATGTGTAACCGAGCAAGAAAGACGTAATACGTCAAAATACCTGCATGCTATATACGATAGTACATATTGCCTTGATTAAAATTTTGTTTTAATACTAAATTTAATATACAATGTGTAACCGAGCAAGAAAGACGATTGACCACTTTGGCGACCACTTTTTTACGTCAATTTAGAAGACACAATTGAAGGAAACGAGGAAGGGTAAGACCTAGAAGAAGTTTTATTGAACAAGTGAAGGAAAAAGTGGGAATCGAGTCGTATCAAGAAGTCAAACAGAAGGTGGAGAATAGAGAACAGTGGCGATTGCTCCACCGACAAGAGTTGAGCTCTTAAATGAGAGAAAGAGAACCGAGCAAGACCTGGAAATAGTTTTTTCAGAATCGACGTTGAATCGATTAAAGTGGTTTTAATAATAATGATTATACCAGAGATGTTATACTAGGGTAATTTTTCGATAATCCTATCATTGAATAATTAGTTATCGCATATTACGATACCATTAGGCACCTTATTAGTCAAATAGATTAATTATTAGCTACTCAATCTATTAATGATACTTGCGTAATGGCGAAGTGTGTCGCCTCGCTATTACGCGTCCTTATTATTTGATTAATACCTGGTAAACTATTACTCTATATTCGCTTATCATAATACAAATATCTGTGGCTTGTATCATAATACCTATCCCTACCTATATAAGATCGTTAAGTATATAATTGCTTGACATTTAGTTAGCATTTTGATCTGTAAATCCGAAATCTCCTGCGATAACGATTTTTAAGCAAAAGTTTTGATACACAGTCATGAATAAGTTATTGTTGATGTCACAATTTCTACTGCCATGTACCTAGAATGTGTTATAGCCGAATAATTAGCAAAAAAAAAACAAGAAAAATAATTAAGTTTGTGCCCAAGGCTGGCTGACGCTTTTTATAAGTGTCAATTTTCCCCGAAGCATCCGAAAATCCGTGACCCCTTATCCATCAGTTGGTCTAGTTATGGAAAACTGAACCCTATTTCAAACAAGTAAAACTTAATTCAAACGCAATAATAAATTGACTGATGGATCAGTGAATTTCACAGAAAAACCCAATAATACTTAGCTCGATCTGGGAATCAAATCCAAGACCTCTAGCATAGCAGTCACTTAATACCTTAGACTAATATATGAAGCCGTCCATATAATTAAATAAAAAATTATATAACTTATAGACTGCTCCATAAAAACGTAATTAATTAATCATTCAAAGTTAATTAAAGTAAATTCAATACGCGTTTAACCTTTTAAATCTAGATACTTGTCAAGCCGCCATCTTGGATTCGTCAAAAAACCACAATTTATTCTTAGCTCACCTTGATTGGTTGTCAGTTCAGTAATCAATGGTCATTATTTATTGATATAGATCATTGTATGTTATGTCTGTTTGTACGTAATACTAAGTATACTACTTTAAGCGTCGGCGTCGACGCCCTAGCCATTAAAAAAGGCTACCGCCGCTTCAATGGAGTGGTCATTATATGTTTCACATTTCTGATTATTACATACAAACATATTGTCACGCCTGTCTCCCATGGGGGTAAGCAGAGACAATAGATTTCCACTTGCTACGATCCTGGCACACTACTTTCTGATTATTTTCTTTACCAATTTCGATATTTATGTATAAAACACTAAAAAAGTAATTTTACCAGCACTGCAGTTAGGAACAGCTAACTTCAGACGAGCGGAGTTATTTCGCGAAACATTTACAACTCCAATTGTCTTTATACGGAGTCTTTATATGCAAATTTACCACTGCAAACCCACTTGCAGACAACTTCGGATAAGCATAGTTATTTCGAACAAACTGTATTAGAAAAATAAAACAAATTATGAATGATATATTTAAATAGGGATTCCTTTTTATCATCATAATAATAATAATCACAAGTTCAGTGCCCCATTACACATTAGATCGAAGCTCTTCAATGAGCCTCTACGCGTTGGACCTGTGTCCCCGCGCAAGCCTTACAAAGGTCCGAATATCTTCCTTATGGAAGGTATGCCGTGAGATCAAAAGGAGATTTACATAATCATCATCATCAACCTATTACATTGTCCCACTGCTGGGCACGGGTCTCCTCTCAGTACGAGAGGGATTAGGCTATAGTCCACCACGCTTGCCTACTGCGGGTTGGCAAACTGTCTTCACACGCCGTCAAGAAAATCTCTCAGGCATACAGGTTTCCTCACGATGTTTTCCTTCAACGTTTAAGCGCGTGATAATTAATTATTAATACGCACATAACTTCGAAAAGTCAGAGGTGCGTGCCTTGGATTTGAACTCGAAACCTTTGTCTTGGCATTCCAATGGTCATATCACTGCTGATGACTAGCAAGTTATAAATTAACAGTTACATGTTCTTGATCAAACTTGACGCTATTTATTAACATTATTACTGAACATTATCGGGTATGCCTCCTACGTGACTTTGACTTCAGGCAATTGAAGGGTAATGACCTTATGTTTAAGTTACTACTCAACCATATACATACATTTTATTAGTTTAACTTGAGATTTAAAAAATCCAAATACTAGGGTTCATTTTTGTTGGGTATTTTTTTTAATGGAAAGTACCTTTACCTAATAATATGACAAATGCCTATAGCCATTTTTTATTTGACTGCCTTATTAGTCTAGTGGTCCTAAGCGCGACTGCTACGCTAGAGGTCCTGAATTGGATTCCCAAGATCCAAAATCCAAACGTGCCGGCGAAATGTGAGTGTACATAAGTACACCTCTGCCTAACCCTTCGGGAAATATAGGCGTGACGGCATGCAAAATTATTGCTTTATACCGCTACAACTTTAAAATAACAACTTTTGTCGAGGCTACAGTTAATCCCTATTTACGATTGTCATGGCGGGTGGTCTAGGGCGGTGCCAATGATGCCCGGCATGGGGACAGACCCTTGAAGGGCGCAGAAATTACCAGACAAGAAAATTCTCAAGGGCGAAGTTATAGAGACATGCACAAGACGCATAAACGGCTAGTTATGGTATTGATGCCAAGCATCTGTTGACTTAATTTGTTTGCTTATTTTTCAATTTGGTATCCTTTTTATTGCCTTGGCGCAATAGACAATTTTCTTTCTTTCTCTCTCATTAAATACGTTATCGACACGTCATTATTTAATGATTGCATATCTCGTGTCATGAGATAATACAACGAGAAAATTATTTCGTGGCACGAAATGGTTTCGATTGCTGGGAAATTCGAAAATTCATTTATTTCTACGCCATCCCTTGAGATATAACTATCCAATTTCTTAATTCTGTGTTTACGCAAGCGTAGACGCGTCATAAAGCTACTATACATTTTCTCAATAACATTATCCTGTTCACAGGTTGCGTACACGCACGAATCGCGACGCTCTATTCACGGCAGAGCGTCAGTTGAAATCGGGCCGCCACGTGAAACGGACGTCTCGTCGCCGTAGCCAGCAATTAAAATAACAAATAAATGGATAAAAATATAGTGCAGTGTAGTGGTGCAATGCGAGAGTGTTAAGTGGCAGTGAATTTTTTTTGTAAAAATATTTTTTTTTATAAGTTTTTTTTTGTAAATTGTAAACATGCAAGGGCGTGATAAGTTGTGTGCTAAGCTTTCCAGCGCGTTCTTGAGGAAGTGGTGTAAGTATTAATCTAGCTTTTTTTTAATAGTACTTAGACTGTGCAATCAAGAATCTTGATACGTTATTATAAATTATACTGTAGTTTATTTACGTTTCGTAGAATAGGATGTTTTCTAGAATAGGATGATTTAATATTCTTACATGCATCTATAAGTTCATTAAAGGTCAAACGGATATTTAAATATTTACACGAACTGTAAATATATTCCTACTAATGAATTGACTACACATTATGTAAATTCGAAAAAAACACAAAGAAGACAACATTAAATTACATAAATTGTGTTTACTTGAAAATTATTATGATTTTAATAAGGTCTTGCTACGCTTCTAAACCCAGTTCTCGAATAATTTTATTATTTTATACTTGGAATATTAAATATATGTATATCTAAAAGTACGTAAATTTTAAGAGTTGCTTTGCTACATTTTTTGGTAAAGTTTCATCAAAATCTATTAATCAGTTTATACATACAAATGAATAAATATATTATAGGCATTTATGTACTTTAATATTAATATTCGTTCCTCGTATTTATGTATTCTTTAATAAGGTACATGCTTTGGAATGTAAATAATCTTAAATTAATACTATATGTTTTCGAACTGCCTTGTATTAATCTAGTGGTCCTAAGCGCGACTGCTACACGTGAGGTCCTGGGTTCGATCCCCAGGACGAGCAAAGTGTTATTGGGTTTTTCATGAAATTCCCAGTAGCAGCTCGTAGTCTGGATTTGTGCCCGGTTAATGGCAATAGGCTAGCCCCCTATTACATGGGACCTAAACATAGGTACCGGCGAAGTGTGGGTGTACATTAGTACACATCTGCCTAACCCTTCGGGGAATATGGGCATGATGGTATATTATGTTACGCATTCGAACTTATGAGTTTTCTACGTCAAATATTGTTTTAAAACTAAATGATAACATGATAATACGTATAAGTACCATCACGCCTGTATTCCCCGAAGGGTTAGGCAGAGGTGTACTTAATGTATAACCACAGTTCACCGGTATGTTTAGATCCCATGTAATAGGGGGCCCCCTATCTCCAATTATTGGTCTCATCAAGTCATCATGAACACAGAAAAGTGTTATTATTTAAATATAATAAATTAATATAATAACTACAAATATATTTAGTAGGTATATTAAAATTACCAAAATTGAAGTTATTCCCTTTTAATTTTATTGCCTATTGTATTAAAAAAAAAAATTTTTGGGTAGTATCTTAAA
Organism: Subacronicta megacephala; assembly: GCA_958496365.1. Classification (NCBI taxonomy): domain Eukaryota; kingdom Metazoa; phylum Arthropoda; class Insecta; order Lepidoptera; family Noctuidae; genus Subacronicta; species Subacronicta megacephala. Next base: position 6,854,449 of record OY292541.1, on the reverse strand, counting down.
ATAACCGAATTTTAACTTATTTCCTTTTAAGTTATTTTAGTGAAGGAAAAATACGACCGCGGGCAGGATTCGAACCTGCGCCTTCTGGTTAAGTACACCAGACGCTATGACTGCTAAGCCACCGCGACTCCCACCCACCATGTCGAAATTTGCCTTCACATTTTTAATTTTACGTCTTTGAGGCGACGTTAGGGACAGCTGTTGAAAATGTGCTTTTCAACCGTCATGACATGCTTTACAGCAAGTACGATGTCGTACGATGCCACCTTACCTTTTAACTATCTTTTTGTATTTTTTAGGCATTTTCCATGCAAAGATTATTAAGTTATTTTAGTGAAGGAAAAATACGACCGCGGGCAGGATTCGAACCTGCGTCTTCTGGTTAAGTTCACCAGACGCTATGACCGCTAAGCCACCGCGACTCACTTCTCACTCTCGACTCACGACTTCACTAAAATAACTTAATAATCTTTGCATGGAAAATGCCTAAAAAATACAAAAAGATAGTTATTCCCTTTTATTAGTTACATATTATAATTATTTTGGCCATTAATTAGTGCTAAATGTCTATAAAGATATTTATAAATCTTTTATATTCCCTTTCATTTTTAACTATTTTTATTCTATAATTTACTTACGTATATATACGCTTGCAAAACGTTTTCTAAAATTTCGAAATTTTGTGAAATGTGAAGTGTTATTTACACTTCACATTTCTACTACACACTAGACTTTTGTCTATTTTACGCCATTTTTTTTAATATGTGCGTAGAGTTTATAACACAATTTTAACTTTTGTGCCTAACAGGACTGCCTCATTAGTCTAGTGGTCCTTATCGCGACTGCTACGCTAGAGATCCTTGGTTCGGTTCCTAGGTCGAGCAGTGTTAAATATTAAGTTTTTTTATGGAATTCTCAGTAGCTGCTAGGAGTCTGGATTTGTGCTCGGTTAATGGCAATAGGCTCGCCCCCTATTACGTGGGACCTAAACATACCCGCGAAATGTGGGTGTACATTAGTACCCGCTGCTTTACCCTTCGGGGAATACAGGCGTGATGGTATGTGTTTTTTAGGATACATATTTATTCTTGTGAATACTTAGATGTTTTAAATACACTTTAACAAGGCAATGTTTGTATTTTTTGAAATCTAGATGTTGCCGAAACTTCCTATCCGACGACCTCTAAGATAACTACTAAATTAAAAATTAAAAAACCCCCGACAATTGCATTATATCTCGTCCGATTTGTATCAAACATAGCTAAGAACAGGCTCATCCCCTATTACATGGGACCTACCAGCGAACTGCGAGCGCATGAGTAGATAAACGAAGTGTCTAGTTATGTGCTGTGGGTGTACATTAGTACACCTCTGCCTAACCCATCGGGAAATACAGGCGTGATGATGTTATGTTGTTAACTTTTGTGTAGTTACATTAAATAAAAGGCCACGTGAGTTCAAAACAGTAACTGGTGCAAAGTATTAATTAACCTTTTCAATTCAATGAATACAACCAGTAAACATACTTAACTATATTGTATATGCATTTTGTAATATTTACTTACTTCAAGCTTATAAATGTTAAAAATAAAAATGAGTTGCGGAAATACCTCGTGGCTAAGTATATGACTAGTTATACTAAGAATATGATATGGCTAGTGCAGTGATAGCCTTGTGATATGACCATTGGACTGCCAACTCAAAGGTCTCGAGTTCTGACTTTTCGAAGTCATGTGCGTATTAATAATTAATTATCACGCGCTTAAACGGTGAAGGAAAACATCGTGAGTGAAAACCTGCATGCCTGCGAGATTTTCTCAGCGGGTGAAGTCTGCCAACCCGCAGTAGGCTAGCGTGGTGGACTATAGCCTAATCCCTCTCGTTCTGAGAGGAGACCCGTGCCCAGCAGTGGGACAATGTAATGGGTTGATGATGAGTAACAAACATCCGAATTCGACACAAATTTTGACATTTATAATATAAGGACTTCGTTCAGCAGTGGAATGTTATGAGCCATCGATAAATAATCATAATGAACAAAAATCTAAAATTTGTTTACATCAATGATTATTATCGTTTACTCCGAAACATCGCTGTCTTATTGGAGCAGTGCGTTTAGTTGGCTTACAAATACTTATACGAGTATACAAAACTTTCCACTAAAAATAAAAAAATAAAATTACATTTACTAATAAAAAAGTAAAACCGCCTTCAAAAAATAATAAAATAATTTTACTTAAGTCTAAAACAGTTTGTCCCAAATAAAAAGAAGGAAAGAAAAATTTTCATCTGTGTACAATATTTATTTAGTTGAGGAATGGTAATATATAGATAAATATATGGATAGCTTGCCTCTGATGATTGTTAGTTGAGCATTTTTCGACCTCCTACTCTAAATAATAAAGGTGAAAATTGATCAACCGCCTACAGTTCCAATTGTAGATTAGTTTGAGTCTTTCAATAAGTTGTAAATAATATAATATTAAATTATCTTTTGAATTCAAATTATTATAAGTATCAAGGGCGCAACAGTTTTCGGAAGCCTTTTGTGTCTTGTCCCGGATTCTATTCTTGATCGCGAATTCGTGATCGAATCGATTATGTTCTTAAATTAGTCGAGAGGACCTTGATATCATTACAAAGGGTATATTTTGGGATCATAATAAATAAGAGAAACTTTTCTTACTACTGTTGTACTGTGAAGGTTATCTAAAGCGATAAGGATTTAAGCCTTATTAATTAGAACCAATTCCTCCCTCAGTCCTCTTCCTTCTTCTTTTCTCCTTCACCTCCGTTTTCCCTAAATAGGCTCGGTAAAGCGTTTTCGTTTTAAGTTTTTGCAAAAGTGACCTGTTTTAGTACAGTTTTTATTTTAATTTTTATTTAAACGCCCGTTATCTTGTCCAGTGTTCTTTTCACTTTGGTTGCCTGGAAGAAATCGCTTAAGCGATAAGGCCGCCCATTGTACCTACTTTTGTATTTTTAGATGTATATTATAAAGCTTGTAAATTAAGCATCTGCAACTCCTTTGGTTTTGGAGATGTCCATGGGCGGCGATGACTACTTACCATCAGGAAGCTCGCCTGCTCGTTTGTCGAGTTATATCTTAAATTAAAAATATTTAGAATAAACCCAATTCTATCTATTGGTCGCCGAAAGAATGTCTATAGAGTTTCTTGCCGAATTCTTCTCCATAGGATCAACCTTTTGGAACCGTGCAACTAGAGTCATAACGTTTTATAAACCCTTGTAAAAGCTTATTTGAACTTGAACCGTGATGAGTACGTCCCATGTCATAGAAGCCTATTGCCATTAACCGGGTACAAGTCCAAGCTGCCGCTGAGAAATTTATGGAAAAATCCAATAACACTTAAGTGGAATTGGAACCCACTCTCTCCGCTTTGCACTGAGCCAATGAGCAATTTTACGTAACATAAGTTACATTTGCTTATTAAGGTTGTTTTATATATACTTACCCTGTAATATGAACATGAACTTATCATCACGACTGTGTTCCTCGAAGCGTTAGGCAGACGGGTACTATGGACACCACAGTTTCCCGGTATGTAGGTCCCATGTAATACGGGGCGAGCCTATTGCCATTAGCCGGGTACGAGACCAAACTCGGAGCTGCTACTGTGAAATAACTCTTTGCTCGAACCCAGGACTTCTGGCTTAGCAGTCGCGCTTAGGACCATTAGACTAACGAGGCAGTCATTTGAGGAACTTTAAAAAAAAGGTAATTTAGTTTAGTTAGTCGGCAGCGAAAACAAAAGATCCAAATAGCCAATTAAATCGAAGCTACCGACTTCCAAAAATTTTTTGAATGCAAAATTATTTCGTTTGTTTGTGAAGGTTTCGTTTTTTAAAATAACTTTTTGATTTCCTTATTTTTTTCCTCATTTTTACCTCATTGTTTATGTTTGTAGGGAAGTATTTAGTATTTATTATATTTCCAAAATTCTGTACATTACAGCAACGAGGTCACTTCTATTTAAAATTCGACTAATAAATATTAAATATTAACTTCTCCAGACCATATCATGAAAACTACTGAACCAATTTTGATGAAACTTGCGCTGTAATGAAGTTGAAAGATACTTAATACAACACAAAAAGAATTATTGCTATTGGATTTCTAGTTTTGCAGATATACCTGGCCAAACGTGAAATTGGGCATATCTGTTTAGAAACTCCATTCAACGATATTACATAAATACTTACTGAACGAATTTATAAACTTTTTTTCACGGTCAACAGCAGTAGTTGCGACCATTAGACACATTTAATAAAAAATAAGTGTCTTAGTTTTAATTTTATAGGGGGCGAGCCCATTGCCATTAACCAGGCACAAATACAAGCTCCGAGCTGCTACTGAGAATTTCACTGAAAAATCCAATAACACTGCTCGAACTGGTAATCGAACCCAAGACTGTCGCGCTTGAGACCACTAGACTAATGAGGCAGTTGACCATAAGGCAAGAGAAGGAACGTGCGAGTCTGACATACCGAGGAATACCTATATCCAGGAAGATATTACACACTTAAAAAAAAAAGTCAAAAAAGGTTTAATATAACAATGCTATGCTGATGATGTCATAGTTGTTACCAAGTATTAACTAATGATAATAATATCTTATACGGTGTGTTAAAATTCTCAGAAGTATTCATAGTTCTTGATATCCATCTAACTAAGTAAATACTTTTTGTTTCAAACAGAGACTATGTTTTTTGTAACGAGACTGTTTTTTAAACGACGAAAAAACTAGGTTTTCAAATCAACGCGTATTTACGCGATTGTTAATTAAAAAGAAAAATCTGACATAAATATGACATGGTATTAACATATCGGCAAGATATTCATATTCATATTCTTTATTGCATACCATAATGTACAATAAGGTGGTGTAATTAGACAAGAATCATTATGGACCCTGTAGGGCACAGCAATTTTAGAAGAGAGGAGGATTTATTTTTACTAACTACGATGGAGTGATGACTTGCGAAAGGTAGCTGGCAGAAGCTGGATACGAGAAGCGGAGGACAGGGGGAAATGGCGCACACTAGGAGAGGCCCACGTCCAGCAGTGGACTAGTAGAGGCTGATGATGATGATGATGATGATTAACAAACACCAACACCACACAGACGTACAGTTTGCGAAAAATGTACAAGGACCCCGGTTATTTATTATTTAATCCATATTTTTTTTAATATTACGTCAAATCTAATATTAAAAATTTAGACTGCCTCGTTGGTCTAGTGGTACCAATCGCGACTGCTACGCTAGAGGTCTTGGGTTGGATCCCCAGGTCGAGCAAAGTGTTATTGAGTTTTTCTATGAAATTCTCAGTAGCAGCTCGGAGTATGGATTTGTGCCCGGTGAATGGCAATAGGCTCGCCCACTATTAAGTACATGGGACCCAAACATACCGGCGAAATGTGGGTGTACATTAAGTACACCTCTGCCTAACCCTTCGGGGACTACAGGCGTGATGGTATGTCAAATCTCTTATAATAATATAAAGATATACTATATAAAAACTAATTAAAATATCAATAACTTGACGTAATCGTGGCAATTAATTTAACAAAAAAACAAATAAAATAAAAAATAACTTAACGCAAATCAGTACCCCGCGGGATAAAAAAGTAATGTCGCTTTCTAATAGTGAAAGAAATATTAAAATAAGTTCAATCGTTTCGGAGTATATCGATTACAAATAAACAATTATTTCCTCTCCATAATATTTAGTATAGATATAGATGACACCAGGGTTGGCTCACAGCATCAATTCCCATACAAAAATAAATATTTTTACGGCCGCTGTCACGGAATAATACAATTTCAATTGTGGGAAAGATATTACAGAATGTAAGCCAATGTAACGTCTTAATACGAGGAAGTTACAAAACAGAGAAAACATCGTGACGTGCTTGAAAAAGCAATGCGGAAGTTTTAAAAAAAATCAACTTCTCACGCGCACAACATTGACGATCTTGTGGTAATTCTACATTCAAAATTATTTTTTAAATTCTGATAGTGACGCTCTAAGACATTATATGACGTTATGAAATTGAACATTGCATACCATAGACGTAACGAAATTTAACATTGTAGACCATGGACGTTATAAAATGTAACATTGCATACTATCACTGAAGCGGCAGTAGCCCAATGGCTAGGGCGTCGGACGATCATGTGGTTGCCGGTTCGAAACCCACCCATTGCACTACCGACGTGAACCTACTCGTAACACAAGCATTTAGCTTAGTACGAGGGGTTAACAAGAATACTAGTAATGTGCGTCCCACATGGCTAGTAAGCTTTTTTTTTTAAGAAAAAAAAATCACGCCTACATTCCCCGATGTCACAACGCTCCCGTATTCCCGGCACTGAAGTGGTGACGCTAAACGCCGAGGTTGGTTTTAGTCGGTAGATCGCTCTTTTCAGAGCGGAGTCCGACACAACCCATCGCTCTCCCCAGGGCGGTGGATAGTGCATAAAGCATTTCCAAACCCGACAAAAAAAAAGGTTAATCCAGACTCCGAGCTGCTACTAAGAATTTCATAGAAAAACTCATATTGAGTAATCGAACCCAGGTTCTCTAGCGTAGCAGTTGTGCTTGGGACCACTAGACTAATGAGACTGTAAATACATTGGAATATTGGAAGATAATAATTATGAAAAGATGATTAACTTGAAGACTGCGTCATTAGAGTAGGGATGCTAAGCACGACTGCTATGCTAGAGATGTTTTCCATTAAATTCTCAGTAGCAGCTCGGAGTCTAGATTTGTGCCCGGTTAATGGCAATAGGCTCGCCCCCTATTACATGGGACCTAAACATACCGGCGAAATGTGGCTGTACATTAGTACACTTTTTTTTTAAAATTTATTTATCAGACTCATAATTTACAATACTTAAGAAATACATCACATAAACCAAAGTAGTTTTTAGGTGACATACATAATCATTCTGCACTTTTCTTAAAAATGAAATATACGTCTGCCTGACCCTTTGGGAAATACAGGCGTGATGGTATGTTATGTTATTTATGTTATGATAATTTCAATAGAATCACCATCGTCGTCAAACATTCGCAGCTTTTAACAGCGCGCTGCAGGGCATAAGCCTCCTCCCTTTTACGCCATGCATCCCGGTCTTCTGCCACTCTCATCCAGGTCTTTCCAGCACACTGTATCACGTCATCGACCCTCTAGGCCATCGATCGTCTCTCGGCCGACCAGTCATGGACCTACTCCATCTGTCGTCACCAGCTTAACATAATAGAATATGTATTCACAAAGATATGAATTTTCTAATGAAAGAAAAATTCGATCTCAGGCAGGGTGTTAACCTGCGTCCCTCTGGTTAAGTACACCAGACGCAGGCAGTCATGTTGATTGAAAGACATAGTAATGTCTTCAATAGATATTGTTGACGTCGCCTGAAGACGTTAAATGTGTAAGAGAAATTCGACATCACATGCAGTGGTCTCGGTAACTTAGTTGGTAAAGCGTCCGGGCTTATAGCTGTTACCTGACCCACCTTGGGTGGGACAGTGGGGTCTCGGTGGGAGGTAACAGCTATAACCCACTGTACTTAACCAGAGAGACGTAGGTTCAAACCCTGCCCGAGATCGAATTTTTCTTACACTAGAAATTTTCTTTCTTTAGAAAATTCATATCTTTGTGAACATTTCACATTATTCAATGCTAAAAAATAAGCAGAATACCTCTAAATTCATTCGAGAATTCAAATAAGGCACTACCTATCAAAGAGTTTATATAATTACTATTTAACGAGTTAAATTGTTGTGTTAATAGTTCTAATTCGCCTGTGCCCAATTCGAAACCAATTAACTAATCGATTGATTTAAATGTATATATAGATTTAAAACTATTATTTTATTACTTGATAGCCAGTTTAAGTGTGGAATTTTTAGAGCATTTAATTTTATGACTAATTTTTTAATTGGTGTATAGAATAGTATCGATACGAATCCAATTCATGAGTTTGTGTCTCTAGGTTATGACAAGAATAGTTGGTCATTATCATTACGTTTGGTAGGATTGATGGAGCAGGGGACTGATGGAGGAATTGGGCCTCCGCATTTAGTTAAACTAGCCGACCCCAACTTATAAATCCCTACTAATATTATAAATGCGAAAGTAACTCTGTCTGTCTGTTAGGCTTTCACGCCTAAACCACTCAACTCATTTTGATGAAATTTGGTACTGAGATAGGCCAAAGCTTTAGAAAGGACATAGACTATCTTTTATCGCAAAAAAAAACCCACCAGAACTGAAAAAAAAACTAAACAGTCAAAATCGTGTAATCCACGCGGGCGAAGCTGCGGGCGGAAAGCCAGTATTTGATATACTTAATATATGCTTGAAGGTAATTCCACATTATGCTAAGCCTTACAAAAAATCTGTAAAAAACATGTATTAAACTCGAGTGTAACTGGTTTCTCGAAGCTGTTCTCAGCAAGTTTGTCTGAACAAAGTCCAATTATGAGGCGGTGGGAAGGTTGCTGCTCAACTTAGGATAAAAAACCAAGCAAAGAAATTCACCCATGATCATTAGGCCACGTAATTGGAGCTACAATACCTATATCCATCGATACATAAGGCAAAATTCTGCTGCTAGAGCAGAAAAGGGAAATTCTTTATCGCTCGCCCCCTGTTACATGGGACCTAAACATGCCGGCGAAGTGTGGATGTACATTAGTACACTTCTGTCTAACCCTTCCGGGAATACAGGCGTGATGGTATCTTAAATACTTACCGCATGTATCGTTGATCACATTTTTTTTAGAGTAGTGTTTTCGTCACGGTGTGTGGGCGCCGCATTTTTCCGCGTATAAAATAAATAGCACTTTATTTCATAAGTATTTGTTTGCTTATATATTTTGTGTAGGCGTTTGTTTACTTAGTAATAAAACTTGAGAAATTGTAAACTGTTTCTGACAAACACTAAATATCACGGCTGTATTTCCCAAAGGGTTAGGTAGGTGTAGATACATTACAGTATGCCGGGGTTTAGGTCTCACGTAAGTGTGACATTGCCAAAAACCGGGCACAAATCTCAACTCTAAGAGTCCGAGCTGCTACTGAAAATTTTATAGACATAACATTACATACCATCACGCCTGTATTCACCGAAGGGTTACGCAGAGGTGTACTATGTACACCCAAATTTCGCCAGTATGTAACATCATCATTATCATATCATCCAAATGAAGTTCACTGCTGAACAAAGGCCTCCCCCATAGACTTCCACAATAACCGGTTATATGCCGCCTGTATCCAACGACTCATCATCATCATCAACCCATTACATTGTCCCACTGCTGGGCACGGGTCTCCTCTCAGTAAGAGAGGTATTAGGCTATAGTCCACCACGCTAGCCTACTGCGGGTTGGCAGACATCACACGCCGTCAAGAAATCTCTGAGGCATGCAGGTTTCCTCACGATGTTTTCCTTCACCGTTTAAGCGCGTGATAATTAATTATTAATACGCACATGACTTCGAAAAGTCAGAGGTGCGTGCCTTGGATTCGAACTCGAGACCTTTGACTTGGCAGTCCAATGGTCATATCACTAGGCTATCACTGCACTCACGGCTATCCAGCGACTCCCAGCGACCATTACCAGGTCGTTTGTCCATCTTGTTGGAGGTCGTCCAACATTGCAGTATGTTTAGGTCCCATGTTATAGGAGGTTTTTTTTTCTCTTTATTTATTTTTAAGTCGAGTATACCGCCCCCAATGTTTACATAATAGGGAGCTTGCCATTCACGAGGCCCATATCCTAACTCCGAGCGGCTACTAAGAATTTAATAGAAAAACCTAATAACAATTTTGCTCAAACTAGGAATCATCGTCATCATCATCTTCCTGCCTCTTTCCCAATTTATTTGGGGTCGGCGCAGCCTGTACTTTTCTTTTCTTCTTTGCTTAGACTGGGAATCGAACCCAGAATTTCACCTGCAGCCGCGCGTGTGACTAGAAGTATAGTTGACCATAAAATTGATTTACCACTTTTGATATAAACTTCCATCCAAATTTTATTTATATAAGACTCAATATTAATTCGTGCGTTATACTCGTGAACGGGTGCTGCTTGTGGTGACTGGTCGACTTGCTGGCTATCGTGTCTTTAATATGTTTAAATTTATTTTTCTTTTTTAACTCACAAGTTGACTGGGTTGCCTTGTAGATCCTAGTAATCATGCATAATATTGTTTTGTTTTCAAATGTTAATTGTACAATATTAAAATGTAAATGTGAGTACTATGTAGGTTAGCTTTAACTCGTATCAGATGTATAAGAAACTTCTCTGACAGTTTTGAGTATTTCACATGACCTACACAAATGTCTTGCTGATCTGGTATCGTTGTGCGACGGGTCGTTGAGCTCCCTATAAAATGGTTGAACTACACGATGACTGATGTATGCGTGCCGTCAGTTAGGACAGGTCAACTCAAAGCTGCTATGGCTCTTTCTTCAAAAGGCCTGTTCAGACTTTGCCCTACATTGTAAAACTCGCATATCTAATAATATAACTATTGTCTGGACTTTATAAGAGACCATGATTCTCTGAGTTTGTTTCGACGTTTCTTCTCAGAGGTCGTCAGATAGGAAACGTCGACGCCATCTAGTTAAAAAAAAATTAAAAAAATCGACTGGTAAAAGTGTCTTAAAAGATCTATTTACAGAAATAAATATCATTTCATTTCATTTCATCATCATTTCAATGTTCTTCACTAACGTCACGCATTGGTGACAACGTTATCTGTCACTAGATCTTGTAAGCAAAATTAGACCTTGTTGTTTTGTGATATGCAAACGATATTCACTCTAAGGGTGTTAAAGCAATTTTATGGTCGACTATACGAGGAAAATATATTACCCCAATACAAGCGGTTTTTATATTAACTTGTTTTTCTAGACGAATGACGTCATGCCAGATAATTTTATTTCTAACAAAAACTATTTTTTAGTTTGTAACACCTAGGTGTTAAACCTTTTTGGTTTTTCTAAGAAATCTTTTGAATATCATTATTAACACTACTTATTCTTACATACATACATACATACATATTGTCACGCCTGTCTACCAGGCGGTAGGCTATAGATTTCCACTTGTTACGATCCTGGCACACTACTTTCGCTTCATCTACATTCATTAATCTCTTCATGCATGACCGTCGGTTTAGGGTGCTCGGAACCTGGCCTTTTTTGAGAAGATCCGCAATTTGGTTGCGGTACGTTCGCCGAGGTCTTCCCCTTCCATCTCGTCCATCCATACTCACCATATATACTTGTTTCGTCAATCTCCGTTCATCCATTCTCTCTACATGACCAAACTTATTCTTGGATGCCTCATTAGTTTCACGGTCCTAAGCGCGACTGGTCGCGACTGATCGTCTGACTACGCTACAGGTCCTGGGTTCGATCCCCAGGTCGAGCATAGTGTTATTGGGTTTTTCTATGAAATTCTCTAGAAGTTAGGAGTCTGAATTTGTGCTTTTATAATAATGAATACTTTTTATTAATTGTTACTCTTGTATGTATGCACTAGCTAATTAATCTGGTAATATAATGTTCAAACAATTGTCGGTTAACCTGAAGGTATTATTACCATCATCAATCATATATTGTACCACTGCTGGGCACGGGTGTCCTCTCAGAACGAGAGGGATTAGGCTATAGTTCACCACGCTAGCCTACTGCGGGTTGGCAGACTTCACACGCCATTGAGAAATTATCTCAGGCATACAGGTGTCCTCACGATGTTTTCCTTATATTCCGAAAACCGCAGTAATGCCTTAGTCACGAGCCCCATAAAAACATACCGGCGAACTGTAGGTGTACATTAGTTAACCTCTGCTCAACCCATCGGAGTTTACAGGCGTGACGGTCTCAGATCAATGGAACTTTGCGAACAAAGAAGTGTGTTCGCAAAGTTCCATCTTAACTTTTTATTTGATCTGAGATGATGGTATGTTTAAAAAAAAGGGCAGGATCACCTTGAATAAATACAGAATGATTGTTCGTTTATGTATGAGTATGTTTTTGTTGTATAAATCATGAATTATTTGTTTGTATGTACTCTTTGGCATTTTAATAATGTTTATAAATTGCTGACATGATAATATGTATTTTAAATGGAAATATGCAACACTGTGTAGGTGTTTATTATTATAGAAGCGGTGGTAGCCTTATGACTAGGGCGTTGGACTTGCGATCATGTGGTTGCTGGTTCGAAACCCACCCATTCCACTACCGACGTTAACCCACTCGTAACACAAGCATTTAGCTTAGCACGAGGGGTTAACAAGAATACGTAAAACGTTATTATAAAGTACAGCTTAAAAAGAGGTCGCGATAATAAGGTTGAGAAACGATGTGAAATCGTATAAAAAGTACCTACATCCTATTCACTAAAATGATTCTTAAATCTCCATAAATCGTACAAGAGCGTTTGAGTGTGATTATGTCAGTATGTACAGTCACAAGCAAACAGTTATCTGAGCAACTAGAGAAATTAAACCATATTTCAACGACACAAAGGATGTTTTAGAATGAACAATACACACGGCAGCTGTCATTTTGACATGAATATTATACCATTGAGATAAAGTTTAATTTCCCTAGTTGCTCAGATAATTCTGTAACGCCGTTTTTTACGATTTTGAGTTTTTTACACTATCCTATTGACTGTGTTGTTCTCTACAAAACCGTAATACTGCAACTAATAAAATCAACTATTTCAGAGTTTCGAAATTGTATTAAATTGTTTGTCTGGGAAATATTCTAAAGAATGATATTGTTTTTGATTAATCGTAAAATTGATTTAATCTTAAAAAACGGAGTTACAGTGTTATTTTATTTTTTTATTTATTTATTTCAGCCAACAAGGCCCATTTCAAAAATAATACTATAATACAATACAATAAAACTTAAACTAATAACAAATAAAATATTATACATATACAATAAAATATACACTAATTCACACGAACAGTCGGCGTCGTGTGTCGCGCGGTGTCCGGTAGCCGGCCTCGGAATCGCCGGAACACTACCCCTTTCGGCCAAAATTCCTCCTTCATGAAGGTCGTAAGATGTTCAGTCGGCACTCTCACCACAAAAGAATTAAAATCCATATTGTGACGAGACTCCAACCGTGCGACCCTTAGGGTAAATTTCGTCTAGATGCGGATATGCTTCTCAGGTAAAGAATTATGAACAGTCTATTCACTCCGACATATTTGATGGTGATGACTGTACAACCAGCAGAGCCAATATTTACAAAATATATTACGAAACGCGAGCCAATCAATGACGTGCACTCCTGCGATCATTTCCAATACCAAACACAATACTATATGCATGAACGATGAATATTAATTTATAAACACGTCCGTTGTTGTACACATGGCTACTCATCAAGCTATACTAAACCAGTTTACAGTGAACTCCCATTGTAAAGGTTTTCCATAGAAGTCAAGGCCCGCTTATACTGGGTTTGTTAGCTTGATGTGTAGCTGTGTGTACTTCGAAGACTCAGTGGTTTTGTGGTTGGAGATCGGTTGCAGTGCACATTGCTTAATATTTTGCGGCTAAACAATCTGACGAAGAAACATAGACTAATTAGTACCTAGTAGTTGGTACTGTTCGTTTCGTGCGGTGAGTGTGGACCGCCGGAGTTCCAATTTCTCACTCAGTCCCCTTCCTTCACCTTTCCTCCTTCCCCTCCCTTTTCCTTAAGTAGGCTCGGCAACGCAATTTCACGCGATTTGCAGATGTCCAGAGCGGCGATGTCTACTTACCATCAGGTAGCTCACATGCTGGTTTACCGAGTTATCCCATAAAAAAAAGAAAAGAAAAAATAGAAGATGGCTGGCAGCGGATGGATGCGAGTTACCCATGACCGGGATGGTTGGCGCTCTTTGGGGGAGGCCTACGTTCAGCAGTGGACGGCGATACGCTTATATGATGAAACAATAATGTGCTCACATTATTGTGTTCCAGTTAGAACGGTTATGTAGCAATTTCCGAACAAATCAGACTTAAACTCAAAATAAATCTTTACCAAGGGTTATTGCAAGGGGAAGTGCAGTGCTAGCCTTGTGATATGACCATTGGACTGCCAAGTCAAAGGTCTCGAGTTCGAATCCAAGGCACGCACCGCTGTCTTTTCGAAGTCATGTGCGTATTAATAATTAATTATCACGCGCTTAAACGGTGAAGGAAAACATCGTGAGGAAACCTATGCAGGTTTCCTCACTCAGGTAGCGCCTCAGGCATGCGCCTGAGAGATTTTCTTGACGGCATGTGAAGTCTGCCAACCCGCAGTAGGCTAGCGTGGTGGACTACAGCCTAATCCCTCTCGATCTGAGAGGAGACCCGTGCCCAGCAGTGGGACAATGTAATGGGTTGATGATGATGATGATGATGAAGGGGTATTACTTTGGAATTACTAAACTCTGGTTTTAAAAGTATGATAGGAATGTCATGTAACGTCGAATGTCATTGTTAAATACGACATTTTTCAGGAAATCAAAGGCATTATCAAAGTCCAACCGTGTATGCGACGTAATTTGGCACTTACGTCTGTCTAACTTAAAACTCGAAAATATAAATGAAAATGATTTAATATTATAACGTACCATCACGCCTGTATTCCCAGAAGGGTTAGGCAGAGGTGTAGTTATGTACACCAACATTTCGCCGGTATGTTTTAGGTCCCATGTAATAGGGGGCGAGCCTATTGCCATTAACCGGCCACAAATCCAGACTCCGAGCTGCTACTGAGAATTTCATCGAAAAACTCAATAACACTGCTCGACCTGGGGATCGAACCCAGGACCTCTAGCGTAGCAGTCGCGCTTAGGACCACTAGACTAATGAGGCAGTCAACGAGATTTAATATCGGAAAAGGAAAAAAATGGGTATCCTATTTTTCGATCTAGTTTCAATTAAAATCATATAATATATGAGAGTTAAAAAAATTTAATATTGTCAATATTGAGGTATAAGTGACCTACAAATTCAAAATGTTTACACATTACTATTTTAATATTTAGCAAGCGAAATATTATGGTAATGAGATATTAGTCAAGCGGCCTTGGTGGTGCCGTGACGAAATCATTACCTCTCTATGCGAAGTTGGTTAGCTAAACATTGCGAGTAACTTTGAATATCATCATTCTGTATTACAAGATTATAATTTGAATTGTGCCCGGTGAATGGCAATAGGCTCGCTCCCTATTACGTGGGATCTAAACATACCGGCGAACTGTGGGTGAACATTAGTACACCTCTGCCTTCCGGGAATACAACGGTGATGGTATCTATCTTTATGGTATGTAAATATATATAAAAAAACATGAAGAATATTGGGTATGGGGTGTGTAGACATCCAAAGTAATAGTATTATAAATGTATTATAAGCAACTGTTTGTATGTTTGATACCTTTTAAGGCCTAAATTGGTTACCCAATATGAGTGCATTTCGGTATAGTGATAGATTGGACCTTGGAGAAGGAAATAGGCTACCTTTTGCCTCAAATTAAAAAAGAACTTTCTAGAAATATTGGTCGCACATTACTAGTATTCTTGTTAACCCCTCGTACTAAGCCAAATGCTTGTATTACGAGTGGGTTCAAGTCACGGTAGTCGAATCAGTCAGTTTCGAACTGACAACCACATGATCGCAAGTCCGATGCCCTAGTCATTACCGGCTACCGCCGTTTCAACGGTTCTTTTACATAACATAACATACCATCACGCCTGTATTCCCCGAAGGGTTAGGCAGAGGTGCACTTAATGTACACCCACAGTTCGCCGGTATGTTTGGGTCCCATGTAATAGGGGGCGAGCCTATTGCCACTCACCGGGCACAAATCCAGACTCCGAGCTGCTACTGAGAATTTCATAGAAAAACCCAATAACACTTTGCTCGACCTGGGGATCGACCCAAGACCACTAGCGTAGCAGTCGCGATTGGGACCACTAGACCAACGAGGCAGTCAGTTCTTTTCACGGAAGAGATAAATAAGGTTGGAAAGGCCCTAGCTGCTATTTTGTTCTAGGACCAGTGTCGCCGCTTTACTCCCACTACCTCAATTCTCAAACATACGCAACATTATCTTTACAAGTTTTTCGCACACAATCAAATCACACACACATAAAGCGGTGGGCAGCAATTTGTTCACACACTAGCACCAAGCTCCCGTAGGCATAAGACACACACTCGCAACAAGCATACGCTAGTGCTTGAAAAGCTGATATTTTTTATCGATAAATACTGTCCGTTATTTTTTTGTATATTGAATGAGTAAAAGGGGAACATAAAAATCAAGAACTATTTTTATTTAATATTAATTAATTTAAAAGAAACTATGTCCTTGAACAAAACGTAATCATTAAGCAATTGGGGGAAATGTAACATAACATAATAGAGTTATAACATAACATTATTATAATTAATTGCATGAATAATAATATGTCGAATAGAATCAAATATTAAAACTTAAATAAAATAGTAGGTATAGTATTTGACTTAGATTTGACTAGACTATATTGTATCTATTCAGTATTAAAATCGAAGTAAAATACAATGGTCTATGCCGCTTCATCTTCATTCATTCAATGATTCATATAATATAAAATACATCTAACTAAAAATATACTCTCATCGATTAAATATTTAATATTTCAAAAATAATCTTTGTCAAACGTTAATATAGTTGAGAATTCTATCGATGCTTTTATTTAACTACACGGTCACCTCGATATCGATAGATGTACGCCGTGCATCACTCACGGCCAACCCCGGCAAACGACGAACAACGGCTATGGTTGAAGAGTAGAGAACGCAATGCATGCAGTACATTGCAAGCGGACTACGACATCGTGTTGATTAAGCGAGAACACATCGGGCAATGTATTTTATTTGTAAATTGTTGCAATAATATGATTGATGTTTCGAATTTCATAGTGATCAGTATATTTTTATGTTTTTACCAATTATTTTGCAAATAAATGCTATTTTTGACTTACAGATGGAAAGATATACCTCCTCGCTATATACTGGCGGTCTGACATTTTGTCTATTACGTAAGAATAACACAACACGGCAGTTTAAAGCGGAGCTCTGTTCTCTGAAGTAGTCATAAGCACACTAAACGCGGCGAATGTATGATTCGGGCGAGTTATGATTTTCTAATCAAGACTGTGGCGCGCCTGCCCCGCCCACATGGCCATTCCAATCTTCTTTATCTCTTCCGTGGTTCTTTTACAGCTAGATTTTAATATTTTGTTAAAACAAATATTGCTCCCAAAGATTTGGAAAGCTAACCTAAAACTATCATTAACTAATGTAGTTCAAACAAGTACTTTTTTAAACTGTGTCAACTATTAAGAAAGGTGTTTAATTTAATTATAAGTACCATGTTAATTGTACACTTGTTTAAAATAGGTCACATATTTCACAACGAACATAGAATTCATAGCGGTTGGAGCAAAAAGGTTCTCGAAAAGAGACCACGCACCGGAAAACGCAGAACAGCGTTAAATAGGAAATGCAGCATAACGGCGCCATCTAGTTAAAAAAATGAACATTGATTTGTAACATAACATACTATCACGCCTGTATTCTCCGAAGGGTTAGGCAGAGGTGTACGCCAACACTTGGACGACAAACTCCAAGCTGCCTCGTTAGTCGATTGGTCCCAAGTGCGTCTGCTACAATACAGGTCCTGAGTTCGATTCCCGGGCAGATTCTCGAGCAGTGTTATTGGGACAAATCCTCAGCAGCTCGGAGTTTGGATTTGTGCTCGAGTAATAGCAATAGGCTCGCCTCCCATTACATGGAATCTTAACATACCGGCGAACTGTGTGTGTACATTAGTACATCTCTTCCTAACTCTTCGGGGAAATCAAGCGTGATGGTATATTATGATAGGTTAACATTTTGCATACATTTTGGGTATTGCCCAATACTTCAATCAGTGAGTACAAAGATTGTTTTATGCAATGGAATTTATATAACAAAAACAAAATTTCATCATCACGTGAATAATCTTAACTCTTATTACCTTATTAAAAACAAACAGCAAAAAATCTTAGGTCGAATCAAATCACCGACCTTTGTCAAATAAAAAAAAACAATGTCAAAGAAACGTGTCATTTTAAGAAAAAAAATGGTGGCAAAGGTCGTAGGCTGTTCTGCCATAAATAAAAATGTAATAAAAAACATTACAAGTACCTAATGATAATGATTGTATTATTTTTTATGTTATTCAGTGGTGAAGGAAAACAGTGTGACAAATCTGCATGCCTGAGTGAGAGATTTTCTTGACGGCGTGTGATGTCTGCCAACCCGCAGTAGGCTAGCGTGGTGGACTATAGTCTAATCCTTCTAGTTCTGAGAGGAGACCCGTGCCCAGTAGTGGGACAATGTAATGGGTTGATGATGATAATTTGAGTATACTGGTTTCTAGCACTAACGCGGATATTGACGTTAAAAAAAACTACTCTTTACGGATTTTATCTCGTTATATTGATATTATTTTTAATTCCCGACCGGACCAAATATTTAAACAAATTCAGGGTAACTGTTGAAAATTTTGACATTAGGACGACCAACACATCAGTCCTCCCTTGACCATGGATGCTGTAAAGGATCCGAAACGTCGGGAATTAAATATTATCAATGTAACGCGATAAAATCCGTAAAAAGTAGTTTCATTTCAATGATAATTTGGGTATTTCTCGCACGAAATCATAAAGTAACGATCTAATTATGGGCCACAAGACAGTTTAACCTCTCCCACGATTAGAATGCAACCTATGCAAAAATGTGCAGTATGCAGGTGCATATATGACTATTATTGCCATCCTTTTCGTTTCCCTACAATTTTTGCAAATTAGAGCAGGAAAAATATAGTTTTACGAATTTCCATGATAAAAAAATCGCAAATTTTTTTGTACACTTGGTTTGCAAACTACATTTGCCGGGTTAAGATAGACTTGTTGTGTAACTTTCCATCTCCGGATAATTTCTGAACTTACTGATATTGCCTCGTCGGCAAAATTTCATAGAATGAATCGCGCATACGTTTTTAAAACAATAATGTATTGTCTTCGATTTGCTAACAGCTTAGATAACAGGAATCAATACAACAATACGACCTCTTCTCGAATGACGCAGTTATTGAATGATTGGTCAACTCAAAGCTGCTATGGCTCTTTCTTCAAAATGCCTGTTCAGATTTTGCCCTACATTGTTAAACTCGCATAGTATCTAATAATTTAACTACTGTCTGGACTTATTTATTTATTACTAGCTTTCCGCCCACGGCTTCGCCCGCGTGGTTTATTGGCTTTTCTATACTAAAATATGTATGTATTATACATATAAACCTTCCTCTTGAATCACTCTATCTATTAAAAAACCGCATCAAAATCCGTTGCGTAGTTTCAAAGATTTAAGCATACAAAGGGACATAGGGACAGAGAAAGCGACTTTGTTTTATACTATGCAGTGATTTAGTACTATAACCACATCATACATATTGTTACAATTTTACAGAATATTTTATATCTGATATGTATGACACGGTGTACATAACATTGACCAGTAATAGTGTGTAGGTACACTTTAGGTGTAGTATATTAATAACATTAGACAATATTAAATTATAACTTAAAAATAACCAAGATATATAGGTATATAAAAACAATTATTTTTTAAATTTAGTTTTGAATTTGTTAAGGGAATCTCCAAAGACGTCAATGTCTGGATCGCGTGTTTGGATAATATTGCACTGATTGAATACTGACCTAATGTATAGAAAGAAAGAAAGAAAGAAAACAGATTAGAATGTATAGGTGAATGTTGTCCCAAATTAGTCCTAGAATGTGGTATGTGAAATGATCTTGTGATTTTATGCCTAGGATATGAATGGACATTAAAAGATACCAAGATTCTCTGAGTTTGTTTCGGCATTCGTCAGATAGGAAATGCTGGAGCCATCTTGTTTAAAAAAAAAACGGCTTCTAAAAGTGTCTTTAAAAGATCTAAGTATTTACAGAAAAGAATATCATTTTATTTCATTGGGTATTCTTCGATTTGAGTCGTAGCTACACTTGATAAGCCACCGCGAAGTAAATTCTGTGAAATAGCTTTAGTGTATGCATCTATATTCTCTATAAGGGGGTAAGCAGATTACGCAACCCCTGTCGCAAGCCTTCACTGCCGCACACCATAATTTTGCAGTCCACCGATTCGTGTAAACTGACCATAAGCAGTTGCGTAGTCAAATATTAGTGGTAAAAAAATAAAGCGACGTTTTGACGTCTATATTTGTGGTTCTGTAGCTTGTGTATTAAAAGAAAGAAAGTAAAAGAAACAAAAGGGAAGTTTCTTTTACTTTTAATGGATTTTGTGGCGATATATATTTACATAAATTATTTAATTTTACTTATAATATTACATTTACTCAAATTTCCCGTTACTTACTTACTGTCGAGAGAATGGATGAAAGGCGATTATCGAAAGGGATTTATAAAGCGAATGTCAGTGGAGTTGCCGGGAGGGGACGCCCTAGAAAGGCATACCACGACCTTATTGGTGAGATCCTTCAGAAAGGTCAGGTGCGTAGTACCCGCAACCGGCGCATGTGTATGACAAGATGAATGAATGTGGACGACGCAAAAGAAGTATGCAAGAATCGTAGCAGATGGCGTTCTGTAGTTTCTGCCTACCCCTATAGGAAAAAGGCAGGAGTGTATGTTACTTACTGTCCAAAAGAAAAACATTAATTTCGTACGGAAACATACCCAATATGGAAATAAATTTAAATATTAGTATTTAGATAAGTTTATAATATGAACGATCCCTATTTAGGTAGTTATCTATGTTTTAAATGCTTAGCTCAGCACGTGTATTCATTTATTATGATAGGTATATCTTAAATATAACACTTCTTTGCTTCAATAACGCATTATCTTGAAAAACACAATTTTACAGTACCCTATTTTTAACTTTCAAAAACTAATAATTTACCAAAATAAATTGTTTGTTTAACCTTAATTTAAGATAATAATTATTTTATGTTTTAGATTATTCATAATTATTTCAGATAATAATTATTTTTAGATTTAAGATAATAATTAATTTAAGAATATATATATATAAGTTAATTAACTAAGCTTTCTTATCATAAGAAAGTTTTGATAATATTAATATTCGGACTTGTGACGGTATTGAAGCAAGGAAGGGATAAGTAACTTGACATTATTGAACCTTACTCAATTAATCCTTAATACTAATTAAATATTTCATGATCGAGTGTGATGCTACCTACTTTCTTAATTGCTACTGCACTGTCCTTCTCATTTAAATTATACCTTACTCGGTCAGCGAAAATATCCACATTTTTGCGCGTCCAAGGCATAAACGCCAGTTTCCGCGTTTGCCGACGCGAACGGAACTCTAAAAAAAACAACAGAATAACGTAAAATGTAACGTTTCAAGTGGCGGCGGCCAGTCACTCCCGCGCATTCGGGCCGCGAGATGCCGCGTTAAACCAATCGCGGACAATTCGAATTTCGAAAAATTTGAAAATTTTCGTTCATTTTCACAATGGCAATCAGATCAGTCGGACGTATGATCGACTATGTTAAGTCTAATAGAAGAATAAGTGAGTGTTTTTTTTTTCTTGTGATTTTAGTATTTTTTTTGGGAATTTTCTTTGTTTTATATTGCAGTGTTGCGTGCATTGTTATGTATTTCGTAATCGCGTGACCTTTAGTAATAGTTGTTATGTGTGTATACGTTCTAGCGGGATCTTGAGTGAAATTTTCACTATTTTGTGTTCAACCTTCAGATGTAATTGGCGATTAAGAAACCAACGGGAGGTTTTTTTCGTTTACCGATTGGATTTGCAATTAAAGTGTTCCAAGATTGGTGTTTTTGTAGGAAGCAGTGACCTGGTTTTGTTTATGGAGTTTATCGGACTTAAAACTAATGCTTTACGAGCGTATTTAACCTATATCTATTTTAACAAAGTTATCGAGTAGTTTTAGAACTATCTATATTCTCTCAGTCTTAATAAAATTATCTCTGTAACATTAAAAGCACAATTTCTTTTCCTTAAATTGCAAATGGCCTCCATGTTTTATCACCAAGGAGATATAAAAAGAAAACAGGTTTTGTATGATGACCAGACATCTTTTTTAATGTTATTTTTTCTGAATTTTTTTGTATCATTACCATGTTTGGTACTGTCATTCTGTATTTTTTTATAACACATGGCTGTTACAAAACAGTTTCTTATATGTACAGTATATAACAAATTACAAGCTCAAAATATTTTTTTGTTAATTAGTTAGCAGAGTGATTTTGGTTTATATAATAGGTAAAGACTTTAAAAGCGATAAAGAAATATTTTCACGACAAATAATTTAAGAAACATTACCATGCCATCACGCCTGTATTCTCCAAATGGTTAGGCAGAGGTAGGTACATCCAAAGTTCGGTATAATAAAATGAGCGTTTTTCCCAAACTCAACTTAATGAGCTTGTTTTGAGAGTTTACCATACAAACAAAGCGACTCAGATAGTTTTATACTCAATTTTGAAATACTCAGTTTTTCAAAACTCAACTCCGAAAAGTGGATGTAAATAGGACGAAGTCGCAACATAATTACGACAGTCTAGACTTCGTTTTCACAATTTAAACATCCTTACAAAAAATCTTAATTATTTTTGTAACTTGCTTATTAAATCTTGTGGTTGTAAGCGTCACTGCTACGATACAGGTCCTGGATTCAATACCAATGTCGAGCAGTGTTATTGGGTGTTTATGTAATTCTTTTTGTAAATATAACTACATGGATAGACTGTTGGTTTTAGTTACACCTAAACAATAGGCTCGCTGTTACATGGGACCTAAACATACCGGCGAAATATGTAAGTACAGTCGCTAACACATCAGGTTATATAAAACTGTCAAATTACTCCAAATGATTTTAAACCGCAGTGTTGATTATTAAGTTCAAAATCACCTTAGAAAATTTTACGTATTGTGGTTTAACTTGATGTGCTGGCCACATTAGAAGGTACAAGACGGCGTAATCCTTCGGGGAATACAGGCGTGACAACATGTTTTTTTTTTAATCCAGGTGCATAATTGTACCATAGTGCCCAGCGTTGGGACCGGCTGTATACCAATGACCCAGTTTATTAACAATTTCCGTTCAAACTCGGACTGGAAAGTAAAAGGCGGTCAACACACTGGACGTAGAACCGGACCAGCCAACCGTGAATCCTAAGTTTTATAAGCAAAAAGATCAACAGAAAAATACTGAAGTTTATTGCAATACAATTATCTTGACTGAAGATTTAATTAGGTATAGAAATAAACTAGGTTCTGATAATGATTTCAGAAATCTGTTTTTATTTATGACTAGTTTTTCGACCACGGCTTCGCGAACGAAAAATACTGAATTTTATTGCAATACAATTATCTTGACCGAAGATTTAATTAGGTATATAAATAAAATAGGTTCTTATAATTATTTCAGAAATCTGTTTTTATCAACCGACTTCAAAAAGGAGGAGGTTCTCAATTCGTCTGTATGTTTTGTTTTTTCATTTGTATGTTTGTTACGCGATATCTCCGCCAATTGTGGACCGATTTTAATGATTGTTTGTTTGGTAGGTCATACTTCAGAGGTGGTCCTGTTCAAATTTTATCGAAATCGGTTGAGCAGTTTTGAAAATATCAACAATAATCTAAAAATTGTTTACATCGATGATATTATCTTTTACTCCGAAACATCGCTGTCTTATTGGAGCAGTGCGTTTAGTTGGCTAACAAGTACTTCTAAACAAAACTTTCCACTAAAAATTACAAAATAAAATTACTTAATAACAAAAAAGTTAATAATACATGCATAATATAGTAGGTTGAGTAAACCACGAGGGCGAAGCCGTGGTCGGAAAGCTGTCACAAAAAATTACTTCTAACAAAAAAGTTAAACCGCCTTCAAAAAATAATAAAATAATTTTGTCTAAAACAGTTTGCGAAGTCGGTGACTTCTATTTGAGTGGGTCTTTTGTTTTCGCCAACTTTTTTGTTAAAAGTAATTTTTGTGACAGCTTTCCGACCACGGCTTCGCAAACGTGGTTTTTCTACTATAATATGCATGTATACTACACAAACCTTCCTCTTGAATCACTCTATCTATTGCTGAATCTATTGCGTAGTTTAAAAGATCTAAGCGTACAAACAGCGGGAGGGACTTTGTTTTATACTATCTAAAGATATACGATCACGCCTGTTTTCCCCGAAGGGTTAGGCAGAGGCGTACTAATGTACACCCACATTTCACCGGTATATTTTAAGGTCCCATGTAATAGGGGGCGAGCCTATTGCTATTAACCGGGCACAAATCCAGACTCCGAGCTGCTACTAGAAATTTCTTAGAAAAACCCAATATAATAACACCTTGCTCGACCTGGGGATCGAACTCAGGACCTCTAGTGTACCTAGGTTCTAGGTTTTTCTATGAAATTCTTAGTAGCAGCTCGAAGCTTGGAACTGTGCCCTTCTTCTTCTTCTTCGAAGTGCCTCTCCAATTACTGGAGGTTGGCCGTCAGTTCGGAAAACTTGCAACTTATAATGATGGGCAAAGTGGCGGGAAAAAGATCAGTAGGCCGAAGAAGAAAGTCGTGGCTGCGCAATATTCGCGAGTGGACTTAGCAGGCAGTCGGCATTAGCAGCGCCGCAGAACTGTTCCGCCTTGCGAAGGACAGACTGAAGTTTTCCGAACTGTGCCCGGTGAATGGCAATAGGCTCGCCTATTACATGGGACCTAAACATACCGGCGAACTGGGTGTACCACACGGCTACACATCAATTTATACAAATCCAGTTTAGACTGACCTCTCATTGCAAAGGCTCTCCGTACAATTCAAAGCCAGCCCATACTGGATTTGTATAGCTTAATATGTAGCCGTGTGTAGGTACATTACCACACCTCTGCATAACCCTTCGGGGAATACAGGCGTGATGGTATGTATGTGTTTTTGATGTGACTAATGCGGTGTGGTTTATTCTGGCTTAACACCCTAATGATTCAGTAATCTATTATTTAATGCATACTCATGAATATTAATGATATGTAATTGACTAAGGTGTACGTATTTAGGAAAGACATACATATTTGTAATAGTTTCAAATGCGCAATTACCAACGCTTTTCATGTGTGTATGTAATTGTAATGTAATATTTCTTTCTACATTCCTTTAACTGACTGACCAAAGACCACTTAAAGTATAATATTAGGTACATACTATCACGCCTGTATTTCCCGAAGGGTTAGCCCTTGAGAGAAATTGAGCCCCTGATTTACCACAATAAATAGACTGGTTTAAAGCGACATTATTTTCCAAATTACGTAAAAAGCAGAAAATACTCTTTTGGAAAAAAACAATTTTATATGATGTTATTCCCTAGCACAAAGACATTAATGAGTTTGAATATGTTAACACTGCACTAAGTTGTAAAAGTCAAGAGAAATTGACTGAAAATGGGTTTATGTATGGACTACCATTTCTTCGCGGTATCACTTGCATTTTGAAGGATTTTTTGAGGCCAGAGTAGGGGATATAATAAACCGCATATCAAAAATACTGATTGAGCGACAAAATTACTGATTGAGCAGCAAAACTCTAAATACAGATATTGGTTAGGTTAGAACTATGACCACACATCGCCAGAACCAAATGGTGTTCATGTATTTTGCATAGTTCTTAACAGATTAAAATATCGATTACTTATTTTAATTTCTTTTACGTCTCAGAGAAAGACGATCAATCATTAAAAAAACAGTTGAATTAAAACGATCATTTAAATAGGTACATGCAATTTTCTAAGGTCTAATCTAACTCTATACCAAAATTGGTGCTTAAGCGTGGAAACGTGATAAACAGATAAAGCTACTTTCGCGTTTATAATATTAAGTAGTATGAATATTACTTAAGGAATTAACAATATTGTGCAAATGATAATTCCATTTGCAAGTATGACTCAATGACTACGTGTCACGGAGAATAAACTGCCGCATTTAAAGACGATTATAATGAATAATTTTAATGAATCATTAGTAAATAGTACCTAGTGACTGTATATTTTGAGTAACTTTTACCTGAGGACAATGTAAAATTACCTTTCAGCGCGCCTTTTAGGGACGCGTGTGGTAAAACTCGTCACTTCAATGGTTTTATTACGTTTCAATGTGTGTGAGTCAGACCCCGAAGTGTTGGGTTAAATTGTGACCTTGTTTGTGGTTTTCATCAAGTAGAACTAGCGTTATAAATATTTGTTAAATAAATTATCTCTTAACAAAGAAAGGTAAAACCGCCTTCTTGAAACTTCTTGTTATCTTCAAAACATTTACGGACGTCGGTACCTTTTATTTGGTTGGATCTTTTGTTTTCGTCACCGACTTCCGTGGTAGTTTTGAAGATAACATTATTTTTATGCTTTGAAGCCGGTTTTACTTTTTGTTTTGTTGAAAGATAATTTATTTCTTAATTTTGTGTGGCGCGTAGTTCCACGTATAAGGGTTTATATATTTTGACGATGTCATAGTTTTTCGAACGGTGCATGTTATTGGTGTTTTAAAAACTTTGAGGAATCACATCTTCACCAAATTTAGCCAATCCAAAGGAAAGTATACCTTTCCAAACATTTTTCGAATCATTTCATAAAATTACAGGTTCTGAGGTGAGGTAACAAATATTATAAAAAAATACCTACAACAAAATTGTGAAACTCCTCCGCTTTTGAAGTCGGTTAAAAAAATCTAGATCGAATATTTTTGTTGTGATTATGATTATGAGTGTACCTTGTGCAATGAACAAGATAAAAAAGATTGTGGCAGTGAGTGTACTATATATACACCATTTCACGGAAGTGATTTCTATGAAATTAACAATAGGTTCAAATTGCAATGATTTACGAATTTTGGGAAATATATTTTAAGTATATTTTTGTGAATTGCACTTAGAATTTTGTTGAAACGAAAGTGTGATATAAGTAATTGTTGGTAGAGGAATTTACAGAAAAATAATACAAAATGTTTAACTGCCTCATTAGTCTTCTAGTCTCAAGCGCGACTGCTTAACTAGAAGTCCTTAGTTCGATTCCCAGGTCGAGCAAAGTATTATTGGGTTTTTCTATGAAATTCTCAGTCGCAGTTCGGGTATCGAACCCAAGACCTCTAGCGTAGCAGTCGCGATTGGGACCACTAGACTAACGAGGAGTCACTATTAACTATATTTTTTTTATCAGCCCGGTTGAACCCACTGCTGGGCAAAGGCCTCCCTACCTTCCTGCCATTCCTCACGGTTTAAAGCTACTAACTACATTATTAACTATTATCAATATTTAATATTATAATGAGGTAATGTTTGTGAGGTTGTAGGGGGTAACCTCTAGATCTACTAAACCGATTTTGAAAATTCTTTCACCAATAGAAAGCTACATTTTGCCCGAGTGACATAGGCTATATGTTACCCTGTAAAATGAAAAGAAACGTATAGTCCACGCGGGCGAAGTTGCGGGCGGAAACCTACTGAATCAATAAATTACTTTAAACAAAAAAGTAATTTTATTTATATCTTATTTTTTGTAGTGGAAAGTTTTGTTTATAAGTACTTGTAAGCCAACTTAATACTCTGCTCTAATGAGACAGCGATGTTTCGAAGTAAACGATCATCGATGTAAACAATTTTTAGATTATTGTTGATATTTTTAAAACCGCGATTTCCGATTAATATCGATTTCGATAAAACTTAAACGGGACCACCTCTGAAGTATGACCTACCAAACAGAGAAATAATCATCAAAATCGATCCCTAATTGACAGAGATATGACGTAACAAACATACAATAAATTTATAATTTAAAAAACCCCCGACAATTGCTTTATACCTCCACCGATTTTCGTCAAACATAGCTAAGAACACTCCCGACTAATTCACCTTTCAAACAAAAAAAACTAAATCCAAATCGGTCCATCCGTTCGGTAGCTACGATGCCACAGACAAACACACACACACACAGACACGTCAAACTAATAACACCCCGTCGTTTTTGCGTCTAGGGTTAAAAATATAAACATACAGACGAATTGAGAACGTCTTCCTTATTGAAGTCGGTTGAAGAATGAGTCTCAAAAGTAGATAGATATAATAATGTCAACAAGTCTCTACATCGTGCGAACGTATAAAAAGCAATTGAATCGTGCTGGTGAGCTGTCGATGAGGTATGTCAACATTGCATAAGTCATACCGACTACTAGCAATGAAAGATTCAATATTCTTAGAAGTTAGCCACATACTATATAAACAGTTTAACTATCTATACATATAAAATTGTACCAGGCGGAAGTCTGTACATTATAGATATTGAAGAAATTAATTAACAGAAGTGACGACTGCCTCATTAGTCTAGTCGTGCTACGCGTGACTGCTACGCTAGAGGCCCTGGGTTCGATCCCCAGGTCGAGCAAAGTGTCATTGGTTTTTTCTATGAAGTTCCCAGTAGCAGCTCGGAGTCTGGGTTTGTGCCCGGTGAATGACAATAGGCTCGCCCCTATTACATGGGACCTAAACATACCGGCGAAATGTGGGTGTCCATTAGTGCACCTCTGCCTAACCCTTCAATACAGGCGTGTGTGTTTTTTTGTCTGTGTTTTGTACACGCATCACGCAAAAACGACTGCACGAAATTGGATGAGGTTCTCACAGTTGTATTGCTGGATTGTTCTATAACTTTTTTTTGTAACAATCACACCTTAGACTACACATACATACATACATACATACATATTGTCACGCCTGTCTCCCATGGGGGTAGGCAGAGACTATAGATTTCCACTTGCTACGATCCTGGCACACTACTTTCGCTTCATCTACATTACTACACCTTACGACTACACCTTACGACTACACCTTAGTAATAATAGGGTCCGTGTGGACTAGAGGACGTATACCGGTACTCTGAACTCTTCTACTGAAGGTCAACTTCAAATCAAAAGCATGTTATATGCTCAGATCAAATAAATAGTTAAGATGGAACTTTGTGAACAAAGAAGTGAGGCCCGATACCGAAACTACGCCTTATCTTGTCAGTCGAGCTATCGAGCTATCGAAAGCTCGACTGACAAGATAAGGCGTAGTTAACTAATACATGTGTGCGTGTGTTGTACACGGTTAGGCGTAGTTTTAAGCGGCCTCACTTCTTTGTTCGCAAAGTTCCAACTTAACTTTTTAATTGATCTGCGGTTATATGTACCTAGATACGCCCCGCTTCAAAGCCCAGTTAACATAACATACATAACATACCATCACGCCTGTATTCCCCGAAGGATTAGGCAGAGGTGTACTAATGTACATCCACATTTCGCCGGTATGTTTAGGTCCCATGTAATAGGGGGGCGAGCCTATTGCCATTCACCGGGCACAAATCCAGACTCCGAGCAGCTACTGGGAATTTCTTAGAAAAACCCAATAACACTTTGCTCGACCTGCAAAAAGATTATTGACTAACACGGGATTGATTATGGGAATTTCCCACGCAATACAGCTGTTCTCAATATAAACTATATTCACTTTTCTTTAATTTCTACATTCGTTACAAAGATTATAATCTTTTCATTCACACTAGTTCCAAATCTTTTATTTAATTTTCACTTAATTTTACGCAACATGTAATTATGTGCAAGCATATTTTAGCTAATTAAGCTTTTGTAACAATTACAGTTAATGGTTTTTATTGTGTAATCTTAATTTATGAAACTGCGGTAAGTTTTACATACATATATTATTCACTTCTTCTTTCATTGGGGGTAGGCAGACTAGATTTTCAGTTGCTACGATTCTGCTACATTCACTATCATTCCCTTCTTCTAAAAGCACCGTCCATAATTGTTGCCATCTTTTGAAACTCCCCCTCCGACGATGTAAGGATAACTGGATCATCAGCATAGAGGAGATATTTGACGGTAACTCATTCATTCTAAACCACATTCACTCTCCTCTAATGTCTAAATATCTAAATACCAGTGAGTCAGCTCGACTTGAGAAGTACTACTCTCATATATATGAGATAAATGATATGAGTGTATAATATCGACGTAAAGTTGCAGTATGCAAACTGTTGCCGTACGGTGAGTGTGGAGAACCGCAGGCCCAGTTCCTCCCTCAGTTCCCTTCCTTCTCCTTTTTTCCTTCCCCTCCCTTTTTCCTTAAATAGGCTCGGCAACGCATCTGCAACTCCTTTGGTTTTACAGATTTCCATTGGCGGCGATTACTACTTACCATCAGGTACCTCGCCTGCTCGTTTGCCGAGGTAGACCTTAAAAAAACGTATGAGCTCCATTTGTCCTGGCACGAGCATAAAAATCCTCTAAAAATCTATCTACGGAATCCAAAACCAAAACCGAACCATGACAGTGACCGTCAAATTAACACTAATTTGAGCTCCAATACAATAGCTTTTTATCAATCGATCTAATTATATCATGGACACTCCATTTGTGGACGCCGTTGGACGCAAACAAGGCAATGTTTTGAATGTAACCTTGATTTATACAATAGAATTTCCACGGGTGACGATATATAGGGTGAGGTGATACGATATACAGAGTGAGGTGATCAGGGTGAGGTGATACGATATACAGGGTGAGGTGATACGATATACAGGTTGAGGTGATCAGGGTGAGGTGATACGATATACAGGGTGAGGTGATACGATATACAGGGTGAGGTGATACGACATACAGGTTGAGGTGATACGATATACAGGGGAGACAACGATTTGATATTACATCAAACATACTATAAACTAGTCTAAAGGAGCTCTTTTATAGGAAATGGTACTTATTATTACGGCTGTATTCCCCGAACGGGTAGGCAGACTTCTGCCACGCTTTGACTTTTGCCACTTCTGCGAAGAGTGGGTGTATTTTTAATTTGTACCTATATATAAATATCTCCTAAGAAAATCGGCATTCTCCTTTACACCCACAGTTCGCCGGTATGTTTAGGTCCCATGTAGTAGCGGGCGAGCCTATTGTCAATAACCGGGCACAAATCCAAACCCGAACTGCTTTTGAGAATTTTAAAGAAATAGTCAATTACACTTTCATCCACCTGGGAATCGATTCCAGAACCTCTAGCGTAGCAGTTGCGTTTGAGATCACTAGACTAAAAAGGCAGTTCAGAGCTAATTGGAAATGGTAATTATAACAAAAACAAACTACATAGGTAAACTTAAATACTTATTATTTTTAGTTTTGTTAGAGTCAGTATATATATTAGTGTATGTTATAACACTCGCACTTAACCTTCGTTTTCCAGAACCTACAAAAAAATGACGTAACAAATTTAGAGTAGTACCAAGTGGTAATGCTGCCACTATTAAAATAAATTTGTCAGTTTCACTTTTTATTCTTTATTGCGACAGTCTGTTGTGGTTGCTGTTTTTTATGGTTTATGACCTGTCATGATGAAGTACGGGGAGGTACGGAAAGTGGTAAATAAAAGTACCTAAGCGTGAATTTCGCGACGGCCTGGGTTGAGTTTTATTTTGTCGGAAGCGTCATACAAGAGGGCATCTCGCCGTTAAACGATTATGTTTGGTGAGTGTAAAGTGTAATAAATCTAAGTTACGATTGTAAAGTAAAATAAATTAAAAAATATATCGCTGCTTTGCTTCAATAACGTGCCAAGTCCGATTATTCACTTTTTTAAGATATAAGCAATTAGATATTATAAAAACTATTTTATAATTTCAGAACGCTTAGTTATTTAATATTTATACTAATCTTAAATAAATGAAATGTTTTTTTATGAAATTGTCAGTAGCAGCTCGGAGTCTGGATTTGTGCCCGGTTAATGGCAATAGGCTCGCCCCCTATTACATGGGACCTAAACATACCGGCGAAATGTGGGTGTACATTAGTACCTACACCTCTTTGATTAACTACACCGTTTTGATAACTAACTGCTAACTATACATAAATACCAACATAAATTATAATTACGTTGAGTGTAAAAATGATAAATCTGTTCTACCTCCTTGAGGTTTTACCGTGAATATATGCTAACAAACCGGTCTAGGTATAAAACTAGTTGGTTATAACTTTGCTACTTGGAAATCTAGGGCATTCATTAGGTCCCATTCACAAGAAGCTAGGGTTGTCGCGCGTAGCATTTTATTATAACTTACAAAATTAAGTTTATAACTACAAAGTTACAAACTAAAGTTACAAAAATTGTAAGTTATATATAGCGTAACATACCATCACTTAATATTTATTACTTAATATTTACCTATATTTCACCGGTATGTTTAGGTCCCATGTAATAGGGGGCGAGGCTATTGTCATTAACCGGGTACAAACCCAGACTCCGAGAGAATTTTCATTGAAAAACCCAATAACATTTTGGACCTGGGGATCAAACCCAGGACTTCTAGCGTACCAGTCGCACTTAGGAACACTAGACTAATGAGGCAGTCATGGGGTTATTTTTTTTTCATATTTCCTCACCATTTCAACATTCCTTGGAATTCCATAAATATTTCAAAACCAAAATTGGCCAAATCGGTCTCACCGTTGTAGAGTTCTCGCTCTACCTATATTTTATTTTAATGATCTGTCCTTTTGTTTTAATCTATTTTTATTTAAGGGCTTTTATTAAAACAATATGTCAGCCTCATCGTACTTTTTTACTGTTCACAAGCAAAAGTTATTCATGAAAGAACAGTGATTAAATGGCACAACTTTTTAGTAGCGTCCGAAGATGGGTGTGGATATAATTTATTTCTATCCGCACCGCAATCACGGTTCTTTCTGAAAAACTTTTACTTATGAACAATATTATGCACATATCAAGTCTATTAATTTTAAGTTCGCTCATGAACAACTTCCATCCGTCTCTGTTTCAAGATCTCAGTCCCTGTAAATATCTATACTAATATTATAAAGCTACAGAGGTTGTTTGTTTGTTTGTTTGCTTGAACGCGCTAATCTCAGAAACTACGGGTCCGATTTGAAAAAATCTTTCCGTGTTAGATAGCCCATTTATCGAGGAAGGCTATAGGCTATATATTATCATGCTAAGACTAATAGGAGCGGAGCATAAATGAAAAATGTTGCAAAAACGGGAAAAATTTAAATGCCGAAAAGCCGAGTAACCACGCGGGCGAAGCCGTGGGCGGAAAGCTAGTTATTTAATAAAAGTGACAGCCCTAGCTGTAAGATACATGCCTTTAAAGGTGTTTGCGTAAACGCTCGCTTACCTTCACCCTAGTTATCACTCAGTGGGGCGACAGAGATTCTTATTGTACAGAACTACACAGTTAAAACTATTTTTCATTTAGATAGAAAGTGGGATGGTTGGCGCTCTTTGGGGGAGGCCTACGTTTAGCAGTGGACGGCGATGGGCTGATATGATGATGATGATTAGATAGAAAATCCCGAATGAAGTTAGGGGAGGGGAGTTTTCATATTGTTTGTGTTTTTCAACCGACCTAAAAAAGGAGGAGGTTCTCAATTCTCTCTATGGTTTTCTTTTTTCTGTATGTTTGTTAAGCGATATGATCGCCGTCAATTATGGATAGATTTTGATGATTATTATATATTTTTGTTTGGTAGGTCATACTCCATAGGTGGTCCCATTTAAATTTTATCGAAATCGGTTTAACGCTTTTAAAAAAATCCACAAATATCTATTTTTTTTACATGATATTGATGATATTATCGTTTACTCCGAAACATAGCTGTCTCATTGGCGCAGTGCGTTAAGTTGGGTTACAAGTACTTATAAACAAAACTTCACACTACAAATTTAAAAATAAAATTACGTACTGGTTTCCAACACTTACGCGAGTATTAGACATTGAAATAAAACTACTTTTTATTTCATTCTCATACTTCATTACTTCATTCACATTTCGGATTCTTTACACCATCCATGGTCACAGTCCACCCGTGACCATGGATGCTGTAAAGGATCCGAAACGTCGGGAATTTAAAAATACCAATTTATCGCGATAAAATCCGTAAAAAGTAGTTTTATTTCAAAATAAAATTACGTTTAACAAAAAAGTTAAACCGGTTTTTGTTAAAAGTATTAAGTAATGTCAAATATATATTTTCGTTCTTTATTTCTTCCTGTTTTGCGCAGTTTCTTTGAACTACCGTCGTTCCCTGAACTTGAACACAAGTGATATTTTCCAGTGAACTATAAACGACGAAAGTTCTAATAACATACACTGTCACAACACTCGCTTCATTCATCAAAATGGCCGTAATTTTGTAAACATTCTCACGTTACTCATTGTAGTTCCTTCACAATCGATTTCTGTGTTGATTTGTTGTGATTTTCAATTCCCATTTCACTAATAACTGTAACATTGAATTGAAAACTGTCTTATTCATAAAATATATTGAAATAATACATTTTTAGTCTTGTGGTCCTAAGTGCGACTTCTATGTTAGAGTTCCTGGGTTCAATCACCAGGTCGAGCAAAGCGTTATCGTTTCTCTATGAAATTCTCAGTAGCAGCTCGGAGTCTGGATTTGTGCCCGTTTAAAAGTAATTTTAGTAAAAAGTTTTCAGTGATCACATCTTCACCAATTTTGAATATTTTTAAAATTTTAATGGCTCCACTTGAGAAGTGTACTCTTTAACAAAAATCCAAAACTATTCAGGCTTCTTCGAGTAATCGGTGAACATACATATAAAAAAATATTCCGACGAATTGAGAGCCTCCTCCTTTTTTGAAGTCAGTTAAAAATGAATCCCTATTTCCATATTATGTCACGACAACTTGAGAACAACTTTACCGTTTTTTTTTAAAGTTTTCTAATACTTTGTAGAAGGTTTTTAACGGAATTGAAAATTAAGAAAATTGCGCAGAAAAATTGGTAAAACAGGACAACGTTTGTCGAGTACAATACGTACAGTCGTCAGCACATCAGGTTATACGAGACTGTCAAATTTCTCCAAATGATTTTAAACCTTCAAACGTTGACAATTAAGTTCAAAATCGACTGAAAAAGTTTGACATTTTGTGGTTTCCTGATATGCTGGTCGCCGTACATAATATTGTAGGTACTTACCTTTTTTTTGTGAATGTGTGTGTGTAGCTATTTATTATGTTATTAGCTTCACACAGCTACATAGGTACATACCTACATTTTTATTAGTGTTGTAAATTACATAATGTTGATTTATGGACATTCCAAGGTCAACCGATTATGTAAGTCTATTGAATGTGTAGATATATTCTACCTATATTAATCAGTTTTATGCAGTTAACTATATTATATTGACGTTATTTTTGTTGCCAAGAGACTTTTAGAAAATTTATGTTTGTTATAAGACTAGGGATAATAATGCCTGCGGCATAATAAATTGCATATGTTAAATATTACTAGCAAAGTATTGTATATTAAAATTATCAAGGGACAGTAGTTTCAGATTTTATCGATGACATAAACCCCCCCCCCACCCTACTCCCCCTAAATCCCGTATTAGTTTACGCTGGATGCCTACGGCGTATCGGGAGCGTACATGGTATGGATATTTCAAGTTTCTAGTGTCGAAGATTTGAATTTGTTTTTTTGCAGTATTTAATAATAAATATTCATTATCATATCCGTTATTGTCCCAGTGGAACAGGTCTTCTCTGGGTTTGGCTATAATGTATTAGTTTCTGTTTTGGTTCTCTGCCTAACTCTTCGGGGCTACAGGCGTGATAATATGTCCGTTACCTTCAAGTAAAATTGCATTATATTATGATTCTTATAATAACATTCCGCTTTCATGAATGCAGTTTACGTAACTTTAATGCTAAGTGCTAAGTCTACAATGTTGTCAAGACTAAGTAAGTTTAGCTGTTTGGAGGATTCGAGTATCTTTTGTTACCAATTAAAATGTTCTGCTGATCTGGTATCGTCGTGCAACGGGTAGTTGAGCTTCCTAGATAGTCGAGCTGCACAATGCCTGATGCATGACTGCCGTCAGCTTGAACTGGTCTACTCAAAGCCGTTGTTGGCTCTTGCTTCAAAAGGCTATCTCAGACATTGCCCTGCATACACTCATATAGGTACTGCTTCTACTGTCTGGACTTTAAAAGAGACCATGATTCTCTGAGTTTGTTTCGGTATTTATTCTCAGAGGTCGACCGTTAGGAAATGCCGACACTGTCCAGTTTTAAATATGTAAAACATTGACTTGTAAAAGTGTCTTTAAAAGATCTATTTACACAAATTAACATTATTTATCATTACGGTCATATTTATTCTTCACCTTGAATAAAAAATATTTGATGGCGTTTTTAATACATTTATCATTATTAGTGGTTTCGACGTCCGGGTTTAAAGGGCAATTGTTATTTATAAAACCTTGAAACATGATGTATTACATAATTCATAAGTGGGTACATGTATATATATATTGCTAAGTAGTATTGCTGCTTGTGTTATAGTAAGAATTTTGCAAGAAAGTTGAAAATTGCAAATACATACGTTGAATGTTGGAAGCGGCGATATGGTTAGGACATCGAACTTGCGATCATGTGGTTACCAGTTTGTTACTATTTATGTGCAACCCACATTGCTAGTAAGCTTTTTTATAAAACAAAAAAGTTGGACCCTTCTAGTCCCTTATTATAGACAATATGCAAAATCTATTGATTCGGTTTCATGAGACAGGTACAGCCTTCGCAGAATTAAACGCTCGAAACTCACTTCTGACTGCAAAAACAGCCAAAATACTACAAATAATATTAATAGAATAATAACGAACAAATCAACAAATATCTGCCAATGTTAGAACGAAACAAGTATTTATTGTTCTGGTGATTAACAGATCCTGTTCTTCTTCCCTCAGGGTTCGTGCTGGCTTCGGCGGTGGTGCTACTGCTGCTTGGCATCATCTGTGCTATATTCTTCGGGTCTTGGGTGCGCATGTTCATAGACCATGTGAGTATTAAACTAAATGTTGCATATTTTTTTTCTTTAAATGGTACTTTAGGACTTACTTCAGTGCTGTGAGTTTTTTGACATGGACAAAGGTACCTGTAGCTTATAAAAATATTTGTTACATAACATTGTTCAGCTAGTTACCAAATGTGCCTTCAATTGCAAGTTGCGTAATACATAAGCGTTAGCCATAAGGCTGATAGACGACTAATCTTTACAAATATATAAAATGAATCTCTTTTTCCGTTCGTCACGCCATAATTTAAGAAAGACTTTACCGATTTCATTAATTAGTCCAGGGTAGAAGCCTTTAAAAATAATGAAAAGTGAAAAGAAATTATAGTAGGATGAAACCCATTAGAAAAGGAGGGAAATATTATAAAAATGAAAGGAAAAATAATTTACGGGCGATCTGAGGTTGGGAAGGGGATGGGGGTGAGTTTTTAAGGGTAAAAAACGGTTTTTCTCGATTTCCGGCAAAACTAAAAGTCCTATCGAAAAAAGTCAAATGGCAAAGTTGTAGATAATAAAAAGATCTAAAACTTTTGTATTTACACTTTTTTCACATAACCTCAAAATTTATGTGAAAAATTCAAAAAACCAAGTTTTTGGTTTTTTATTTTTATCTTTTACAAATTTTTTTTTTTTAACGAAATTTTGTGAAAACTTACCTTTTTATGTCCCAAATACGCTGTAATTTATTTGATTAAAAATATTTATTTTTTCACCTTATTTTGAATTAATATCGAAAAAACACCCTAATTTTCAATCGAAAATTCACCCGTCAAAATATCAGCTTTTTTCAAAAAGTTGGTATGGTTTCTGTTCGTTGAAATCTCTACTTTCCGATGGTGAAAAAAAAATATATGTTACTATGGTAAATCTTCTCAGAAAACTCCAAAATTCAAAAAAAATTTTTTAATTATTATAAATAATTTCGTCTAAAAAATGTGATTGCTGCAATTTGTTTCAATTAAAAAGTTGATATATTTAATCTAAAAAGACAAAATCGAATTAATAATGTCTTCACTATTATTATTATTATTTTTTATTTTTTTTATCTCGTACTAAAATATCATTTAATTTCAATCTTTAGGTTATGTTACGTTAAGCATAATATCTTTTAAAGAAAATATTACGATTTTTATGGTTGAGTTGATTGATACAGATAAAAATAGAGACAGTATTTACCTTCCTATGCAGATTCGAAAAGTTTTTTTGTTTTTTTAAGTAAACTTGTCACAATTATCTTCAAGAAACTCAGCGTGCACGTGTATTTTTATAAACGATGTTGTATACTGTACTATATTTCGAATACTGGTTAGGCTAGCGGTTGTAACAGCTGCTACGAAATATATAGTATATATTAGTAGGTATGTATGTAGTAAGACCCAGACCCGCCTAGCCCCTTCCCCACTTCTCCACGAAATACCTTTTGATGGGCTACAATTTTTCGTAGGTCACTCAGGTATATCTACTCAGGTATATATATAATTTATCTCAAAATAGTTATAAATAGGCATCTACGCATATATTTTAAAATAAAATTAGACAACTTTCTCCAAATATTGTAGATGTCTTATTAAATATTAATTTAATTAACTTATTTGTTTGTTAATTATAGTAGTATATTTTTATTTGTAATTTTTTTGTTATCAACGTCACATGTAATCTAACGTTTTTCGAGTAATTAAAGTGTAAATTTTAATAAATAGCTCAAAATTATTTATAATAATTAATTATTTTTTTTCGAATTTAAGTTTTTTTTTAATTTTGGCGTTTTCTGAGAAGATTTACCATAGTAACATATATTTTTTTTTTCACCATCAGAAAGTAGAGATTTCAACGAACAGAAACCATACCAACTTTTTGAAAAAAGCTGATTTTTTGACGGGTGAATTTTCGATTGAAAATTAGGGTGTTTTTTCGATATTAATTCAAAATAAGGTGAAAAAATAAATATTTTTGATCAAATAAATTACAGCGTATTTGGGACACAAAAAGGTAAGTTTTCACAAAATTTCGTTAAAAAAAAAAATTTTAAAAGATAAAAATAAAAAACCAAAAACTTGGTTTTTTGAATTTTTCACATAAATTTTGAGGTTATGTGAAAAAAGTGTAAATACAAAAGTTTTAGATGTTTTTATTATCTACAACTTTGCCAGTTCACTTTTTTCGATAGGACTTTTAGTTTTGCCGGAAATCGAGAAAAACCGTTTTTTACCCTTAAAAACTCACCCCCATCCCCTTCCCAATCTCAGATCGCCCGTAAATTATTTTTCCTTTCATTTTTATAATATTTCCCTCCTTTTCTAATGGGTTTCATTCTATTATGTTTTTTTTTGGTTTTAAAAATTATCGACCCTGGTCTAAATCTTTAGTAAGTAGTTACGTTTTCTAATACTTTGTAGAAGGTTCTTACGAACAGGACAATATCTGTCGAGTCAGCTAGTCTAATCTAATATTATAAAGAGGAAACATTTGTGTTTTTGTATGTATGTGGTACTGGACCGATTTCAAAACTTCTTTCACCATTAGAAAGCTGCAGTGAGATAGCCTTGTGATATGACCATTGACTGCTAAGTCAAAGGTCTCCAGTTCGAATCCAAGGCACGCCCCTCTGTCTTTTTGAAGTCGTGTGTGTATTAATAATTGATTTATCACATTATCGCGCTTAAACGGTGTAGGAAAACATCGTAAGGAAACCTGCATGCCTGAGAGATTTTCTTGACGACAAGTGAAGTCTGCCAACCCGCAGTAGGCTAGCGTGGTGGACTATAGCCTAATCCCTCTCGTTGTAAGAGGAGACCCGTGCCCAGCAGTGGGACAATGTAATGGGTTGATGATGATGATTAGAAAGCTGCATCTTCACTGAGTGACATAGGCTATATTAAATTTAAAAAAATAAATAAATAGGGAACCCTTAATAAAAATGCAATAATATAACCGAAGGTGTGAAAACGTGGGCTAAGCGCAAGGAAGCAAGGAGATTTATCTATCACCTCAACTACGTATGTATCTCAATCAATTCTATCTACTATATCAACAGTGGTGGAAAGCGCTACGTCGGAGTCACTCGTGCGCATCCAGCCTTGGATACCGACACACATACTGTTTCATAGTTACGCGTATGCAAGTATCGCTAAGCAATGATATTCTAGTGATATGACCATTGGACTGCCAAGCTCGAATCCAAATCACGCAACCGATATTTCGAAGTCATGTGCGTATTAGTTAACTATCATATTATCACGTCATTAATTGACCTGATAGATTTTCTCGACGGCTTCCCATGCCTGAGAGGTTTTCCGAGAGACGTGTTAGGTCTGCACAACCCTTAGTAGGCTTGCATGTTGGGTATACGGTATACTCAACACGCAAGCCTACTGCGGTTCTGGTCTCAGAATGAGAGGGATAAGGGTATACAGTATACACTTATCCCTTTCATTCTGAGACCAGAACCGTACCCAGCAAAGGGATAATCGTGCCAAGCTTGTTGAGATTCTATTCTCTGTACGGAATTCATCTATTAATCAATACAGAATGGTTTAGAAAGATTCATTCTATTAAAGCTATTAGTACCATTATTAGTTTTACCAATATTTAGCTTAGGTCTTCTTGCTGAATCATTCTGATATCGGTTACTAATAGCTTCCGACAGCGACATTGTTTCTCAGTGAAATCATCGTCATCAGTAACCGAATGAATTGTCATTAAGATAAACAACGAATGTTAAATTACGTACCTACTCTTACTTAAAGAATGTTCAATATAATTCCGACTTATCTACAGTATTCAACAAAAACAACGACAAATGTGAACCAATTATAACATTGAATTGCAATCGAAACGTTATCAAAAGGGGTAAATTTTTGACGTTCATGAAACTAAGTGGACCAAAATTATATTTTATCATACATACTATCACGCCTGTATTTCCCGAAGGGTTAGGCAGAAGTATACTTGTGTACACCCACATTTCCCCGGTATGTTTAGGTCCCACGTAATAGGGGCCGACCCTATTGCCATTGACCGGGCACAAGTCCAGACTCCGAGCTGCTACTGGGAATTTCATATAAAATTTCAAGTTACACTTTGCTCGACCTGGGGTCGAACCCAGGATGAGCACAGTGCGTAGCAGTCGCGCTTAGGGCCACTAAACTAATGAGGCAGTTATAAATTAAAATAAAAACAAATTATATTTTAAACATTTGTTAAGTACAGTGGGTTATATCTGTTACCTGACCCACCTTAGGTGGGCCGGCGGCGTCTAAGTGGGTCAGGTAATAGCTATAACCCACTGTACTTACTTAAATTTCCCTTCTAGTCTCAAAAATACTTACAAGTATTTAATAATAAGTTATGTCTGTCATGTCATGTTACGTCATATTTTTTTTTGTTTGCCCAATCCTAGGAATTTTCTATACTTAAGGAAATTCCGTAGGCATCCGCTGAGACTAGCGGATGCTTACGTGGTATACGCATTTTTCGAGCTTCAAGATTTGATCTGTGCGTTGATATCTTTTTTATGGTGTCGAGATGAGTTGCACTATAAATTTATGCCTTGGTAAAAACAGCTACACAGCAGGTTAATGAATGATTTTTAGATGTTGCTATGAATAGAATTTTAATTAAATGTATGAGAATCTATAATATTTCAAATTTGCTGAAAGTTACACCGTACATAAGTAATTATTGTTCAAAAAAAATTTCAAAATATAATTTCAATCGAAGGAAAACGAGGAAGGGGAAGACCTAGAAGAAGTTTTATTGAACAAGTGAAGAAAAAAGTGGGAGAAGAGTCGTATCAAGAGATCAAACAGAAGGTGGAGAATAGAGAACTGTGGCGATTGCTCCACCGACAAGAGCTGAGCTCTTTTAAATGAGAAAGAGATCAATATACGTAGTAAATGTGACTCGGTGATGTTTCGGAGGGTTAAATTTTTAATTTCCTTAAAATTGTTTACCTTATACGTTGGTTTCCTGTGATTTTACTTGCATCCCAAAGAGCTTTTTGAGAAAAAAGATTACCTATTCTTCCTTGGGATATAATTTTTAATACTTAGAGAGGGGAGGACTACTGGGAGATAATTTATCTCCTTGCCAAAAATCTATATTTATGTATTCCATATTGTTTTGTAATAAAGCATACGTTTAATACTTTGCTGTAGTTCTTGTATTCCTTGGGATTTTGATTTATATTTTCAAATCTTCATTGTGCTTTGTACATCGTCATCGTCGTAACGTAAAAGGGCAGAGTTGTTCCTTGTTCAATTTCCGGAAGAAGATTCGAACCATAGATTATAGATTTAACACAGATTAAGATATTTTTTTATTGAAGCTTTCCAGTGTTGCTGTTCCAGCTTTCCACATATGCTATCCAAACAGTTTC
Organism: Subacronicta megacephala; assembly: GCA_958496365.1. Taxonomy (NCBI): domain Eukaryota; kingdom Metazoa; phylum Arthropoda; class Insecta; order Lepidoptera; family Noctuidae; genus Subacronicta; species Subacronicta megacephala. Next base: position 6,811,963 of record OY292541.1, on the reverse strand, counting down.
ATATACCCAAAAAGATAGAAATAACACAAAATAATGGTTCGCTTCCAATATCTGTGTAGCCAGCATTGTCTCTAGATCGTATGTCGCAACCGCGTGCGACTCGTGCGCCGCCTTGACCGGCATACCGCCTCGTGGCTGTATTGTCCAACCATAATTAGGTACCTCAGTACACAGGTTCATTTGTAAATCACTAGCTTAAAACATTACTAGAAGGTAATATGCACACTTGCAAAAAAAATATTAAAGTCTATTTTTACGTACATATTATCACGCCTGTATCCCCCGAAGGGTAAGGCAGAGTTGTACTAATCACATTTCGCCGGTTTGTTTAGGTCCCATGTATTAGGGGGCGAGCCTATTGTCATTAACCGGAACAAGTCTAAACTCCGAGCTACTATTGATAAATTCATAAAAAAACTCCAATAAGGGAATCGAGCCTAGAATCTCTAGTCGCGGTTAAAACCACTAACCTGTGTTAGTTTGCTTACAACAAGATATCAATAACCATATGATATTATTATTATACATATAGCATAGCATAATCGGCCTTTAATGTCTCCTAAAGGCCTCCTCTCGGTGAGAGGGAGTGGGCCGTGATCCACCACGCGGGCCCAGTGCGGGTTGGTAGATGTCACATGTCTTCGAATTTTTGTTTTTTTTTTACTCTTTTGGGAGCAATGGTGATGAAATAATTTATACAAAATGCCTGTCTGGGTTCGAACCTACGACTTATAACTCATAAGTCGCGGACGCAACCGCTGGGCCACCACCGCTCCCTATTTATTGTACTAAACTATATGTATTATAACGACTTTATGCATGCATTAACGGCAATAGGCTCGCCCTATTACATGGGACCTAAACATACCGGCGACGTGTGGGTGTGCATTAAGTACACCTCTGCCTAACCCTTCGGGGAATACAGGCGTGATGGTATGTTATATGTTATGTTATGACTTTCTGCATGATTGCTTACATTCCCCGCGGACGAAGTCACGAGCGGAAACTATTCGCTGGTTACAACACCCGGAAACTTGATGTTGATGAAACAGCCAGGATGCTTACGCCAAAGGATGTGTATATAGGCATATATTAAATATTTACATACAACACACATTATTTGCTGTCGATTTTGACCTTCGATGGAGAAAATATATCGTCATTATTTTTACATTAAAAAAAAAACAAAATATGAAGCTTAAAAATCTTAAAAAACCTTGTTTAGTCTTCTTATAAAGTGTGTTAGAATTATAAATGCAATTACTGGAAGATTTTCAATTGTGAACAATGTTTTTATGAAACAAAGGTCATTCATTCATTTCATTTAAGTATTTCAGGAAGTTGTAAAATAAAATTTATTTATTTATGAGTGTCATATTAAGGATATGCTGAAAAAAGAACAAAGAGTATATATAATATTTCATTTAGGTATGGGGACTGCTTTTTGGTATTTCAGGAAGTTGTAGAATATCAATTATTCATACGAGTAACCGGCTATGCTCCGCAGTTTTACCCCGCTCCAAAGGTATATAACGTTATGCTAGATGACCTATAGCCTTCTTCATGAATATGTCTAACATATACAAAAATATTTTTCAAATCCGACTGGTAGTTCCAGAGATTAGCGTATTCAAACAAACATACTCCTCAGCTTTATTATATTACATAGTATAGATATAAACAAAAAATATTTTTGTATATCCTTTCCAAATAGCGCTGGTTTTTGTACAGGAATTGCACACCAAATACCCAAAAAAATCCCAGTCATGGGAATTCCAATAAACCAAAAAATCCTATCCGCCTTTAAGGATGAAGAAGAATAGAGGTAGATGATCTTTAGCCTCCACAAAGTAATAATTTCATGCAAATTGTGTATGAAATAAATTAATCATACATGCACATAGTTTCCCACGCGTACATTGTTATAATGAAGCGTATGAAGTATTATTATGAGTACTGTTAATTTAAGGATCCGTTCGTATAATGAGACACGCGATTACTGGCTTTCCGCTCATGGCTTCGCCCGCGTGCTTTCTCGGCTTTTCTGTTCTATAATATGTATTTATTATACATATAAACCTTCCTCTTGAGTCACTCTATCCGTTAAAGAAAACAGCATCTAAATGCGTTGCGTAGTTTTAAAGATTTAAGCATACAAAGGGACATAGAGACAAAGAAAGCGACTTTGTTTTATACTATGTAGTGAAGACGATTGACAAGAGGAATGGAATGAATCAATGAAAAGACAATGGCCTTATTAGTCTAGTGGTCCTAAGCGCGACTGCTACGCCTAAGGTCTTGAGTACGATCCCTAGGTCGAGCAGTGTTATTGGGTTTTTCTATAAAATTCCCAGTAGCAGCTCGGAGTCTGGATTTGTGCCCGGTTCATGGCAATAGGCTCGCCCCCTATTACATGGGACCTAAGCATACCGGTGAAATTTGGGCTTACTTTAGTACACCTCTGCGTAAGCCTTCGGGAAATACAGGCGTGATGGTATGCTATGTATAAAGAGGAAAGATCTTGTAATTTTATGAAATAAAACAGAAACATCGCAATCCGTTCACCATGGAACATACACAAAAAAAAACCATTTAAATAGAGAATTTCTCCTAAGTATATTGAAATTGGTAAAAAACTAGAAGACATGAATATAAACCTCACGCGAAGCATATATTATTTAGCTTAAAATTCCTTCTATAAAATCTTCTTTGAAAGCTTGGGAGAAATCGTCCATTAAACTCATGAAGATGTAATAAAAAAAAAATAACGTGAAAATTACGCGGTTATTACACTTTAATTAATATTTTACGACAAACTTAAGTACTTTTCTTACAAGGTTTTATGCTTAGCGACAACTTTACTCTTTCGTAAATAATGTATTTTTTATATACTTTATGTTTGAAACTATTAGTTATTATGTACTAATGAGTGGTATTTAATACTTTAACTATAAATCCCCTTTTTTCAATCAAAATATTTGAAATTACCACCAAAAATACTGAATGGCACACTAAATTTGCTCATCAAATAAATCAATTATACTCGTACTATACTGTTAGGTCTTTAAAGCTTAACTATTTTACTGAATTTCTGTGTGCAAATCAGTATTTTTGTTTTACGGTGAGTAATATAGTGGAGAAATTTTGTTTGCTTAAATTTCTAAATAGAGGTGCAGTTAAAAATTCCCCTATACTAATTATCCAACTCATATTATGATTATTTATAAATGGCTCATAACATTACACTGCTGGACGAAGGCCTTCTATTATAAATGTCAAATTTATTTCGAATTCGGATGTTTGTTACTCATCATCAACCCATTACATTGTCCCACTGCTGGGCACGGGTCTCCTCTCAGAACGAGAGGGATTAGGCTATAGTCCGCCACGCTAGCCTACTGCGGGTTGGCAGACTTCACACACCGTCAAGAAAATCTCTCAGGCATGCAGGTTTCCTCGCGATGTTTTCCTTCACCGTTTAAGCGCGTGATGATTAATTATTAATACGCACATGACTTCGAAAAGTCAGAGGTGCGTGCCTTGGATTTGAACTCGAGACCTTTGACTTGGCAGTCCAATGGTCGCATCAGTAGGCTATCACTGCACTTTGCTTTGCAGTGCGATTGTTACTAAGTCACGCTAAAATGGCTGAATAGATTTGCGTAAAATGGCGCACGTATAGTTTAAAACCTGGAATAACACATAGGAAAACCATGTCCAAAACGAAACCAAGTCCATGCAGACGGTGTCGCAGGAAAAATTAGAAACTAATTTAATAATAACAGGGCTGCAGAGGTTTAATGACGATTTGTGTAAAATAATGCAATTTTGCCCCCATCTTGTTGGACTGAAAGCCGAACCTATATAACTGTATATTAACCATTATTATTCTTTCTCTTCCCAGGAGTTGGTCCTCCGCCCAGGCTCGATGACCTTCGAGTGGTGGGCGAGGCCCCCGGTAAGGCCATTTGTCGAGGTCTACGTTTACAATGTGACGAATGCGGATGAGTTCCTGAACAATGGATCAAAACCTGTTCTGGACGAGCTTGGGCCTTACGTGTACTCGTAAGTAATATTTTATGTTTTTCCCGGAGCTTGGAATTTTTTCCCATTGATGGGAATATTTTCTTATAACCAAGGAACTATTCTAAATATTTTAATAAAACTTTCTAAGTTTCTAGATATCTTTGATAATGTATAACGCTTGTAATAAGGCTGACTATCATTGATGAAAAATAATTCCCATTGCATGGAATGTATTCCATGAAGATGAATACAGACTGCCTCATTAGCTAAGCGCGACTGCTATGCAAGAGATCCTGGATTAGATTCTCAAGTCGAGCAAAGTGTTAATGAGTTTTTCTATTAAATTGTCAATAGCAGATCGGAATTTGGATTTGGTGTCTGGTTAATGGCAAATGGCTTAAACATACCGGCGAACTGTGGGTGTACATTTGTACACCCGTACATAATCCTTCCGGAAATACAGGCGTGATGGTATGTATTTTGATTATTGGTTGTCTTGAACTTCTATTGAACGGCTCATCTGCTTTTGATGGAGCGATCGCCATATGAAGAGCAATGGAAAAGTTTATAAAATAAGAGAAAACGTTATTGACGTTTAGTTTTTACGATATAACATTCCGTAGCGGTCTGAATCCGCTTGGGTCAGGAACAAGGCTGATTCGGTCGTCATCATGCAATGGCCTTGTAAATTGGAAACGTGGAGTTACGCATTAATTATTATATCACTAACTTTCCGCCCACGGCTTCGCCCGCGTGGTTTCTCAGCTTTTCTGCATTTCAAAGGTTTTTGCAACATTTTTCATTTATGCTCCGCTCCTATTGGTCTTAGCGTGAATATATATAGCCTAGAGCCTTCCTCGATAAATGGGCTATCTAACACTGAAAGAATTTTTCAAATCGGACCCGTAGTTCCTGAGATTAGCGCATTCAAACAAACAGTTCAGCTTATTTTATTTTTTTAAAAAGCTTACTAGCAATGTGGGTCACACATTACTAGTATTCTCGTTAACACCTCGTGCTAAGCTAAATGCTTGTGTTACGAGTGGGTTCACGTCGGTAGTGCAATGGGTGGGGTTCGAACCGACAACCACATGATCGCAAGTCCGATGCCCTAGCCATTAGGCTACCGCCGCTTCAAGCTTTATATTATAAGTAAAGTATAAATGTATTCATTCTAAACAATTCATGGTAATAGTTATAATTTCGAAAGTAACTCGGCTGGCAAACGAGCAGGCGAGCTACCTGATGGTAAGTAGTCATCACCGCCCATGGACATCTGCACGACCAAAGGAGTTGCAGATGCGTTGCCGAGCCAATTTACGGAAAAGGGAGGGGAAGGAGAAAAGGCGAAGGAACTGAGGGAGGAATTGGGCCTCCGGCGCTCCACACTCACCGTACGAAACGCAACAGTTTTGTGTAGGGAGGGTCATTCTGCCCCGGTCGTTCTGACCCATTCATACTGGCATATAGACATGCCAGCGAAACACTACTACTACTAATAACTAAATCAACCTCATGCATTATACATACATACCATCACGCCTGTATTCCCCGAAGGGTTAGGCAGAGGTGTACTTAATGTACACCCACAGTTCGCCGGTATGTTTAGGTCCCATGTAATAGGTGGCGAGCCTATTGCCATTCACCGGGCACAAATCCAGACTCCGAGCTGCTACTGAGAATTTCATAGAAAAACCCAATAACACTTTGCTCGACCTGGGGATCGAACCCAAGACCTCTAGCGTAGCAGTCGCGATTTGGACCACTAGACTAACGAGGCAGTCATGCAATATTTGCAGATGATATAGGTATATTATTAACCAATAATCCTGTAGATTAAAAAAAACACAGCAAAGGAATATAGAGAATACTCCTTGTCGTGACCTCCTTACACATGTAAGAGTTACATCATGAAGTTAAACTAAATGAGTTGATATAAATGCAAGTTCGGTTTCCTTACAAACTGGTTCGTTTCAATAATACTAATTAGTATGACATTGTGCTAGATAACACTGTCTTAACATATTTTTTAACATATTCTACTTCAGTTAGAATGTGTTGTGAAATTATTCAGTAACTTTTCAGTTATTTAAACTATACTCCATTTTTTTTTATTTTTTGCATTAAATATTGCGAAATTGACTGTATGTAAAGGCAGTCGTGTTGGTTGAAAGACATAGTAATGTCTTCAATAGATAGTGCTGACGTCGCCTGAAGACGTAGAATGTGGAAGAGAAATTCGACATCACAGGCAGTGGTCTCGGTAGCTTAGTTGGCAAAGCGTCTGGTGTACTTAACCAAAGAGACGCAAGTTCAAACCCTTCCTGAGATCGAATTTTTCTTTCACTAGAAATTTTCTTTAATTAGAAAATTCATTTCTTTGTATACTCCATTTACAAATAACAACAATATTGTTGATATTACTGTATTTTTAAAGTTTAAATCTAGAGGTCCTGAGTTCGATTGTCAGGTCAAGCAATGTGGTATCATTTTTTTCTATGAAAGTTCAGATTCTGGATTTGTGCTCCGTTTAATGGCAATAGGCTCACTCCTATTACGTGGGACCTAAACATACCGGCTAACTGTGAGTGTAGGTATAATAGTAGCCTAATGGCTAGGGTGTTGGACTTGCGATCATGTGGTTGCCAGTTCGAAACTCACCCATTGTACTACCGACGTGAACCCACTCGTAATACAAGCATTTAGCTTAGCTAGTAATGTGCGACCCACATTGCTTATGAATTACTGAACCGATTTTGAAAATTCTTTCACCAATAGAAAGATACATTATTTCTGAGTGACAAAGACATATGTTATCCTGTAAAATAGAAAGAAATATATAGTCCAAGCGGGCGACGCCGCGGGTGGAAACGTAATATGTTATAAATTCTTTCTTTCTTTTACAGAGAAGAGTGGGAGAAAGTGAACATCACTGACAATGAGAATGGCACTCTCTCCTTCCACTACAAGAGGACGTACACCTTCCAGCCGGACCGCAGTAAGGGTCTCGACGATGATGCTGTAGTGGTGCCCAACATACCTATGCTGGTGAGTACACATATGTTTAGCCGACTGTGTAAGCTGGTGTTATGTTTTTTCATATATGAAGCGAACGTGAACTCCGCGTCCCACGTTGGGCGCCAGATGTAGGGTGTGACCACGGTCTAGAAATGTGGATGACCAGGGAAACTAAGTGGAGATAAATTACGCACCAAGATCACAAACGTTAACTTTTAAATATATCAAGGTTGATGTATGCATAAGAGTGTTAGTGTATATTTACAATATACACTAGGAGTTAAGCTCGGGGGGTACCGTGTCAAATAAATAAATAATATACTTATTAGGTTAAAATATTAACTTAACATACATACTTAACATACATACATAGTACGCAAAGAACGAAAACAAAAGAGTCCGACGAACCGAGAACCTCCCTTTTATGTCGTCGATAAAATAAATATAAAAATGATTTCATTTGACTTGCATATGACTCGCATTTTCATATTTTAAAAAAAAAATAGTAAATGCAAAAAAAAAAAGTATCTTTTGCGGAACAACCAACAGAGCATAAAAGATTTTTGTTTTAAATAAATATTCCACCACACAAAGTTATGTTGTTTTTTAAACAGTTTGTATAAAAACACACGTTGTTTAGTTAAATACCATTTGACAGTGACAATTTACTAAGTAATTAACTTAAAGTTAAGGTTATGCTATACGTAGCATATGTTACGCCAAAGAATATAGGCTAGGCCACGGAATGCACGTGTAGAAGACGTGCGGTACTCTTTACAAGACAGATTCTGCACTAGGAATGAATCCCTGTGCCGCGGGAACGTTTAAAAATACAAAAGGTACCCTCAAACTCGAACCAAGTATCTGGAGATCACAGAAATATTTGTCAAAGTCAAAGTTGTATTTTTTTATTTTTGTTAGACTATTAAAATAGGTGCTACTCAAAGATATCGAATTCTTAGATTCGAACCTCTGAATTTTCGAATTCATGTTTGTATGAATATTTAATTATCTCGCACTTTAACGGCGAAAGGAAACATCGTGAGGAAACCTGCATGCCAGAGAGATTTTCTCGATGACGTGTGAAGTCTGCCAAGTCGCAGCAGGCTAGCATGTTGGACTATAGCCTAACCCCTCTCGTTCTGAGGAGAGACCCGTGCCCAGCAGTGGCACAGTGGTTTGATGATGAGTTCCATGGCGTGGCGTATTACCATGATATTACAAAAACAGTAATAGACAGTAATTATGAAATATTAAAAATAAAACAGCCATTAACGTTAGTTTTGCAAAGTCAGTTAATTTAAACGAAACAATTAAACTAGTGTGCCGTCATTATAGTTACGTGTTTGGTTATATTTAATATGAATTATTTGCATGCAATACTTGGACATTAAAATAACCTTTTTCCCTCTTATGTTTTGGTCGATTTCAATCTTACAAGATGCGGTTAAGTATAAATGCTTCATTAGTATAGTGGTCCTAAGCGCGACTGCTACGCTAAAGTTCTTCGGTTCGATTTCCAGGTCGAGCAAAGTGTTATTGGGAAACAACCTATAACCATAATAACTCAGCACCGAGCTGCTACAGAGAATTCCATAGAAAAAGTCAATAACACTGCTCGACCCGGGAATCGAATTGGGACCTCGAGCGTAGCAGTCGCACTTTGTGAATATTTATTGGCGTTGATTAAGAATTCTGTTTTCAAATTATTTATTTCCTTTTTTAGGGTTCCGTAGCCAAATGGCAAAAAACGGAACCCTTATAGATTCGTCATGTCTGTCTGTCTGTCCGTCCGTATGTCACAGCCACTTTTTTCCGAAACTATAAGAACTATGCTGTTGAAACTTGGTAAGTAGATGTATTCTGTGAACCGCATTAAGGTTTTCACACAAAAATAGGCTCCCTATACATGGAAATGATATCATCATATGATGATGATATCATAATCATCAAACCCATACGTGTGGACTATCTATGGATAGGTCTTCGAAAATGATATTGAGGTTTCTAATATATTTTTTTCTAATTTTAATAGTTTGCGCGAGAGACACTTCCAAAGTGGTAAAATGTGTGTGCCCCCCCCCCCCCTGTAACTTCTAAAATAAGAGAATGATAAAACTAAAAAAACTATATGATGTACATTACAATGTAAACTTCCACCGAAAATTGGTTTGAACGAGATCTAGTAAGAAGTTTTTTTTTAATACGTCATAAATCGTAATGGTACGGAACCCTCCGTGCGCGAGTCCGACTCGCACTTGGCCGGTTTTTTGCTATAATAACCTACTTCATCATAAATTCTAGATATTTTGGGTATCCATATGTATATATGTTAATATAAATATTAAAGTTATTTCGTAAGAGGCTAGAAAATATAAATAAAAAAAAATATCTGACTTACTCGGTGGACCAGACTCTCCAGTTCTCTTTAAAGATATACACTTTTACTAACTTTTAGAATATTCAAGGCCCAATGTGCTTCGTAATCACGCCGCTCCTAATGATTAGGTCATCAAAGTTAAGCAACTAGCGCCGCGGCCGCGAATTAGAAGGTGTCCGTCCGTGTAATTGTGGTAGATTTGAATTTGAGTGAATTTTAAATATATACACGCTTAATGTTCCTTAATGAAGTAAGCAGAATAGGGTAGTCTACCTGCGGTTAATTTATAAAAAAAATACCTGTCCTATTGAAAAAATATACCATACCATCATACCATCACGCCTGTATTCCCCGAAGGGTTAGGCAAAGGTGTACTAATGTACACCCACATTTCGCCGGTATGTTTAGGTCCCATGTAATAGGGGGCGAGCCTATTGCCATTAACCGGGCACAAATCCAGACTCCGAGCTGCTAGTGGGAATTTCATAGAAAAACCCAATAACACTTTGCTCGACCTGGGGATCGAACCCAGGACCTCTAGCGTAGCAGTCGCGCTTAGGACCACTAGACTAATGAGGCAGTGAAAAAATATATTACAAATATTACGTATACTTACTGAAAGGATTGCCTTGTTAGTTAAATGGTCTCAAATTTTCTTAATCACCTTCTTTTTCCTTTTCTCCTTCCTCTCCCCTTTCCTTAATAGGCTCGGCAACGCATCTGCAACTCCTTTAATATTGCAGATGTCCATGGGCGGCGATGACTACTTACCATCAGGTAGCTCGCCTGCTCGTTTGTCGAGTTAACCCATAAAAAAAATTATGACGACACAAGCCATATCACTATTTCTAAGATAAATGGCGTGGATATCATAACAAAAATGTCTGCGTAATAACGTTATAGCGTGAAACGGAGAAACCGTCACGCTCTGATTCTAATCAATGAATAAATCACGACTGTTATGACTAAAGAGGTAGGCAGAAATATAGAGAAGACTTTGCCTATCATACTTATAAAAATAATAGCTTTGGGCTTCGCTCGCGTGGTTTCTAAGCTTTTTTGCATTTAAAAGGAATATTTTTTCCCGTTTTTGCAACATTTTTCATTGGCTATCTAACACTGAAAGAATTTTTCGTGGCCGTTCGTCAATCGTTAGATGGCCCATTTATCGAGGAAGGCTAAAGGCTATATATAATCACGCTTAGGCTAATAGGAGCGGAGCATAAAAGAAAAATGTTGCAAAAACGGGAAAAAATTAAATGCAGAAAAGCCAAGAAACCACGCGGGCGAAGCCGTGGGCGGAAAGCTATATTATATAAGTATAGATAAGCTGTGCACTCTTCATTGGGCTATATATCCTATGACCACAAATAACGTGGCATTGGCTTTCTATTGGTATAATAATTTTCAAAATCGGTTCAGTCAATCCAGAGATCCCTTACAAACTCACAAACTTAACCTCTTTATAATATTAGTATAGATTATAGAATGCAGTGATAGCCAAGTGATATGACCACTGGACTGCCAAGTCAAAGGTCTATAGTTCGAATCCAATTAATTATCACGCGCTTAAACGGTGAAGGAAAACATCGTGAGGAAACCTGCATGCCTGAGAGACTTTCTTGACGGCATGTGAAGTCTGCCAACCCGCAGTAGGCTAGCGTGGTGGACTATAGCCTAATCCCTCTCGTACTGAGAGGAGACCCGTGCCCAGCAGTGGGACAATGTAATGGGTTGATGATGATGATGGAATGCAGTAAAGTATTGAGTAGGTCCCATTGTAATAGGGGGCGAGCCTATTGCCATATCCAAACTCCGAGCTGCTACTTAGAATTTCATAGAAAACTCCAATAACACTTTGCAAAACTTATAGCTTAGCAGTCGTACTTACTTCGCGTTTCCATTGATGACAAAACATGTTGCAAACATGTAACTCTCAAAGACTGAGGCTCTAGATAGACGGACCGCATTTCAACTGCAATCCAACCGCAAATTGCAGTTCGGATGTAGTTTGAATGCAGTTGACACGACTGCAATAGAACTGCAAACCAAACGCGCAGTCCGATTGCAGTTCAATTAGGAATATGCATGAAGTTTAAATTTGCCTAATATATTTTTTTCCGGAATCTTAAACATACTTAAAGTATTATTGTAACAACATTTTGTTACATAATTGTTATTTATTTGTATAAAATAATAATTAAAAAGTGCCGATTATGCGAGCGAAATTTTAATTTACAAAACGCGCTGTCATTGGTCGAACGAAATGAAACGTCACGGGCCACGACATTGAATTTAATCACATAGTCGAAAGCTAGTGGGATACGTAGCTGTTTGCAACATGTTTTGTCTTCAGTAGAAATGCGGAGTTAGGACCACAAGACTAATGAAAAAAAATGACACATGAAATTATTTCTTGTAATATCTCAATGGATCACACAGTTTGCTACGCTCTGTTAGCGTTTGGTCGAGAACAGAATTCTGTCATATATCACTACTTACTGCATTTTTGTGTTAACATGTTCGGTATTTAATTGTGTGGTACGATGCGTAATGGCTACCGCTTTCAATTGTTTCACGTGTCTTACAAACACTATCATTTCAAATACCGTATTTGAAAGTGTTGGTAGAACTCTTTAAGAGGAGTGTCCCTCGCGAACGCAACAATGTTGCACAGTTGTCGCTGTCTCTATCCCTCGCGATGCGAACGCGTGCCCGAGAGGAGAAACAACAATACATTTGCAACATTTTCACGCGTATTTCTTATGTTCCGAATTTTGGAGATTACTCCTATAATATTGTTAATACGTAAATAAAAATCTTGTAAAAATATATTCACTATATTATCTGGGTTTCTTTCGAATGAGAATGTTTCTGTATTGATACATTGTCGAGAAATACTAGCATAAAGTTGGGCCGTTTTTCAACGAAAATTGCCAATCTTTGAGCTCGTGTAACTTTTTAACCGTACATTGAAATGAATTTGTATACTACAGGAACACGTATTTTAATGATAAGATTGTTACTGCAAAATTCCAAAGACTTTCATTTGTTAATATTCAAGATAAGACCAAACTACGTTTGTATGGAGCGCGGAGCGGATACTATCCTCTTAAGAGTAGTAGTGACTACATGCCAGCATGAATGGGTCGGCATGACCGGGGAACATTGCTCGACCTGGGTTCGACTTTTTCTATGAAATTCTTAGTAGCAGCTCGGAGTTTGGATTTGTGGCCGGTTAATGGCAATAGGCTCGCCGCCTATTACATGGGACGTAAAACATACCGGCGGAATGTGGGTGTATATTAATACACCTCTGCCTATCCCTTTGGGGAATACAGGCGTGATGGTATGTGTGTATTTAGTCGCATGGTTGGCCTGTAAGTCAGCTCCCTACTGATCTGGTATCGTTGTGCGTCGGGTCGTTGAGCTCCCTATAAAATGGTTGAGCTACGCTATGACTGATGTATGCGTGCCATCAGTTAGGACAGGTCAACTCAAAGCTGCTATGGCTCTTTCTTCAAAAGGCCTGTTCAGATTTTGCACTACATTGAACTCGCATATAATATAACTATCGTCTGGACTTTAAAAGAGACCATGATTCTCTGAGTTTGTTCCGACGTTTCTTATCAGAGGTCGTCAGATAGAAAACGTCGGCGCCATCTAGTTAAACGACTTGTTAAAGTGTCTTAAAAGATCTATTTACATAAATAAATATCATTTCATACAATAGAGTTTGCATAAGGCTTGGCGGATGAATGTCTCCTTTTCTAGACTTGTATTTCTGCCTGCCTCTTGAAGTTCTTACATGCAATTCGTAATTGTGACTGTGTTAAGTGAAAGTGGGTCACAGCATACGTTTGCTTGCCCCAACATGAGGTATTATGACTACAACCAGCACGTACGACGAACGTAATAATACCATTATTTAATTACTAGTAGTAGTGTCTCGCTGTTATGTCTACGTGCCAGCATGCATGGGTCCGCACGACCGGGGAAGTAAGTACTACGCTTCCATAGAATATCGACGTCAAGTAGCAGTATGTATGCTGTTGAGTTTCGTTCGGTGAGTGTGGAGCGTTGGAGGCCCAATTCCTCCCTCAGTCTCCTAATCTCTTCTCTTCTACTTCCCCTACGTTTTTCCTTAAATGGGCTCGGTCAACTCCTTTGGTATTGCAGATGTCCATGGGCGGCGATGACTGCTTATCATCAGGTGGCTCGCCTGCTATTTTATGGAACCTAAACATATCGGCGTAGGTACTGTTGGCGTACATTACATAAAAAAAAGGTTTTCCTTTATTGTTAAAAGTAATTTTATTAATTAATTTTGAGTGGAAAGTTTTGCTTATAAGTACTTGTAAGCCAACTTAATACACTGCGATGCGCACTCCAATGAGACAGCGATGTTTTGGAGTAAACGATAATATCATCGATGTAAACAATTTTTTTATGTTTACTGATTTTTTTTAAACCGCTGAACCGATTTCGATAAAATTCGGTTAAATAGGACCACCTCTAAATAATAACCTACCAAACAAAAAAATAATCATCTAAATCGATCCATAATTGACATCGCGTAACAAACGTACAAAAAAAAAAACAGACGAATTGAGAACCTCCTCCTTTTTGAAGTCGGTTGATTAAGAAGGTACATTCCTGCCTAACCCTTCGGGAATACAGGCGTGATAGTATGTTATGAAAAAATGATAATAACTTGGTTACTACTAGCTCCTTATTGATAATACTGTCGTGAAGATATACAAGTACATGATCATGATCGCTTAATCAATTAGTGGGAAACATTACACCAAAACAACGTAATTCCAACTATATATCCTACGTTATAAGTTTCAATATCCCTTCAACAAACACCGTCGCAATAGAAAATCAACTGTATTCACTAAAAATTTAAATTCAATTTTCTTTGATAGGATTATGCACATCAAATTAATGCAGTTACGAGTTTCATCTTTAGGTTGTATGATTTAAAGTATATTTTTGCCTGTTTATGGTGTTTGTTTGTTGAGTTGAATGCCCGGTCATGGTATGTATGTGTTTGCATATTTCATTATATGTTTAAGTATTAGATCGTGAATGAATAACGTGCTTAGATATCCTAAGTAAGCTATGACTAAGCTAAGCTTAAGGCTCCGCATTGGGCGCGAAATTAATTTTTTTCTTGGTTTTTCTCAAATTATTCGGCTTTTGCACATTCTGGGTACATGACAGTAGAAATTGCGATATTATCACATAACTTATTCACAATTAAGTATTAAAACATTTGCTTAAAAATCGTTATCTTAGAAGATTTTGATGTAAAAAAGTGGATTCGGTGAATAATTTCGGCGATTTTTAAGCCAAATAGAAATTTATTTTCGCTTTTTGCTAATTGTACGTCTCTAACACTAGAAATTACTAGATTAGTCTTGTCTTCAACTCGACTGCTACGCTGAAAGTCCTGGGTTCGAGCAAATTGATATTAGGTTTTCTATGAAATTCTCAGTAGCAGCTCGGAGTCTGGATTTGTGCCCGGTTAGTGGCAATAGGCTCGCCCCCTATTTCATAGGACCTAAACATACCGGCAAAATATGGGTGTACATTAGTAACCCTCTGCCTAACCCTTCGCGGAATACAGGCGTGATGATATTTTAGTAATTTGTAAACCAGGCGGTAGTATCAGCGATGCAATGTGCAGTCAGATGTAAAGAAACCATTGTTATGGAACATAACAGTTAACTTTAACTGTTACTGCACGATAACTATTACTTTAACTGCAGATATAAACGATTTTTTTCGTCCCAATCCCGCTTAGCCAAAATTGAAATAACTGCCTCATTAGTTTAGTGATCCTTAGAGCGACTGCTAAGCTAGAGGTCCTGAATTTGATCCCCATGTCGAGCATTAATAGTGTTATTGGGTTTTTTTATGAAACTCTCAGTATGAGCTCGGTAATATAGATATTGTCTGGAATTTAAACTATACCATGATTATCTGAGTTAGTTTCGACGTTTCTTCTCAGAGGGTATCAGTGACGAAATGCCGGCGACATCTACGAAGTTTAAAATAAAAATTTGACCTGTAAAAGTGTCTAAAAAGGAAAGGAGGAAAAGAGAGGATTAAATAATCTAAAATAACAGACAAAAAATTAATTCTAATAAAAAAAATATATAATGCAAAAAAAAATAAGCTTAAGGCAACATCGTTCGACATTGAACTACCTGTAAAGGTAGTCGTATTGGTTGAAAGACATAGTAATGTCTTCAATAGATGGTGCTGATGTCGCCTCAAGACGTAGAATGTGGAAGAGAAATTCGACATCACAGGCAGTGGTCTGGGTAGCTTAGTTGGCAAAGCGTCTGGTGTACTTAACCAGAGGGACGCAGGTTCAAACCCTGCCTGAGATCGAATTTTTCTTTCACTAGAAATTTTCTTTAATTAGAAAATTCATATCTTTGCAGACAAAAAGGGGGTATAATCTTGTACTGAATTCATAGTAAGCGGTTGTGAATCGATGTCCCTTCCACCCTGTTTGTATAATGTACCTACTTTATTCATTATAGAAAGGCAAGTTTCTGCGTACCACATGTGTTCAGAGCGTAAAGCATGGTGTCTGATGGAAAAGTGTCAATTTGCCTGACTCGGTTACCCATCGCCTATCGACCGCGACGTCCGCTACATATACTTTCGCCTTTCTGTAACACACATTTGTTTAGTGGAAATTGGTAGTAGATTTTTTTTTTTAAAGCTTACTAGTATAGTTATATATTAACACTAGCTTTTCGCCCGCGTGTTTTCTCATACAAACTTTCATCCCCTATTTTATCCCCTTGGGGGTAGAATTAATCAAAATCCTTTCTTAGCGGATGCCTACGTCATAACATCTACCTGCATGCCAAATTCAGCCCGATCCGTCCAGTGGTTTGGGCTGTGCGTTGATAGATCACTATGTCAGTCAGTCATTCACCTTTGAGTTATATATGTTTAGATTTTGTAACGTCACCTCAAAGACTTAAAATGTGAAGGCAAATTTCGAACTGGCAGGTGGGACACGCGGTGGCTCATGTCATCGCGCCTGGTGTATCTAACTAGAAGACGCAGGTTCGAATCCTGCCCGCAGTCGAATTTCTCCTTCACTGAAATAATCTTTATAATATTTGCATGGAAAATGCGTAAAGAATACAAAAAGATAGCTTAGTCGCAATCTGGGTCTCACATTACTAGTATTCTTGTTAACCCCATGTACTAAGCTAAATGCTTGTTTTACGAGTGGGTTCACGTCGGTAGTGTAATGGGTGGGTTTGGAACCGGCAACCACATGATCGCAAGTCCGACGCCCTATTCATAGCCCTAGCCATTCATTTCTTCTCTTCTGCCTGCATCCCTTACATCTGTAAACGTTACAAGCATCTGAGTCAACGCAATGGAAACCCAAGGCCATTATTGCCTCATATTTTAACACCCTCAAAATCCTCTATTTTGACATAATCAATGACAATATAATTTTGACATTAGGACGACCAGCACCTCAGTCCACCCGTGACCACGGATGCTGTAAAAGATCCGAAACGTCGGGAATTAAATATTAACAATATAACGCGATAAATCCGTAAAAGTTAGTTTTATTCCAAAAAGAGTTTTGGCGACGAAGCGATCCATTTTTAACCCCCGATGCAAAAAGGACGGGGTGTTATAAGTTTGCCGTGTGTGTGTGTGTCTGTGGCATCGTAGCTCCCGAACGGATGGACCAATTGGAATTTAGTTTTGAAAGGTGAATTAATTAGTCGGGAGTGTTCTTAGCTATGTTTGATGAAAATCGGTCGAGATATAAAGCAATTTTCGGGGGTTCTTTAAATTTTTAATTTTGTACTTATTTTTTTTGAAATACGGAACTCTAAAAATAAGATCAAGATTATATCTACAGGTGTATGTTAACGGTATAATATGCTAATTAATACCGTTATGCTAAATGATGTGGGTGTCACCCGTTGACCGGTGGGTTAATGTCCAGGCCTTATCGGTTAGTATAGGACTACTAGTTGTGTGTCACAAACATACACTCACACCTTTTTCCCATAGGGGTAGGCAGAAACTACAGAACTTTTGCTACGATTCTTGCGTCATATGCTACGATTCTTGCATACTTCTTTTGCTTCGTCCACATTCATACATCTTGTCATACACATGCGCCGGTTGCGGGTACTACGCACCTGACCTTTCTGAAGGATCTCACCAATTAGGTCGTGAACGTATAACTAATTATACCATCACGCCTGTATTCCCCGAGGGGTCAGGCAGAGGTGTACTTACTGCACACCCAAAGTTCGCCGGTATGTTTAGATCCCATATAATCCCCTTTGCCATTCACATACGAGTAAATTAAGTATTTTTAGGCGTAGTGTGTAAGCTTTGTGCAGTGATAGCAAAAATAATAATAACTTAATAGTCTTTGAGTGATAGCCTAGTGATATGACCGAATTCCAAAAGATCGAATCCAAGGCACGCACCTCTGACTTTTCGAAATCATGTGCGTCATCATCATCATGATCATCACCAACCCATTACATTATCCCACTGCTGGGCACGGGTCTCCTCTCAGAGCGAGAGGGATTAGGCTATAGTCCACCACGCTAGCCTACTGCGCGTTGGCAGACTTCACATGCCGTCAAGAAAATCTCTCAGGCATGCAGGTTTCCTCACGATGTTTTCCTTCACCGTTTAAGCGCGTGATAATTAATTATTAATACGCACATGACTTCGAAAAGACAGAGGTGCGTGCCCTGGATTCAAACTCGAGACCTTTAACTTGGCAGTCCAATGGTCATATCACAAGGCTATCACTGCCTTGATAAATCTTGAAATCTTAGTCAGTAGGTAATCAATCTTAATTTAGTAAAATCTCCTGGTTGATTTGTTATTAAATACGGCAGTACCTACTCGTAACTGTTACTTACTAAGAGCGAATTTTAATAGATATTGTTCTGACGGTTATGAGCAGGTAATTACTGTCTAGTTTATTTACATTCGAGGCACGTATTTTATATTGGCACATAGTTACGATATATATACGTGATCAGATGACGTCATCTCACAGAGCTCAAAGTGCGAATGGTTATATAAGCACAATCAAGTTAAAAAGATGTGCTTGTTTTTTTCGGGCCTAAAAAGACGTCGATATTTACGGATTTTAACGCGTCTTTTGTGTCATTATATTGTATACCTTCACGCCTGTATTCCCCGAAGGGTTCGGCAGAGGTGTACTTATTGTACACCCACATTTCGCCGGTATGTTTAAGTCCCATGTAATAGGGGGCGTAACTATTGCAATTGTATCAGTATCGCAAAATAAAATATTTAATAATTCAATACTTAGTCCAATGGTCCTAAGCGCGACTGCTAATCTATAGGTCCTGGGTACGGTTCCCAGGTCGAGCAAAGTGTGATTTTGTTTTTCTATGATATTCTCAGTAACAGCTAAGAGTTCGGATCTGTGCCTGAGTAATGGCAATAGATCCTAAACATACCGGCGAAATGTGGGTGTACACATCTGCCTACCGTTTCGGGGAATACAGTTTGTTCGAAATAAGTAAGCCGATCGGAAGTTGTTTGCAAGTGGTTTAGAAGTGGTAAATTTTAATAGAAAGAGTCGGTGTAGAGATAATTAGATTCGTATATGTTTCACATTTCTAATTATTTTGTTTACTAATTTCGATATTTATGTATTAAAACACTTAATTTATCACCGCGGTAGTTCGGAACGGCTAACTTCCGATCGGCTTACTTATTTCGAACAAACTGTACAGGTGTGATGGTATGTTTGATCCCATAAGTAACAGCAATCAGTATGTGATTGTCTAAATATTAATACCGGTTTTATAGGTATACCGGTTTTGCGGTACCGGTTATTCGGTTCGCAGCATGTTTACTGATATTTCAAGAAGTATCCGTGGAATTTCTGACCAGTTATTTTCCAAATTTAACACCAAATTCAGACATTGGCCTACATTGTAAAATACATAATTTAGGTACAGTCGCCATCAGGTCAACGTATACAAAACTGTCAAATTTCTCCAAATGATTTTAAACCTTAAATTGTTGAAGATAAAGTTCAAAATCAACTGAGAAAATTTGACATTTTGTGGAAGCTTGATGTGCTGGCCGTAATTACTACAAACTTTAAAAGAGACCATGATTCTTTGAGTTTGTTTCGATGTTTTTTCTCAGAGGTCTTGTAAATAAGTGTATTTAAAAGATCTCTGTACAAAAATAACATAACATACCATCACGCCGGTATTCTTTACAAGGTTAGGCAGAGATGCAGAGATGCAGACAAGCGGCGGTAGCCTAATGGCTAGGGCGTCGGACTTGCAATCACGTGGTTGCCGGTTCGAACCCCACCCATTGAACTACCGACGTGAACCCACTCGTAACACAAGCATTTAGCTTAGCACGAGGGGTTAACAAGAATACTAGTAATGTGTGACACACATTGCTAGTAAGCTTTTTTTTAAAAAAAAAAATATGTTCTAATGTACACTCACAGAACGCCGTTATCGGCACAAATTTTAACTCCAAAGTGCTACTGAGAATTTCATAGAAAAACCCAATTAATACTTTGCTCGACCTGGGGATAACAGGACCTCTAACGTAGCAGTCGCGCTTAGGACCACTAGACTAATGAGGCAGTCTCTTTCACGAGAAAATTCATAAATCTTTATTCATTCTTGACAAGATGTACGAATGTGGACGAAGCAAAAGAAGTATGCAAGAATCGTAGCAGATGGCGTTCTGTAGTTTCTTCCTTCATCTATGGGAAAAAGGCGTCAGTGTATGTATGTATTTCATAAATCTTTGTAAATAAAATCAAGCCGTTTTATTATTGCAAACTTGTAACGGAACCCTAATACTGTGTCAGCGACTAAGGTCAACAGCTTTACGATCTTCCTGTATACGAAACCTTGACTCCGACATATGTGCCGACCACTTGGTAACTACAGATTGAAGGTTAAAGATACAACAGTTTTTATGTAAGTACTTACCTTACTTGCTTCATTATTCTAGTAATCACGAATTAAGCACGATTGCTTTGCTAGAGGTCCTGGCTTCCCAGGAAACTAATAAGGCAGTCTAATATTGAAATGAAATGATGAAATGAAATGAAATGAAATGAAATGAAATGAAATGATATTTATTTCTGTAAATAGATCTTTTAAGACACTTTTACAAGTCGTTTTTTTACATATTTTTTTTAACTAGATGCCGTCGACGTTTCCTATCTGACGACCTCTGAGAAGAAACGTCGAAACAAACTCAGAGAATCATGGTCTCTTTTAAAGTCCAGACAATAGTTATATTATATGCGAGTTCAATGTAGGGCAAAATCTGAACAGGCCTTTTGAAGAAAGAACCATACCAGCTTTGAGTTGACCTGTCCTAACTGACGGAACGCATACATCAGTCATCGTGTAGCTCAACCATTTTTTAGGGAGCCCAACGACCCGACGCACAACGATACCAGATCAGCAAGACATTTGCGTAGGTCATGGGAAATACTCAAAACTTTCAGAAATCTTTACTATAAATAAATGTTATACGAGTTAAAACCGACATAGTACTCACATTTACATTTTGTATGGTACAGTGTACATTAATAATAATACTATGCATGATAACTATGACCTACAAGGCAACTCAGTCAACTCGTAAATGGAAAAAAATAAAAAATAATAATATTTGAGACACGATAGCCAGCAAGTCGACCAGTCACCACAACCGCACCGCAGCACCCGTTCACGAGTATAACGCACGGATTAGTATGGATAATATTTTATGATAAAAATCTAGCTAGTCTTTGAAATTTGCAAGGCAGCTTTTGACTTGATGTCGTTTAAATGAACCAAAAATATAGAAATATAAAAAATATATCTTTCATTAAGGCTAAAGGCCAAGTCTGACGCTTGGGCGCGAAATTAATTTTTTTTTCTTGTTTTTTTCGCAAATTATTCGGCTATAACACATTCTAGGTATATGGCAGTAGAAATTACGATATCAACAATAACTTATTATCGTATTAAAACTTTCGCTTAAAAATCGTTATAGTATGAGATTTAGGTGTAAATTGTCATTTTTTACCGAATCCCCCATTTTACACCAAAATCTTTTACGACTGCCTCATTAGTCTAGTGGTCCTAAGCGCGACTGCTACGCTAGTGGTCCTGGGTTCAATCCCCAGGTCGAGCAAAGTGTTATTGGGTTTGCTATGAAATTCCCAGTAGCAGCTCGGAGTCTGGATTTGTGCCCGGTTAATGGCAATAGGCTCGCCCCCTATTACATGGGACCTAAACATACCGGCGAAATGTGGGTGTACAATAGTACACCTCTGCCTAATCCTTCGGGGAATACAGGCGTGATGGTATGTATCTTTTACGATAAAAATTTTAAAGCTGACTCTTTAATCTTAATTGTGGTGACTCTTTTAATTCACCCCGAAGCCTTCAACTGTGTGTCTGTAATTATCTTAAATGATTCAGGAGGTCTTCAGAGTGCCGTGTAGGCGTATATGAACTTTGCCTTTTGAAGAGTTGACATAAGTGAGGACCTTTTTATGTCAGGGTCGTGGAGAAAGGAATGATAGCCTAGTGATATGACCATTGGACTGCCCCGCGACGTAAATAAATAAAATAAATCTTTATTATCACATTCAGTTGTGCTTACATAATTTAGTTGTGCTTATGAATAATTACTAATAAATAATCATTACACTAGTATAGTTAGTGAGGCTCTGGTACCCATGGTAAGATTGAACTTGAAAACCTCGAGTATTCGTCCCCTGTTGGACTTAGGTTTCGGCTTTTCAAATCATCTTAAGAGGATAGTATCCGCTTCGCGCTCCATACAAACGTAGTTTGGCCCTTGCTTGAATTTTAAACAATGAAAGTCATTGAAATTTTGCAGTAACAATCTTATCATTAAAATACGTGTTCCTGTAGTATACAATTTCATTTCAATATACGGTTAAAAAGTTACACGAGCTCAAAGATTGGCAATTTTCGTTGAAAAACGGCCCAACTTTATGCTAGTATTTCTCGACAATGTATCAATACAGAAACATTCTGATTAGAAAGAAACCCAGATAATATAGTGAATATATTTTTACAAGATTTGCTTTTTACGTATTAACAATATTATAGGAGTAATCTCCAAAATTCGGAACATAAGAAATACGCGTGAAAATGTTGCAAATGTATTGTTGTTTCTCCTCTCGGGCACGCGTTCGCATCGCGAGGGATAGAGACAGCGACAACTGTGTAACATTGTTGCGTTCGCGAGGGACACTCCTCTTAATATTTACAACTGAGTTCTGTAATTTTTCCTTATAAATTGTTATGATATATCTTGACTAACATACCATCATCGTTCTCCCCGAAGGGTTAGGCAGAGGTGTACTAATACAATACAGCCACATTTCGCATGTATGTTTAGGTCCCATATAATAGGGGGCGAGCCTATTGCCATTAACCGGGCACAAATCCAGACTCCGAGCTGCTACTGAGAATTTCATAGAAAAAATAACACTGCTCGACCTGGGGATCGAAACTAGGATCTGTAGCGTAGCAGTCGCAGGCACTCGGCTAATGAGGCAGTCTTTTCTTGATTAATTCGACTATATTGGCCGCTAGCAGAGCTTTTAAGGAATCTTCAATTGCTGAGAGATTTTATCGGCGGCGTGTGAAACCTGCCAACCCGCAGTAGGCCAGCGTGGTGAACTATAGCCTAATGCCTATCATTCTGAGGACAATATAGTGAATTACTACTAAACTATCCATAAAGAACCCCCGACTTTTTCATATATATCTTGACCGACGTTCATCAAACATAGCTAAGAATACTCCCGAATAATTCACTTTTCAAAAAAACTTGAGAGGTGTCAAGGGACACCCGGATGGAACGAAGTTCCTTTCGATTAATTAGTGAAGGAATTGTATAATATTTAATATAATAATAATACATATTTTTTTTTTTATTATTAACAAATATAATGTATTATAAACAAAATGTAAAATAAAACAAAGAGAGACAGACAGAGAAACATGCGCACTTCGCACAGCTTACAATAGCTTACTATAGCAAAAAGTGTCGTGATAACTTTTCGTAAGATTTTTTTCCGTCTAACCCCCTTTCACAACGCGCGATAAGGAACTTCGTTACAACAAACAAAAAAAAAACAAAATCTGTTCATCCGTCCGGCAGTTACGATGCCACAAACAGACACACATACAAACACGGTAAACTTATACCATCCCGTTGTGTTTGCGTCGGGGGTTTATTAAGGCTGACGTTCAAAACATTGCAATTTTGATTTAAATTCATATTATTACTTTGTATCTACATATTTAATTAAATACATTTTAATAGAACCTTGAAATATTAAAATACCGGGTAATTTGAAATTTTAAAGATAAAATTTATAAAATATTAATTAAAAGCGGAAGGAAGCTGGTAAGGACCACTTAAATCGGAGTTTATTAAATATGTATATTTAATAAACTCCGATTGTATATTTTTCCTTCACTAAAATAACTTAGTAATCTTTGCATGGAAAATGCCTAAAAAATACAAAAAGATAGTTAAAAGGTAAGGTGGCATCGTACGACATCGTACTTGCTGTAAAGCATGTCATGTCGGTTGAGAATCACATTTTCAACAGATGTCACTGACGTCGCCTCAAAGACGTAAATTTAAAATGTGAAGGCAAATTTCGACATGGCTGGTGGGGGTCGCGGTGGCTTAGCGGTCATAGCGTCTTGTGTACTTAACCAGAAGACGCAGGTTCGAATCCTGCCCGCGGTCGTATTTTTCCTTCACTAAAATAACTTAGTAATCTTTGCATGGAAAATGCCTAAAAAATACAAAAAGATAATATGTATATTGCTGAGATGGAACATACGCTTGCACTTAAAACTTAACCTTGCACTTAAAACTTACCCTTGCTCTTCACAAGTTACCATTGCATTTCAGAAGACAAAGTTCACATACATACATGGGTATTCTTAATACATACTGTGTCATTTTAGTTACTCACTGACGGATGAAGGTTTTATTTCGCCATTTCTTTTAAAATTTTGCGTGCATCGCTTACGCATTATTTCGAAAGGTCAAAAGTGCATTTAATTGGAACTTGAAGACCTGGCAATTGGCATTTCACATCACTAGAAGGTCAATACTTTTAATAAAGAAAAATGTTAAAAGATTCCATTAAACATTTAAAATTAACTTTTCGAAAATTGTTTTCCGTTTTAAAAATCTTTTATCACGGCCACTTAGCTCAACGCTTCCTTATAGTGTCTGAGTAACTAATGTATAATTTCGCAATTATTTTGTCCTCTTAAACAGTTCAAGATCACACATCTTAAATCAAGTACAGAGATCAAGGTTTAACATAACATAACATACCATCACGCCTGGATTCCCGGAAGGGTTAGGCAGAGGTGCACTTAATGTACACCCCACAGTTCGCCGGTATGTTTGGGTCCCATGTAATAGGGGGCGAGCCTACTGCCATTCACCGGGCACAAATCCAGACTCCGAGCTGCTACTGAGAATTTCATAGAAAAACTCAATAACACTTTGCTCGACCTGGGGATCGAACCCAAGACCTCTAGCGTAGCAGTCGCGATTGGGACCACTAGACCAACGAGGCAGTCGACGGTCGATGTACGAGGTTTATGTAATTATTTTAAGTGTAACCTTACTACTCTGATAAATATTTAATTGTAATTGCAGTTTGTTTGAAATAACTTTGCGCGTTTGAAGTTGCATATGGATATCCAGTGGTACGGTTACCAACACATCAGGCTACCACCGCCTATCAGGCAAATATCAAATTTTCTCAGACGGTTTGGAACTTAATTATCAACAATTTAAGGTTTAAAATTATTTGAAGAAATTTGACAGTTTTGTATAACTTGATGTGCTGTCGACAGTACATTTTGTTTTAATATTAGCAACTCATACTTTAGACTTTTGACTGCCTCATTAGTCCAATGGTCCTAAGCGGGACTGCTACGCTAAAGGAAAGAAAGAAAGAAAGAAAGAAACAGTTTATTCAGCCACAGTAAAGAGAACATTACATTCACATTCATAAGGAGAAAGCCATACGAGTATGCACAAAAAAAAAGAATACTAGCATTAAGTACCCTTTGCGCCGAAGTTTGTGTTTGTTTGTTTGTTTACAAGATTCCATATTTTCAACCGACTTCAAAAAGGAGGAGGTTTTAAATTCTTCTGTGTTTTTTTTTATGTATGTTTGTTACGCGATATCTCCGTCAATTATGGATCGATTTTGATGATTATTTATTTTGTTTTTTTTCTTCCAGAGTGCCACCTCTCAGTCGAAGCACGCTGCGCGCTTCCTCCGGCTTGCCATGGCTTCGATCATGGACATCCTGAAGATCAAACCCTTCGTGGAGGTGTCCGTGGGACAGCTTCTCTGGGGGTATGAGGATCCGCTCCTCAAACTGGCCAAGGACGTGGTGCCGAAGGAACAGAAACTCCCGTATGAGGAGTTCGGACTTTTCTATGGGGTGAGTGGAATGTCCCATAAAATCTATACTTATATATTAATACTATAAAGCTAAAACAAACAAACAAACTCTTTAGTTTGTTTGTTTGCTTGAACAAACAAACCAAACAGTTTGTTTGTTTGCTTGAAAGCGCTAACCTCAGGAACTACGGGTCCGATTTGAAAAAATCTTTCAGTGTTAGATAGCCCATTTATCGAGGAAGGCTATAGGCTATATATCATCACGCTAAGACCAATAGGAGCGGAGCATAAATGAAAAATGTTGCAAAAAATGCAGAAAAGCCGAGAAACCACGCGGGCGAAGCCGTGGGCGAAAATCTATAATAAATAATAATAATCTGACTGCCTCGTTAGTCTAGTGGTCTTAAGCGCGACTGCTACGCTAGAGGTCCTGGGTTCGATCCCCAGATCGAGCAGTGTTATTGGGTTTTTCTATGAAATTCCCAGTAGCAGCTCGGAGTCTGGATTTGTGACGGTTAATGGAAATAGGCTCGCCTCCTGTTACATGGGACCTAAACATACCGGCGAAACGTGGGCGTGGGTGTACATTAGTACACCTCTGCCTAACCCTTCGGGGAATACAGGCGTGATGGTATGTATGTATGTAAATAATAATCTTTATTCACACAGTTTTATATTACACTAGCTTTCGGCCCACGGCGTTGCCCGCGTGTTCGTTTCAATTTGACAGCAAAATCCCCATTAACAAAATGATCCGCCATTTATTGAATTCATTTGTTACGAAAAATGTTATAAATGAAGAACCGCTCGACCGATTTTGTGCAAACTTCACATAAACCATCTACTAAATAGTCCGAACAAAGCCTAAACATTTGGTTTGGATAGGTGAGCCCGTTCTTGAGTTATAAAATTACAACGAAAATTGGCATTGAATTTTATATAAATAGATTGAGGATAGTTAGAGTTACTTTGACATACATACATACATATTGTCACGCCTGTCTCCCATGGGGGTAGGCAGAGACTATAGATTTCCACTTGCTACGATCCTGGCACACTACTTTCGCTTCATCTACATTCATTAATCTCTTCATGCATGACCGTCGGTTTAGGGTGCTCGGAACCTGGCCTTTTTGAAGAAAATCCGCAATTTGGTTGCGGTACGTTCGCCGAGGTCTTCCCCTTCCAACTCGTCCATCCATACTCACCATACTATGCTATGGTTACTTTGAAGAGTAACAAAAGCATCTTATAAATTGTAGATTTACACAGAGTTATAACCTACCTATATTTGCCGCCCACGGTTGAAGGTTTTGCCTTATTAAACCTAAAAAAGGTGGAAGAGTTGTCCGTTAGCGCGATAGATGGCGTTGACGTCGAATTAGATCGCGCTATGGTTTCGTTCCGCGCGATACATGTAGTACTGACTTATCGCTAGTTGAAATTAAGTTCGTACTCTTGCAAATGAGTACAACTTAGGGTCGCCATGTATTAACCCTTGTGTTAATATATTTTTGTAAGGGAATTTTAAAACCCCTGTGATACAATGGACATACGGAGATAATTATTTGACATCTCACCAACCTATAATGGGCTCGCGAGGTGGATTACGGCGCACTCTCTCTCACCGAGAGGAGGCCTGTGTCCCTCAAATTCATTTTTTTTTTCGCATAGTTTTTCCATGACTCGTCCTAAGTACACATGGCTACTCTATGTTCTAGATAAACTGGATTTGTACAGCTTGATGTGTAGCCGTGCGTACATGGCAGTAGAAATTGCGACATCGACACAAATTTATTCACAATTGGGTATTAAAACTAGCTTAAAAATCGTTATCGTAGAATATTTTGGTGTATATTAGAGGATTTGGCCAAAATTGACAATGGCCCGAGTCCCGTTCGTCTTCTTATAGTTTTTTATTTTTTTATAAAACTTGGGCCGAGTACGTGGCCACATTAATTGCGGCATCAGTGGCTTTCTTTAGGTCCTCAAAGGTACCTACCGAGTCTCGTTAGGGGACGCCCTTACCTGCTTTTGCTTAATTTATAAGTTGCTCCTGGCTGCAGGCATTCGGTACCTCGCCTCGCCACCTCGTCCAATTAAGTTGTCAAAGTCAATATCTTCAGAAAGAAACATATCCTTAAGAGGATAGTATCCGCTCCGCGGTCCATACAAAAGTAGTTCGGCCTTATCTTGAATTTTAACAATGAAAGTCTTTGAAGTTTTGCTGTAACAATCTTATCACTAAAATACGTGTTCCTTGAACACGTATGTTAATGATAAGTTGTTCCTTAAATCTGCATTTCAATACACGGTTAAAAAGTTACACGAGCTCAAAGATTGGTAATTTTCTATGAAAACGACCCAACTTTATGCTAGTATTTCAAGATAATGTATCAATACAGAACGGTTTTGACTCGTGGGGAAACCCAGATAATATAATGAATATCCTTTTACAAAAAAATCTAATCTACGTAATAACTACATTAAAAGAGTAATCTCCAAATTTTGGAACAAGAAATATTCGTGAAAATGTTGCAAATGTATCGTTGTTTCACCTCTCGGGCACGCGTTGGCATCGCGTGGGATAGAGACGGCGACAACAGTGCAACATTGTTACGTTCGCGAGGCACACATCTCTTAAAACCAATCGAATCTTTCAGAAAAACGGTACCAGCCCGGATGTAGTGACGATGTTCACGGGCGCCACCGACATGTCAACATACGGCATCATCAACCGTTACAACATGCGCGACAAGCTGCAGCACTGGACCACCGACCAATGCAACAGCATCGCCGGCTCTGATGGCTCCATCTTCCCTCCGCACATCACTAAGAACGACACGCTCGCAGTTTACGACAAGGATCTCTGTAGACTGCTGCCTCTCAGGTGAGAATACTAGAAACTGTATTTTTTTTTATTGGATAAGAGATAAACGAGCAGACAGGTCGACTGATGGTAAGCGATTACCGCCGCCCATGAACACCCGCATCACCAGAGGAGTCACAAGAGCGTTGCCGGCCTATTAAAAGGGAGTACGCTCTTTTCTTGAAGGTTTGAAGATCTTATTGGGTCGGAAATACTGCACTTACGTGCTGGGCACGGGTCTCCTCTCAGAACAAGAGAGAATAGAATAGTATTTAGTCCGCCACGCTAGCCTACTGCGGGTTGGCAGACTTCACACGCCGTCAAGAAAATATCTCAGGCTCGCAAGTTTCCTCGGGATGTTTTCCTTCACCGTTTAAGCACGTGATTATTAATTATTAATACGCACATGACTTCGAAAAGACTTGGCATTCCTACGGTCATATCACTAGGCTATCACTGCACTTGTCCATAGATATCCATCATCTGTCTTAAATGAAGACTTGATGAAATGATGAAGCAAAAGTAATCAGTCATTAATTCAACTCATTGTTAAATGTTAGGGTACAGTCTTAGAGTTGTATTGGATTGCACCTTGGCACAGCTCCTACGAGTATCAGTGACATAAACACGAACAGAAGAATAGATATTCTTAAATACTTATACTATATTTATTACTAGTTGACCCGTGCCTACTTCGTTTGACAGTAAACATTTTTACTTGACCTTCTGACTCTTCGACTTACTTTGCAAATCCAACTACGTTAAGGTAAAGGTTAATGTCTCAAAATTTTCTTGTTTTTTCGCAAATTATTCGGCTATAACACATTCTAGGTACATGGCAGTAGAAATTGCGACATCAACAATAACTTATTCATGATTGAGTACCAAAACTTTGTAGTCCAAGAATTTGCGAAATACCAAAAAATAATTGAATCTCGCGCCCAAGGCTGAAGGTTTAATCTTAATATATAGCCTATGACACTCACAAATAACGTGGCTTTCTATTGGTACAACAATTTCCAAAATCGGTTCAGTAGATCCAGAGATTACCCCCTTCATTCACAAACTCACAAATTTTACCTCCCCAGATCAAATAAAAAGTAAAGATGTACATTTTTTTTAAATAAAAGCTTACTAGCAATGTGGGTCACACATTACTAGTATTCTTGTTAACCCCTCGTGCTAAGCTAAATGTTTGTGTTACGAGTGGGTTCACGTCGGTAGTGCAATGGGTGGGGTTCGAACCGGCAACCACATGATCGCAAGTCCGACGCCCTAGCCATTAGGCTACCGCCGCTTTTAAACTTTGCGAACAAAGAAGTGAGGCCGGCTCAAACTACGCCTTGCCGTCAGTCAGTCGAGCTTTCGGTAGCTCGATAGCTAAGACAAGATAAGGCGTAGTTTCGGTATACGTGTGTGCGTGTAATTGTGTGTTGTACACGGCAAGGCGTAGTTTTAGCCGGCCTCACTTCTTTCGCAAAGTTCCATCTTAACTTTTTATTTGATCTGAGCTTACCTCTTTATATTATTAGTTTAGATAAAGATTTACAACAACTGTCACCGCCGCATAATCTGCAATTGTTTACAATAAAGACAGGTTGAATTTAACGAGGTATTGTTATGACTGGAGCTTGCGCAGGAGTTGGTTATATCAACAAACGTACGAGTGTTCCGTCATAATGTTTGGTCATAGTTATTTGTATTGATTCGTTTAATGTAAATATTAATTCATTGTGAGTAATAATTTGGAGTATTGGAGCATTCGTTCTACGACGAATTGGGACATATTTTTATTTTAACAAAAAAGTTTACGTAATATTAAGTATAAATGTAATAATATGTATATGAGCTTCCCGAGTGGGTTTTCCCCGGAGGTTTTTTTTTTTAATAAAAAGCTTTCTAGCGTAATTTTTAAATCATACGTGAATTGATTTCATCGAGACAAGCGCGCCAAGCAAAGTTTTACAATGTAGGACAAAATCTGAACAGGTCCTTTGAAGAAAGAGCCATAGCAGCTTTGAGTTGACCTGTCCTTACTGACGGCACGCATACATCAGTCATCGCGTAGCTCAACCATTTTATAGGGAGCTCAACGACACGACGCACAACGATACCAGGGGGCCTAGACAATGTTACATTGCCATATCGAAAAAGAAGTAAGATTAATCTGAAATGTATGGAATTGTCATAATCTTTCTATATGTCACGTGATGAAAATATGTCAAATCCATACATTACGGATATCTAACTTCGTCGACGTCGTAACTAAATCGATAATGAAGATGTGACATTGTCTATTGATCAGCAAGTCATTTGCGTAGGTCATGTGAAATACTGGGTGCGGATGTGGAGCGGTGTCGCAAACTATGTTTCACCTCCTATCCTGTCCTCTATGCCCTGAAACCTGTAGTATAGACGACCTCCGCGCTGCCACTGACAATGCTTTAGAGGTGGCTTCGTTTTGGGCAAAGAGTAATAAAGTTAATATAAAAAAAACATACCTTCGACACGAAGAAGAAGAAGATGTGAAATACTCAAAACTGTCAGAAATCTTTATTATAAATCATATACGAGTTAAAGCTAAGCTACACATAGTACTCACATTTACTCGTACATGAAAATGTATAGCGTACAATTTACATTAGTAAACAGATGTCAGATACAGATGTATATGTATAGGTGTGTGTCAGCGCCAAAGAGAATTATAACCAATAGTCTTTGGTCAGCGCTATTTGACTCAACCATGTAGGGAATAAAAATCATTCCACAATTTCCAGGTTCCTTGAGGAAGTGACTTCCGCCGGCATCCAGGGCTACCGTTTCACCCCTCCTGAGGACGTGTTCGCGAACGACGAGCACAACCGCTGCTTCTGCCCGGCTGGCCCACCCTGCGCCCCCAACGGCCTGTTCAACGTATCTCTGTGCCAATACGGTGAGTTATGACGGGAGTTATCGATATGTTGGGGCGTCATCTTCGTCGTCATCGCCATCATTGACATAATCGTCATCATCGTCGTTGTCATCATTATCATCGTTGTCATCATCGTCGTCGTCGTCGCCTTGTATTAGTCATCTTCATCATCGGCGTTTCTTCGTCGTTAACGTCAATGACAACTTCATCATCGATGATCAACTTCATCGTCATCGTCGTCGTTGTCTTCGTTGTCCTTGATGTTGTCGTCAACTTTATCGTCGTCGTCGTCATCGTCGTTGTTGTCGTCGTCGTCGTCATCGTCGTTGTTGTCGTCGTCGTCGTCATTGTCGTTGCCGTCGTCGTCGTCTTCGTCGTCATCGTCGTCGTCATTGTCGTCCTCAACTTTATCGTCGTCATCGTCATCTTCGTCGTCGTCGTCGTCGTCGTTGCCGTCATCGTCGTCATTGTCGTCCTCGACTTTATCGTCGTCATCGTCGTCGTCGTCGTCGTTGTCGTCGTCGTCGTCGTCGTTGTCGTCTTCGTCGTCATCGTCATCGTCATTGTCGTCCTCAACTTCATCGTCGTCGTCGTCATTGTCGTCGTCTTCAACTTCATCGTCATCGTCCTAAACTTTATCGTCTTCGTCGTCATCTTAACCTACCGTATTGTCTGCTAATGTCGCTACTTTTTGACGTCTGATGACTTTAATTTTATTTTGCAGATTCGCCTATTATGCTATCATTCCCCCACTTCTACCTAGCAGACCCCAGCCTCCGGGAGCAGGTGGAAGGCATCTCCCCACCCATACCTGAGAGGCACAGGCTGTTCATCGACGTACAACCGGTAAGATATATTGTCACCTAATCTATACATATATACGCGCCTTTTTCCCACAGGGAAATTTATAAGGAAATTAATATCTTTTTCCTTATAAATTTTATAAGGAACTACATTTTAAAGTTTTGTGAAAGAAGACAAGTGGGACAACTTTGTGGCAACGTGTTAACAGGAAACAATGCAGTGCTTCTGTGACATGAACAAGGAAAATTATTAGAAAATCTCAGCATTTTTTAAAGTTTTTTTTTTCTTTGCGAGAATGTCGACAAAGTTAAAATTGTTATATTTATCACTAAGACGGATAGAAATGCTAATGAACAAGTTACTAATATACTATACTATATATTAGTACATTTCAATGCAATTTAATTTGCAGTAAAGCGGTTGCTTTACTTCCAAATAAAATTGCATTGAAATGATGAAAATGATGTTGAAATGTGATGATATGAAATGCATTTAAAACGCAATTAAAACCATTTTCCAATAGGGAGTGCCCCAAGTGCGAAGTGCTCATTCTGAGCATGAGCGGCAGAAACTACAGACCGCCACTTGCAGCGACTGTAATTGTGTTATATTGTTCAAATAAATGCATTTTAGTGATTTTCATTTGTAAGATACATTCCATGGAATTCATTATGTAAATGTAATAGAGTTACATCGAAATAAAGATTATATTCATCATTTTCCAAGAAAAAGAAGATTAGAAAAATAATGTTGTATTATTTCTCTAATCATCAATTGCTGTTCGTTGGTCTCGCTAATACTCAAAAACGGCTTGACTGAATTGAATAGTTCCTTCTTGCAAACTACATAATGTTGTTCCGTTTCCAGGAGATGGGTATTGCAATGCGCGCCCGCGCCAGGATCCAGATCAACCTGGCCGTGTCCCAGGTCGTCGACATCAAGCAGGTCGCCAACTTCCCCGACATCGTATTCCCCATCTTATGGTTCGAGGAGGTAAGCAATCAATACATCAGTATAGTTTCTTCCAAGTAACTAAAGGCTAATTTTGACTGGTCGTTATACCGCATGCGGGGAGTCCCCGGCTACGGTATAACGACTAGTGAAAGTGCACCATCGATGTCTCGGTCGATATGCAGCATGCGGATATTCCCCGCATGAGGCTTTAACAACCAATGAAATTCGGTTGGTGTAAAGCAAACTTCGAAGATAACGATTTTTAAGCAAAAGTTTTGATATTTAATTGTGAATAAGTTACTGATGTCGTCATTTCTACTGCCATGTACAGCCAGCAGGTCATGGTATACAAAACTGACAAATTTCTCCAAATGATTTTTAACCTTAAACTGTTGAAGATAAAGTTCAAAATCGACTGAGAAAGTTTAACCCCCGACGCAAACCAACGACGTGTCTGTGTGTGTGTCTGTGGCATCGTAGCTCCCGAACGGATGAACCGATTGCGATTTAGTTTTTTTTTTTGAAAGGTGAATTAGTCGGGAGTGTTCTTAGCTATGTTTGATGAAAATCGGTCGAGATATAATGGAATTGTCGGGGGTTTCTTAAATTTTTAATTTCACGAATTTTTCTACACGATAGACTCGTTGAGTATGACGGGTAGAAAGTGACTAAATTATCTGTTTGTTTTTTTTAGGCATTTTCCATGCAAATATTATTAAGTTATTTTAGTGAAGGAAAAATACGACCGCGGGCAGTATTCGAACCTGCGTCTTCTGGTTAAGTACACCAGACGCAATGACCGCTAAGCCACCGCGAGTCCCACCCGCCAGGTCGAAATTTGCCTTCACATGTTTACGTCGCCTCAAAGACGTTAATTAAAAATGTACAGGTTACATGGTTAAGTACACCAACTTAACCAGAAGACGCAGGTTCGAATCCTGCCCGCGGTCGTATTTTTCCTTCACTAAAATAACAAATTGTCACCTTGTATATAAATTCCATGCTGACGATGTCTGTTTGTCTGTCGGGACAGGGTATCGACGAGCTGCCGGAGCAGGTGACGTCGCTGCTGCGGCTGGCCACCAAGGTGCCGCCCGTGGCGCGCACGTCGCTGGGCTGGGGGCTCTCCGCTCTGGGAGTGCTGCTCATCCTCCTCGCTGTCACTTGTCTTATTAGGTAAGAATACATACTGGTTTCTAACACTTACGCTAATACAAGACATACATACATACACTCACGCCTTTTTCTCCATAGGGGTAGGCAGAAACTACAGAACACCATCTGCTACGATTCTTGCATACTTCTTTTGCTTCGTCCACATTCATACATCTTGTCATACACATGCGCCGGTATATGCGAATATAAGACATTGAAATTAAACTACTTTTTAAGGATTTTATCCCGTTCTTCGTTATTAGACTGCCTCGTTAGTCTAGTGGTCCCAATCGAGACTGCTACGCTAGAGGTCTTGGGTTCGATCCCCAGGTCGAGCAGTGTTATTGGGTTTTTCTATGAAATTCTCAGTAGCAGCTCGGAGTCTGGATTTGTGCCCGGTGAATGGCAATAGGCTCGCCCCCTATTACATGGGACCTAAACATACCGGCGAACTGTGGGTGTACATTAAGTACACCTCTGCCTAACCCTTCGGGGAATACAGGCATGTTACATACATGGTATGTTTTAGCAATAATTTGCTTTCGTCCAGGTCGTCCCACCGCCAAAGCACGTTACGATTGGAGGGCCACGTGGTAGCCAAGCCCCCACAACCCAAGACCCCCAGCAAGGAGAGCAATGGCTACGAGCTCAACAGTAGAAGATAACTATATAAGTAAACTATATAAATGTAATACGTCACAATTTCTGATCAGCTTGATAAAGTTAACAATTGGTATTTGAATGTTTTTGGAGTCGAAATAGCTTATTGGAAAAGTGATATGTTTTGTTTTTGTATGTTATGTTATTGTTAAAGTCCATCAAATTTTAATTAGAACATTAATTTCTCATATACAAATTGTTCAAAATTATCAACTAAGAAAATTATACTTTATCTCAATTTCATAAGGTATGTTTTAGAATGAACACTGTTCACGACAGCTGTCATTCTGACAGCTGTCATTCTGACAGCTGTCATTCTGTTTAATTTATCTAGCAGTGTATATATTTATGAACAGTTTATTCTCTATGTTCGATACATGTTATACTCGTTTAAAGCACTAAATAACACTTCCTTAACTTAAGAAACTTGTCTGAATTGATCTATAGTGCATCTATTCAAAATCTACAGGCAGGCATTAAAAGTATCATTTTAAAAAAACCTACTTGCGTGTTATGTCAAGTCAAAAATAATTGTCAAATAATCTGACAATACACCTAAATAAAAATAAAAAAACTTTTCTTGGACCCAATTTTATTGTTCTTTCCATGAGTTTTTCGACCGATCTCACTGCTTTATCAGCTTTTCAGAAATCAATTCTAAAAATACTGTCTTCAGACTTATAATATTTTATATTCGTGTTCAAAGACTTTGGAATCTCAAAACTTAAATTGACGAAGATTATAATAATCTTTTGTATAACATTGATCTGAAATAGTAATCTTTCGATACGAGTATAATTTTTTTTGCTGAAATACTTACTTAGTTTTATTTAGGAATTATAATCTGTAGTCACAAAGTATTTTTAATCTGTATGACAGTTGTGTTGCCAGACCAAAAATATTTTCAATATGGCAACAAGTCTTAAGGCAGTATTTTAATCTCCGTTGCTTGATATTTTTTTTAATTTGAGTTTTGGTATTGCGAATAACTTACTGGTCTAATAAAAAGGCGGAAACTATAATAATTCTAACCTGATAATTTCAGTACACGAAGCTATTGCCAAGCTTCGCAAAATACCGGTACCGATATCGTTTGCGAGACTGACAATGTTTTATTAACCGATATTGTTTCCAATACCGGTTATCATCATTTAGAATATGGGATTATATTAAATACCATAATATGTAATGCCGATATTGTTTTCTAAACTTTTCCAACTAACGATATTCTGATACCGATACTGAATATCCGTAATGCGCAAGTTTTCAATATACCACCGATTCAGTATTCACAATTATCAAACTAAAATATAAATATCATTAAAAAATATCAGCAATGGTTTTAATATCAAAAAACATCGAATAGAAAAAGAACATTTTTATTTAATTTTTATATTATACGTTTTGTCAGTTCGTAACATCAATTTTCAGGTTGTTTGTGCATTTGCGATTAAGTCTCACGATTGTCGTTAATACTGCGTCATTTTAAAGTTTTCTTTAGGGTTTTAAACAAATGTAAATATTTTCTTATACCTACTAAAAAAAACATCACCACTTTATTATTCCTTATTAATATTCTTTTCAGATTTTTATTTGAGAAAATATCATCACAATAGTATTTAGTTCTTTAATTCTTCTTCCTACGACCGAATAATCGAGACTTTTAATCGCAAGTGCGCAATCAGCATTCGAAGAATATTTCATAGTTTGACATGTATAGACGTATAGAGCATTTGCGATTATTATTGTACCACCTAGCTTTTTTAATTTGAGCATTTGAATAGAAGACGGTGACTCGACCTTAAATTTTAATGACAGTATAAAACATTATGCAAAATTAAAAAAATAACAAGTACATTTTGATTTTCAATAACTAACATATTATACTATTTTTGAATGGCAATAAAAATAATAGTAACATTTGAACTCCAGGCAATGCAGATAAAATGTCCCTTACACGACAGGAAATGTAGTTTTTATCAACCATCTTCAATTCATAATGCTCAAAAACACGCATTTTAAAATGGCCTTCAGCAGTGAATGTGGACCGAGTTATGAATTACGTTTTTTTATGAAAACTAAGATGTATCACTGCTTGAGAACCATTTAAAAAATATGCGTTTTTTATCTTTTTATAACCATAGGTGTCTACAATTGTGATAGAAGATATTCCATGTTTTTGTATTAGCAAAATATTGAACAAAATATATTTGTATAAACGTTATTTACAATTGGAAATATTTTTTATGATTATTATGAGAAATTTATATTTTTTAAACACACGTTGACATATCACATGACTGTATTTTTTAAACTGTAAATATTCTTGGCATTCCCGGCTATGATTAAGGCTATCAATATAAATAAATAAAAGTTAGCTTCAAGTTTCAGTAGACATGTACCAAATTAAATCTTAAGTAGTATATAAATAAGGATTTTTTTTGTCTTTCCAATATTTATAGTCTTATCATAGCCAATGGGACAGCATTAATTTTATATTTAATTCTCTGGGCTTCGGGTTGCCATTAAAATCTTATCGTATCGGTTATAAAAATAAGACAGGTGTATTTTGGGACTGCAATAGTATCGAATATCGACTAAATTATTTAGTCGATTCTTAACTGAATATCTGATTACCTTGATGACTATCGACTAAATGGTTTATTTGCTGTATCGATGAAATTGTAGCGGTTAGAGAAGATATTATTTTTTTATAAAAAAAACTAATTTACCGATAGTTGCTAGTCTATACTTGTGGGTCCGTCCATTTGAATCTTAGCTTAATAATATATTTTTTACCAATATCAAAGTTTCATAGTTTTATAAAGGAGCGGTTACTACATATATTTT
Source organism: Subacronicta megacephala (assembly GCA_958496365.1). Lineage (NCBI taxonomy): Eukaryota > Metazoa > Arthropoda > Insecta > Lepidoptera > Noctuidae > Subacronicta > Subacronicta megacephala. Next base: position 6,773,796 of record OY292541.1, on the reverse strand, counting down.
AAGATTTTTCTGAGCGTGCAAATGTTTTTAGCAACTTGGCCACCCCAAAATTTTGCCAAGATTATTTTCATAATAACCAAGAGTTATAAAACTTAAATTGCAATCTTGGTTGAACTACGTTAATAACTTGGCAATCGACTTTTTTCACTCGTAATCTTTCTTGGCTAAGTTTTGGCCAAGTTAATGATATTTGCACGCTCAGCCCTTTGCGAATAGATTTTCCATTAGTAAATATCGAAAACTATTTTGGAATACGTACTTAGCTATAGTAAAAAAAGGCAATTAAATGGCAGTCATGCCATACTGAAATTTACTAACATTAAATTTTAGTATTTAGGCCAAGTTAGAAAATTGGTGCTGAATTGACAATATTATGTACTAAATAATAGTACTGTCAATGAAAATTATGTAAGTTTTGATTCCGAGAAATAGATTATTCTCAATCGAAACCGTTTTTTCATCTCGGCGCGAAGTTTTACTAAAATCGGTGCTAAAACTGGTTTGACAGAATTTGCTAACAAGACACAAGTTAGCTCGCGGACTTACTTTTAAAAATAGGATATGACATTATAGACTGCGTGAAATAATACTTTCACAATTTTTCACGATATACATAGTATTTGACGTATTATTCGATATTATTTGACTCTGATTTATTAGACAATTATACTTTCGTTACTGGGGGTCAGCCTCCTTTAGTGGATTGGACCATCAACCACCATATGGGCCCAAAGGATCAGTAATAATTGTAGTTAAATTAGATATATTTAAAATACAAAATAGGTATCAATTTGTGCCTTACAGATTAACATTTTTGATAGAAAATTGTAATTGTTAAAATAACTTAAAATTAGAGTTCTTCATACATTTGTATACCACAAATTGTAAAAATAGGAACCTGTACTTTTGGCCTACAGTTTTCTATTTTTAATATACGTAATTTATTAGACAATTTCTAGACCGTCCTATGAAAAGACTATCACAATATGAGGGTGAGATAACTCAATACCTTTAAAGCACTGTCTTTTTTTACACAGTAGCAATGTTTTTCAAGAGCTCGATTTCGGTAACAAAATATAAAAAATAGTCAAACTTACTGCAAGGTTAACTATTTTTTGTATCAATAATTTGATGTACAACATGATTTTAAGTTATTTTGCAACAAAATGGCGTCAGTATTTACACTTTTTCCATTATATAAAAAAGTATATAGGTAATTATTACATTATCCACAGGCAAAGTTGCAGAAATAAACTCTGACTTTAAGGATCTATGAAGTGTAAGGACTGTCATTATTTTCCATTAAACTCCAATTTTTTAAATATTATGAGACAATTGTTATAAATTTTACTTTTAGCCATGAATACTAGCTAAAATTTGCCAAGTTATTTTGTTACATGGTATAAGAAAGTGTATCCATCATTAACTTTAATAAATTGGCCAAGTTTTTGTCACTTAAACTTGGCTTGAGAATGTATCCTTTATTATAGTTCTTGGCCACGATTTGGCCAAGTGTATTATTGTAACAAAACTATGTAAGACTTGGCCAAGTGCCTGGCACGAGCCAAGTCGCCACAACTTCACGTTGGTTGCTCAAATTCAGTAATTTAGAACATCACTTACTATATTTTTAAATATTAAAAATTGTTCGTAATTTGTAAATAAAATGAAAGGTGTAAGATATAATACTATTGTTTTATTTTCACGAGCGAAAGATTTGTCAGAGAGAGAACCTACTTGTCTTATGATTCCTACACACCCAGAACATTTTTATTTTATTTTGTCCCCACAATGAGAAGAATCAACCCACAAAATAATGTAAACATTAAAATGCAAATTACATTTTATAAATTTATTTAGCTAGATACACAGTTTACAAGTGAATTATAATATAAATTAAATAACTTAAGTATAAGGCTCGGAGTAGTAAGGTCTAGTCTATTTCATAATATTTTTAAATCTTGACAAACAAATTATAACATGAAAATCTTTTTTAAATTGGAGACGGTATTTTTTAGCTTTTACCACCACTGTTGATGAATCAGAATAATATAGTTATCATAAATTTATTAAGAGGAATTGGTAATTTGAATTAATTAATGTACCTGTACAAATCGTTAGGAGCCAATAATAAGTACCTACGCGAGGCGATTTTGGCAATTTTTCGAACCCCTCTCCCACTTTTGGTGAGATGTCGTGACATTTGGCTGAACCCTCAGTAGAGTAAGGGGTCCTCCAATCTCACGTGTTTTTTTTCTAAATGCATGTTTTAATTCAAGGGGCTACTAGGACTAAGACTGCTACTTTGTGGAGTGAATACCCGCGAAAGGATTGTTTTGTATAGGAATTAGTGATAATTTAGTGGAGAAACAGGTTCCACTTAATTTAACCACTCTCGTTTCTAGCGTAAAAAAGAGATGTTTTGCCGAACTCCCCTCTCTCCCCCACGTGAGATTTCGTGAGATTTGACTTGACCCCCTGCCCTCCCTAAACGCCTCACGTAATAAACTGACGTTTCCTTTGCAATTTCGTAATTTGAATTTATAATTCATCAAAAATGGTAGTTTATTCTTTCCGTATCTATACTATGGAATATAGGATTGATGTCAGTGGCGGCGTAAGGCGTGGGCGACGTGGGCCACTGCCTACGGCCTCGCGACCCTGGGGGCCTCGCACCCCGAAAATTTATGAAAGAGAGGGTAGAGGCAGTGGGCCCCGCAAATTTATGAGAGAGAGCGCAGAGGCAGAGGGCCCCGCAAAATGAATCTTGCCCACATCAAATTTCGGTCTTACGCCGCCACTGATTGATGTAGGTATAAAAATTAAATTATCAAAAATGATTGGCTGTGAAATTTCACTAGTGCAATAATAAAGTGTATTTTTTAAGTTAACAAGACTAAAAATTAAAGAATTATACAATGTTATTGATATTATTACAAGCAATCATAGAGAAATTATAATCAAACCACTAACATCAATACCACGCTACGCCTCTGATACCTAGTTAAATGAACCATCTAAATTATGACATCAATATATCATAAAGATATAGGTAATATAATGTTTTTAAATAAACTTAATTCAACCTTTTGATAAATAAAAATAATAAAACAGTTGCAGGTCAAGCAAACCTCAGACCAAATGATTTAAAGAAACGATCTTTTTGTATTTTTCATGCATCTTTCGTGCTAAGATAATAAAGTTATTTCAGTGTAGGAACAATTCGACTGCAGGCAGGATTCGAACCTGCGTCTTCTAGTTAGGTACACATGGCTACACATAAAGCTATTCAAAACCAGTTTAGACTGACCTCGAATTGTAAAGGTTTTCCGCACAATTCAAGTCCAGCTTATACTGGTTTCGTATAGCTTGATGTGTAGCCGTGCGTACACCAGACGAAATTTGCATTCACATTTGTTTTAAAAGGGGAAGGCAAATTTCGATCTGGCCACCCTGTGCGCATCTGCCTGCCCGAATCCTGTTCGCAGTCGAATGTTCCTTCACTAAAATAACTTGAAGAAACAATATTTATAAAACAAACAAAAAATGAATCAATTATGCTAAACTATTAAAGTATTCTAATTGCATTCATGTACATACCTATTCCAAAATTTTCAAATCAAATATAAGTTACCCAAATTTTAAATTTAATTATTCAAAAAAGTCAATATTTCCTGTTTCGAATTTCGGTTGAATTCCCAAACTTACAAAATTATACATAACATTATTCAAACCACACACAAATTAAATTGCCTGGATACAGTAAAAAAAAATATATAAGAAAATAAGTATTTATTTCCTTAAGTTAGAATCTTTTGTTTTTATTGCCATGACATTTTAGTGTCATGGACAAACAATTCGAAAAAGCAAAAAAAAAAAAACAATATTGTGCGCCCAAATCCCGCCTTAAATTGCATTCAGATTGACATAAAAATTAAACAATATTGACAATAGTCGTAATTTATTCTATATTATCTGTATCCAGAATACGACAGATAAAAGGATTCTTACAGTGAATAACAGAAAAAAATTTGGCCCAATATTTAATACCTTAAAAATGAAATCTTAATTGTATTTCTACTTAGACAGCAATAATGATATTTCAAAAAAAAAAATTTTTAACAGAAGTAATTATGCTAATGTAACAACTTAATTGTTACATCTCAATACGCCAATGATTCTGAACATTAAATTTAGGTAATATACTAACATTTCAACAAAAGATGACTACTTCAAACCTTTCTTTATTTAGTAGATTTTCAGTTTTACTATTCTGAACAGTCCAATCAACGTTGTAGCGACATCTAGCGCGCTACATGGAACTACGTCGAGTAAATCCTGAATCGCGCAAGTGGAGTTTACCGCGCGACTCACATATATACAACCGCCTGACAACCACTGTCGGGCCGTAGCCCGCCAGGCAAAAACACCTGCCTGGTTGGAGGATCCTCCCTTTGGTTAGAGGGGCAACATATCTCGCCTCTCTACAGTGGTGACCCCGAGCAGAACATCAGCGCAGCCTTCGAAGACCAGCAGCTTCATCATCATCGTCATCGCCTTCCCTCCCGCACAGCATCTGAACGAGCAGCGAGTCACACAGCCAGCCAGCACTCTCCCGGCTTCAACAGGGCATCGTGACCACACGCCTGCAGCGAACGCGCATGCCTGGTCAGCACCCTCAGCCGACATCAGCGACTTGGCACAGCACACTGCACTTCGACCGGTCAACTAGCAGAGGCCTTCTCTCCTGGTCGACGCAGCAGCCAGCCACTACGCAGCACTGCACCACCTCGACTCACTGAGGACTATGCAGCATCACCCCGACTCACTGGGGCATCACCGCAACACAGTCCCGACTCACTGCGGACTACGCGGCATCCGGTTCCGACTCACTGGAACACGTACGCGCCACTGGCATTGGCAAGCACCTGACGCACTGACCGCTGTCTCCAAGCTATCATCGACCTCCGGTCTCGGAGGGGGAGTGATGTAGCGACATCTAGCGCGCTACATGGAACTACGTCGAGTAAATCCTGAATCGCGCAAGTGGAGTTTACCGCGCGACTCACATATATACAACCGCCTGACAACCACTGTCGGGCCGTAGCCCGCCAGGCAAAAACACCTGCCTGGTTGGAGGATCCTCCCTTTGGTTAGAGGGGCAACATATCTCGCCTCTCTACAACGTCATTTTAATAAAATCCTTTTTATTTTCAAGGAAATCATTTTAAATATGGCCAGTTTTTCGTTTTCGTATATGACATGTCTTTTAAATATTTAATTAAAGTATGCATTGTTGGATTCCATTACTCTGTTGCATCTATTAAAAGTGGAAATATTTTAACGTAAGATATAATCTTATTAGGTAAAGTATTGAAATAAAACATATAATATCATCACAGTGCAAAACAAAGTATAGTAGAATATTTATATAATAATTCATTCGAAAAAAAGAATGGTATTTATAACAAGAAACTTAGTAACTTTCCTAGAAGTAAAATGGACACAGTTCGTTCGAAAAAAACTTTGACGTCTGAAGTTGTCTGCAAGCGGTTGCAATGGTATACTAATAACCAAACAATGGCCGCTCTGAAGTTGTATTCGAGTGAGGTGATGCAAAGATATAAGGTGTATTTTGCACTGGCAATTACTAATTAGAGAGGCCTCAAAGTTTGGTGATATCTGTAAATTTTAATAAAAACTCGATGTAAAGACAATATTGGCATCGTAAATGTTTCGCCATCGTGATTATTTCCCTTACTAATTGCGACATTTGATGTATAAAAAACTTCAAATGATTTCGGAACGACTAACTTCAGATGGGCACAGAGATTTCGAAAAAACTGTACTGTTGCCAGAACATCAGGTTATACAAAACTGTCATATCTCCAAATGATTTTAAACCTAAAAATGTTTTTATTTACGTTCAAAAATCAATTGAGAAAATTTGACAATTTGTGGTAGCTTGATGTGCTGGCTACTCTCTACATAAGGAAATGGCTTGGTCGTCTTGTTGTATGAGAGATACAAACAAGGTTTACTTGGAAAAGTCACTCAGCTTCTTATTAAACGAAACATATATTTTTTCAAATGAATTTAAACAATTAGCATACCGAAATAATATATTTTCAAAATCGTCTCTAAGTTTAGACTACAAGATTAATTAAACCAAGGGTAAGTTAATTATTACTAAACCATTATTTCTCTCAATCTGGTTATCGCGTTTTATATTCGCGCAATTTTATAAATGAGATAAGACCATATCCTTTAATTTTATTGTCCTTACAAATGAAATCGGTTCTGCAATTTATTCTGCAAGGAAAAGGGAGGGGAAGGAGAAAAGAAGAAGGAAGGGGACTGAGGGAGGAATTGGTCCTGAGGGAAATGATATTTATTTATTTCTGTAAATAGATTAACTTAAATTTTTTCACATAATATTTAGGCTCGGTTAAGAAATAATCACATAGTATGAACCCGTCTTATGTCAATTTTAAGTTTTTGACAGTTTCTTAATCTGTCACATTGACAGCCAAAACTTCTCGTGCAATTAAAAATCACCATTAAGACATTAAGACAAGATTCTGTTAATAGAACGCAAGTATTCTGTAACACACACTCGGACAATTTTGTACACAATTTTCATCTCTATATGAATAAGATGAAAGACGATAACGCGATGATATAAAATTTAGTACTGCGCAGAATGCTGTTTACCACTGTCATTTAAAATTCATCATTATGTAATTCAGATAGAGTTGATAATAGAATGCAAGTATTCTGTAACACACATTAGGACATTTTTCATACACAATTTTCAACTCTATATCAATTAGATAAAGATGATAATACGACGACGTAAGTCATAAGTAGTCCTTCAGAGAAATACAGTTAAATTGGTAGTACATATAACTATAATGTCTTTAATTAGTTGCTTAAACTATTAAATGAACACACCAGTTAATATTAAACCGTAGTTAGCCAACAAATTAAGATCAGTTTTTAGAACAATAATACCATAAACATTAACTTAAATATAAATTCTCAAAATACCCGTTTTTTTTATTCTCCAATCAATTCGCGCAATTTAAATTAGTTTAATTAAATAATTATTACACTCTTTCATGAGTCAAACAACCAAAAGATCTTCTTACTAGTAATATGCCGCCTTCAAATGCAATAAGTACATTGCAACAACATTTTGAAAGTGACTTCTCAGATCAAATAAAATGTTAAGATGGAACTTTGCGAACAAAGAAGTGAGGCTGGGTAAAACTACGCCTTATCTTGTCAGTCGAGCTATTAAGCTATCGAAAGCTCAACTGAAAAGATAAGGCGTAGTTTCGGTATTGTTATATAGTGTAAAATTGTGTTTGTAAACGGCAAGGCGTAGTTTTAGCCGACTTCTTTGTTTGCAAAGTTCCATCTTAACTTTTTATTTGACCTGACATATCAAAATACTTGAACGTGGTATAGGTGAAAGCGCATGGATAAACGGAATCCAAGGGTATTTCTTTTTTTTTCACAGATAGGCATGCGCTTGACCACAACTCACCTGATGTTAAGCAAAGATGTTGTCTACGTAGAATCGAAAAATCGCGACTTAAGGGTAAAACCAAACGAGCGTAATTTTGTGAGTCGCGTGTCGCAGAATTTCGATAGCATAAATTCAGCTGCATTCGACGATTTACGACGATGCAAAATGAGTTGTCTGCCGACTCAATGCGCGTAAACGACTGAATTTCGGTCGTGGTGTACCTGTGCACATCAGCCTCTGACTATTGAGTGGGTTTACACAGCTTCTTTTTCTGCCCACCTCTTCGGAATATGCTTCGTAAATACACAATATTTTTAATGGATCCATCGTGCTCGACGACACGAACAGCCCGTACCAACGCTCAATACTGAATAAATAATTTAGGTCGTCTGGCAACTCAACAGAAATTCAGTTGAATGTAAAATGAGTGACCAAAAATAAGCGACTCAAGACACAAAATTACGCTCGTTTGGTTTTATCCTAAGCTGTATTGTAAGCTAAGCGACGTCACATTACTAGCGACTATCCAGCGAACAGTAGGCACATACATATGTATATCGAGCTATTAATATCCAAAATAGACTGACCCCTCATTTTATAGGCCTTCCTTACAATGAGCGGTCAACTTACACTGGAAATACACAACTTGAGTCGTACTTGACGTATTATATCGACAAAATTTAGGAGTTTAAAAACTCCCGTAATTTCGTCAGTATTGACAATATTAGTAACTTTTTTAATGGAACCCCAATTAAGGCTCTTTGATTTGACACATTCCATTTGACATAGTGATAGTAATTTATTTGATGGCAGCCCAATTAAGGCTCTTCGACACGTTCCATTAAAGTACTGCGATTATTTAGTCGCGCTTGCGACTATTTAGTCGCACTCATAAAATGATATCAATGCCAGTTCGTTTCGTTCGTTGTTCGATTATGCGACTAATCGCATCTTTACTTTTTAGTCGCAGTTTTATAACACGATATTATTTTCGGTAAAACGAAGAAAGGTTTATTCCCCACTCTATACGATACATGTTATCGACTTTAGATGATGTTATATTTTTTTTTCTCCAGCGTCTGCATTTTGTAGGGTCATTTTGGATATTAGATGTTAAAATATAGCATTTCTTGTGGGTGTACACACTACAGGTCAAGCTATAAAAATTCAGTTTAAGGGTCCGGCGGACGTCGAATTGCCCATACAAACGTAATTCGAACATAATTCGAAAATCTTACAGAATTTGATTAAATTAATGTATTATTCGGATTCGGGTGCCATTAATCTAGGTGTACAGATTTTGATTACCTCCAAAATACTGCACTGGAAATAAATGTAAGAGAATGTAATTCTTGATTTTTTGACGAAGTTTCGACTGGTTTTCCGGTCTCTTATTCAATATTAAAAACAACAATATTTACACGGTTCTAATTCGTGGAACCTAGCTTATATTATCAATTTTCAGAATAACATCAGGAAATTTGAATAATAATAACTTTTCATTCATAAATGAACGATTTACGGCACGCGACGCAATTTCGAGCAAATTTTGAAGCAAAGTAATGCTATCTCATGCGTTCTAAGCGAGGGGTGTGGCCTGCTGCCGGCCGTCGTGCGCTCGCTTTTAAATCTACCTACAGTCGGTGTTTCATTGTATCTTGTACGAATGCGACGTGTTTGTTTTTAAATCGATTTATGACGGTTACCTGACCTTATAAGTAAGCTGACCCCTTATTGTACGAAAGTCTATACAATGCGAGGTCAACTTATACTGGATATGTATAACAAGCTATACCTGAATCACCAGTACAAGCTGACCGCTTATTGGACGGAAAGTCTATACAATGCAAGGTCAGGTTATACTGGATATGTAAGATGGCGGACATCACTTAAATAAATTGATATGGGTGTTGATTTTGAAGTATCTTGGGGTGCTATTTATGAAAGTGGCAGTAATTTTGCAATCCAAGATGGCGGACATTATTTATATAGAGAAATTGATATGGGTGTCAATTTCGAGGTTTATCTGGATGCAAATTACGAAAATGACATTAATTTTGAAATCCAAGATGGCGGACATTATTTTTCTGAATAAATTGATATGGGTGTCAATTTCGAGGTTTATCGGGATGCAAATTACGAAAATGACATTAATTTTGAAATCCAAGATGGCGGACCTTATTTTTTCTGAATAAATTGATATGGGTGTCAATTTCAAGGTTTATCGGGTTGCAAATTACGAAAATGACATTAATTTTGAAATCCAAGATGGCGGACATAATTTTACTGAATAAATTGATATGGGTGTCACTACCAAGGTTTCCCAGAGTGCTGATTCCGAAAATGACAATAATTTTGTAATCCAACGGACATTATTTATATAAAGAAATTGATATGGGTCATATGGGTGTCAATTTTGAGGTACCTAAGTATATTGGAGTGCTGAGTATAAAAATAAAATTATTTTGAACTCCAAGATGGCGCAAATTATTTTTCTAAATAAATTCATATGGTTGTCAATTTCAAGGTTTATTTAAAAAAATTGTTTGCCATCTCAAGATCAAGATGGCAAACAATTTTTTTTTTATTAATGTAATTTTTTTATTAGCACTCCGGGAAACCATTCAATTGACATCCATATACATTTATTTACCTACGTAGGTACCCACTTTACCGTGGCTAACAAAGAATAGATACAGGTGGCATTATATCCGTCTGGAGTGGACGTCTGGTCTATAATCTTTGGTCATGAAATCTATGGAGCATATTTCTTTTCTAAAATAGTAAGAAATAAAGAACTATACCATCACGCCTGTATTCCCCGAAGGATTAGGCAGAGCTGTACTTATGTTCACCCACACTTCGCCGGTATGTTTAGGTTCCAAGTAACAGGGGGCGAGCCTATTGCAATTAACCGGGCATAAATCCAGACTCCGAGTTGCTACTGAGTATTTCATAGAAAACCCAATAAAACTGCTCGACCAGGGGATCGTACCCAGGACCTCTAGCGTAGCAGTCGCGCTCAGGACCACTAGACTAATGAGGCAGTCGGAAAGAAAGAAAGAAAGTTTATTCTTTGTCACAATACGAGACAAAACTAATAAAAATAAATAGATGTAGGTAGATGTATGAATGTGGACCAAGCAAAAGAAGTATGCAAGAATCGTAGCAGATGGCGTCCTGTAGTTTCTGCCTACCCCTATGGGAAAAAGGCGTGAGTGTATGTATGTATGTAGGTAGCAGACGTTGTTAATGTGTTCGATAAAAAAAAACCGATTGGCGTGGGAATTTCCCAGATCGCATTGATGCTATTCTGGGAAATTCCTACGGGTGTGAGAAAAACGTAATGAACACGAATAACACCGGTGGGCACTGACTAGGCACATAGTAGGTACCTGCCTAATCGTTGAATTTGAAAACCGCGGAACGTACGTAGGAAGTGGGTAGGTAGGTATGAGATAACTGGCGACCTGAGGCTCGTAGAGGAATTTCTTAAAAATGCATTCCTATTCTCGATATTGTCTACCATCTTATCAAAAAAAAATTCAAATGTATCACATTTATTGAACATGTCATAAATTATTACAAACATAAGAAAATTAAATTCTCGGTTCCACACGCTGAGATGCCTATAAGTCGATAGGTATGAATGTTCCGGCTACGCCCACATTATTTCGACTGAGAGAGCAATATTAAAGACGATTTTTACACTCGCCGCGTATCGGAGTTGTCGGCTTCGTCCGCCGGCCTCTTAAGCTGATCTCGCATTGTATAGGCTTCTAATACAATAAGAGGCCAGCGTAAACTGGATTTGTAAAGGTGCAGTGCGTACCATCCCAGACGAACTCAATGGCAGAGTTTAACGACCTCAAAATCTTAGTTTTTTTCTAGAAAATGCTGTTAAACTTAAACCTATAAAAGTCCAAAAGTTTATAATGACCCTTTCGACCCGATAAAAATCTCTGTATTTGTAATTCCATATCAATGTTTCGAGAAATTGGTCATTTCCCGAACTGCCCGCCGTATATTAATCGGTTTTAAGTTGTTTCTTATTATTAACCGGTTCATATACGATATTCAATTTGCGTTTATTATTTTTCACTTCAGATTTTATAACAACAGGTTGGTTTAATGTGAAATTCTTTACTATTTTTGAATAATTTTGGGTGATGTTGACATTTTTTGGTTTTAATAGAGATCTATTGGCAGGATCGGATGGGAGTTTCGGAGAATTACCGGATGATGCCAATTCTTGTTTGACAGTTATTTGAGACGAATTGCCCGCATTAACCGGCGGTTTGTAAGCGATATTTTCCAGTATTACCGGTGAGGATTTCGAAGTATTTTTTGCAGGTAATTTTGCGGGAGTTTTGCTAACAGTTTTCTTTCTATTCATTCCGCGTATATTCACTGTGCCCGAATCGTCTTTGAAAAGCATGAAATCGGTCCCTTTAATATCGTGCGGGAGCTGTCCGTCGAAGTACCGAATAGAAGTTAATTTATTAGCTATTAACATGGAAAGTTCACTAATATTAAACTCTGTTAGAAGATCGTTGACGCTGGAACCAGCAAAATTATCTATGTTCGGGTCGGCGCCATTTTCAACAAGAATTTCAACAGTTTTCCTGAAATGATCTACTACCTTCGTTTTGTTCCCTCTCTCTGAAAATAGAAATTGTTAATATTTATTGTAACTGCATCGTCGTCATCATAAATCTGTACATTGTCCCACTGCTGGGCACGGGTCTCCTCTCAGAATGAGATGGATAAGGCTTTAGTCCACCACGCTAGCCTACTGCGGGTTGGCAGACTTCACACGCCATCGAGAAAATCTCTCAGGCATGCAGGTTTCCTCACGATGTTTTCCTTCACCGTTTAAGCGCGTGATAATTAATTATTAATACGCACATGCCTTCGAAAAGTCAGAGGTGCGTTCGTTGGATTCGAACTCGAGACCTTTGACGTGGAAGTCCACTTGTCATATCACTAGGCTAACACTACAATTAAAAAAAAAGAAAAAAAATTAAATCTATTGTTAATTATTTAGTTATCACACACATAACCGGTGAAGGAAAACATCGTGAGGAAACCTGCATGCCTGAGAGATTTTCTTGACGGCGTGTGAAGTCTGCCAACCCGCAGTAGGCTAGCGTGGTGGACTATAGCCTAATCCCTCTGTTTCTGAGAGGAGACCCATGCCCAGCAGTGGGACAATAAATTGATTATAATATATTTTATTCAATAACAGTAAATTAATTTTTTTCTTAAATATTTTCACTGCGCAAAACTTGAGATAATTTATTTTATTTTTATAAATTCATTATTTACCTGCAGCATCCATACAAGCGGCCCCCACAGCTAGGTATAGCGCTGTATTCCCACTGTTGGGCATCTTAAGGTTGACGGCTTGTCGGCAACTCTCCACTAAGGTCCTTACGTTGTTATATTTGCCCAGTTTACAAGCTAGCATTAATGGAGTATAACCTAAAAACAAATAGTAATAAATTTATTGACTGCCTCGTTGGTCTAGTAGTCCCAATCGCGACTGCTACGCTAGAGGTCTTGGGTTCGATCCCCAGGTCGAGCAGTGTTATTAAGTTTTTCTATGAAATTCTCAGTAGCAGCTCGGAGTCTGGATTTGTGCCAGGTCAATGGCAACAGGCTCGCCCCCTATTACATGGGACCTAAACATACCAGCGAACTGTGGGTGTACATTAAGTACACCTCTGCCTAACCCTTCGGAGAATACAGGCGTGATGGTATGTTATGTGTTATGTTATGTAATAAATTTATAACATACCATCACGCCTGTATTTCACGCCTGTGAAGGTGTACTAATGTACACCAACAGTTCGCCGGTATGTTTAGGTCCCATGTATTAGGGGGCGAGCCTATTGCCAATAACCCGGCACAAATCACAGAAAAAACCAATAACACTGCTCGACCGGGGAATCAAACACATGGCCTCTACGATAGTAGACACACGAACGACGCGTAAGTAGTAGTAGTGTCTCGCTGGTATGTCTACATGTCAGCATGAATGTGACGTCACGACCGGGGAAGTACTACCCTCCCACAGAATATCGACGTCAAGTAGCAGTATGCATACTGTTGCCTCAAATCTAATAAAAAGTTAAGATGGAACTTTGTGAACAAAGAAGTGAGGCCGGCTAAAACTACGCCTTGCCGTGTACAACACACAATTACACGCAAACACGTATACCGAAACTACACCTTATCTTGTCAGTCGAGCTATCGAAAGCTCGACTGACAGGATAAGGCGAAGTTAACTAACACATTCCATCTTAACTTTTTATTTGATCTGAGACTGTTGCGTTTCATACGCTGAGTGTGAAGCGCCGGGGGCTCAATTCCTCGGACCGAACTCGATTTTTTTAATTGTATCTAACAAAAAGATAATTTACCTAACAAATATAAAAATAGAATGCCTTCCTCCTCTCTCCTAAATTGGCGTGCCCGACAGGGTCCATGATTGATACTAAATTACTGTATAACACCTGTTAACATTGTGGAGTGCAATAAATATATTGAATACCTTGGCTATCATAAGACTTGTTGATATGCATCAGTAGTATAGGAGCCAATTCCTCATCAGTTTTAGTTTCATAAGCTGGTTTCCATAGCTCTTCATTATCTTGAAGGACTTTCCTGAAAAAATAAGATTATCTCATTATTAACGAATCTGTGCACGGTGAGACTGGAGGTCCTGGGTTCGATCCCATGGTCGAGCAAAGTGTTATTAGGGTTTTCTATGAAATCCACAAAACCAGACTCCGAGTTGCTACTGGGAATTTTACAGAAGAAACCCAATAACACTTCTCAACCTAGGGATCGCACCCAGGACCTCCAGCGTAGCAGTCACGCTTAGGCCCACATGACTAATGAGGTAGCCGCAATTTGAGGAAAAAAGTGTCATAAAAACTTTAATGTTAAACAATAATGTCAAAAATTATTTTCAAAAGCTTTGAAATAGTTTCGTAAAAATAAAATAAATTAAAAACCCCCGACAATTGCATTATATCTCGACCGATTTTCATCAAACATCGACTAATTCACCTTTGAAACAAAAACAACAAAATCAAAATCGGTTCATCCGTTCGGGAGCTACGATGCCACAGACAGACACACACAGACACGTCAAACTTATAACACCCCGTCGTTTTGCGTCGGAGGCGGGGGTTAAAAAGTTAAATACATAAGCTGTTAGCTGAGTAAGTAAATCCTCTAAACTTCAAGTAATTGGTAATTAATTACTGTTGGGTTCTTCATAATAATATAGGGTGATGAATCCCTTTCAAAAATAATTTAACACAAGGGTTAAATAAGGCGACCATGGGTTGTACTCACTTGCAAGAGCACGAACCTAATTCCAACTTGCGATAAGTCAGTACTACATGTACCGCGCGGAACGAAACCATAGTGCGATCTAATTCGACGTCAACGCCATCTATCGAGCTAACGGACAACTTTTCCACCTAAACCTTTTTTTATTTTTTGTTATCGTACAGTAAAATTGACAATTTACATTACTCCCTGCTATGGGGAAATTCAGTAGAGGTCGATAATGTATAGGCTTCCTATACAATAAGAGATACATACATACATACATATTGTCACGCCTGTCTCCCATGGGGGTAGGCAGAGACTATAGATTTCCACTTGCTACGATCCTGGCACACTACTTTCGCTTCATCTACATTCATTAATCTCTTCATGCATGACCGTCGGTTTAGGGTGCTCGGAACCTGGCCTTTTTTAAGAACATCCGCAATTTGGTTGCGGTACGTTCGCCGAGGTCTTCCCCTTCCAACTCGTCCATCCATACTCACCATATATACTTGTTTCGTCAATCTCAGTTCATCCATTCTCTCTACATGACCAAACCATCTTAACATACCTTTCTCAATCCTTGTTACTACATCTTTCCACGTAACACCACACATACTTCTCAAAGCTCTCATCTCTACAGCATTTATTCTGCTTTCATGTTTCTTCTGCCATACCCAACTTTCACTACCATACATTAGTGTCGGCGCCAACACTCCCCCAATCACAGCCAGCCGTGCCTTTTCGGACACTTTCCGACTATTCATGAAGGTGTGTAGCGCCCCATTCACCTGGTTACCAGCAGTCGCTCTCCTTTCTAATAAGAGATAAGATATACTATATGTAAACTGGATTTGTATAGCTTGATAGCCGTGCGAACAGTCAACAAAAGAGTTAGATATATATGAAGCGTCGGTAGCCTAATGGCTAGGGCGTCGGACTTGCGATCATATGGTTGTCGGTTCGAACCCCACCCATTGCACTACCGACGTGAACCCACTCGTAACACAAGCATTTAGCTTAGCACGAAGGGTTAACAAGAATACTAGTAATGTGTGACCCTCATTGCTAGTAAGCTTTTCTTTAAAAAAAAAAATATATACGGTTTTTGACAAAGTTTGTATAATTTATCTTTAACACGCAAAACGTGTCAAAATGCTGGTTTTGCTAGCAATATGAGACGCTTTGGCATATAATCGAATATATAAAATCTCGTATCACAATGTAAGTTACCATACTCCTCCGAATCGGCTTCACCGATTTTTATGAAATTTTATATGCATATTCAGTTGGTCTGAGAATCAGCTACAATTTTTTTTTTTGGGGCAGATCAAATAAAAAGTTAAGATGGAACTTTGCGAATAAAGAAGTGAGGCCGGCTAAAACTACGCCTAGCCGTGTACAAACACAATTTTACACTATATAACAAGAGCGAAACTACGCCTTATCTTGTCAGTCGAGCTTACGATAGCTTGATAGCTACGTAAGCTCGACTATACAGCTAGGCGTAGTTTTAGCCGGCCTCACTTCTTTGTTCGCAAAGTTCCATCTTAACTTTTTATTTGATCTGTCTGTCTTTTGGTATTTTTATTTTATAACGTGGCATTAAACAAGAAACGTACACACCACGCGGGCGAAGCCGCTGGCGGACAGCTAGAGTTATTTATTCTTTGATTTGATAACTCCACTCACCCTCAGATCAAATAAAAAGTTAAGATGGAACTTTGCGAACAAAGAAGTGAGGCCGGCTAAAACTACGCCATGCCGTGTACAAAACGCAATTACACGCACACACGTATACCGAAACTACGCCTTATCTTGTCAGTCGAGTTTTCGGTAGCTCCTTAGCTCGACTGACAAGATAAGGCGTAGTTTCGGTGTTGTTATATAGTGTAAAATTGTGTTTGTACACGGCATGGCGTAGTTTTAGCCGGCCTCACTTCTTTGTTCGCAAAGTTCCATCTTAACTTTTTATTTGATCTGAGCACTCACCTAGCATTTTGTTGGCAGTAATTGACTAGTGTCGGTAAATGTTCTGTGGTCATCTCCGCAGCTATGTGGAACACTGTTCTGTCGTCATCATCAGCGTCCAGGGGGTCGGCTCCGAAGTCCAGGAGTAGAGCGGTCAACTGAGTGTTTTCTTGGAATAAGGACATTCGGAGTGGGGTCTGTGGACAAAAAAACATGACATCAATTTGAGTGTTGCTTTTAGTTTTCACCACCGTCTTCCCAAAGTGTCGTATACATAAAATTATGCTTATTTTTCATAATTTTTTAGCATTAAATATTGCGAAATGTTCTTGCGAAATTTCTAGTGAAAGAAAAAGAAAAATTGAAAGACATGCCTATATAACTAAATTATAACAAAACTTTCCACAAAAAAATAAAAAATAAAATTACCTTTTATTTACTGCCTCAATAGTCTAGTGGTCCTTAGTGTGACTGCTACGCTAGAGGTCCTGGGTTCGATCCCCAGATCGAGCAAAGTGTTATTGGGCTATTCCCAGTAGCAGCTCGAAGTCTGGATTTGTGCGCGCTTAATAGCAATAGGCACGCCCCCTATTACATGGATCCTAAACATACCGGCGAAATGTGGGTGTACTAATGTACACCCATTTTGCATAATCCTTCAGGGAATACAGGCGTGATGCTATGTTATGTTATGATGTTATAAAATTACTTTTTACAAAAAAGTATAAAAATAATTTTGTCTACAACACTTTGGGAAGAAATAAAAGCACCACTCAAATTGATGTCAGCGACTTCCCAAGGTGTTTAGGTCCCATGTAATAGGGGGCGAGCCTATTTCCATTAACCGGGCACAAATCCAGACTCCGAGCTGATACTAAGAATTTCAAAGAAAAACCCAATAACATTGCTCGACCTGGGGATCGAACCCAGGACCTCTTGCGTAGCAGTCGCGCTTAGGACCACTAGACTAATGAGGCAGTAAGTAAAAGGTATTTTTTTTTTGTGGAAAGTTTTTTTATTATACTTTTAAGCCAACTAAACGCAATACTCCAATGAGACAGGGAGGTTTCAGGATAAACGATAATATCATCGATCGACAAATTTAATTTTTGTTGATTTTTTTAAAACCGCTCCATTGATTTCTATAAGATTTGAATGGGACCACCTCTGAAGACCTTCTGAGGACCTTCTACCAAAAGAGAATCATCAAAATCGATCCTAAATTGTCGGAGTTATCGAGTTACACACATACAAAAAAAACACAGACGAATTGAGAACCTCCTCATTATCTTTTTGTATTTTTAATTATTATTAAGTTATTTTAGTGAATATTTTAATTATCTTTGCATGGAAAATGCCTAAAAAATACAAAAATATAGTTAAAAGGTAAGGTGGCATCGTACTCGTACGACATCGTACTTGCTGTAAAGCATGTCATGTCGGTCGAGAAGCACATTTTCAACAGATGTCACTAACGTCGCCTCAAAAATGTGAAGGCAAATTTCGACGTCTGGTGTACTGCACCAGGAGACGCAGGTTCGAATCCTGCCAGCGGTCGTATTTTTCCTTCACTAAAATAACTTCGTCATTGTTGAATGCGGTTGAAAAGGGGACTAATTTACTAGGTACAGGCGGTTGGTCTCGTCTTTATTGTAACAGTACCGCTTAGAACCATTAAAAAAACAATTTATTGATTATGAAATACTTCCATGTGTAATGCTAATTAGTGCCGTCGATATTTGTAATAAACTCTATTAGCTTCTCAATTAACGATTTCTTTGAAATTTCCGTATTTAATTTCATTGCCGCTTAGGCATAATTTAAGCACAATTGTAGTACATTCTTTCATAGGCGTATGTTATACATATGAATTTTATATGAGTCAGAGTAAGGGAATTCCCACAGATTCTGAGTAACATATAACACACACACATAAACATTATCCTTGTATTTTTAGGTGTACAGCGGTTTAAATATATAATTGTAATAAGAACTTATTTAGAACAAATAGTAAGCAAATACTTAAATATTATTTTGTTATATATTTATTTAAGAGATCTTAAAGAGATATATGTATAACAAATCACTTAAGAGAAGAAATAAATAATTAGAAAGTTTACTAATGCGCATACAAATTGAGGGTATTCTTCACGTTCTTGGATTCGATTCCAAGGTCAAAGAGTGTTACTGGGTTTTTCTATGAATTTTCAGTCATAGTTCGGAGTTCGGGTTTGTGCCCGATTAATGGCAATAGGTTTGCTTATTACATAGAACTTAAGCATACCGGAGAACTGTGGGTGTACCCTCACCTAATGCTACGAAAAATCAGGCGTGATGTATGTTTTTTATAGGATAACTCGGCAAACGAGCAGGCGAGCTACCTGATGGTAAGTAGTCATCGCCGCCCATGGACATCTGCAATACCGAAGGAGTTGCAGCCTATTTAAAAAAAGGGAGGGGAAGGAGAAAAAGAGAAGGGCACTGAGGGAGAAATTGGGACTCCGGCACTACGGAATTTATGTATGTCAATTAATCATTGAATGAAGAATACAAATCAACTCAAAGAAGAAGACAAATTGATAGACTCCTCCTTTTCCAAAATCGGTTAAAAACTAAAACGACGTGCCAAGGACAGTTATCCCATCGCCACATCGATCCCGGCACAAGGAAGGAAATTTAATGTTTTATATTGTATGATTATATAGTTTATTGTAAAAGTAAGTACAATGCGTACCTATATTGAAAAACCCCGTTACAGGAATTAACCGAATACATATGTTATACATATACATGTTTTCCCCGAAGAAGGCAGAGGAGTACTAATGTACACCCACAGTACGCCGGTATGTTTAGGTCCCATGTAATAGGGGGCGAACCTATTGCCAACTCCGAGCCGCTACTGAGAATTTCATAGAAAAATCTAATAACACTTTGTTCGACCCCGGAATCGAACCCAGGTCTTCTAGCGTAGCAGTCGCGCTTAGGACCACTAGACTAATGAGGCCGTTAACCGATATAGACTTTCCAATATTATTATTTCCATCAAACGGATACCTACCTAGCAACTCAAAAATACTTAACTCGACACACTCAACACAATTTTTTTTTAAAGAAGTTCTGTCTGTCTGTTTACTAGGGTTTATCGGTGAGAGGGATGGGCCGTAGTCAACCACGCAAGCCCAGTGCAGGTTGGTAGAAGTACCATATCTTCGAATTTATGCTTACATGACATGCCGGTTTCCTCACGATGTTTATCTTCACCGTACGGTGAGTGTAGAGCGCCGTAGGGCGTTTCCTCCCTCAGTCCTTCTCCTTTTCTCCTTTCCCTCCCTTTTCCTTAAGACTCGGCAACACATCTGCAACTCCTTTGGTATTGCAAAGATTTCCGCCCGGGGCGAGCCGTCCCTGCCGCCCAACTAAGCAACGCCACTGCATATAGCAAAAATTGTCCACAACAGTCGGTCCAACGTCGAAGATCGAATGACATCCGTCATCAATTTATTTGTAGTCGTCGCAGCCTGTCCTCTTCTTTCATTCATCCCTGTTAGTCGTCATCTCATCATTCAATCCCTTTTCCATCATATCTGACTTCACACAATCCATCAATCTTTTTAATTGTTCATTGCCTCCAGGAGGACGAATGACATAGTACTCACCAATCCGTCAGCTGTTACGTCTACTGAGGTATCCCTCATCTTCAGCACGAGGCAATTTCTTCTGAGGAGGTCCACATCATTTGTTAGTACTGCCACGTGGATGGGTCTGAAATGAAATAACACAGAATATTGTTATCTATAGAATCTATCTATTGCCCCTTTGAAGGATAAAGCTCCCTCTCTCCCTTTTCAACTCATCTCTAGGGGGCTAAAATATAAACATAACATACCATCTCACGCCTCTACTCCCCGAAGGGTTAGGCAGAGGTGTACCAATAGAAACCCACAGTTCGCCAGTATGTTTAGGTCCCATGTGATAGGCGGCGAGCCCATTGCCTTAACCAGGCACAAATCCAGACTCCGAGCTACCACTGAGAATTTCATAGAACAACCCAATCACATTGCTCGACCTGGGAATTGAACCCATAGACTAATGAGACAGTCAAGGCTAAAACATATTTAGTTATTTTCTGGTTTGTCTGTCTGTATGTTTTGAACCACTTTAGTAGCTTAAGAGGAGTGTCCCTCGCGAGCGCGCGAGTGCTTTAGGTATTTGATATTGATGTCGTAGTCTCTATCGCAAGCAAGGCGAAAGAACTATTTATATTTAAAAGATTATCTAATCTTTTAAATATAAATAGTTTGTTGTGGTAGGGCCACGCTGCTCGCAGCATGAATGGGCCGGCTTGACCGGAGAAGTACCACACTCTCGCAGAAGACCGACGTCCGAGTAGTAGCGTTTCGTTACTGAGCGTACTCGTTCGGTGAGCGAGAGGGCCGGAGGCCCAATTCCTCCCCCAATCCCCTTCCTTCTCCCTTTCCCTAAATAGGCTCGGCAACGCATCTGCAACTCCTTTGGTTTTGCAGATGTCCATGGGCGGCGATGACTACTTACCATCAGGTAGCTCGCCAGCTCGTTTGCCGAGTTATCCCATAAAAAAAAATCTTTTCGTTAAAAGATATTCGTTATAATATTACCCAGGGTCCCTGTGAATCAAAATGGTTCTGTATCGATAAAGTTTCTTGCAAGACTTGCATAAAGTTGGGTTGTTTGACCACGTGTAACTTTTGAAGTATCGTATATATCTAAATGAAGTTTTCAAACGATGAAGATGATGAGTTGTGAATAAATAATAGTAGTAGTAAAAAATGTGTTATAGACGAATAACCAAAATAAATTGAATTTGACGCATTAGCCTTTAGTGGTAGCCTTATCTTCGCGTCAGTTTTGAACGCTACCTACAGATGCACACAGTTATTTTAGACGAACTGTACTGAGCTCAACGACCCAAGACATATAACACCACTTATCAACTTTCAATTGACTTGCTTACTTGCGAAGTTTGAATAAGAACTCTTTTTTTTATGCTACGAGGAATCACCGAATAAAAACTTATGTAGATACTATCAAAAGAAAAAAAAACATTGCGACTTTAACAGAGATAAGAATAAGGTGCCTTATTAGTCTTGTCTAGTCTAGTGGTCCCAAGCGCGACTGGTACGCTAGAGGTCCTGGGTTCGTTCCCATATCCAGCAAAGGAGGCATTCCACGAAGCACACCCAAACGAAACACACCCAGACGAACCACACCTAAAGTATTCCACTTAGCACAACCAAAGGTGGGCTTCAAATAAAAATTTTAAAATAATTAATTTTCTATTCCACGAATCACACCTACGAATATCACTTGCCGTAGTGCGGGGACTAAGACATAAAAATTCTCAGTAGAAGCTCGGAGTCTGGATTTGTACCTGGTTAATGACAATGGGCTTGCCCCACAGATATGGATTTCAATAGATAACGCAAGTATCACGATTTATTGTACGTAAAACCAAGCGTGTAATTTTTTTACTACCTAGGTACTTCATAGTAGCTAGTAAAAAAATTACGAAATTGTGACGATGAACACTGATGAAGCCCTTCATCATTTTTTTAGTTATGACGAAAACCAAAGATTTGCTTATTACAAACACACTAATATAACAAAATTGTGACTGGCCGAGGTCTGTGCGGAGTTATTAAAGATATGAAGGGTTGCTATTACAGCAATAGGAGTCAAAACATGATTCCTTAGAATACTTGTTTGTCGGTATATTTGTACGCGGATTACGCAAAAACTACTGCACGAAATAGGATGCGGTTTACAGATTTTTTGCTGGAGGGTTATTGTTTTTAGGGTTCCGTACCTCGAAAGGAAATACGGAACCCTTATAGGATCACTTTGTTGTCCGTCCGTCTGTCTGTCTGTCAAGACCCTTTTCCTCAGGAACGCGTGGAGGTATCAAGCTGGAATTTATATCAAGTACTCAGGTCTACTATCCACCAAACTTCTAAGCCAACGCAATCAAAAGATACAACCGTTTATGCCGCAAATTTCCGCATATTTTCACCACCCGCAAGGGAATCAAAACCTTCGAGGTACTTCCCGTGAACTCAGAATCTTGAAATTTGGTACGAAGCAACGTCTTATACCACAGATAAAGGAAAAATTGCGAAAACCGTAAATTTTTAGTTATATGAACTCTTACTTGTATACCTACACTTATATTTATTTTAAAAGAGTGTCCATGGAGTTTCTTGCCGGATTCTTCTCCTTAGGATCAACTTTTTGGAACCGTGCAACTAGAGTCAGTAACGTTTCATAAACGCTTGTAAAAGCTTATTTGAAATAAAAACATTTGATTTGATTACAGGTTTGTACGGAACCCTCGCTGCGCGAGTCCGACTCGCACTTGCCGGTTTCTTCATCTTGATACGCCTAGAAGCTAAGTTATAGAGCTCAGATCAAATAAAAAGTTAAGATGGAACTTTGCGAACAAAGAAGTGAGGCCGGGTAAAACTACGCTTAGCGTACAACACACAATTACACGCACACACGTATACCGAAACTACGCCTTGTCTTGTCAGTCGAGCTATCGAGCTATCGAAAGCTCGACTGACATGATAAGGCGTAGTTAACTAATACATGTGTGCGTGTAATCGTGCGTGATTCTTTGTTCGCAAAGTTCCATCTTAACTTTTTATTTGATCTGAGTTATAGAGTAACTTAGTACTCTTGGGACGCAAGTGAAACCGCGGGTCATACATATAGCTATACGAGCGATCGAGGCGACCACTTCAGCGCAATCTAGTGAAAATATGATAAGACAAAATTGCGTGTAATTTTTCATAACATTTTATCAATATTGATAATATCTGACATCTGTTTTGATGACAAACATGCCTAATACCGCGTTCCCACTGACGACAACACATGTTGCAAACATTTATCTAATACCGCGTTCCCACTGACGACAATACATGTTGCAAACATCTATCTAATACCGCGTTCCCACTGACGACAAAACATGTTGCAAACATGTATCTAATACCGCGTTCCCACTGACGACAAAACATGTTGAAATCCCTATCTATCCCACTTACTCTTTGAGACTTATCCCGCGTTTCCACTGACGACAAAATATGTTGCAAACATCTATCTAACCCCGCGTTCCCCCTGACGACAAAATATGTTGCAAACATCTATCTCTCCATGACTGAGAGGGATAGGTAGCTGTTGATCCCGCATTCCCACTGACGACAAAACATGTTGCAAACATGTATCTAATACCGCGTTCCCCCTGACGACAATACATGTTGCAAACATCTATCTAATACCGCGTTCCCCCTGACGACAATACATGTTGCAAACATGTATCTAATACCGCGTTCCCACTGACGACAAAACATGTTGCAAACATCTATCTAATACCGCGTTCCTCCTGACGACAATACATGCTGCAAATCCCTATCCATCCCACTTACTCTTTGAGACTTATCCCGCGTTTCCACTGACGACAAAACATGTTGCAAACATCTATCTAACCCCGCGTTCCCCCTGACGACAAAACATGTTGCAAACATCTATCTAATACCGCGTTCCCACTGACGACAAAACATGTTGCAAACATCTATCTAATACCGCGTTCCCACTGACGACAAAACATGTTGCAAATCCCTATCCCACTCACTCTTTGAGAGTTAGATAGATGTTTGCAACATGTTTTGTCGTCAGTGGGAACGCGGTATTAGATAGATGTTTGCAACATGTTTTGTCGTCAGTGGAAGAGCGGGGTAAGATTGACCGTTTTATAGTACAAAAATTCCACATGGAGCGTCCGCCACTTGGGTAGGCAGCAGGGGATGGACGGACTAGGACCGACTAACAACCTGCCCTTGCCTTCCCTTATCCCTATTCTATGCCCTATACTGGTGAAACTGCAAAGCACAGTTGTTTTAAAACCAGTTAAGACTGACCTCCCATTGTAAAGATTTTCCGTACCATTCAAGACCACCCTATACTGGATTTGTATAGCTTGATGTGTAGCCGTGCGTACATAAATGTAATTGATTCTATCATAATCTCGCATCATTAGTTAACGAACATGCAATAATGCAATTAATTATCTTGTTATCAATTAAAATATAGCCAATTATTGTAAAGGGCTATTCACACTTTTTTGGAGTGCCAGAGGCACAAATCCTCCCTCAGTCCCCTTCCTTGTCCTTTTCTCCTTCTCCTTAAATAGGCTCCTTTGGTACCTATTGCAGAAGATCATGGGCAGTAATGACTACCTAACATAAGGTGGCTCGCCACTTCGTTTGCCAAAAAAAATTATCCCATACAAAAACACTGCATAATTTTATTGCCTAAGGCTGTAAATTCGTCAAGTGTGAAAGGGCCTACAAATGTGCACCAAAAGTTTGCTGGTATGCGCAAGTCCCATGTAACAAGAGGTAAGCTTAATGGCATTAATTGAACTGTTTCTGAGACTTTCATTGGAAATCCCTATAACCATAGTGTAATGATGCTATAACACTGATCAACCAGGGAATGGAATCAAGGACCTATAACTTTTGTAAGCAGAAATATGGAAGAAGGTAGTAATTAAATAAATAGAAAAAGACTAGGATCTAAAAACATAGAACAAATAAAAAAATATTGTAAAAGTACTTACAAATATCCTTCATTATCACGAGTTAAGCAAAATTTCCAGTCGCGAAGTCCCTGTCGTAGCAGCAGCTTCACTCGTTGCTCTGGTGGTGCACTACGTAACATCTCCTTGAATCCTAACTGCTCATTTGACATAACATTTTGTTGAGAATCCAAATTATGCAGGTAACGTTCCGTTGCATTGATATCTTGCTCATTAACCTCGTTACTTACTGTTGTATCCTTAGTGTGTTTATCAATTAACATATTTAAAGGGTTTACCATCAGATCTTCAGTTGTTCTAACAGATAACGAAGAGAACCGTCCCAGACTATTATTGGAATCCTCGTCGAATACCGGTCCCAGTTCCGGTAACGAAGCTTCGGTAGTCAAACTTTCATTCTTAGGGTTGCTTTCTTCTTTAATAAATAACATTTCAAAGTTGCTCGGTGAAATGACAACTTTTTTAAGCTTTTTCTCTTCTAAAGAATCTTTGACGACACATGGTACTAACGGCTGTCTTTTATTCCGTCGTTTCACTTTGAACTTCTTCAACTCCTCGAAACAGGTTTCATTTGTTTGACATGATGTCTCCATCCTCCATTTTTTTAAACTACCACCCTGATTATTACACTCTGTCTGGCAAGATACACTCCTAGTATGTTTAGGAATGGTAAGTAAAGAGTTTATACTGCGAACTTTGAGTTCCTGACTTATAATGGAACATAAAGAACTTAATAAAATATCATAATTATTTTGTCCAATTAATTTCGTGATCTCATCCGAGGTTTTTTCAAAGTACTCTCCGCTATGGCTCTGGCATTTCGCGACTGTTTGACTTACTTTAGTCAGATTGTTTAGTCGGTTGACTATAGTCATATACCGGGCATCCCCTGACGTAAAGTCGCCTTCTTTGGAAGTGTAAATTATATCCTCTTTGAACGAATTTTGTAGAGTCTTCAATGGTTTAATCCCCTTCATCAATATTATGTTCTTGTTTAACATTAATGGTATTTTTTTTATTGTGATGGGTTTGATACCTTCTGTTGACATTTTTAACACAATTTTGCACTTATTTTATGTCGTCACAACGTTTATTATCGCACTCACTGACTTTCTAGCGCGTAATACCGAGATACACGGGTATATTTCATGTTTTTTTTATAAATATCACTTTGCTGTTCGGGGTATCCCCCTAAAATGACATGACGGACGCTTCAGCATAACAACCAATACGTTGACTTTACACTGTACGACAACGACACGACCTTCGCACGACTAGCGAGCGAGCGCATGACGTAAACACAGACATACCTAATACTCTACCTACGTCTTTTATTGAATGTTATCTTATATCCTAAGAAATCTCATTTTGGAACAGTTTCTTTTTTAAACTGTGGGCTGTCTATTATTTTTTTTATTTTTTTTTTAACCGCCCTGGATACATGTTACCTAACTGTTTAAAATTGATTGCGTAATAATGTAAATGAAAAATTAATACAATTTTGGATTATTTTTCAAAAATTTACTCTTAAGTATAATCTTAACTTCAAAAAACTGTCATACCCTCATTCCCTCATCTCCTTCCAAAAATAAGACATTGGCGAACCCGCTCCCCCCTAAATCGTCTTACGCAATATGGGAACATACCCATTCTTATACGTGACCAATTTTTGGCAATTTAATATTAGTAATGCAACGTGATAAGTATTGCTTGCCAAATGGCGGAATATAGCTGCACTAAATGTTTATTCTTTAATTGATAAAACTATGTAAATCCCAAATGTATCGACCTATATTCGCAATAAACTATTTGAATTGAATTAAATTGTATTTTTTAAGACAATGAACGGGTCCTGTAGTATGGGAACGTTCCCTAAATGAATGGCGCCTAAAGTGTTTTTAAACATTTTCAGGCGTGTAGGTTTCCTCACGAAGTTTTCCAAGTTTTTAAGGGTGTAATAATTTAGTTATAAGTAATGTAAATGAAAATTTTAATCGCATCAATATCGTTAAATGTAATGAGCTTTATTAAAAACTTCCCACGAGGCAATCCCCTGACATGCGTTTCGTTACACTACAACCTTGACCTAAAAATAAAATAACTACAAAAGTTAGAAGTTGCCAAATCATACCCAATCGGTCATTAAAAATAATTGTCACGATAATGCTTTTAGTGATTTAAATATTATTATTAATTTTATAAATATAGTAGGTAGTGATTTAAGAAAATACGTGTAAAGGATCGCGAAATACTATTGACGTGAGTGGCCTTGACTTTACGGGTGCGTTCGGAATGCATAAACTTTAATTTGTAAAAATAATTTAATATAATATTTTCACCAGTCTACGCCTTCACACACGAATAATAAAGTAGAAAAAATATTTTCTAATAATCTACGTTTTGAAAACATATTGAACGATCTAGTACCTACTCTTTTATACCGTAAAACATTTTATGCATTTTACTTTACATTCGGCTAAATATCACTTGGTTTGCTTTTTGAGCTTCTAATTTTCTATAACCTAATTAATAAAATTATTGTTTGATGTTTGTTTTACCAATCTTTTCCTGACATTTCGTAAGATGGTATCGTAAATAAAATTTATTTTGTGTATGATTATGTAATCAATTATCATCGGATGACAAGCTTTAAGTTGCATTCTATTGATTAAATGTTTTAAAAGTTACAGGTGTCGATGCTATTATCACTTTTTTTGGAAATCATTTTGCTCAAAGGTCCAAACTAGTTGATTTAGTTACTTTGTCCCAGCCTGTGGTCCCAGCTCTGTTATTCATACCGAAACAAATGATGTTCTAAATGAAATAAAATTGTATTGATAGATAGGCAATTTTCTTGGAAATTAGGGGCTTAATTTCTAACGAATATTAAAAATATATTTATTAAATTAATGGGACAAATAAACCAGTAAGTAATTGATCTGTGTATATCACAATAAATATTATTTTGTTTAAAGTATTATTTTTTAAGTAGGTAGGTAGGTACTTACTTAGGAATTTTACTGTCCCAAAAATCATAGTCTTAATATAATAAGCTAGTCTCTAGAAGATTTGTTACAATCTTAATTAATTGTAAATGTTTTCTATTAGTGAAAATTTTTGTCAGTCAGACAAACATTTTCACTATTATATATTCCGTTTAAATTCAATTTTGCTAGAAGGTATCTGATTGTCTCTGACGTCAAACAGCACCAGAAGAGGGGAAGTCCCTTCATAGAGAATGGTATTGGTTTGACAAAGATTTAACAGGTGATAAAAAAGGTTGTAAATGCAGGTTGGCATATATAACTTACCTAATTTAATTTAATATTGGCTTTGTGACCTGAATTAAATAAATAAAACATTTAAGTTTTAGATACATACCATCACACCAGTATTTCCGAAAGGATAAGGCAGAGGTGTGTGTAATTATTTGCACTCACATTTTGCCAGTATATTGAGATCCCATGTAATAGGGGGCGGATGTGCCTATTGCTATTAACCGGGCACAAATCCAAACTTCAGGCTGCTACTGAGAATTAAGTGGCGGTAGCTGAATGGCAAGGGCGTCGGACTTGCGATCATATGGTTGCGCGTTCGAAACTCGCCCATTGCACTACCGACGTGAACCCACTCATGGTTAACAAGATTACTAGTAATGTGCGACCTTCATTATATATGATAAATTATGATAAATGATATTTATTTCTGTAAATAGATCTTTTAAAGACATTTTTACAAGTCGATTTTTTTACATATTTTTTTTAAACCTAGATGGCGGATGGCGCCGACATTTCCTATCTGACGACCTCTGAGAAGAAATGTCGAAACAAACTCAGAGAATCATACATACATACATACATATTGTTACGCCTGTCTCCCATGGGGGTAGGCAGAGACTATAGATTTCCACTTGCTACGATCCTGGCACACTACTTTCGCTTCATCTACATTCATTAATCTCTTCATGCATGACCGTCGGTTTAGGGTGCTCGGAACCGAATCATGGTCTCTTTTAAAGTCCAGACAATAGTTATATCATAGATATGCGTGTTTTACAATGTAGGGTAAAATCTGAACAGGCCTTTTGAAGAAAGAGCCAAACAGTTTTGAGTTGACCTGTCCTAACTGACGGTACGCATACATCAGTCCGCGTGTAGATCAACCATTTTTTAGGGAGCTCAACGATCCGTCGCATGACGATACCAGATCAGCAAGACATTTGCGTAGGTCATGTGAAATACTTAAAACTGTCAGAAAACTTAATATAGTTAGAGCTAACCTACATAGTACTCACATTTACATTTTTATCCTTCATTTTTTTATATAACATTAAACATACACATTTGAAATTGAAACAAAAGCATATCCAAAGACAATGCCAGTAAGCTAAAAAAATAATAGAAAAACACAATAACACTTTGCTCGACCTCGGAATCGAACCCAAGACGTCTAGCGTAGCTGTCGCGCATAGGACCACTAGACTATTGAGGCAGTTATTGCCATTAACGGGGTACAAATCCCCGAGCTGCCTAAACCTAATAACACTGCTTAACATGGGAATTGAAACCAGGACCTTTAGAAGAGTAGTTGCGCTTAGGACAGTGAGGCAGTTTGTTTTAATTCCACATACATACATTCACGCCTTTATATACTATATACCGCCACTTGCTACGACTCTTGCATACCTCTTTTGCTTCTTCCACATTCATACATCTTTTCATACACACGCGACGGTTGCGAGTACTACGCACCTAACCTTCTTGGAGAACCTCACCGATAAGATCGGTGTACGTCCTTCTAGGGCGACCTCTCCCGACGCTGCCACTAACATTCGTCGTATAAATTCCATTTGATAATCGTCTTTCATTAATTTAGCATATTCCTTTCAATTCTTCAGTCCGCAATGTTGTCTAATCACACTTTTTCTCAGTCTATCATTCCTAGTTACACCGCACATACTACGCAAAGAACGCATTTATTCTTCTTTCATGTCTCTTCTGCCATACCCAACATACATTTTTTAACTTCAATTTGTGTCTTATATTCTTATCTTCTATTTTACAACAATTTGATTGAGGGTCAGCTACTTTGTGGGATAGAGAGTACTTGCTATTTATTATAATATTACATACATATCATCACGCTTGTATTCCCCGAAGGATTAGGCAGAGGTGTACTAATGTACACCCACATTTCGCCGGAATGTTTAGGTCCCATGTAATATGGGGTAGCCTATTACCAATAACTGGGCACAAATCCAGGCTCCGAGCTACTACTGAGAATTTCATAGAAAAACCGAACAACACTTTGCTCGACCTGGGGATCGAATCCAGGACCGCAAGCCTAGCAGTCGCGCTTGGGACCTTTAAGAGGGAATTGGGAATTTAAGAGAAAAATTAAACACACGGTTATTGTTTGCATAGAGAAAAATAAGGAAATAAAGGAAAAGCTTTGAAATAAGTAAACACAATTTTCCACCTTTTAAGAAAAAATAATACATGGTCAATTTCCCTTCCCCTAAATCATCTTACGTAATAAATGAATAGCGCCAAATCGGTCGTATTTACCAAAAAAAAGCCGAAATGTTTAACATCCACATAGATATAAAAAGTAACAAGGCAGGTAGGTACTTATTTCCTTGAATTAGCAGCTTCATATTTCACACGATTTAGGTATAATGTTACATTGTATTTTGCTATTACAACAGTTTCAAGAGAAATGGTTATTCCCCCACACTTTTACCATCTCATTACACTATGCTTTTACTAAGTAACTTACGACACAATGTAATAACGCTGAGCAAAGCACAGACAGTGATTTGAGTATTGGACAATCAAGCTAAAATGACTGTAGTTCTAATCGAGGGTATGTCTGACTTTTATAGTTAGGACAGGTCAACTCAAAGCTGCTATGGCTCTTTCTTCAAAAGGCCTGTTCAGATTTAGCTCGCATGTCTATGATATTACTATTGTCTGGACTTTAAAAGAGACCATGATTATCTGAGTTTGTTTCGTCTCTTCTTCTCAGAGGTTTCTCAGATGAAGGAGAAAGCAGAAGCCGGCGCCATATAGCTTAAAAAGATATGTTTTTTAGTGAAGGAATTAAAAACGAACTTGCGTCTTCTGGTTAGGTACCCCAGACGCTAGGTAATTTTTTTTTATGGGATAACTCGACAAACGAGCAGGCGAGTTACCTGATGGTAAGTAGTCATCGCCACCCATGGACATCTGCAAAACCAAAGTTGCAGATGCGTTGCCGAGCCTATTTAGGGAAAGGGAGGGGAAGGAGAAAAGGAGAAGGAAGGGGATTGGGGGAGGAATTGGGCCTCCGGCCCTCTCGCTCACCGTACGAAGCGCAGTAACGAAACGCTACTCGGACCTCGGTCTTCTGCGAGAGTGTGGTACTTCCCCGGTCGAGCCGGCCCATTCATGCTGCGAACAGCGTGGCCCTACCACAACAATCCACCACCATAGTCATCCACCCACCACGTCGAAATTTTCATAAAACATACCATGATAGGTAGGGGTGTACCTACTTATGTGCAGTTGCCGGTACATGAGGATATACAAAACTGTAAAATTTCTCTAAATAATTTTAAACCTTAAAACCTTAAGAGGATAGTATCCGCTCCGCGCTCCATACAAACGTAGTTTGGTCTTATCTTGAATATTAACAAATGAAAGTCTTTGGAATTTTGCAGTAACAATCTTATCATTAAAATACGTGTTCCTGTAGTATACAATTTCATTTCAATATACGGTTTAAAAAGTTACACGAGCTCAAAGATTGGCAATTTTCGTTGAAAAACGGCCCAACTTTATGCTATTATTTCTCGACAATGTATCAATACAGAAACATTCTGATTCGAAAGAAACCCAGATAATATAGTGAATATATTTTTACAAGATTTTTTTTTACGTATTAACAATATTATAGGAGTAATCTCCAAAATTCGGAACATAAGAAATACGCGTGAAAATGTTGCAAATGTATTGTTGTTTCTCCTCTCGGGAACGCATTCGCATCGCGAGGGATAGAGACAGCGACAACTGTGCAACATTGTTGCGTTCGCGAGGGACACTCCTCTTAATGAATAAGTTCAAACTCGACTGAAAAAATTTGTCATTTTGTGATAACCTGATGTGCTGCGAACGTGCCTCGCAGTTTGCCGGTATGATTTGGGGCCCTTTAGAAAAGGAGCGAGCTTATTCCTATTAACCGGCCACAGAAAAACCCTAACACTAAGCTTTGTATGACCCGGGAATCAGAACACTAAAGTGAGGCAGATCAAAATATATACAGTTTTTTTTCTCCATCACCACCCAAAATCTTTTGCTTGACAACATTATGCGAAAATTAAAAAGCTTTTTTTACTCTATGCTCTGGGGTTCCCGTCTCTTATTTTGGGAGCAACAAGGACAGATATATTCGTATTTTCTTGAAGAGGGAAAGAGAACGCAAATCCCCTGTTTCTATTTTCGCAATAATTTGCTTAGTGACGTTAAAGCGTAGATAATTCTGTAATATATATTTACATAAACAGGTAAATAGCGTATCTCATAGATCAAATCATCAAAGTATAGGAAAACAATAGTAATATAAGAAGGTATAGGTAGGTACTATGATTTAGATATACCCAAAGATATTTAATAGGATATAGGTACCTAACCTAAATTTTTGCAAGGACGATCAATGACTAGGTCTTGTTTTGTGATTAAGCCTGAAATATTATTTGAAAAGATATGAATATTCTAATGAAAGAAAATTTCTAGTGAAAGAAAAATTCGATCTCAGGGAGGGGTTAAATCTGCGTCTCTCTGGTTAAGTACACCAGAAGCTTTGCCAACTAAGCTACCGAGACCACTGTCTGTGATGTCGAATTTCACTAGAAATATTCTTTCGTAGAATATTTCGCATTATTTAATGCCAAAGAGAATTTGGTTTAATAGTCTTTGTTTAATGCTAAAATATAATAAAAAAATATCAATAATATTTGAATTTTTTTAGAACCAAATATAATTTTCATGAAATAGGTAGGTGCCTTAGACCGACCGGAGAAATCGTCGCTAATAGTACCTAGATTCCCTTTTTTAGGTATAGTAGGTTTTTTAGGTATACCTACCTACTGAAAATCTTCAAGGATCATTTGCCTCCTGGGCAAGGTATGTCGTAATTACTTTTCCTTGCCCTATACTCAGATCAAATAAAAAGTTAAGATGAAACTACTACGCCTTATGTTGTCAGTCGAGCTATCAAGCTATCGACAGCTCGACTGACAAGATTAGGCGTAGTTTCAGTATTGTTATATAGTGTAAAATTGTGTTTGTAAACGGCTAGGCGTAGTTTTAGCCGGCCTCACTTCTTTGTTCGCAAAGTTCCATCTTAACTTTTTATTTGATCCGAGGCCCTATAGACACATTCGCCACGACTAGCGTTGCCAGGATAAGCCGGACATAGTTAGGCTTTTTGATTGCGTGTCCGGCCAAAATAAACGGTGTCCGGCTTGTCCGGCAGCAGGCGAGTCGACTGTCGACTAATAAGGTAGGTACATAAATAATTAATATACCTATTATATTAGAATTTAACAAGATTTATGTTAATAATCAAAGAAGCTTCATTTTACATAAAAAATGACATACAACTATTAACCTTTTGAACGCTAGAGTATAAACGTATCGCCGTACCCCTGACGCCAGGCCACTTTTTCTGTCAAATTACACAAGGTAGTGAAAACACACTAAAGTAATGATTACATTGTTTATTTCATAATATGGTGCGACGTATATTTTGTCATATAGGTATATGTGACGTTGGCGTTCAGGGTAAGATTTCGTTTGTCACTTAAATGTGACAATGGCGTTCAAAAGGTTAATACACCTCAATAATGGAGGGTGTCCGGCCTTTTTACCCAAATGTCCGGCCAAATTGGCTGGTCTGTTAGGCTATTAGGTTTGGCAACCTGGCAACCCTAGCCACGACCACGACGTTCGCTGGGCCCCTTATGAGTAAGGTTTGTCCATTGCCTCGTTTGATTAGGTTGGATAGGTTGGTAGGATAGGTTGGTTGACTGCCTCGTTGGTCTAATGGTCCCAATCGCGACTGCTACTCTAGAGGTCTTGGGTTCGATCCCCAGGTCGAGCAAAGTGTTATTGAGTTTTTCTATGAAATTCTCAGTAGCAGCTAGGAGTCTGGATTTGTGCCCGGTGAATGGCAATAGGCTCGCCCCCTATTACATGGGACCCAAACATACCGGCGAACTGTGGGTGTACATTAAGTACACCTCTGCCTAACCCTTCGGGGAATACAGGCGTGATGGTATGTTATGTTTGTCCATTGCATTGAAGCCGGTCTGTTTTCAAGCCAGATATCGCAGGAAGCGTATCCGTACGTAACTACGTACACAGAATTTAGCAGCCGCAGAAGCCGAAATAGCTGTATGAGGCAATGTATTGAGGCAAGAATACTTACCGTATTCTTGCCTTAGTACCTAATAGTTACAAGATGTGGTCTACTTTCATAGAAATATTTGTCTCTAGGCGTTGCCAAAGTACCTCCATATAATAATTTTAAGCGGCGGTAGCGTAATGGTTTGGGCGTCGCACTTGCGATCATGTGGTTACCGGTTCGAAACTCACCCATTGCACTACCTACGTGAACCCACTCGTGATACAAGCATTTTAGCTTAGTACGAGGGGTTAACAAGATTACTAGTAATGTGTGACCCACATTGCAAGTAAGCTTTTTTTTTTTAAAAAAAAATACAAACCGGCGTAGCAATTTATTTCTCTTCTTCAAATGGCCTGTTCAGATTTTGCCTTAACAGTTTGGTTGATTAGTGGAGGGTGAATAAAACAAAGGAAAACATTAACATACAGTAGTGTAGGACGCCCTCCGGCAAGATGGAGTGATGATTTACGAAAGGTTGCTGGCAGAAGCTGGAGGACAGGGTGATATGGCGCACACTAGGGGAGGTATGCCCTGCAGTGGACTAGTATACGCTGATAATGATGATGATGATGAAATAAAACATAAATGTAGTAATTAATAATACTTTTTATTTAATACAATCATAATTTCCATCCATTTTTTATTCAAAAAGAGATCAAAAGTGTAGGTACAAAAATTAACAGTCTTCTTAAAAATACTGAAATGTTATATCAGTTCTTTTTCCATTCATACATTCATTGGGTATAAGCAGGGTTGCAAGTACTTTTAGTAAAAGATTTGGACTACATGAAAATATTTAACAAGTATTCTGGGTTGCCGGAGTGGAGTGGTAGAGAAAATACTAATAGATTTTTTTTTAACTGTAATTATTTGTTAGTGTAGAAAAATATTAATAATTAATATTTGAAGCACTGGGAGCAACTATTGCGTTCACTCAAACGCCCGTCTTGATTTAATTGCATTAAATCAAATTTCTCCAAATGATTTTAGACCTTAATTTGTTGATGATTAAGTTCAAAATCTACTGAGAAAATTTGACATTTCGTGGCAACTTGATGTGCTTGCCACAGTACATGGCATTGAAAATTTTGGCAATTTGGAGTTTATAAAGTTTTGTTACATGATAACGCTTTTAATGAAAGGTTTTATAATTAAGTTTTCAGTTGTGAATAATGAATAGGTTATGTCATAAATTACTAGTGTTATGTGCCGAAAATATGTTAAAGAACTACAATTTGCGAAGAAAGTGCCCTAAGTAAAGATCAGTCTTAACTTAAATTATTTAAACATTTTTTGTTGGATAACAACGTTGTAATATCCAGTTCTATGCTATAATTAAAATTATTATATTTTATTTAAAATCATTAAAACGCATTATGATTCACAGATCAAATATTTTTTACACGATTGAATAATTATACACCATTGTTACAAAAAACCGTCTTTCAATATACAATATATTTCGGAAAACGTTTCAAAAATCCTAACGTTAATTAAAAAAAACTGAATTTCGTTAGCAAATTTATACAAAATCAAAGTTTTTCCACGTTATACTCATTAAAATCTAGCTCTAAGGCACTAACATATGAACTAAATCTAAAATCTAGTTTTATCAGTAAAAATATTGGAGTAACATTTAAAAAGGTTTGGAGGCCTTTTTAGTAAAAATCGGTGGAATACAGTCTTTTTTCAAAATCAGCTTTTTTATATCAGTGTTGCCATTGAAAATATATTCTTAAATAGCTTCAGTAACTATCTCTTACGGCATTTTTTTATGAAGAAATCGATAAAAAAATATGTGTGATAAAATAACTATACCATAGAATACTAGAAGACATCGCGGTAGACCCAGAATGAGATGGCGGGATGATCTTGACTCTTACTGCGTGGGTTGGATGCTGAAGGCTCTCAGCAAGGAAGAGTGGAAGAAGGAAACGAAGGCCTTTGCCCTGCAGTGGGACGATCACAGCTTTAAAACCGATGGCCACTGGGGCAAAAAGGTTCTCGAGTGGGGACCACGCACCGGAAAACGCAGTGTGGGACGACCTCCAACAAGATACACACCTTTGCCCTGCAGTGGGACTATCACGGCTAATAATAACAATAATAAACACACATCGTAAAACTAATGGCCGTTGGAGCGAAAAGGTTCTCGGGACCGCGCACCGGTAAAAGAAATGTGTGACGACCTCCAACAAAATGGACAGACGACCTGGTAAAGGTCGCTGGGAGTCGTTGGATGCAGGCAGTATATAACCGGTCGTTGTGGAAGTCTATGGGCGAGGCCTTCGTTCAGCAGTGGACCTCATTTGGCTGATACGATGATGAAATTTAAGTCCATAGCATAGTTATTTTATATAGAGAATTTTCGTGTTAATTTTTTCGTATTTATCCAACAAAAACCATTGTAATGTTTGATTTTTGTCGGATAAATTCAAAATTAGATCTAAAATGTTTGAATTCCGACAAAATTCAAGATCAGCATGTATATTTTCTTATGCTTACGAAACTGGGATTATCTTTTGAAGCCTTCGATAATAGAGTAGTTGACTTGTTCGTTTTTTAATTAAAAATAATCCTATTAAAAAATGTTATTAAATATAATTCGTGTAAAAAAATATTAAAAAGACTATTTTGTTTATAGTTTTTGGTGGGGATTGAGAGGGATTGCTTTATCTCTTTCCCGCAAAACTAATATTAGTTTAGAATTTTTATGGTCCACTTGCGGTTTGACGTCATAGCATGCTATATATACTACGCACTCTGCTCGAACACTAAATTAAAATGCCTATTTAATTGCCTGTATATTTAGGTTCCTATAGGGGGCGAGTCTATTGCCATTACCAGGCACAACTCCAAACAAGCTGCTATTGAGAATTTCATAGAAAATCTCAATAACACTTAGGTATCGAACCAAGGACTTCTAACGTATCAGTCGCGCTGGGTACCACTAGACTAATGATGCAATTTTTATTTTAGCATCGAATTTTTTTTTTATATACGTGTAAATTTTCTAGTGAAGGATATATTGCCTCAGGCAGCCTGCATCCCTTGTTTTTGTTGTTTGGCTCATTTTATTGTTCAACTTTTTTAACCCTCGACGCAAAAACGACGTCGTTTTATATGTTTGACGTGTCTGTGTGTGTCAGTCTGTGACATCGTAGCTCCTGAACGGATGAACCGATTTTGATTTTGTTTGAAAGGTGAATTAGTCGGGAGTGTTCTTAGCTATGTTTGATGAAAATCGGTTGAGATATAATGATATTGTCGGGAGTTTTTTTATTTATATTAGAACATAGTCAACCACCTTATTTTCAGGCATCTTATATATTTACTTTAGTAACTAAATACATTACAAGGCCTACAATAAAATTGGATCTCAAAGTATACTCTATCTATACGTAACTATAGGAAAAAGTACAAAAAATATACATCATCTTATATTTAGAGGTGGGTATCTACAATTTTTAATGACAAACTTATCTTTTATAACTAGCTATGCCTCGCGGGATCACTCGCTTTTGTTCCACAGTCGTATCTTTATGCAAAATAGTGATTATAAAAAACTGTCAAATTTCTTCAAATTATTTTAAACCTTAGTGTTGAAACTTAAGTTCAAAATCAACTGAGAATATTTGACATTTTATGATAACTTGATGTGATACAATATAAGGCTAGCGTATACTGGATTTGTAGCCATGAGTACTTCTCCCATAACACTAGTCTATTCCTGCTTTTGAGCTAATTAATAACGGTTTTTTATTAAAAACCAAAAAAAAAGAGAATTATTAAGATCTTTTCTGAATAAGTTATAGCAAGCTTAAGTAGTATGGAAGCATTGATTATAATGTTCTTAGAAAGGAGTTAAGTTGTATTAAATGAACATAACATACCATCACGCCTGCATTCCCCGAAGGGTTAGGCAGAGTTGTAATAACGTCCTACCTACGTAAAAACCACACAGAAAATCCTAATTGCAAGCTGCTACTGAGAATTTCATAGAAACACCATTGGGTTTTTCTATGAAATTCTCAGTAGCAGCTTCTCTGAACTCTGAACTCTCGTAGCAGTTCAGCTGATTCGATCCCCAGGTCGAGCAAAGTGTTATGGAACACTTTGCTCGACCTGGGGATCGAACCCATAACCTCTAGCATAGTAGTCGCGCTTAGGACCACTAGACTAATGAGGCAGTCATTAATTTATAAAAAAAACATAAAAGTGATTGGTTCCTACGCTGTAAGTCAAGACAACAGTTTAAGAAAACATTTATATCCATTTCTTAATCCGGGATTAAAAGGCATATCCATGATAAGATTTCGTAGATCATTTTACGTCATTTGGTACTTAAAAACTCTACCTATTCCTACATGTTTATTATAGCTTCTGCCTACCCCTCTAGGAAATGGCGTGAGTATGTATGCTAAAAATAATTATATGGATGTATCTAAGAACATTACAGAAAACGCTTCCAATATCGCTGAAGATTTTTTTAAAGTCTGTCATTTTAAAAAGTGTATTTATAGTTAAGAATACAGTCTTATTAATACAAATTCTGCTGAAAAAAATATATCTGAAAAATTACACTGTTTGGCACTTACTTTTTTTCAGAATTAGAAGGGGTAGTCCAGGGGTCGGCAACATGCGGTTCTTTGGATGTGAAGCTGTGGCTCTTTAGTTCCATACGGTATACTATTAATAAATTGTATAAATTGTAATTTTTGATGATCCGACTCAAAAGGTTGCCGACCCCTGGTTTAAGCACTAGTCACACCTCAGACACTATGAAAAAGAAACGCTGTCATTCCGATTATTTTTCGATCCCCTCTCCCTCCTTGGTGAGATGTGGTGAGATTTGGGTTCCTTATACAGGATGACCGGGAAAATATTAACAACCCTGCAGATTTATATTACTAAAATCATAAATAATAACTTTTTTTTATGGGTTAATTAGGAAAACGAGCAGGCGAGCTACCTGATGGTAAGTAGTCATCGCCGCCCATGGACATCTGCAATACCAAAGGGGTTGCAGATGCGATGCCACGCCTATAGACAAATATTTGCCCCGGGTTGGGCCACACCGCAACCACATTAACCGCAATATTGAATTAACATAACCCCGCGTTCCCACTGACGACAAAACATGTTGCAAACATCTATCTTACTCTATCTACCTCTCAAAGAGTGAGTGGGATAGGTAGCTCTTTGCAACATGTTTTGTCGTCAAATGAAACGCGGTAACGGATACGGTAACAAATGTATCCTAACAAATGACTAAACAATACAAAACGAGTATAATTGTGTTTATAAAAATTTGTACGTGATCATTTTGAAATTATTTAGTCATAAGTAAGGTGTTTGGCGTTTGTAAATCACGCGTATATTCCCCGAAATGTGAGGCAGAGGAGTACAAATGTACACCTGTGAGATCCGGTATGTTTATGTCCCATATAATGAGCCGGGCACAAATTCAAACTTCGAGCAGCTACTGAGAATTAAAAAAGACGGGACTTTACGTTCAACTCACTTTTACAAAAAACTGCCTTATTAGTCTAGTGTTCCTAAGTACAACTACGAGGTCCTGGGTTCGATTCTTAGGTG
Organism: Subacronicta megacephala; assembly: GCA_958496365.1. NCBI lineage: Eukaryota > Metazoa > Arthropoda > Insecta > Lepidoptera > Noctuidae > Subacronicta > Subacronicta megacephala. The sequence goes on along the minus strand of OY292541.1, from coordinate 6,733,267 downwards.
AAGCAATTGAATTCAAGTATTTATTTGCAGAATATCGGTTTAATAAAAGATTAGGTACATAATAAAAAATATTTCACCTCAATGTTAATGAGTTTTTCCTAGTAGCAGTTTTAAGTTTTTAATTTTGGCCGGTTAATGGCAATAGCTTCACTTATTGGGACCTAAACATACCGGCGAACTGTTGATATACACTGTGTGAAAGTATGTATATTTTTTCAGCAGAATTTCGATCTAAAAAATAGATCTAAGCTACATTTTCATCTATAACTAAATTACTTTCTTCTAAATTATCACTTAAATCGCTAGTATCACATTCATCATTATTAAATTTAGTTACACTTCTCAAATAATTCTCCATATTGGAAAAACTCACCATAAATTGTTTCTCGAAAATGTTTGAATTGAAGATATTTCTTTCCACAGTATTTTTGAGTAAGTTGGCCAAAATTGGATTCGACTTCAACATCTCCGGTTTGATGGCGTTCAAATTGAAATTCTCTTTACCATTGCTATTGGGTTCCGTATTATGGATGCGTTTATGTAGAATAAAAACATCCGGATCTTTAAAACATTTAGAGCATTCATTGCATTTAAATGATCCATTTTGCAACTCATAATTGCTTTCATGATTGGTTCTATGCAGGTTGTTTATTGGTTGTTCGCTGCTGGAATTATCTGGTTCTTCGTGGTTACTTTCTGGTTGCTCTGCTTCCGTTGAAGTGTTTGGTTGGGGAGTTTCTGGGTCTTCTTGAGGAAGGGGTTGTTGGACGCCTGCGAAAGACATTTAAGATTAAATTGCCAGCTTAATAGAAGCTACGAAGTTGGAGATGCGATTTTAAGAATGAGTAATATTATGGATTTTTCCGTAAAAATCTCACCTTATCTCACCAAGTAGGGAATTTGGTGAGATGATGAAGTGAGATTTTTATAATGCTTATTTTTAGTCTAGGGACTACTGTAATACTTTGAGGCGATCGCATAATCATACACTTAACTGTATTATATTATTTAGTGAAGAGAAACATGTTTAACTTAATTTGAACAGTTTTCTTGAAATTCGTCTCTGTTTCTTCTGATTCGCATTCCCCTAGAAGGACAGTGTTATGGATTTTGTTGTAAGGAACAGTGTTTTGGATTTTTCCATAACGGAGAGTATTATAGATTTTCCGCTATGGTATATAAGAGACAGTTAACTATGGATTTTCGAAAAAGGAAGAAAGTATATTATAATTTTACCGAAAGAAACAGTTTTACTGTATGGGCTATCTGTAGTAGCGAAATCAGGATGCAGTCCTGTAGATTTATGGATTTCACTACTACATACCGCTTTATGGATTTTGCTACACGAGATAGCGTTAAGGAATTTGATGTAAGAGACAGATTAATGAATTTTTCTGAAAGGACAGTGATATGGATTTTTCTGAAAGAGGCAGTATTATGGATTTTTCTGTAAGAGGCAATATTATGGATTTTTCTGTAAGAGGTATTAAGGATTTTGCTTTTTTACGCACTTCGCTGTAAGTTTTACGAATGCTATAACAAGATACTTACCATTACATATAGCGTTCAGTCCAACAGCATCTTGCACACCGGCTGCTTGCATGGCCAGCATAGTCTGCATGTAGATAGCTTGGGCTAGCTGTTGAGCTTGGTGTTGGAGCTGCAATGGACCAAATATAATTATATTAGGCACTACAGGCAGCTTACCAGTTGTCTGGCTTTTAGCTGAACTGGACCATTTGGCACAGCCGTGGGGAACATTGTGTTCCCCACGGCTGTGCCAAATGGTCCAGTTCGCGTTGTTTTTTTTATGTATTTTTTTTAATATACTTGGTTTTTTTATGATGTTATTGTGTGCAAAACGTGTGTTAATAAATATTTTTTCTTTCTTTCTTTCTTTTATTATTATTTATTAAGATTAAGTTATTACTTTTTTTGTTTCTTATTATTTAATAATTATTGATATTGATTACTGTCGGGAGAGTTAGCCCTAGAAGGACATACACTGATCTTATTGGCTCCAACAAGGTCAGGTGTGTAGTACTCGCAACCAGCGACAGACAAAATAAAATGATATCATATTTATTTCTGTAAATATATCTTATGAAGACACATTTACAAGTCGATTTTTTACATATTTTTTAACTAGATGGCGCCGACGTTTCCTATTGACGACCTCTGAGAAGAAACGTCGAAACAAACTCAGAGAATCATGGTCCATTAAAAAATGATGGTCAACTTTTCAATATACATATATAATAGTTGACTGCCTCATTAGTCTAGTGGTGGTTCGATCCCCAGGTCAAGCAGTGTTATTGGGTTTTTCTATGAAATTCTCAATAGCAGCTCAGAGTCTGGATTTGTGCCCGGTTAATGGAAATAGGCTCGCCTCCTATTTCATGGGACCTAAACCAGCGAAGTGTGGGTGTACATTAGTACACGACAGCCAGACAGCAGGAGTATGATGTGTTTGGGCAACATTGACTCAACAAAGTTGTACGGAACAGAATCTGTCAATATATAAATGGAGTATTGTGTGGTACCTGTGGGTCTAATGCAGGTGCATTGGTTGGTACCTGTGGGTCTAATGCAGGTGCATTGTTAGGTACCCAGGCTCCCGACTGTCTCCGAGTGTACGGTGCCGGTGTGTCAAAAGGCAGGTTCTGAGAAGGTATTGCATCTTTGCGTAAAGTTCTCCATTGCCCTGGAATATAAAAAAAAAACAATTAAATTATATAGACTGCTTCGTTAGTCTGCCTCGTTAGTCTAGGGGTCCCAAGCGCGACTGCTACGCAAGAGGTCCTGGGTTCGATTCCCAGGTCGAGCAAAGAGTTATTGGGTTTTTCTATGAAATTCCCAGTAGTAGCTAGGAGTCTGGATTTGTGTCCGGTTAATGGCAATAGGTTCGCCCCCTATTACATGGGACCTCAACATACCGGCGAAATGTGGGTGTACATTAGTACACCTCTGCCTTACCCTTCGGGGAATACAGGCGTGATGGTATGTATGTATTAAATTATATTTTGTTGAACAGGAGTGGAACTCTCTTCCTGCATCTCTCTTTCCGAATGTATACAACCCAAATATCTTTATAAGTAGGGTGAACAGGCATCTTCTGGGTGGGCTCGCTCGACCATCGACCTCATCTTTGCCTCGACGGCTAGATTGAGGTCAAGAGCACACACATCATTAATTTAAAAAAAAACAGTTCAAATTGATTTTTTTTTGGTGAAACATGTAAATAATTTAAACTACAATGGTGATATATGTATAAAAGGTCCCTCCATCGTTATTGGCATGCAAATATTAATAAACAATTTTTTTGTCAAAGTAAATTAATAATAAAATTGTTAAGGTTGATAGTCTCTCCTTCCTCCTTCAGTTTCTTTTGGTTTAGGTATTAATTTGTACATCTTTAACACATTCTAGGATTATGGTAGTAAGAATTGTGACATCAAATACATTATAGTGTATTCACAACTGTTTAATGAGATGGATTTTTCCGTAAGGGGGCGTCCTTACGGAAAAATCCACTACTATTTATTACATGACGCGATTACGGTGATTTTTGGACTCTCTCCTTGGTGTTACTTTTAAGGTGAGATTATTTATTAAGAGGAGTGTCCCTCGCGAACGCAACAATGTTGCACTGTTGTCGCTGTCTCTATCCCTCAGGATGCGAACACGTGCCCGTGAGGTGAAACAACAATACATTCACAAAATTTTCGTGCGTATTTCTTATTCGGTAATTTGGAGATTACTCTTTAAATATAGTTATTACGTACGTTATTTTTTTTTGGTAAAGTATATGCATTATATTATCTGGGTTCCCCATGAGTCAAAATGGTTCTGTATTGATACATTATCTTGAAATATTAGCATAAAGTTGGGTTATTTTCATCGAAAAATACCAATCTTTGAGCTCGTGTAACTTCTTAACCATGTATTGAAATGAAGTTTTACATTCAAGGAACACGTATTTTAATGATAAGATTGTTACTGCACAATTTCAAAGACTTTCATTTGTTAATATTCAAGATAATACCAAACTATGTTTGTATAGAGCGCGGAGCGGACGCATATCAACAATAGAAACAAATTGAGGGATATAGACTAATGCTAATATCAATAAAAATATGTTCAACATTCACAATAGATAAAGTTGAGTAGAAATACAGCATCTGCAAATAGAAAAGAAGCTTTACAATAGAATTTAAAATAATTTCATTTACACTATACTGGGTTACTTCACTGTGATTTTTATTTACTGAATCCTTGTGCTTTGCTGAATTAACATAACTAAAGATGGCCCTGCAATGCATAGCTGTGGTTCGCAAAAAATAACTGTAATAATACTTTTTTTATTGTCAACAATAAACCTGGTTGTGTTAAAAATCAATTCACACACAGAAAAGAAAATTGTACTTAGTTTTTCTGTATTTGCTTATTTCAACTGCTCCCAAAAACAAAGTCATATATTAAAATTATCTAGTTGCAGTGCATGACTTCAAAGTTACTTTTAAACTATGTATCTTCACGTAAATAATTCACATATTCTCATGTTGCTTTAAAAGTTAATTATATTTTTACCTAGCTGTAGTTTTAGATATGTACTGCAACTAGATAATTTTTCAGATACAATTTCATTCTATAGAGAAGTCGCTTCATTTATTTATACTACTTATTTTCACATATTTTCATGTAGCCTAAAATTTAAGTTAAACTGTAATTACAATTATATTTTAGTTAAACTATGTTCTACCAATGAAATTGGTGTACAAATTTCAATAGTAATTTAGTAATTTTCATAATGTTAGTAAATGTAAAGTACACCTCACTGGGCTACTACAATAGCAGACTTCACATGCTATTATTACTTTCTTCAAAGTAATTTTCAGTGTTATTGAATTCTATGAATTATTCTCAGTGGCAGCTCAGAGTTTGGCTTTGTGCCTAGTTAGTAGCAATAGGCTCGCCCCTTATTGCATGGCACCTAAACATACTGGCAAGCTGTTGGTGTCCATTTATACACTGTATTATCCATTCAGAGAACACTGACATTAAGATTTGAAATAAGACATAATATTGTATTATTAAAATCTCTAGGTAGGTTTCAATCGCAAAAATCAAGCAAAAACATACAGAACTAACTCAGACCTGGTTAGTAAAAATCTTGTCCAAGCATTAACCAATAACAGTAAGCCTGGTAGCGTTCGCTTATGATGAGTAAAAGCGGGTTTGAGCACTCTTAGCTCAATGGTTTTCAGCCTCAATTTCGTATTGGTAGTTAATTAAAAAGAAACAAAATAATTGACATTTTCACTCATAGGGTACGGTAGGCAGGTATTATCGTGAATGCCTCAACTTAAGGCTACTCTCTGACCCAAATAGGGTAAACGCCGTCTGCAATTAGGTCTAACAATACATAGATAAGTTACCTACCTAGCTTGAAAATCAAACGTGCAAATATGTGCCTACCCTTATTTTTTCCGGCGCTTGTTATAGTATAATCCTCTGGTTTGAAGTGAAGGCTGCATACTTTAGAGTACTTCGTATAAGGTTTCCCTCGCTTTAGTATATTATTCCACAGTTTAGCTAGCTCTTCGTCTCTAGGAAATTGGTGAAATGAGACGTTCTTTGCTTTTCCAGCCATAGACGTGCATCGCGGCACAGTGCAGTAGTAAGGCATCGTGTTAATGCGAAACTCGCTCGAACACACAAATTAACATATCTAAGCAATTATACTGTTATTATAGCAGTTTTATTATTTTTAGAAAAACAAACAAAACTTCGCGCATAAACACCAAGCTCCGACATTTATCAAATTGATAGAAAAAATCTGTCTTATTGCCAGAATAAATAATATTTTTGTGTTGTCTATAATCGACTAAAACTTTCAATATTATACGATTTAAACAAAGAATACAGTAATAATTTTATTAGGATCCTGTCAAATAATGTAAAATAAAACTGCCATTTAATTTATTGCAGCTAAACTGTTGCAAACACACTGTGAAAGAATACTTTTGTAACATTTATTGTTCATAATAACATTTCTATTGTTATTAGTTTTTATTAACGTAGTCGATTTTTGAAAGGAATAACGAATGGTATACCGCTGCTTGCATACCAAAAAGAAAGACGTCAAAAATAGTCTATGGAATATAAAAAGTAGCCATTTTTCTCCAAAAAAAAGTGGGAAGGGAAAAATAGATGTCAAATATTTCAAGGCTACAGTGTGATGATTCCATTTTTTTCCAAACCAACGTGATAACGTTTTCAACAAATAAAATAAATAACATATTTGTGTCCGGGACTAGAGGTTACAATCTTATTAGATGTGTTGTGTTCGTTCCGCCGACTATAAACATAGTTAAGTTTGGGAAACCAAGAACGAAAGGAAGATGGGATATTATTGCACGGTCCCACAATGCACGTCGCTCGCCGGCAAGACGAAAAACGTGAAATTTCATCGGTTTCCTCGTGACGTGACTATGGCAGACAAATGGAACATAATTTTGAAAAGGGGCAAGCCGTATACAAAGTATTCAAAAGTTTGCAGTCTGCATTTCACTCAAGCTGATTATAACGTCACTACTATGGGTAAGAATAAAGGTATTTCGGGTTTTTCCACCTTTGGTAACAACATTAATAATATTTCCTTTGGCGATGACTCATCTCAGTTTCACAAATTTATTTGTTTTGCCATCCAAAAAGGTTCGAGTGCATTTTCATTTTGCAATTAACCATACTCTTTGCTTTTCAAACTTCTTGGTTTATCATGATCATAATCACTATTGTTTTTTTTTGCATAACGTTGTGAGACAACAATGATGTGGTCATTAGGGCTGAAAAAGCTTTGTCTTTGCATGTATGAAAAATAAAACAGGAAACTTTAAACTTGTATTGTTGTTCATGAAAATTTTTAAATTCTTACAATAATCTTGCTAGCAAGATCAAATTTAACCTTAAAATCGTTGTAAAGACATTCAATTAATTTAATATACAGACACATACATAAAATTTACGAGTATATTTGCATTTTTAAAGTTACAAAGACTAGAATTTTGATAAAATGATTTGTCATTGCATCATTCTTGTATATTTTAACTGCATGCATTAAAAACATTGATAATTTTACTAACATTATGTTAAAATTTGTCGAATGATGAATCATCTTATCATAATCAGCTTTTGTAAACTGTCTGAGATATATTAAAAAAATATTTATTTCCATATAAGACTCGCTTGATTATTATTGATATTTGGCAGAGCTGAACCTTTTTTTAAACTAGTTGTATATGCAGTTTTACTTCTCACCTTGGACTTTTTGAGAAAAAAATTAGCTTATATCTTCCTTCATCCCATTATATCTATTCCATTCGTCCATCATTTTTATGCTTAACATAACATACCACTATGCCTGTATTCCCTGAAGGCTTAGGTAGAGATGTGCAGCTGTGTTCACAGTTTTCTGGTATATTTAGGTCACATGTAAAGGGGCTAGCCCATTTACCACAAAAACAAGCTGCTACTGGGAATTTCATAGAAAAAAAATGATTTGTGATTTGGAAAACAAACTCAAAGACTGCCGTGTCTTTGCCCTTATGATCACTGGACTAACAAGTCAGTTTTAACATACACATACCATCATGCCTGTAATCCCTGAAGGGTAAGACAGAGGTGTACTTAATGTACACCCACAGTTTGCCGGTAAGTTTAGCAGGGGCAAATTACCAACCTCCAAACTACTACCGGGAATTTCATAGAAAAACCCAGTAACACTTTGCCTGACTTGGGAATCAAACACAAGACCTCTAGCATAGCAGTCACGCTTAGGAACTAGACTAATGAAGCCATATGTCTTGTCCCTCTGTATGCTTAGATCTTTAAAACTATACAATATATTTTAATGTGGTTTTCATCAATAGATAGAGCGATTCCAGGGGAAAGTTAGGTTATTTATTGTTTAAAATTGTATTGTGTTAATTTGTTGAAATATTACGATAATAGGCTAGTTGAATAATATTTTTGTATGGCAGTAAAAATAAATAGAGCAACATCAAAATTCATTTGCATTTTCCTTTTATGCTAGACTTGCCATACAATTTCTATACTTATACTCTTGTGGGAAAGGGGGACAGAGCATTCCTCCTCAATCCCCACAAAACACTTAAAAGTCATTTAAACTTGAACTGTATTAGTCAATTTAAATATGTTTTTCAGTATACATCTTACATTTACTTAAATGTTACAAAAGGCCTGTTATTTTCAATAACTTTAACATCAGTCAGATTTCTAAAGAAATCAAGCCAACTGAGAGCTTTCAGCAAAAATGCTGTTTTATTCTTTTGAAATACATATAACACTTTCCGCCCACGGCTTGGCCTGTGTGGACTATACATTTCTCGTCATTTTACAGGATAATATATAGCCTATGTCACTCTGGAATAATGTAGCTTTCTATTGGTGAAAGATTTTTCAAATCGGTCCAGTAGTTTCAGAGCCTAAGCTATAGCCGCAAACAAATGATCAAATCTTTCCTCTTTATAATGTTAGCATACATACCATCACGCCTGTATTCCCCGAAGGGTTAGGCAGAGGTGTACTTAATGTACACCCACAGTTCGCCGGTATGTTTGGGTCCCATGTAATAGGCGGCGAGCCTATTGCCATTCACCGGGCACAAATCCAGACTCCGAGCTGCTACTGAGAATTTCATACAAAAATCCAATAACACTTTGCTCGACCTGGGGATCGAACCCAAGACCTCTAGCGTAGCAGTCGCGATTGGGACCACTAGACTAACGAAGCAGTCTAGACTACTAGATTAGTTTAGATATAATTTGTATAAAAAGACATCCAGTAGTATAGTGTAATTGTAATAGTAATATTATTATCACTCCATACTGAAACCACATTGATATCTACATTGTAGAAGCCTGGTTGGGTTGTTGGTAATCCATACTTCTATGTAGTTTGTTGTTTGTGTGGGTTTGTTGTGGTAGGGCCACGCTGTTCGCAGCATGAATGGGCCCGCTTGACCGGGGAAGTACCACACTCTCGCAGAAGACCGACGTCCGAGTAGTAGCGTTTCGTTACTGCGCTTCGTTCGGTGAGCGAGAGGGCCGGAGGCCCGATTCCTCCCCCAAACCCCTTCCTACTCCTTTTCTCCTTCCCCTCCCTTTCCCTAAATAGGCTTGGCAAGGCATCTGCAACTCCTTTGGTTTTGCAGATGTCCATGGGTGGCGATGACTACTTACCATCAGGTAGCTCGCCTGCTCGTTTGCCGAGTTACCCCATAAAAAAAAATACTTCTATACCAATATTATAAAGAGGTAAATTTTGTGAGTTTGTAGGGGGTAATCTCTGGATATACTGAACCGTTTTTGGAAATTCTTTCACCAATAGAAAGCTACATTATTCCTGAGTGACATAGATATATTATCCCGTTAAATGAAAATAATAGTTGTGTAGTCCGAGCGGGCGAAGCCGCGAGCGGAATGCTAGTATTATTATATGCATCTGAATGACTTAAACCACTGAACCAATTTAGATGAAATTTGGTATTTAAATAGTTTGTGACCCCTGGAAGTACGGTGGCCAGCACATCGTTACCACAAAATGTCAAATTTTTTCAGTTGATTTTGAACTTTATCCTTAACAATTTAAGGTTTAAAATCATTTGGAGAAATTTGACAGTTTTGTATACCTTGACCTGCTGGCGACTGTACAAACGTGGCCTATATACATAGGCGTCGTTTTTTGTCTCAAAAAGTCGACAGAAAGCTAGTATGGATATAATGGGATCATATCCATAAAAAGTAGTTTTAATTTTTATTTTAATGTCTCATATTCGCGTGTGTCAGAAACCAGTATATACCTAACTATATATGTTTACTAACATGCTAAATAAGTAGGTTTTCATTCTGAAATGAACTTAGTTTCCACAAGATTAAAGGTTATTTGTGATTGCTAAATAATATTTTGAAGCAATTTGGATACATATTTATTATTAAGGACTTTTTCCTCATTTTAATAACATAATTTGTATGCATTACTTTTTTATAATAATTTTGTGCACTAAAGTCTGAATAGTAATTGCTCAAATTAGATTTAAATTTTAACACTGAATGTGTTATGTAAAAGACAGCTCCAAATACTGCCATGAGTCTACTGGTAGCAATTGTGACTGCTAACCTAAAGGTCCAGGTTTGATTCCAAGGTCGAAGCAAGTGATGCAATGAGTTTTTATGAAAATGAAAAATAAAATTTCAGAAATTCCCAGTAGCAGCTCACAAGTTGGGATTTGGGCTTGCAATTCAGATTTGTGATAGCAATTTGCTTGCCCTCGTATAGGACTTACCCTCTATCTCACCCTTTGAGTAATACAGGCGTGATGATATGCATGTATGTTCATCCTCTATGCATTACTATAACATCCATGAAAATTCTGAAAAAAATAATTAAGAGGCAATATTGCAGTTAAATACATACATACCGTCACGCCTATATCCCCGAACGGTTAGGCAGAGGTGTACTAATGTACACCCACATTTCGCCGGTATGTTTAGGTCCCATGTAATAGGGGGCGAGCCTATTGCCACTAACCGGGCACAAATCCAGACTCCGAGCTGCTACTGAGAATTTTATAAAAAAACCCAATAACACTTTGCTCCACCTGGGGATCGAACCCAGTACCTCTAGCGTAGCAGTCATGGTTAGGACCAATAGACTAATGAGGCATAATTATTGCAGTTGTTAGTTGAAAAAAAAATAAGTTTTTTTTTTAGTCGATCAGTCAGTCTATTTTGCGTATTATGCATCCTGTTTCCTACTCTTTGTTTCATTATGCGGGACTTCCTCTAATATTATGATTGAATACTAATTAATAATGCAGAATTTATTGAAAATTAAATTTTAATGTTATTTGAGTGCAGGATAAATTCGATTTGAATCTGCGTCTTCTGGTTAAGTACACCAGACGCTATGACCGCTAAGCCACCGCGAGTCCCACCCGTCAAGTCGAAATTTGCCTTCACATTTTGAATTAACGTCTTTGAGGTGTTGTCATTGACATCTGTTGAAATGCAACTTTGCTTCTCAACCGACATGACTTGGTTTACAGCAAGTACGATGTCGTACGATGCCACCTTACCTTTTAACTATCTTTTTGTATTTTTTTATGTATTTTGCTAAGATTACGAAGTTACATACATACCATCACGCCTGTATTCCCCGAAGGGTTAGGCAGAGGTGCACTTAATGTACACCCACAGTTCGTCGGTGTGTTTAGGTCCCATGTAATAGGGGGCTAGCCTATTGCCATTCACCGGGCACAAATCCAGACTCCGAGCTGCTACTGAGAATTTCATAGAAAAACCCAAATAGCACTTTGCTCGACCTGGGGATCGAACCCAAGACCTCTAGCGTAGCAGTCGCGATTGGAAAGTGTTATTGGGTTTTTTTCAATGAAATACCCAGTAGCAGCTCGGAGTCTGGATTTGTGCCCGGTGAATGGCAATAGACTCGCCCCCTATTACATGGGACCTTAACATACCGGCGAACTGTGGGTGTACATTAAGTACACCTCTGCCTAACCCTTCGGGGAATACAGACGTGATGGTATGTTTAGTAAAGTAATAAAGTTGTAATAGGCACCCCTATTACATGGGACCTAAACATACCGGCGCAATCTGGTTACATTAGTACACCTCTGCCTAACCCTTCGGGGAATACAGGCGTGATGGTATGGTGATAAAGTTGTACTATTCAGCTTTATCATATAAGTATACATAGATGAAAAGTGAGGTAGTCTGAAGGACCTTTCAGAAAGGTTAAGGGCGTAGTTCTCGCAACCGGCGCGTGTGTATGACAAGATGTATGAATGTGGAAGAAGCTAAAGGGTCGTAGCAAGTGGCATAGTTTCTACCTACCCCTGTGCGAAGAGGGCGTGAGTGTTTGTATCATCATCTTCCTGCTCTTTTCCCAATGTAAGAGGAGTCACACTCGCGAACGCGACAGTGTTGCCGTCTCTGTCGCTCACGATGCGAACGCGTACCCGAGAGATGAAATACCAATACATTTGCAACATTTCCGCGCGAATTTCTTGTTCCGAAATTTGGAGATTACTTTTTTAATATAGTTATTACGTAGATTATTTTTTTGTAAAAGGATATTCATTAAATTATCTGGGTAGCCCATGAGTTAAATTGGTTCGGTATTGTAACGTTACGTTGAAATACTAGCATAAAGTTTGGTAGTTTTTATCGAAAATTACAAATTTTTGAGCTCCTGTAACGTTTAACCGTATATCGAAATGAAGTTCTACTTACAAGGAACTCGTATTTTAAGGATAAGACTGTTACTGCAAAATTTCAAAGACTTGCATTGGTTAAAATTCAAGATAGTACCAAACTACTCTTGTATGGAGCGCGGAGCGGAGACTATCCTCTTAATTTATACAATACTAGCTTTTGCCCGCGACTTCGTCCGCGTGGAATAGATTTTCCCCAATCCTGTGGGAATTCCCCAAAATACCGTTATAAATTAAAGCCTATATATTATTCTGATGTATAAACAATACTACTGTAAAGTTTCATCAAAATCAGTTCAGTAGTTTTTACGTGAAAGAGTAACAAACATCCATCCATCCACCCATCCATCCTCACAAACTTTCACATTTATAATATTAGTAGGAAGTAGGATAGTAGGATAGGACGGTATAATCTAAGTTGCATTGATAATTATTACTATTGACTTAGAAACAGACTTCAATATAACGCGTTACGTAATAATTTTTTTTGCAAAACCTTATCATGTGCCCCCGTTTTACAGAACAACAATTGTGTCTGATAACATTATTGAGAGAAAAATAAATATATTTATAAAATCTTTTTTATACGTAATCAACACAACATACATATTATTACGCCTGTATTTGTAAAAGGGTTAAACATAAGTTGGTAAGCACAACTATACGTCGACCTATACTAATCCAGTTTATGCTGGCCTATTATTGTTTCGAAAGCCTATACAACGCGAGATCAGCTTACACTGGAATTGTGCCGTGTGTACCAGCTGACTGTTGGTGTACGTCCGTACACCTCTGCTTAACCCTTCTGGGATTACAGGCCGGAATGCTACGTATGATAACGATTGCGTATTTTTTATATAATTACACAAATTAATGGATTGAGAAGAATTTCGTCATTTAAATACGTAATTTAGATAACATTTGAGATTGACACGAAATTCTGAGTAATAGGGTAGTTGATATGTAGGCATTTAATTTACTCCAAATAGTACCCCATCACGGCTGTATTCCCCGAAGGGTTAGACAGAGGTGTACTATAATGTACACCCACATTTCGCCGGTATGTTTAGGTCCTATGTAATAGTGGGCGGGCCTATTGCCATTAACCAACGCAAGGTAAGTTGTGGTCAAGCGTAAGCCTATCTGTGATAAAAAAAACCGGGCACAAATCCAGACTCCGAGCTGCTACTGGGAATTTCATAGAAAAACCCAATAACACTGCTGGACCTGGGGATGAAACGCAGGACCTCTAGCGTAGCAGTCGTGCTTAGGACCACTAGACTAATGAGGCAGTCTTATAATTAAATACTTACTTATTTATAATGATCCCTGCCCACTCCGTTGTTGTATTGTATATAGCCTATCACACTCAAAAATAACGTGGCTTTCTATTGGTAAAAGAATTTTCTAAATCAGTTCATTAGATCCAAAGATTACCCCCTACAACATGACAAACTCCGCCGACGGCTTCGCCCGCGTGATTTCTCGGCTTTTCTGCATTTTTTATTTATGCTCCGCTCCTATTGATCTTAGCGTGATGATATATAGCCTATAGCCTGCCTCGACAAATTGGCTATCTAACATTGAAAGAATTTTTCAAATCGGACCCGTAGTTCCTGAGATTAGCGCGTTCAAGCAAACAAACAAACAAACTCTTCAGCATTATAATATTAAGTATATAGATACTAGAGTTCCGCCCACGGTTTCGCCCGTTTCGGTTTGTTTTCTCGACTTTTCAGTACTATAATATGTATATAAACCTTCCTCTTGAATCACTCTATCTATTAAAAAAAAACCGCATCAAAATCCGTTGCGTAGTTTTAAAGATGTAAGCATACGTAGGGACAAGGAGCGAGAAGCAACTTTGTTTTATACTATGTAGTGAAGTGATTAGTAAAGCAAGTTACAAGTTCAGCCCACTAGATAGCCTAGTGATATGACCATTGGACTGTCAAGTCGTAGATCTCGAGTTCGAATCCAAGGCACGCACCTCTGACTTTGTTATCTGTGCGTATTAATAAATTATTAATTATCATCACTCGCTTTAAAACTGTGAAGGAAAACATTGCGAGAAAACCTGCATGCCTGAGAGATTTTCTCGACGGCGTTTGAAGTCTGCAAACCCGCAGTAGGTTAGCGTTGTGGACTATAGTCTAATCCTTCTCATTCTGAGAGGAAACCCGTGCCCAGCAGATGGACAGTATATGGTTCTATGAATTAAAAAATCATTGAAATCGATTAATAAAATACTTAGATATAAGCGTTTAATGTTTTTGGTGGGAATTGAGAGAGAATGCTGTCTCTTTTGCGCAACACGAGTATTAGCATAGGATTTGTATAGCACATTGAATATTTGACGTCACATGTTCCAACTTAGTGCTTATTTTTGTTGGTCGGCTCTATGTATGGTCAACTTTTATATCTTTTTCTGTTACTGTCCCAGTGCTGGGCAAAGCCCTTCAATTCTTTCCGGGTACTCTTTTCTTGTGCCACTCCGAACCAGCATTTGCGGCCCAACCTCTTATATGAGACTAAGAAAATATTTATAAATGATAGTATTTTTAAGGAAATAGTAAAAAAGGAACTGCTGACCATATTTTTCCACTGAATAGGAACGCTTTATACTACGAAGACTATTTAAATTGGGGTTTTTACAATCAGCTACGACAGATAAGGAAAATGAATATCTGTAGAATTGCTTTTCAAAATTTTTTGGTGACGCGACTCCCTAAATAGTCGTTTAATACGTAGATTAAAGAATTAAGGACCGAATATTCAGCATTGAACGTAGGCCGAATATTGTGCATTCAACCCAAGGTCGAATATTCTGTATTGAACGGACGGCCGAATATTGTGCATTCAACTCAAGTTCGAATATTCTACATTGAACGAACGGTCGAATATTTTGCTATCAAACAAAGGGACGAATATTCTGTATTGAATGGACGGCCGAATATGCGCATTCGCCATAACCGATGGTAATATGCTTCCCTCGCTAGCTAAAAGACAATTGCAACGCGACGGTTGAATATCAACACACGACACGAGTATGTTGTAAATGAATCATTCTCATTACTTCATTTAATTAAAATATATTTAACTGAGTCTACGAGTGAAAGCAAAACAATGTCATCACTGGAACCAATTTGCAAAGCCGTCGGAGTCCAGTCAAAACAGATGATGCGATACTTGTAAATGATAAATTGTAGACTCGGTCGTGTTAACCCAGTTCAGAAAAACAGTAGTACTTAGTCGTGTTTAACGACCGCGACCTTGACCGGGGAAGTACTGCCCTCCCACAGAATATCGACGTTAAGTAGCAGTATGCATTCTGCTGCGTTTCGTACGGGCAGTATGGAGCGCCGGAGGCCAATTCCTTCCTCAGGCCCCTTTCTCCTCCTTTTCTCTCTCCTTAAATAGGCTCAGCAACGCATCTGTAACTCCTTTGGTATTGCAGATGTCCATGGGCGACGATGACTTCTTACCACCAGTTGGCGCGCATGTTCGTTTGCCGAGTAATTCCATAAAAAAACCTTTAAATCGCTTCCAAATTTTGCCGATAGCGACGCACACGCAATCTTTGCGTCGCCATTCGCCATATGTGTTGTCTCGCGCATTGGTGAAACCCCTCCCGCACCGTAGTCCCCCTAAACGTGGCTATTATTATATTTAAAACTTACTATACAGATAAAACAGATGACAGGAACATTATTATTGCGTTTACACGCGATAAACCGCTCGTGATATTGCAATGACGTAACGAATGATTCAGATTCCACCTCTGCTTACCCTCTTGGAGGAAAAAAGAGGTTTTTAATAGCGATACAAGGAAGTATACAACGAAATGTCAATTGAAAGGAAATTGCCCATTGGGGAAATCGTGGTGGCTTGAAAGTGAATGTATTTTGAAAATTAAACTGGATGGAATTTTATTGATGCCTTGAGGCTCTGAAGGATATAATTTGCGATGACATTATCCGTCAGCATACCTCGTAGACCAGGGGTCGCCAATTGGCGGACCGCCTACCCATTTTGTGGGGACCGCGAGAACACAGCAACTTGCACTACAGAGTACGTAAAGCATTTTCGAAGATGCACTCCATTAAGAATAAATTTCGATATTGACCTACTGATGAACATCTCCGGGATTTGATGTCAATAGCTTGTACCAATTTGACTCCAAACTTCAGACAGATAACCGCAACAAAAAAATACATTTTTGTCATTGATATGCAAAAAATACCTTTGTTATTTCTGTAATTACATTTGTCTAATCGACATTTATTTCTATACAATGTTGCGCGGACCGCGATGGTCATCTCATTTCTTTAAACGGACCCCGAGCGAAACTAATTGGTGACCCCTGTCGTAGAATGTATATCTTTTAAATACCAAAGCCTATAACTGTATGAACAAGATGACGTCTGCATTCGTGCTAATAAGCGTAAACAGGAAGGGTTGCCTCTGTTTATGCGATATCATTGCATGGTGTTCGTATGTCCATAGAGCCCTTGTTTTAAAGACAATGAACACGGCAATGAAATGCGGGGAAGAAGATCAGAAGGTGTGCCGTTAGAGTACCAAAATTTCCGAAATATTTCATAGAGTTATAAAGCTTGCCAATGGGAAGGTCACATCGGTCGAAATGCTGCTGGATAAAGATACCAAAATATCGGACTATTACGAAATAGGAGAGCACTACGCCCAATAGTGAAGGAATCAAATAAGATCCTGATTTGCTGATAAAACTCGCCGATGGACGAATTGTATAAGATCCTTATTTGCTATATTATCCGTTTGGTTTACATCAGCTACAGATAATCTCATTAACAATGTCCTTTTGGATGGCCCTTTGTTGGCTTTGGACTTGGACGAGGGTGGATCCACAATTAACTTTGTGCGGATTTTCGTCCTTGCAGTACCTCCTCTCCAGGTGGTAGACGATCCATGAGGAATATCCAAAATCCGAAAAAAATGAGATATTAATCTCTCAAGTCTCTGCTCCTTGTTTTATTTGAACGGGGGCACTTGCTATCGTGCCTCTCCCTTCCTGAATCCGCCCTTAATCGAGAACCAATGAAGCAGTCACATTAACTTCAGAATCTATACTAATAATATAAAGAGGTAAAGTTTGTGACGTTGTAGGGGGTAATCTTTGGATCTACTGAACAGATTTTGAATTTTTTTCTCCAAAAGAAAGCTACATTATTCCTGAGTGACATAAGCTATATATTATTCGATGAAGGCGAAGCGGCGGGCGGAAAACTAGTGTTTGGTATACATTCAGAATTGTTTTAAATTTTCGTATGTTGACGTACACTCTATTGTTTTTGTCCAAGATTCATATTCAGGACAATATTATACATGTTAATATTTATGGTCATTTTGTGGTTGCATTGTATGTGGTCGTCGGAACGGGAAAAGCCCGTTACGTCATTGATTAGACTACAAAACGGTCTTTGTTTCGACGACCTTCGGGTCCAATTTGCTTTATCAGTTTTACGTAGCTAGCTTTTGGACGCGACTTTGCCTGATAAATTGGACAGCTTTCGTGGCCGGATGTTTTTCTCGCCAAGCGATAATGCATGACGAATTGTGAGCTCGCATTTGAACAAACAACGTTTTTCACAGATTTTGTGATATTTTAACGCACTTAAATAGAAATGGTTCCAAAGGATTTGGAAGCATTCCTATTTTATGCTAGACAGAGAGCGCACTATATCGTCTTGTGACGTCACAATCCGTGCCATTTCTATGCTAACACTCTTTTGCAGGAAAGAGACAGAGCGTTCCCTCTCAATCCCCACTTTAAAACTTTTAAACGCTTATATTTTAGAAGTTTATTAGTCGATTTAAATTATTATTTCAATATACGTCTTATGTATAATTATATTTCATGAAACCTCGGCTTCGCCCGCGTGGTTTCTCGGTTTTTCTGCATTTAAAAGGGAATATTTTTTCCCGTTTTTGGAACGTTTTTCATTTATGCTCCGCTCCTATAAGTCTTAGTTTGTTGATATATAGCCTATAGCCTTCCTCGATAAATGGGCTATCTAACACTGAAGGAATTGTTCAAATCGGACCCGTAGTTCCTAAGATTAGCGCGTTCAAGCAATCAAACAAACTCTTCAGCTTTATAATATTAATAATATTAGTATGTATATAGATAGGCCTGTAATTTTCAATAAATTCATACATGTCCTCGGTGATATCACCTAGTTGAAATAAAGATACTCCAAAACTATCACCTGGGTGAACAAAATGCAATATAGGTATTCCAAAAAAGTAATAAAATAATTATACCGTCATATTTCAAAAACAAAACATTCGTATACTTACAAAATATTAAAATTATGTTAGAGAGGAAAGAATTTATATTAGTAAATTACATTGTTTACTATTCGGGATAAGGAATGACAAAAAAAATGATTGAAAGGTCACATCAGGTGATTATCTAGACATATAAATAAATGTTTACTGCGCAGATAATGTCGATCTGTCTGACGTTAACGTGATGCGGTTGATTTCTGGATGGGTAACCGTTTTTTGAAGAAACGTATATAAAAATGACTGATGTAAAAAAATTCCCAATTTTTTGGCTTTAAACTTTGTGTTATTAGTAATTGCCTAGCGGATACGGCAATTTAGCCTAATGGTTTCGGCAATATAGCCACATGGCTTCGGCAATTTTGACTGACGGGCTAGGAAACATTGCCCAAAGGCTACAAAAGTCAGTCGGCATCGGCTATAACTAGTTGATTCTTGCAATATAGCCCATCGGCTACATTGAAAGATAGAAGTAATTGGCTTAAAGATATTTCTTCCTAGTTTGGGTGTTATTGCATAGCTGAAAGCTCTGCAAGCAACAAGCAACGTTGAAAAAATTGCCCACCAGCGCCGGCAATATAGTCGACTGGTTATGGTTCTATAGCCCAACCGTCGTAGTGATCGCGAAAAAGAAGTGGAAGTGGGCAGGTCACATATGCCGAAGAGATGATAGGTGGGGACCCAAAGTCCTGCAGTGGAGGCCTTGAATTGGGCGCAGAAGCGTCGATAGGCCGATAATGCGATGGCACGACGATCTAACGAAGGTGGCCGGAAAGGATTGGATGCGGAAGGCACAAGACCGTTCGAGATGGCGTGCATATGAAGAGACCTACATCCAGCATTGGATGGCAACAGGTTGAAGAAGAAGAAGCCCAACCGTCAATAATCATCCGTGTGTCCAGGGAACACACCCTTTGATCCTGCAAGGCAATTCTGTGCAAGTACATTGGGGTCTTACCACTGCATAGCCAAATATTGAGCTAAGCAATAATGTGCTAACATTATTGTGTTCCGGTTTGAACGGCAATGTAGCCAGTGACATTACTTTGTAAAACTGAGGTTTCAAGGTGACAACGCGAACAACATTCCATTTGAAGGGTAATTTAGCCAGTGACCATGGAGTGTCCATCGAGTTTCTTGCCGGATTCTTCTCCATAGGATCAACTTTTTGGAACCGTGCAACTAGAGTCAAAACGTTTCATAAATGCTTGTAAAAGCTTATTATTATGAGCCTGTAGCGACCCACTGCAGGGCAACGGCCTCGCCACTCTTCTTCCACTTCTCTCTGTCCGTTGCTGTAGAGGACCAGTCTTTTTGATAAGAGTCCAGCTCATCCCGCCATCTCCGCCGCGTTGTCGTCTGCCATTAAGTGGGACCCATTGGTGGTCAGTTTGGCCCAGTTTTCGTCTGACATGCGACAGTTTGTAAAAGCTTATTTGAAATAAAAATATTTGAACTTGAACTTGACCTTACTGGCAAATGAGACTTAACAACAGAGGTTGTCGCTTACCATCAGGCGGGACGTATGCTTGTTTGTCTTACAGTCCAGCACTACTGCTTGTTCATCTTATTCATCTTGTCATACTCATGCGCTGGTTGCGAGTACTACGCATCAGACTTGTATGTAGGATCTCGATAAGACCGGTGTATTTTTTTTAGGTATGTTTCTAGGAGTGCAGTGATAGCCTTGTGATATGGCCATTGGACTGCCAAGTCAAAGGTCTCGAGTTCGATTCCAAGGCACGCAGCTCTGACTTTTCGAAGTCATGTGCGTATTGATAATTAATTATTACGTGCTTAAACGGTGAAGGAAAACATCGTGAGGAAACCGGCATGCCTGAGAGATTTTCTTGACGGCATGTGAAGTCTGCCAACCCGCAGTAGGCTAGCGTGGTGGACTATAGTCTTATCCCTCTCTTTCTGAGAGGAGACCCGTGCCCAGCAGTGGGACAATATATGGGTTGATGATGATGATGTTTCTAGGGCTTCCCCTTCCGTCGTAACCAACACATAACATAACATACATTCACCATCAAATATATCGGATCAAACAGACTGTTCATATTTATCGGAGCAACTAGGGAAATTAAACTTTATCTCAATGGGGTAAAATACATGTCAAAATGACAGCTGCCGTGTGTAGTGTTCATTCTACAACATCCTTTGTGTTGCTGAGATATGGTTTAATTTCTCAAGTTGCTCAGATAATTAATTAAAAGCGGTGGTAGCCTAATGGCTGGGGCGTCGGACTTGCGATCATGTGGTTGCCGATTCGAATCCCACCCATTGAACTACCGACGTGGACCCACTCGTAACACAAGCATTTAGCTTAGCACGAAGGGTTAACAAGATTACTAGTAATGTGTGACCCAAATTGATATATTTGATGGTGACTGTACTCAATACTTTATTGCATGTCCCATCGCGCCTGTATTCCCCGAAGGGTTAGACAGAGGTGTACTAATGTACCACACTTCGCCGGTATGTAATAGGAGGCGAGCCTATTAACCGGGCAGAAATCCAAATTCCGAGCTGCTATTGAGAAATTTCATAGAAAAACCCAATAACACCCTTTAGGGTAGCAGTCGCGCTATTTTTTTTTATTAGCCCGTATTGTCCCATTCCTGAGCAAAGGCCTCCCCCCATTTCTTCCACTTTTCCTGGACCTCCTTCCAATTCTCAAGAAAGGCATCCAGGTCATCCCGCCGTCTCCGTGGTCTGCCGCGTTTTCAGTTAACCGTCTCAGGGCTCCAGTTCTGTGCAATAAAAGCCCACAGTTCATCTTCATGCGGCAGACATGGCCTGCCCAGTCCCATTTAAGCTTCGCGGCCTTTTGAGCTACGTCGGTAATTTGGGTTTTGGAGCGCAGTACAGAGTTTCGTTAGCAGTCGCGCTTAGACTAGATAAATAAGGTAGTAACCGAAATGTGTTAAATTATGTTATTATCAAAAGTTTTCTGATTCATATTTAAAATTAGCCACGAAAATGCTATCGGCGAGGGTAAAACCTATATTGAATTGACGTAGTGGTTTCCTATATATGTTTCAACATTTATATGCTTCGAACTTTGCTCAGTGATTCATAAGGATAAGGTAAAAGTATGAGGCGTCCAGTCTGTAGGAACATGATCAATACATGCTTTTATATTTCAAGATTAATTAGTAGACATAACATAATATCATCGCGCCTGTATTCCTCGAAGAGTTAAGCAGAGGTGTACTGATCTCCTCAAAACACCCACTTTATGTTTTTAGTTCTAGGGATGAGCCTTTTCATACATACATACATACCATGACGCCTGTATTCCCCGTAGGGTTAGGCAGAGGTGTACTAATTTACACCATCGCTTCGCCGGTATGTTAAGGTCCTATGTAATAGGAAAAAGATTGAAAGCGGCGGTAGCCTAATGGCTAGGGCATCGGACTTGCGATCATGTGGTTGCCGGTTCGAACCCCACCCATTGCACTACCGACGTGAACCCACTCGTAACACAAGCATTTAGCTTAGCTCGAGGGGTTAACAAGAATACTAGTAATGTGTGTACCCACATTGCTAGTAAGCTTTTTTTTTTTTTTTTTTTTTTTTTTTTTTTTTTTTTTTTTTTTTTTTTAAATTAAAAATAGGGGGCGAACCTATTGCCATTAAACGGGCACAAATCGAATGCGAGCTGCTACTGAGAATTTCATAGAAAAAACCCAATAACACTGCTCGACCCGGGGATCGAACCCAGGACCTCTAGTGCTGGCCATCTTTCATTAGTAGACCTCTGCCTGACCCTACGGGGAAAGCAAGCGTGATCGTCAGGTTATTTTATGGCTTAATATCTTTGCTGCTACTGAGAATTTACGAAAATACCCTATATAATAAATAAATAAAATATGCATTTCGCATAATTGAAATGAAATGAAATGATATTTATTTCTGTAAATTGATCTTTTAAGACACTTTTACAAGTCGATTTTTTTTTTTTTTTAACTATTATGGCGTCGACGTTTCCTATCTGACGACCTCTGAGAAGAAACGTCGAAACAAACTCAGAGAATCATGGTCTCTTTTAAAGTCCAGACAATAGTGATATTATTAGATATGCGAGTTTAACAATGTAGGGCAAAATCTGAACAGGCCTTTTGAAGAAAGAGCCATAGCAGCTTTGAGTTGACCTGTCCAAACTGACGGCACGCATACGTCAGTCATGGTGTAGCTCAACCATTTTATATAATTATTCTGGGCAATACCGATGTTCTTTTCCTGCGTTTCCACTGACGCCAAAACATGTTGCAAACATCTAACTTTTAAATAGTGAGTGGGATAGGTAGCTGTTTACAACATGAGATCAAATTTAATTTAACACATCCCTAAGAACAGGCCTCTTTCCCAACATATGGAAGCAGGCAAGAATAGTACCTATTCATAAGAGCGGCAAACGAGAGGTTATTTCTAATTACCGACCTATTTCTATTCTGTGTACATTATCCAAAGTTTTTGAATCGCTTATGTATCCGGTATTGTATGATCACGTAAAGAAATATTTATCTCATAATCAGCATGGGTTCATGGTGAATAGATCTACAAACACAAATCTAGTAGCTTACATCACAGAACTAACATCTGCGGTAGATCAAGGTTACCAAATAGACGCGATATACACTGACTTTTCGAAGGCATTCGATAAGGTCAATCATGAACTATTATTAATAAAACTTCAGTCTCTTGGTATTACCAACACCACGTTGAGCTGGTGTAGATCTTACCTTAATAACAGACCATCTTCAGTTGCTATCAATGGTAGTGAGTCAGAGCCTTATTTTGCTACATCCGGTGTACCACAGGGATCCAATTTAGGACCACTATTTTTCATTACATTTATTAATGATATATCGCAACTGTTCAGGCATTCTACACCATATCTTTTCGCCGATGATTTAAAATTGATTCGTGTAATTTTTAATGAATCCGACGTAGGTTTATTGCAAGCCGACATAGATAGATTAAATCAGTGGTGTCACAATAACAAAATGTACTTAAACTGCTCAAAATGTTACCATATTAAATTTACCAAAAAAAGAAACAAAATCCCATCTGAGTACAATATTCAAGGAGCAAAATTAACCGAAGTAGACTTGATTAGAGACTTAGGTGTTCACTTGGATAGTCAGTTAAACTTTATACATCACTATGATAAAATGATTAATTCAGCATACAGAGCCTTGGGTTTTGTGCTACGTTCTTCGAAAGAATTCAGAAAACCATCTACCACACTCCTTTTATACAACAGCTACGTACGTAGCCATTTAGAATATTGCAGTACGGCATGGAATCCAGTATACCAAATACACATTAATAGGATAGAAAACATACAGAAGAGACTAGTTCGACATTTAAGTTTCCGGTTTAGGTTCAGAAATTCAAGGACCTATGACGATAGACTGACTCATTTCAAACTTACATCTCTTAAGTCTTGTCGAACTATCTCGGACCTATTATTCCTGTTCAAGGTATTTAATAATCACATTGACTGTCCAGATTTACTGAGCAAAATTAGCATCAATGTTCCTTCAAAAATTCCACGCTATCCTCGTCCGCTATTTAGGGTCTCACGTTATCGGACAAATTTAGGTGCGCATGCACCAATTGCCAGGATGACACACGAATACAATTCTATTTCTAGATCTTCGGAAGACATAGACATTTTTTCCAACAGTCTTGCCAAGTTTAAACATTTAATTCGCGCTAAACTAACAAACTGTTGACGTCCCTACTATATGAATATAAATAAAATTATTGATAATTATTGATACTGTTAATAAATTTGATATTACTATTGATACGACTATTTTTCTTACTACATTGTCTAATATAAATAATACTGTATGATCTCATTTGTCCCAATTTTTTTTTTAATTTTTTTAATTTTTGTTGTTTAAATATTGTTTAAATAATGTCTTAGTACTTTTCATAAATAATGTTTTAATTTAATTTAATTTAATCTTATTGTTTAAGTTTTAAATATTCTTCTTTTAATTTGCATGATGTGGTCTCCTTTAATTGAGAGGACACAAGGCATCTTCAAATATTCTATGTACCTATAATTAGTATGTAAGGTGTACTTCTTGTTGGAGATCCAAATAAAATAAATAAATAAATAAATAAATAAATAAATAAATAAATAAATAAAAAGTTAAGATGGAACTTGGCGAACAAAGAAGTGAGGCTGGCTAAAACCAGCCAACCAGCTATCGACCTATCGAAAGCTCGACTGACAAGATAAGGCGTAGTTTCGGTATACGTGTGTGCTTGTAATTGTGTTTGTACACGGCAAGGCCGGTTTTAACCGGCCTCACTTCTTCGTTCGCAAAGTTCCATCTTAACTTTTTATTTAATCTGAGTTCACAACATGTTTCGTCGTCAGTGGTAACGCGAGGCTTTGTGAACTTGGCACCCGACATCGCAAAAAAAAAACTGTGATTGTGTTTTTCAAAAGAGTTTGGTAAGTAGTGGATAGTAGTAAAACTTTTTTCGTTTGTAGTAATTCTAAAAAAAAATAAAAAATAAAAAAAAAATGTTATCCCCCCAAATTAAAAAATCCAACTTTTTTCGATTGATTCTGTTGAATAATCGTTAGTAGTGGATTGTAGTGCAATTTTATTCGTTTGTAGTAAAACAGAAATTTTTAAAAAAATATTTTTGTTTTGGAGTATTCTTTCTAACAAATTTATTTGTTCTCGAGGCGTACACGATTACTAGAAACGTTAAAATTGACTGCGGGAGGTTCGTAGAGGTTTGTAGTGGAATTATTTTTGATTGTAGTAAAAAAACACTAGATTATAACAGAAAAAGTAAAAAATTATATATCTAGACGATATTTTTTGAATAACTTTCATTCAACGAGGTAAGGATAAAATGCTGGTTACAATTTTGAGCTACTAACTATTTTCATAGACTTGTTTGCATGACTAACGGACTAACTGTCCTGGACGTGTTCATCTGACTCTATCACTACATATTATAAAACTTAATATAAAGCTTACCAATGGATAGCGTGGTTCTCGAGAAAGGTTTATAAGTATAATACATACATACTATAGTACAGAAAAGCCGAGAAACCGCGAAGCCGTAGGTGGAAAGCTAGTTCTAAGGATAAACTGCTAGTTGAAAATTTTAGTTTAGTTTTTATTTTTTTAGTTCAGTTCATAGTTAAAATGTTTTTATTTCAATAAGCTTTTACAAGCATTTATGAAACGTTTCGACTCTAGTGATGATGATAATACTCTTGTGATGATTTGCGAAGGGTTGCTGGCAGAAGCTGGATGCGAAAGGCGAAGGATAGGGTGACATGGTGCACAGTAGGGGAGGCCTACGCCCAGTAGTGGACTAGCATAGGCTGATGATGATGATGATGATGATGATGACTATAGTGGCTCTCCTAGGAGCTTGGATGTGTCCAGCCGACGTAACCATAAAATATGATAATTTCAGGCCAGTGGAAGACGCTGAGCAAGGATGCCGTACCCTCACAGAACCTGCCCAAGCTGAACCCTGACGGCACCGTCATGGTCATCCGGAAAAGCCGCACCGTCAAGTACAGGGAAGGAAAGAAAGATGAAATCCATGGGTAAGTTAACCCATAATAAAAAAATGCTTATTTTTTAGCATTATAAATTGGGAAATGCTCACAAAGATATACATAACATAATATACCATCACGCCTGTATTCCCCAAAGGGTTAGGCAGAAGTGTGCTAATGTACACCCACATTTCGCCGGTATGTTTAGGTCTCATGTAATAGGGGGCGAGCCTATTGCCAGTAACCGGGCACAAATCCAGACTCCGAGCTGTTACCGAGAATTTCATAGAAAAACCTAATAACACTTTGCTGGACCTGGGGATCGAACCCAGGACCTCTAGTTAACCCATAATAAAATTGGGTTTGAATGGCTCCATCGTCATTAGTCTAGTGGTCCTTAGCCCGACTGCTACGCTAGAGGCCCTGGGTTATATCCCCAGGTCGGGCAATGTTAGCAGTATTATTGGGTTTTTCTATGGAATTCTCAATAGCAGCTCGGAATCTGGATTTGTGCCCGGTTAATGGCAATAGATTACATGGGACCTAAACTTACCAAATTGTGGGTGTATATTAGTACACCTCTGCCTAACCCCTTCGGATAATACAGGCGTGATGGAATGTTTTATGTCTATAAGCTACGTATATTATAGTTGGCTTTGCGAGCACGGAACTGACTACTGCTATTCGATACAGTGGTATTTATAGCCACATCTAGTACAATCTACCATTTGTTTATTATTTCCTAATTTTACATAATATATAAATATTGTTACGCCCGTCTCCCATGGGGGTAGGCAGAGACTATACATTTCCACTTGCTACGATCCTGGCACAAAACTTTCGCTTCATCTACATTCATTAAATTTCTTCATGCATCATGCATGACCGTCGGTTTAGGGTGCTCGGAACCTGGCCGTTTTAAGGACATCCGCAATTTGGTTGCGGTACGTTCGCCGCGTGAGTTGGAACGTCCCCTTCCAACTCATACATCCCTAAATAATTAAATTAAATAAATAATTAAAAATGTATTTATTGTTTCGTTATTATGACCGATAATTTGTAGGTGGGTGTAGTGTACACTGTAAATATAGGTTGGTTAATAAATAAATTAATGTTTCTATGGGCTTCTAAATATGTTTACCATAAATGGATCCAAAATGAAACTAAAATTGTGCAATAAATAAGGAAATTATACGCGTTTTAATTTATGGGTAATAGAGAGCATTATAGCGGTTTTTGATACCAGCAAACCGCTGCGACATAAATAAATGATATTCATTTCCGTAAAAAGATCTTTTACAGGCACTTTTACAAGTCATAGTTTTTTTTTTAATTGTAAAAGCGTAAAAGCTTTTAGCTAAACATTGCTTGTAAAAGCGTCTTTTATCAAAATCACTATCACTACATATTATAAAACAAAAGTTGTCACGCTGTCTATCTGCCCAATGTATGGCTAGATCTTTAAAACTACGCAACGGATTTTGATGCGGCTTTTTTTAAAAGATAAATTGATTCAAGAGAAAGGTTTATATGTAGTATACATGCATTTTATAGTAGAGAAATGCTGAGAAACCACGCGGGCGAAGCCGTGGGCGGATAGCTAGTTAAATATAATTTATCTTTTAAAATTATGATAATTTTTTTATAGGATTTTTACAAATCCAACTAGTTCCACAGATCGCACAAACTTCATCTTTATTATATTAAATAGATGCAAAAAAATATGACAATAGTTTATTATTATTATTCTACTAAACTATTAACGAATAATTTAATTGTTTGCCTCAAAATGAATAGCTATTGTTATGTATTTGATTGAGGAAAAAAATAGATTAATTTATGGAAGAGTCAGATATGTATTAATTTATATATTTTTGTCTAAAATGTTAATTTTAAATTAATAATCTTCTGGTATATAATTATTGCGTCATTAGTCTAGTGATTAGTAGCACAGTTAATTTTTTTTAAATTTTTGACCCTTATTATTGACAGGAGAGTTTATTTTTGTATTTTTTAGGCATTTTCCATGCAAAGATTATTAAGTTATTTTAGTGAAGGAAAAAGGACGTCGCCTCAAAGACGTAAATTAAAAATGTGAAGGCAAATTTCGACATGTCGGGTGGGAGTCGCGGTGGCTTAGCGGTCATAGCGTCTGGTGTACTTAACCAGAAGACGCAGGTTCGAATCCTGCCCGCGGTCGTATTTTTCCTTCACTAAAATAACTTAGGAGAGTTTATATTTTATCTGTCCATCAAAATAATGATATATTTTGCAATACATAACGAGATATTAACAGTAGTACGGTGGCATATTTAACTCGGCCATTGTGTGGATTGAGTCCTTTCTGCTTAACTACGTCCAATTACACTAATACAGATTACTATTAATTTATTCACTACGATATGTTTTTATAATCTAACTTATCATCTAGAAATTCCTTAACATAGTAACACTTATTCAGCAATAATTTAAATGGTTAATGGTATAATTATGTTTCAGTGAGAAGATG
The DNA here is from genome assembly GCA_958496365.1 of Subacronicta megacephala. Classification (NCBI taxonomy): domain Eukaryota; kingdom Metazoa; phylum Arthropoda; class Insecta; order Lepidoptera; family Noctuidae; genus Subacronicta; species Subacronicta megacephala. The sequence goes on along the minus strand of OY292541.1, from coordinate 6,704,551 downwards.
GACAAATGGTCATTGAACCTACCTACCCACAGTGCCCTGCCGCCGAGCAACGATGCACATATGACCTGCGACGGTCCTGAAAACAGTGTAAGTTAAACAAGCATAAATAAGTGTATCAATTTCACGATAAACTTAACATACCTACTTGACTGCATCATTAGTCTAGTGGTCCTAAGCGACTGCTACGCTAGAGGTCCTGGGTTCGATCCCCAGGTCGACTTGCGATCTTGTGGTTGCCGGTTCGAACCCCACCTATTGCACTACCGACGTGAACCCACTCGTAACACAAGCATTTAGCTTAGTACGAGGGGTTAACAATAAGAATATTAGTAATCTGTACGCACATTGCTAGTAAGATTAAAAAAAAAAACACACGTTAAACTTAACATACCTACTTGACTACATCGTAAGTCTAGTGGTCCTAAACGACTGCTACGCTAGAGGGCTTGGGTTTGATCCCCAGGTTGAGCATTAATTTCTCAGTTCTAGCTCGGAGTCTGGATATGTGCCCGGTTCGCCCCCTATTACATGGGACGTAAACATACCGGCGAAATGTCAGTATACATTAAGTACACCTCTGCCTAACCCTTCGGGGAATACAAGAATAAGGATAATTTGTAATTTATTTTTGACTTTTGATTCTCAGCTTGCCTACCGATACCCATCTATGAATACAATGGATCTATCACCACAAATCACCAACCATGTACCGCTTAAACCCAAAAAGCAGGATGCATTCATGCAAACCGACCCAGTCCAGTCCGAGGAAGACGACTCCCAACCCAACAACAGCTACAGCGAAGTATCAGACAAATACACATCGGATAATCTAGACTTCAACCAGAGTCCGTACCAAAAAGACCAAGAATATGACAAGAAATACGAAGCGAAAGACTATACTAACAAACCTGATGACTATATTCCTCAAACTAACGAAGAGTATAACAAGGAAGCTGAGAAATATGCTCTCGAGAGAAAGTCTCTCAACGGTTACGAGAAACCGCTCATAGAAAATTTCCCAAAACCGGTGGAAAATTATCAGAAAATCAATGATTTGTATACGGGTTTCGATAAACCGTTCCGGACAGATTACAGCGGTTACCAGAATTATCCAGACAGTGTTGAGTTGCTTAGGAACCAGCAGCATAACCTTCAGATGTTGCAAGAACAACACAGGATAACGGAGAATCAAAACTTTTTCAATGAAAACCACATAAAGCAGGAGATTGATATCAATGTTGAAGATGATAAATTCTTGTATGAACGGAATAAGGAACAGTTGGGTATGTTTCTTTATTTTACTTCACTCACTCACTCGTTCATTCATGTATTCATTCATTTATTCACTCGTTCACGTATACACGCGTTCATTCATTTATTCATTCGCTCTTTTATTCACTCGGTTATTTTTTTTAATGGGCTGGAGTGATCTATAGACCTTTTAAAGGCAATTTTACAAGATAGTATTTTCAACCGACTTCAAAAAGGAGGAGGTTCTCATTTCGTCTGTATATTGTTTTTTTTTTAATACTAGATAGACGTGGTATATGGAAGTCTACGATAGAAAATCATGGACGAAGCTTGGGGAGGCTTTTGCCCAGCATTGGGACGTAAAATCTATATAAAAAAAACTAGATGTCGCCAGCATTTCCTAGCTGAAGTGAAAAAAAGTATCTATCTATTAAATTCTCAGTAGCAGCTCAGAGTTTGGAACTGTGCCCGGTTACTGGCAATAGGCTCGCCCCTTATTACATGGGACCTAAACATACCGGCGAAATGCACTTCTGCTTAGCCCTTCGAGGAAGACATGTGAAGTCTGCCAACCCGCAGTAGGCTACCGTGGTAGACTATAGCCGAATACCTTTCGTTCTGAGAGAAGACCCGTGCCCAGCAGTGGGACTATTTAATGATGATGATAGAGATAACCTCTTCCTTTACAAGAGTCGGTTAAAAATGCTTCAGAACGTTGGCTCTAGTTAAATAAACTAGTTAATATTCTGTAACTGTAACTTAAGTAATAAACGTCTGTAAAGTAACTTTTATGTCAACATTCATTGTTTTCAATCATTCTTTCACTATTTTTTTAAAACAAGTTTCCCTAGATTGTCCTAGTATCATAATATTATCAATTATGAACTATACCCACTTAAAGGTATTATTGTAGTTTTAAATATCAACTTGCCATTACTTCGCTTCTATTATCTATCTTATTTTAACGAAAATAATGGTAATAATAATATTTTCTTCAAAATTTTTTTTGCATATTTATAATCTTTATCTTGACATAGTATCCAATGAAGTCGCTTTCGGTGTCTGTTCGCTTAGATCTTTTAAACTAGTCATACCATAACAAACGTAACATACAATCACGCCTGTATTCCCCAAAGGGTTAGGCAGAGGTGTGCTAATGTACACCCACACTTCGCCGCTATGTTTAGGTCCCATGTTATAGGGGGCGAGCCTATTGCCATTAACCAGACACAAATCCTGACTCCGAGCTGCAACGAGAATTTTATAGGAAAACCCAATAACACTTTGCTCGACCTGGGGATCAAACTCAGGACCCTAGAGGTCCTCGTAGCAGTCACAAGACTAATTAAATGATGAAATGAAATGAAGAGATGAAATGAAATGATGAATTGAAATGAAAAGATGAAATGAAATGCAATGATGAAATGAAATGATACTTATTTCTGTAAATAGATCTTTTAAAACACTTTTACAAGTCGATCTTTCACATTTTTTTTAACTAGTTGGCGCCGACGTTTCCTATCTGACGACCTCTGAGAAGAAACGTCGAAACAAACTCAGAGAATCATGGTCTCTTTTAAAGTCCAGACAATAGTTATATTATTAGATATGCGAGTTTTACAATGTAGGGCAAAATCTTAACAGGCCTTTTGAAGAAAGAGCCAAACAGTTTTGAGTTGACCTGTCGTCATGACTGAAACTTATGCCCAGCAGTGGGACAATGTATTGGGCAATGATGTGTTGTGATGTTCAGCTCTCTCTTACCTAGTGATGTAACTTTCAGACGCGGATATGTACAACAGTAGAAGGTTGATAGATCAGCAGCGTCTGCTGGAGCAGATACAGCATCAGGTCAAACAGGAACCGGACACGCCCAGTGGTGAGCCAAACTAATTTGTAAAGATCTTTCTAGTGAAAGTAAAATTCGGTCTCAGGCACGGATCAAACCTGCGTCCCTCCGGTTAAGGACACCATTAATTAAGGAGACCATTGCTTGTGAAGTCTAATATCTTTTTCACAATTTTTTTTTAGACCTTGTCCATTATGTGAACCGTTTTTTGACAGATGGAACTAGTGATTGCAGGAACTTAATATTGAGATATCGATCCGATTATTGACACTTTGATTACTGTCTAGTATTAATTATCGATTGTTCGGTTGTCGAATCGAAAATGGTACGATATATTAAATATGTATAATATTCATCTGATTGTATTATTTTTTTTATATAATGTTCATTTTTCATCCATTTCTTTTCAAAAATATTGTTTAATTTATATTTTATTGTTATTAGAGTGGATGTCATTTTCCGATACTGATTTAATGTCATTGTTCAAAACGATTGCAGCGAATACATTCGATTGCATCACTAGACACGGTAGAATGTAACTAAATTTAATACGCTTAACAATAATCTTTTTTTTTTTTGGAAAATCCGTTACATTTATGGTATTATAATGTCTGCAAGGAATCATAATTAAGATAATTGAATAACATAAGGTAGATAATACATTTTGTTACGCATTTCAAAGTTAACTTTTACGTAATCTGGAACACCTACGCTCTAAGGCAGTCAAAGGCATCTGTCAAAAAACGGTTCACATTATGGACAAAGTATAGTATTGTGTATCGCAGACTGGGGAAGTACTACCCTCCCACAGAATATCAACGTCAGTACCAGTAGTAGTATGCATATTGTTGCGTTTTTCGTATGGTGAGTGTGGAGCGCCGGAGGTTCAATTTCTCCCTCAGTCCCCTTCCTTCTCCTTTTCTCTTTCCCCTCCCTTTTCCTTGGCTCGGCAACGGATTTGCAAGTCTTTTGGTCTTGCAGATGTCCATGGGTGGCGATGACTAGTTCCCAGGTTCTCCTGCTCGTTTGTAGAATTATTCCATAATAAAAGGGTTCGCCCCCTATTACATGGGACCTAAACATACCAGCGAAATGTGGGTGTATATTAGTACACCTCTGCCTATCCCTTTGGGGAATAAAGACGTGATGGTATGTAATTTTTTCTGTTACAGGGTGTGAGAACGTGATTCAGCCACAAGGCAGCCCATATTACCAATCTAATAATCACAATAATGTATCAGGTATGTTTTTATTTACAAAAACCTCTTTATTTATCCCTTTATTCGTTTACACAAACAAAGAAACCTTTTTTAAGCGCGGATTTCTACAAGCGCGCTAGGTTTTCGAGCATACAAATATTTCAAAAATGCATCATAATTATAATAGGCATTGTGTGGTATGGGCTATTTTCCGCAACTCCACGACTAAGCGCGTATTTGTGTGTGGGTGTGGGGTTCTTTCAAATAACCCTTGCTAGGTCGAGCATTGTTATTGGGTTTTTTTCTATGGAATTCCCAGTAGCAGCTCTGAGTCTGGATTCGTGCCCGGTTAATGGCAATAGACTCGCCCCCTTTTACATGGGACCTAAACATACCAGCGAAATGTGGGTGTACATTAGTACACCTCTGCATAACCCTTCGGGGAATATAGGCGTGAGTGTGTGTATGTAAAAAAAAAATGGGAGGTCAGTCTTAAACTGGATTTGTATAGCTTGATGCGTAGCCGTATGTACGTCTTACTTACAAAAAGACATTATTTTGTATTTGTATTTGTATTCAGCAGGAGGTTACTACGAACAGTTATCGCGGCCGGGACCCGAGCTACTCATAGCCAAGCAGAACGCGTTAGCGGCGCACACGCAGTTATGTGAGTTTATTTTGAGTGTTCGATTTCCAATATAACTTGACCCCTCATTGTACGGAAAGAAAATACAAGGCGAGGTCATCCTATACTGGATATATTAGATTGATGTGTAGTAATTTTCAATTTATGTTTTATTGACATTCATAGCCCCAAGCGCGACTGCTAGGCTGGAGGTCCTGGCTTCGATCCCCAGGTAGAGCGGTGTTATTGGGTTTTTCTACAAAATTCTCAGTAACAGCTCGGAGTCTGGATTTGTGCCCGGTTAATGGCAATAGGTTTGCCCTCTATTACACGAGACCTAAGCATACCGGCGATGTGTGGGTGTAATTACACCTCTGCCTAACCCTTTGGGGAATACAGGCGTGATGGTATGTTTCAGTAGCAGCTCTGAGTTTTTATTTGTGGCAAAAGGCTCGCCCCATATTACATGGGACCTATACTTTGTCCATTATAAGAACCGTTTTTTGACAGATGGAACTAGTGATTGCAGGAACGTAACAATGCGATTATCGACCCGATTATTGACACTTTTATTACTGTCTAGTAGTGATTATCGATTGTTAGGTTATCGAATCGAAAATGGTGCAACGACGACCAATTATAAATAAATATGTATAATATTCATCTGATTGTATTATTTTTTGTATAATATTCATTTTCCATCCATTTCTTTTCAAAAAGATTGTTTAATTTAAATTTTATTGATATTAGAGTGGATGCCATTTTCCGATACTGATTTAATGTCATTGTTCAAAATGGTTTTAGCGAATACATTCGATTGCATCACTAGACGCGGTTGAATGTGGTAGAATGTAACTAAATTTAATACGCTTAACAATAATCCTTTTTTTTGGAAAATCCGTTACATTAATGGTATTATAATGTCTGCAAGGAATCATAATTAAGATAATTGAATAACATAAGGTAGATAATACATTTATTTTGTTAAGCATTTCAAAGTTAACTTTTACGTAATCTGGAATAGCTACGTTCTAAGGCAGTGTAAGGCATCTGTCAAAAAACGGTTCACATAATGGACAAAGTATAAATATAGTGAAATGTCGGTGTACCTTGATACATACGGCTACAAATCAAGCTATACAAATCCAGTATAGGCTGCTGGCCTTGAGTTGTGTGGAAAACCTTTAGGCTCTAGAGCAGGGATCCCCAAACTATTTTGGTCAAGTGACCCCTTTTAGTGTAGTGTAGTGGAGTGTAGTGATAGCCTAGTGATATGACCATTGGACTGCCAAGTCAAAGGTCTCGAGTTCGAATCCAAGGCACGCACCTCTGACTTTTCGAAGTCATGTGCGTATTAATAATTAATTATCACGCGCTTAAACGGATAGAAAACATCGTGAGGAAACCTGCATGCCTGAGAGATTTTCTTGACGGCGTGTGAAGTCTGCCAACCCGCAGTAGGCTAGCGTGGTGGACTATAGCCTAATCCCTCTCGTACTGAGAGGAGACCCGTGCCCAACAGTGGGACAATGTAATGGGTTGATGATGATTGATGATGATGACCCCTTTTCCAAAATAAACTGTTACCTCAGACCCCCATGGCCAAATTACCTACTTTTAGGATCAACCCCGTTATTCATAATGGTCCGCTAACTTAAAACAGCTGCTACAGAGTATTATTTTTCATTCTGACTTAGGTCAATAGAAGAAGACAGAGTGAGAATTAGCAATGCTTTACCTGCCTACCTATCTTGAAAGTTTTAAACTTGTGTTAATTTATTAGGGGTCGATTTTTAGACCTCGTCGACCCCCAAAATCAGTTTTCGTTTATGTCGACCCCTAGGAAACCTTAGGAAATGGACCGCATTTCAACTGCAATCCAACTGCAAATTGCATTTCGGATGCAGTTTGAATGCAGTTGACACGACTGCAATAGAACTGCAAACTAAACGTGTAGTCCAATTGCAACTCAATTGCAGTCGGTGTGCAATCGTGTGAACCTTAGCAGCTTACCAGAGCCTTACAATGGGAGGTCAATCTAAACTGGTTTAGTATAGCTTGATGTGTAGCCGTGTGTACATCTATGTATTACCTTTCGGGTAATGAAGGCGTGATGGTATATATCTCTCTCTCTCATTTAAGTTCTCAGCTCTTGTCAGTGGAGCAATTACCACTGTTCTCTATTCTCTGCCTTCTGTTCTACCTCTTGATACGGCTCTAATCCCACTTTTTCCTTCACTTGTTCAATAAAACTTCTAGGTCTTCCTTTTCCTCGTTTTCCTTCAATTTTGCCTTCATATAACGACTTAAAAAAGTTTTCGTGTCGCATCAAGTGGCCAATCATCTTTCCCCGCCTGATTTCTATGTCTCTTAAGAGCTGTCTCCGCTCGCCAACAATTAATAAGACTTCCTCATTCGTTTGCCTTTCCGTCCAACTGATCTTCTCCATTCTCCTCCAGCACCACATTTCAAATGCCTCTAACCTTTCTCTGTCTCTCTGGGTTAAGGTCCACGTTTCACAGCCATATAGAACTATACTCCATACATAATGGTTGGTATATATATTAATATATTTCAGGGCAAAATACAATGAAGCGGCCTTTCTTCTACAGCGAGAGTCCGCATTACAACAGCGCCCCTCTACTTCATAGATATGAGGTAAACTCACTTTTTTTATTATAATTAGATGACAAACAAACATACGAACTGCTTATAGACGTCAGCAACACCAGTGATATCACTCGGGTGTTGTCATCTTGACACCTCAGTTGTTAAGTCTTTCAAACGGAATAATTAAACACTTAAAATTGCTAAACAAGTGCATACATACCTACTGCCTCATTAGTCTAGTGGTCCCAAACGCGACTGTTACGCAAGAGGTCCTGGGTTCGATCCCCAGATCGAGCAAAGATGTTGTGCTATTGGGTTTTTTTATGAAATTCTCAGTAGCAGCTCGGAGTCTGGATTTGTGCCCGGTTAATGGCAATAGGCTCACCCTCTATTGCATGGGACCTAAACATACCAGCGAAATGTGGGTGTACATTAGTACACCTCTGCCTAATCCTTCGGGGAATACAGGCGTGACGGTATGTTTTGTTCAATATCACTTTTTTTTTCAGGATATCACAAGAATTCTTCAGTGATGAGAGACATTCCAAAGTTTCGCGAAATATAAAATTAAAAAAAGTTTAATTGTAAAAAAATATTCTCTTGACGACGATAATCTCTCGGCGATTATTTTTTATTTTTTTTATATAAAAAATATTAATAGTGACGATAATAATAATATATTTTTTATTAATAATAAGTAATTATTAATAATTAAATGCGCTCGGTCCCTTGTCGAGAATATAGCTCTGTCATTATTTATTATATTTTTATTATTTTATTTTTAATATTTCCGAGGGACCTTGCGTTTTATTATTATTACTATGCCATTTGTGATACAATTTTTTGTTTAGTATAAGGTAGGTTTTCTTATATTTTATTTTTTAGGTTGGCAATACAAAACAGTGTTACCCCGCAAAGAAATAATTAAAGTTATAAACTAGGCCAAATCTCGCGCAATGTATTTAAAAAGAGACTATTAATATGAGATGGGATCAAGTTTGGGTATTGAAAATTCTACCGTAATAAGCACTACTTATAACTCAAATCCAACGACTTCCAGCGACCTTTACCAGGTCGTCTGTCCATCTTGTTGAAGGTCGTCCCACACTGCGTTTTCCGGTGCGTGGTCTCCACTCGAGAACCTTTTTGCCCCTGGAAGTCGTTGGATGCAGGCAGCATATAACCGGTCGTTGTGGAAGTCTATGGGGGAGGCCTTCGTTCAGCAGTGGACTTCATTTGGCTGATATGATGATGATGATAACTCAAATTCAAATGCTTTTGCCTTAACTGTGGCATTTTAATTTCTAAACGAATTATGCGAATATTTTTTTAATGCTAGCTTACAAACTTATAATTCACATATTTTTGCATCAACAAATAAGAGTGTTCAAAAAACTATAGTGAAAAGTATCTTAAATCTTATATTCTTTAACGGGGTAAACAGAGCGATGTTGTGATATAGACCGGATTTACAAACAACTTCCGATCTCATGCTGTCTCTCTTGCACACCACCTGTGTTAGAGAGAGATAGCAACATACCGGCTGTTGCTTCCAAATCCATTCTATACAGATGCGAATTTTAATATACTAGAGCAAGTATCAACCTATCTTATACTAAACATAAAAAAACATAGTAATATCTTATATAAATATAAATAAAATAATATTGTACAAATCATCAGAAATTATAAAAAATTATGTCGCTTTTTATTTCTAGGGATTTTTTTGAAAAAAAAAATCTTATTCTATGTAATGTTTGTGATATTGAAATTTTATCTTTATATTGGTGCGTTAATTGTGGGAAAATATTGCATGAGGTTATTACTTGACTATAAAACTAATTTCAAATTCATATAATTTACTTACTTTGTGTAAAATCTTCATAAATGTCAAAGTTACCGAGTTCGACTTTAAGGCACCTCTGCCTTTTCGAAGTCATTTGCGTTTTAATAATTAATTATCACCCGCTTAAACGGTGAAGGAAAACATCGTGAGGAAACCTGCATGCCTGAGAGATTTTCTCAGCGTGTGAAGTCTAGCGCCCGCAGTAGGCTAGCAGGGTGGACTATAGCCTAATCCTTCTCGTTCTGAGAGGAGACCAATGCCCAGCAGTGGGATAATAATTTGTTATAAGAACCGTATAAAACGCACATATTCAAAAGGTTCATAAAAGGCACATAAGGTTTATTTTTTCTCAAATAATCAAACATTACATAGACTATGATATTTTGGTTCACGATGCACCCTTGACCATTTACTGTTTGAGCTATTTACAATGTCAACGAATACTAGTACTTATGCCAACTATAAAAAAACTACAAAAATATTTTAGTTGATTATACATGTTTTTTTCAACAAATTACATTTACGTGTATTTAAAAGAAATTTTATAATGCATGCCAAATTAATTTTGTAAAAATCCAGTTCACGCTGGCCTCTTATTGTATGGGAAGCTTATACAATGCGAGATCAGCTTTAACTGGTTTACTGTCATTTGTATGTGTCTGAAGTTGTCCACAAGTGGTTACGCAGTGATTATTTTTAATATGAAAACTCGATATGAAAAAAAATATAGAGTTATCGGGGTCTAAAATAATCCCAAGAAAAAAGTGGAATTTGAAAAATTATCCAATTGCAGTAAGTAGCTCAACTTTTATTTGAAAATATAATTATTATTATATTTTCACGAAACGTAATCTACGTTATACGTTAAATAGTTACGTGAAAATATGTGAAATAGTTTCGTGAAAGAAGTTTAAAAGTAACTTTTAAGTTATACACTGCAACTGCTGCAACTAGATAATTTTAACATACGACTTTGTTCTTGGAACTCCTTAATTTATTACATGGGACCTAAACATACCGGCGAAATGTGGGTTTGGCGAAATTAGTAAACCTTTTTCTAGCCTGTGGGGACAAAGGCGTGAATATGGTATGTAATAATTTGATATTTTTTACACTGATTTAAGTGACTACCTCCGTGGCAGTTCGCAACAGCAAACTTCAGGTATATCAATTATATCAATTATAATATACATTCATGAATGTACAATAGGCATGATGACTGATTTTCAAAAACTGATCTAAAATATTCTTATGTATATACTATTTCCGAAAAATATTTTTTTTCTGCAATTAAAAAAGGTTTTTGATACAAAAATGCGATTTTAATTCAATGTTTTTAAATTAGCGCGAAAACGGTCTCTGGTGTCATGGCGTCTGCTTATGACGTCACTTCTATGTTTTGACATCGTATACAATAGGAGATTAAGGCCGGGTGGTACTGCAAAGCCCACATAAAAATGTTTTTTTTAAGTAGTAAATAGTAAAATTAAAATCTGAGAAAATAAGATTATATTGTTGAGTATATATTCTAGGGAACACATACAAGGGAAACACGATTTGATAAAGTTGGCTCGATAGAATAAATTCACAAAGATACCTCTTTTTTTGTAATTTTATCTTCCATTTTCGGTTTTATTCTTAAAATAATAAAACCGAAAATGATTTGACATCATGTTTTATTTACTAAAATAAAGTTCATAGATAGCTTGAGAGATTTTACCCGATAGATTTTCTTTATTACATTAAATTTTTAATCAATTATTCAAGTAAGTTACGAGGCGAGACACTGACTGAGCCTGAGCCTCGCCGAATGGATCGTAAATTACCTACTTGAATAATCGGTTCTTCACTCCTACGATGGACCCACATGAGAAATGCAATGGCATGTTTGCAGCCTCCTTGTGAGGCAACGCAGTCATGGCATTCTACCGATATAACTTCTTCCTTTACTTCGTCAACTATTAACGTCACTGCATATAACTTCGCGTGGACCTTGTGTTCTGGGCTGATTTTTGATTTAACCATAAGTACATAGATTTCCATCGCGTTTTAACTGAACGTAGCTAATCGCGTCGTCCCCATAAGATGGCCTGGAGGATCTAAAACAAAGAAATCGATAGGAAAGCATATTTTATAAAATCAAAACATTATTAAAACTAAACATACGAAGCTGTGCTTTTTAAAAGTGATTTTATTTTTTTAATTATAGTAGGTATAATACAAATAATAATAAATAATACTTACATTGTAGTTTTAACATTTCTAAATTCTGCTGAACAGAACTCTTTGTTTAATACCAGGAACTGTCCCAGCAATGACAAATCAATTCTGGGCAAATTAGAGCTGTTTGCCTTGGTAAACCCTTGTTCCATTACTTCATAAGTTCTTACACAAGTTGTAGGACAAAAGCTAAGTAATATACAATTAGGAAATACATAATAAAGAATTTTAAGCGCGGAGATCGTCGAAATTCGTACGAAATTTACGTGACAGCTACAGTTCAACATAGATGTGACGTAATTGAATCTGATTGGTGTTCAACTGAACATGGCGGACTAGTGTATTTTGTAGTTTTATTTTATCAAATAAATTAATAATCCCGTCTTATAAATAAAAATAAATATTCTTTTCTAAACATATTAATTATATTTCAGTATATGAACATATTATTTTAGTAATTCTTGCTTACTGTCTTCATGCCTATTCGTTTCGAAATATCTGTACCGGTCTGATGTCCGGAAGTGGTTTTGAAGTGATACTTTGCTCGTAGATTTGTGGTAATTTTCCTTAATCATTACGATATTTTGGACTGCCGCAACTAACACTATCGAAACTGCAAAATATCGATATTTTTTACATATTTTAAAACACGATACAAAGCTATTTTAGTGAAGGAAAAATAAGACCGCGGGCACGAAAATATAACATAGGGTAAAAATCATTGCAATCGATTCTGTTACTGATTCTGAACAAACTACTTTCGGCTTACGGGTCAACAAAAGCTATCGTTGTATATTAATCAATTATTAAGTGAATTTATCTGCGCGGCGATACGGACAGACTTTAGACATGTTAATTATAATATAGATTCAATATTATATGTAATTTTAAAGGGGGTCGTGGACCGTATAAATTTAAAAATTGCATCGTTGCCATTTTCTTTTATAAGAATTTTCTCGTAAGTCTAAAAAAGCTGTTTTTTTTTTAATAATTATATTGAAATTTTTATTTTGAAATGAAAAAATGTCTAAATCTGAATATTTTCGCGTTGTTTTTAGTATTTTAGTTTTGTTTGTTATATTATAAATAATATATATTTTATACTTATACTTAAAGCATTTTTTATGAAGATTTGATTGTAAATTATTTGTGTGTCGAATTGCTAAAGGATTTTAGCATTTAGTCTCATTTATTTTCGTGGCTGTATGATGTATACAATAATTTTCATACATGCCTACACTCAAGCCTTTTTTTCACAGGGGTAGGCAGAAAAGTTAATATCTGAAGCAATTTCACACTCGAATGATTATTAATGATACCGTTTGAGTAAAAGTGACTCAATTTTTCACCAAACAATTCCGTTCCTGTGACATACATTTGTCGTCGTATTATTTCGTTTCTATGTTTTATTAACTCTCAAAATAAAACGACAAAATATATCACGGTACCCATATCAGTAAATTGTAAAAAAGGTTTCGTTTCACGGGTCGGGTACTGCTGTTGGTTTCTTATAAGCATTAATTTATCTTTCAGTGTATTTTTGTTTGGTTCAAATTTCGCAACTGAATTTTAAAGTAGTTATCCTCAACCGATTGAAATGAAATTTAACACACACATTCAAATTAGATGACAATGCAGTGTTAGCGAAGTGACGTCACTTTAAATCCAATATGGCGGACTATGACAGCTTTATTTTAAATTCTCATCATTTACTTGAGAGAAAATTGACGAAATTATAATTATTCTTGGCCAGTGGCAATTCTTTCGCCGGTTATCACATGAAACCTTTTTTACCTTTTTATAGGAATTATACGAACGTCTAAATTATGGTGAATGAACATATTTAATTATTATTTGTTTCCCTCCAAATAAAGTAGTCACTTTTGCGCAAACGGTTATTTTATCGATATTATTTTGTAAAAAAGTTCTAGTTTTTAATTAACAACACATAGTTACCACATCCGTACATTTCTTTTGCCATTTTAATGCTCTTTTTTAAATTTTTTTTATTATACAGGCGATGTTTTGACTATTTAGAATATTTTTGGTGTAAAGTTATTAGGGAAATGGGCGGGGTGAGTATTATATACTGACTGTAGGATGTAAGGTATTGATCTGCGTGGACCAATTAGTATTTTGTTGTATTTAGGGTGACCGACATAACCCGTCAAAAGAAGATTTTTTGATTTTTCGTAATTTGTAAATCTGTACTCATTATTCGTTTATCGTAGTAGTAATAGCGATATTAACTCAACAATATTCACAATTGAGTACTAAAATCGTTACCTATGACATCTAAACATTAACTAAAAAAAAAAACTGTCAACTACCTAAATGGTCAATTTTGGCATTATATCAAATGTGTACGAAGCGGCGGTAGCCTAATGGCTAGGGCGTCGGAATTGCGATCATGTGGTTGCCAGTTCGAAACCCACCCATTGCACTACCGACGTGAACCCACTCGTAATACAAGCATTTAGCTTAGCACGAGGGGTTAACAAGATTACTAGTAATGTGTGACCCACATTGCTAGTAAGCTTTAAAAAAATTTTTATAGGTATTTCAATATGTAATACCTAATGATAAAGTATTTCAAGGTAAGTTTTTTTAACTCAGTTGTGAATATTGTTTAGTTAATGTTTACTACCATGAACCCAGAATGTGTTATAGAGTTACAAATTTGGAAAAAAAAACTATTAGGTATGTCACGATCCATGACGAAATTTCACGATGTTTTCCTATACCGTTGAAGAATTTCATGCCTAAATGGCATTATACATCTATAGAATTATAAAAAAGTTACATAATTAATATTGTAATGCCAATCGAATAGTCAACTAATTGGTAGATTTTTTATAAAATAGTCAAACGTGTTACCAGCATTTAGTCAACTAATCGTGTCAGTTTTGTTACCAGCGGAGTATAGTTAACTAAATCGACTAAATAGTTTAGTCAGTCAAAATGTCGCCTGTATACCGATATGTGTTACAGCTTTGGGATTTAGTCGGACGATAGTTGGACGACTGTGGGGCAACTGATTCCATATGATTCCGTCTTTTTTAGTTTGACCTCTTCAAATGATATTCACGTGTTTTTTATATAATATGATGATGATGATGATGATTAAAATACTTCGACTTTAAAACTTCGGAGGTATATACCTCCCATACATTATGTATGGACAACACTCTTTCCAAGTGCAACATGTTGAAATATCATTTTTATAGAATTTGCACGTCATTTGAAACTTGAGTTTTAGTTATTAAAAATGTCATTATGACAATAAGTTGTAACAAGTTACCAGTTATTTTAATGTAGGGTTTATTAGTAACGGCAATTAGTTTAATATTACTTATGTAGTTTACAAGTTAATAAAAAGTACTGTTATTCGTGCATAGAACTGTCGATGTCGATAAAATTTTGACGATTTTATCGATAGATTAAGCATTTGATAGCTTGTATTATTTTTTACCAAGACAATTTTTTACGATATTTTACTCTACATCTCTGCCATTCCTGTGATGAGTATAGGCATGATATAATTTGTAATTAACATAAGTGATATTACTTTTTGTTTTAAAAATGTTTCAAATGACTTGCAAGAGTAAAAAATATGTTAATGTCATTCGAAGAGGTTTTATTTTACTATTGGTCAACGATAACATTTTGCTTGCATTAAAAAAACTTTATAACAAATCGTATAATGAAGAAATTGAAATATTTAAAGGAAAGTGATAATTTATCGAATTTACGTGGCAAACAAAATCAATATGGGAATGAAAATTGTAAAAATGGTAGGTTTTAAGAGAATAAATACTATCTTTCATAGTTTCTTTTTGGTCACAATAAATTTGAGTTTCGTTTAGAAAAGAAGTCTTGCCAAAGTTTTGTTTTTTTTTGTGTATTTTTTCGTTTTTTGATTGTTAAAAATATAGGTGATCAATAGTCATTTTTTTAAGAAATTAAATAGTTTTTAAGTTAAGTCATGAGGGGGTGGGCGCGTAAAATCATGACTTTTTTATATTTGGTGCTCGTTTAAATATTTCCGAATTTTATTTGCATTTTTTTCTAAGATTCTTTCATTATGAGTACAATAATTGAATTTCGAACGCACAGTAGACGGATCGCTAGATTTTTTATTTTTTTAGATTACAATTTGAGAAAAAATGTTATAATTAGGATCCATCTTGCAAACGTCACACAACATTGACAGGCGAATATTTTGACAGGTGTAAATGTCAAAAATATATTTCGGTCAGTTTTGTGACGTTAGATAGATTGGTTCGTCTAGTAATTAAGAATACATAAGGAATGCGGGAAGGTAGATGTAAGAACGAAAGAGCGCAAATTTTTTGTTTTTATTTTAATGTTTTTTTTTCGGTCGTAATAGTCGGATATTTATGCCAGAGTTGAGAAATGTTATATTTTTTTAAATGCGCGCTCTATATAGACCAAAGCTGTGAAAATAATGTAAAGAACGTTGTATGATTAAGAATAAAATATGCTTTTACACAAAACCTGTTTTAATTTTTTATGGGATAATTCGGCAAACGAGCAGGCAAGCCACCTGAAGGTGAGTAGTTATCGCCGCCCATGGACATCTGCAATACCAAAGGTGTTGCAGATGCGTTGCTGAGCCTATCTAAGGAAAAGGAAGGAGAACATATATACATACTCTCGAAAAACATAACCCTCCTTCTGGCGCAGTCGGGTAAAAAGGAGGGGATTGAGGGAGGAATTGGGTCTCCGGCGCTCCACACTCACCGTACGAAACGTAACAGTAGGTATGCATACTTGACGTCGATATTCTGTGGGAGGGTAGTACTTCCCCGGTCGTGCGACCGATTCATGCTGGGATGTAGACATTCCAGCAAGGCACTGTGCGAGGGATGCAGGTTTAAACCTTGCCAGAGGCCGAATTTTCCTTTCACTAGGAAATTTTCTTTCAATAGAAATTTCATACATACATACATACATATTGTCACGCCTGTCTCCCATGGGAGTAGGCAGAGACTATAGATTTCCACTTGCTACGATCCTGGCACACTACTTTCGCTTAATCTACATTCATTAATCTCTTCATGCATGACCGTCGGTTTAGGGTGCTCGGAACCTGGCCTTTTTTAAGAACATCCGCAATTTGGTTGCGGTACGTTCGCCGAGGTCTTCCCCTTCCAACTCGTCCATCCATACTCACCATATATACTTGTTTCGTCAATCTCCGTTCATCCATTCTCTCTACATGACCAAACCATCTTAACATACCTTTCTCAATTATCTTTGTGAATACTTTTCATACGCTCAGCTTGACCTGTCAACAACTTATAAATGAGGCGGTCAGCGCAAAAGCGGCCTAACCTTGAATTTTTCATGTCCTGACTTATTTACTACAAATTATTTAAAACGTGCTAAAATTGAATGCAAGACTGGCCTATCTCTTGTTTCACCTATCATCAACAGATGGCGATTAAAATGTAGACCATAGGTGAAATGTAATGGTGCATAAAATTTTTTGTATGTTTAAGTAATTTGTAGTGCAGTGATAGCCTAGTGAATGACCATTGGACTGCCAAGTCAAAGGTCTCGAGTTCGAATCCAAGGCACGCACCTCTGACTTTTCGAAGTCATGTGCGTATTAATAATTAATTATCACGCGCTTAAACGGTGAAGGAAAACATCGTGAGGAAACCTGCATGCCTGATAGATTTTCTTGACGGTGTGTGAAGTCTGCCAACCCGCAGTAGGCTAGCGTGGTGGACTATAGCCAGTGGGACAATGTAATGGGTTGATGATGAAGTAATTTGTAGTAGAAAATTCAGGATATGAAAAATTGAGGGTTAGGCTGCTTTTGCGCTGGCGGCCTCGAATGTAACAATGTTATATTGTACACCTGTATTTAACATAAGCCGTTGCAGTTTTACTCACTTTCCAAAATAATTTACTTACGGTAAAGTCGACATGAAACATGCACCAGATATTTAGTAAGACCACCAGCAATGACGTTTTACGTAATGCGTGTAAAAATATACCGCCAAAAAAATTTTTTTGGCTTCCGTTGCTCTAATAAAGACCTACCAGATATTAGTTTTTCTTCAATGTCTATAATTCAAATTCAAAATTATTTATTTCAGACAATTTATAGGTAACTATTACAATTATAAATCATCCATACATGAATTATTATTATTAACCTATATATTACGATTATATTGTCATGAATGGACACACCGGATCAGGAGCGCCTGACATACCTACATACATAAATATACAGCCTATAATATTACAACTGCTGGGACATAGGTCTCCTCTCGGTGAGAATAAATGTACCCTATCAAAAGTTCTCCAGCAATTACGATAAAACGGAAGCTAGATATGAATAAAAAACATTAATATCCCTCCCACCCCACTTTTACGAAGTAAATTGAAGGCTTAAAATAACAACTATATAATTATTTGGGAGTGGCTTCCACGGCTCCTCCTCTGCAAGTAATTTGTTCACAAAAAACAATATTTTGAAGGTACCACCGTAACCAAATTAAATTTACCATCACCAAACTGGTTTTTGAGACTTGTAGCGGCACTTATAAGGTTGTATTTCCAATAGCGTTTGATATAAAGACGAAATTTGTTTTGTGCAAGTTTGTCGAGCAATCGTGCAAGTAATTAAGGTATGTTTTCTTGTTCGCGGTAACGTTTAGCAGTTTTTCCTTGGATTATTTCGTGGTTCTGTTTTTGTTTGTGTGCAAATATTTTGGGTATGAAGCTACGAAGATTTTGAGTAAGCTTCTGAAAATAAGTGAGATTTTAATAAAACTGACTCACTGACTAGACTGCCTCATTAGTCTATTGGTCCTAAGCGCGACTGCTAAGCTAGAGGTCCTGGGTTCGCCCCCAGGTCGAGCAGTGTTACTGGGTTTTTCTATGAAATTCTCAGTAGCAGCTCGGAGTCCGGATTTGTGCCCGGGTTTACATTAGTACACCTCTGCCTAAACCCTCGGGGAATATGGACGTGAGGGTATGTAATGTATGTCCTTTCATATTTAGGTCCCCCAGAAATTATTAGAGGAAGTTTGAAAGTGGCGCCAGTGACAGAAAAGTTAAAAGGCAATCGTTTGTCACGGTATGGGCACGTGATGAGGAGGGATGAAACGCATTTATCCAAAAGAGTTATGAGTATCAATGTGGAAAGATGGAGGGGTAGAGGGTGACCAAAGAACAGATGAATGGATTGTGTGAAGGCAGATATGATGGAAAAGGGATTGAATGATGAGATGACGACTAACAGGGATGAATGGGAGAAAAGGACACGCTGCGTCGACCCCAAATAAATTGGGAAAAGGGCGGGAAGATGGATGATGATGATTTAGGTCCCCCAGAATCCAGTCCACAATACATGGTAATAAGAATATATAACAAATTACCACTAGAAATTAAACAAGTAACCAAACTTCGTATATTTAGTAGTAAGCTAAAATGTTTCCATATTAAAAAATGTCTATATTCCGTTGAAGAATATTTAAATAAATCTTCGAAATAATTATAACAAAATAGAATACAAATACATATACCTATTTTTGCTACCCGTACTTAAATAACATTGTTGTACAGTCGCCAGCAGGTCAAGGTATACAAAACTGACAAATTTCTCCAAATTATTTTAAACCTTAACTTGTTGAATATAAAGTTCAAAATCAACTGAGAAAATTTGTTAATTTGTGGTAACTTGTGTGCTAACCACCGTACATACACAACAACTATTATTAATAAAATAAAATTAATACGGCGACCACATTAAATTATTATTAGATATTTAATTATTTTGTTGTATGACATTATTTATAATTCTTTATTTTCATGTGTTTATCCCTACTGAAATTTGCAACGTCTGTAAAAGGCCGCTAAGTCATAATTAGGTACCTACTGTAAATCAAATCTAGTACACTTAGCCACCCACTTCCTTGGGTTCCGCGACTTATTCTCTGATTAACACTGATTTCCAGAAACCATTTCGCGCCCTCCACTTCATTCGTAACTCCATTTTCAAAAACACATACCTAACTGTCATTTAAACTCGTTCGTGAATTTTTCTTGTGAAAGCAAGAAGGCGGTATTTTTTCTTGCGCACGGGCACCTCGTTTACTTACAGTACGGACCAGACTGTGATGATTATGGCATATCAGGGAGTTCTCCAGAAATGTGAAGAATTTTGGATATGTGGGATCTGTCTTCTCCAAAAAAAATAATTATTATTTTAAACACAACATTTTAAAATGCACGAATTAACTATCTAAATTCTCAAACTCCTTAATGCATATTAATTTGAGGCAGCCCCAGTAAGTAATTAACAATATTATTTGTAGTATTGGTTGTATTGTAAAGTAATTATTTATTGATTAGATACATAAATTAATATAAATAAAAAGGTCATGGTTTTCATCAGGCTGATACATATATTTATATATATTATATATATATATCTATAATTATGTTTTATTTTGTATATTATATTGAGTATCCGTATATAGTATTATTACGTATTATGTTACTTTTGTATCTATGTAGTTTATTACTTCATATTATGTATATGTATTTTATATTGTTATGTTTTTTTCTTTCTATTTAAGTAAGTAAGTGATAATTTTTATCTTTGTTTATTTTTTTTGTACCTAATTTCGAGTCTATCATTTTAACCCGAAGGTTAACTGGTAGAGAATGCCTTACGGCATTAAGTCCGCCTTGTGTACCAATGTGCATACATGTATAAATAAATAAATAAATTGTGAAATTAAGATAGACAAGTTAAAAATGAAATACGTACCTACTGAATAAAAAAATATTCTGACATGGGATAATCTATTCGTTTTAAATGTTTTTATAATTAAACAATCTGAATATGTTATTACAACAACATTATTAGAATAATTATTTAAGGACGACAAAGGACGACTTCTAAATCGGTCCGATCGATGGATATGAGTAGGAAAACTGTTTCAACGATTAAGTCGCTGCGACATCGCTACGGTTTTAATTACGTGAATAGGACTACAGTTCGTATGCTTGTTTGTCATCAATCGATTAGAGGCGTGAAGATAATTTCCCTTTCTCTCTCAAACTGCCACAGACATGCATACGTCAATCATATTATAATAAATGTCTTTATCAAGTCACAATCAATCTTTATTTAATCATAATAATAAAGTTACGCGCAAACACGCCGCGCCACCGTGATGGTTACAAATGACGTACAAGTTTAATTAACTGGCGGTATAACTTGTGGGTTCGATTCCCGTATGAACCAAATATCATCATGTATGCGCGCCGTCAGTTAGGACAGGTCAACTCAAAGCCGCTATGGCTCTTTCTTCAAAAGGCCTGTTCAGATTTTTCCTTACATTGTAAAATTCACACATCTAATAATATTATAGCTTATAGCAACTATTGACTCAATTTCCATTCCTTTTTTGTTGCACAAGCTTGAAAATTTAGGTATAACTCTTTAGTAGCTTTTTAGAAGAACGTTCCCAATGCGTGAAAATAGGCAATGTTATTAGCGTTGATGAAAAAAATACCTCTTTTGGACTCCACAAGGAAGTATTTTAGGTCCTACGCTATTTTTGGTATACATAAATGACCTTTGCGACCAAAAACTAGACCATGGTTTAATTATTTCATACGCCGACGACACTGCCCTCCTTTTTTCTGCTGATTCAGAAAAAGAAGTCTACAGACATGCGCAACACGGCTTAAATATTGTCATTAAATAGCTTCAGCAAAATTTACTAACATTAAATGCAGAAAAGACTAATTATATTAAGTTTGCAATGCGAAAACTAACATCATCTGAAATTAACCCAAAATTGTATGCTCATTACTGTACGGAACCCAAGGACAACCAATGTATGTGTCGTGATATTAAAATTACAACTAATATAAAATACCTGGGTGTCATAATAGATGAAACTCTTTCATTCAAACAACATATTGGAGCTTTATGTAGTAAAGTTCGGAAGTTGATATTTGCCTTTAAAAAGTTACGATACATTGCTGACCCAAACATAATTAGGCAAGTTTACTTTGCGCTCTGTCAATCAATACTAACTTATTGCATTACATCATGGGGTGGAGCGAATAAAACTTTATTACTTACTGTTGAAAGAGCACAAAGAGCTATTCTCAAGGTGTCGACTTTTCGTCCTTTCCTTTTTCCCACTAACCTCCTGTATAAATCCTGCAGAGTACTAACTGTCCGTCAGCTATTCATAATGAGCATAGTACTAAAACAGCACACATCACTTTCATTCAGCACTGAGTTTACTAATAAAAGACGGAAAGATATAGTTTGCCCTCAACCTATAGGAACTAAACACGCTTTCACATCCAAATTGTATGTGTTTCTAGGACCGCTTCTTTACAATCGCCTTAATTCTATAAAGCATATTTATGCCCTTAATTATAGCAATTGTAAAAAGAACCTGCAGGAAGCCCTCTTAAGCATGTCCTACGAAGATACAGAGAAATTGTTAACTGTGTTAAAGTAGTCTCTTATTGTCGTCATAATTTTATTTTTATTTAGATTTAATTTTTTGTTTAGTATTATATTTATACTTAATTTGTCATACAAACATAAGATCGTGTGATTATTTTAGTCCTTAATAATTGTTTATATTTTTCGCCTGAAACACAGGATTACCTAGTTCAGGCACATAATTTAATGTAAATAAGATACCTAAGTAAGACTATGTAACTAATATTTTGTCATATAGTATTTGAATAAATGATTTGATTTGATTTGATTTGATTTGATTGCTTGGAAGAAACCGTGATTCTCCGAGTTTGTTTCGGTGTTCCTTCTCAGAGACCGTCAAATAGGAAAAGGCGACGCCGGATAGCTTAAAACATCTATCGTAGGAGATTTAGGCGTAAGTTGTAATTTTTCGCCGGATTTACACGAAAATCTTCGACAATAAAAATTTAATTTCACGCGCAAGGGCGCTTTAGCCGTAAAGGTATACAACAATGAATATCATATATAATTTTATCATTATCATAAACCCATATATGGTCCCACTGCTGGGCACAGGTCTCCTCTCAGAATGAGAGGGATTAGGCTATAGTTCACCACGCTAGCCTACTGCGGGTTCTATACTATTTTAAAATTGTATAAAAATCTGATTCTTTACATTGAAGATTATTAAAAAACAAACAAGTGGTTTACATTATCACATTCTCAGTAGCAGCTCGGAGTTTTGTGTGTGCCGGGTTAATGGCAATAGGCTCGCCCCCTATTACATGGGACCTAAACATACCGGCGAAGTGTGGAGGTAGATTGGTACACCTCAGCTTACCCCTTCGGGAAAAACAAGCGTGATGGATGGGTTAGAGGATTATAAATGTACTTGAACTTAAAAAAAGTGTTTTTTTTATGCTTGTTTGTTAGGGGTTGTTTGGTGCAAAAAAATAGTGAATAGATTTTAATTTTGTTTTCACTATTAGAAAGCATTTACTCCAACTTACATCACTGTTGGTTAAATACTTTCTGCTCTTCCTTAGGAGCAGAGCCGTAGGCAATAAGTAGTAATAATAAAAAAGATATTTAAAGATTTCTTTACATAGTATAAAATGAAGTCGCTTCCGCTGTCTGTTCGCTTAAATCTTTTTAAGCTACTCAACGGATTTTAATGCAGATTTCAGCAATAGTTAGAGTGATTCAAGAGGAAGGTTTATATGTATATTACACACCGAGAAACCACGCGGCTAAAGTCGTGGGTGGAAAACACGGAGGAGAGGAAAAGCTTTTCTCCATGGTGGAAAACTAGTAACTTATAAACGGGTACAATAAAATAAATAAGTGCAGTGATAGTTTAGTGGCATTTGTCGGACCAAAACCGAGCATCGAACCCAGGACCTCTAACGCAGCACTCTATCCGCCTACGACGACTAGAAAATCGGGCCAACCAACCAAGTTTCGAAATAAATTCCTGTTTAAATTTTTACAAAAACTACTATTTATATTAAATTAACCACGAAACGATTTGAACAAGATTTGATTATTATCAACGTAACATACACACAAAAAAAAACGAACGCATCACAAAGATTCAGTTTTTGAGATACGAGCTCACAAAACGACGAACATTGATAATACATAACTTTGTTTTTTTTTTTGTTCGCGTCGGTTAAGATATTCCGTGTATGCTGCCCTAGACTCATCAATAATATAAACTATTTGGCCTTTATATGGTGCGGGACGGGCACGACACGATGTGGTAACGATATTTTTTTGTTGGTCATTTTATATTAGCGGTCGCTAAGCATTATGCTCTGGATTTAATTGCAGATAGAGCAAAGTGCTATTGGGTTTTTCTTAATAATACTTTACTCGACCTAGTAATCGAACACAGGATCTCTAGCGCAGCAGTCGCGCTTAGGACCACGAGACTAATGAGTCTAATGACGCAGTATTCTGAAATATCCCTTATATATTTATTGTTATTTCTTGTTACCTTGTTAAATCAAATTTTTCGGCTTGAAGAGATTGACTTGGTCTCTTAAGAAAAATAAAGTCCGCTTACGATGACGTTAACATAATATGATCAACATGCAGCTGAAATTACATTTGATTCCGTGAGTCGAGCGAGAAAAAATGGTTTAGTCCATGTTCAACCCCCACAATTTCTACCCCTTCACCATATTGAATCCTAACTTATGTCCATGTTCAACCCTGTTATGTAGCTATACTTAGGTTGGTTTTTAAAAGAAATGCTTTATTTAAATAGTCAATATTTGAAAATGATTTTTTTAATTATTGAGGGCCGCTCCTTCGAGTAAGATGTTTTTCTTTCCAAAGTTAAGTTTCTATGGTAGATATAATATTTGAGTTTTGATAGATTATATCAAAAAATCTAATTAAATTTAAATATTTGCGTCAAATGTGGTACACACGGCTACAGGTCAACCTATACAAATCCAGCTTAAGCTGATCTCGCAATATATAGGTTTCCCATACAATAAGAGGCCAGGGTAAACTGGTTTTGTATAGCTTGATATGTAGCCGTGCGTTCAGAGGATGTTAAATTATAAAATTTATATAGCGCAAAGACACATTGATTTTGGCATGCAAGTATTAAGAACGTATTAAATTACTTATGTTATAAAAAAAATTCAGCTTTATAATATTAGTATAGATTTTTATAAACTACTTACATACTGAAATGCATTCCTGAAATGGTAGGACTATTAGCATTATAATTATCGTATGTTTTGGAAGTCGTCGACCTGTCGTTACGTCGCTTCTAAACGTCCCAACAAGCTCAACATATCACAAATAACATAAAGGTTTAAAGCGGCACTTTTTATCACCGAGACAGCTAACAAACAGAGGTAGACAGATGTGTCCTTTTTATGTGTAAGTCATTTTTTAAATTATTGTAACTTACTATAAATATATTATCTGGCTTGCATCATCTTCTATCCATTTGCGTCCCACTGCTGGGCACAGGTCTCCTTTTAGAGTAAGAGGAGTTAAGCTATAGTCCACCAAGCTAGCCTTAGCGCGCCATTAATGGTTTTAACAACCTATTTTAGGTAGGTACCTTCGATAACTTCGCTGATCAACTGATCTGCTAGGTTAAGCTGTGCTTACCGCGGTCTATCTATAGATGGATGACCATTCAACCTCACAACTAGGTTGTTTTTTATGGGATAACTCGTATAACGAGCAGGCGAGCTACCTGATGGTAATTATGTCGTCGTCGTCGGCATGTTCATCTGCAATACCCAATAAATACCCAAGATGCTTTGCCGAACCTATTAAGGAAAAGGGAAGGAAAGGAGAAGGAAGGAGATTGAGGGAGGAATTGGGCTCCCAGCGCTCCACACTCACCGTACGCAACAGTATGATACTGCTACTTGACGTCGATATTCTGTGGGAGGGTAGTACTTCCCCGGTCGTCCTGACCCATTTATGCTGGCATGTAGACATGCCACGAGACACTACTACTCGAAACACCATTGCATTATTATGAATTCCAATCAAGTCCGACAAATCGTGTTTGTATTAAAAAGAATTGCACGCGACGCGGCGGGGCGCTACACTGTCATTTGTAACTTAATTTATACCTCAATGTGGGCTTACAAAATATTGTACGCGATTTTTTTTTAATCCTGTATTGTTTTTTAAATTGTTATTAATTTATTTGCGGCATATTAAAAACTTTGCCTTAGTGAAAAAGGCATACATACATATTTTAATTATAAAATGATGACGCGACCGCTATGCTAGAGGATTCGATTCGAGCAGTGTTATTGAGTTTTTCGATCTACGAAATTTTCAGTAGCAGCTAGTTTGGATTTATGCCTGATAAATTACTAAAGTTCCGCCCCCTATTACATGGGACCTAAACATACCGGCGAACTGTGGGTGTTCATTAGAACACCTCTGCCCTTCGGAGAATACAGTACATACGAGATGTCGGAGAATACAGTACACACGGATTTTCTTTTTTAGTCAATTTTTATTCAATTGACTGCCTCGTTGGTCTAGTGGTTCCAATCGCGACTGCTACGCTAGAGGTCTTGGGTTCGATCCCCAGGTCGAGCAAAGTGTTATTGAGTTTTTCTATGAAATTCTCAGTAGCAGCTCGGAGTCTGGATTTGTGCCCGGTTAATGGCAATAGGCTCGCCCCCTATTACATGGGACCCAAACATACCGGCGAACTGTGGGTGTACATTAAGTACACCTCTGCCTAACCCTTCGGGGAATACAGGCGTGATGGTATGTTGTTGTATGTGTTGTTTTATTCAATTCTTTAGTCGAGTTTCGGTCGTTGTTATTTAGTCATTGTTTTTGGCATGTTGTCATATTTATGCAAATTGGTTTCGCGGCAAAAGGTGACGTTAATCTCTAAGGAATGTTATTTAAAAAAAGGCATTTGCAACAATATCGTTTTTCTTACTTAATAAATGAGAAGTAGTTTATTTTCTTTATTTATGAAGTATATAATATTTTCTTTATTTGAAATCGCAGTGTGAGACGACCTCCAACGAAATGGACAGACGACCTGGTAAAGGTCGCTGGGAGTCGTTGGATGCAGGCGGCATATAACCGATCGTTGTGGAAGTCTATAGGGGAGGCCTTCGTTCAGCAGTGGACCCCTTTATATGATGATGATGAATTAAATATGAATAGGTGCAGTGATAGCCTTGTGATATGACCATAGGACTGCAATGTTAAAGGTCTCGAGTCCGAATCCAAGGCACCTCTGACTTTTCGAAGTCATGTGCGTAATAATACTAACTTAACACGCAGTGAAAGAAAACATCGTGAGGAAACCTACATGCCTGAGAGATTTTCTCGACGGCTTGTGAAGTCGGCCAACCCGCAGTAGGCTAGCGTGGTGGACTATAGCCTAATCCCTATCACTCTGGGAGGAGACCCGTGCGCAGACAGTATACGGATTGATGATGATTATGGAAAGCAACAAAGTATTGAGTACTGGATATGAAAGTATAACAAAAACTCAATTTTTTAAATTTGCTTCTATCTGTTGGTTTATTCTGGATAATCTCCGAAACGGCTTCACCGATTTTGACTGGACTTTCACTGGAAGATAGCTGATGGTACAAGGAGTATTCAAAACCGAAAGCTTTGGCTGTTTAACATCACGTGAATGGCAATAGACTCGCCAATATTGCCAATAATGCCAATATCGCCAATATTATGATGTCTGAGATTTCTAATATAGTGCTATTTGCTGACGATACTTCACTTATATTTAAGATTGAACGGAATGATAGCAATCTTTTTAGTGTAAATGAGAGCCTAAAATCACTATCTAACTGGTTTGCTGCTAATAATTTACTACTTAATGCTAGCAAAACAAAATGTTTAAAATTCTCATTACCAAATGTACCACAGGTTGAAACTAATTTAATTCTTGAAGGCAGCAAACTCAATCTAATCAACGAAACTGTTTTTTTAGGTATAACGGTTGATAGTAAGTTGCAATGGGGTGCTCACATCTCAGCCCTGTCTCGCAGATTAAGTTCCGCAGCATATGCAGTTAGGAAAATTAGGCAGATCACTGACGTAGCTACTGCTAGACTTGTATACTTCGCTTACTTTCACAGCATTATGTCATACGGTATTCTGCTGTGGGGATCAGCTGCTGACGTAGATTCTATTTTCATCTTGCAGAAAAGGGCCATCCGCGCAATCTACAATATGGGCCCTCGCGATTCCCTTAGAGAAGTCTTCAAGAACGTCAGTATACTAACGCTGCCGTCACTTTATATTTTAGAAAACATCATGTATATCCGCAAAAACCTGCATACGTTCAGCATAAATAGCGACTTTCACAACCATAATACAAGAAATAAACATAAAATAGTGGTACCTAAGTTTAGATTAACTAAAACCAATAAATCATTTCTAGGAAATTGTGTGCGTTTTTACAATAAACTTCCAAAATCTGTCACCGATCTCACCGGTAAAAAATTTAAAAATTATGTTAAATCGGTCCTTGTTAAGAAAGCATATTACAAAATCAAGGACTACGTTGATGATAAAAATGTGTGGTGTTAAAATACGGGTGCACTTGTGGTCTCCCTGGCAACCTGAGGTTACTTTATTCACTCTCATATCTTGTATATTGTTTACCACTTTATATAAACAGGAACTGTAAATGTGAGTGCATCGTAGCCATTTATGTCTAAGTAGTTTATAGTTATCCTAGTTCATATTTTTGATGATGTGTATTCTTACACATAGTGTATCTGTTTTAGTTTGACATTGCGTTCTCATTTGCTGAGAACCTTCTTGTAATTTTAGTCCCGACTTCAGGCTAATTATGACATAAACCTCCAATGCACTCACATCCTGTTATCGGCATAATGTACCAGCAAATTATGTTAAAACAATATATTTTAAAAGAGTGTCTATGGAGTTTCTTGCCGGATTCTTCTCCATGAGATCAACTTTTTGGAACCGTGCAACTAGAGTCAATAACGTTTCATAAACGCTTGTGAAAGCTTATTTGAAATAAAAACATTTGATTTGATTTGATTGATGGCACTTAAACATTAAACATACCGGCTAAATGTATATTCAGTACACCTCTGCCTAATTCTTCGGACAAGAAAGGCGTGATGGTATGTATAGGGAAGTCCGCAATCTAAGGCGAGTGATATACTTAGCCACTTACTCACCCAGTGGAGTCCAACTTTATTTATAAACAAATGACAAAAAAAAACGTAAATTTATGTTACATTTTTGTCACGAACCAATGGTTCTGTATCTTTTAAAATTAATGACCTATTTTATTTATTTTAACATAACAGAGGTGTTATCACGTCCGTTTTCCTTTAAGTATAGGAAGAAGTGTACACACGACTACACACCAAGCTATAGAAAACCAGTTTAGACTGACCTCCCATTGGAAAGGTTTTCCGCACAATTCAAGCCCAGCCTGCATCTACAGAAAAAACAAAATCTCTACGAAAAAAACGAAATCGATTATCTGCATAAACGAAAGATTCACTCAAATTAAAGCCACCGGGCATAAAGTTGGAGTGAGATTGAGTGAGTCGATCTTTTGTTTTGGCCACCGACTTCCGAAACTGTTTCAGACAACATTATTTTAATTATTTTTTGTAAGGCGGTTTTATTTGTCTTTTGTTAAAAGTTATCTTATCTCGTCATCAAACGTTAAAGGTTTCAGTTGGCAAGTTCAGAAATAAATACTGCTCGACCTGGGGCTCGAGCAAAGTATGTAATACCTTTGTTTTATAATTATTTAATTAAATAAATAAAAAATAACAGTATACAAATTGTAATTTTATTTTTTTATAAAGCCTATTACTCAGAATTTTTTTAAAAAGCACAATATGGAAAAAAGAATAAATTCTTAAAAATATAAATTTCATCCATCAGACGACTAAATAGCTCCAACATACTCCCACGGTACCCTAAAAAACAACGACCGCGCACCGTTTTGTTTCTGTCCCGTGCGCCTGCGCCGATTCTCCATCCTTTTTCATCTTTAATCAAAAAAGCGAGACAGCGATATCTCTTTTTGAAACATGTACGGCCGTTTTAAAAATATAAAAATGAATTTTACTTGAATATTTTGAATGTTTACTTTGATATCTTTCGATATTAAAATTTGGGGTTCGTTTAGATCGATAAGGAATTTTAATGGTCTTTTTGTTATAGCATAGAATAATTTTAGTTCAGTACACGTTTGGCGTAGCAGGTAAGGTTGCCATCTCGCCACTGCTGTTATGCTGCATGTCGTGGGTTCGATTTTCATCAAATATTCGTTTTGAGTTTGGGTATACTTTGTCGCCGATCAAAACAACAAATGACGTTATAATTTCTTCGTGTACTGGATAAATGGAGTTAATGTAGACTCAATCAAATTAAAGTCAGTTTTCCTTTATTTTTATAAAAAAAACCTTTGTCAAACAATTGTGAACAGTAGTAGGGTCGCAATGGGATGTCTATGTGCCAGCATGAATGGGTCGGCTCGACCGGGGAAGTACTACCCTCCCACAGAATGTCAACGTCAAGTAGCAATATGCATACTGTTGCGTTTCGTACGGTGAGTTTGGAGCGCCGCCGCGCCGGAGGCCAAATTCCTCTCTCACTCCCGTTCCATCTCCTTTTCTCCTTCCCCTTCCTTTTCCTTAAATGGCATAATTGCAACTCCTTTGGTTTTGCAGATGTCCAAGGGCGGCGATGACTACTTACCATCAGGTAACTCGCCTGCTCGTTTGCCGAGTTATTCCATAAAAAATATCAGAATACTTACTAAATCACAAACTTTATCAAAAATATATAAATACGGAACCCAAATCGATTAACAACTATAATCTCCAATAAAAACTCATTCATAGACACAGTTTAAAAAAAAAGAGAATCCTTTTTGACATCTGTGTCCCTTTGACACAATAAAAAAAGTTACGATACTATCTCTGTGGTTCTTAAATAAATATGGCGGCCGAAATAGTTTTTAATATTATTTATTGATTGAAGTCGACCCCCGGGTAGCAGGGGCTTGTCAAAATTAATATTATCCTGGGAATTTTGTTGTTTTGAAATTTTGTTACCCAAACTATTTAACCAAACTATTTTGTCTAGCGTTTCGTACTCTGGCGTTAAGCAATTATGTGATCAAGTTATAACATAACATACCATCACGCCTGTATTCCCCGAAGGGTTAGGCACAGGTGTACTTAATGTACACTCACAGTTAGCCGGTATGTTTAGGTCCCATATATAAGGGGGCGAGCCTATTGCCATTCACCGCGAACATATACAAAGTCCGAGCTGCTACTGAGTTTCATGGTAGCGAAATTTAATTAAATAATGTCGTCTTTTGGACACAATACACGACATGCAAAAATGATCTATCGCGACTTTTAGTAGATACTTATTCTATGGACATTCCATCGCGCCTGTATTCCCCGAAGGGTTAGGCAGAGGTGTACTAATGTACGCCCACGCTTCGCCGGTATGTTTAGGTCCCATGTAATAGGGACTTCAATTTAAATATTTCATTTCCCTCAGTGTGACGGCCCATCCCAAAATAACCGAGGAATAAAACCTTTATATATTGACAAAACATTTTGACCCGTCAATGCATACATTGTGTCTACAATATGGCGCTTGACGGGTTAAACTGGATATTTTGTTTTACTTTAATAATCCCTGCTGATTTGGTGCGAACCTTTATATTGTAAAATGACATTTTGTTTCCGAGCTATAGGTACAAATCGAGTTTACGCTGACCTCTTATTGAAAGGAATGCCTATACAATGCGAGATCAGCTTAAACTGGAATTGTATAGGTTGATCTGTAGCCGTTTGTAAATCAGTGGGTGAAAATATGACTGCTATTTGAGGTGTTATGATCATTATCAATTATTTAGCTCTCTACGATACACAATTGAAACAATTTTGAAAGTTTTATATTTGGATCTTAACTCTTCGTCCCATGGCCATATTGCATGGTTTTGGGCTGGGTAAAGTGTAGCATCTCCTCCACCTGTGCCCAGCAGTGGGACAATGTACTGGGTTTATGATGATGAAAGTGTAGCAGCCCCCAGTTTAGATTGGCGCCTAACAAACATGGCTAGCAAGGGCGTCTCTGCCTAACCTTTCGGAGAATACAGGCGTGAAGTATGTTTATATTTGCCAGGCTTCCACCCACTCAAATCAAAACAAAATACAACATAAAATTAAATACGCAAAATTTCTGTAAAATTCCAAGAAAAAGTCATAATTTGAACGGAAACATTCAAATTTTAATTTATTAAACTTTATTCAAGAAAACATATTCAATTATATCATTTTGACCCATTATTTTAGTGTATTGAGGATGACGTTAGCTTAGTATGGATCATGTTTTCTTTTTGAACCAATTGTAATTAGTTACAAAGTTCGACTGCCTCGTTAGTCTAGTGGTCCCAATCGCGACTGCTACGCTAGAGGTCTTGGGTTCGATCCCCAGGTCGAGCAAAGTGTTATTGGGTTTTTCTATGAAATTCTTAGTAGCAGCTCGGAGTCTGGATTTGTGCCCGGTTAATGGCAATAGGCTCGCCCCCTATTACATGGGACCTAAACATACCGGCGAAATGTGGGTGTACATTAGTACACCTCTGCCTAACCCTTCGGGGAATGCAGGCGTGATGGTATGTTATGTATGTAATTAGTTACTATATAAAAAAGTGTTGTGATAGCCTAGTGACCATTGGACTGCCAAGTCAAATGTCTCGAGTTAGAATCACAGACGCGCACCTCTGACTTTTCGAAGTCATGAGCTTATTATTTCTTATCACACGCTAAAACGATGAAGGAAAACATCGCGAGGAAACCTGCGCGCCTGAGAGATTTTCTTGACGGCGTGTGAAGTCTGCCTACCCGCAGTAGGCTAGCGTGGTGGACAATAGCCTATAGCAGTCGGACAATGTAATGGGTTGTTGATGAAAACCTGTGTGGGCTTGAAGCAGGTCGAGCATTACTAGTATTCTTGTTAACCCCTCGTGCTAAGCTTAATGCTTGTGTTACGAGTGGTTTCACGTCGGTAGTGCAATGGGTGGGTTTTGAATCGGCACCCACATTCCCACATGATCGTAAGTCCGCCGCCCTAGTCATTAGGGTATCGCCGCTTCAACTTCCTTTACCCTTTTTAAGTAGGTTACTAATACACACATGGTTAAGAAAATTCGGATTGATTTGGATTCCAATTAGAGACCTACAAATTGGTAGTTCAATGGTCATATTGCTAGATTATCAACATAATCCTAGCGTATCATATTGCGAGTTTCCTACGCAACATTTAAAACAGCAATGTCCCGCGGCGATTTGCTTTCCTACCAGAATTAAAAAAAAACCCATTCCTCTAATTATAGAGGAATGGGTTTTTTTTTAGTGTCGTTTTAATTTGCAAAGGAAGTGAACGGTATTAACGTACTTTGATAGGAAAAATGCGGATACAGTCCCACGACTAATATAGTATTATGTATGTTCTTAGAGACTCATACAGGGATGGAATTAGAAAACGTACTTATATAATACTGACTGACAAGTAACGTACAGATGAACCAGTGTTTAGAATAGAGATGGGTTTAATGCCGATGTGATTTGGGCAAAAAAAAATAAGTGCTTCGGCACAAATCCGTACGGCATTTTGTCTCATCTTTAGTCTAGAAACATGACATTTTGTACTGGAGTTCCTTATTTTTTTTATTGTTATAAAATGGCTAACAAGCATTAGGGCCGGATAAACTGGCAACACCAGTGAGAGCCACCTGGAGACGTCAGTTGTTTCATTTAACGAGTAATTTCATTGGCAGTATTGCCTTTCAAACTGGAATACAACAATATTATTACGTAAAATTATTGATTGGCGGCAGAATATTTGGTAATGCGAGGCTCTATAGAATAGTTAAGCAACATGATAACATTTTTGGATGGTTTCGTACTTTTTGGTGCATAAGCCATGCAAAATAGTATAGAAAACACAAGTGCATTGACATATTTCGAAATATTCAAAAATAAATTCAAAACAATTCATCATTTTTTCATTTTATGAAATAAATCATTCATTCATTCATTCATTCATTTGAATGAATCAATGATGATTAGACAATATTAAACATTCTTGGGATTCTATTCGATACATTAAATAAAATGCAATTTCTAAATCCATCCCTGTACATACTACGGAAAAACAAAACCGTACACTACCGTACTTGGCAACACTAGTATCCACCGACTGTTAACTAGGTTCAACGATATTGTTTCTTTGGAAAAATGTTGCCAACGCAAAGAAATGTGAAGTAACGTATGCTAAGGAGATGGGGAAATTGATTTCCAGGTATTTCTGTAGTGAATTGGTATGGGAGTGAGACTATCTTAAGTAGTTAGTTAAGTTTGTGCGCAGATGAAGCTGTGTTAGCTTAGTGATATGACCATTGGACTGCCGAGGCAAAGGTCTCGAGTTAGTATCCAAGGCACATTAGGCGCGCACCTCTGACTTTTTAAAATTTTGAGCATATTACTTAATAATTAATTTATTATTACCTTAAATGGTGAAGGAGATATCGTGCGGAAACCTGTATGCTTGAAAGATTTACACGACAGCATGTGAAGTCTGACAACGGGTAGACTATAGCCGAATTCCTCTAGGAGGATTCCCGTACCCAGCAGTGGGGCAATATATATATGAGTTAATATTGATGATGTCGGGCAAAAACCAGCTAGTGAAGTGGCAAAGGAATTATTTTGTCTCTTACGAAATCTTGATCTGAATGGCAGGGAGGGATTGTATTATTTTATTGAATGACTAGCTTTCCGCCCGCAGCTTCGCTCGCGTGGGCAACACGATTTTGACTATTTTTTTTCTAATTCTGGCGGGATATTACAAATTATCTAAAATTGAGGCCAAATAATTTGTTCCACTATATTATTTTATTGAAATTTAAAAATAACATGTAAATTTCTTATTAATTCATTCATGTCCTTTTAGCTATTGCGATGGTCTATCATTCTGGAGGCCTCGTAGGGTCGATTTTTATGAAGGTATAAATAGTGGAAGACCACTTTGCTCTCAAGACTTAAAATTGCACCTCTTTCTATACCACATTTATGGCTTTTCTGTCTGGTATCAAAATGACCAGACTGCTATAAATACTGATTCAGTAACAGGCAAGGTAGAATTTCTTCTCTTTCTTTCTTCTTAAATCTATGCCTGCCACCCTTAATGACTCACTTTGAAATTTATTTATAGTAATTGCAAAGCTAAGATCTTAAGGGGGAAACGTAATTGTTCTTAAAAACATAGTTGGAGGGTAGAAAAGGTATTCGAGGTATGAAAACTTAATCCCCTCAAGTACCCCTCAAGTATCCCCTCACACCCAGTAATCACAGTGACCTTTTTAATATTTTTGTGCACTGCTGATTAATACTCACAGTCTAGTT
The DNA here is from genome assembly GCA_958496365.1 of Subacronicta megacephala. Taxonomy (NCBI): domain Eukaryota; kingdom Metazoa; phylum Arthropoda; class Insecta; order Lepidoptera; family Noctuidae; genus Subacronicta; species Subacronicta megacephala. The sequence goes on along the minus strand of OY292541.1, from coordinate 6,669,470 downwards.
CCGTTACATAGCTTAAATGTCATAAGGAGACGCAGCAGAATTACAGGTGTCCCAAGGAGGTTTAACACTGTTAAGGAACTCTACAGGATAGTAAACTGTTTCGACCGCTTGTAGCACTGAATCCAATTTCTGAGCCCTCCGACGGTTTAAGAAGTATGTAATTAATAGCAGCTGAACTGTCGTTTTTCGGAGTCAGTATTGCACGTTTGCACATCCAATCTATAGACTTCGTATTTATATTAGAAAAATCAGGATACACTCTAAGATCTATTTATCTATCATAGTCACCTGTCACTACTGTATTCAGGAGAGATGGTATACATATTCAAATTGTATAATCTCCATTTTCTATTTTAAGTAATAGTTTAGAAAACTCTCCAACAGACGCATCTCTCTCGTATTTCTTTTTAAATATAATCATTACGATGACGATGGATGATGACTTCGTCTGCTCGGGTTCCTCTAGGTACAACAGAATCTGACGGAATACCCCTGCCAGCAACACAGTAACTCCACCCATCACTCAATTGCTGCCTCTAAGAAGGGTTCTATGGTGTGCCTCTCAATTCCACTTTTGTGTGCCATAGAAAGCATTTTATATATTTATCAACCAAAGACATTTAATACACTACTACTATTATATCTCTTTGTTATCAACCAACATTTCTTGAGTAAAATCAGATTGAGTTTTCAAACATGACATGTGTCAAAATAAAAAGTAATTTCAATCAAAAACACTAAGAAGTATTGATATCAAATTCGAAGCAAACCACGCCCAAAATAACTTTCCCCCCTTTTTTAAGTCCGTTAGGGGATGAATTTCAATAAAATATGAAATACGTCTTCCATTAATTCTGTTAAAGAACGTTTATGAAAAATTTGAAGCAGATTGGACCAAGGAATCACGTTGTCCCATACAAACTTTGCCACCCTTTTTCACCCCCTTAGGGGTAGAATTTCGGAAAATCCTTTCTTATCGGATGCCTACGTCATACAAAGAACACACCCTCCAAGTTTCAGGACTATACGATAAGCGGTTTGGGCTGTGCGTTGTTCCGTCAGTCAGTCAGTCAGTCAGTCAGTCAGTCAGTCATTCAGGACAAAGGATTTTATATGTATAGATAGATTAACATACGCATAATAATCTATGAAGTGACCTCAGATGGCAGCTTAACCTTTCAAATCGGTCGATTCGCATGATTGTTGATGTATTCATAAGGCTTTCTATCCAAATCTTGCTAAGAATTTTATTAAAAATATCCGCTATCACTGCTTGAGCTGGGAATTAAACCCGTGACCTCACTTTTAGCAGTCGCGCTTGAGATCACTAGATCAATGTTAAAACATGACACGTTTACTTTAATTACATTTTTTTATTTCATCTTATCCATACAAATCCAACGTCAAACCAAACGATAATATTTATGACAAAAATTATCACCAAAACTACAGCCAAATATGGCCCTTAACATTCACACCTAAAGAACAATATCCCATACAAGTGTGGTGGAGAGAAAAATTATAATAAAATTTGTGTTTTTTTTTCGGAATCGTAAAGAAATATTATTGAATGCGGGACCCATACGTTCGAGGTGAAATACTGTCAATGTAATGTGGTCACAACTTGCGGTTATTGGCCTTATCGTAAAATTGTGGAAAACAAAATGTTCGTCCATTTGAAAATAAGGTATTTATACAATCAGTTAGGACAGGTCAACTCAAAGCTGCTATGGCTCTTTCTTCAAAAGGCCTGTTCAGATTTTGCCCTACATTGTTAATCGCAAATATAATAATATAACTATTGTCTGGAATTTAAAAGAGACCATGATTCTCTGAGTTTGTTTCGACGTTTCTTCTCAGATGTCGTCAGATAGGAAACGTCAGCGCCATCTAGTTAAAAAATATATTAAAAATCGACTTGTAAAAGTGTCTTTATAAGATCTATTTACAAAAATAAATATTATTTCATTTCATTACACCTGTATTTCCACGAGGGTTAGGCAGAGGTGTACTACACCTACACTTCGTCGTCTTATGTAATAGGGGGCAAGTCAATTGCCATTAACTGGGGAAAAATTCCAACTCCGAGCTGCTACTAAGAATTTTACAGAAGAACCTAATAACACTTTACTGCATCTGGGAATCGAACCCAGGATCTCTAGCGTAGGAATCATGCGGCAGTCACTATTTAACATAGTTTTTTTACGATTTCTTTAACTAACCAGCTTGACCTCTCTACTGCATACAGGCCTATATAATTCAGAGCTCAATTTACGTTGATCTATCAATAAAAAGCAATTTATTCTTTAATATCTGCAAGCAAACCCACAGGAATCGGCTAGTTTCAGAATATGAATTCAGTTCTTGGGAGGTGGCTATGCGGAATGCTTATAACTTGTAGCGGCGGTAGCCTAATGGCTAGGGCGTCGGACTTGCGATCATGCGGTTGCCGGTTCGAACCCCACCCATCGCACTACCGACGCGAACCCACTCGTAACACAAGCATTTAGCTTAGCACGAGGGGTTAACAAGATTACTAGTAATGTGTGACCCACATTGCTAGTAAGCTTTTTTTTAAAAAGAAAACTGTTCTAATAATAAGACGGTAGTGGTTGCCGGCTGCGAAGTGTGAGGTATTAAGTTCGGTTGCTAGGTCGAGTTTCAAGTCAAAATCAAATGTTTTTATTTCAAATAAGCTTTTACAAGCGTTTATGAAACGTTATTGACTCTAGTTGCCCGGTTCCAAAAGGTTGATCCTATGGAGAAGAATCCGGCAAGAAACTCCATGGACACTCTTTTAAAATAAAAGATTTTACATTATTCACTTTACACTATGGCGATAACAGGATGTGAGTACATCGGAGGTTTATGTCATAATTAGCCTGAAGTCAGGATTAAAATTAGAAAAAGGTTCTCAGCATCTGAGAACTCAACTCTGAGAAATCTTCGATTTTACTTACATATTGAGAAGTATGTGTGGTGTTACGCTAAAAGATAGAGTGAGAAACAGTGTGACAAGGGAGTGTTGTGGAGTGAAAGAAGATGTAGTAACAAGGATTGAGAAAGGTATGTTAAGATGGTTTGGTCATGTAGAGAGAATGGATGAACGGAGATTGACGAAACAAGTATATATGGTGAGTATGGATGGACGAGATGGAAGGGGAAGACCTCGGCGAACGTACCGCAACCAAATTGCGGATGTTCTTAAAAAAGGCCAGGTTCCGAGCACCCTAAACCGACGGTCATGCATGAAGAGATCAATGAATGTAGATGAAGCGAAAGTAGTGTGCCAGGATCGTAGCAAGTGGAAATCTATAGTCTCTGCCTACCCCCATGGGAGACAGGCGTGACAATATGTATGTATGTACTTACATATTTTAAATTCTCGCGCCGTTATGGTTTTTTTTCTTTCTGTCCGGCTAAAGGCCTTAGTGTAATATTAAATAGTTCAACTTACCTTAACTTACTGAATATCAACGTAAAGTAGCAGTATGCATACTGTTGCGTTTCGTACGGTGAGTGTGGAGCACCGGAGGCCCAATTCCTCGCTCAGCCCCTTTCCCTCTCTTTTCCTTAGCTCGGCCACACATCTGCAACTCCTTTGCTATTTAATTGCAGATGACCTTGGGCGGTGATGATTGTTCCCTCTGCTGGAACACAGGCCTCCTCTCGGTGAGAGGGAGTGGGCCGTGATCCACCACGCGAGCCCAGTGCGGGTTGGTAGATGTCACATGTCTTCGAATTTTTGGTTCTATGTCATGCCGGTTTCCTCACAATGTTTTCCTTCACCATTTGAGAGCAGTGGTGATGAAATAATTTACTTAAAGTAAAGCGCCTGTCTGGTTTCAAACTTATGACCTACATCTCGTAAGTCGCAGCCGTTACCACTGGGCCACCACTGCTCCGCCAGTAAAATTCCTGTGAGAATGGTTATTGCCGTTTTTGAGATTAGCCGGAATAAACAAACAGACAGACTGACAGACAAAAAATAAATACTTTCTTGACTAACTCATTAGTTTAGTGGCCCCAAGCGCAACTAAGTAGTACGTGGTCCTTGGTTCGATTCCCAGGTCGAGCAAAGTGTAATTGGGTTTTCTATGAAATTCTCAGTAGCAGCTCGAAGTCTGGAGTTGTGTCCGGTTAATGGCAATAGGCTCGCCCCGCAAAAAAAGTTTAGTGTAGGTATTACATAAATAATGTTTTTCTTCTATCTGTCTCTGCTTAAGGGTCTATAACATAATAACTGTGCCTACCCTACAATAAAAACAGGTCATATAATCCCCGTTATGGCTTTACGGTCGTAACGGTGCAGATTCAATTCCCGGCTCGTAGAAAATAGTTTTACTTTCATTGTTTTTCATTATAGTTTCGTCCTTGTGTACAGATCCACATAAAAATGCTTTTGTAACATTTATTAGGATAAACGAGTACAGTCGTATAAAATGGTGTTATTGTGCGTACATAAAACCATTAAAGTTCCAGTTTAAATGTTTTTATTTCAAACTAGCTTTCCGCTCGCGGCTTCGCCCGCGTTTCTTGTCATTTTACAGGATTATATACCCTATGTCACTCAGGAATAATGTAGCTTACTATTGGTGAAAGAATTTTTCAAATCGGTCCAGTACTTTTAGAGCCTATTCAATGCAAACAATCAAATATTTCCTCTTTATAATAAAAAAAATATTAATTTAGATAGGCATTTAAAAAACGTTTATGAAACGTTATTGACTCTAGTTGCACGGTTCTAGAAGTTGATCCCATGGAGAAGAATCCGGCAAGAAACTCCATGGACACTCTTTTTAAATACATATTGATAGATTATGTCGATAACAGGATGTGAGGACATTGGAGGTTCATGTCATAATTAGCATGAAGTCGGGATTAAAATTTAGAGAAGGATCCCAGCATGCGAGAACTCAATGTTATCCTAAAAAATAACTAACTATGTGGAAGAATACACATCATCAAAGTATATAAACTATGCGATGTATCTTAACTTAGAAGTTAGAAAGTATGTTATTTCACTTGTCTTCTAGTCACTACATAGTATAAAACAAAGTCGCTTCCCGCTGTCTGTCTGTCCCTATGTATGATTATATTTAAAACTACGCAACGGGTTTTGATGCGGATTTTTTAATAGATAGCGATTCAAGAGGAAAGTTTATATTGTTTAATAAGTAAATACATATTATAGTTCATAAAAGTCGAGAAAACACGCAGGCGAAGCCGTGTGGTGAAATCTAGTAGATATATATCTATAAAAATGAATCCTAATTTCCCTTGGTCACACCATCACTTAAGAAATACTACCGATTTCAATCATCTTTTGTTTAAAGGTTAAAGGTTTTTAGGGAAAGAAAAATTACGTAAAAAAATTGAAATTATTAGTAAACTTAACTACATCTTTAAATGCGTTTTTTTTAAATATTGTTTATTCCAGGTCGAATTAAATATTTACTTATAGCCAAGACATCATCTAACATTATTTCAAACCGCTTTCGCTACCCGCTTCGCTATCACTACCCGCTCCGCTACCGCTCATGCGCGGTGCTACTTACAAGAAGTGTCCACTATACTTTTTAAAGCATTTTTTCTAACAACCGTTTATCATAAGAAGCAGTTATCTATTTGGAACCCCTCTGGCTCTGTGACTCATCTTTTAGAGTCCCGCAAACGATTCGTGGGTTTTGAAAAACCATTTTTTTGGTAAAATAATGTACGCACGGCTAGACGTCGAGCTATACAAATCCGAATACCCTGACCTCTTATTGTACGGAAAGTCCTGTTCAACTAATTGATGTAAGTAATATGTAGGTACTTACCGTAGATTTTAAGTTGGAACATATTTAAAAAAAAAAAAGTATACTCGCAATGTGGTACGCACATTACTAGTATTATTGCTAACCCCTCGTGCCAAGCTAAATGCTTGTGTTACGAGTGGGTTCACGTCGGTAGTGCAATGGGTGGGTTTCGAACCGGCAACCATATGATCGCAAGCCCGACGCCCTAGCCATTAGGCTACCGCCGTTTACTATATGCTATCTTACTGTGAAAACAAAATTCAAATATATTCAGTAGTTTATGTTCTAACCTGTAACAAATAGAAAAACTGAAAACAGTTTAAAAAAAATGTTTTTACGTTCGGAGATGTTAATTTGTGAAGTTCTCTCTGTCTCTCTCATAGAGCTCAGCTCTTGTTGGTGGAGCAATCATCACTTCTCCATTCTCTGCCTTCTGTTTGACCTCTTGATACGACTCTGCTCCAACTTTTTCCTTCACTTGTACAATAAAACTTATTTATTTCTCTAACTTCCTTGTTATTTTTCTAAATATCTTTAATGTACAGACACAGATTTTTTCAATTATATAATATTATAGATACTCATTTCTATGACAGGCTACATTTTAGCAATTATTGGAATCTTAATCGAGGATGCTTACAGGCGCTTTATCTGATCAGGCAGCGGACTTCGCAGTGCCCTGTCTAAATTTGCAATTGCCGACAGATTTTTTTTTAAAGTATGATACACATACGTTGAACTACGGAACCCCCAGAACAACACTGCTTCGTTCTTTGCTTTATTTTTTTTACATCAAAGATTAGGGCAGGTCGGTTTACGTTAATACTTTTGTTATGGAATAGTTTTTTTTTCTGTAGACATAATAAATGTGTCCCGTGTCATTCTGTTGCGACTGTCGGGTAGTTTTAAGAAGTATTGAGCTCTTTATTATTGAAGGGTCGGCAGGAGTCTTAGTTTAGTTTTTGATAAAGTAAAGGGGAATTTCCGAGCGATTCTTTTGACGGCGTGTGTCAAGTCAAGTCTGCCAACCCGCAGTAGGCGTGGTGGACTTTAGCCTAATCCGTTTCGTTCTGATAGGAGACCCGTGCCCAGCAGTGGGACAATTGATGACTTAAACATACCGGCGAGATGTGGGTGTACATTTAGTACATCTCTGCCTTCGGGGAATGCAGAAAAGATGTATTTCTTTGTTTAAACAAAACTTACTAGCAATGTGGGTCGCACATTACTAGTATTCTTGTGAACCCCTCGTGCTGAGCTAAATGCATGTGTTACGAGTGGGTTCACGTCGGTAGTGCAATGGGTGAGTTTCGAACCGGCAACCACATGATCGCAAGTCCGACGCCCTAGCCATTAGTCTACCGCCGCTTCAAATGTTATGTTATAATTATCTGGTTGGACTAGAATTCGTTCCCACTATAGTTGGGAAAGGCTAGGAAGTTGATGTCTTTCTGTCTAAAGGTGACTTCGAGTCCCGACCGAGGTCGATTATTTCTTCCACATTTTTTTTAAAGATATTTTTCTTACATAAACATAACATACCATCACGCCTGTATTCCCCGAAGGGTTACGCAGAGGTGTACTTAATATACACCCACAGTTCGCCGGTATGTTTAGGTCCAATGTAATAGGAGGCGAGCCTATTGCCATTCACCGGGAAGAAATCCAGACTCCGAGCTGCTACTGGGAATTTCATAGAAAAACCCAATAACACTTTGCTCGACCTGGGGATCGAACCCAGGACCTCTAGCGTAGCAGTTCCGCTTAGGACCACTAGAGTAATGAGGCAGTGCCTTTTTTAAAGATATTTTTTCTTACAATTATGCAATATAGTCTCCATTGTTCCTGATCTAAATAAACGTTTAAAATATTAACAAGGAACTTGTAAACAGACCCGTTAGGGGTTTTACGACTGTAACGGTGCGTATTCAATTCCCGGACGATGTAAACATTAGAATTACATCTCTTTGTTCTAGAAATAGTTGGCGCTTTGTTTTCGTTTACCGTTTTTAACGGAATAGTTTTTTTTTGAGGGTAAGTACTTTATTTATTTTTTCGTAAACTTTCTTTAGGAATTACAACTGATCTAAAAAGGTGGAACTTCTCGATTTCTTCGAAAAATACACCACGCCTATTTTCTCCAAAGCGCTAGGCCGAGGTGTACTAATGCACACCCACATTTCGCCGGTATGTTTAGGTCCCATGTTATTGGGGGTGAGCCTATTATAGCCATTCACCGGGCACAAATCCAAACTCCGAGCTGCTACTGTTTCATAGAAAATCCCAATAAAACTTTGCTCGACCTAGGAATCGAACCCAGGACCTTTCGCGTAGCAGTCGCGCTTAGGGCCACTAGACTAATGAAGCAGTTAGAGTTAATTCTTAAATGACACCACCAAAAGAATATTTAATAAAGTCAAATGAGATCATATCAATATTATTTACAATAATTTCGGGTCGCAATTAGAGTAGCATAACCGATCAGCAATCGAAAAATACTTATTTAATTTATATAAAACGAACTTATACCATCACGCCTGTTTTCGTAACAAACAGACAGAGTTACATTCGCATTTAAGTAAAAGTATGGATAAACTAGATAGAAGCGGCGGTAGCCTAATGGCTAGGGCGTCGGACTTGCGATCATGTGGTTGCCGGTTCGAACCCCACCCATTGCACTACCGACGTGAACCCACTCGTAATACAAGCATTTAGCTCAGCACGAGGGGTTCACAAGAATACTAGTAATGTGCGACCACTTTGCTAGTAATCATTAAAAAAAAAACTAGCTGTTCATCGCGGTTTCATCTGCTTTGTCCGGACCCTAAAGATCTTAGCGTGATATAAAAATCCGCCCAGAGATTATTATAGTAGTATAAATACTCGTAGATAGTTATTTTAGTAAAAGAAAAATACGACTGCGGGCAGAATTCGAACCTGCGTCTTCTGGCTAGGTAAACCAGACGCTATGACCGCTAAGCCACCGCGAGTCCCACCCGCTAGCTCGAAATTTGCCTTCTCATTTTTTTATTTACGTCTTTAAGGTGACGCCAGGTTCGAATCCTGCCCGCAGTTGTATTTTTTCCTTCACTAAAATAACTTTATAATCTATGCATGAAAAGTGCCTAAAAAATACAGAAAGATACTTATCCACAAAGACCAGTCGCCTTTTGAGGGTTTCCCGTATACGAAGAACAGGACTACCACGTTAAGTTATGACACAAAATGACCGTGAGCGTGACATAAAATACTGGAAAATTACTGTGTTTATAGATAAGTACACCTCTGCCTAACCTTCAGGTGATACAGGTGTGACATTATCATTACAAAAATAGAACATGTATAAACACGTCCTAATTTTCGAACAACTTAGATTAGTTTTTGCGTATCCGTACAAAAGGACCAAAAAATATTAATGTCTACACACACTAAAAGGTCTAAGAAAAGGCCTTACGATTCAAATATGTCCCACTAATCAAGATAAAAGATCTGGGACTACCTTTTATGTTTTTTTTTTCACGTAAAATGAGTAAGGGTATGGCTGCACAGTGAAACATGGGTTTGGTATGTCGGTAAGACAAAAGAAGCATTCTTTAAAACTATGTTGGGATTTAAACTACTCAAGTTTTTTAAAGATTACTCGTAATTAATGTAAGGAGCGTAGCATGCGGTGTTCTGTAGTTTCTGCCTACCCGATTGGAGAAAGGTGAAGGTGTGTGTTTATGTATAAGACTTTATTTTACCGTGTCCATGGCAAGCTTAGTTTATCTACAGTTGGTCAGTATTTTAAAATCAAATTCAGCCACAAAAGACGGGAATGCTATTAAAATGTAATGTCGTACTGGTCCTTTTGGCCTAAATTTAATCTAAATGTAATGACTAATTAATATTATATCAAACCTCACTTCATTCTTCATAATTACCGTAAAGACACGCAATATCGCAAGGAAAGTAATTAATCAAGTGTATTAAGACCAATTTTTATTAAAATCCGTCAAAAATATCATTAATATTGCTCAAGAAGTACAATGCGGTCGCCATCTTGTTTTTGTCTTTTTTTCGCCAAATCTAATTATATCAATGAATCGGGGATTCTGGATAATGATTGATGAGCAAAGGCGCGCGCACGGAGGTGGAAGAATGTTTGGCCAAAAATTTGGAAACTTTACTTATCCTTTTTCGTATAATAACTTTATTGGCATAGATACCGTAAGTACAGCTGATGAGCCATAATCCTCGGTTCAATGCCTAGGTATATTTCAGAAAAATAAATCAATGAATTCAGTAATCTGTTATTTTTTTCTTGGTAAAAATAGTAAAAAGTTTCGTCTCTACAGTATACATTTTTACACATCTTCCTGAAACTTTCGGGGAGAAAATATAGTTAAAAATTTATAATTTTGGTATTATATGTTCTATTTTTTTAATAATAGGTACAACTTTAAATTCAGTCAATCATTGAAATCCGTGAGAAATTAGTAATTTTAAAAGGTCGAGATTCAAATAGATCTCATTATAACTTGCTTAGATTTCAACGCGCGTGAAATATAATAATAATTTGAGTCCTGTTGCGTTGAGATTATGGAAAACCTATCAAGGAACACTTAGCAGACACTATAAATTCATGTTTCGACAAAATGACAAGTTTTTGTGATAATATAATATACTGTCACACGTTAAACAAGTATTTAAATATATTATTATAATGAAATCAGACAAACACAATGGGCAGATTTAGATTTTTATAAAGTATATTTGAATTAAAATCTTCCTAGAAATATTAATCATTTCGCGACGATGAAAAGTATTATTATGTAAGTAAGTATAGTATATAAAAATTTGTGTATCTATTATCCTGTTATTCTATCAATATCATAAGTCAACTCAACAAACAAAATTAGGTATAAGAATCTTATTCAAGAGAAACTCACTGGACAAAGGACCAAGATTTCGAAAATTCTGGTCCTTCCGCCCAAATTTTCGCTCATTGTGCACGTACCGCAAGTCCCCCAGGTGTGAGATTCATCACGCCAGCTATGTTAATTTGACATCGACTGACTCAAGGCTCCCCAAGATTGGGAAAGTAATGAGGATTGAGAAATTAATGACATTTTCTTGTAATAATATTGTGTTAATTCTTTATTAAGATAATTTGGCAATATTCTTTACTGACTCATTAATCCAGTGTTTCAGTTCAGAGTTCAGAGGCCCTGAGTTTGATTCCTAGGTTGAGCAAAGAATTATTGAGGTATACTATAAAACTCTTAATGTTAATGGCTCTTAAGGTTAATGGCAATAGGCTCGCCCCTTATTACATGGGACCTAAACATACCGGCATAATGTGGGTGTACATAAGTACATCTCTGCCCAATCCTTCGAGGAATACAAGCGTGATGGTATGTATGTTTTCTTTCATAATATACGTCATGATTTCAAATGCAATGTATATCTTAGATTCGATCTTGAAAGCTTAGTCTTGGCAGTCCTATGATCATTTCACTAGGCTATCACTGCGTCCCATCTATAATAATAAACTATTTTTTTATTTAAACTCGTTTGTACTCGACTGTACTTCACATATGAGTTCTTCACGTATATGAGTACCTCATTTTAAACTCATACGCTAGAAATAGCACTCGATCATCGAAGACTTTATTGATAAAACAAACAGTACCTATGTCACTACTCACTGCAAGACTACCATGACAACGCTGACAGATTTTTTTTTATTGATAGAAAATGTAATTTTTGAAAAATTTTACCAACAAAAACCCATTTTTTAAAGGATAGAAAGTGTAGTTTCTTGTAATTTTTCAAAAGGCATCATCATTTTTGAAAGTAGAATATTGCGCAACAGCATTTTTAATTTTTGAAAATCGATTTATATTTCCAACTTTTATGTTGGAAATATAAATCGATTTGATTGGCAAATTATTATGATTTTTTTAACATAAAACATTTTCTATGGATTGATATGGAATTTTTGACAAATTATTCCACGAAAACCATTTTCAATTATTTTAAATTTAAGATAATTAGCATTTTAAAGTATGTTGTCATTTAATGTTTCTTTTTATTTTTCTTTTGCGATTTGATAAGTAAAAAAATGTACATACTTATTTTATTTAAAACAAATCAAAACAACAAATCTAAAAGTAAAAGCGATTTATTCAATTAAAAATTAAATCTACACCAAAATTCCGTAGCACCGTAAAACTAAGTCTTAACTAAAAAAATAACTAATTGTTATTGGTACAAGTCTTTAATTAATTAGTTGATGACCCATCAACTATGATTCATGGCTTTAATAACCTATAGCCTTCAAAACGCCCATCTACTTCCAAATCGGTGGTAAAACAAACATAAAATTAAAAAAAATCAATAATAATCTTTGATATGGTCCATACACAATGGATCTACAGCGGGGCATAACTCACGGCTGCTATAAAGATCTATAGATCATATAGATCTTTCAAAGAAATTAAAAAAACGTCCACTTAGTCTACCATAATGCATGCCATTGTTGCTGTCCCTCTCTAGCTTACACTTGGACTGAGGAATGAAAGAGACAGGTATACGTCTTTATCCACGGTGTAAAGTACGAGCATTCTCAGTTTGAAATAAGTTCCTGTTGCGAGTAGACGCGTGTTCGAATTTTGAATTTAATTTTTTGTTCTACAAAATAAATACGATTATTCGGATTGTTGTTTAGGCACATTTAAGTGTTTTTTTTAAACTTATGTGGAAGTGTTTGTGAGAGGTGACATTACGAAAAAAATATAAGTTTATCGGTGTCACTATTGGAATTAATTCTCAAAAAGGTTGGTTGAATTTTGATTATTTATAAAATTAGATATTAACATATTTTCTTAAGTTATGTAGTGTTAAGTTTCCCAACATTTCCATTTTTTTAAATAATTAATTTTTTAACAATTCCATCTACAAAAATTTACCAGCATAACATAACATAGCTACTATTATGTCTGTATTTCTCGAAGGGTTAGGCAGAGGTGTTTTTATGTAACCGATAGTTTACCGGTATGTTTAGGTCTCATGCAATCTTAATAATAATTCAAGATTTACTCAAATAACTCCACTTTACTTTTACAACAAGTTAAACATAACAAATCCATTTTTATTCTAATTACGATTATGACTGCCTCATTACTTTAAGACTGGCTCATTAGTCTAGAAGTCCTAAGCGTGACTGCTAAGCTAGAGGTCCTGGATTCGATCCCCAGGTAGAGCAGTGTTATTAGGTTTTTCTATGAAAATCCTAGTAGTAGCTCGGAGTAGGTTAATATAAACAGGCTCGCCCCTTATTACATGGGACCTAAACATACCGGCGAAATGTTGGTGTACTTTAGAACACCTCTGCCCCCTTTGGGAAATACAGGCGTGTGTTCCGATTATGACAAATGAAATCTACCAAAAAGGTTTTACCTACGTAAATAAGTTAACACAGTTTATTATTAAAAAAAAAAGACATAACATATCATAACAAAAAACATTCCAAATATAAAATTACTAAAAACGTGTTAGCTAGTCTGTCCCCCTGACCCCGGAAATTACTCAACTGCCTTTCATAAACATAAGCAGTTGTGTCACTGTTTTTATGGTAATCTTGCATTTTACTGGCTTTTTTGAAGTGCTAGAAATTACTGCTATACAAAACATTTATTGCACTCCACAATGTTAACTGGTTTTATACAGATTATGGTATTAATCGTGGACCTAGGGTTGCCATATAGAAATTACGACTTCGAGTTAATGACGGCTTCGAGCCGGAAAAATATATGAAAAGTCAAAATCAAGTTAATCCAAGATAGCTTTCCGTCCGCAGCTTCGCCCGCGTGGACTAACGTATCTTTTAATTTTACCGGATAATTATATAGCCCATGTCACTCAGGAATAATGTAGCTTTCTATTAGTGAAAGAATTTTCAAAATCGGTCCAGTAGATCCAAAGATTACAACCTCACGAACTCACAAACTTTACAAAATTAACTTGTACTTTTTTAACGGTATTTTTACATTATAGACAGCCCCCAAAAGGGCCACCCTTCAAAATAAATAGGTATCTTATTACGCCTCCATATTTCTACCTAGTTGTATTTTAAACATACCATACCATCACGCATCTTTGTACCTATTTTTTTTGAACTTACTAGCAATACTAGTATTCTTGTTAACCCCTCGTACTAATGCTTGTGTTACGAGTGGGTTCACGTCGGTAGTGCAATGAGTGGGTTTCCGGCAACCACATGATCGCAATTACGATGCCCTAGCCATAATTAGGCTACCGCCGCTTCAAAAAGTTGTATTTCAAACATACCATCCAAGGCGTTCGGCAGAGCTGTACTGATGTACAGTTACAGTTCGCCGGTATAAAAAAAAAAAAAAAAGTCAGTTTTAGTCAGAAGCCCAAAAAGCTTGACAATCAGTCTGTTCTCAGATATCGGTATTGGTCAGAAATTCGCTTCGTGTAAAATACTGATATTTCGCGGCAACTGGTTAGACAAACATATAACATAAAATAACATACCATCACGCCTGTATTCCCCGAAGGGTTAGGCAGAGGTGTACTTAATGTACACCCACAGTTCGCCGGTACGTTTGGGTCCCATGTAATAGGGGGCGAGCCTATCATGCACAAATCAGGACTCCGAGCTGCTACTAGGAATTTCATAGAAAAACTCAATAACACTTTGCTCGACCTGGGGATCGAACCCAAGACCTCTAGAGTAGCAGTCGCGATTGGGACCACTAGATCAACGAGGCAGTCAAACATAATTGGGATAAATGCTAGGAGGATGATAAATTATATTTATTTCTGTAATTGCCTAGTTAGTCTAGTGGTCCCAAGCGCGACTGCTACGCAAGAGGTCCTGGGTTCGATTCCCAGGTCGCATCACATAAAAACTACTGCACGAAATTGGATGAGGTTTTCACAGTTGTATTGCTGGAGATCTAAATTAATATCTGGTGCATATTTTATGTTGATATGCCCCCTAGAAGCCGACTTATAAGTAAGTTTTGGGACGTAAGTGGAACAACGTCAACGGTTAAAAATATTAACATGATTATTATTATGTAGTAAGCATTGATATAAAAAAAATATCTATGAAGTGTAGAGCTAATGAGATCGGTAGTGACCTAGTGGTAACGGCCGTACCGTATGAATTGTAGGTTCGAACCTAGACAGGCGTTTTGCTTTGTGTAAATTACACTTTATTCGGAACTAGCTTTCCGCCCACGGCTTCGCCCGCGTGATTTCTCGGCTTTTCTGCATTTAATTTTTTCCCGTTTTCGCAACATTTTTCATTTATGCTCCGCTCCTATTGGTCTTAGCGTGATAATATATAGCCTTTAACCTTCCTCGATAAATGGGCTATCTAACACTGAAAGAATTTTTCAAATCGGACCAGTAGTTCCTGAGATTAGCGCGTTCAAGTAAACAAACAAACAAACTCTTCAGCTTTATAATATTAAGTACCTATAGATAACTGAGCCCGTCGCAAGTGGTTTAACCAGTGGTAAATTTTATTTATTTATTTACTTAAGGATTACCAACGAATTAACATACAATTAATACACTTAGCAAAATTAGGCCTTAAATTTCACATAATGTTAACTCAATTATAGGTAATCACAACTGGTACAGATATTCGAGTATACTTTAAATTAAATTAAATTAAAGCAAAACATAACTTTCAAGATAAGACTAGATAGTATATACGTTAACATAACATAATTGAATGCACTATTAAATGATTTTAAAATAAACATTAAATTGAATTAGAATTGATTTTTAAATAAATAAATATTGTATTGAATTAGATTAAATTAAATAACATCCCAACAAATAAATGAAGCCAAATCACAACAATAAACCAAGTTAATAAACAAATAAAAATAAACAATAAAGTAAGAGATAATACAGCAATAACTCAAAAGTTTAAGTTTAAATTTTATTAGAATTAGTCGGTTTAAAGACAATTGGGTTGGTAAAGTTTCAAATTCCTAATAATTTTTTCTTACTTATTTCGTTCATCAACCCATAACATTGTCCCACTGCAGGGCACGGGTCTCCTCTCAGTACGAGAGGGATTAGGCTATAGTCCACCACGCTAGCCTACTGCAGGTTGGCAGACTTCACACGCCGTCAAGAAAATCTCTCAGGTGTGCAGGTTTCCTCACGATGTTTTCCTTCACCGTTTAAGCGCGTGATAATTAATTATTAATACGCACATGACTTCGAAAAGTCAACGGTGCGTGCCTTGGATTCGAACTCGAGACCTTTGACTTGGCAGTCCAATGGTCATTTCACTAGGCTATCACTGCACTTATTTCGTTATTTATGTATTATTTCGAACAAACCGTATTTACTTTTTATTTAGACTGTTGGCTCGCCCAACGAATCTGCAGCTCCTTTGGTATTGCAGATGTCCATGCGCGGCGATGACTACTTACTATCAGGTAGCTCGCCTGCTCGTTTGCCGAGTTTTTCTATAAAAAAAGTGTATTAAAGTTAAATTAAATTGTATTTGATTCGAACTCGAGACTAACTTGGCAGCCTGGACTATAACTGCGACATAGGCCATTATTTTGCGACTAACCAATTTAAGTGACAGTAATAGTCGAAATTAAAATGATTGGTTACCAATCGCCTACGCTCTATAGAACTATAACTTAGATATATTTTGAAAGTCTAGTCTAAGCAGTTAGGTAAGCTAAATTCCTAGTACATTACTCAGAGTCGAGAACAATAGTTACACAATAGTTTTGACTAATAACCATCTCCTGGCGTTGTTTGGAACAACATTATAATTTATATCCCTTTGTCACAAACTACACATAATCGGCCTATAATGTTCCTCCTCTCGGTGAGAGGAAATGGTCCGTGATTAACCATACCCAGTGCGGATTGGTGGATGTCACATGTCTTAGAATTTTTGGTTCTAGGACATGCCGGTTTCCTCACGATGTTTTCCTTCACCGTTTTGGGAGTAGTACTGTGAGAGGAATTTATGAGTGTTGTTAACCTTTATTGTTCATTTCGTATAGTTTATATATATACTGTAATTGGTTACACAACCGTTGTAATTAATTAAATAAATAAATAGTGTTGTTGGATTTTTTATGGGATAACGCGGCAAACATGTGGGGTTAAACCTTATGGTAAGTAGTCATCGCCAGCCATGGACATCTGCAATACCAAAGGCGAGCCTATTGCCATTAACCGGTCACAAATCCAGACTCCGAGCTGCTACAGAGAATTTCATAGACAATCTCAATAACACTGCTCGCTCGGAATCAAACACAGGACCTCTAACTTAGCAGTAGCGCTTGGGACCACTAGACCAATGAGGCACTTAGAGTTAGTTCTCAAATGACACCAAAAGAATATAAAATCAAATGATCATATCAATATTATTTACAATAATTTCGGGTCGCAATTAGATTAGCATAACCCATCCTTGTTATGACCGCGGTAAGCGCTGCTTAACTAGGCACTTTTAATTTAATCGGTAATCCGACACGTTCCAGTGTAGATCATAAAAATCTTAATCTAAAGGACTTTGCACAATATACCTTGCGAGTTGTTAAGTATACGAATAGTAGAAGCTTTGTGCGGCGAAGAATTTTACAAACATATTTGTAAACAAGAAGCTTTCATTAAAAAAAACATAACATACCATCACGCCTGTATTCCCCGAAGGGTTAGGCAGAGGTGTACTTAATTTACACCCACAGCTCGCCGGTATGTTTAGGTCCCATGTAATAGGGGGCGAGCCTATTGCCATTCACCGGGCACAAATCCAGACTCCGAGCTGCTACTGAGAATTTCATAGAAAAACCCAATTAAACTTTGCTCGACCTGGGGATCGAACCCAGGACCTCTACCGTAGCAGTCGCGCTTAGGACCACTAGACTAATGAGGCAGTGCATCATCAGTGAAAGAAGATGCTGTCATTTAAAAAAAGAAACAGCATTTATCCGAGATAAAATACGACATTTATCCTATTTATTTCTGTAACTAATAGATCTTAAAGACACTATTACAAGTTTTTTTAAGAACTATTTAGCATTGCCTAGCTGATGAAATCAGAGAAGAAAAGGTGAAACAAACTCAGAGAATCATCTTTTTAAAAGTCCGGACATAATATTATCAAAATATATGAGTGTTACAGTGCAGGGCAATTTCTGAAATGGCCTTTTGAAGAGCGACGATAAATACCATATCGTCGCTCGTGGCCGCTCGGTTAACGATACACCATACTGGGCGGTGACCCTAAACCATTAAAAAATGTTGTAAAATAAGTTGTTTTAATAAGAAACATGATAATTACATGCTTTGCTGTTTATCTTGATACGTTATGTTTGAATCAATTTGTTGAGTTTTATTTTATTGTGTTGTGGGCGTGTAGGGACGACCTTTACTTAATTTGGCTTCTTAATAAACGTGGCTTGATACCATCACGCCTGTATTCTCTAAAGAGTAAGGCAGAGGTGTACAGAAGAATACCCACCACTACATATTAATTGATTGATTTTTCCACGACACTGAATTTGTTAATTCTCAAATAATGTTAATGAAATATGTAAAAAATTTCGATCTCAGGCAGGATTCGAACCTGCATCCTTCCGGTAAAATTAGCGTTAGCTATCTACAATACTGTATGTGTTATTGAATGTTATTTTCTACATTCTAGGAATTAACATGATTTCAACGCCATCCTTCGATATCTTTCGATAGCAAAATACTAGTATTTCTACTTTAGCTAGATATCATATGGGTATTTAAACGGAAGGGAACAAGCTGGGATTCTGCTTAAAATTTAATTTTTCATTGTAAATCCCTTGTTTTCCTTAAAGTTTCATACGTTATTAAACTCGCATATTTAATAAAACATGTTTGGACTTTAAATGAGACCATGATTCTTCCCAGAGGTCGTCAGATAGGAAATGTCGGTGCAAACTACTTAGTTAAAAAAAAACTACTTGTAAAAGTGTCTTTAAAAAATCTATTTACAGAAATAAATATAATTTCATCATCATCATTTCATTTACACACACTCACGCCTTTTTCCCACAGGGGTAGGCAGAAACTATAGACTGCCACTTGCTACGACTCTTGCATATCTCTTTCGCTTCTTCCACATTCATACATCTTTTCATACACACGCGCCGGTTGCGAGTACTACGCACCTGAACATTTTGGAGGACCTCGACGATAAGATCGGTGTTCGTCCTTCTAAGGCGACATTTGCCTTATAAATTCAATTTGTTAATAGTCTTTCATTCATTCTCTCAACATGCCCAAACCATCTTAGAATATAAACAAAATATTTTTTTCTATCTAAGAAGTGTCTTAACAACTGAGGTGTCAAGATGACATCACGTGAGTGATACCACTGGTGTTGCTGACGTCATCAGGCGGAGGTTGTCGCTTACCATCAGGCGGACCTATTATTACATAAAAAAAACAAAATTTCGACTGCCTCATTAGTCTAGTGGTCCTAAGCGCGACTGCTACGCTGGTTCGATCCCCAGGTCGAGCAACATGTTATTGGGTTTTCCTATGAAATTCTCAGTACCAGCTCAGACTGGATTTGTGCCCGGTGAATGGCAATAGGCTTGCCAAGTTGCCACCTATTATATGGGACCTAAACATACACCTCTGCCTAACCCTTCGGGGGCTACAAGCGTGATGGTATATTATGTTAAAAACAAAATTTCCGATCACGACAAATATAGGCCCTATCAAATCTTATTTTTTCTCCTAACGCGGTCAAAAATGAATCAATTACAAGTAATCGGTTACTGTTTTTTTGAAATACCATTTCAATGCCTTGTCGTGATCTTTTGACCCCAGACATTACAAATTTGAGGTCACGACCAAAGTCTAAAACGTGCGACGACCCTATTGAGTTACTTTTTATATACCTATGACATTGATACGGTCGGGGTTAAAAATTTATGGTCAAAAAGGGAGCGCATTCATGGATTTATTTTGTTTTTTATTTCGTGTAAGCGGCATTCCGACAGTAATTGACACAGCCTGCCTGGTAATACGACCATAGACTGAAGAGTTCAAAAGTCCAGAAGACCAAACTGTTTGACTGTAAATCATTATCGTATGATATGGTAGTAGCAGTGTCTCGCTGGCATGTCTACATGCCAGTATGAATGGTTCGGCACGACCGGGGAAGTACTACTCCCACAGAATATCGACGTCAAGTAGCAGTATGCATACTGTTGCGTTTCGTACGGTGAGTGTGGAGCGCCGGAGGCCCAATTCTTCCCTCAGTTCTTTTCTCCTTTCTCTTCCATGGAGTTGTGTCCGTGGAGTTTCTTGCCGGATTCTTCTCCATATGATCAACTTTTTGGAACCGTGCAACTAGAGTCAATAACGTTTCATAAACGCTTGTGAAAGCTTATTTGAAATAAAAACATTTGATTTGATTTGATTTCCTTTTCCTTCATTAGGCTCGGCAACGCACCTGCAACTTCTTTGGTATTGCAGATGTCCATGGAAGGCGATGACTACATATCATCAGGTAGCGCGCCTGCTCCTTTGTCGAATACAAGTGTCTTTAAAATATATACATATAATATAATTCCTTAATTTGCTTTAGTCGCGAGCAATACACAGACGCATAAATCATTTCAATAAATAATAATCACCATGCATTAATTGGAAGTACATTTAGAAAAAAAAACATCATCGAATTTGAGTTTATGTAGCAAAAAATGTTATCAATATTTGTATAAGTTACACCTATAAGAAAAAGTCATAGGAATTATCGAATTTTAATATTAAATTCACGAATTTTTCAAACTGGTTGCATGACCTCGAGTTGACTTTAGTGATGGGCAAAGTATTCTGTAAATAAAAAGACGAATTTAAATTTGTCGCCGACACCAAGTTTTATTATCAAAATCTTCCTTTAATTGTTATTTTTTTCGGCTTCATGCAGTAATATATGGCTATTTTTATTGAAGAAAATTTTATCTGTGGTTTTGTAAGTCTTAGGGTAAATTAACTATAGTGTCTTATTATTTAACATGACATGGTACCTATGTGAAATCACACCTGTTTTCCTCGAAGGGTTAGGTAGAGGTGTACTAATTATTGTACACAGTTAACCGGTATGTTTAGGGCACAAATCCAATCTCAGAGCTGCTACTAAAAAAATTCATAGAAAACCGCAATAAAACTTTACTTATTTGTCTCTGAAAAAGCTTACTAAATTACAAAGTTGTGTTTGTGCTATTTCGACTTCTCGGTCGAGTTATAGCTAGCGATATAAATAAAATATTGGTGCAATATATATTTTTTCGGCCTCGGCCTCTGTTTCGGCTATACCTCGACCCCATCTTTCCCATCTCTATCAATAAATTAGGCACATATGCCACAAATTTGTCGATTCCTATGCTTTTTATAATTTTATTCTTGTTTCAAATAAATCAATACAAATTAAGTTAAATTTGTAATAAACATTTTTAGTTTATGATAAGGATATGCGAAGTCTTCAATAAAATATCTAGACATATTATTATTTTATTTTGTCTTTTATACAATCTTAAATGTGACGTTGATGCCTTGCGAGGCGGATCACTTGATCCTCCAACATGCATTTCTTCCCAGTGGCTAGAGAGTTTTATTTTCTTAGTCTTATGGCAGTGATATTACCATTGGACTGCCAAGTCTCGAATTGGTCTCGAGTTCGAATCTAAGATTCTGACTTTTTAAAGTAATCGGCGTATTTATTCTTAATTATCACGCGTTTAGACTGTGGATAAGAACATCGTGAGGAAATCTGCATGCCTGAGATTTTCTTGACGGCGTGTGAAGTCTGCCAACCCGCAGTAGGCTAGCGTGGTGGACTATAGCCTAATCCCATTCTTTCTGAGAGGAGACCCGTGCCCAGCAGTGGGGCAATGTAATGGATTCATGATTGTCACATGGAGCCAACAAGTTCTTGAGCGGAATCTGTAGATCCAGGTGGAGTAACGATTTGCGGAAGGCGGCTAGTAGCAACTGGATGAAAAGAGTTGAAGATCGGACTCTGTGGCGTTCACTTAAAGAACTCTACGTCCAGCAGTAGACGAATACGGGCTGATGATGATAAATTCTCGTGGACAGAATAAATTTCCAGGACGAGCAAAGTGGTATTACGATTTTCAATAGAATTCTGTTAGCTTTGGAGTTTGCGTTTGTGCCCGGTTAATGGTAATAGGCTTGTCCTCTATTATTTAGGATCTAAACATACCGACGAGTTGTAGGTGTACACCAACCAACTAACCTAACCCTTGGGGGAATACAAGCGTGATGGAATGGAGTTGAAATATATTTTTTAACAAAAAATACTTTTTAAAACATCTTTACATCAAAACATGTAAATAAAATGGCAAACTACTTTCGAAAACAATAAATATTGCCATTTTAAGATATCGAGACTACAAAAAATTGTGACATTAATAATTTGATTACAGTAAAGAACACGTTTTTTTATGTAAAATATTAGCATTTAGAATAAATAAACCAAAGTATGCTTGAATTGGATAAGGTTTTTTATTCACCAGAAGTTTTAAATAAAGCCATCTATGTATCCATCTATCTAGATATCCTCCTAGCCCTCTATCTATACACCTATCCATCCATCCATCGATCGATCTATCCATCTATAAATTTATCAAACCATTCGACTAATAATCTACATATCTATCCATCCATATACAATCCATCCAACTAATCATCTACCAATCTATCCATCCATATATCTATCCATCCATCTATATTCCTTAAAAGTTTGCAATGGCAATCCAATCGGCATCGAATAAAATTTTCTATTCTCGAATAACAGCTTCTATTGAAACAGGTTTGAAGATAACCATAGATAAATAACTCTCTATGCCACAGATTATCATGTTACTTAATACATAAAGTAAAAATATTAATAAGAAATAAAGAATTATTCAAATAGGATGATAAATATTAATGGTGCCTGTAATTGCGACACGTTTGTCTTAATAAATAGTCGTATAATGTGTAGCGGGCCTAATTTTACACTGGTGTCGCTTTTATTGGATTATTTTATTTTTTATTGAGAATTAGCTTTTACTTTGTCTTAGTAATAACAAGTATGGCTGTTGAGGAAGTGATTTTGGGTTCGATTTTCAAGGCGGTCAGTATTTTCTGTTTTTTTTTTTTAATAAGTGATAACAACATAAGAAAATATACCATCACACCTGTATTCCCTTAAGGTTTAGACAGAGGTATACTTACTGTAAACTCTCAGTTCGTATTCGGTATTTCTAGGTCCCATGTAATAGGGACCGAGCCTATTGCCATTCACCGGGTACTATATCTAAACTCAGAGCTGTTACTGAGAATTTCACAGAAAAACCCAATATCACTTAGCTCGAAATTATAATAATTATATGGGATTATGGGTGTTAAAAAAAAAAATATTGTCAATTGTACAGAGAGGTCTAAACTGGATTTGTATAGCTTAATGTGTAGCCGTGTGTACAAGACAGACTCGCACTTCGCACTCCGTTTTTTATTATGATATAACTGTTTACTTTGAATTGCTGTCGAGTGTACTTACTTATTCCGTACTAAAACACCAAGTACTGTTGATTCCTAGTAATCTTGGTCGCAAAAATTTACGATTGAACACGTCGTGCGGGTAAGCATCCCATATGGCCTTAGACCCAATCGTAAATACTTTATACGGTGAATGACAGGTTAGTACACTCGACAGCATTTCAAGGTATGCAGTTAAGTACTAGTTTTTAACCGCGGCTTCACTCCCGAATAGAAACAATTTAATAAGCAACCAATAGTGATGATCTCTTCTTGCTATGGATCTGCATACAACAGAGAGGTCAAGCTATATCTTGAGGTATGTTCAACTAATTGAGATGTAAGTACCGCAGTTTTTAAGTTGGAGCTGCTTTCTAGCTAAGTAATAAAAAAAAAGTCTTATAAACAATGTTCAAAAATTTACCATAGTGTTATAATTTCTTGGTAAAAACCTTACCATATTGTAAAAAAAAATTTTGTAACTAATATTTGTTGTATTTTTTATACTTGTGACACTATGCTAGTTTTTATAAAATACGAATGTACTTTGTACCTCATATAAAATAAATAAATAAATAACAGTAAAAACAAAATTAAAATCTGTTCAGTAGTTTCTGCGCCCTCGACACAAAAATAACCGCAAAATAGGAAAAAAACTCGAATGTTGTCAACGTTTAACATAATTGAATAATTAAATCTAAGCATTGCTGCATCGAGGGACGGCTAAAATCAATCGGTCTTACTTATATCACACTTATAAAATCCCCTTATTTCGTGGGGGGTCCTAAGCTGTCATTTTAAGTACTTTTGCACACTGCACACATTAATGTTTTGCTGTGTGTACCTAGTCGAAAGCTTTCTATACTATAGATAGGTACTTAAAATTGATTATACATTTCCGCATACATTCCGGCAACCATTGTTTCCTATTTAATATTCTTTCCTTATTTATAATGCAGTGATAGCCTAGTGATATGACCATTGGACTGCCAAATACCAGGTCTCCAGTTCGAATCCAAGGCACGCACCTCTGACTTTTCGAAGTCATGTGCGTATTAATAATTATTTATCACGCGCTTAAATGGAAAAGGAAAACATCGTTAGGAAACCTCTATGCCTGAGAGATTTTCTAGTCGGTGTGTCTGCCAACCCGCAGTAGGCTAGCGTGGCGGACTATAGCCTAATCCTTCTCGGACTGAGAGGAGACCCGTGCCCAGCAGTGGGACAATGTAATGGGTTGTTGATGAGGTGTTACAATATTTTCGAATCTTTGTACGGTGGCTATTTTGAAATTAATCATCAATACATAAAGGATTAAAATCATTTGGACAAATTAGACAGTTTTGTATAAATTGATGTGCTGGCGACTATACATTCTGTCTCTTGCACGCCAAGTTTCGTACAGAAGTTTTTGTGGGTTTCATATACAAACATACTAACAAAAAAAAAACTGAAATATGTTGTTTTGGCTTCTGTTGCTCTTATAAACACCCCTATATTAAAATAAAACTACTTTTTACGGATTTTATCGCGTTATATTGATATTATTTGATTCGCTATTATATGTATATTCCCTATTATTATATATATTATACAAATCGTTTATAACGCGATAAAAAGTAGTTTTATTTCAATGTCTAATATTCGCGTAAGTGTTAGTAACCAGTACCCCTATATTAGTGTTTTCTTCAAAATCCGTAATGTACATATATTCGACCTGTTACAATTTTATTATATGTACCTAAATTAAAAATAGTCTATATAGAAATCCCCTATTACATGGGACTTAAACATAGTGAAAAAATGTAGCCGTAATATTAGTTCACGTCTGCCTAACTCTTTGGGGAACACATGCGTGATGGTATGAGTAATGTAAATATTGTTAAGTTTGTTGTTATTATTAATTTAAGAATTAAGTTGTTGTTATTATTAATTAAGTTAACAGTTAAAAAAGGCTTTGCGTACCAAACACAGATCATTTCGATGTAAGTAATTTAATTTCACTTTTAATCCTATTACCGGCAACATAAAAACTTTGCAGATATCTAGCCAGACTTAACTCGCATGCCTATATGTCTGATCGACAAAAACTGTCAGATCGCCTAATGACTTTGGAATCTCTTTGTCTCATTCGTTCTGAGAAACCGATCGGACCAACAATTATACGTTTTGCCCAGCTCGGACCACGAACCTTGGACTTCTTAAAAATTTCATTGTTACTTTTTAATTGATCCAAATCATTCCCTTTTTTTCGTGTTTGTGTTTTTATAGGAATCGGTATGGCGTTTGTAGGGTTATTAAATTGTTTGGTACATAGTTTGAAATGACCTAGGCACATGAAGGGTTATTAACACAAATACTTACCTAGATAAAAAAACAGGATAAGTTGACTGTCGCAACAGACACTATCGCAACTCGATTTTTTTTTCATAATTTAAAATAGGATATAGTTAAAGCTCTTTCAGAAGAATTTTTTTTAAGCTCTTGATAAAATATATTTTTTCAAGATATTTTTTGAAGAACTGCCTCATTAGTCTAGTGGTTCTAGGCGCAACTGCCACGCTGGAGGTCTTGAGTTCGATTCCCAGGTCGAGCAAAGTGTTATTGGGTTTTTCTATGAAATTCTCAGTAGCAGCTCGGAGTTTCTATTTGTGCCCCGTGCATGGCAATAGGCTCGCCCCATATTACGTGGGACGTAAACATACCGGCGAACTGTGGCTGTACATAAGTACACCTCTGCCTAACCCTTCAGGGAATACAGGAGTGATAGTATGTTATGTTCTGATTCCTTTAATTTTCGTATAATATACCTCACAATTTATTTATTTTTAAAATGGATTGTTTAATTTATAATATTTTATTGATATTAGAGTAGTTGCCATTTTTCCGATACTGATTTAATATAATGTATAAAATTATTGCAGCGAATGCATTCGATTCCATCACTAGATACGATAGAATGTAACTAAATTTAATACGTATAACAAACATTTTTTTTTTGTAAAATCCGTTACATTTATGGTATTATAATGTCAGTAAGAAATCATAATTAAGATAGCATGCAGTTAATATTTTTTTTTACATTTTTTTTCACTAAGATATGAATTTTCTAGTGAAAGAAAAATTTGAACATGCGTCCCTCTGATTAAGAACACCAGATGCTTTACCAATTAAGCTACCGAGAACACTGCCCGTGATGTCGAATTTCTCACATTTTACGTCTTCAGGTGACGTCAACAATCATCAATTATTTTATTTTTATATTTTTAAATTTAGCATTTCAAAGTTAACTTTTACATAATCTGAAACAGTTACGTTCTAAGGCAGCTGTGTAAAAGTGTTCACATAATGAACAAAGTATAATGTACCAATGTACCAATGAAGCCTACTACAATATTCGAAGGCTATATTTTGGATGGTCGCACACCATATTATAGAGACATCTAACAGACCGGTCCGGAATCGAACCCTGTACCATACTGATAGCATCGCGGACGACGAGGTATTCGAAAAATTTCTGACTAAGATACGGGGTAGCGTCGGCAAAATAATTATGTATAATATATTTTTTTATATTCGGTGAATAAGTTGACGATTTGGTAATTTTAGCAGATTATTTATACTTATAGATATAACATTAACATGATTCTGCTGATTGCAGTATCAATGATCGCCCGCGAGGTAGTTGAGCGTAAAATCCTGAGTTCAATTCTATGTTTGGCTTTAAATTGGTGTTTCGGTTAGTCAATTTTAATATTTTTAAACTGATGAAAAAGTAGGAGAACTTGCTTAAGTCAACGCGTATAATTGTTTTTTTTTTCTTCTGGCGAACTGTATGTATAAGTACATCAGTTCGCCTCTTTTGTTATAGTACGCAAAATTCACATGGGTCATCTGCCACCTGGGGAAGCAAAAGGTACTGTCGGACTCGTACCGACTAAAAATTTCACTTGCCTTCCAGCCGACCATGACAGGTGATACAGCGTTCACTGGAACCCTGCCTAATCTTTAAACTGTCAAGTCCCATATTATGAAATAATGCAAAATTTATTTCTTCGATCGCTCGATGGCTGAGGGGCTGCCTCTACGGCTGCGTCAGTGAATTTACTCAAAATATATATTTTTTTAAAGAGATCCCCTCGTACTAAGCTCAATGTTTGTATTACGAGTGGAATCACGTCGGTAGTGCAATGGCTGAGTTTCGAACCGACAACCGCATAATTGCAAGTCCGACGCTCTAGCCATTAGGCTACCGCCGCTCCATGAATTTTGCCGAAATAATGTTAATAAAATAATAATCACATACATACATACACTCTCGCCTTTCTTCCGTAGGGGTAGGTCGTAACTATAGACCACCACTTGCAACGACTTTTGCTTACTTTTTTCACTTAATCCACATTCATAAAAATTATACTTTATTATATTAGCTTTCTTTGCTGTCCCTACCGAAAAAGCGTCAAGCCCATATCATTCATGCGTAGCTTTTACCTGTGTATTACTTCTTTTTTATTTCCCTTCGAACGCCCGGGGATACATGCGTTAATATACCTGCATGCATGTCTTAGCATGCACACCGTTATCGGATGCAAAATTTTATACAAGTAGGTCTGTTTATTTTTTTATAAAATTTGCAAGATCCTATAGCCGATTTGGATTTTAAAAATCGAATAAAAACAAAAAAAGCAGTTGCAATTTTGACGTTTATGAATTTTGGGTGGCAATTTAAACTATATGAAGTAAAAGTTTTACTATGGGTGCAGTGGTTGAGCTTCAGTGCTAGGAGATGTCGGTTCGATTCTCGCACGGAGCACAACGCACGCTTAATAATAGACTGATCAATGACGGTTTTAGTCGTCAGCGAGAAAAAAACAATTTTAGTATCAATTATGAAATAATTACTATTCTTACAATACGTAATTTATTATTACGATGCTATTTTCATGCAGATATAAGTAATAAAGTCAGACCAGTTGTACTTAAATAACGAAACGTTTTTGCGATTTTCCAAAAAGCGGCTTTTTTTGAGTCAGGTCAGTCTAATATTAAGCGTGCGAAAAATATTTGTATAGACTACAGACAGTGAAGGTTTTTTTTTAAAAAAGCTTACTAGCAATGTGGGTCACACATTACTAGTATTCTTGTTAACCCCTCGTGCTAAGCTAAATGCTTGTGTTACGAGTGGGTTCACGTCGGTAGTGCAATGGGTGGGGTTCGAACCGGCAACCATATGATCGCAAGTCCGACGCCCTAGCCATTAGGCTACCGACGCTTCAAAACAACATTTTTGTATTGGTTGCAACAGTTTTGACAACATTTTTGTATTGGTTGTAAGCTTAAATATCTTTTTTATCGTGTCTGAGAAGACCATTGTATTTAAAACACTGTAGATAGTTGTATGTAAGGGATTGATGATCGACCGATCTAGGTTAAGCTGCACTTGCCGCGGTCAGTATTTGGATGGGTGACCATTCAAGACCCTTTCGTGGCATGGAGCAAGTAAAGCTATCGGTCCCGGTTGTCATACGAACACCTATGACAATTGTTAGTGGTATTCATAAGCCTTAGACTGAAAACCAGTCTTTCTTTCGAATATCGATGTTGTCCAGAAATTGTGTTGCGGAGGTCTGATGGCAGTCACTTCGTGTAAATACTGATATTCAGCCGAATTAGGTTAGATTGGAAGATGACTACATGTTGGGATAAGGCTTTGAGGATTGTTATTGAAATTTCAACTTTAAAATTCTTAAAGATATGAATTTTGCCATCTATATATATAAAAATCAATGCCACTTTTCGTTGTAATTTTATAACTCAGGAACGGGCTCACCTATCCAAAACAAATGTTTAGGCTTTGTTCGGACTATTTAGTAGATGGTTTATGTGAAGTTTGCACAAAATCGGTCGAGCGGTTCTTCATTTATCACATTTTTTGTATCAAATGAATTCAATAAATGGCGGATCATTTTGTTAATGGGGATTTTGCTGTCAAATTGAAATGAATACGCGGGCGAAGCCGTGGTGGGAAAGCTAGTTAAAGATAATTTCTAGTGAAAGAAAAATTCGATCTCAGGCAGGGTTTGAACCTGCGTTTTTCTGGTTAAGTACACCAGACGCTTTGCCAACTGAGCTACCGAGACCACTGCCTGTGATGTCGAATTTCTCTTCCACATTTTACGTCTTCATGCGACGTCAGCAACATCTATAGAAGACATTAGTATGTCTTTCAACTTTGAAATTCGACATCACAGGCAGTGGTCTCGTTAGCTTTGTTGGCAAAGCGTCTGGTGTACTTAACCAGAAAGACGCAGGTTCAAACCCTGCCTGAGATCGGAATTTTTCTTTCACTAGAAATTTTCTTTAATTAGAGAATTCATATCTTTGTGAACATTTCGCAATATTTAATGCTAAAAAATAATAAAAAATAAGTTTAAAATCGTACTGTTATGGTATATTATGATTTGTCAACAAAAATTCTCGAGCCCTAATGGCTGCTGTGCCTAAAAGTTCATAAAACGCCTGCAAATACAGTTTAGGTTCTGTCCGACATTACCCTCCACCTATGGAAGCAAATAAAGATTTCCAGCTAATAAAACTCCTCATTTAATAATCTTCCTATTTTGCCATCGCCGTCGAATAATAACGGCAATATCCTCACTTGCGACTTATTACAATCGCAAGACTTTACGACTAGTCGTAACATGCGATTGCGGCCTTGTTGCTTCGGCGATTAATTGCAGGCTCTTAAATCTTAGTTAATATATTTATTTACTCATTTAAGAACCCTTCAGAGCTCTGATGTCTAGATTTTTAGGGGTCCCTTAAGATGGTACTCTAGTGAGCCTTTCTCCATACAAACGCATTCTGCTGTTTTCTCCGTAGATAATGACTCTAGAGCAATGATATTTTTCCAAAAAATCTAGATCTAATTCATACAGGCCCCTATTATTTCATTTTTTCCAAAAAATAATTTCAAAAGAAAATATGACAATTCAAAAACTCGAAAGAAAGCCCGCTTTTACCGTCATGTTCAGGCGACTATCAGACAAATTTGAAAAGTTTTTAACAAAAAATAAAATAATAGAAGCATAGACATTCTTTTCCTCTAAATTTTGATATATAAATTGGTTAGATCAATCCACTCTTGAAGAAGAAAACAGCAGAATACGAAACGTCTTTTGGTCAAGGTTTTTGTAGGTAAAATCATCCTAAGCTGCAATTGTCCTTTTCGCAATTTACGGGGAGAGACTGGACGTGCAGCGCGACGGCAATAGTTTCTTCAAATACCTATTTTTAAAATTCCTCAGGACTAGAGTCCCCTCTTAAGATGGTAATGAAACCCTTATAGAATAATTTCTTTATCCTCGCATTACTTTATCCAAATACCCAAGACTAGACATGGATAATATATATATATTTATTTATTGCCTGCCTCGTTAGTCTAGTGGTCCCAATCGCGACTGCTACGCAAGAGGTCTTGGGTTCGATCCCCAGGTCGAACAAAGTGTTATTGGGTTTTTCTATGAATTTCTTAGTAGCAGCTCGGAGTCTGGTTTTGTGCCCAGTGAATGGCAGTAGGCTCACCCCCTATTACATGGGACCTAAACATACCGGCGAACTGTGGGTGTACATTAGTACACCTCTGCCCTAACCCTTCCGGGTACGAAACGCAACCGTATGCATACTGCTACTTCAAGTCAATGTTCTGTGGGAGGGTAGTACTTCCCCGGTCGTGACGACCCATTCATACTGACATCCCAGCGAGATACTACTGCTACTAAAATTGACCTTAGAATCAAATTCATGACCATAAACATCTGTAAATACGACTGCAAAGTTTGTTTTTAAAAGTGAGAGTACGGAACCTTCGGTATGCGAGTCTTATTCTCACTTGAACTTTTTTTAAAAATAAATCTTGAATAGCATTCTAGCAATTAATAGTTAATGAGAAATATACTGTAATGGTATGGTGGAGATTGCCTGGTTGAGAGGTCGCTAGCTTGGCTGAACGTAAGCTCCTAGGTTGGATTCCTAGATCGAGTTATTACCTTAGAACTTCGTCATTTATGAACAATTTTAAAAATGTTATATTCTTTGTTTGGAAGGATATACTTTTCGTTTC
Organism: Subacronicta megacephala; assembly: GCA_958496365.1. Lineage (NCBI taxonomy): Eukaryota > Metazoa > Arthropoda > Insecta > Lepidoptera > Noctuidae > Subacronicta > Subacronicta megacephala. Next base: position 6,637,949 of record OY292541.1, on the reverse strand, counting down.
TTCTTCTTTTGGTGCCTCTCCAATCACTGAAGGTTGGCCATCAACTCTGTATACTTCTCTTTATCTTTGGCGAGGTGGAACAGCTCAGCAGCAATCGTGACTCCGGTCCATTCGCGAATGTTCCTTAACCAGGTTTTTTTTCTTTTCGTTTGGTTTTTAAATATGATGAAGATGCGATTACACAAAGTTTAGAAAACATCAATAAAATATATCTTTCGAAAAACGATGATGTCCTTCACATAAGTAAAACAATTTGGATCTACTAGCACTCAAAATTTGGAAATATAATTTTATACCATCGTACCATCAAGCCTGTATTCCTCGAAGTGCTAGGCAGAGGTGTACTTATGTACACCCACACTTCGCCGGTATGTTTAGATCCGTCCAGTGGTTTGGGCTGTGCGTTGATAGATCACTATGTCAGTTAGTCAGTCAGTCACCTTTGAGTTATATATATTTAGATAACATTCCATCACGCATCCATTCCACAAAGGGTTAGGCAGAGGTGCACTTAATGTACCCCCACACTTCGCTGATATGTTTAGGTCCCATGTAATAGGGAGCGAGCCTATTGCCATTAACCGGGCACAAACCCAGTCTCCGATCTGCTACTGAGAATTTCGTAGGAAAACTCAATAACACTCTTCTTGACTTGGGCATCGAACCCAGGACCTCTAGCGTAGCAGTCATGCTTAGGACCACTAGACTAATGAAGCAGTCCCTTTATGAATGATATGAATATCCTCTAATAGCATTGTTTTGTTAAATCCAAAATCAATCATATTTCAAGTAAAATAACAATGAAATTTCTTAAAAGCGGAAGTTAAACTTGATACTAAGCATATATTTACGACTAAGCCTTGTGTGGGTGGACACAATACTTACCGCAAACTATTGTACGGGAGTATAATATTGAATAACTATTGGTTTTGTCTAAATTATTGTCTAGATATTGCGTTTAGACTTAGGAAGATAAGTTGGAATAGCTTATAAATACTCCGTGAGGTGGGACGATTTCTAAAGTTACGTATTTATATTTGAGTCGTTGGGTATTTGTGGGGTTGAGTAAGAAAGTGAATAACTGCCTCAATAGTCTAGCAGTCTTAAGCGCGACTACTACGCTAGAGGTCCTGAGTTCGATTCCCAGGTCGAGCAAAGTGTTATTGGGTTTTTCTATTAAATTCTCAGTTGCAGCTCGAAATTTGGATATGTGCCCGGTGAATGGCAATAGGCTCGCTCCCTATTACATGGGACCTAAACATACTGGCGAACTGTGGGTGTACATTAAGTACACCTCTACCTAACCCTTTGGGGAATGGAGGCGTGATGGAATGTTATCTAAATATATATAACTCAAAGGTGACTGACTGACTGACTGACATAGTGATCTATCAACGCACAGCCCAAACCACTGGACGGATCGGGCTGAAATTTGGCATGCAGGTAGATGTTATGACGTAGGCATCCGCTAAGAAAGGATTTTGATTAATTCTACCCCCAAGTGGATAAAATAGGGGATGAAAGTTTGTATGAGAAAACACGCGGGCGAAGCCGTGGGCGGGAAGCTAGTGTTATATAAATTTAAGGCTGATTATATAGTTTTAAAAAAAGGTTACTAGCAATTATTTTTTTATTTTTTTTTAAAAAAAGCTTACTAGCAATGTAGGTCACACATTACTAGTATTCTTGTTAACCCCTCGTGATAAGCTAAAATGCTTGTGTTACGAGTGGGTTCACGTCGGTAGTGCAATGGGTGAGTTTCGAACCGGCAACCACATGATCACAAGTCCGACGCCCTAGCCATTAGGCTACCGCCGCTTTAAATGTGATATCTTATATGTGTAGTTCATTAAGAGTTTTTGATCTAACAAGTGATTGATCAATCAATCTTTCATCCAAACATGAGTTCTAGAAATTAATCAGAAGCGGGCACTAATTAAAGTGTTAATTAATTTTAATTGCATCCAAGTATTTTGACATTAAAATCTCATCATTATTTGCAATGACGCGACGTTTTGTGTGTAAGCATTATTACAAGATACCACTACTTTTTGACAGCTGGTTGAATGTATACTTGACCTGAAAAGACTGCTTCATTAGTCTAGTGGTCCTTAGCTCAACTGCTACGTTAAAGGTGCTGAAAAAAAAAGTTTCTGGAACATTTTCCAAAACCTGTAGCATATCTTTCATGTCATTCTACAATCATTAAGTTACCAAAAACGGTAACCAATCAGAATCTAAGCCTCGCCGACTGTCGCTCAACCTCGCTGACCTTTGTAACCCGGATATTAGTTTTGTGCAAACAATAAGATTTTGAGCTCACGTTTTAACAATCGTGGGGTAACTATCTTATTCGCCGCCTGCAAAGGTTGCAGGACAGAAGGTTTATATAAAAAAAATACATACAAACTTTTAAAAATTGTCTGATCGTCGCCTGAACATGACGGTAAAAACGGGCTTTTTTTTCGAGTTTTTGAATTGTCATATTTTCTTGTGAAATTGATTTTTGGAAAAAATAAATAATAGGGGCCCGTATGAATTAGATCTAGATTTTTTGGAAAAATATCATTGCTCTAGAGCCACTATCTACGAAGAAAACAGCAGAATGCGTTTGTATGGAGAAAGGCTCAATAGAGAACCCTCTTAAAAAGGCCAGGTTGCGAGCAACCTAAACCGACGGTCATGCATGCAGAGATTAATGAATGTAGATAAAGCGAAAGTAGTGTGCCGGGATCGTAGCAAGTGGAGATCTGTCTCTACCTCTAAGTCTCTACCTACCCCTAAGAGAGACAGGCGTGAAAATATGTATGTATGTATGTACAAACGGCTACACGTCACGCTACACAAAACCAATTTAGATTGACCTCCCGTTGTAAAGGTTTTCCGTAGAAGTCAAGGCAAGCCTACAATGGTTTTGTTTCGCTTGATGCGTAGCCTTGCGTACCATTAGAATCACAATTCTAAAATGTTCAAAGTTACTGCCTCTTTAGTCCTAGAAGCGTTATTCCAAAATACTTAAAATTACTCCCTCATTATTAGTCCTAGAAGCGTTATTCTTTATTGTTCAAAATTACTGCCTCATTTATCCTAGAAGCGTAATTCTAAAATATTATAAACAACTGCTTCATTAGTCCTAAAAGCGTTTTTCAAAAAAAAATGCTGCATCATTATTTTATAACGTTATGCTTTCAAGTTTTGTAACGAGTTAGTATTCTGCAATTTCCTATTTTATTTCATCGAGTATCGATTGTGAATCTACCCGAGATGTATCGTTTCGTCGTAATCGATTGATCTGTATTGTGATTCAGCTGTGTTGACCGACTTTGTCTACAAATCTTTTGATGAAACGACTGAGATTTTGTTGTGCCGATATTTTATATATAAGTACAATCGATAAACTTGGCGATTAACCATATTCCACCCTTATAAACAAGAGAGTAAGGCCGAAAATTAATCAACCACAAACTTATTGCATTTTTGACAGCGCGAGTAGGAATTCGGTACCAAGCTTTAAAGGCTCTGTAGCTTAAAGGTCTAGTGGTCTTAAGAATGACTGCTATGCTAGAGGTCATGGGTTCGGTTCCCATTTCGAGCAAAGTATTCTATGAAATTTTAGTAGAAACTCTGAGTTTCGATTTGTGGGTGTAAATGGGTGACATAGGACCTCTCGACGAATGAGGCCATCTTTAAAGACTTGGATGATGATGACAAATTATGTTTTCTTTGTGGTAGGAACATAGCATTAAAAACATAACATAACATACCATCACGCCTATATTCCCCGAAGGGTTAGGCAGAGGTGTACTTAAGTACACCCACATTTCGCCGGTATGTTTAGGTCCCATGTAATATAGGGGGCGAGCCTATCGGGCACAAATCAGGACTCCGAGCTGCTACTAGGAATTTCATAGAAAAACCTAATAATTCTTTGCTCGACCTGGGGATCGAACCCAGGACCTCTAGCGTAGCAGTCGCGCTTAGGACCACTAGACTAATGAGGCAGTCATTAAAAACATTCACAAAATGTCCGTATAATCATTGATCACATACATATCAAAGCACCCGGGACGACCCGCTACATAACCACATAACTACTTATATAGAAACTCTTTACATGAAAAAACTCGTTCACCAGATGTACCGATAATAATGAGTGACAGTGACAGCTGTCTTGTGTCTCTTTTTTGCATAAAACACGGCTACCGATCAATATTTTTATGACATTACAAATTAATAATAAGTTTTAAAAAAAGAATATTCGCCTCATTGGCGCGGCGCTACCGGTTCTCAAAGTTACATTTTATTTTGGAATGCAATTTTGACGAATGAGAATCAAGTACTTTTTTTTAAAGTCACGCTGAATAAGAACTGCATGTATGCGCGCCTTTTATAACATAAATTCTTTAGATGTTTTGATGGATTGCGTCGTTTTTGAAGTAGGTATGGAATCCTTAGGGATGACTGTGACTCGGTAAAGATGACCTGGGAATATATACCAAAATTTGTAGTAGTCTCGCTGGCATGTCGAGTGCCAGTATGAATGGGTTGGCATGACCTGGGAAGTACTAGCCACATAATATCGTCGTCAAGTAGCAGTATGCATACTGTTGCGTTTCGTACGGTGAGTGTGGAGCCCCAATTCCCGCCTCAGTCCCGTTCCTTCTCCTTTTCCTAAATAGGCTCGGCAACTGCTTTGGTATTGTCCATGCGCGGCTATGACTACTTATCGTCAGGTGGATTGTCTGCTCGTTTGCCGAGTTAACTCATGACTAAAACACTAACCAACTAGTAAAGAAGGGCAATAGAAGTTCTATCTCATTGAGTATTCGGCTGAAGATTCGGTGGAATATTCGGCAAAGGCACGGTTTATTGGGAACTTAAACTTTAATATAAATATATGTATGCTAATTAGGGCTCACATTGTTCCAGCCGCTCAGCCTAACATACCATTACGCCTATATTCCCCGAAAGGTTAGGCAGAGGTGTACTAATGAACATCGTGTCTTAAGCGCGACTGCTACACTTGAGGTCCCGGGTTCGATCTCCAGGTCGAGCAAAGTGTTATTGAGTTTTACTATGAAATTCTCAGTAGCAGCTCGGAGTCTGGATTTGTGCCCGGTTACTGGCAATAGGCTCGCCTCCTATTACATGGAACCTAAAAATACCAGTGAAGTGTGGGTGTATATTAGTACACCTCTGCCTAACCCTTCGAGGAATACAGGCGTGATGGTATGTTTGCATACAGAAAAAAACACAGCTTCATCGTACGAAGTTTTCGGCGTTTATGATGGAAACTTTTTTGACAATCCTGCTGACCTTATTAAGTTAAACAAGCGTGAAAAAACAATTGTTTCCACACAAATCGGTGCAGTAACAAATTATTTAAGAGGTTTTTTTTTTATAAAAAAAAATAATGGTTCGGTACGTCCCAGCGATGTGTTTAACAAAATACTTACAAACGGACGACGAAAAAAAGTCACCCGTGTTTAAGTTTATTTTGAATAAAGGGGCGGGTTCCGCAGTTAGTTTTTTATCTTTTATGCTTTATTGTTGTCTTATGAATGAAGATTTTTTTATATAATTTCATGAATTGTGTTGTTTGGTACATTAAGGTACCGGTATGTTTAAGTCCCATCTTATAAGGGGCGAGTTTATTGCCATTAACTGGGTACAAACTCCAAAGTCCGAGCTGCTACTGAGAATTTCATAGAAAAACCAAATAACACTGCTCGACTCGGGAATCGAACCCAAGACCTCTAGCAGTCACGCTTGGGATCACTAGACTAATGTAGCATATTCATGATATACTCAATAACAGAGATATATAGATATACTAAATAAAAAAATTGGGGCCAATTTAAACAGCGAGTGTTTGAATTCGCCCCCAATATTTCATTTTAATTGTTACATTAAAATTATGTAAAACAAACCAGCTTACTTTGGGCATGCATAAATACAACTCTACCTAATCCTTTGTAGAATACACGCGTGATGTGCAAATCACCGATTGTCAATTCTACAACAAAAAAAAAACGATTTAAATCATTCCAAACTACTCAAATACCCGCCCCCCAACTCAATTAAACATACAAATAAAATAATTATATTAATTCAACAGCCGTGCCACTTAACAAGGCGTAACAAATTAATTAAAAGCTACCGCGATTCCCACTGATCCCTAATTCCGGCCGTCCGTCAAAAAAAGGACAAAAAAACTCGCTGAGGTTGGTCCCACTCACAAAAAATGCCTCGTTATACTATGTATTTTTATTGAGTGGGTATTTGTATAGGATCCCGCTGATTTAGGAATGTGTACGTCGAGGAATAGCCTATTTTTTTGAGTTTATATCGTAGTAATGTTATATGAAAAATGGGATAGGTCAATGAATGTTGTATACGGAATACGGATAGCAACGTAAACCATTATTTATAACTATTAGCATCATTTTTAACTAAAAGTTAAAAGGTAAGGTGGCATCGTACGACATCGTACTTGCTGTAAAAGCATGTCATGTCGGTTGAGAAGCACATTTTCAACAGATGTCACTGACGTCGCCTCAAAGACGTAAATTAAAAATGGAGGGCAAATTTCGAGATGGCGGGTGGGAGTCGCGGTGGCTTAGCTGTCATAGCGTCTGGTGTAATTAACCAGAAGACGCAGGTTCGAATCCTGCCCGCGGTCGTATTTTTCCTTCACTAAAATAACTTAATAATCTTTGCATGGAAAATGCCTAAAAAATACAAAAATATAGTTAATAATCTTTGCATGGAAAATGCTTAAAAAATACAAAAAGATAGTAAACCATTATTATTTATTATTTTCAAGTTGAAAAGCTTACTAGCAATGTGGGTCGCACATACTACATTACTGGTATTATTGTTAACCCCTCGTACTAAGCTAAATGCTGATATTACGAGTGGGTCCACGTCGGTTGTGCAATGGGCTAGTTTCGAACCGGAAAATAGGTGATCTCAAGTCCGATACCCTAATCAGGCTGTGATGTAGTCATCACAAATAAACTGAGCCAAAGGCTAAAGCTGAATTTTTGAGACAAAAGGTAGCCTATATTCTTATCCAAGATCTAGTCTATCTCTGTTTCAAAATTCATCAAAATCGGTTCAGCGGTTTAGGCATGAAGACGTAACAAAGAAACAGGATTAGTTTCTTGTATCATACAAATTATACCATCACGCCTGTATTCACAGTTCGCTGGTATGTTTAGGTCCTATTAAATAGAGGGCAAGCATATTGCTATTCACCGGGCACATATCCAAACTCCAGATAGCTCATGGAACTGACAAACGCTGCAGCATCGGGCTCTGCGGCTCGCTGGGAGAGGCCTACGTCCAGCAGTAGACGAATATAGGTGATTTTTTTTATGAGAGAACTCGACAAACGAGCAGGCGAGCTACTTGATGGTAAGTAGTCATCGCCGGCCATGGACATCTGCAAAACCAAAGGAGTTGCAGATGCGTTGCCGAGCCTATTTAAGGAAAAGGGAGGGAAGGAGAAAAGGAGGAAGGATGGTATGGATGGTATTCCATACCATCACGCCTGTATTCCCCGAAGGGTTAGGCAGAGGTGTACTAATGTACACCCACATTTGGCCGGTATGTTTAGGTCCCATGTAATAGGGGGCGACCCTATTGCCATTAACCGGGCACAAATCCAGACTCCGAGCTGCTACTGGGAATTTCATAGAAAAACCCAAAAACACTTTGCTCGACCTGGGGATCGAACCCAGGACCTCTAGCGTAGCAGTCGCGCTTAGGACCACTAGACTAATGAGGCAGTCAGAAGGGGATTCCGGCGCTCTAGAATCACCGTATGAAACGCAACAGTATGCATACTGCTACTTGATGTCGATATTCTGCGGGAGGGTAGTACTGCCCCGGTCGTGCGACCCATTCATGCTGGCATGTAGACATGCCAGCAGGCACTACTACTACTAAATGATGAGGATGATATAATAAATTGTTCTCGTTAGAAGTTGATTGGTAATTTAGACGCATATCGCCATTTATCAACCATTGAAACTAGATTTGAAAAATATTTTGAACTAGCTATATATAACCAATATAGGCTGGACTCTCATTTTAAAGACTTTCCGCAAAATGCGAGACCAGATTATACTAGATATGTATAGTTTAATGTGTACCAGAATTACCAAAATTAATGACCAATAATTGATTATGCATATTTAATTATACACAAACTCAAAATCTTTGATAATTTTATAGTTTTGTAATGACTTACGAAAAAGTACACATTCCAATGCAATATTAATTAGAACCTTTCATTTACGTGCTGCATTCAATAAACAACTTAAACAAGTTGATAATAAAATAGAAATTCGAGTATCTAGCGATAAGTTAGTCTGAATCACAGCATAATTTAATAACAATGATATCCCGCAGTGGGATAATAAGACTGGATATTATAAGAACTAATTCAATTACACTGTGTCAAGTCGGATAAATATTCAACATTACGTTGTACATATACGTTCGGTACCTCAATAGCCCTTTTACTTCGTAGTAGCGTTCGTCTGTTAAACAAGAGTTGATCTTGAGACTTCATTTCAGTCAAATTAACTGTGAGTTATTTGTAACTAGCTATCCGCGGTTTCTGATATTTTTGATCCGACCGCTCATAAAGTCAGATCAAAAAAATCCGAAACCAAGGGGCATCCGCTTTGGAGTTCCTAGGGACAGACAAACACACACACACATTCACAGTATCTAGGATAAAAGAAGAAGACCTGAAATTTTTACCAAAATTGATGCAGCCATTTTGAAGTCCATTGGGAACATACAAACATGCACACATTGATATTTAATGGCATATATAAGTTTCGTTGATAGTCATTAAAATAACTAACTTAATATTCTCTTTTGTTACAGAAATTCCTTAACAATGGCTGCAGTAGCAGAATAGAAAGAGGATAAAAGAAGAAAACAGAAGATGGATAACACTAAAGAAGATAAACCTCCTCAGCCATTCACAGATAGAATACCAACAATAAAAGCTATAAAAGATAAAAATATAGATAAAATCAATATGACTTTAGGCTTTAGACAAAGACCTTATCTAATTTACAATGATTTTAATAACACTAAAAAGAATAATAGAAAAGAAGGTTATACTTATTGTTTTATAAGTGTAGTCATTAGTTTTATATTCGGCCTAGCTATAGGCATTGTCCTAATGAGTGGTCAATATGAAGAAAAAGTCATATTAAAAGATAGAGAATTCATACCACGAAATTTAAATTCAGTTAAAATCGAAACTAGAACAGAAAAGAATAGATTTTCAGCTGTGTCTTTTACTGGACAAGAGAATAAGTATAACAAAGATATATATCCAAAGGGTCTCACTGAAGTTATGAAAGATATATTAAAAGATACGAAAACTGATAATAGACATCCTGTAGTTATTAATAAGACTTTTGTCCCTGATGGTACAACTGTGTTGTTTGATAATATATTTTGGGGACCGCAAGTTGAAGATGCTATGCCTCAAGGATATGGAGAAAGTTCAGCGCAGATTTGGGAAGATTATATCGATGAGACTGAGATTGTGAAGATGGAATCTGGATGTGGAAGAATGCAGAACAGATTAGTAACCTTCAAAGATGGATTGCAAGCTTGTGTGAGATACAGACAGAATACAGACCAAATTCAAGGAGAAATCTTCAGTTTCTATGTGGGCAGATTACTAAATTTAACAAATTTAGCGCCATCTGTAGTTAGAATCGTTGATTTGAAAGACAAGCTATGGAGGAACGTGGTAAATGATATAGCAACGGCTCAATGGAGTACTAATAGAGCAGTAGTTTTGACGCAATATATACCAAGCTTAGAACCAGCTTCAATTCCAGAAGTCTTTAGACCGACGACCCGACACCTGAATAAATTGGACATTTTGAAAATGTCTTTAAAAGAGAATGATACTGAGATTAACAAACAGATTTTGATAGACAAGTTACGTATCAAAGAAGTAAAATTAAAGCAAGATTTCAAGAATTTTACCCATATTGACTTGAAACTCAACAAAAAGACCATTGATAGATTTTTAGAGCTCGCCCAATGGTCTGATTTGATCATTTTTGATTTTTTAACAGCAAATTTGGATAGGATTGTGAACAATCTATTCAATTTTCAGTGGAATGTCAATATTATGGATGGCCCAGCTCACAACTTGGCAAAGAAAATGGACAGTGGTTTGCTAATATTCTTAGATAATGAATCTGGACTTCTACATGGATATCGACTTTTGAAGAAATATAATGTGTACCATAGTTTGATGTTGGATAATTTGTGTGTGTTTCGAAAAAGGACTATAGACTCTCTGAAAAGACTGTATAGTTCTAAATCTGTAGGTAGTATAATAAGTGATATGTTTCATAAGAAAAATTCAATAATAATAAGGGATATTTTACCTTCCCTTCCTGAGAAAAATGCGAAGATTTTGCTAGAAAGAATAGGTAAAGTATTGAATCAAGTTGAAAAATGTGAAATGAGTTTTAGATAGCACCTCCTTTTTTGATGAACTCGCACTGTCAATTCGAAAAAAGAACTTGTTTTTTTTTTTAATACCAGCGAGCTTTTGGCAAGTTATTTATTACTATTTAAATTTTGACATTCTTTGTTATATCTATACTTTATATTATAAAGCTGAAGAGTTTGTTTGTTTGTTTGCTTGAACGCGCTAATCTCAGGAACTACGGGTCCGATTTGAAAATTCTTTCAGTGTTAGATAGCTCATCTATCGAGAAAGGCTATAGGCTATATATCATCACGCTAAGACCAATAGGAGCGGAGCATAAATGAAAAATGTTGCAAAAACGGGAAAAAAATAAATGCAGAGAAGCCGAGAAACCACGCGGGCGAAGCCGTGGGCGGAAAGCTAGTCTTATGTATAAAATTCTCGTGTCACAATGTTAGTTACCATACTCCTCCGAAACGGCTTGACCGATTTATATGAAATTTTATATACATATTCAGTAGGTCTGAGAATCGGCTTCTATCTATTTTTCATAACCCTAAGGAATCGTTCACTCCACGCAGGCGAAGCTGCAGGTAGAAAGCTAGTATCTATATAATAATATGTGAAAGACTTTTTACTTTTTTAACCACATTGCGCTTAGGGTGGTGATAGATTTGACATAATTAAAGTTCATTATAGTAATAGTAATTATTATAATTTAACTTACAAGCTGTAAATTAAGTCATATCCGTATGACTGTGTCATTTATACAAGATTATGACGTCATCCTACCATGAAAAATAAATAAAATATAAAGGTTTATTCTCAAATCAAATAAAAAGTTAAGATGGAACTTTGCGTACAAAGAAGTGAGGCCGGCTAAGACTACGCCTTGCCGTGTTCAAACACAATTACACGTATAACGAAACTACGCCTTATCTTGTCAGTCGAGCTTTCAATAGGTCGACTGATAAGATAAGGCGTAGTTTCAGTAGATAAGGTATAAGTGTGTGCGTGTAATTGTGTTGTGTTGATCTGAGGGTGTATTGCAGAAACTTCAAGTACATCTTTTAAATTTAATATTACAAAGAGACCTCTTTTTAACCTTTTGAACGCCAGAGTATAAACGTATCGCCGTACCCCTGACACCAGGCCACTTTTTCTTTCAAATGACCTTCATAAATGAAAACACACTAAAGTAATGATTAAATTGTTTATTTCATAATATGGTGTGACGTATATTTTGTCATATATTTGTGACGTTGGCGTTCAGGGTAAGATTTCGTTTGTCACATATATGTGACAATGGCGTTCAAAAGGTTAAGTAAAAGATATACGTTAAACAATTTGGAAGAGAAATACGTCATCATAGGTAAATATTATATCGCGGTAGCTAAGTTGGCTAAAGCATTTATAACGGACGCTGCTTCGAATGGTTGAATTTTAGTATCACGACAAAAATATGACGTATATGGAGATAAGTAATTTATTAAATATTTCTGGAACTTGTCAAAACCAGTTTTGATAGTAATAATTATTAGCTAAGGCTTGCTCGTATTTTTGTCAATAAACATTATTTATTCTTAATAATTTATATTCCTTAAATGTGTAAAGGTACCTCAATAAATTATTGAATGAAATAATTTAGTTATTCATTTTTTATTTATCTACAACAGTGCGAGTATTGGGAAAGTGATATTGTAATAGTGTTTTGATGCCAAATAATTATTATTTATTGTAAAAAATATACGATTAGTTTAAAATGTGCCAGTTTGTATTGTGAGGTTGAAAAAATATTTTAGAAGTAACACAATTCTTTTTGTGTTAAGTGCAGTATATTTGAAATAATTTCTCTAAAAAAAGTGAACTTTCACTTATTTTGATAGAAAAGATTACCTGTTTATAATACTTATTCTGTACATAGTTAAGTTACTTCATACCGGCTAATTAATTCTGGGCACAAATTTACTTTTACAACAACTTAACTTTATAAAGTTTTTTCAACCTCTCAATCAATTAAAGTGATATTTTTAGATAGGTTTTTTTTTAATTTTGTAAAAATAATATCTGTACATTTTATTATTAATTTATTGAATGAAACTCAGTAAGTAAAATTGTAATAGGTAAACATTTTTATTACTTTTTTTTAATTTTAAATTAAATCCATTAAACAAAATTGTTATAAAAAAAAGGATAATATTCATAAACTTAGTAATTACAAAACCATAATTATAATATTGAAAAGAATCAACATTTTATCTATGTATTTAAAAAAAGACCATATATTGCTAAATGTACAACAAGCTTTAATAAAAGACAAGAAATGTAAATAAAATGTACAAAATGAATGTAAAAACATAAAATAAATGAAAATCAAATGAAAACTCTGTATGATTTTATTTAAAAACCCTCTGTCATATGGTTTTCATCACCGCCTATGGACATCTGCGAAACCAAAGGAGTTGCAGATACGTTGTCGAGCCTATTTAAGGAAAGGAAGGGGACTGAGGGAGGAATTGGGCCTCCGGCGCTCGACACTCGCCGTACGAAACGCAACAGTATATATACTGGTACTTGACGTCGATATTCTGTGGGAGGGTAGTACTTCCCCGGTAATGCGATCCATTCATGCTGGCATGTAGACATGCCTTAGAATCAAAGGGAAACTCAGGACACTATCTTCGGGATATCTGATAGTTTTAATTGTATGTTTGTAAACTGCCTCATCAGTCTAGTGGCCCTAACTGCGACTACCACGCTATAGGTCTTGGGTTCGATTCCCAGGTCGAGCAAAGTGTTATTGGGTTTTTCAATGAAATTCTCAGTAGCAGCTCGGAGTCTGGATTTGTGCCCGCTTAATGAAAATAGGCTCGCCCCCTATTACATGGGACCTAAACACGAAAGAGATAAACTTTATTTATCTGCTCCTTCATTAACTTAATTAAAATCTTAGCTTGAAAAATGCAAAAATATACAAAAGTAAAAGTTTTCAGGAGCTGCGTGTGACAAAAAAAACGCATTCGATTTAATGGCAATCCGATCAATACGTTATCCTAAGCTCAATGCTAAAATATGACAGCTGTCAAACTTGTCAAAACAACCTTTTTTATCCGACTTTTGCGTGGTCAAAAGTAAGGAGATTAAATTATGACATCATTATTTTATAAGGTAAGATTAATTGTCTCACTGCTGGGCAAAAGCTTCCGGTTTAGATGGATTAGCTAATAAAGTAGTCCACCACGCTGTGGCCTAATGCGGATTGGCAGACTTCACAAATTTTCTAGCTAGATAGAAGCTAGAAGCTTAATAATTAGTTAAGCTTCTAGCTTCTAGCTAGGTACTATCAGAAAACTCAATATCTAGCCAATTTGCGAACAAAATCCCGTGCTCACGATGACCACAGCTATTCACCGCCCTTTTTTGTTAAACAATAGTACTAAAACAAAAAAAGGATCCTTTTTGGATGACCAATATTATACAACAATAACAATTTTTCAATTACAAAAGCAATGGACTCAGCAAGCACCCCAATCTGCGACGCTATTAGTTGGTAAGCGTAGGTAAGCGCTAGTATAGCAGCCTGGCGCTGCAAGCAGGAATAGCCCTTATGGTGGTCACTTGGTCAGATATTAAATTGGCCGATAGTACCTAATTATTTAGTAAATATTTGTACACCATTTTTGGTTGCACCTTGGCCTTCAAAAATTATGTTAACACCTTATGTATTACACCTATGTTTTACAAATAAAGATAATATTTGAATTTGAATTTAGAGTAATCTAGTTTTACCTCGGACTTGCGATCATGTGGTTGCTGGTTCGAACCCCACCCATTGCACTACCGACGTGAACCCACTCGTAATACAAGCATTTAGCTTAGCACGAGGGGTTAACAAGAATACTAGTAATGTGCGACCCACATCGCTAGTAAGTCTAAAAAAATAATATTAATATTATAAAGCTAAAGAGTTGACGCTCAAAGTTGATGGAGGTGTATATCGGCGCGTTGAAGTCTTATACGCTATAGGGTCATTATTAATGTTTAACCTATACATTATAAACCAGTAGACCAGTGCCGATACCTTAGGAAATGGTAAAAAGTAAAACAAAAACAATAGTAGGATGAAACCCATTGCAAAAGGAAGAGAATGTAACAAAAATTAAAGGAAAAATAAATTACGAAAGCGAAAAGTTGTATATCTCTTTATTACCTACAACTTTGCCATTTAACTTTTTTCCATAGGACTTGTAGTTTTTCCGGAAATCAAAATAAACCGTTTTTTAACCTAAACCCCCCCTCCCTTACCTCCCACTTCCCTAACTCTGATCGCCCGTAATTTATTTTTTCTTAAATTTTTCCTCTTCCAATGGGTTTCCTCCTACTATATTTTTTTACCATTATTATTTGTGCCCGGTTAATGGCAATAGGCTCGCCCCCTATGACATGGGACCTAAACATACCGGCGAAGTGTGGGTGTATACATTAGTACATTTTATGCCTAAAACAGGCGTGATGGTATGATGTATAGGTAAAAGTAGATTGATAAAACATTCTAATAAGTAAATATATTTGTTTTTCTCAGAAAACAGCACATCAAGTTACCACACAATATCAAATATTCTAAGTCGATTTTGAACTTAATCGTAAATGTTTTAAGGTTTAAAATTATTTGGAGAAAATTGACAGTTTTGTATACCTGGTGTGCTGGCGATTGTACTTAAATAACTAATAAATTATTCGGATTCTTGCGAAAAGTGATGACATCACCGACTAAAGTGATGCAAGAAGCCCAAAAAGACTGGCAATAGGATATTGGTGCTACCAAGAAATAGGATTCACCATCATCAGAGATCATGATTCTCTGAGTTTGTTTCGACATTTCTTCTCAGAGGTCGTCAGATAGGAAATGTCGGCGCCATCTAGTTAAAAAAAAAATATGCAGAAAAACGACTTGTAAAAGTGTCTTTAAAACATCTATTTACATAAATAAATATCATTTATCATTTACATACCATCACGCCTGTATTCCCCGAAGGGTTAGGCAGAGGTGTACTAATGTACACCCAAATTTCGCCGGTATGTTTAGGTCCCATGTAATAGTGGGCGAGCCTATTGCCATTAACCGGGCACAAATCCAAACTCCGAGCTGCCACTGGGAATTTCATAGAAAAACCCAATAACACTTAGCTCGACCTGAGGATCGAACCAAGGACCTCTAGCGTAGCAGTCGCGCTTTAGGACCACTAGACTAATGAGGCAGTCAATTATCATTCATCATCATCATCATCATCAGCCTATACTAGTCCAATGCTGGACTTAGGCCTCCCCCTAGTGTGCGCCATAGAAATAGGATAGGAAATAGGATTGCGGAGGTCTAAAGGCAGTCGCTTCTTTTTTTATGGGATAACTCGGCAAACGAGCAGGAAAGCTACCTGATGGTAAGTAGTCATCGCCGCCCATGGACATCTGCAAAACCAAAGGAGTTGCAGATGCGTTCCCGAGCCTATTACCTAAAGGAAAAGGAAGTGGAATGGAGAAAGAAGGGAGGAATTGGGCCTCCGGCGCTCCAAACGCACCGTACGAAACGCAATAGTAAGTAGTAGTAATGCATAATTGCCATTAACCGGGCACAAATCCGGACTCCGAGCTAGTTTTTGAGAATTTCATCGAAAAACTTAATAACCCTGCTCGACCTGGGAATCGAACCCAGGACCTCTAAAGTAGCGTAAGACCGCGTAGCAGTCGCGTTTAGGACCACTAAACTAATAAGGCAGTTCGCCGGCAATTGCCTTCGAAGGCATAAAAGGGTCTCGATGTGACTAAAATGGTCACCCATCTATAAACTGACCGCGGCAAGAGCAACTTAACCTTTTGCAGTTTAGCCAACGAATCGATTGATCAGCGCATTTATAACTTCGCCTCAAACCGTTTAAAATATACGCGCTAAATTAAAATGCTCGCCTTGCATTTCTGAGATAAAGCAAAACAAACGTAGGTACTAAAAACACTAAGTCTTTTTGTATTATTAAGGTGACACACAGACTTACAGTCGGTGATAACGTTTTGTAGTTATGCCCTTACAGACGAGCGTAATATACTTTACTGCTTGCACTTAAGGGGGTGAATGACCGATTACATGAGTATTTTTGGCAAGAGAGATCGGTTTTTGTTGAAGGGTTCTGTATCTATAACATACATTCGCACCTTTATACCGAAGTGTGTGTGTTTGAAGCGGCGGTAGCTTAATGGCTAGGGCGTCGGACTTGCGATCATGTGGATGCCGGTTCGAAACCGACCCATTGCACTACCGATGTGAAACCACTCGTAATACAAGCATTAAGCTTAGTGTGAGGGGTTAACAAGAATTGTTGTGATAGGGCCACGCTGTTCGCAGCATGAATGGGCCGGCTTGACCGGGGAAGTACCACACTCTCGCAGAAGATCGACGTCCGAGTAGTAGCGTTTCGCTACTGCGCTTCATTCGGTGAGCGACAGGGCCGGAGGCCCAATTCCTCCCTCAATCCCCTTCCTTCTCCTTTTCTCCTTCCCTTCCCTTCCCTTAAATAGGCTCGGCAACGCATCTACAACTCCTTTGGTTTTGCAGATGGGCAGAAATGCCTACTTACCATCAGGCAGCTTTCCTGCTCGTTTACCGATTTATCCCATAAAAATGCAGTTATTTTAATATTTCAAACAGACACTCCATAATTATTTATTTGGATGTATAAAGATTTAAACGATTAAAAATATTGTAAATGGTTTTTTCATTCGTCCGCTGAACCCTAAAGGCTCGCCACTAGGACACGGCCTAATGGCGAGCGCATTAAGTAAAAAAAGATACGTTATGAATCATGAGTTATCTGGATCTTAAAGCTTTTGATAATGGTGCCTCACAGAGGTAAGCTGCAGAGGAGACACTTTATTGAGGAGTCTTACTAATATAATATCATTATATTAATTGACTTCTACGCTCGAGTTCCTGGGTTTGTTTCCCAGGTCGAGCAAAGTGTTATTGGGTTTTTCTATCAAATTCTCAGTAGCAGCTCGGAGTCTGGATTTGTGCCCGGTTATTGGCAATAGGCTCGTCCCTTATTACATGGGAGCTAAACATAACGGCGAAGTGTGGATTTACATTAATGCACCTCTGCCTAACCCTTCGGGAAATACAGGCGTGATGGTATGTTATGTTATGTTAAAAGACCACTGGATTCAAAGGTTGCTTCAAATATAGTGCGTCCAAGATTTGGAACAATATTCCACCACCTATGCGAAAAAATAGTTTTTACCTATTATAATTCCCTTTTTTTTTTTTTTAAGACATTTTCCTTGCAAAGATTATAAAGTTATTGTAGTGAAGGAAAAAAAAACTCGTCGTGACGTCACCTCAAAGACGTAAAATCTTCGACGACAACGATGGTTGATGTTTTGTAAAAGAATCAGTCGACACCTGAAATTTTAATGTCAAAAACTGCTCAGTCGTTTTTGAGCAACAGTCTAACATACATACATCGACACATACATAGACTGTTTAACTCATTACCCTTCCTTTTTCAAAGTCGGGTAAAAGGCGTGAGTGTATGTACCTATGTATTGTCAATTAATCAATCAAATAAGCTTTTACAAGCGTTTATGAAACTTTATCGATGACTCTAGTTGGACGGTTCCAAAAATTGATCCTATGGAGAAGAATCCGGCAAGAAACACCACGGACACTCTTTTAAAATACATATTGGAACATTATGGCGATAACAAGATGTGAGGACATTAGAGGTTAATGTTATAATTAGCCTGAAGTCGGGATTAAAATTAAGAGAAGGTTCCCAGCATCTGAGAACTCAATGCCAACCTAGAAATAGATGTGGAAGAATATAGACCATCAAAAAAATATTAACAATCATAACTATAAACTAACTAAGACATAAATGGCTACAATGTACTCACATGTATGTAAAAAACTCAACCCAACTTTAACTTGACATAGATATGTCCTGTCTGCCCCACATGGTCTGTATTGAAGGCCACTTGAGCCGGGAGGTCTGTAAGTGACACGACTGTCGCATTTGACACTACAGCTTAGTTGAGTGCCGGCCTCACACTGGCACTAAAAGTACCAAACCTACAGTAAATACCAGTGAGTACTTCAAATTCAAATGTTTTTATTCCAATCTAGCTTACCGCCCGCGGCTTTGCTTGCGTGGACTATACCGTTCTTTCAATTTTATGGGATAATATATAGCCTATGACACTCGAGAATACTCCCATACAACTTTTACTCCCCATTTTAACTCCTCCAATACATTTTTTACGATAAACGGTAGCCTATGTCCTTCCTCGAGCTTTAGACTATCTCAGTACCTAATTTCATCAAAATCGGTTGAGTGGTTTAGGCGTGAAAGCCTAACAGACAGACAGAGTTACGTTCGCATTTTTTTTTAACAGCCCGGTTGATCCCACTGCTGGGCAAAGGCCTCCCTACCTTCCTGCCATTCCTCACGGTTTAAGGCTTTTACGGCCCAATCTCTTAAATCTAGAGAGAGTCTAGTTCGTCCCGCCATCTCCGCCTGGGCCTCCCGCGTCGTCTAACGCCTTGTGGGCTCCACTCTGGGCTTCGCATTTATAATATTAAATATAGTAGGGAGTAGGTGTAGGGATAAGCTTTTAAAAGCATTTATGAAACGTTATTGACTCTAGTTGCACGGTTCCAATAAGTTGATCCTATGGAGAAGAATCCGGCAAGAAACTCCATGGACACTCTCGTATCATACGATCCCTGTATTCCCCGAAGGGCAGGGCTAAGTAGTAGGTGCATATTGAGAATTTGTTTTTGTGAACGAACCCAGAGAGATTGGTGATAGCCTAGTGATATTACACACATCACATTACTAGTATTCTTAGTAACCCCTCGTGCTAAGCTAAATGCTTTTGTTACGAGTGGGTTCACATCGGTAGTGCGATAGGTGGGTTTCGAGCCGGCAACCACATGATCCCAAGTCCGACGCCCTAGCCATTGGGCTACCGCCGCTTAATGGGACTGCCAAGTCAAAGGTCTCGAGTTCAAGTCCGAGGCTATCACCTCTGACTTCAAAAGTTTTATTGAATGAACTTACTTATGTTCGGCTATCAGGTCGAGCAGTGTTATTGAGTATTTTTATTCAGTGGCAGCTCGGAGTTTGGATTTGTGCCCGGTTAATGGCAATAGGCTCGCCCCCTATAACATGGGACCTAAACATACCGGCGCACTGTGCGTGTACATTAATTACAAGACCTAAAATAACTGTTCCGTTCTGGGGATCAAACCCAAGACCCGTAGCGTAGAAGCAGTTGCGTCACTCGTGCTATAAAAAACCATGGCCTTATTGATATGGCCATATTGCCATAATTGATAGTAACGTGAAACACCTACAATAACTGTTCTGCTGATCCTGTTACTCTAATACAGCGTTATAATAAATGATTCAGTCAAAACGGTTGCGTTTGAGCATTATTCAAACCAAAATGGCGGACATCGACCATTTTGACAAATCACTTGACCATAGAGTTAGGAAGAATATCTAATTAGATTTTTTTAAATTTAGAAAGTCTATGACAAAAGATGTGCAGCTTGGAAAGAGAGAAGGGAGGCTTTTGCCCAGCAGTGGGACGAAATAGAAAAATACTCTTTTTGTATTTTTTCATGCTTAGATTATGAAGATATTTTAGTTAAGGAAAAATACGAGTGTACGAGTGAGTGAACGGTACGAACCTGCGTCTTCTGGTCACCAGACGCTATGACCATCTAAGCCACCGCGAGTCCCACCCGCCAGGGCAAAATTTGCCTTCCATTCTGAATTTACGTCTTTAAAGTGATGTCGGTGATGTGAAAGTTGTGCATTTAATATAATATGACATACCATCACGCCTGTATTCCCCGAATGGTTAGGTAGAGGTGCACTTAATGTACACCCACAGTTCGCCGGTATGTTTGGGTCCCATGTAACAGGGGGCGAGCCAATCGCCATTCACCGGGCACAAATCCAGACTCTGAGCTGCCACTGAGAATTTCATAGAAAAACTCAATAACACTTTGCTCGACCTGGGGATCGAACCCAAGACCTCTAGCGTAGCAGTCGCGATTGGGAACACTAGACCAACGAGGCAGTCCATTAATATAATGAAGTCCAGTTAATATAATATAATATTTTGTAAATACTTTTTTTTTTTTTTTTTTTATGGGATAACTCGGCAAACGAGCAGGCGAGCTACCTGATGGTAAGTAGTCATCGCCGCCCATGGACATCTGCAAAACCAAAGAGTTGCAGGTGCGTTGCCGAGCCTATTTAGGGAAAGGGAGGGGAAGGAGAAAAGGAGAAGGAAGGGGATTGTGGAGGAATTGGGCCTCCGGGCCTCTCGCTCACCGAACGAAGCGCAGTACCGAAACGCTACTACTCGGACGTCGGTCTTCTGCGAGAGTGTGGTACATCCCCGGTCGAGCCGGCCCATTCATGCTGCGAACAGCGTGGCCCTACCACAACAAGAATTAACCAAATGTAACAATACTGGATGACCTTAATAAATAAATAAATGTCCTTTGTACACATTTTTCCTTCGCTAAAATAACTTAGCACTGGAAATGCTTAAATAATACAAAAAAATGCCTTCTCCAAAACATATAATTCTTGTCGGTATATGCCCATTTATTAGTCAAGCGTGTTCGTAACTGCCGAATTATTTAAATAAGATATTATTTATTATACAAATCAATGATCCAACATGGTTCTTGTATATGCGTGTATTCATATATATATAAATGGGTATTTCTGAATTTTTTCTTTAAGTTCATTGGCTAATTGGTTAATAGTAAAGATTATTTTTAAGAAATTACTTTTTTTTTACACTTACGGTACTAGCAATGTGGGTCGCACGTTACTAAGAATCTTGCTACCCCTCGTATTAAGCTAAATACTTGTATTACGAGTGGGTTCACGTCGGTAGTGCAATGGGTGAGTTTTGAACTGGCAACCACATGATCGCAAGTCCGACGCCCTAGCCACTAGGCTACCGCAGCTTCAAAACTAACATACATCCGCCTGTACTCCCCGAAGGGTTATGCAGAGGAGTACCTACTTAATGTACACCCACAGTTCGCCGGTATGTTTAGGTCTCATGTTATACGGGTGAGCCTGTTGCTATTCTCCGAGAATTTGTAAAAAAACCTTATAACATTTTAGTAGCAGTGCATGCTTACGACGACTAAAGAGGCAGGTTAATCTTCTTAACATAGTATAAAACAAAGTCGCTTTCTCTGTCCCTATGTCCCTTTGTATGCTTAAATCTTTGAAACTACGCAACGGATTTTGATGCGGTTTTTAATAGATAGAGTGATTCAAGAGGAAGGTTTATATGTATAATACATACATATTTTAGTATAGAAAAGCCGAGAAACCACGCGGGCGAAGCCGAGGGCGGAAAGCTAGTAAAAATATAAAACAGAAACTAAAATTCTCATACATTAAAATATGTTAAGTATTACAATTCAAATAATATATTTATGTATGTTTGTCTGACCCGGTCACCCCAGCACATAAAACGTCTAGCTTTTTTATAGTCTACTATAAAAAACAACTGTAAAAATTTGCATACTTTTAACACTAGTTATGTCACCTTGCTATTCTGTGGAACGGAAAAACACAAAAAAAAAAATTCAATTTACCCTCACGCCATTCAAACAGTACAGGGGCCGTATTACCGCGTATTAATGCCTTCATTTTTGGGTGTGAGAGAGGGATGCCGCTCTACAGGTTAAATAGTGGCGTCCCTCTTTCACAACGTGGTAATGCGTATTAATAATTAATTATCACGCGCTTAAACGGTGAAGGAAAACATCATGAGGAAACCTGCATACCTGAGAGATTTTCTTGACGGCATGTGAAGTCTGCCAACCCGCAGTAGGCTAGCGTGGCGGACTAAAGCCTAATCCCTCTCGTACTGAGAGGAGACCCGTGCCCAGCAGTGGGACAATGTAATGGGTTGATGATGATGATGATGATGAATACGGCCCCAGAACGCCAAACTTAGAAACACACTTTATTTTATTATTGATTTATAGTCACTGCCTGAATAGGCTAGTGGTCTTAAGCGCGACTGCTACGCTAGAGGTCCTGGGTTCGATCCCCAGGTCGAGCAAAGTGTTATTGGGTCTTTCGATGAAATTCTCAGTAGCAGCTCGGAGTCTGGATTTGTGCCCGGTTGATGGCAATAGACTTGCGCCCTATTACATGGTACCTAAACATACCGGCGAAATGTGGATGTACTTTAAAACACATCTGCCTAACGCTTTGGGGACTACAGGCGTGATGGTATGTTGATTTATGGCATTTTTAACAAACATACTTTATACTTATGCAAAATTTATTGTGAATTTTATTAAAAGCTTTTTTTTAATATATTTTGCTGATTCGACTTTTATTGGATTGGATATTTACATTATACTAAAATAGATACTTATTATAATACTTATTTTTGGTAATACAAATATAAAATAACACCTAATATTAGATTAATAAGATTTAGAAAGATCTATAAGATATTGACACGGATATAAGATAATATGGTATATAAGATATATGATACCTCATAAGATAATAAAATAAGATATATTATACATATGACTGCCTTATTAGTCTAGTTGGTCCTAGGCGCGACTGCTACGATGGAGGTCCTGGGTTCGATCCCCATGTCGAGCAGTGTTATTGGGTTTTTCTATGAAATTCTCAGTAGCAGCTCGGAGTCTGTATTTGTGCCCGGTTATTGGCAATAGGCTCGCCTCCTATTACATGGGACCTAAGCCATGGGAAATAAGCGGCGGACAGGCAGACATTTTCCATGCGAAGATTTTTTTCTTCACCAAAATAACTATGAGAATTTTTGTTTCCGTTTTACAATTTTGCTGATAACTGCCCCATTTGTCTGGTGGTCGTAAGAATGACTGTTACACTTGAGGTCCTGGGTTTGATTACCATGTCTAGCAAAACGTTATTGGGTTTTTCTACAAATTCTCGGAGAATAGCAACAGGCTCACCCCTATTACATGGGACCTAAACATACCGGTGAACTGTAGGTGGACATTGAGTACACCTCTGTCTAACCCTTCGGGGACTACAGGCGGTTGTATGTTAGTTTTGAAGCTGCGGTAGCCTAATGGCTAGGGCGTCGGACTTGCGAACATGTGGTTGCTGGTTTTGCCCCTCGTGCTAAGCTAAATGCTTATGTTACG
The DNA here is from genome assembly GCA_958496365.1 of Subacronicta megacephala. Classification (NCBI taxonomy): domain Eukaryota; kingdom Metazoa; phylum Arthropoda; class Insecta; order Lepidoptera; family Noctuidae; genus Subacronicta; species Subacronicta megacephala. The sequence continues at coordinate 6,614,208 of OY292541.1, read as the reverse complement.
AGTGGGTTCCCGTCGGTAGTGCAATGGGTGGGTTTGGAACAATGTTTCGATATAATTAGGACTTTAATAGACATGTAGTGCTCACCTTCCCATTTATGTATTTAGTATTAAGCTTAGTGTAAGTAAGTTAGTATTATTATAAAGGTAATCGATACATCAACATTATTGTTGTAGTGTATTATTTAATACCTGCAACGCCCCACATTGCAGACACCTAGGCGTTGATAAGAGTACATAATTATTTTATATTTCCACATATCGATTGTGAACTGGCAACCGGTACTATCTCAATTTTGACAACTTTACAGAATGAAGAAAAAACATCATCATCATCATCATACCATCACGCCTGTATTCCCCGAAGGGTTAGGCAGAGGTGAACTTAATGTACACCCACAGTTCGCCGGTATGTTTAGGTCCCATGTAATAGGGGGCGAGCCTATTGCCAATAACCGGGCACAAATCCAGACTCCGAGCTGCTACTGAGAATTTCATAGAAAACCCAATAACACTTTACTCGACCTGGGGATCAAACCCAAGACCTCTAGCGTAGCAGTTGCGATTGGGACCACTAGACCAACGAGGCAGTCAAGAAAAACCATGTTAGCATCATTTATACAGCATCTCGTATGTTAAATAAAAATACGTAGTTTTGGCGCCAAATTTAAATGTATTTGTGTTAGGATTTCTTGCAACGATGTGGAGTATTAAATAGTATAAAATGGCATTAAAAAGTGATCTTCAAAAAATCTTCAAAAAATTTAGATAGGACCGGTTGCCAGTTCACAGTCGATATGTAGCAAATGTTCTATAGTTTCTGCTTACCCCTATGGGAAAAAGGCGTGAGTGTATGTATGTGATGATGTATGTTGTGTATCGTATTCTATGCAGCGATTGAATGTTTAGTTAGCTTTGACTTAATACGCTTTTTAGTGATGTGAAGTTAGATTCGACCGTCTTGATACTTTTAATATCTCCATTAAATATTACCTACATTGCAATAAGGAATGCAATATAGACTTGAGTATTGAGAATATTTTTATGAGAAGTATCGTCGGTGTAGTGCAGTGATAGCCTAGTGATATGACCATTGGACTGCCAAGTCAAAGGTCTCGAGTTCGAATCCAAGGCACGCACCTCTGTCTTTTCGAAGTCATGTGCGTATTAATAATTAATTATAACACGCTTAAACGGTGAAGGAAAACATCGTGAGGAAACTTGCATGCCTGATAGATTTTCTTGACGGCGTGTGAAGTCTGCCAACCCGCAGTGGGCTAGCGTGGTGGACTATAGCCTATTCCCTCTCGTTCTGAGAGGAGACCCGTGCCCAGCAGTGGGACAATGTAATGGGTTGATGATGATGATGATGAACGTCGGTGGCCATTTTTTATTCTTCTTGACTCTTCTTGACTCGAATAAAAGAAACAAAGAATCGTTTATTTGCGTAGGATGGTTGTTTCGGCGTCATCCGATGACGTTTTATCCTATACGGTTTTTTTGACTTGACAAAAAATAAAGTTTGTTCGAAATAACTAAGCGTGTCTAGGGTTGTCCGGAAATGGTTTAGCAGTGGTACATTTAAATAGAAAGAGTCGGCGTAAAGACAGTTTTGGGGTCGTATATGTTTCACATTTCTAATAATTTTCTTTACTTATTTCGATGTTGTAATGTAACTTCTTCTTTGGAATAATAATATATACTTATAACTACAACTACGCTATTGTATTAGGTTAAGCCTGTGATGATAGCTGTATGTGTTTAAATAAATAAATTAATGTTTTTATACAAAAACACTTATTGTAATTAAGCGATTCTACCTGTTGTAGTTATTTCGAACAAAAACTATATTATATTTGAATTTTTTTTGGAGGATCATCTAAAATAATTTCAACAAGTATCAAGATGATTAAGTCATAGTACAGTGTAGTTATTATTTATATTGATTAATCACTCGTAACTTAACTGACTAATATAACAGCGTTTAGTCGAAGCGTCGCAGCAGGCACAATGGTTGATTTGCTTTTTATTTTTAGAATTTAGAGTTCCGTAAAAGAAGGGATTAGAAACTGATACTCCTTGGAGTGACTGGAAGTGACTTTCCGCACTTACAGGATAGGGGAATATTAAAACAATACAAAGATTTACATACCATAACGCCTGTATTCCCCGAAGGATTAGGCAGAGGTGTACACCCACATTTCGCCGGTATGTTTAGGTCCCATGTAATAGGGGGCGAGCCTATTGCCACTAATCGGGTATAAATCCAGACTCCGAGCTGCTACTGGGAATTTCATAGAAAAACCCAATAACACTTTGCTCGACCCGTGGGATCGAACCCAGGACCTCTAGCGTAGCAGTCGCGCTTAGGACCACTAGAATAATGAGGCAGTCAAAACACAAAAACAAAACACAGACAAAGATTTAAAAAAATATATTTGTAATATGACATTTAAAAAAAAACACTGCAGAAAAAACAGCTGCACTCGTACCATTCATTTTGACCGTGTAGATATTACATTTTTGTAGGAAATAGCAGTTTTTTTTTTTAAATAACCGACGAAAAATATCATAGTAGAGGGTCCAGAATCATGTACTGCATTCATAATGTTGAATTTGCACGCCGAAATTGAAGGCAGAATAAGCGACCAAATATTTTAATAAGAACTTTCTGTACCTTATTTACGCAAATAAATGATTTTGACTTTGACTTTGACTTTGACATAGTTAGCGGTTGTGCGTCGATGTTCAGTTCCACACTGTCATCGTCATCAACCCATTACATTGTCCCACTGCTGGGCACGGGTCTCCTCTCAGAACGAGAGGGATTAGGCTATAGTCCACCACGCTAGCCTACTGCGGGTTAGCAGACTTCACATGCCGTCAAGAAAATCTCTCAGGCATGAAGGTTTCCTCACGATGTTTTCCTTCACCGTTTAAGCGCGTGATAATTAATTATTAATACGCACATGACTTCGAAAAGTCAGAGGTGCGGTCCTTGGATTCGAACTCGAGACCTTTGACTTGGCAGTCCAATGGTCGTGTCACTAGGCTATCACTGCACTCTGTATATAAATAAAATGATTTTTAACTACGGAACCAAAATATTAAGATGACGTTTTTCCTTGTCTAACCTAGAGTTATAAATGTAGAGATTACCAGGTCGGGCACATGTATTCAAAGTTAATAATGTTATTTATCATAATTCAGTTCATCTCTGTGTAGTTTTAACTTAGAAATGGACCATACATACACACTCATACATTTTTTCCCACAGGGAAACTTTCAACTCTCAAGTTAAGCTACGCTTGCCGCAGTCAAACTATAGATGGTTGTCATTGAGATCCCTCCGTGCCTCAGAGAGCACGTAACAATTGGTCTCGTTTGTTATATGACAATCGTCAGTGATTTTCAGAAGCTAAAAAAGCCTGACATCCAGTTTATCCTACGAATATCGGTGTTGCCTAGAAATTGCGGAAGTCTGATGGCAGTCGTTTCTTTTTTTTTAAAAAAAACAAGCTTACTCGCAATGTGGGGCACATATTAGGTACATACAAGTATTCTTGTTAACCCCTCGTACTAAGCTTAATGCTTGTATAACGAGTGGGTTCACATCGGCAGTGCAATGGGTGAGTTTCGAACCAGCCAACCACATGATCGCAAGTCCGACGATCTAGCCATTAGGCTACCGCCGCTTATTTGATTTGAAAGTCTGCATATAAATATTTTGAATTTGAATAGGAGCCGATCCCAAATAGCTCTTATTTCGGGTTTGTGCCCGGTTAATGGTAATTAGGTTTCGCCTATTACATAAAAAACTATAGGAACCATGTACACACCTTTTAATTTTCCATTAATATGATGAATGATAATTAAATACATATTATGCCTAGTACCTTATTGGGAGAATTTATCAACGATGTGTGAAGTCTACCAACCCGCAGTAGGCTAGCGTGGTGAACTATAGCCTAATCGCTCTCATTATTTGAGGAGACCCGTGCCCAGCAGTGAGATGATGATCAGTTATATCACTAGCTACATTACGTTTACACGAGAACACAATACCATCACGCCTGTATTCCCCGAAGGCTTAGGCAGGGGTGTACTAATTGTACACACACACTTCGCCGGTATGTTAAGGTCCCATGTAATAGGGGGCGAGCCTATTACCATTAACCGGGCACAAATCCAGACTCCGAGCTGCTACTGAGAACTTCATAGAAAAACCTAATAAAACGTTGCTTGAACCCAGGACCTAACAAATAAAGATTATTATTGTATTCTATTCTGCACACAGACAAAATCAAATACGTTTTTTATTTAACTATGTGATATGCACAGCTTATCCAATGAACCAAACAGTTCAATAATAAAACCAAAAAAAAAACAACTGTGACCGGTCCTAACTAACTGAATTCAAACTCTTTTGTCAAAATTCTACACAAAAACCATCTCGTTGGGAAAAATACCACATCACCAACCAAATTATTGAGATCTCTCATTCTTTACAATGCTACTTAACACGAGATCAATTTAATTTGGTTGCGCAACCAGTATAATAAGAGCTCTTTCTTAGTGAAAAGTTAAAAAGATTACAGGTCATGTTTTATTGGTATATACAAGTGAGTATCGCCCAGAATATAAAGACCTCTTCGCACGTACAAATTTGAATAGATTCAACATTTTCTAACACTGGTTCTGTCGTTCATAAGTTTGAGTGATCACCAATTTTGATCAGAGCTTTGCTTGCAAGCAAATTTGTACAATAAAGAGGTCTTCTTGAACTGGATATTACATAATAAGTTTTTTTAAAGATTGAGTAAGTAGGTTCAATATGACCCGCTTCGCATGGGGTCTCGATTTCCGCTATTTAGACAAAATTGGGAACACAGCGGTGTTAGAGTAACAGCGAGTTATAAACTAAATATAGAATAGATGGCACTGCGAGTTTCTCCTCCATGATTTGTGGAGGAAGCGCTACAACTCACTTTGTGAAATGTTAATCGCTGATGCTTCCAACAACAACGTAGCTGATAATCTTTTTAATCGTTTCTTGGTACTTATTCGTTGGCCTCGCTCACAGTGTTTTTTTTTTGTGATAAATGATTAAATGATATTTATTTCTGTAAATAGATCTTTTAAAGACGCTTTTACAAGTCGATGTTTTTTTTTAAACTAGATGGCGCCGACCAACTCACAGAATTGTGGTCTCATTTAAAGTCCAGACTATAGTTATATGATTATTAGATGCGAGTTTAATTACGGGCAAAAGGTTCATCATTCACATCTGTTGCTGATGGTGACTCTACAAAGTAAGCAGCTAGATTATCCTAGTTACAACTTTTAGATAACTAATTTAACGGTCACTTTTAAATGGAGGAATTTTGAAAAAAAAAATTGGTTTAATGTTAGTTTCTCATCAATTTAATCAGATATCCCTTTTACATTAGTGCTTCGTAAGCGTCTTAAATAGTTACACCCCAGTCACAAATTGAATAAGCGCCAGTGTGAATGGTCTAGTACGACGGTACTTAATACCTCAATGGTTACAGTGATAACAAGCATGGAAAAGGTGTCTTCGATTTTTTTGATCGATTTCGTCAATCGATCTTGTAAATCGAGAAACTACTTGTATAATTTTAACTTATACTTAATGTGGTCTCCTGAATCGAGGTTCTGTTTTATTACGGTTTAATATTATTTCTTTGCCATAAGAATCAATTATTCACTTACATGAGAAACACATATGTAGTTGTATCAGTCATCTATATTAGTATCAGTTAAATACGGTAAGGCAACATCGTTCGACATTGAACTACCTGTAAAGGCAGTCGTGTTAGTTGAAAGACATAGTAATATCTTCAATTGATGTTGCTGACGTCACCTGAAGACGTAAAATGTGGAAGAGATATTCGACATCGCAGGCAGTGGTCTCGGTAGCTTAGTTGGTAAAGCGTCTGGTGTACTTAACCAGAGGGACGCAGGTTCAAACCCTGCCTGAGAACGAATGTTTCTTTCACTAAAATTTTCTTTATTTAGAAAATTTATATCTTTGTGAAGTTTAGTATCAGTTTACGCACGAAGGTTAACACGACTATTACATACAATCATACAATTTCCTTTCACCATCATTAGTTAGTTTAGACTGCCTTTTAGTCTAGTGGAACTAATCGCGCCTGCTACGCTAGCGTCTTGCGAGCAAATTGTTATTGGGTTTTTCTATGAAATTCTCAGTAGCAGCTCGGAGTCTGGATTTGTGCCCGGTGAATGGCAATAGGCGCGCCCCCCCCCTGTTCTCACATTATGTTAAAGAGAAATAGCATAACATAACATACCATCACGCCTGTATTCCCCGAAGGGTTAGGCAGAGGTGTACTTATGTACACCCACTTTTCGCCGGTATGTTGAGGTATCTTATAGGGGACGCGCCTATTGCCATTAACCGGGCACAAATTCAGACTCCGAGCTGCTACTGAGAATTTCATAGAAAATCCCAATAACACTGCTCGACCTGGGGATCGAACCCAGGACCTCTAGTGTAGCAATCGCGCTTGGGACCACTAGACTAATGACCAAAGAGATTTAATAGTAGTAGGTATTAAATGTCTTTGCTAATGACGCAGTCTAAATACTCTTATTAATTTTCAGGTCTTATGTAATAGGGGACGAGCATAATTTTATTTAGAGCACTGGAGGCCCAATTCCTCCTTCAGTCCCCTTCCTTTTCCTTTTCGCCTTCCCCTCTATTTTCCATAATAGGCTTGGCAACACATCTAAACTCCATTGGTATTGCAAATGTCCATAGGCGGCGATGACTACTTATCATTAGGTAGATAGCCTGCTCGTTTGCCGAGTTATCCCATAAAAAAAATATTGAATTTAACCTTAACAAATCCAAATTCCGAGCTGCCACCGAGAATTTAATAGCAAAACCCAATAAAACTTTCGCCGATCTGGAAATCGAACACTAGACCAATGAGGCAGTTCCTAAAAAAACTTTTTGGAACCAGAAACCAGACCATAGAGCATTAAGAAGCTTTTTAATCTGTGCCAAATGGACTCTCTTTAATCTATGGCAAAGGTTCCAATTTCAAAATTCTAAGTACATACTTGTGTTCTTGTGTTGTGTCAAATCCAATTTAAGGTCTTTTGAATTTCGAATACACATCTGTTAGATTTCGCATTTTTTGACAATCTGCCTGTACGCTCCTCTAAATATCTTGAATTCTTTTCTGAATACAAACAAAGTACAATATAGCACGAAATAGAATTCAAAAGCTGTAAATATAATTTTATTAATTTTTACCAAAATTCCATAGAATTCTATTGAGGAACTTAGAGCAAATTTAAATAAAGTTTTACAAATTTATAATATCAACTCTATAACTGTTCGCATAAAGTTTATTTTCATTTACATATTCTTTTGCTAGCTGCATTTCAAACGTAGTTTTAACAATTCTTTGTACGATCTTAATCCTTGGAGAATAGTTTTTTTTTTCAATTTTAGAATCTTTTGTAATTCGGCGTTACTTTGTCGTAACTCTACACTTTTGAAATTCGAATTTGAAATTAGGTCGGAGAAAAAAAATGCAGATGTTTTCGATGATTAAGGGCGCCATTTTCTTTTGAGAAAACATCTATTATATTTATTTAACGCAACAAGAGTCAACAAACACGGTGATAGAATCTAGTTCGTCATTCGTAGGAGTAGTCAGTCAGTTTATAAAATCACTGGAATAATTAGAAACTATTTTTTTTTTCAATTTTCCGGTGATATAAATCTGGCCTACACTACTCAGATTTACATGTTTTTCTGTATCTTTTTAAAGTACATTTCCAAGGCAATGTTTTTTTTAACTGGATATGGCGCCGTTTTTCCCATCTGACGACCTCTGAGAAGAAATACCGAAACGAATTCAGAGAATCATGGTCTCTTTTAAAGTTCGAACCATGTTCAAACTTAAGCTTCTCAAATTGAGTAGATTTACTAAAAACACATTATACTGTTTTCAACCGACTTCAAAAAGGAGGAGGTTCTCAATTCGTCTGTATGTTGTTTTTTTTTTCTTCAATTTTTCAATATCACCATTATCTTAACAGGTAATTACCCAAAGCGATAATGTTGTCACACAAAACAGTTTAATAATCATGTTAAAAATGTCAAACAATAACTAGGTACTTACAATCCTTAATCAAAACAAAATAATAGTTTAAATTTATACAAAATTAACTTTTTATTAGAAATATAATTTTAAAATTTAATATAGTATTTGTAATATAATAGAATAAGAAACAAAATAATAAACAAAAATAACATATTGTTATGAATAATATATTATATATTATATTATTTATAACAAGAATAAAAGTAAATTATAAGACTCGTGATCCTAAACGTGACTGCTACGCTAGAGGTCCTGGGTTCGATTCCCAGGTCCAGCAAAGTGTTATTGGGTTGTTCTATGAAATTCTCAGTAGTAGCTCACAGTCTGGATTTGTGCCCGGATAATGGCAATAGGCTCGCCCCTATTACATGGGACCTAGACATACCGGCGAAGTGTGGGTGTACATTAGAAAACCTCTGCCTAACCCTTCAAAGAATACAGGCTTGATGGTATGTTAAAATTTTATGTTTCGTAAGGACATTCAAAGTTATTCATTGACAACTAATAATGACAGCATAGTGTCAGTTTGGTACTTTAGTTTTTAGTACCAATTAGTGTCGCGCTGGTTCCAGCTAGGGGCGTTGTTTGACGAGAAATGTCGCACGTCGCTTGTTAGCTGTGCATACATAGCCTTATTTTGTGTATAGGGTGATACAAATTATTCTAAGAAAGCAGTTACTCATTATTCTAGTGGTTCAAAGCGCGATTGCTACGCTAGATGTTCGATTCCCAGGTCGAGCAAAGTGCTCTTGAAGTCTGGATTTGTGCCCGGATAATGGTAATAGGCTCGCCCCCTATTGCATGGGACCTAAACATAATGGCGAAGTGTGGGTGTACATTAGTACACCTCTGCTTAAAACTTCTGGGAATACAAGCGTGATGGTATGTTATTGTAATAAGATAACAAAGCATATTAACAGCATATACATGCTTATTGTTTTTTTATGGGATAACTCGGAGAACGATCAGGTGAGTTACCTGATGGTAAGTAGTCATCGCCGTCCATGGACATCTGCAATACCAAAGGAGTTGTAGATGCGTTGCCGAGCCTATTTAAGGAAAAGGGAGGGGAAGGAGAACAGGAGAAGGAACGGGACTCGGGGAGCAATTGGGCCTCCGGCGCTCCACACTCACCGTACGAAACGCAACAGTATGCATACTGCTACTTGACGTCGATATTCTGTGTGAGAGAACTACTTGCCCGGTCGACCCATTCATGCTGGCATGTAGACATGCCAGCGCGACCTTACTTCTGCTAAACCCAGTCTGGAATCTTTTAGAAAATCCTAGACCAGTGGTCACCAATTAGTTTAGTTCGGGGTCCGTTTTAAGAAATGAAATGACCATCGCGGTCCGCACAACATTTTATAGAAAAAAATATTGATCAAACAAATGTAATTACGGAAATAAAAAAAGTATTATTTTTACATATCAATGACAAAAATGTTTTTTTTTTAATTTTTTATAAAATTACGTACTCTGTAGTGCAAGTTGATGTGTTCTCGCGGTCCGCACAAAATGGGTACGACCTTTCTTAGCAATATGTTAGGTCTCTTATCAAATAAACACAGCCTTTATAAAGTTTCACATAAGTGACGGTTGGTGGTCGGTTTTTTGTTTTACAACCATAATCTACAGGCTGTTGTTTTTAGGCATACCGCTCTGTATAAACTGTTGCAGGGATGATAAAAAAGTAACATTACATTAACATACCATCATGCCTGTATTCCCTGAAGGGTTAGGCAGAGGTGTACTAATGTGCACCCACACTTAACATGTTTAGGTCCCATGCAATACAAGCAATACTCGCAATCGAAAACTTGTATTTTCCGCACAATTCGAGGATGGCCTATATTGGTTTTGTATAGCTTGATGTGTAGCCGTGCGCAAAACAAAAAAGTTAAAATAATAAATCCAAAAGTTTTATTCACAAACAAACATACTGTAGCAATAGTTTATTAGTATTTATTTAAACAATACGACTCGTCATTTCTATTTATTTAGGCTGTGTTTATTTAAGCAGTTATATTCTTCATAAAGTAAATTAAATAAATAATTATGACCTGTTTAGTTAATCTTTTTATAGTTCGGGATAATATTTTATTATCTGTGGTACGGGCATAGAATATGTATTAATTTTGCATGTTGTGTATTGTGTCTAAAAAAAGCTTCTCTCCGCGTTTTCATTGACGACAAAACATGTTGCAAACATCTATCTTACTCTATTTATCTCTCAAAGAGTGAGTGGGATAGGTAGCTGTTTGCAACATGTTTTGTTGTCAGTGAGAATGCGGGGTTATACATTTCTGTTGCGTTTCGTACGGTGAGTGTGAAGCAGCGGAGGCCCAATTCCTCCATCAGTCACCTCTCTGCTTTAGGACCTACTTTTGTAATAGTAAACTCAATGTTTTACTTGTTTTTAAACAAGATGGCTGACATTTCCTTTTTGGCGATCTTTGAAAACATGACGGCATGTCTAATTGTCTACATGCCAGCATGAATGGGTCCGCGCAACCGGGGAAGTAACTACCCGTCCACAGAATATCGACGTCAAGTAGCAGTATGCATACTGTTGCGTTTCGTACGGTGGGTTTGAAGTGCCGCCGGCCCAATTCCTCCATCAGTCACCTTTCTCCTGCTTTTCTCCTTCCCCTTCCTTTGTCTGAAATAGGCTCGGCAACGCATCTGCAACTCCTTTGGTATTGCAGATGTCCATGGGCGGAGATGACTACTTACCATCAGGTGGGTCGTTCTTTTTCATTCTTTATTCGTCCCCTCTGGTATATAATCTATGAAACTTTCATCGCTATAATTATAATTTGGGCGAGGTCCCTGTGTTCGTCATATTATTTTATATATTTTAACAATGTTTTAATACAAGCTTAAGGTATTTCAACCATGCCGTTTGCCCCAAATGATCGTTTACTAAGAAATATATCTGTCTGTCTGCATGAATACATTTAAGAGCGGAGACTAAGGTCGGAATATAGTAAATATTACTATGCAAAGTAACATTGCATACCATCACGCCTGTACTCCCCGAAGGGTAGGCATAGGTGTAGTAATTATTGTACTCCCACGCGTCGCTGGTATGTTTAGGCCCATGAAATAGCGAGCGAGCCTATTGCCATTAACCGGAGAATTTCATAGAAAAACCAAATAACACTTTGCTCGACCTGGGGATCGAACCCAAGACCTCTAGCGCAGCGCAGCGTCACGATTGGGACCACAAGACTAACGACGCAGCTTAGGATTAGGTGCCCAGAATCTGGGATTTGGCGGTCTGGAGTAAGCAGAACGGTAGGTTACCTTTTATTCCGCAGAACTACAGGCGAACTCAGGCGCAAATGTTAGTATAACCAAACAGAACTTTTTCCTTCCTGGATTTTTTTAATTGCTCCTCAACCAGCAATTTTGTTATCACTCTCTTCCAATCAAATATCAACTTTACGATCCCAAATTCAGAGTTCCTTTTCAAAAGTAAAACGTTAACGAAAAATTCTCGTGCATGCTTTGAGGGATTATTCCAAAAATGATCTTATATGTCAGAAATAAGGTTGCATTTCAATTGTGTTCGAACGTAACCGTCAGCGAGCCATATTTTTTCTGGCGGCCATTTTGGAAAAATTACAGACATCTTTTCATTTTTCACCGACTAATTCTTAGGATCGATTTTGCCATTAAGCTTGTTTTTTTTAATTCCATAAGTATTTTTGCATGGTTAGGGATTTTTTGGACTGTCTCATGTCTTTTGGATTGCAAACGAGATTAATACTTACCGGGAAGCAAGATCCAAAATTATCATGATAATCATGGTCAACGTATAATGTTCCCACTGCTGGGACAGCCTCTTCTCGGTGAGAGGGAGTGGGCTGTCCACCACGCGGGCCCAGTGCGGGTTGGTAGATGTCACATGTCTTTGAATTTTTGGTTCTAGGACATGCCAGTTTCCTCACGATGTTTTCGTTCACTATTTGGGAGCAGTGATGATGAAATAATTTACACAAAGTAAATGCGCCTGTCTAGGTTCGAATCTACGACCTACTACTACTAAGTCGCGACCGTTACTACTGGGCCACTACCTGGGCAGTAGAAAATGCGACATTGCGACGTGATAACAATTTTTAAGCAAAAGGTTTTAGTAAAAAAAATAATATCAATATAACGCGATAAAATCCGTAAAAAGTAGTTTCTTTCAAAAGGTTTTAGTAATTAAAATATATAATAGTTGTCGCAACTGCTCAAAACAGTGAAGGAAAATATCGTGAGGAAACCGGCATGTCCTAGAACCAAACATTCGAAGATATGTGACATCTACCAACCTGCACTGGGCCCGCGTGGTGGATTACAGCCCACTCCCTCTCACCGAGAGGAGGCCTGTGTCCCACCAGTGGGATCATTATAGGCCGTTTATGCTATGTATACTTATGCTATACCAATGGATGTTTTCGCATCTTTTCTTTGTTTTTTTTTTTCAATACTGTTTAGATGTTTGAAACTTTTTATTGTTGTTATATTCTTAATGGGTATGATTCACTTAACTAACTAATTAAAAGTGTTATTATGTACGCCGTAATTGTCAGGTGCATTAGACAAAATACCACTTTTATGCTATTTTATGCCAATTTTAATGTGTGTTATGTGGTTGTACTTAATCACTACATATTATAAAACAAAGTCCTCCGCCCCGTCTGTCTGTCTGCCTGTTCGCGATAAAGTCAAAAACTACGGTTTTCACCAATGGATAGCGTGGTACCCGAGGAAGGTTTATTACTTAATACATTGTTACATATTAGTACAGAAAAGTTGAGAAACCACGCGGGCGAAATTGTGCGCGGAAAGCTAGTACATAAATAAATAAACATACCATAACATACATACCATCACGCCTGTATTCCCCGAAGGGTTAGGCAGAGGTGTACTTAATGTACACCCACAGTTCGCCGGTATGTTTGGGTCCCATGTAATAGGGGGCGAGCCTATTGCCATTCACCGGGCACAAATCTAGACTCCGAGCTGCTACTGAGAATTTCATAGAAAAACCCAATAACACTGCTCAGCCTGGGAATCAAACCCAGGACCTCTAGCGTAGCAGTCGCGCTTGGGACCACTAGACTAACGAGGCAGTCATAAATAAATAAAATTAAAGGTAAAACAAACTGCCTTAATCGTCCGAGGAATCTAGGTGCCTCTTACGACAGTTGTGACTAAGGACAGTTTTAACATTAAGTTTATTATAAAGTTATAAAGGTTGAGTGACATAGGGTAGTCTGTTTCCCGCCTGCCGCTTCGGATACCTACTATAGCGACTGGGTAAACATGAATACGGTTGGTAGGCGAGCGATGTGGACGTTAAAGATATTATGATTTTGGACTTTACGAATTAATATTATTTTTTCTTATTTTAAAGTGTCGCTCTCGCCCCCTATTACATGGGACCTTAACATACCGGCGAAATGTTGGTATATATTAGGTACTACACCTCTGCCTTACCCTTTGGGGAATACAGGCGTGATGGTCTGTTTAAAGTGTCTCTTTAGACAACTCAATGTTTATAATTATATTCACTAATGTAGTTTACATTGATGGTAGGTAAATTTTATATTTTTTTAAATTACTGGAGGAGGCTATGTCCCTATCTTTATATCGAATAACTATATTATAGTAGGTATCTATCTATTGTTGGTGGCAATAAGTTTATTTTATGTCGTATTGTAAGTACATCAGTTCTCACTCTGTATAACACAGTAGTAAACTTTTTTACTCCTGCTGTATAACTATACTTTGTCCATTATGTGAACCGTTTTGTGACAGATACCTTAGACTGCCTTAGAACGTAGCTGTTCCAGATTACGTAAAAGTTAACTTTGAAATGCGTAACAAAATAAATGTATTATCTACCTTATGTTATTCAATTATCTTAATTATGATTCCTTGCAGACATTGTAATACCATTAATGTAACGGATTTTCCAAAAAAAATATATTATTGTTAAGCGTATTAAATTTAGTTACATTCTACCACATTCTACCGTGTCTAGTGATGCAATCGAATGTATTCGCTGCAATCATTTTGAACAATGACATTAAACCAGTATCGGAAAATGGCATCCACTCTAATATCAATAAAATATAAATTAAACAATCTTTTTGAAAAGAAATGTATGGAAAATGAATATTATACAAAAATTTATACAATCAGATGAATATTATACATATTTTTTTATTATTGGTCGTAGTTGCACCATTTTCGATTCTATAACCTTACAATCGATAATCACTACTGTCGGTACTGTACTGTCTGTACACACTAGTGTCAATAATCGGGTCGATAATCGCATTGTTACGTTCCTGCAATCACTAGTTCCATCTGTCAAAAAACGGTTCTCATAATGGACAAAGTATAAACGTCCGCAACACTCGCTAGCGCGCACCTAAAAAAACAACGACCGCTCAACAATACGCGCCAAATGAACCGCCATCTTTGAAAAACAAATAAAAAAAATAACACGAATGAGTCTATTCTGTGGAGGTGCTATAGGTAAATATTATTATAATTGTGTTCACCGGTTCTTATGAATGATCAACTGAATTTCGACTGACTATAGTAAAACCATAAGTTCATTTTAATCATTACTGTCTAATTTTTGAGAGAAATAATACGCCTCTTGAAATTGTGGATCACAAAGATATGAATTTTCTAAAGAAAATTTCTAGTGATTGATAAATTCGATCTTAGGCAGGGTTTGAACCTGCGTCTTTCTGTTTAAGTACACCAGGCGCTTTACCAACTAAGCTACCGAGACCACTGCCTGTGATGTTGAATTTCTCTTCCACATTTTACGTCTTCAGGCGACGTCAGCACCATCTGTTGAAGACATTACTATGTCTTTCTATATTTTATATATTTTTATGATGTCGATTTTGGTTCTAGGTCATGCCGCTTTCCTCACGATGTTTTCCTTTACCGTTTTCAAAGCGATGAAATCATTTACACAAAGTAGAGCGCCTGTGTGGGTTCGAACCTACAATCTCCAACTCGTAAGTCGCGGCTATAACCTACCACTGGGCCACCACCGTTCCTTAATAGAAAGAAGAAAGAAAGAAAGCAATTTTAATTACAACACAAAATCCACACAAGACAATTCAACATAAATAAAGGCATAATAATACATATTATGCCTGCATATTTTCCCAAACTCCTTTGTAAAATAAATTCATTGATTCAATATCTATAGGGTTATGTAAAAGAAGCGTATCCGGGTCACAAAGTATAGCCATAAATTACAGTATTAGTCACCCTTAAGGATTGTGTGGTAGCGACAAAGCGATAATATTATTATAGCTACAGCAGAAAACTATAATGTTCTAGTGCCATGTTCCAATAGGCAATTTTACTAAAAAAAATTATGGTCCTATAAAAAAGTTGAACCGAATAAAAAAAAAAATTGGTTAAAAAATAGGGAAGTTATAAGCATTTTCATTTTATGCTAGACAGGGAGAGCACTATAGCAGCTTGTAACGTCACAATCCTATAAGTTATACCATTTCTTTTATTACACTCTTTTACGAGGAAAGAGAGCATCATAAATTTAGTCGATTGAAATAGTTTTTTTCGGTGTACCTCTTATATTATATATTTTATAATTGGCTGGTTATTTTCAATTAATTCAACACCACTTTATAATTACTTACCCTATTTGGTTTATTGAAGATCCATTTTCCACCACGGTCCATCTTCAACTCATGACATCATCCCACTGCTGGGCAAGGGTCTCCTCTCAGAACTAAAGGCCATAGTCTACTAAGCTAACCTATTGCAGGTTGACAGACTTCACACGCCCGCGCCGTCGAGAAAATCTATTAGGCATGCGGGTTCCTTCACTGTTTAAGCGCGTAATAATTAATTATTAATACGCACATGACTTCGAAAAGATAGAGGTGCGTGCCTTGGATTCGAACCGGATACCTTTGACTTGGCAGTCCAATGGTCATATCACTAGGCTATTGCACTTTACAATTGCTTAATTGTGCTGCAATTATTAAATTACTTAGATAATATTCACATGTAATATTATAGCATAGCTTCTTCACTGTGGCACATACCTTATCAATATAGAAAAGAAAGAATGCAAGATAGCGGAAATAGCGAAACATTTGATGTCACCAATCCTTTGTCACATTCTGGGTAGGGTACCTTTTGCAAAGAATTACTTTATGAATGAGTGTTACCTGAGTTATGACTGTACAAAGAATATTGTTAGTGATTGATTATTTTCTGTTCACGACATAAATAATGTTGGTGTGAATTTTGCCGCCCCAAATATACAAGCTATTGATTTGATTTTTTTATGGAATAACTCGGCAAACGAGCAGGCGAGCTACCTGATGGTAAGTAGTCATCACCGCCCATGGACATCTGTATAACCAAAGGAGTTGCAAAGGAGAGGTTGGAAAAAAGGGAAGGAGAAAAGGAGAACAAAGGGGATTGAGGGAGGAATTGGGCCTCCTGCCCTCTCGCTGAACGAACGAAGTGCAGTAGCGAAATGCTTCTACTCGGACGTCGGTCTTCTGCGAGAGTGTGGAACTTCCCCGGTCAAGCCGGCTCATTCATGCTGCGAACAGCGTGGCCCTGCCACAATAAAACTGTATCCTTGCTTTGACATTGAAATGAATTTATATGCTTAAATGTGGTAATACATAAGTAGTAGTAGGTAGTAGTGCTGGCATGTCTACATGCCAACATAAATCGGTCGGCATGACCGGGAAAGTACTGCCCTCCCACAGAATATCGTGTCATACTCTGCAGCGGAGCCACCATTTCAGAAACAAATCAATTATATCTTAAAATGATATACGTCAAACGTACATAATGTACGTATACCGTTTATTGCTGTACGTGCAATAAGTAATGAGAAAATAGACATTCATTGTGGCTCCGATTCCTGAGTACATGTACTGAGTGGCGGAGCATACTCCCCAGCGGAGCCACAGTGCCTATTTGTCTATTTTCTCATTACTTATTGCACGGACAGCAATAAACGGTATACGTACATTATGTACGTTATGTACGTTTGACGTACATCATTTTAAGATATAATTGATCGGTTTCTGAAATGGTGGCTCCGCTGCAGAGTATGACACAGAATATCGACGTCAAGTAGCAGTATGCATACTGTCACGTTTCTTACGGTGAGTGTGGAACGCTGGAGGCCCAATTCCTCCCTCAGTCCCCTTCATTATCCTTCTCTGCTTTCCCCTTTTCCTTTCCTTATTTGGCTCGGCAACGCATCGTCAACCCCTTTGGTGTTGCAGATGTCCATGGGCGGTGACGACTACTTACCATTGCCGAATTATCCCATAAATAAAATATAGGTCTTTCTTAAAAGCTTTTATAAATAATAAACATAAACAAAATGCGTTAAACATAAGTAGACTGCCTCATTAGTCTAGTGACTGCCTAATTTGCCTAGTGGTCCTAAGCGCGACTGCTACGCTAGAGGTCCTGGGTTCGATCCCCAGGTCGAGCAAAGTGTTATTGGGTTTTTCCATGAAATTCTCAGTAGCAGCTCGGAGTCTGGATTTGTGCCCGGTTAATGGCAATAGGCTCGCCCCCTATTACATGGGACCTAAACATACCGGCGAAATGTGGGTGTACATTAGTGCGCCTCTGCCTAACCCTTCGGGGACTATAGGCGTGATGGTATGTTATGCGTTTATTGCACACAAGCTTTCCGCTCACGGCTCCGGCCGCGTGTTTTCTCGAGTTTTCAATACACAATATGTACGTATTACCTATACATATAAACCTTGAACCACTCTATCTATAACAAAAAACTGCATCAAAATCCGTTGCGTAGATTTAAAGATCTAAGCATACATAGGGACAGACAGATAGCGGGAAGCGACTTTGTTTTATACTATGTAGGGATTTAAACAAAATTACATTAGCTGGGCCACGTAGGCGGATGGGACTCGCAGTGACTTAGCGGTCATTGCGTCTGGTGTATCTACCCAGAAGATTCAGGTTCGAATCCTGCGGGCAGTCATATATTTCCTTCACTAAAATAACTTTATAATATTTCCATGGAAAATGCCTAAAAAATACAAAAAGATTTAAATTAAAAAAAAAAGCGGACATAACCGGGTTTCACACATAGTGTAACACAAACAACCTTCAACTGTCAAATACGTTTAGTGACCAACATATCGTCTCGTCGCTCAAATTGTAGTTACAAAAACTGTAGACAGGGGGCTCTGTACATAATAATTAGTAGCGACGCGTGCGCACGGTAGCGAAGCGGACGCTTACACGACATTTTATACCGACTGTGGATAGAAAAGTGGGGTAAATTTTAAGCGTTATCATTACATAATAAAACTTACCGGGGAAGTGCTGCCCTCCCATAAAATATCGACGTCAAGCACCCAATGATTAGTATTCGTCACCGCCCATGGACATCTGTCATACTTACCGAAGCAATTGCAGATGCATTGCCGAGCCTATTTAAGGAAAAGGAACGGGGAAAGGAGAAAAGGAGTAGGAAGGGGACTGAGGGAGGAATTGGGCCTCCGGCGCTCCACATTCTCCGCACGAAACACAAACATAATTATGTGTAGGTATTGGTACTTGTCTGGAAGATATCGCTTATAGCGATAAGACCGCCATTGTTCACTTAGTTTAATTATATCCTTATAAATGTAGTTTTCTTATTATGGTGTAATAAAGATTATTCTATTCTATTCTTAAGTGCAGTGATAGCCTAGTGACCATTCATTGGACTGCCAAGTCAAAGATCTCAAGTTCGAATCCAAGGCACGCACCTCTGTCTTTTCGAAGTCATGTGCGTATTAATAATTAGTTATCACGCGCTTAAACGGTGAAGGAAAACATCGTGAGGAAACCTGCATGCCTGAGATATTTCTTGACGACGTGTGAAGTCTGCCAACCCGCAGTAGGCTAGCGTGGCGGACTATAGCCTTCCTTTCGTACTGAGAGGAGACCCATGCCCAGCAGTGGGACAATGTAATTGGTTGATGATGATGATGATGATATTCTATTCTTGACGTTGATATTCTGTTTCTCTCGTATGCTCTTAGTTGAGCTAAATTGGTTAATTAAAATGTCCATTTAGCTCGCTAGCTCAAATAAAGTAGCTGCCATCTTGATTCCAGAATTTTTAATTACAGTGTTTTTTCGCGCGCCCTCCTCCCATTGGTTGAAACAGCACGGCGGCGAGCATGCGCACTTTTTACACTCACGCGCACCCAAAACTTTCTACGAAATGAATTAACCAAATAAATTTAATTTTGTAATGATGTACATTATATTCGAGGCTGATTGCTTGGGAAAATAATTTACATAGTCGAAATGTTTATGATGGTGTGTTGTTTTTGTGGGGGAAAGGGGGGTTATTTTCTCTTGATCTCCTACCTGATTTTGGTGAGGTGGTAGAAAATTCTAGGGATCGAACCCAGGACCTCTAGCGTAGCAGTTGTGCTTAGGAGCACTAAACTAATGAGGCAGTTTACCGTTTAAGCGCGTTATAAAAAAATATTAATACGCATATGACTTCGAAATGTCAGAGGTGTAATTCAGTGTTTTTACATAACATACACATACCATCACGCCTGTATTCCTCGAAGGGTTAGGCAGAGGTGTACTAATGTACACCCACATAGCGCCACTGCTACGCTGGAGGTCCTGGGTTCGATCCCCAGGTCGAGCAATGTTATAGTTTTTTTTTAAGAAATTCTCAGTAGCCGCTCGGAGTCTGGATTTGTGCCCGGTTAATGGCAATAGGCTCACCTATTACTTTGTACATTACACTTCTGCCTAACCCTTCGGGGAATACAGGCGTGATGGTATGTTATGTTTACTTTTTTAGTTTATTTAGACGACATTCCCACGGTGTGCAATTTAATATTTTCTACAGATGCCCAGGGCCAGTTACAGGCATTTTAAGGGTTAACGCGCAGCTATACGTCTGCTGACCCCCGTAATGCATAACCCTTTGACTGCGCATGTGTTGTTTCTAAGAATCGCGCACATATATGGCGGGTACCTTTAAATGAACACTAAAATTCCGCTAGTGATGGCCGCTGCTCGATTATTTGGACTATCGATGTTAATTGCGGATGTTTTTAAAAAAGGCCAGGTTCCGAGAACCCTTAATCGACGGTCATGCATGAAGAGATTAATGAATGTAGATGAAGCGAAAGTGGTGTGCCAGGATTGTAGCAAGCGGAAATCTATAGTCTCTGCCTACCCCCATGGGAGACAGGCGTGACAATATGTATGTATGTATAGTTACATCTGTCGTAAGTGCAGTGATAGCCTTGTGATATGACTATTGGACTGCCAAGTCAAAGGTCTCAAGTTCGAATCCAGGGCGCGCACCTCAGTTTTTTCGAAGTCATGTGCATATTAATAATTAATTATCTCACGCTTAAACCATAGTGTAAGGAAATCCAATAGTGGGGCAACTCGCCGTCTAGACGGGTCAACGATGAGGTGGGTTGCGGGGCAGAGCGGCGTCCCCCCGACCCTTAGTCGCAGGCGTCCCGTCCGCCCGACAGGTAGTGCGCGCCGGTACTGCGCTGAAAGTTTGGCTCGCGCTAGCGCTAATTATAATTTATTTTACAATGCGTTCTACATGTGCAGTTTACGGTTGTTTGTCGGCATCGTACAGAAGTAATAGTGAAAACTTGAGATTTCATCGATTTCCAAAGGATGAGAATCGGTAAGTGCCAATAACCTATTATACCTAAACAAATATTATCTCTACTTAGTAAACAAAGTCGCTATCCGCGACGCTGTGCGTTTACTTCTAAATTATTAAATTATTTTAACCTTCCAATGGATTTTGATACGGTTTTAACTACCATTTAGAGAATTTTATAATATTATAAGGCTGAAGATTTTGTTTGTTTGTTTGATCGCACTAAAGTACTGGTCGGAATTGATTTTATATTTGTGTTGTATAGTCCATTTATTGAGGAAAGCTTTAGGCTATATAACATCACGCTATGACCAATATAAGTGAGAAATGTTGCAAAAACGGGAAAAAATATTCCTTTTGAGCGCTTCCGTTGCGTGCGCTGGGTAAACGGTTAAAGTTATGCAAAAATATTGTATGACGGAAATCTTCCGCTTAAAAGGTTCTAAAAAAAGTCCGCGACAGCATAG
Source organism: Subacronicta megacephala (assembly GCA_958496365.1). NCBI lineage: Eukaryota > Metazoa > Arthropoda > Insecta > Lepidoptera > Noctuidae > Subacronicta > Subacronicta megacephala. The sequence goes on along the minus strand of OY292541.1, from coordinate 6,592,858 downwards.
GTCTATCTGTTAAGGTTAACTTAATAATACCCTTTTATGGTAACCGAATTCTACAAACGGTTAGATATGCTTCATCATACACAACTCAACCGTCATCGGCAAATGTTCATCTGCGGGAAAGAGCTTACAATAAGATTGTTGATATATTTGGTGGTCTCCAAGAAGTTCCAGAATGATTTCCTAGAATGTTGCAAGGAATTAGAAAATAGACTTATCGATTCATTTCCCACGTTCGTAGGTGACAACGTTGGAGAAAGCTTATATAATCGCCTAACTCAAATGAAATTTTCACCTGCGTGTGATTGCTTCCCATTGCAATTTTTAATTCGTTTGTATGTGAGGATGAGAATCAATTATATTGTGAAATTTAACAACCGAAAATGAAAATCATCAAGCAATAAATGTCGCAAATATTTGTCAGTTCAACATCTCTAAAGAGATAAAAAACTGGAGATTTTAACCCCTGTTTTATTTAATCACTTGGGCCTGTCGCGAAGAATAAACAATAAATCGTGAAGGTAATATCTTGCTAGAAATCAATACTACTACTACTAAGATATAGATTAATTTGAACTTACAATCATTATCACCTATAAATCACCTTTCAAACAAAAAAAAAACTAAATCATATTCGGTTCATCCGTTCAGGAGCTACGATAGCACAGACAGACACACATGCACACAGACACGTCAAACTTATAACACCCCGTAGTTTTTGCGTCGGGGGATAAAAAGTAAAGTAAGTCCTTGAAAAATATTTTTGTGACAACCCTAAGCTATTTTCAATGTCTAGACGATTGTCGGCATTTCGACCCAGACAAAGGAGTGCGCCCACTATTAGATTCTATTACACTATGCTTAAACGGTGAAGGAAAACATCGTGAGGAAACCTGCATGCCTGAGAGATTTTCTTGACGGCCTGTGAAGTCTGCCAACCCGCAGTAGGCTAGCGTGGTGGACTATAGCCTTACCCCTTTCGTTATGAGAGGAGACTCGTGCCCAGTAGTGGGACAATGTAATGTGTTGATGATGATGATGATGACTTCGAAAGTAGAGAGTTATATTTTAGAGTGAGTAAGATTAATTGGTCCGAGGTTTCTACGTGGACAGATATATAAAATTCTTCTTATCTGATCAGATCTTATCGATTTTAATTTATACTGTCCACGTTGTTTATCTCGTGCCATGAAGGTACTGGTAAGAATCTTAAAGATTTAATATCAGACTTTTTGCTTCTGTTTTTATAACTAACAAATTTTTACCCAAAATATGGTGTACGCAGGCTAGCGAGCTAATCTTTCTCATTCTGAGAGGAGACCCGTGCCCAGCAGTGGGACAATATAATGGGTTGCTGATGATATTTTGTACTATGGGCCGAGTTGCTATTAAAATTTATTATTATTATCAAGTAAGTCGGTAAGTCCAGTGACTATTGTTTATATAGAACTCATAATTCTTATTCTTTTAAATTTCATTATTATCTTTAGGATCTTTATGTTCCATTAAGGGATCCCAGGAGCTGTTCACTCAGCCATTTAGGTTACAGAACCTGCCTAAATAATCGTCTTCTGTCATTTCCCATAGTGGTCGGCAGAAACTACAGAATGCCATTAGCTTCGATTCTTGCATACTTCTTTTGTTTCTTCCACATTCATACATCTTGTCATACACATGCGCCGGTTGCGGTTTACTACGCACCTGACCTTTCTGAAGGACCTCACCAATAAGGTCTTCCGTTATTTTCTGAGTTGAGAATAGTATTCCTTCTTAGAGGTTGAAATCAGACCACAAATGCCAACGTCATTCAGTTAAAAAAAAAAGAAAAAATATTACGTCTTAATAGTTGTGTTTACATAATTCAATATCATTTACGCCGTCCATGATTGTCATCTATATCGATATATCGATACTTGACCGTTTCATCGACAACCACAACATCCCTAACCATGGCTAACCATGCCGCATTGTGTTCCGAAAACCGTCCGAGCGACGTGTGCTCACCGTCCAGAAACACCGATACACTTCATTATATTTTTGTTATAGTACTTAGTTTATTTTTTTAAGAAAAAGAAAGTTCTGTAGAAGGAGTCCAATTGCTTCTTTGGTCTGGTAGTCTGAAGTGATACTTAAGGCAGTGGGTTCGATATCTGGCAAAATTATCAATAAATAATCAATATTCAATATCTATATGTATAAAAATCAATGCGTTTTTCGTTGTAATTTTATAACTCAAGATCGAGCTCACCTATTCAAACCTTTTAGGCTTTGTTCGGACTATTTAGTAGATTGTTTATGTGAAGTTTGCAAAAAATCGGTCGAGCGGTTCTTCATTTATCACATTTTTTTACAAACATTATTATTGTACAGGAAAGTCAAGAAAACACGCGGCCGAAGCCGTGGGCGGAAAGCTAGTATAGTTTCCGAAAAATCGTTATCTAGCATGATTGTTACCTGTGACGTGACGTCGCCTCAAAGACGTAAATTAAAAATGTGAAGGCAAATTTCGACATGGCGGGTGGGAGTCGCGGTGGCTTAGCGGTCATAGCGTCTGGTGTACTTAACCAGAAGACGCAGGTTCGAATCCTACCCGCGGTCGTATTTTACCTTCACTAAAATAACCTTATAATCTTTGCATGGAAAATGCCTAAAAAATTCAAAAAGATATGATTGTTACCTAATGAAATAGTTTGAACAGACATTGGAATTACAATACGCCCAATTTAATGTTCTATAATTTACAATCTATTTGACATATCATCACGCCTGTATTCTCCGCAGGACAATCCAGACTGATAATCGAAGAAAAACTCAGAACCAGAAAAAACCCAGGACCTCTAGCATAGCAGTCGCGCTTAGGACCGCTACACTAATAAATAAATAACTCTTTATTTCAAGTGACGACTACAGTAATTAGGATTTTCTATAAAATTCTCAGTAGCAGCTCGGAGTCTGGATTTCTGCCCGGTTAATGGCAATAGGCTCGCCCCCTATTACATGGGACCTAAACATACCGGCGAAATGATGGTGTACATTAAGTATACCTCTGCCTAACCCTTCGGGTAATTCAGGCATGATGTTACTTTGGTAGTATACCATTATGCTACCACGAAGGGACCACGAAAACAGCAGAAATATACCAGTCAAAAAAAGCAATTCTTATGTTTCTTTTTGCGCCGTGATGCCAGATACACTCGTGAATGAATCTTGTTACATCATGGCATCTGTCATTGGGTTCCAATTGTCATTTTCGACCGCCCGGTATAACCTGAGCCGTGCTTTTAATTGGAACTAAACTATGTTGTACCGCACTTCACAGTTGTTTAAGCGAGTAACGCCGCTATGAAGTGTCAAGATACGTTGGACAGTGGTAACAATGTTTTCGTATGTGTGTGACCGAACCAAATTGAATGAATGAAGTCTTTTGGAAGTGATAAATGGTTCTTAGGTTACATTGCAGTTTTTTTTTAAATATTGCTTAGAATTTGTAAGACTCTAATTTTTTAATGTTGGTCATTACTACCTAATTATTATTGGTTATTTTTATCATATTTTAGGAAATTTGTTAAAAAGATACCTATTAATTTTCCAGTGAAAGAAAAAATCGGCCTCGACGACTGGTAAGTGTATAGGTAATTATGGATTGCTGAGTATAACAGGCAGGGACCCTAAAGCAAGTAACTCAAACTGAAATTTAAAAAAAGAGGAATTTTTACGCATCGATTATAGCAGAGATAAAAAAATTGAGGTCGCTAACGCCATCTATACATACTTCTAAGAACTATTATAACACTCAGTTGAAGCTTTATGTAGCAAGTGTGTTGTATACTCACAAGAGGACAGCACGATGTTTAATTTGTGATCTTATAATTTCATAATAATTATGTCCAGTAATGTCACTGGCTACGTTGCCCTTCAAACCGGAACACTGCCTCATTAGTCTAGTGGTCCTAAGCGCGACTGCTACGCTAGAGGTCCTGGCTTCGATCCCCAGGTCGAGCAGTGTTTAAGTTTTTTTTATGAAATTCTTAGCAGCACGGAGTCTGGATTTGTGCCCTGTTAATGGCAATAGGCTCGCTCTCTACTACATAGGACTCAAACATACCGGCGAACTGTGGGTGTACATTAAGTACATCTCTGCCTAACCCTTCGGCGAATCCAGGACCTCTAGCGTAGCAGTCGCGCTTAGGACGACTAGACTAATGAGGCAGTCATAACATTGATTATATAATTTTTTGAAAGCGGTTTTAGTTTTTTGTTTAAAGTTAGAAAGAAAGAAAGATACAGTTTATTCAGCCGCAGTAAAGACAAGTACATTCATTATAAGCTATAAAAACAAAAAAATACATATATAATTATAACGCATTAAGTACTATGCCCAAATTGCGCTGAAAGGGATCTGGTGCAGCATATGCCAGACAAATTTGCCTGACGCTGGTTTTCAACCAGGTCCTAATCACGCACGGACGTGAAAACAGGTACTTAATAATTATATTCTATGCAAATGCATTTATTTTTTATATTTTTTTCAAATGTAATCACCATTATCATCTTAACAAAAGATACGCATGTAGATATATTATGCTGATTCTGATTATAGTTTTTTTTATAGTAGTAAGTATTCTATTGGCATGTAAGTAGGGTTGCCAGGCTTAACAGACGGACAGACCAGCCAGTTTGGTCGGACATTTGGGTAAAAAGGCCGGACACCCTACATTATTGAGGATTTTGTGTCTCAGTATTAAATAGGTACGACAAATTATTTTTATGTAAAATCAAGATTTTTTAAATTATTACAATTCATCATCATCATCATAATTATCAGCCTATCGCCGTCCTCTGCTGAACGTAGGCCTCCCCGTATTACGATTTATCTTGTTATAGTCCATCTAATCTAATAGATATTGATTGGTGATTTAGCCTTTTTTGAAGGATTTAAATCTAAATTTAGTGATTATTAATTGGTTATCTTGTGATAAAATAAAAATAGCTTCATAATTCTATGGTTTTACGATGAAGGTAAAAAAATTGTTTGAGTTACGCATATACAAAGTTATTTCGGTCTGAAAAGTATGAAAGGTCAAACGGTACTTCTTAGATAAGATAGACTATAAATTCTAATGAAATACATTAATAGTTGACAGTCGACTCGCCTGCGCTCGGCCATGCTCGGCGCTCGCTCGTTTGCATATGTAACAAGCCTAACAAAAGACGGACAAGCCGGACACCGTTTATTTTGGCCGGACACGCAATGAAAAAGCCTAACTATGTCCGGCTTTATCCGGACGCCTGGCAACCCTACATGTAGGCATGCTAATGGCATACCTATTGACGCTCCTGATTTGCTTAATGTACTGGCGCGCTTTTTTGTCCCTAACAATAATTGTCGGGGCAGAAAGCACAAGCTGTTTGCCGTGCCTCCATGTTGTACTGTTGCACGTGCTAAGTCGCCAATTCCTCGCACTATGGCCGCGCTTAATGATCTCTTGGATTCCAATCCAATCCAATCAATCCAGATTATTTGTTTGCGGATAGATGGTCGAAGATTTTATTGGTATGTCAGAAGTACTGTGAGAGGAATTTATGAAAGTGTTGTTAGCCTTTTTTGTTAATTTCGTACAGTTTATATACATTAGTTACTGTTATTGGTTAAACAACCGTTGTAATTAATTAAATAAATAAATAAATACCTACTACTACTAAGTGACAAGATGTATGAATGTGGAAGAAGCAAAAGAAGTCAAATCAAATGTTTTTTTATTACAAATAAAAAGAAAATTTGATTTGATTTATTCAAGAATCGTAGCCAGTGGCGGTCTGCAGTTTCTGCCTACCCTTGTGGGACAAGGCGTTGTTGTGGTAGGGCCACGCTGTTCGCAGCATGAATGGGCCGGCTTGACCGGGGAAGTACCATACTCTCGCAGAAGACCGACGTCCGAGTAGTAGCGTTTCGTTACTGCGCTTCGTTCGGTGAGCGAGAGGGCCGGAGGCTCAATTCCTCCGTCAATCCCCTCCCTTTCCCTAAATAGTTTTACAGATGTCCATGGGCGGCAATGAATACTTACCATCAGGTAGCTCGCCTGATCGGTTACCGAGTTATCCCATAAAAAAGGCGTGTATGTATGTACAAAGGTATACAAAACTGACAAATTACTCCAAATGATTTTAAATCTTAAATTGTAGAAGATACAGTCAAAATCAACTGAGAAAATTTGTCATTTTGTGGTTACTTGATGTGCTGGCCGCCGTACCTGGGCAATTAAATTTTTCGTTTGATACATAAATGATTCATGCTCATTATGACGTCGTCGTTTAAAAGTATGCATCACAGTAATTACCGACTGTATAAATATTATGTAATGACTTTTCCTTTAGGTTTTACAGGATAACGAAAATATAATTAAGCTAATGAATCATAAATTTAGTAAGGTAATTACTTAGTCATTAACATTCAATAGGCTTGTGGCTAAGCTATAACTGCGAATTACAGATGATGATTTCCAGAATCTGCAAGGTGAAGCTACTGTAATCATCATCATCAACCCATTGTCCCACTGCTGGGCACGGGTCTCCTCTCAGAACAAGAGGGAATAGGTTATAGTCCGCCACGCTAGCCTACTGCGGGTTGGCAAACTTCACACGCCGTCAAAAAAATCTATCAGGCATGCAGGTTTCCTCACGATGTTTTCCTTCACCGTTTAAGCGCGTGATAATTAATTATTAATACGCACATGACTTCGAAAAGTCAGAGGTGCGTGCCTTGGATTCGAACTCGAGACCTTTGACTTGGCAGTCCAATGGTCATGAAGCTACTATACTTAGACTTATTGGAGATCATAAATAATAATTATACTTTAAGTATTCTGAGTTGACTGCCTCATTAGTCTAGTGATCCTAAGCGCGACCGCTACGCTAGAGTTCCTCGGTTCAATCCCCAGGTCGAGCAAACTGCTATTGAGTTTTTCTATGAAATATTAGGTAGCAGCTAGGGGACTGGATTTGTGCCCGCTGAATGGCAAATGCTTCACCCCCTATTACATATGACCTATACATACCGGCGAAATGTGGGTGTACATTAGTACACCTCTGTCTAACCCTTCGAGGAATACAGGCGTGATGTGATGGTATGTTAAAGTATTCTGTAATATTTCTCGTTTATTTTGTAATATCAATCCCTGAATGTTCCCTTTGGTCTGTACGGTACTATACCAAAATATTAATTTTAGGTAATTACCGAATTAGGGGTTGAAAGTGGACGAGGTATGGCTGTCCTTTGTATGAAAATTGAGTTTCACCCCCTGAGGGTCAAGTATGAACTATGTTCAAGGGTTGGGAGGAAACAATTCAACAATTTTTAGGGGTCGAAGGGCCGAGAGTGGACTAAATGCAAACTGGGGAGTAATGAATTTGCAGTTTAATGGATATATCACTAGGTTATCACAGTTTTCAATAGCCATTGATTGGTAATTTATATAACACAATAAAGTACTCATCTTATCACCAACAGCTTATAACTGACTCACCTAAGCCCTTCGAGGAATATATAATGTTAGCACCTTACGTATATTATTTCCCAATTGGCATAATTTATCACAAAAACACCATTATTTTCCTTAACTGTAAAACAATTATAACTTTCAATAAAGCCACGTTTACATGGGTGGAAAAGAAATGGAATTAAATGATGTACGACCGCGTCGACCCCAACTAAATTGGGATAAAGGCAGGAGGATGACTCACCCCCTTTCAATGGGGTCCAAAAACAACAGTGTGTGTGAATATGTCTTTCCACACTTTTTTATTGTAAAAAAATGATAAACATCCATAATGGTAAGCGGTAACATCTTATAGAGCTCTGCAACACCTGTGACATCTCCCTGTTATATTACCTTTAGTACATATATACATTCACGCCTTTTTTCTACAGAAAAAACAGTAGAAACTACAGAACGTAATTTGCTACGATTTTTGCATACTTCTTTTGCTTCGTCCACATTCATCATTCATACATCTTTCATACACACGCGTCGGTTGCGCGTTACTAATAAATAAGAACTGCTGGTAGCCTAGTGGCTGGGGCATCGGACTGGCGATCAAGTAGTTGCCTCTTCCACACTTTTTTACATACATACTATGACGTCTGTATTCCTCGAAGCGTTCGGCAGAGGTGTACTCATATAACCCACACTTCGCTGGTATGTTTAGGTCCCGTGTTATTATATGCGCGGTGCACTTTTTATTATCAAAAATGACAAACAAAAAATAAAGGTAAGTGGCAACATCTTATAGAACCCAGAAACGCCATTGGCATTAGTACACCTGTGCGTAACCCTTCGAAGAATACAGGCGTGATGGTATGTTATAAGATACCATCACGAGGCTTACGTACTCAATAAAGTGACTAGTAATTAATGTAACATTCTTAAACAGTCTAGAATATTCTAGATATGTATAAGTATTGTAGGTATTCTTTAATATTATTATAATCTCAAGTAAATTACTTTGGTAGAGCCAATGTAAACACAGCTTATACAATTATTCATATAAATGACTAAATTTTGCTAATTATTACCTGTTAGTATGCAGATGTGCATTGATATTGTTGTGAAAATGGCTGTGTACAGTGTAGTGAATTATTTATTAATATGTTGTTTAGTTTTAATAATTGATTGTGATACGACAGATGGTTATTGGAGTTCCGGTAATTACTTCATCCTATTAAGGTCCCGGTGCATTTTGAATTGGTCGTTATCATCATCTTCCGGCCCTATTCCCAATTTATTTGGGGTCGACCCAGCTTTTCTTTTGTCTTCTTGTCGCTGTTAGTCGTCATCTCATCATTCGATCCCTTTTCCATCGTATCTGACTTCACGAAATATATCCATCTTGCAGTTTGAATTGGCCATAGAGAAGATACCAAAATGTAACACACACAATTAAAGTATCAAAATATCAACGATTATTATATTACATTTATTTCCAGTAAAAAATAATGTCTAGGTGCCAACACTACATTAAAGTTATTCGAATACGAATAATAACACAATTTAGTTAAATTATGTGTGAATTACGATAAGTTTTGCTTTAATTACTGTTTTTTTTTATCGCAAATAGGCTTACGCTTGACCAAAACTTGCCTGATGTTAAGCATCGAAGTGGTACGATGGAGCGCGCTTGCCTAAAAGATACCTATTCTCTCTCGTCTTGAAGACACCAAAATTGTAGGTCTCAGGGAACAAAAGTTCCGGTAGCGAGCTCCACAATAGAGCAGTACGCACTATAAATATAGACGCAAAAGGCTTCGCGCGAGAATTAGGCACTTCCATCCACCACGTAGTGGTGGCGCCTTGCCGTAGCTCTGCTCGTCCGATAGTGGAACGGGGATAGTGGAACTATTTCATGTAGTTCCGATGCACACTCTCCGAAATGTAGCCGGTAAAAGATAGAAAGTCATGCATTTGTTGTGTGGTCTTAGTCGATAGGTCGCCCATCATAGGTGGAGATTGACACGACCCTTCGCCTTCCCCGGGCGGCGGAAGTCCATGTGGATTTCCTCACGATAAAACAGGCAGGATAAATGAAAGGGCAAGGGAAGACAAGTGCAGTTTTTAGTAGGTACGAGTCCGGACTAGCCCTGCCGCGACCCCAGGTGGCAGACGATTCAGGAGAATGTTTCATATAAAAAAAAAGAATACATAATGTCAACGAGTTTGCGCTTCAATAAAAAAGGCTCTAAAATAATTTTAAACAAGTTTTTCGAGGTTTTTATTTATAAAAATATTTTATATTATCTTTTCAGACACAAAACACTTCAAAGAATAAAATATATTCATTGTTTATTGTTTTCAGGATTAATTGAACACCGAGAAATATATTACATTGCAAACAAAAAATCAATTGAAATAAATACTATGAAATGTGATTTTGAAGTTCCATTTTTCGGACAGAATAAATATTATAATTTCCTATGGCATCAAGACTTTCCTGGAATCGGTACGTATTAAAAAAAAAACTGAATCGTCAATAAAATAATGTTGGTATTGAGTGATTTTCGCGCGGAAAATTATATTTGACCGTTCAACTGTATCATTTAGGGTAGTTATGCCTGCTGGCATGTGTACATGCTAGCATGAATGCGTTGGCACGACTGGGGAAGTACTACCTTCCCACAGAATATCATAAAAATTATAAAAATCCCTCCCATTAAAAAAAAAAATATTTTATTTTTTTTAATTGGAGGGATTTTTTGATGCTGATTTAGTTACCTGCGACCGTTAAGGGTTATTCTACTATGTTTCACGGGAAAAAATGTTTTGTGGTATTTGTTTCAGATAATTCAATTGTTTTACCATTCAGCTCGAAAAATCAGTCAAAACTTACACTTACGTTCGAAAAGTTTGATAACAATTCTGTTATATATAGAACAGCTCGATACCAGGAAAGGTTGAATAATAAATTCGTCTGGATCGATTTAAAAGTAAAAAAAGTACCCTGTTTCAGTTATCCGCCAAAACGAATCATACTGCAGAAAGATGACTATGGTAAGTATTAATCGTTTAATCCACTCGCCCCTAAAAATAGATTTTTCTTCTCAACCCTTACAACATACAACATAGTGCACACTCGACCCCCAGGGGGTGAAACTGAATTTTCATACAAAGGACAGACATACCTACGGCGTCCACTTTCAACCCCTAGTTCGGTAAATACCTAGCTAAAATTTATCTTTTGGTGCAGTAAGGTACAGACTAAAGGAAACATTCAGGAGTTATATACTTAAAAAATAATTCAACGAGCAATATTACAGAATACTTAAAGTATAATTCTTCATTTATGATTTGCAATAAACTGTGAAGGAAAACTTTTTGATGAAAACACTAAAGAATATATTAGGATCACTAATTGCCTTCCAAAAGTATATAATAACATACATTTATATGTACTTGAACTTGATTTTTTGATTTTCAATATTTGTAGCTGTTGGTTTTTCTATTTAAATAAATAAAATTAATATGAATTTTCTAATGAAAGAAAATTTCTAGTGAAAGAAAAATTCGACCTCAAGCAGGGTTTGAACCTGTCTCTCTGGTTAAGTACGCTAGATGATTTACCAACTAAGCTACCGAGACCACTGTCTGCGATGTCGAATTTCTCTTCCACATTCTGAGTCTTCAGCCGGCATTCGGCTTCATCTTTCATTAGAAAATTCATATCTTTGTGAACATTTATTTATTTATTTATTTAATTTGGATCTCCAACAAGAAGTACACCTTACATACTAATTATAGGTACATAGAATATTTGAAGATGCCTTGTGTCCTCTCAATTAAAGGAGACCACGTCATGCAAATTAAAAGAAGAATTAAATGCAAATAGTAGGTCAAAAAATATAACAATATTTATAGAAAAAAAAATTGACAATTGAACAATACTAAGACATTATTTAAACAATAAACATTTTGGGACAAATGAGATCATACAGTATTATTTATATTAGACAATGTAGTAACAAAAATAGTCGTATCAACATTTCGCATTATGTAATGCTAAAATATAATAAAAAATAGTCAGTTATATAATAACATATCAGAAATCGGATTGCCATGGCAAGTATGATCTGACCAGTTCCATTGGACGTTGAAATTGGCATATATTCTGGTACTAACCAGTAGTGCGCTAACATTGAGTAAATATTCACACAAATTTCAGGGCAAACGAGACTTATGCATCAGATACGATGGCCGGCACATCAAATTAACATAAAATGACAAATTTTCTCAGTTGATTTTGAACTTAATCTTCAACTTTTTAAGGTTTAAAATCATTTGGAGGAATTTGACAGTTTTGTATAATCTGATGTCAGAATCAGGCGATACGGGCCGCGAATTTACAAAGGCCATACCATTAGAGTGAAAGTGCAAACTGAACTGCCTTAGCTTTTGTTTGACAAAAACTTGACGAAACCCTAATCTATTCTAGTAGGTACAGAAACTGACCGAAATCGCGTAGACTTTGTTAGATAAATTCATTCTAACATTGCAGCAACAAATGCTATTCAATTACTTTTAGTAGTAATTATGAATAATTCACGACACATATTGGTAAAAGTTATAAAATAAATAAAAACCCAATGTTTTTTGACCAGCAGGTATTTATTTATAATATTAAACACAGTCTTACAATTATATTAAAATAGGCGAACTGTAGTGTTTTAGTTTATTAAATGAAATTAATTTGGTTAATTTGGTTAATTTGGCACTCGCCGGCCGCTCCCGCGGCACCGCTCGCTTCGCTCGCTCGGCTCCTGCATTGTGTGGTCATAGTTCTAACGTAACCGATATCTGTATTTAGAATTTTGCGGCGCCGATAAAAGCTTATCTATTTGAGTGAATATATATAATACAGTACTAGGTTTTGTCCGTGCATTTTCTTTGAAAATATCAAGGCAAAAAGCTAATCCATTTGAGTCAATTTTTTTATTGAGATAGATTAGGTATTGTCGATTAATATACATAAACAAAAGCTCATCTATTAGAGTCTGACTCGTGACTCAAATAGTATAGCCTTTGTAAATTCGCATACGGGCCGCCAATTTATTTGCATATTGAATGCCACCTTATACCTATCGAACAATAAAAAAAAGATAATTCATCAAGACTGTCTGAATTTCAGAGACACATAAAAATGTTAAAATAATAACATTTGCTGGTGAAGTTCAATTCAGTTTTAGTTGTGAGGAATATTTGTCGCCAAGTAATTGTAAGTACACTGATTATTTTTATTGCATTCCTCATTTATACATCAAAAACATTGTATAAGTAAATCCGAAGGTAAAGCGACGTCTGCGCAGCCGATGACGCAGCGTCATCATTGGCTGCGCAGACGTCTCTTATGTGGCTGTATGAGGCTGCATTAACGGCGAGGTTATGTGTCAAAATTTAAAAAAATGACATGTATGTAATGAGTATACAGTTTGTTCGAAATAACGCCTTCGGAAGTTAGCCGTTCCGAACTACCGCGGTGATAAAATCGTTTAATTAAGTGTTTTAATGCATAAATATCGAAATTTGTAAACAAAATAATGAGACATGTGAAACATATACGATTCTAATTATCTTTACACCGACTCTTTCTATTAAAATTTACCACTTCTAAACCACTTGAAGACAAGTTCCGATCGGCTTACTTATTTCGAACAAACTGTACCTACTTAGCTACATTTTATTAGTTCTCCTATACAACGTTAGTTTTTGTTGACCCGAAAGCTAAAAGTAGTTTCTTCAGAATCAGTAAAATAATCGATTGCAATGATTTTTAAGCTGTGTTATATTTTTAAATTTAAAAATTATTCAAGTTGGACACCCATTTTTATTGCAAAAATCGGCGCAAGAAACACTGAACGGCAAGGTCAATCACTCGCCTGTGCCACCCGGCGCCCTTAGGTCTTCGAACCCACCCGCGCAAATTAGGTAAATTGATAAACTTTTGAGCTCGTCACCGCGTGAGTTTTAATATTTTTTTTATTTCTTTTCAAATCTATTTAAAATTAGGGTCTTTCGGCTTTAGGGTTCACAAAAATTATCGTTGTATAAATCTGATTGTACCGACCGTTGCTCTAACGGAAAGATAAATATATCGGATTGCAATTTGATGCCTTCACGCATTCCTGAGAAAAACTGTCATGACAGACTCACAACGAAGTGATCTTATAAGGGTATTTTTAACCGACTTCAAAAGGAGGTTCTCAATTCATCGGGATCTATTTTTTTATGTATGTTCACAGATTATTCGAAGACGACTGAACCGATTTGAAAAATTATTTTCTGTTTCATACTTTCCGGTTGTCAGATTAAATTTTTATTAAAATCAGTAGAGCAGTTTTAAAAAAATCAACCAAAATCTAAAACTGTATACTTCGATGATATTTCAGTTTACTCCGAAAGCTCGCTGTGTCGTTGTAGCAGTGCGTTTAGTTGGTCTACTTATATTTCATATGCTTAAACAAAATAATCTACGTTTCACAAAAAAAAAACCGCCTTCAAAAAATAATAAGAAGGCGGTTTTACTTTTTTGTTAAAAGTAATTTTATTTTTGAATTGTTAGTGGAAAGTTTTGTTTATAAGTGCTTGTTAGCAAACTAAACGCACTGCTCCAATAAGACAGCGATGACCTGAGTTGTGCGCGTATGATTGCGGATAGGTAGGTACTTAGTATAGGTACTTCTACTACTATTTCACCTCACACGAGTGACACACAACTGTTCCACCTTACTACTTCAAGCTCTTTAATATTATCTCCCATTGAACCTTTTCTAAATTTGCAACTATTGTTAGTCCTGTTGACTTATCTTATTAAAATGTTTTTTTTTTTTTTTCCATAAACGCACGTCAACAAGTGCATTCTGTTGTCACATTTGTCACTGTCACAGCGTTGTGTGACATTGCATCAGTGTTGCCAGGCTAAATTAATATTTCGTTTAAGTTCTATTTTATTATTTTTATTGTGTAATACTTTATAAATCTGTGTGTCCTTGGTTGAGGGAATAAATATTTTTTCTTTCTTTCTTTACTTTAAATTTTTGGGACAAAATATGACATGCAGAAATGGATGCATGCATGTAAAAATTGGAATCGATTCAGTTACTTATTCTGAACAAACTATATTCTGATTTCGCATATACTAAAAATAATGTTGTATATTTTCTGTTCCAGATGTGTCAATCGTTATGTTCCACGAGAATAATACTATGGTGCAAACGTTAAATAACCAGAATTTATTGACGCGAAGATATAAGAAAGAGGACAATGGAAGCATGTTATGTTGTTTAGTCTTCAACATGTCCTATGAGGCAAACGAACAGATTGCAGTAAGAAATGTTTTAAAAAAAACTAAATTAGTTTATGATCCCACTGCAGATCATTCTGATATAATTGGTGAACGTAATGCAAGTGAGTACGTCATTATTAAGTTAGATTTTAGTTTTATTTCGACTGCTTCATTAGTATAGTGGTTCTAAGCGCTAGAGGTCCTGGGTTCGATCCCCAGTTCGAGCAAAGTGTTATTGGGTTTTCTATAAAATTCTTAGTGGCAGCTCGAAGTCTGAACATGTGTCCGGTTAATTGCAATAGGCTCGCCCCCTATTACATTTAACCTAACCATTCTGGCGAAGTATGGGTCTACATTGGTAGCCCTTCGGCGAATACAGGCGTGATGGTATGTGTGTATTTACTTTATTTTAAAATGTCAGCGATAGCTTCGGCCCATACGACCTGTGCAATCGTTAGTGCTAGTCAGAAGCCCAAAAAGCCGTCGAAATCAGTAGAAAGAAATTGGGTTAAGTTGCGCTATTTGCAGTCACTTTGTGTAAAAAAGTGATATTCAGCCATAGCCGGTTAGGCTGGAAGCCGGCCCCAATAATTGAGATTTCTGGAAAAGGCTTGGAGCATAACATACCATCACGCCTGTATTGTGCAGCCACAGTTCGCCGGTATGTTTAGGTCCCATGTAATAGGGGGCGAGCCTATTGCCATTCACCGGGCACAAATCCAGACTCCGAGCTGTTACTGAGAATTTCATAGAAAAACTCAATAACACTTTGCTCGACCTGGGGATCGAACCCAAGACCTCTAGCGTAGCAGTCGCGATTGGGATCACTAGGCCAACGAGGCAGTCTAAAGACTTGGAAGGTGACAAGAAATGCCGGTTTGACAAAATTCGGTGGTTACATTTTGCGACAATTTTTCTGGCAAAACAGCTGCCAATATTTAGAGCCTATATTTTATTATTTGTTTTCAGATAACTCTCCTGAAAGTTTGACAATAATATTGTCAGTAGCCGGCGGGATTCTGTTTCTGTTAATAGTGATACTAATATCATATAAAAAACGTTGTTGGATTCAAACCAATCCACTACAAGAACATCAGTTACCCATTGACGTAAGTTAATATTATATTAACAAATTTCGACATTTAAGGAAAATATAACAGAATATATCAGACAAACAAATATTGCAAACGATAAACGAGCATAATTCTCTTTTTTTTGCCACTACGTATTTATTTATTTATTTATTTATCATTAACAATTTACATTGTGTTTGATACAATACATACATCATTATCAATAATATTATATAGATAAAAAAAAAATTACATGCAATAAACAAAGAATAAAACATAGTTAATAAGACAAAACAATAAATAGTGTTATTTTTGTTTTTCTAAAGTTAAAGTTCGTCCATTGAGTACAGGTTTTTATCTAACAGAAATGCTTTGAGCTTAGTCTTAAAAGAGCTAGTGTACAACATAACTTTTAAATCCGCTGGCAGTCTATTGAAAATTTGTACAGCTTGGTAATGAGAGCTATGCTTGACAGTATTAAAATTAGGTACAAGTTTATTTTTAAAGTCCTTTCTGCGAGTGTTTTCTCTGACTATTCTTTCTTCCGCTGTTTCGTATTCATGGATATGTTTTTTAAAATTAACCAACAATACAAGAATGTATAAACTAGGCAATGTCAAAATCTTTAAACGCTGAAAATGAGATCGACAGCTTTCTCTTTGGGTGATTCTGACAATTGTACGTATAGCTCTCTTTTGGAGAACGAAGGCTCGCTGTGAATTATAACCATAGCTTTTTCCCCAGAACTGTATACTGTATCGAAGTCTCGACTCGACAAGAGCGTAATATACTATCTTTAACTGTTCCATATTTATTTCATCTCTCAATGTCCTCAACGCATAACACGCAGATGATATAGTAGAGTCTATATGTGCTAGTTCTTTTTTCCAGTTCAGCAAATCATCCAAATGGATACCAAGAAATTTTACGTTTCTCACTAAATCAATTTTTACACTGTCTAGGGTTACATTCATATTATCTTTATTACCTGCTGTGGTTCGAAATAACATGATATTAGTTTTTTTAATATTTATTATTAATCTATTAGTGTTGAACCAAAACTGAAAAGCTGCCAATGTGGTATTGACCTCGTCTGTCAATTCACTAATACTTTTGGCCCCCACTATAGCGTTGGTGTCATCGGCAAACACAGTGAGATTAATTTCTGGAATGATTTTTTTTATGTAATTTATCAAATCATTTGTGAAGGTAATAAACAAAATGGGACCTAGTATGGAGCCCTGCGGTACGCCGGTAGTAATATTAATCATGGATGATTGGTATGTTTTACGTTGTCCCCTTTGTCCTATGGTGCTGGTTTCTACATACATTTTCCTGTTTTTTAAATAGGATGTAAATAATTCTAGAGCTTTACCTCTGACACCATAATAATTTAGTTTAGCAATAAGTAGATTATGATCAATCGTATCAAATGCAGAAGACAAATCCATAAAAATCCCTGCTACTTTTAATTTATGATTTAGTTTGCCGATTACATCATCCAAAAGCGTATAAATTGCATCTCCGGTGCCAA
This sequence comes from Subacronicta megacephala, assembly GCA_958496365.1. Classification (NCBI taxonomy): domain Eukaryota; kingdom Metazoa; phylum Arthropoda; class Insecta; order Lepidoptera; family Noctuidae; genus Subacronicta; species Subacronicta megacephala. The sequence continues at coordinate 6,575,428 of OY292541.1, read as the reverse complement.
TCCCTTTCTGGTAACCAAACTGTCTATCATGTAAAACTTTATTTAAATTAAGATGGGTCAATAGACGAGATTTCAATATTTTTTCAAAGACTTTTGATATTGTGGGTAGAAGCGAAATTGGTCTGTAATTCTTTGGGTCCGTTTTTGAACCTTTTTTATAAACTGGCACAACCTTTGCAATTTTTAATTGTTCTGGAAAAATACTAAATACGTACTTGTGGGATGTCCCATAATTTTGTAGATGAATAACTTTTATAAAATATATAAGTTTCTGTTACCGTTTTGCTTAGGAGCATGATTATTTTACAAATTCACATAAAATATTTTAAGAATCGTACATAGTATAGTACATAATTAAAATTTTCAACTAAATACAAACCATCGAAATTTACAATGTTCCATTTTACGTTTCGTTATTTCAAACTCATTTATTTTGATAAAGTTCAAAGAAACTATACCGAAATTTTTATTTTAAATTGTTACGTGCGGTATAAAGGTTCTAATTACGTAGCCTTTGGAGTAATTTGTTATAAATTTTAAAGGATATATGAATTTTAAACTTGTCCCAGAGAAAGTTCCAAAAATGAATTTCAGTTTTTGTTACCCATTTATGATGTGTTAAATTTAGAAAACTGCCATTTAGATACATTATTTATAATTTGGCAACACTGTATGCGCTATTTAAGACGGCCATATTGATTTATAAGTCAGTCCCGTCTCGAGCTTTGAGGCTCAAACACGTGTTCCACTTTTCAAATAAAACTCGCTCCAGTATTTGTGACTGTTTTTTTAAGATAAGCTGAACTTATTTACTACGTGTTTATCATACCACCATAGAAAATCAAGTTACATTCAATTTTGGTATAAAGTAATAGGCGTTACTTCAATTTTGACTAACAAAGTAATATTTTGAAAAAATTAAACACTAAGTACGTTACTTTTTTTTTGTTACTTTTGCATAGTAACGTATAAGCGGAAATTTGAGTAACAAAAACGGAATTATAAAGCTATGTTTACATTCAACAGTAAAAGAAAATGCCATTAACTCTGGCAGAAAAAATGAAACGCTATAGAGAAAAATTTAAACAAAACCCGGAAAAGTTAGAACAAATTAGGAAAAAAAATTTAGAAAGAATTAAGTCTAAATATAAATATAAAAAAAAAAAACTAAAAAATAATAGGCAATGTAGATACAGCTTAGTATTTTCTATTTCGTTACCAACGACTCCTTTTTTGTTACTGTCCCAAAAACATCTCGTTCTCATTTTCTGTTTTTTGTATTTATTTATTGTTATAAAACAATATAATTTATAATGGAGCTGAAGGATGATCAAATTTTTTATAAAAAGTAAGTACAAGCCTTCCATTTTGCTTATTTTTCAAATTATCAAAACTTTAAATTTATTTTATGTCAAGGGTAACAAAAAAAAACTTAAAGCGCCTAATTTAGATATGGTTTTGACTTTTCTTAGACTTTCTTTGCAATGGTGTTATTAAATTAATCATAAAGTTTAAGAAATTCACGGTTCTGGACAGAGAAGCCGCGAATTTAATGTAATATGTTGACAAATAAAAGTAACAAAATAAAAACCTCAAGCCTGCCTCTATTTTGTTTTTCATAATATTTTCACAAAAATCCTAAATAAAAAATGGGTCCTTGTCAAAAAAATAAAAGTTAATGAAATTAACTATATGTTTTCAAGAAAAAAAATAGATTCTTCTTATATTTAAAATTTTGTCGACTTTTTGAAACTGTGGCAAAAAAAGAGAAATGCTCACCGCGACCATGACGACAACGACACTACAATTTTTGTGTGATTTCATGATTTACCACCTTTTTTTCAGACTAACCGTTTTTACGTAAATTTACTATTCCGAAGGGAATGCGAGCAAGAAATACAAGCTATAGAAGAGCATTATTATGAAGAAATTAAATGATCAGGTACAGGACAAAGATAGCACTTTCACTACGTGCAGAATAACTATCCTAGTTTTATTCTATGTAAGGATCAGCTGACAGTCAACTAGATACGGTTGAATATCACCTGCGTCTTCCGATATACCAAACTAGACTAGACTAGACTAGACTAGACTAGACTAGACCAGATTTGGTAGAGCACGTGCAAACTTTGCTTCACTGAATGCGTAATAACCAAGAACATTCTCATATTATTCTTCATTCATACATAAAACAGTGTCAATAAAAAATTATTGAAAAAAAAACTAAAGTATTTAATTAATTTTACAGATCAACAACCCCAAGTACCCACGCCTGGCATATTGTGCAGTCTTCATATAGTAAATAATCCTAAAGTACTTTACCAATACAAATGGCAAGCTGTTGCCTCTTATTTAGCTTACTATCAAATGCTGTCACATTACCTGATCTTTCTTTATTATAATTTTTATGCAGTGTTTACTGTTCTCAACTATGTTGCCAATTGGCCCGGTTAGTACAGTAAGTTGTAAAGTAAAATTAAGAATGTAAAAATGATATTGAACTCAAATGTTTTATTTTAATTGTTTAATATATATAGATGATATCATAATCTTTGTGTATTATTTAAAACTGGTATTACAGCTTGAGGGTAGATGAATGTAGACTTTTACTACTGTTAAAGACGAACAATTTGCAAAAAACAAAGATCTCTCGCCTTCAATGTCATATACATTGAAGGCGAGAGATCAGCTTAAAGGCAGATCGCCTCTGCCTTGAGCCTTGCAGATAGATTGATCAACTTATTTATTCCTTATGATCTGTGATTTAATTGTGTATGACTAGCCTTTGTAAGCCATTCCACTCGCAGCTATTATCGATTGTCGATTGGGATGCAATAACTGGATTGCATCCCAAGAAGGACAATAACTGAACTGAAATCCAGTTGAAACATAAAGAAAACTGTTCTGTTTTCAGATTTCTAAATGAAGATTTTACTTTGCTTCTTCAGAAATCTTTGATAGATCTTTTAAAATTATTTTTTACTCGCCTAATTATAATATAATTTACTACACTTATGTTTCACTACTATGACTGTGAACCTGTGTCTAAAAATAAAGTTTTATTATTTCATTTATATTAAGTAAATATTAAGTAAGCGGCGGTAGCCTAATGGCTAGGGCGTCGGACTTGCGATCATGTGGTTGCCGGTTCGAAACGCACCCATTGCACTACCGACGTGAACCCACTCGTAATACAAGCATTTAGCTTAGTACGAGGGGTTAACAAAATTACTAGTAATGTGCGACCCACATTGCTAGTAAGTTTAAAAAAAAAAAAAAAAAGTAAGTATGGCTTATTAATTTGAGATAACTATTTTGGGTATTACAGAAAAACCGGTTATTTTTTTCTATAACTACGATGTAAGTAAGGACGACATAGCTAAATTAAGTGCACCGGACGTTTTACCAACTAAGCTACCGAGACCACTGCCTGTGATGTCGAATTTCTCTTCCACATTTTACGTCTTCAGGTCACGTAATTTCAGGTAATATCTATTGAACACATTACTTAACTTTCAACCAACACGGCTTAAAGATAACATACCATCAAGCCTGTATTCCCCGAAGTGTAAGGCAGGGGTTTCATGTACACCCACAGTTCGCCGGTATGTTTAGGTCCCATTTAATTGGAGGCGATCCTATTTCCATTAACCGGGCATAAATCTAAGACTCCGAGCTGCTACTGAGAGTTTCATATAAAAACCCAATAACACTTGGCTTGACCTGGGGATCGAACTCAGGACCTCGTTTCAGGCGTTGGAGTCGCACTTAGAAACACTAGGTTAATGAAGCAGTCTAGACTTACGTTCCAGATAGTTCAATGTTGAACGATGTTGCCTTACCTTGTAGTAGACGCACCGGACGTCAGGCGTGAGCGTCGCGAAGTGTCACATACATTGCTCTTGACCTCTGCACTCTTTTTAGTATTGCATAGCATACCTTAGCTTTGACAGTAATCACTTATCTTCGGAAGCGGGGCGCGCACTCACTCAGTGCGTCACGCGTCCACATCCTGGGACAATTTCCCACTCTTGATGGAAATACGTACGAGACTAGAAATGCAACCTTGAGGTTTGACTCTCGCTGATGACGCCTGTCCCGTGCACCCGGAAATGTATGTGCATTACCGGGTTCCAGCAACAAGATGGTTCAAGGGATCACCGTCAATTGATCAACTTAAACAGACACACTTAATACTTCACTATACTGTTCCTCGAAGGACAATTTCACTTAAGGTGTGTCTTCTTCGATGACTGGTAAGCGACTGCATGTCTGTCAAGATAAAGGTTTACTCTTCCCTTTGACATTGGATGCAAGTTATTTGAACTGGGTACGCTGTGTATATTCTTTCATTCGACAATAGGTGGCGCTACAGCTAGATAAGGTAAATCATTATCATAGAATAATAAACTATTATTTATCTACGTCAACTATCAATTGCCTTCGATACGTATAAATTCCTCATTAGACGATAGGTACCTTGCATACTAGTTAGTTAAATAATTTACTTATATAGGTATGTATATAAACTTACTTATGTTTAAATCTTTGCATTTGATACTAGATGGCGCTTATAGTAGTTTGTTGTAGTACTTATTGGCTGATGCTGCAATGTTTTGGGCTTTAAAAAAATTTGCAAAATAGCAATGTAATGGTCATCGATAGGTACACACGGTCACACATCAAGCTATTAAATCCAGTATAGGCTGACCTCGCATTGTAAAGGCTTATAGCACAATGAGAGGCTAGCGTATACTGGTCATGTACAGCTTGATATGTAGCCGTGCATACTACTTACATTAGTCACTGCAATAGGAAAACTAACAACATTATTATATTCATCCATAATTAGCGAGGTTTGTGGTAACAAATAGTATTTAATAGCATTTAAATATGACCGTAGAGTTAATACGTTCATCCTTAAATATTAATATTAAATAAAGTAATTGAAATAAAAAAAAAATAGATCATAAAAAATATAACATTAAGTGTGATTAAACATGTTTTCAGCAGTGTTTTGTGTTGGATATTTCATTTTAATTGGAACGATTAACGTATTTGGTTCAGTTCAGGTTATTGAATTTAACAATGGTGAACTTGGTAAGTATATTTTCCTTATTGCGTAATTGCCGAAGTATCTGAAATACGTTTTCTTGACATGCTACGTGGCGAAAAGCACGAATCCCATGGCTAATTACTGACTATAGGGTAAGGGATGTCAAGTGGGGTAGTTAGTAGGTACGAGTCCGACATACCCTGCCGCCCCCCCAGGTGTCGGACCATCCACGAGCATTTTCCGTACTATAAGAATGGAGTAAGTACATTATTTAAGAGGGTACTCTTTTGAGCCTTTCTCTATACAAACATATTCTGCTGTTTTCTTCGTAGGTAATAGCTCTAGACTAGAGCAATGATATTTTTCCAAAAAAATCTAGATCTAATTCATACGGGCCACTATTCCAAAAAAAAAATCCTAAGATAATATGACAATTCAAAAACTCGATAAAAGCCCTTTTTTACCGTCATGTTCAGGCGACTATCAGACAAATTTGAGAAGTTTTTAACAAAAAATAAAATAGTAAAAGCATAGACCTGCTTTTCTTCTATTTTTGCTATATAAATTGTTTAGATCAATCCACTTTTGAAAAAGAAAACAGCAGAATACGAAACGTCTTTTGGTCAATCCTAAGCTGCAGATGTCCTTTTCGCACTTTACGGGGAGAGACTGGAGGTGCAGCGCGACGGCAACAGTTTTTTCAAATACCTATTTTCAAATTCCTCAGGACTAGAGTCCCCTCTTAATACTAGCTTTCCGCTCGCGGCTTTGCCCGCGTGGAGTATACGTTTCTTGTCATTTTATGGGATAATATATAGCATAGCCTATGTAACTCCGAAATAATGTAGCTTTCTATTGGTGAAAGAATTTTTTAAATCAAACAAACAATCAAATCTTTGCTCTTTAAAATATTAGTTGAGATGAATTTTCTAGTGAAAGGTTTTTCGCAAATTATTCGTCTATACCTATCACATTCTAGGTACATGGCAGTAGAAATCGCGACATCAACAACAACTTATTCTCGATTTTATTTGCAGTAAATACTTTTATTTTATTTTATCACTTATTCATATATTAGACTATAAATAAAATTAAACTAGACTAACAGCTAAACTATATTTATAAATAAAAGAAAAATAAAAAAGGGCATCAAAAACTATTCTCGATTGGGTATTAAAAGTCTTAAAAATAGGTAGCTAACCTATTATTTTGTTGATTTTAAACAGAGGTTTTAGTGCTCATAACATCGCGCCGGTATTGTCTGAAGGGATATGCAGGGATGCAGAAGTGTACCTACTTACTTAATGTATCCACAGTTCGCCAGCATGTTTGCCATTAATTGCATGAACCTATTGCCATTAATTGGGCACATATTCAAAGTCCGAACTGCTACTGACAATTTTATAGAAAAACCCAATAACACTTTGCTCGACATGGAAATCGAACCTAAGACATATAGCGTAGCGTTTGGGACCACCATATTATATAGTTAATACCATGAATACTACTGCCATGTGACTAGAACGTGTTAAAGACACAATATTTGTGGCAAACACAAAAAAATGAAATGAAACGAATTTGGCTATGGTTCTACATTAGTAACCTCTGCCTAACACTTCGGGGTAAACGGGCGTGATGGTATAATATGTTATTTTCCTGATTTGTACCTGTGGGTGAACAGGAAAAATTTAAAATTATCAGGGCCTAAGCTACCGCGAACCGTCGAATTTCTAAATAACGATGATGTCATAACATTAATGGTCTAATTCGAGTATGGCTCCATCGATGAGCTCCATAAATAGTGGTTGAGCTATATGATGACTGATGCAGGCGTGGCGTTAGTTAGGACAGGTCATGCTCATGCCCGAAGCTGATAGCGTTGATTCAGTTACAATTAATTATATGTAAATATATTATGTGTTGTGTGCCGAATGCCAGACCAACTGTGGGCAAAAATTACGACAAATTGGATCCCACACGGAACGAAGCGACAGCGCGGTAGGCCCAGACGGAGGTGGCGCGATGAACTTGACTCTTATGAAAAAGATTGGGTCGCTAAAACTATGGATAGGTCAAGTTGGCAAGAGGGAAGGTAGGCCTTTGACCAGCAGTGGGATGAAATGGGCTAGAAAAAATAATTATGTCTTGATAGCATAGCTTGTGCACTGTGTGTCAGCGTGCTGTCCATGCGTTGCGTAATTAATTCACTTAATTAACTTTTGGTTAAGTTGACTAAGTAGTCATTTTTTTTTATATAAGTAATCGCCGAATATCGCCTCCTGGAGTATCATTAGTGTCTCATCAGTCAAATCAAATTATTTCAAATAAGCTTTTAAAAGCGTTTATGAAACGTTATTGACTCTAGTTGCACGGTTCCAAAAAGTTGATCCTAAGGAGAGTCACTCTGTATAATACTCGTACTGAGTTTGCATAGGTGATGATTATAATGTTATTTTTACTTTTCAGATACACGCCGAGAATTAAAGTTAAGTTACCCATTTTATTTTGGATACTATATTGGCCAATCGCTGAATATGAAAGTAACTTTAAAAAACATACCTTCACACTTAAAGTTTCAATTAGGATACTATGGAGGTAAGGTTATTTATGAGGATATAAATAAGCAGGGGTCAGAATAGGAAGACTTATTAAGCACTAAATTACGTAACACGAAATACTAACGCGGACATGCCTTTAAATCCCAGGATTGAGATATTCTCTTCTAAATCTATTTTATCGGATTGTTATAGTCATTTTGCGGGCAAGATTCGAACCTGCGTTTTCTGATTTAAGAGGAGTGTCCCTCGCGAACGCAACAATGTTGCACAGTTGTCGCTGTCTCTATCCCTCGCGATGCGAACGCGTGCCCGAGAGGAGAAACAACAATACATTTGCAACATTTTCACGCGTATTTCTTATGTTCCGAATTTTGGAGATTACCCCCATAATATTGTTAATACGTAAAAAAAAATCTTGTAAAAATATATTCACTATATTATCTGGGTTTCTTTCGAATCAGAATGTTTCTATATTGATACATTGTCGAGAAATACTAGCATAAAGTTGGGCCGTTTTTCAACGAAAATTGCCAATCTTTGAGCTCGTGTAACTTTTTAATCGTATATTGAAATGAAATTGTATACTACAGGAACACGTATTTTAATGATAAGATTGTTACTGCAAAATTTCAATGACTTTCATTGTTTAAAATCCAAGCAAGGGCCAAACTACGTTTGTATGGAGCGCGAAGCGGATACTATCCTCTTAATACACCAGGCGCCATGGCGCATCAACATTTGCTTTCTATTGGAAATGGTTTTTCTGAAACAATAAATAAATATACATTACAATGGATATAAGACTGCCTTATTAGTCTATTAAACTTCAGCGCGGCTGCTACAGCAGTATTACTTATTGGGTTTATGAAATTCTCAGTAGCAGCTTGGAGTCTGGATTTGTTGTCGATTGCCCGTTTAATGGCAATAGGCTCACCTCTATTATATGAGACCTAAACATACCGGCGAAATATGAATGCACGTTGGTACACCTAACCCTTCGGGGAATACAGGCGTGATGGTATGTTCTGTTTTATCACTTTGCTCAACCGAGTAAACCCAGGACCTCTAATAGCAGCGTCGCTTAGGGTCACTAGAATAATGAGGCAGTCTTCTACTACTTTCTAATAAAATTATTTATTTTCAGGTTTCAGTGTGACTAAGTGTGAAGACACAGCTGAATTAAATGAACAGTGCTTTCATTGCGTTGGAGTTCTTGAACATTTAAAAATGATATTGATGGATGTAAAGTTATATGATGATTTCGGCTTGTGTGCAAAAAAAGTTATAACTGAAGGAAATTATATTCTTAAAAATACACTTGGAGACAATATTCGCAATAGTGATTTTAAATGTATGAAATGTTCTTTAGATCTTTAGCTCTTTTCATTCAGTGAAATTAATTGTTATCTCATTTTAATTTTAGACAATAGTTCGTGTTTAAAAATCCATGAGCCGTGTGCTATAGAAATGGATTTAGAGAAGGAATGTGCAGGTAAGACTGTCATGGCTGGTAGACTAATTGTTTTTAGGGTCCAACAAAAACAGTAATTTAGTAGTAGTAGTGCCTCACTGGCATGTCTATATGCCAGCATGAATGGGTCTGCGCGACCGAAGAAGTACTGCCCTCCCACAGAATGTCGACGTCAAACAACGTTTTGCATTTCCTACGGTGAGTGTAGAGCCCTGGAGGCCCAATTCCTCCCTCCACCCTCTTCCTTTTTCTTTTCTACTTCCCCTTGCTTTTCCTTAGGCTCGGCAACTAATCTGCAACTCCTTAGGTATCGCAGATGTCCATGGGTGGCAATGACTACATACAGCTGCGCAGTACTTGCAACTGGCGGTGTACGTTATGTACGAATGTTGTCATAACATACCATCACGTCTGTATTCCCCGAAGGCTTAGGCAGACGTATACTTAATGTACACCCACGGGGCGCCAGTATGCTTAGGTTCCATGTAACAGGGGTTGAGCCTATTGCCATTCACTGGGCACATCTCCTAACTCCGAGCTACTACAGGAATTTAATAGAAAAACTCAATAACACACTCTGCTAAACCTGGCTTCCCTGGACCTGAAAATCGACTGGAAATCACACCCAAGAATTCTAGCGTAGTAGTCGCGCTTAAGACCACTACACTAATGGGGGTAGTTGTTGATGAAGCAAAAGAAGTAGGTATGCAAGAATCGCGTTGGCGGTCTCTAGTTTCAGCCTATCCCAGTCGTAAAGAGGCGAGAGTTTATGTAAATAAGCTGTGATAGGTTTTTACAGGGTGAATCCTCGTGGATCTCGTGCCGTCTGGCAGAGTATGCTATAGTTGTACCTGATACTATACACACACCCACGCTTTTTGCCTATAGGGGTAAGCAGAAAGCATAGACCGCCACTTGTTACGACTCTTGCATACCTCTTTCGCTTCTTCCACATTCATACATCTTTTCATTCACACGCGCCGGTTGTGAGTCGCGAGTCCCTACTACGCACCTGACCTTTAACTTTAACCCAATAACGCTCACTAGTAAATTTAATATTACTTATAACGCAGCTTAGACATTATCGAATACATTAATGGATGAAGAATTTGTCTTCAAGCGGAATTCGAAAAAGCTATAATACCTATATACTAAAATTGATAACTTTCCTCTTCGGTAACAGACACAGGGAGAAAAATTGAGGCCAGCACTGAATTAATAACACCACCACCAGCTGCAGATGTTAAGATTGGTTAGTATTTAAATTTAGAATATGCGTCCTCATCATCTTCTTATCCTAGGTTTGGTGGGTGGCCTGATCTGTGGCCTGCAGCTTGAAAGGTCCATGCAATCAGAAAAAAAAAGTCTTGTGGCCTGAGGCAGCGTCTAAAAAGTTCTCGTTCGCGGCAAAATATTTTTACATCAACCCTAGCCTCTACACGCCAGCAATACTAGTAGCATCATTCGTGTGTTTTCTATTCGAGACATCAATTCATCGTCATCATCATCATCAACCCATTACATTGTCCCACTGCTAGGCACGGACCCCTCTTCACGCTAGCCTACTGCGGGTAGGCAGACTTCACACGCTGTCAAGAAAACCTCTCAGGTATGCAGGTTTCCTCACGATGTTTTCCTTCACCGTTAAAGCGCGTGATAATTATTTATTAATATGCACATGACTTCGAAAAGTCAGAGGTGCGTGCCTTAGATTCGAACTCAAGACCTTTGACTTGGCAGTCCAATGGTCATATCACTAGGCTATCACTGCACTTCCTTTTCTGCAGACATCAATTCCTAACGGCAAAAGCTAGTAATATTGTAAATTAACTTTTTAAAATGTGATATTGTAAATGTAATCTAATTGTTCGACACAAATGTATGGATTTGTTAATGAATAAATAAATAAATATTACCGGCTAGATTGCCCTTAGAAATGGAACACAATAAAGATAGCACATTGTTGCTTAGTGGAAGAATATTTTGGACAGCGATGGTGTAAAAAGCTGAGAGAATCAATGCCTTCTATAAAGTACATTCATAAAATAATATTAATCTCATAATTCAAGGCAATGTCTGCAATGGCCTTTAAAAAAAGAGGCATAGCGGTTCGAGTAGACTAGTAGCTCAATTTTGGTACTTTCAAAAAGCTGGCCCTAACATAGATTTTGGAATAAGGCTTGGAGGATGATAATAAATGTTGAAATGTCAACATTCGGTGATTTTTCGGTGGTTAAATTTTGCGAAAAAAAATCTGTCAAAATAGCTACCAATATTTTTATGCTTATAATTCATTCTTTGTTGTCAGATGACTCTCCTGAAAGTTTGACAGTAATATTGTCAGTAGCCGGCGGGATTCTGTTTCTGTTAATAGTGATACTAATATCATATAAAAAACGTTGTTGGATTCAAACCAATCCACTACAAGAACATCAGTTACCCATTGACGTAAGTTAATATTATATTAACAAATTCCACATTTAAGGAAAATATAACAGAATATATCAGACAAATAAATATTGCAAACGATAAACGCGACCATGACGACAACGACACTACAATTTTTGTGTGATATCATGATTTACCACCTTTTTTTCAGACTAACCGTTTTTACGTAAATTTACTATTCCGAAGGGAATGCGAGCAAGAAATACAAGCTATAGAAGAGCATTATTATGAAGAAATTAAATGATCAGGTACAGGACAAAGATAGCACTTTCACTACGTGCAGAATAACTATCCTAGTTTTATTCTATGTAAGGATCAGCTGACAGTCAACTAGATACGGTTGAATATCACCTGCGTCTTCCGATATACCAAACTAGACTAGACTAGACTAGACTAGACTAGACTAGACAGATTTGGTAGAGCACGTGCAAACTTTGCTTCACTGAATGCGTAATAACCAAGAATATTTTCATATTATTCTTCATTTTTACATAAAACAGTGTCAATAATGAATTATTGAAAAAAAACTAAAGTATTTAATTAATTTTACAGATCAACAACCCCAAGTACCCATGGTACCCACTGGCATATTGTGCAGTCTTCATATAGTAAATAATCCTTAAGTACTTTACCAATACAAATGGCAAGCTGTTGCCTCTTATTTAGCTTATTATCAAATGCTGTCACATTACCTGATCTTTCTTTATTATAATTTTTATGCAGTGTTTACTGTTCTCAACTATGTTGCCAATTGGCCCAGTTAGTACAGTAAGTTGTAAAGTAAAATTAAGAACGTAAAAATGATATTGAACTCAAATGTTTTATTTTAATTGTTTAATATATATAGATGATATCATAATCTTTGTATATTATTTAAAACTGGTATTACAGCTTGAGGGTAGATGAATGTAGACTTTTACTACTGTTGTGTTAAAGACGAACAATTTGCAAAAAACAAAGAATTTGACATTGAAGGCGAGAGATCAGCTTAAAGGCAGATCGCCTCTGCCTTGAGCCTTGCAGATAGATTGATCAACTTATTTATTCCGTATTATCTGTGATTTAATTGTGTATGACTAGCCTTTGTAAGCCATTCCACTCGCAGCTATTATCGATTGTCGATTGGGATGCAATAACTGGATTGCATCCCAAGAAGGACAATAACTGAACTGAAATCCAGTTGAAACATAAAGAAAACTGTTCTGTTTTCAGATTTCTAAATGGGGATTTTACTTTGCTTCTTCAGAAATCTTTGATAGATCTTTTAAAATTATTTTTTACTCACCTAATTATAGTATACTTATGTTTCACTACTATGACTGTGAACCTGTGTCTAAAAATAAAGTTTTATCATTATTATTTCATTTATATTAAGTAAATATTAAGTAGTAAGCGGCGGTAGCCTAATGGCTAGGGCGTCGGACTTGCGATCATGTGGTTGCCGGTTCGAAACTCACCCATTGCACTACCGACGTGAACCCACTCGTAATACAAGCATTTAGCTTAGTACGAGGGGTTAACAAAATTACTAGTAATGTGCGACCCACATTATGGCTTATTAATTTGAGATAACTATTTAGGTATTACAGAAAAACCGGTTATATTTTTCTATAACTACGATGTAAGTAAGGACGACATAGCTAAATTAAGTGCACCGGACGTTTTACCAACTAAGCTACCGAGACCACTGCCTGTGATGTCGAATTTCTCTTCCACATTTTTTGCTTCAGGTGACGTAATTTCAGGTAATATCTATTGAACACATTACTTAACTTTCAACCAACACGGCTTAAAGATAACATACCATCAAGCCTGTATTCCCCGAAGTGTGAGGCAGGGGTTTCATGTACACCCACAGTTCGCCGGTATGTTTAGGTCCCATTTAATTGGAGGCGATCCTATTTCCATTAACCGGGCATAAATCTAAGACTCCGAGCTGCTACTGAGAGTTTAATATAAAAACCCAATAACACTTGGCTTGACCTGGGGATCGAACTCAGGACCTCGTTTCAGGCGTTGGAGTCGCACTTAGAAACACTAGGTTAATGAAGCAGTCTAGACTTACGTTCCAGATAGTTCAATGTTGAACGATGTTGCCTTACCTTGTAGTAGACGCACCTGACGTCAGGCGTGAGCGTCGCGAAGTGTCACATACATTGCTCTTGACCTCTGCACTCTTTTTAGTATTGCATAGCATACCTTAGCTTTGACAGTAATCACTTATCTTCGGAAGCGGGGCGCGCACTCACTCAGTGCGTCACGCGTCCACATCCTGGGACAATTTCCCACTCTTGATGGAAATACGTACGAGACTAGAAATGCAACCTTGAGGTTTGACTCTCGCTGATGACGCCTGTCCCGTGCACCCGGAAATGTGCATTACCGGGTTCCAGCAACAAGATGGTTCAAGGGATCACCGTCAATTGATCAACTTAAACAGACACACTTAATACTTCACTATACTGTTCCTCGAAGTACAATTTCACTTAAGGTGTGTCTTCTTCGATGACTGGTAAGCGACTGCATGTCTGTCAAGATAAAGGTTTACTCTTCCCTTTGACATTGGATGCAAGTTATTTGAACTGGGTACGCTGTGTATATTCTTTCATTCGACAATAGGTGGCGCTACAGCTAGATAAGGTAAATCATTATCATAGAATAATAAACTATTATTTATCTACGTCAACTATCAATTGCCTTCGATACGTATAAATTCCTCATTCGACGTTAGGTACCTTGCATACTAGTTAGTTAAATAATTTACTTATATAGGTATGTATATAAACTTACTTATGTTTAAATCTTTGCATTTGATACTAGATGGCGCTTATAGTAGTTTGTTGTAGTACTCATTGGCCGATGCAATGTTTTGGGCTTTAAAAAAATTTGCAAATTAGCAATGTAATGGTCATCGATAGGTACACACGGCCACACATCAAGCTATTCTAATCCAGTATAGGCTGACCTCGCATTGTAAAGGCTTATAGTACAATAAGAGGCTAGCGTATACTGGTTTTTACAGCTTGATGTATAGCCGTGCGTATCATCTACATTACTCACTGCAATAGGAAAACTAACAATATTATTATATTCATCCGTAATTAGCGAGGTTTGTGGTAACAAATAGTATTTAATAGCATTTAAATATGACCGTAGTGTTAATACGTTCATACTTAAATAATAATATTAAATAATTTAATTTAAATAAAAAAAATAGATCATAAAAAACATAACATTAAGTGTGATTAAACATGTTTTCAGCAGTGTTTTGTGTTGGATATTTCATTTTAATTGGAACGATTAACGTATTTGGTTCAGTTCAGTTTATTGAATTTAACAATGGTGAACTTGGTAAGTATATTTTCCTTATTGCGTAATTGCCGAAGTACCCGAAATACGTTTTCTTGACATTGGCGAATAGCACGAATCCCATGGCTAATTACTGACTATAGGGTAAGGGATGTCAAGTGGGGTTGTTAGTAGGTACGAGTCCGACATACCCTGCCGCCCCCCCAGGTGTCGGACCATCCATGAGGATTTTCCGTACTATAAGAATGGAGTAAGTACATTATTTAAGAGGGTACTCTTTTGAGCCTTTCTCTATACAAACATATTCTGCTGTTTTCTTCGTAGGTAATAGCTCTAGACTAGAGCAATGATATTTTTCCAAAAAAATCTAGATCAAATTCATACGGGCCACTATTCCAAAAAAAAATCCCAAGATAATATGACAATTCAAAAACTCGATAAAAGCCCTTTTTTACTGTCATGTTCAGGCGACTATCAGACAAATTTGAGAAGTTTTTAACAACAAATAAAATAGTAAAAGCATAGACCTGCTTTTCTTCTATTTTTGCTATATAAATTGTTTAGATCAATCCACTTTTGAAAAAGAAAACAGCAGAATACGAAACGTCTTTTGGTCAATCCTAAGCTGCAGATGTCCTTTTCGCACTTTACGGGGAGAGACTGGAGGTGCAGCGCGACGGCAACAGTTTTTTCAAATACCTATTTTCAAATTCCTCAGGACTAGAGTCCCCTCTTAATACTAGCTTTCCGCTCGCGGCTTTGCCCGCGTGGAGTATACGTTTCTTGTCATTTTATGGGATAATATATAGCATAGCCTATTTAACTCCGAAATAATGTAGCTTTCCATTGGTGAAAGATTTTTTTAAATCAAACACACAATCAAATCTTTGCTCTTTAAAATATTAGTTGAGATGAATTTTCTAGTGAAAGGTTTTTCGCAAATTATTCGTCTATTCCTATCACATTCTAGGTACATGGCAGTAGAAATTGCGACACCAACAGCAACTTATTCTCGATTGGGTATTAAAACTCTTAAAAATAGGTAGCTAACCTATTATTTTGTTGCCTAAGTTTCTGCCATGATAACGATTTTTAAACAGAGGTTTTAGTGCTCATAACATCGCGCCGGTATTATCTGCAGGGATATGCAGGGATGCAGAAGTGTACCTACTTAATGTATCCACAGTTCGCCAGCATGTTTCGGTCCTATATAACTAATAGGGGCGAACCTATTGCCATTAATTGGGCACATATTCAAAGTCCGAACTGCTACTGACAATTTTATAGAAAAACCCAATAACACTTTGCTTGACATGGAAATCGAACCTAAGACATATAGCGTAGCAGTCGCGCTTGGGACCACCATATTATATAGTTAATACCATGAATACTACTGCCATGTGCCTAGAACGTGTTAAAGACACAATATTTGTGACAAACACAAAAAAAATAAATGAAAGGAATTTGGCTATGGTTCTACATTAGTAACCTCTGCGTAACACTTCGGGGTAAACGGGCGTGATGGTATAATATGTTATTTTCCTGATTTGTACCTGTGGGTGAACAGGAAAAATTTAAAATTATCAGGGCCTAAGCTACCGCGAACCGTCGAATTTCTAAATAACGATGATGTCATAACATTAATGGTCTAATTCGAGTATGGCTCCATCGATGAGCTCCATAAATAGTGGTTGAGCTATATGATGACTGATGCAGGCGTGGCGTTAGTTAGGACAGGTCATGCTCATGCCCGAAGCTGATAGCGTTGATTCAGTTACAATTAATTATATGTAAATATATTATGTGTTGTGTGCCGAATGCCAGACCAACTGTGGGCAAAAATTACGACAAATTGGATCCCACACGGAACGAAGCGACAGCGCGGTAGGCCCAGACGGAGGTGGCGCGATGAACTTGACTCTTATGAAAAAGATTGGGTCGCTAAAACTATGGATAGGTCAAGTTGGCAAGAGGGAAGGTAGGCCTTTGACCAGCAGTGGGATGAAATGGGCTAGAAAAAATAATTATGTCTTGATAGCATAGCTTGTGCACTGTGTGTCAGCGTGGTGTCCATGCGTTGCGTAATTAATTCACTTAATTAACTTTTGGTTAAGTTGACTAAGTAGTCATTTTTTTTTTATATAAGTAATCGCCGAATATCGCCTCCTGGAGTATCATTAGTGTCTCATCAGTCAAATCAAATTATTTCAAATAAGCTTCGTATGAAACGTTATTGACTCTAGTTGCACGGTTCCAAAAAGTTGATCCTAAGGAGAGTCACTCTGTATAATACTCGTACTGAGTTTGCATAGGTGATGATTATAATGTTATTTTTACTTTTCAGATACACGCCGAGAATTAAAGTTAAGTTACCCATTTTATTTTGGATACTATATTGGCCAATCGCTGAATATGAAAGTAACTTTAAAAAACATACCTTCACACTTAAAGTTTCAATTAGGATACTATGGAGGTAAGGTTATTTATGAGGATATAAATAAGCAGGGGTCAGAATAGGAAGACTTATTAAGCACTAAATTACGTAACACGAAATACTAACGCGGACATGCCTTTAAATCCCAGGATTGAGATATTCTCTTCTAAATCTATTTTATCGGATTGTTATAGTCATTTTGCGGGCAAGATTCGAACCTGCGTTTTCTGATTTAAGAGGAGTGTCCCTCGCGAACGCAACAATGTTGCACAGTTGTCGCTGTCTCTATCCCTCGCGATGCGAACGCGTGCCCGAGAGGAGAAACAACAATACATTTGCAACATTTTCACGCGTATTTCTTATGTTCCGAATTTTGGAGATTACCCCCATAATATTGTTAATACGTAAAAAAAAATCTTGTATAAATATATTCACTATATTATCTGGGTTTCTTTTTAATCAGAATGTTTCTATATTGATACATTGTCGAGAAATACTAGCATAAAGTTGGGCCGTTTTTCAACGAAAATTGCCAATCTTTGAGCTCGTGTAACTTTTTAATCGTATATTGAAATGAAATTGTATACTACAGGAACACGTATTTTAATGATAAGATTGTTACTGCAAAATTTCAATGACTTTCATTGTTTAAAATCCAAGCAAGGGCCAAACTACGTTTGTATGGAGCGCGAAGCGGATACTATCCTCTTAATACACCAGGCGCCATGGCGCATCAACATTTGCTTTCTATTGGAAATGGTTTTTCTGAAAAATTAAATAAATATACATTACAATGGATATAAGACTGCCTATTATTAGATTAGTCTATTAAACTTCAGCGCGGCTGCTACAGCAGTATTACTTATTGGGTTTATGAAATTCTCAGTAGCAGCTTGGAGTCTGGATTTGTTGGCGATTGCCCGTTTAATGGCAATAGGCTCACCTCTATTATATGAGACCTAAACATACTGGCGAAATATAAATGCGCGTTGGTACACCTCTGCCTAACCCTTCGGGGAATACAGGCGTGATGGTATGTAACGTTTTATCACTTTTCTCGACCGAGTAAACCCAGGTCCTCTAATAGCAGCGTCGCTTAGGGCCACTAGAATAATGAGGCAGTCTTCTACAACTTTCTAATAAAATTATTTATTTTCAGATTTCAGTGTGACTAAGTGTGAAGACACAGCTGAATTAAATGAAGAGTGCTTTCATTGCGTTGGAGTTCTTGAACATGAAATGATTTCTATAGAACTAAAATTATATAATGATTTCAGCTTGTGTGAAAAAAAAGTTATAACTGAAGGAAATTATATTCCTAAAAATACACTTGGGAAAAATATTCGCAATAGTGATGATTTTAAATGTAAGAAATTTATAAGCGAGCTTCATGAATGATGAATGGAAGAATGGTTAGGCTACGCCAACCCCCAATAAATGAGAACAGGGCAGGAAGTTGAAGACTTTCATAAATACTCAATACATTTATTGCATTCCAGAAGTTAAAGAGATGTTACAATGGTTTAAATAGGAACATGTGTGGGCCTTGTCAGGCATGGCAAATGTCGGAGAGAGGAGGAAGTTTTATGACTCTTTTATACTTCGCATTATATTATTATTACTAATACTTTTAATTATTTGTTTATATTTTTTAATGTATCGCGAGGGCTGGTTTGAGGTGGCGCAAGAAAAGAGCATCTGGAAGGAATTGGGGGAGGCCTTTGCCCAGCAATGGGACAGTAACGGCTAGAGAAAAAAAATATATTAGTATATATACATTCGGGTTTAATTGATAATCATCTAATTTATTGAAGTCGGTAAAAGAGGTGGTGCGTATTTTAATCTGGGGACTACTGTTATTGGATCGGATGATGAGGAGACCTGTGCCCAGCTGTGGGACCCGGAAGCAGGTGTCCCATTTAATGGACACCATGTGTACCACAAAATAATGAATCATCATCCCGTATTCGTCCACTGCCGGACGTAGGTCTCTTTAAGTGAACGCCACAGAGCCCGATCTTCAGCTCTTTTCATCAAGTGAAATTAATGAATGTCTCATTTTAATTTTAGATAATGATTCTTGTTTGACCGTCTTACCGCCGTGTGCAATTGAAGTGGATTTAGAGAACGAATGTGCAGGTAAATGCTTCTTCTTAGTAGTAGTCTACTAGTTTTGTACTAGTAGTGCCTCGCTGGCATGTCTACATGCCAGGATAAATGGGTTGGCACGACCGAGGAAGTACTACCCTCCCACAGAATTTCGACGTCAAAATGAAATAACGGTATGCATAATGTTGCGTTTCGTACGATGAGTGTACCGTAAGCCCAATTTCAGGCCCCTTCAGTCCCCTTCCTTCTCCTTTTCTCCTTTTCCCTTCCTTTTCCGTAAATAGGCTCAGCACCGCATCTGCAACACCTTTGGTATTGCAGATGTCCATGGGCGGCGATGACTACTTACAGTTATCCCATAACAAAATTACAAAATTAATTAAACTAATTAATCGTGCGTTCGCCACACAATCTATACTGACATTGTTTTTTAGGACAGGTACAGTCACCATCAGATATATCGGAGCAAACAGACTGTTCATAATTATCTGAGCAACTAGGGAAATTAAACTTTATCTCGATGGGATAAAATAATGGGATACACATTATTACACATAATTATACATTATATGTATATTTTTAGTTTTAGGTAGATCTTTTTTAGGTAATGGTTTAAATAAGAACTCGCCAGAAGAAAGCGGAAGGATACAGCAATGGGTAAAATCATTTCTTGTAGAGAGCATTAAGTGGCCTTTTTTTTTTCCGCAAGGTTGGTACTTTTATATTGAACCTTTTTTATTGTAATAGGAAGGTAGTAGACCATGGGCATATAGACTGGTACGGAAACCGCAAGGTGTTGCCAGCGTCACCAGTAGTACAGTTTGTTCGAAATAACTGAGCCTGTCCGAAGTTGTCCGCAAGTGTTTTAGCATTGATAAATTTTAATATAAAGAGTCGGAGTAGAGACAATTGGGGTCAAAATCAAATCAAATGTTTTTATTTCAGTTCAGCTTTAACAAGCGTTTATGAAACGTTATTGACTCTAGTTGCACGCTTCCAAAAAGTTGATCCCATGGAGAAGAATCCGGAGAGAAACTCCATGGACACTCTTTTAAAATCTTTACTTCTTATACGTTACACTGTAGCCATTTATGTCTAAGTAGTTTATAGATCCACATAGGTTATCTGTTTTAGGGAGACATTGAGTTTTCAGATGCTGAAAACCTTTTCTTAATTTTAATCCCCACTTCTGGCTAATTATGACATTAACCTCCATTGTCCTCACATCTTGTTGTCACCATAATTTACCAGTAAATAATGTTAAATGTTTATTTTAAAAGAGTGTCCATGGAGTTTCTTTCCGGAGTCTTCTCCATAGGATCAACTTTTTGGAACCGTGCAACTAGAGTCAATAACGTTTCATAAATGCTTGTTAAAGCTGATTTGAAATTAAACAGTAGTTAAGAGGGGACTCTAGTCCTGAGGAATTTGAAAAATAGGTATTTGAAGAAACTATTGCCGTCGCGCTGCACCTCCATTCTCTTCCTGTACAGTGCGAAAAGGACAACTGCAGCTTAGGATGATTTTACCTACAAAAACATTGACCAAAAGACGTTTCGTATTCTGCTGTTTTCTTCTTCAAGAGTGGATTGATCTAAACAGTTTATATATCAAAATTTAGAGGAAAAGCATGTCTATGCTTTTATTATTTTATTTTTTGTTAAAAACTTTTCAAATTTGTCTGATAGTTGCCTGAACATGACGGTAAAAGCGGGCTTTTTTTCGAGTTTTTGAATTGTCATATTTTCTTTTGAAATTATTTTTTGGAAAAAATTAAATAATAGGGGCCTGTATGAATTAGATCTAGATTTTTTGGAAAAATATCATTGCTCTAGAGTCATTATCTACGGAGAAAACAGCAGAATGCGTTTGTATGGAGAAAGTCTCACTAGAGTACCCTCTTAAGGAGTGTCTGATTAAAAGGGCATATTTAACAAACTTTATTTTATTTCGTGTCATCTGTATTACTACTGACTGCCTTATTAGTCCAGTTGTCCTAAGCGCGACTGCTACGCTAGAGGTCCTGGGTTCACTCGGATGAGCAAAGTGATAACATACCATCCCGCCTGTATTCCTCGAAGGGTTATGCAGAGGTGTACCAACGCACACCCATATTTTGCCGGTATGTTTAGGTCCCATATAATAGAGGTGAGCCGTTTGCCATTAACCGGGCAATCGACAACAAATCCAGACTCCAAGCTGCTGAGAATTTCATAAATCCAATAAGTAAAACTGCTGTAGGAGTCGCGCTGGAGTCTAATAGACAAATAAGGCAGTCTTATATCCATTGTAATTTATATTTATTTATTGTTTCAGAAAAACCAATTCCAATAGAAAGCAAATGTTACAGAGAGCGAGAAAAATATGTCTGTACATCACAAACGGCTCTAAAGGGTGTCATAATACAAAAGTGGTATCAAGACTATGGTAACAGTGAGTAAATAAGTACTTCAATAATACACTGTTTAGTTGTAGTAGTGCCTACCGGGGAAGTACTACCCTCCCACAGAATATCGACGTCAAGTAACAGTATGTATTCGTTTCGTATGATGAGTGTGGAACGCCGAAGGCACAATTCCTCTCTCAGTCCCTTCCCTTCTATTTAACACGTTGAAGGACACTCGGCTCCCATCGATAAATAGTGATATGACACAGCCAACTTCCATACAAAAAAAATAGACGGCGGTGGACGTCCTGTCACCTTACAAATGATTAAGTTGCTTGTGATAAAGAGGACGTCCTCAACCGCCCGATGGTTCACGACGTCGGCAGTCAGCAGTCATTCGGATTTCGGCAGTCAGGTCTTCAGGTACGACGTGTACAGCCGCCCGCCGTATCAAAGTACTTTATCGATGACGTCCTCAGCAGTCCTGTCCCTCAACGTGTTAAGTAGGATCAGCAACGCACCTGCAACTCCTTTAGTATTGCAGATGTCCATGGGCAGCGATGACTACTTAACATCAGTCTTTTTGGCATTTTCCATGTAAATATTATATGCGAACCTGCGTCTTCTGGTTAAATACAACAGACGCTGTGTCCTACTGAACGGGATGGAGAGTTCTCCACCAGTTCAGGCACTTCCTCTCTAGCTCTTCTGGCATCATCACCGGTGTGTGACTTGTTGGCAATGAGATGGATGGATCATCATCATCATCAACCCATTACATTGTCCCACTGCTGGGCACGGGTCTCCTCTCAGAACAAGAGGGGTTAGGCTATAGTCCGCCACGCTAGCCTACTGCGGGTTGGCAGACTTCACACGCTGTCAAGAAAATCTCTCAGGCATGCAGGTTTCCTCACGATGTTTTCCTTCACCGTTTAAGCGCGTGATAATTAATACACACATGACTTCGAAAAGTTATAGTTACATATAACTAGGCTATCACTGCTAGTTTATAAAAAAAAAAAAAATATTCCAGAAACTAAAGTAATTGGTTTTATACCTCCGTTAAAAGCGAAGATAACAAAGATAGTAATCACTTTAGAAGAATTCGACAACAATACCGAATTTTTTTTTACATTGACCGACAAAAAGTTAAATTTAGTCTTGACAGCTGAAAGAAGAAAAATATATTTACTTGCAAACGAATCTGGTAAGTTGCATTCATTACTTTTTATGATGGCACACATGAATATCACCACGCCCGTATATCCCGAAGGGTTAGGCAGAGATGTATTTAATGTACACCGTCAGTTCGGTGGTATGTTTAGGTCCCATGTTATCAGAGGCGAGCCCGGTGAATGGCTTAGTTGTGAATATTAATCATCAACTCATTAAATTGTCCCACTGCTAGGTGCGCTTCTCCTCTTAGAACGAGGGGCCACCACGCTAGCGTACTGTGGATTGGCAGACTTCAATTGCCGTCGAGACAATCTATCAGTCATGCAAGTTTCCTAAAAATGTTTCCTTCAACGTTCAAGGAGTTGCAGATGCGTTGCCAAGGCTATTTAAGGAAAAGGGAGGGGAAGGAGAACAGGAAGAGGAAGGGGACTGAGGGAAAATGGGCCTCCGGCGCTCCTGCGGTATGTTTAGGTCCCATGTAATAGGGGTAAGTCTAATGCCATTAACCAGGCACTAATCCAGATTCCGAGCTGCCACTGAGAATTTCATAGAAAAACCTTGCTCGACCTGGGGATCTAACGCATGACCTCTAGCGTAGCAGTCGCGTTTAGGATAATGAGAACGCTGCTAGAATAATGAGGTAGTCAGAAGAAGAAGACTAGAAGTATTATCATTTATCAATGTTTCCCTGTATGTAATAGTAAGTAATTTAAGTAATGTAATGATAATATTTATAATAATATTTTCCAGTTCAATATTCAAATGTAGCGACATTAAAATATGGTATAACAAAAGAGGTACTGTTTGATTGCCAAAACTATTTAAATGAAACCGAATGTAAGTAACACTACTTCTAAATGATATTTGATGTTTGTACGGGCTAAAATGGCCATTCACGATATGTCCATAGACACACGAATACACACCATACTATAATTTCCCGTATGTATTGAAATCGCATTGTATACGCGTTTTGTATAAGAGAGACCAGCTTATACTGGCAACGTATAGCCCGATGTGTATCCGTGATATCCGTCTATGAATAAGTCGAATCATCCAAATTTTTTTTTAGCTTCTCAGTTCTTCTTAATTTGATATTGGAAGATTTTTGTGACTTTGTACGAAAGAGATCAGCTTATACCGGCAATATAGTCTGATATGTATTCGTGTGTCCGTGATAAAATATGATTCATCAAAAATTACTTTTAACAAAAAAGTTAAACCGCCTTCAAAAAATAATAAAATAATTTTGTCTAAAACAGTTTGGGAAGTTGGTGACTTCTATTTGAGTGGGTCTTTTATTTTCGCCACCGTCTTCGCAAACTGTTTTAGACAAAATTATTTTATTATTTTTTGAAGGCGGTTTAACTTTTTTGTTAAAAGTAATTTTATTTTGTAATTTTTAGTGGAAAGTTTTGTTTAGAAATACTTGTTAGCTAACTAAACGCACTGCTCCAATAAGACAGCCATGTTTCGGAGTAAACGATAATATCATTGACGTAAACAATTTTTAGATTTTTGTTGATATTTTAAAAACTGCTCAACCGATTTCGATAAAATTTGAACGGGACCACCTCTGAAGTATAACCTACCAAACAAAAAAAAACATTAAAACAATCATTAAAATCGGTCCACAACTGGCGGAGAAATCGCGTAACAAACATACAAAAAAAAACACACGAATTGAGAACCTCCTCCTTTTTGAAGTCGGTTGAAAAGTGGCTATTTTAGGCTTTAGCTGGCCTTCCAGAACTTTGTTATTTTACATTGGAAAATTGAAATGCTTCCTTGCTTACTAGTTGCATGCAAATATTATCTGTATTGTAATCCACTCATGTCACAACAAATAAATGTATCTTTTATGTTTAGTTTCGATCCAAAGCCAAACTTTCAGTCCATATTTTTTTATAAGTTTCATGTTCCAGTCAAATCCAGTAGGTACATTCATTGACGTTTGGTTTCTATAAGCCATCAGCATCTTATTTATCTGTTGCATATATTTACAGATGTACAAATAGGCATCATAAATACAGCAAACAGAATTTCAACGTATGATGAAAAGTTGATTAATAAAACATTCAACATGGCTGACAATGGTACCATATTGTGTTGCTTGCTTCACTTTATCTACAATGATGCCGTAAGGCTAGAAGTGCAACGGTTTGTCCAGAAGAAAACAAGATTAGTGTTTGATGAATTGCTAGATTTTGTTCCAAGGCCGACCGGTAAGTTGTGAGGAGTTGTTTTTCAAATCAAATGTTTTTATTTTAAATAATATTTTACAAGTGTTTATGAAACGTCATTAACTCTAGTTGTACGGTTCCAAAAGTTGATCCTATGGAGAAGAATCCGGTGAAATACTCCATGGACACTCTTTTGAAATAAAAGATTTAACATTATTTACTGGTACATTATGGCAATAACAGGACGTGAGGACATTGAAAGTCATAATTAGCCTGAAGTCGGTATTAAAATTAAGTATAAAAACTTTAAATTTTAAGGAAAAGTAAAGTTTTTTTTAGACGTCAGTACCTACTTTTTTTTGCATCGTGCGTGGGTTACGGACAAATTATCACATATAAGAAAACCCAGACTAGCAAATGACTACCTGTACGTATATCATACGTATTTGTTCCGTACGGGGATTGAACACACAACACGAGGAGTGGAAGTCAGTCACTCTGCCGCCATGCCAATCGTACCGTCAAGATGTTGTTTTAGTTAATTTGTCACTACCGGGTTCCAGCAGAATACGCCTAGTGTTATTTTTTTTTATGGTATAACTCTGCAAACGAGCAGGCGAGCTACCTGGTGGTAAGAAGTCATCGCCGCCCATGGAAATCTGCAAAACCAAAGGAAACGCAATTCAATAGTATGCGTACTTCTACTTGACATCGATATTCTGTGGGAGGGTAGTACTTCCCCGGTCGTGCAACCCATTCATGCTGGCATGTAGACACGCCAGCAGGCACTACTACTACTAAACTACTACTGCTGTTATAGCCTGGCCTACTTGAGCTGGACACCCATTTGCAAGACATAATAATCGCGTACAACTTTAAAACTTATTTTTTGTGAACTATTTATATTGTCTCCTCATTCTTCATTCTATTCTTCACTCTTATGTGTCTAGTTTGAGGCAAATAAAGATTTGTCTGATCTTATCTTATCTTAATTTCGGCCAATTGACCTTATGAAGGCCCAGTAAACGCTGGACAGCTATCATAGTGGTGGCAAATGTCACAAATCCCTTGGACGTGACTATAGGTTTAGGGAAGGTAAGTGTGGTTGTTAGTAGGTACGAGCCCCACATACCCTGCTGCCTCCCCAGGTGGCGGAACATCCATGAGGATTTTCCGTAATATAAAAAAAGGTATCATTAACACGTTGAGGGACACTCGGCTCCCATCGATAAATAGTGATATGGCACAGCCAACTTCCATACAAAAAAAATAGACGGCGGTGGACGTCCTGTCACCTTACAAATGATTAAGTTGCTTGTGATAAAGAGGACGTCCTCAACCGCCCGATGGTTCACGACGTCGGCAGTCAGCAGTCATTCGGATTTCGGCAGTCAGGTCTTCAGGTACGACGTGTACAGCCGCCCGCCGTATCAAAGTACTCTATTGATGACGTCCTCAGCAGTCCTGTCCCTCAACGTGTTAAAAAGGAATGAAAGGAGGAATACGTAGCTGATATTATTGTAACGTTTTTATCTATTTTAATGTTTCTGGTTGTCCGGTGATCTGTGCGTGCATCAGTTATTAATTATCTTGTTTTTTTTTTTCAGATATAAGTGAACCGTCGCCCATATTTAAAGACAGATTAGTGTATATTATAGTATCGATAGCCGTAATTATAGTAGCTTTACTTGTCATTTTTATTTTTATAAAAAAATATTACTGTAAGAATCCTAATCCTGACGAAGCGGTGGAATTAAATACTCATGTAAGTTTTAAAAAAAGACTAAATATATGGCTTTATTCTTTCAAGCCCTTAAAGCAGTTTAAATTAATAAAAATAAGATATTTTAATACGAGATCTCGTATAATTGCATTGGATTAAACCATTTCATATCTTAATACATGTCAGATCGATCGACATGTCATGTCGATCAAATTAAGCTAAGCGTTGTTTTTTTTTTCAGAATTCTTCAGACGCAGTCTTGTATGCAGATCTCGATTTTGTCGGTGGTAATGTTCAAAGCACAAAACCCGATGAAGAATCTAAGTATGCAGAAATTATCGGAGAGCTGAAGCCTTTTCAACGAAAATAATACTTGACAAAAAACGTCATCTAATATTAAAGTTTCAAATAAATTGTATCCAATAATTAAAGTGTTGTCCAGAAAACAAAAACTGAGTTTTGATGTAAAAAAAATAGTTTAGATATTTTTTACATCTGTAGTATAAGACTATAGCTAACCCCTATGATGTAATATCAATCCAAAAATATTATTATATCATCTATGTATATCAAAAAAATTATAATAAAACATTTAAACCTTATACATATTTTTTATGCATTTAAATCACTTCACGGCATTTTATACTCCTATTGAAATTGGAAACTTAGGGTACCTAGGAATACTGTTGTAGGAATCCTAATAAAAAAGGATCAGAAAAAGTAACTGCCTTTGATAATAAGTCAAGTAAAAGGCAACAGCTTGCTCTTTGTGTGTGTATTTTGGTAAAGTACTTCAGGTTAAAAAAAGCGAAATCTGTATTTCAACATACCATCACACCTGTATTCCCCGAAGCGTTAGGCAGAGGTGTACTAATGTACACCCTCATTCACGGTATGTTTAGATCTCATGTAATAGGGGGCGAGACTATTGCTGTTAACCGGGCACGAATTCAGACTCCAAGCTGCTACTGAGAATTTCATAGAAAATCCCCAATATCACTGCTAGATCTGGGGATTGGACCCAGAACCTCTAGCGTAGCAGTCGCGCTTAGGACCACTAGACTAATGAGGCAGTCTTAACTGGTTAGAAAAGTTGTATTTCAACTTGATACTTTTGCCCGTTGCGCAGAGAAAAGGTTTTAGCAGGTTAGACAAACATACGCCTAGACGAAGTGATTATATCAGGGTTCCGTTCTTTTCTTTTAACCCTAAGAGAACATCGTTAGGAGACCCGCACATCCCAAAAGGACTCCATAAAGTTCTCCAAGATAAGTGAAGACTTCACAGGTAGGTACAGACAACAAAAGAGTTAGAGGTTAGGGGCCTTGATCAGTAAAAAAAAAAAACTTTAGTATTTAAAATGTTTTATTTATAGATAGTATTAAAGTATTATGCAAAAATGATACAAAAATATTCCTAGTTATTACGCATTACGCTAAGCAAAGTTAAACATATTGTCATAGAAATTCAAGTGTTGGCAGGATTTGCATGTATATCACTCAGTTTGGCCCAGTTTGGTATATTAGAGGACGAAGGTGATATACAGCCGTATCTAGTTGGAGCAGTGATAGCCTAGTGATATGACCATTGAACTGCCAAGTCAAAGGTCTCGAGTTCGAATCCAAGGCACGCACCTCTGTCTTTTCGAAGTCATGTGCGTAATAATAATTAATTATCACGCGCTTAAACGGTGACGGAAAACATCGCGAGGAAACCTGCATGCCTGAGAGATTTTCTTGACGGCGTGTGAAGTCTACCAACCCGCAGTAGGCTAGCGTGGTGGACTTAATCCCTCTCGTACTGAGAGGAGACCCGTGCCCAGCAGTGGGACAATATAATGGGTTGATGATGATGATTGTCTAGTTGGACTGAAAGCCGATCTTAACATAGAAAATATTGGGAAAGTAATGACTGTACACGTAGTGAAAGTGCTATTTCCATCCTGTGCCTGATTACTCAATTTCTTCATAAGAATGCTCTTCCATGGCTTGTATTTCTTGCTCGCATTCTCTTCGGAATAGTAAATTTAGGTAAAAAGGATTGGTCTGAAATATAGGTGGTAAATCATGAAATCACACAAAAATTAACACTCTTTGTATAAATATAACATAACATAACATAACATACCATCACGCCTGTATTCCCCGAAGGCTTACCAAGAGGTCTACTAATGTACACCCACATGTTTCTAGTATATTTAGGTAACATGTAATAGGGGGCGAGCCTATTGCCATTAACCTGGCACAAATCCAGACTCCGAGCTGCTACTGAGAATTTCATAGAAAAACCCGATAACACTTTGCTCGACCTGGGGATCGAAGCCAGGACTTCTAGCGTAGCAGTCGTGCTTTGGACTACTAGACTAATGTGGCAGTTGAAAGAGAAAACGATGTACCCATTTTAAAGCATATTGCTCGCATGAAGGAGTATATGGTTGTACATTTACCATCAAATATATTGGAGCGAACAGACTGTTAATAATTATCTGAGCAACTAGGGAAATTAAACTTCATCTCAATGGGATGATTAAGTACATCTCAGAATGACAGCTTTCATTCTAAAACATCCTTTGTATCGCTGAGCTATGGTTTAATTTCTCTAGTTGCTCAGATAATTATGAACAGTTTGTTTGCTCCGATATACTTAGGTATTTGATGGTTATTGTGCATTGTTAAAGTTTTATTTTCACATTTATATGCGTCAAATGTGGTACAAAGCATGTTAAATTAAAAATATAACAGAACAAGACACATTTTGCCATGAATAAAATTCTGACATGCAAATATTGTTTATATAAGTTTATATGGAGAGAAGTGCAGAAAATATGGTCAAATTTTAACCACAGGGCGGACACTAATTATAAATGAGTGATTTAATTTATTTATTTGTTCTTCACTAGGTATACCGACTTTTTACCTTATGTAAGTCGATATGTTGCGATTTGTTTGTAATATTTTCCCGTTTGCATTTATCGTTGGCTATATTTGTAATGTCCATTAACTGTAGCATATAATAATTTTCCTTAAATAAAGAGTTTAACAGTAGCAGTGATAGCCTAGTGATATGACCATTGGACTGCCAAGTCAAAGGTCTCGAGTTCGATTCCAAGGCACGCACCTCTGACTTTTCGAAGTCATGTGCGTATTAATTATTAATTATCACGCGCTTAAACGGTGAAGGAAAACATCGTGAGGAAACCTGCATGCCTGAGAGATTTTCTTGACGGCATGTGAAGTCTGCTAACCCGCAGTAGGCTAGCGTGGTGGACTGTAGCCTAATCCCTCTCGTACTGAGAGACCCGTGCCCAGCAGTGGGTTGATGATTGATAAACTTTAACTACTTTATTAGTGTAGTGGTCCTAAGTGCGATTGCTACGCTACAGGTCTTGGAATCGATTGCCGAGTAGTGTTATTGGGTTCTATGAAATTCTCAGTAGCAGCTTCTATAAAGTCTCGATATGTGCCTGAATGGCAATAGGCTCGCCCTATTACATGGGACCTAAATATACCAGCGAACTGTGGGTGTACGTTAAGTACACCTCTGCCTAACCTTTCGGGGAATACAGGCGTGATGGTATGTATGTGTAATTTGTTATGTAAAATTAACTTACGTTAGGGGGTAACTGAACTCCATGTAGTGGATCCGGGTGAATCCAACAACATTTTTTAATTAATATTATTATCACTATTATCAGAAACAGTATACCGCCGGTTACTGACAATATTACTGTCAAACTTTTAGAAGAGTCATCTGAAAACAAATAACACATTATAGAATAGAACAGAACAGAATAGAACAGAAAAGAACAGAACAGAACAGAACAGAATAGAACAGAACAGAAAAGAACAGAAAAGAATAGAAGAGAATAGAAGATAAAAGAAGAGAATAGAAGAGAATAGAAGAGAATAGAAGAGAATAGAAGAGAATAGAAGATAATAGAAGAGAAGAGAAGAGAATAGAAGAGAAGAGAATAGAAGAGAATAGAAGATAATAGAAGATAATAGAAGAGAATAGAAGAGAATAGAAGAGAATAGAAGAGAATAGAAGAGAATAGAAGAGAATAGAAGGGAATAGAAGAGAATAGAAGAGAATAGAAGAGACTAGAAGATAATAGAAGATAATAGAAGAGAATATAAGAGAATAGAATAGAATAGAATTACTGTACACTATTAATAAGAAGCAAAATTAATAAGGACATTATTAAGCTCATGGTACAATAGCGTTCTTATCGCAAAACCTATCTTCCAGACAACCCTTGGATGGACAGAAAAAAAAAGATAAATATGAGGGGCAAGTCCGTTTTTACATTTTTTTTAAACTAGATCGCGCTGACGTTTCCTATCTGACGACCTCTGAGAAGAAATGTCGAAACAAACTCAGAGAGTCATGGTCTATTTTAAATTCCAGACAATAGTTACATCATAGATATGCGAGTTTTACAATGTAGGGCAAAATCTGAACAGGCTTTTTGAAGAAAGAGCCAAACAGTTTTGAGTTGTCCTAACTGACGGTACGCATACATCAGTCCTGGTGTAGCTCAACCATTTTTTAGGGAGCTCAATGATCCGTCGCATGGCGATACCAGATCAGCAAGACATTTTCGTAGGTCATGTGAAATACTCAAAACTGTCAGAAAACTTGTAATAGAAATCTTAATAAAGTTAGAGCTAACCTACATAGTACTCACATTTACATTTATATCCTTTATTTTTATATAACAATAAACATACACATTTGAAATTGAAAGAAAAGCATATCTAAAGACAATGTTACAATTTACATTAGTACAGATGATAATGGATTATGAATGGTCACCCATCCACGGATTGACAGCGGCAGGCGCTACTTAACCTTGCCTCACGTCTAAGTACTCCGTAAAGAAAAACACACGGAACTGTGTAAGACGTTTTTTTTCTGGTTGCATAGAACCTTCAAGAAGCAAGCCACAACTTAGGCCGCCCTACGATAAGAAGATGATGATGACGCATACCTATTCTTAATTTAAATACTAACCAATCTTACCTGTAGCTGGTGGTATTGATGTTGTTGATTGTATATTCGTTTGCATATTTACAGGTTCAGTGCTGGCCCAGTTTATAAATTCGATTTTTCTTCCTGCTTCTGTTACTGAAGAGGAAATATATCAATTTTAGTGTGTAATTCTCGATACTTTAGTTTGATCAAACGTCCGAAGTGCAAATTGGTGGACGTTTTTTTCAAATTCTGTCTGAGAACGAATTCGTTATTCACTAATGTCTTTTGATAATGTCGAAGAGGCGTTAAAAGTAATGTTTAAGGTCAGGTGCGTGGTACTCGCAACCGGCGCTTGTGTATGAAGATATGATGTATGAACTTAGAAGAAGCGAAAGTGGCGGTCTATAGTTTCTGCCTACCTACAAAAGGTGCCTTGGTGGGACGTCTACATGCCAGTATGAAGGAGTCTATGCTAGCACGACCGGGGAAGTACTACCCTCCCACAGAATATCGACGTCAAGTAGCAGTATGCATACTGTTGCGTTTCTATGGTGACTGTCCAGTCACGGCCGGAGGCCCAATCCTCGCTCAGTCCCCTTCCTTCTCCTTTTTTCCTTTCTCCATCGTTTTTCTTAAACAGGCAACTTGGCAGCTAAGCACCGCATCTGCAACTCCTTTGGTTTTGCAGATGTTAATGGGCGGCGATAATTAGTTTCTATCAGGTCCTGCTCGTTTGCCGAGTTATCCCATAATAAAAGGCATGAGTGTATACAACTGTAGTATACTCTGCCAGATGGCACAAGATCCATGAGGATATATCCTGAGAAAACCTATCACAGTTCATTTTCATAAACGCATGCCTTTTTCCGCAAGTCGTCACTCCACTCGGGCCGGCGGGCGTCCTACACTACGCTTGCCTAGACTCAGTCTACACTCCAGAACTCGCTTGCTCCAGCGTTTGTCAGTTCTCTAACAGATGTGACCGGCCCATTGGCACTTCAGCTTGCTAATCCTTTGAGCTATATCGGTAGTTCACTGATGGATAATTTTATTGCGGAATTTATCCCTCAGAAAGAAACTAGAGACGGCCATAATTACTTTGTTTTTCCAACAATCGTACATTTTATCACTGCCAGTTGTTGAGATTATTACGCACCTGACTGTATTAGAGGACCTCACCAATGAGATCGGTGTATTTCCTTGTAGGACGACCTCTCCCGACGCTTCCGCTGATATTTTAAAATAAGCTCCAACTCAATAATATTTAAGATACTCACTTGCGTTATTACCATGATTAACCTCAGTATGTTTCGCGGTGGGATCATAAACTATTTTAGTTTTTTTCATTACATATCTTATGTTATGCTGATATTCTTTTGTATCATACATAGCAAATACTAAACAACACACAGTCATTCCATTATATTCTTTTGTAAATTTCAATGTCAAAACAGTCATGTTGTTAAACGTACGCATGGTGGTTTGGTTATTATAGAATAACACAATTGACACATCTGCAACAGAAAGGGACAAAGATAATTTTAAGGTTCCGGACTTCAAAATGAAAAAGAAACCCTTACAGAATGACTTCGTTGTGCGTCCGGCGTGAGTGTTTTTCTCAGGAATACGTGGAGGCATCAATCATGGCATGTCTAGATACCAGCATGAATGGGTCGCACGACTGGGGAAGTACTACCCACCCACAGAATATCGACGTCAAGTAGCAGTATGCATACTGTTACGTTTCGGACGGTGAGTGTGAAGCGCCGGAGGCCCAATTCCTACCTCAGTCCCCTTCCTTCTCTCCTTCTCCTCCTTAGATGGGCAACGCATCTACAACGCCTTTGGTATTGCAGATGTCCATGGGAGGCGATGACTACTCACCATCAGGTAGCTCGCCTGCTCGTTTGCCGAGTCTATCCATAAAAAAACAAAACCTCGTCGTAACTACAGCGTCATCATTGGCGGCGCAAACGTCGCTTTAGACGTCGCTGTAGGACGATGAGATACGCAATAAAAAATAATTAGTCAGTACACTTACAATAACTTGGCGAAGAATATTCCGCACAGCTAAATACAAGTTGATCTTCCTCAGCATATTTTAATATTGGGATATTTTCATCGTTTTCTGAAATTCAATCTTGATGAATTACATACATACATACATATTGTAACGCCTGTCTCCCATGGGGGTAGGCAGAGACTATAGATTTCCACTTGCTACGATCCTGGCACACTACTTTCGCTTCATCTACATTCATTAATCTCTTCATGCATGACCGTCGGTTTAGTGTGCTCGGAACCTGGCCTTTTTTAAGAACATCCGCAATTCGGTTGCGGTACGTTCGCCAAGGTCTTTTCCTTCCAACTCGTCCATCCATACTCACCATATATACTTGTTTCGTCAATCTCCGTTCATCCATTCTCTCTACATGACCAAACCATCTTAACATACCTTTCTCGATCCTTGTTACTACATCTTCTTTCACTCCACAACGCTCCCTTATCACACTGTTTCTCACTCTATCTTTTAGCGTCACACCACACATACTTCTCAAAGCTGTCATCTTTACTCTACAACTTGATGAATTATCTTTTTTTTTATTGTTATGTATAAGATGACAAACAAACACACGGTCCGCCTGATATCAGGTTTCTCGCCTGCTCGTTTGCGAACATACCATAACATACCATCACGCCTGTATTCCCCGAAGGGTTAGGCAGAGGTGCACTTAATGTACACCCACAGTTCGCCGGTATGTTTGGGTCCCATGTAATAGGGGGCGAGCCTATTGCCATTCACCGGGCACAAATCCAGACTCCGAGCTACTACTGAGAATTTCATAGAAAAACTCAATAACACTTTGCTCGACCTGGGGATCGAACCCAAGACCTCTAGCGTAGCAGTCGCGATTGGGACCACTAGGCCAACGAGGCAGTCAACCTCGAGTCTCGTTTGCGAAATTATCCAATAAAAAAACGGTCTAATTTAAATGAGACCTTTGTAAGTCAAAGGTCTCATTTAAATTAGACCGTTTTTCAATGTCTTATCTAGGTAATAAAGTACTATGTAGCTTTCGCCATATATACTTACTATATTCATCAGGGGGCAGCATGATTCGTTTAGTCGGATCTTTATAGCAGGGTACTGCCAATTCGCCTAATAAGAGTTTTTTATTCAAACTGCTTTCGGTTCTAACTCTACTATACACAATAGATTCGTTATCAAACTTCTCGAATCCAATTGTTAACTTGGACGCTTTTGCCATCTTCCATGGTAAAGTGACAAAATTATCTGAAATAAGTACCACATAATCACTATTACTACATATCATCAATATATATAAAAATCAATGCCACTTATCGTTGTAATTTTATAACTCAAGAACGGGCTCACCTATCCAAAACAAATGGCTTTGTTCGGACTATTTAGAAGATGGTTTATGTGAAGTTTGCACAAAATCGGTCGAGCGTTTCTTCATTTATCACATTTTTTGTAACAAATGAATTCAATAAATGGCGGATCATTTTGTTAATGGGGATTTTGCTGTCAAATTGACACGCGGGCAACGCCGTGGGCCGAAAGCTAGTTATAAAATAAAGTTTTCCGCTGCGTCTGTCTGTATTATGTCTGTTCGCGATAAACTCAACTGGGGTAATTCGTGTGAAATACAATCAACATTCGTTCTTCAAAAAAAATGTCTTCGTATTATCTACAATATGCAAAACACCGAATCACTGAGGTCAGTTTTTAGAGAGAAGGGTTACCTTACACTTACCGGCATTTATATTTTGGAGTTGTGTTTATTTGTCAAAAATAACACCCAGTTCTTTAATCTCAAAAGCTCATCTAAACCAAATGTACGCAATAAATATAAATATAACCTAAATCTACCAAAAATAAATAATATGATATATTATAAAAGCACCTACATAACAGCCATACGAGTTTTCAATCACTTACCTATAGAAATTAAAGAACTGGACGGTAAATCGTTTAAAAATGCTTTAAAAAAATTTCTAACTAAAAATGTGTTTTATAATTTGAACGAATACTTTGTGAATAAATAAGAACATTAATATATATATTAGTTATTATTATAATTGCTACACCCTATTGGGTAGGCTGTTGAGACTTATTATATTTCGTATAACGCCGTTGTTTGTACACAGTTTGAGCAATAAATATATTTGTCTTTGTCTTTGTCTTTGTCTTTGTCAAAAACTACTGCACCGATTTTCAAGCTGTTTTCACCGATAGATAGAGTGGTTCTCGAGGAAAGTTTATATGTATACAATACATTTCGAGAAACCATGCGGGCGAAGCCGTGGGCGGAAACCTAGTGTAATATAAGTACCATTATCATCTATACATAATATAATAAAATGTCTGACTGCCTCGTGAGTCTAGTGGTCCTAAGTGCGACTGCTACTCTAGAGGTCCTGGGTTCGATTCCCAGGTCGAGCGAAGTGTTATTGGGTTTTTCTATGAAATTCTCAGTGGTAGCTCGGAGTCTGGATTTGTGCCCGGTTAAGGGCTATAGGCTCGCCCCCTATTACATGGGACCTAAACATTCCGGGGAAGTGTAAGTTTTATGTAATGTTCTGATAAACATAATTAATTTTATAATAAAGTTGTTATTTAAATCACGGTACACATTAAAAAAATAATTTTGACCACCAAAATCAGTTAAAACAACAAGTAAACAAAAGTTGTATAATCAAAGATCAAGGCCCAATTCCTCCATCAATCCCCTTCCTTCTCCTTTTCTCCTTCCCCTCCCTTTCCCTAAATAGGCTCGGCAACGCATCTGCAACACTTTTGGTATTGCAGATGTCCATGGGCGGCGATGACTACTTACCATCAGGTAGCTCGCCTGCTCGTTTACCGAATTATCCCATAAAAAAAGTTCATTATTTTGTGGATTACGTTTAAAACTAATACTTTAAAATACGTACCGATTCCAGGAAATACTTGATACCATTGGAAGTAATAAGGATCATTCTCTATAGTATATGGAACTTCAGAAGAGCACGTCAAATTTTTTAAATTATCTTGACTGTAATATTTTTTTTTTACATATTGAAATAGTTGCTGAATAAATGCTGAAAACGAAAAACAATTATTATATTTTATTATTTAAAAGACGGCGCGTATATGAAAAGATGTATGAATGTGGAAGAAGCGAAAGAGATATGCAAGAGTCTTAGCAAGTGGCAGTGTATAGTATTTGTTTGTTTTTTTTTAAATAGAGAGGTGTATTAATGTACACCCACATTTCGCCGGTATGTTTAGGTCCCATGTAATAAGGGGCGAGCCTATTGCCTTTAACCGGGCATAAATCCAGACTCCGAGCTGCTACTGAGAATTTCATAGTAAAACTTAATAACACTTTGCTCGACCTAGGGATCGAACCTAGGACCTATAGCATAGCAGTCGCGCTTAGGACCGCTAGACTAATGGGGGAGTTTTTGATATCTATTTCTGTAAATAGATCTTTTAACCCGTCAAGCGCCATATTGTAGACACAATGCAAAATCTATTGTTTTGTCCTCATAAGGAAACTGTATGCATCAGTGAATTAAAGACACTTTTACCAAGTCGATATTTTTTTTTTACTAGATGGCGCCGACGTTTTCTATCGGACGACCTCTGAGATGAAACGTTGAAACAAACTCAGAGAATCATGGTCTCTTTTAAAGTCCAGACAATAGTTATATTATTACATAGGGAAAAATCTGAACAGGCCTTTTGAAGAAAAAGCCATAGCAGCTTTGAGTTGACCTGTCCTAACTGACGGCACGCATACATCAGTCATCGTGTGACTCAACCATTTTATAGGGAGCTCAACGACCTGTCGCACAACGATACCAGTTGAAAGGTCACGATGACTCTACAGATTTTTTTCTATCGATCTTATCGTTAACGCGTTCCGTGTAGGCCCTGTTTATCCTGACACATGCGCTGAAATCCTCATAAGGAGATTTCAGCACCCGAACCAAGCAGTCATTCACCCCATATTGTTAAATTGTGTGTGTATTACAATTGTATGACTAATTAAGTCTCTGCCAGAACTTTAATATGAGCTATTTATTACCAGAGTCCCAAGAACCATCAGCTGTTGCTTCACAATCAATTATTAAAACGAAACAACACATTACTAAACAAATCACTGCACTTCGTTTGATAGCCATTTTTGCGACAATATCAATGCAAATTTCTATACTGCATGGTGCATATGCAATATGCAAACAAATAATGATTAGCAAACTTAAGTCATTTATTATATAAATAATTGTATAAGCTGTGTTTACATTGAGAAAATTGTAAGCAATGTCTCACATTGTCATGTTTTACAGACTTGAAAAAAACTGGAGGTTCTCAATTAGTCGTAATCCTTTTTATATGTATGTTCACCGATTACTCAAAGACGCCTGAACCGATTTGAAAAATTCTTCTTTTGTTTAAAAGGGTAGTTTTTCCAGATAGTCCCATCCAAATTTTATCGATATCGGTGCAGCGGTTTTAAAAAATCAATAGTATAAAACAAAGTCGCTCCCAGTGCCTGTACGCGGCCTTTCAAGCTACGTAACGGATTTTAATGCAGTTTTCAGCATTAAATAGAGTATATTCAAGAGCGGCTGACACACGGGGGCGTCGGACTTGCGATCAAGAAGTTGCCGGTTCGAAACCCACCCATTGCAGTACTGACGTGAACCCACTCGTAACACAAGCATTTAGCTTAATACGAGAGTTTAACAAGAATACTAGTAACTTGCGACATAAAAAAAAGGGAGAAAGGCTGAGAAACATCGCGGGCGAA
This sequence comes from Subacronicta megacephala, assembly GCA_958496365.1. Lineage (NCBI taxonomy): Eukaryota > Metazoa > Arthropoda > Insecta > Lepidoptera > Noctuidae > Subacronicta > Subacronicta megacephala. Next base: position 6,536,777 of record OY292541.1, on the reverse strand, counting down.
GCCGTGGGCGGAAAGCTAGTATTTAATAAAAAAACGTTGTTATTACTCATGTGTGATAGTACGCCTTGTATTCACGGAAATTTACATAAAGAGGTGTACTGTTGTATACCACCTGGGGGCGAGCCACCCATGTATCATCATCATCCTGCCCATATTCCAATTTACTTGGGCTCAGCGTAGTACCTAAATTTATTTTTTTCATTTTCTCACCCATGTGTACATGGCCTTATTGAAAATAGTCATTGTTTTGTACAGTTAGGGAAAATAATTGTGTAAAATATATTATTTTTGTGAGAATTTACGTTAATTGGGAAATATTATAATATACCCGTAGATACTTCATGTATTCCCCGAAGGGTTTAGCTGAGTAAGTCGCACGTTATCAGAAGGATGAGAACGCTGAGAACCTTATTCTAATTTTAATCCTGACTTCAGGCTAATTATGACATAAACCTCCGATGTACTCACATCCTGTTATCGCCAGAGTGTAAAGTGAATAATGTAACATCTTTTATTTTAAAAGAGTGTCCATGGAGTTTCTTGCCGGATTCTTCTCCATAGGATCAACCTTTTGGAACCGTGCAACTAGAGTCAATAACGTTTCATAAACGCTTGTAAAAGCTTATTTGAAATAAAAACATTTGATTTGATTTGAAGGCAAAGTCTGCACGTTGGGGCAAGCATAGTGTGGGACGCCCTGCGACACGATGGACCGACGATTTGAAGAAGGCAGCTGGCAGCGGATGGATGCGAGCTGCCCAAGGGTGTTACCACACCAATCGATCAATCGTCGATCGATGGTAGAATGGATTAGTCGACGTCGATCGATAGTTTCTACCACACCAATCGATCGATAGTCGACAGATGTCATCGATCGATGGTAGAATGGAATTGTGAATCCATTTCGAAAGAAACTGATGGAATATAGCCGGGGTCAATCGATCTACGTCGAACGATGCGATCGACCAGCAATCGATCGATTGGTTAGTCGCCCGGTATCCGTCGATCAATTAAAGCTACCACACCAATCGATCAACGTCGACCGATGTCGATCGATGATATCGATCGGTGATCGATCGATTGGTGTGGTAACACCCCAAGATCGGGATGGTTGGCGCCCTTTAGGGGAGGCCTACGATTAGCAGAGGACGGTGATAGGCTGATATGATGATGAATCAGAAGGCTAATTCAATTATTTGTTTATGATACAACTCGGCAAACAAGCAGGCGAACGACTTTGCTCTACATGGAAATCTAACCCGGGATTTCTAGAGTAGCAGGCGTGCTTAGAACTACTAGACCAACGAAGAAATTCAGTAATAGCACTTTCCTACAAAAAAATATTTTTAACTCCCGACGCAAAAACGAGTAAGTTGACGTGTCTGTGTGTGGCATCGTAGCTCCCGAACGGATTCAATTCAATTCAATTCTTTATTTGCAAAATATGGATGAACCGATTTTAATTTGGGTTTTTTTTCTGTTTTAAAGTTGAATTAGTCGGGAGTGTTCTTAGCTAAGTTTGATGAAAATCGGTTGATATAATAATACAATTGTCGGGGTTTTTTAGGGTTCCGTAGCCAAATGGCAAAAACGGAACCCTTATAGATTTCGTCATGTCTGTCTGTCTGTCTATCTGTCTGTCTGTCTGTCTGTCCGATCGTGTCACAGCCTTTTTTTTCGAAACTATAAGATCTATGCTGTTGAAACTTGGTAAGTAGATGTATTCTATGAACCACATTAAGATTTTCACACAAAAAGGTTTCTTGTATTATTTTTCTCTAAACTGAATATTTTGCGCAAGAGACACTTCCAAAGTGGTAAAATGGATGTCCCCCCCCCCCTGTAACTTCTAAAACAAGAGGACGATAAAACTAAAAAAAATATACCTATGATGTAGATTACCATGTAAACTTCCACCGAAAATTGGTTTGGACGAGATCTAGTAAATAATTTTTTTTTAATACGTTATAAATCGTAATGGTACGGAACCCTCCGTGCGCGAGTCCGAGTCGCACTTGGCCGGTTTTTTAATTTTAAATTTTTCAACTAAGGTGGCAAACAAGCATGGCCCGCCTGATGGCGGTGATAACCGATTAGGTTACCATAGCTCGCCTATGGAGGCTTGCAACACCAGGGATATCACTCGAGTGTTGCCAACCCTGTAAAAATCTTTTCGCGACGTTTTTGAAGAACCTCACTCTGTAGTCCTTTGACTTCGCAGTCCAATGCTCATACCACTAGGCCATCACTGCAGACGTAGAATTTTCATTTGTTAATTAACAATTAATTTAAGCGGCGGTAGCCTAATGGCTAGGGCGTCGGACTTGCGATCATGTGGTTGCCGGTTCAAACCCATCCCATTGCACTACCGACGTGAACCCACTCGTAACACAAGCATTTAGCTTAGCACGAGGGGTTAACAAGAATACTAGTAACGTGCGACCCACATTGCTAGTAAGCTTTTTTTTAAAAAAAAATTTGGTCCAAGTCCAAGTCCAGTCTCCTTCTTTCTCATTTACTCCTTTTCCTTAAATAGGCTCTGCAACGCATCTGACACTCCTTTGGTTTTGCAGATGTCCATGGGCGGTAATGATAGCTCGCCTGTTCGTTCATGCTATCGACATATGCATGCATCGGCACTATTACTACAATATCTTTACGTGCCCTCAGAGGCACGGAGGTGTCCCATCCAGAGACTGACCGCGGCAGGTGCAGCTTAACCTTACAACTTAGACTGTCTCAACATGACTGCTACGCTAGAGGTCTTGGGTTCGATTTCCAGGTCGAGCAGTGTTATTGGGTTTTTCTATGAAAATCTGAGTAGCAGCTCGGAGCTGTATATGTAGGTACGGTCAGCAACGAAAGTTGCCGAACACTGCTATGTTTTGAAAACAACACAGCACCAATACTTTTCAATAGATTCACTTAGGAAAAAAATGATGCTCCAGTATGTAGAAACACGTACTACTTACCACATCTCGGGTCAGTAAGTTTTGGATAATAAATATGTTTAAGCGTTTTGCAGATTTCATCGTGTTCAGCGACTTTCATTGCTGACTGTACATGGTAAATGGCAATAGGCTCGCCCACTATAACATAAAACATACCGGCGAAATGTGGATATTCAGTAAGTACACTTCTGCCTAACCCTTCGGGGAATACATGCGTGATAGTATGTTATGTTATAACTTAACCACAATCCGAAGTGAGGTTTAATTACTAATTAATCAAAATAATGATTCATTATTACTTAGGTACCTATATTTATATTTTTATTATCCTGAACTTATAATTACAGGAAAAATCATTAATATTTAATTGAAATAATTAATGGTTATGCGTAATTTCTAACCAACTTGAAAATGTAGGAGCTTTTTAATTCGGTTGTTTTTTTTATAATGTTCATTATATGAGTTACTAGCTTCCCGCCCACGGCTTCGCCCGCGTAGTTTCTCGGCTTTTCTATACATATAAAATATGTATGTATTATACATATAAAACTTCCTCTTGAATCACTCTATCTATTAAAAAAAACCGCATCAAAATCCGTTGCGTAGTTTCAAAGATTTAAGCATACAAAGGGACATAGGGACAGAGAAAGCGACTTTGTTTTATACTATGTAGTGATACAACACTTACGTAGGTAATAGTGAATTTTAGTAGTAGTAGTGCCAGCTGGCATGTCTTCATGCCAGCATAAATGTGTCAGCACGACCGGGGAAGTACTACCCCCCCACAGAATACTGACATCAAGTACCAGTATGCATACTGTTGCGTTTCGTATGGCGAGTGTGAAGCGTCGGAGGCCCAATTCCTCCCTCAGTCACCTTCCTTCTCCTTTTTTCCTTCCCCTTCCTTTTCCCTAAATAGGCTGGGCAATACATCTGCAACTCCGCTGCCCCGCTCGTTTTCCGAGTTATCCCATTAAAAGAATGTAACATTAAAAATAATACTATACATATTACAGATGGGAAGGATAAATCATCATCATCATCAACCCATTACATTGTCCCACTGCTGGGCACGGGTCTCCTCTCAGAACGAGAGGGATTAGGCTATAGTCCACAACGCTAGCCTACTGCGGGTTGGCAGACTTCACAGGCCGTCAATAAAATCTCTCAGGCATGCAAGTTTCCTCACGATGTTTAATACTTATACATAGGATAAACCTTGTACATAAATATTTGTCATCTGTGTTTGCGGGCGTTGACATTTGAACCTGGGCTTGAATTTTTATTTATTTATTTATTTTACTTGGATCTCCAACAAGAAGTACACCTTACATACTAATTATAGGTACATAGAATATTTGAAGATGCCTTGTGTCCTCTCAATTAAAGGAGACCACGTCCTCATGCAAATTAAAACAAGAATTAAATGCAAATAGTAGGTCAAAAAATATGACAATATTTATAGAAAAAAAAAAAAATATATGTTATTTTAGTGAAGGAAAAATACGACCGCGGGCGGGATTCGATCCTGCGTCTTCTGGTTAAGTACACCAGACGCTATGACCGCCAAGCCACCGCGACTCCCACCTGCTATGTCGAAATTTGCCTTCACATTTTTAATTTACGTCTTTAAGGCGACGTCAGAAATATAGACTGATAGCAAGCGGTTATCGTTACCTTTAAGTATAGCATAGCAAAATCGGTCTATATAATGTTCCCACTGTTGGGACACAGGCCTCCTCTCGGTGAGAGGGAGTGGGCCGTAATCCACCACGCGGGCCCAGTGCGGGTTGGTAGATGTCGCGTCGAATGTCTTCGAATTTTTGGTTCTAGGATATGCCGGTTTCCTCACGTACTCAAATAACAAAAGTATCTATAGTTATGTTGTTCCTTAAGGATAACGTTGTCTTAATTTCTGTTCGCACGTAGCACAATTAAAATTGCTAGAAAGAGGAAAATATTTACCTACAACGCACATTAAGAGGATAGTATCCGCTTCGCGCCCCATACAAACGCAGTTTGGCCCTTGCTTGAATTTTAAACAATGAAAGTCATTGAAATTTTGCAGTAACAATCTTATCATTAATATACGTGTTTCTGTAATATAAAATTTCATTTCAATATACGGTTAAAAAGTTACACGAGCTCAAAGACTGGCAATTTTCGTTGAAAAACGGCCCAACTTTATGCTAGTATTTCTCGACAATGTATCAATACAGAAACATTCTGATTCGAAGGAAACCCAGATAATATAGTGAATATTTTTTTACAAGATTTTTTTTACATATTAGCAATATTATAGGAGTAATCTCCAAAATTCGGAACATACGAAATACGCGTGAAAATGTTGTTGTTTCTCCTCTCGGGCACGCGTTCGCATCGCGAGGGATAGAGACAGCGACAACTGTGCAACATTGTTGCGTTCGCGAGGGACACTCCTCTTAACCTCATATGGCACTGAATTAAAGCTAAGATCATTATAAAATTAGTGATTTAACAAGGAAAATTAATTTACAATTACAGATGTCACTGACGTCGCCTTAAAGACGTAAATTAAAAATGTGAAGGCAAAATTTCGACATGGCGGGTGGGGGTCGCGGTGGCTTAGCTGTCATAGCGTCTGGTGTACTTAACCAGAAGACGCAGGTTCGAATCCTGCCCGCGGTCGTATTTTTCCTTCACTAAAATAACTTAGTAATCTTTGCATGGAAAATGCCTAAAAAATACAAAAAGATAGTTAAAAGGTAAGGTGGCATCGTACGACATCGTACTTGCTGTAAAGCATGTCATGTCGGTTGAGAATCACATTTTCAACAGATGTCACTGACGTCGCCTTAAAGACGTAAATTAAAAATATGAAGGCAAAATTTCGACATGGCGGGTGGGGGTCGCGGTGGCTTAGCGGTCATAGCGTCTGGTGTACTTAACCAGAAGACGCAGGTTGGAATCCTGCCCGCGGTCGTATTTTTCCTTCACTAAAATAACAAGGAAAATTAAATTAAGTTTAATGAATCACGCGTATTAATAATAAAATTGTTATTAACGGTGAAGGAAAACATTGTGAAACCTGTCAACCAACAGTAGGCTAGCGTGGTGGACTATAGCTTAATCCCTCTCGTTCTGAGAGGAGACCCGTGCCCAGCAGTGGGACAATGTAATGGGTTGATGATGGTGATTGTGATGTAACTACAAATTTACGGTAATTGGATTTTTTTCTTTCCTTGTATTCTGTAACATTGCTTGTTGCCAAATTTTATGATTCTAGGTTAACGGGAAGTACGCTATTATAAGCGGCGGTAGCCTAATGACTAGAGCATCGGACTTGCGATCATGTGGTTGCCGGTTCGAACCCCACCCATTGCACTACCGACGTGAACCCACTCGTAACACAAGCATTTTAGCTTAGCACGAGGGGTTAACAAGATTACTAGTAATGTGTGACCCACATTGCTAGTAACCTTCTTTTAAAAAAAAATAATCTTAGTTTTGATTCCCTTGAGTGTCAAGATAATTATGGTATCTTTTGATTGCGTTGACTTAGATTTTAGTAGTTAATTTTTAGTAATTGTAGTGCCTGCTGGCATGTCTACATGCAAGCATGAATGGGTCCGCACGACCGGGGAAGTACTACCCTCCCACAGAATATCGACGTCAAGTAGCAGTATGTATACTGTTGCGTTTCGTACGGTGAGTGTGAAGCGCCGGAGGACCAATACCTCCCTTCATTCTCCTTTCTCCTTCCCCTCCCTTTTCCTTGGCTCGGTAACGCATCTGCAACTTCTTTGGTACTGCAGATGTCCATGGGCGGCGATGACTACTTACCACCAGGTAACTCGCCTGCTCGTTTAATTAAAACGTTACGTTTAAACTTAAAATTTGGATTTTTATACTGCTCCAAGGGATTACAGACTTGAGTATTTGATATTAATTTCAGCTTGATACCTCCTCGCGTTCCTGGGAAAAAGAGTCTTAATAGACGGACAGACAGACAGACGGACAACAAAGTGATCCTATAAGGGTTCTATTTCTTTCTTTTGAGATATGGAACCCTATAAAAAAGTCACATACCATGACGCCTGTATTCCCCAAAGTGCTGGCAGAGGTGTACTAATGTACACCCACATTTCGCCGGTATGCTTAGGTCCCATGTAATAGGGGGCGAGCCTATTGCCATTAACCGGGCACAAATCCAGATTTCGAGCTGCTACTGAGAATTTCATAGAAAAACCCGATATGATTTACTTGACCTGAGGATCGAACCCAGGACTTCTAGCGTAGCAGTCGCGCTTTGGACCACTAGACTAATGAGGCAGTTATAAAAATGTCATCCAGTAATTATAATTGTTGTCCCGTCAGTTAAGTAATGAAATACATTGTTGTAATAATGTTTTATTTTGTATTTACACTTAAATATTACAAAATAAAGCTTATCTATATCTCAATACTTAATATTAAAAAGCTAAATAGGTTGTTTGTTTGTTTGATAGTGCTAATCTCAGGAACTACAGGTCCGATTTGAAAAATTATTTCAGTTTTAGATAGCCCATTTATCGAGGAAGGCTATAGGCTATATATCATCACGCTAAGAACAATAGGAGCGGAGCATAAATGGAAAATGTTGTAAAAACGGTAAAATTATTCCTTTTAAATGCAAAATGCCGTGGGCGGAAAGCTAGTTACTACCTTCGTTACTACATATAACGTACCTATTGCACTTATATATACCTTATATACCTTAAGCCCACCTTGTGTGCTGTCAGTTAGGACAGGTCAACTCAAAGCTGCTATGGCTCTTTCTTTAAAAGGCCCGTTCAAATTTTTCTCTACATTTTTGTTTTGGTAGGGCCACGCTGTTCGCAGCATGAATGGGCCGGCTTGACCGGGAAAGTACCACACACTCGCAGAAGATCGACGTCCGAGTAGTAGCGTTTCGTTACTGCGCTTCGTTCGGTGAGCGAGAGGGCCGGAGGCCCAATTTCTCCCCCAATCCCCTTCCTTCTCCTTTTCTCCTTCCCCTCCCTTTCCCTTAATAGGCTCGGCAACGCATCTGCAACTCCTTTGGTTTTGCAGATGTCCATGGGCGGCGATGACTACTTACCATCAGGTAGCTCGCATGCTCGTTTGCCGAGTTATCCCATAAAAAAAAAACATTGTTAAACTCGCATAACTGATGATATAACTATCGTCTGGACTTTAAAAGAAACCGCGATTCTCTGAGTTTGTTGCGGCATTTCTTCTCAGAGGTCGTCAGATAGGAAATGGACCATCGACTTGTACAGAAATCAGCATAATTTAATAATTTTTAAGCCAATTTGTACGCACGGCTACACATCAATCTATACAAAACCAATTTACGCTGGCTTCGTATTGTATGGGAAGCTTTTACAATGCGAGATCAGCTTAAACTGGATTTGTATAGGTTGACCTGTAGCCGTGTGTACATGTTTTTGACCTCGGACAGTAGTAGGTACCTGATTGAATCTGTGTCCCCTGTCTTGGTACACTTGATGTATAGCCAACTAAGCTTAAGGCGGATCGCCTTTCTAGGTACCAAATTCAAATATTTTTTATTTTATTTTTCCAAATAGTATGTTTTTAACACATCCTAGGTACAGTCGCTAGCACATTAGGTTATACAAAACTGTCAAATTTCTCCAAAGGATTTTAAACCTTAAAATGTTGGTCATTAAGTTCAAAATCAACTGAAAAAAAAATGTCATTTTGTTGTAACTTGAAGTGCTGGCCATGGCAATAGCAACTGCGACATTAACATTATTCACAATTCAGTATTAAAACTTTCGCTTAATAATCGCTATCGTATGAAATTTAGATTTAAATTGTAATTTTTCACTGAATCCACTATTTTACACCAAAATCTTAAATGGTGACGGATTTTTAAGTCAAATTTTTAATACTCAATCGTGAATAAGTCATTGTTGATGTCGCAATTTCTACTGCCATGTACCTAGAATGTGTTATAGACGAATAATTTGCCAAAAGCCAAGAAAAAAATGAATTACATAATAAAAAATATATACCTAATAGAGGTGGTTAGAAAATAGGTGGTGAAGGAAAAATACGACCACGGGCAGGATTCGAACCTGCGTCTTCTGGTAAAGTACACCAGACGCTATGACCGCTAAGCCACCGCGACCCCCACCCGCCATGTCGAAATTTGCCTTCACATTTTTAATTTACGTCTTTGAGGCGACGTCAGTGACATCTGTTGAAAATGTGGTTCTCAACCGACATGAAATGCTTTACAACAAGTACGATGTCGTACGATGCAACCTTACCTTTTAAGTATCTTTTTGTATTTTTAGGCATTTTCCATGCAAAGATTATGACGTCGTCGCCTCAAAGACGTAAATTAAAAATGTGAAGGCAAATTTCGACATGGCGGGTGGGAATCGCGGTGGCTTAGCGGTCATAGCGTCTGGTGTACTTTACCAGAAGACGCAGGTTCTAATCCTGCCCGCGGTCGTATTTTTCCTTCACTAAAATAACAAAATAACCACTCAAATTGAAGTCACCGACTTCCCAGACTGTCCCCACTAGTTTCAATTAAAATTATAATAAAAAAATGAAATATTGTTGATTCATACGGTGATTTACTCATCGTCTGTGTATGTAATCATTCAATTTCTTCATAGTGATGCTGTTCTATAGCTTCTATTTCCTGACGGCATTCGTTTCGGAAAAGTAAATTTAAGTAAAATGGAGTGATCTGAAAAAAAAATAATTGATTAACATTAAATCATCACAAAGGCTTCGAGTTTAGAGGTTGTATAAACTTGCTAGTGAGTTTGTCAAGTATTTTTGTTAAAAATAAGGGGGCGGGGTGGTAGCCCAGTGGTAAATGCCACGACTTACGAATTGTAAGTCGTAGGTTCGAACCCAGATAGGCGCTTTACATGCATACATATCATCACGCCTGTATTCCCCGAAGGGTTAGGTTTACTAATGTAGGTGTAGAAAAATAATACAAAATGTTCAACTGCCTCATAGTGGCCTCAAGCGCGACTGCTACACTAGAGGTCCTGTGTTCGATCCCCAGGTCGAGCAAAGTGTTATTGGGGTTTTCTATGAAATTCTCAGTAGCCGCTCGGAATCTGGATTTATGCCGGTTTAATAGCAATAGGCTCGCCCCGTATAACGTACTAATACATTAGTACATCCCTGCTTAACACCTCGGGAAATACAGGCGTGATGGTATGTTATGTCTAATACAAATCAGATGAACGATCGCCAACCTGCAGTAGGCTAGGGTGGTGGACTAGAGCCTAATCCCTCTCGTGCTGAGAAGGGACCCGTGCCAAGCAGTGGAAAGATTTAAGAAGATAGTATCCGCTCCGCGCTCCATGTAATTTGGTCTTATCTTGAAATGAATACTAACAAATGAGTCTTTTTAATTTTGCAGTAACAATCTTATCATTAAAATAAGTGTTCCTTGAATGTAAAACTTCATTTCAATGCGCGGTTAAAAAGTTACACGAGCTCAAAGATTGGTAATTATCGATGAAAACTACCCAACTTCATGCTAGTATTTCAAGATAATGTATCAATCCAGAACCATTTTGACTCATGGGGAAACCAGATAATATAATGAATATCCTTTTTCTAAAAAAAACAATCTACGTAATAACTATATTAAAAGAGTCATCTCCAAATTTCGGAACAAGAAATACGCGCGAAAATGTCGCAAATGTATTGTTGTTTCACCTAGGGGGCACGCGTTCGCATCGTGAGGGATAGAGACAGGGACAACACTGTAACATTGTTGCGTTCGCGAGGTACACTCCTCTTAATGAGTTGATGCTGATGAGGTGAATCTTAGATCAAATAAAAAGTTAAGATGGAACTTTGCGAACAAAGAAGTGAGGCCGGCTAAAACTACGCCTAACGGTGTACAACGCACAATTACAGGCACGTATGTATTAGTTAACTACATCTTATCTTGTCAGTCGAGTTTTCGATACCTCGATAGCTTGACTGACAAGATAAGGCGTAGTTTCGGTATACGTGTGTGCGTGTTATTGTGTGTTGTACACCGTTAGGCGTAGTTTTAGCCGGCCTCACTTCTTTGTTCGCAAAGTTCCATCTTAACTTTTTATTTGATCTGAGAGGTGAATAATCAAACTTAACGTGATATTAAATTTACTTACAATATTATTTAACTCTGGTTTTTTTGATGGTTCAGATCGAGTCCGGCAACATTTTGTACATATTATGATTGGTATGATTAGTATCAACAGTGTAACTGTCGCTACGCTTATAATTATAAGAACAAGCCCAGTTGATTCATCTGAAAACAAAACATATTAAAATGATCTTTTTGTATTTTTTAGGCATTTTCCATGCAAAGATATTTACAAGATATTTACAAGTTATTTTAGTGAAGGAAAAATACGACCGTGGGCAGGATTCGAACTTGCGTCTTCTGGTTAAGTACACCAGACGCTATGACCGCTAAGCCACCGCGACTCCCACCCGCCATGTCGAAATTTGCCTTCACATTTTTAATTTACGTCTTTGAGGCGACGTTAGTGACATCTGTTGAAAATGTGCTTCCAACCGACATGACATGCTTTACAGCAAGTACGATGCCACCTTACCTTTTAACTATCTTTTTGTATTTTTTAGGCATTTTTCATGCAAAGATTATTAAGTTATTTTAGTGAAGGAAAAATACGACCGCGGGCAGGATTCGAACCTGCGTCTTCTGGTTACGTACACCAGACGCTATGACCGCTAAGCCACCGCGGTCGTATTTTTCCTTCACTAAAATAACATATTAAAATGATATTTATTTCTGTAAATAATCTTTTAAAGACACGTTTACTAGTAAATGTTTTACACGATCAAATAAAAAGTTAATATGGAACTTTGCGAACAAAGAAGTGAGGCCGGTTAAAACTACGCCTTGCCGTGTACAAACACAATAACACGCACACACGCACGTGATACGTTAATGACGTTTTCATAGACGTGTAGCGATAGCTTGACTCTGCTCGGCTGACAAGATAAGGCGTAGTTTCAGTATGCTTGTGTGCGTGTAACTGTGTTTGTATACGGCAAGGCGTAGTTTTAGCCGACCTCACTTCTTTGTTCGCAAAGTTCCATCTTAACTTTTTATTTGATCTGAGTTATCAAGTAATAAATTAAAAGGTTCGATGGTTGTCCACGACTTCAATTTCATCTTTTATAAGAAGACGACTAGCCCTACGTTAACTCTCAAAAGTGTAAAGGAATCTCTTTTCACTTTCGAGACTACGTAGGGATAGTCAAAATAGCCTATTATAGTAGTAGTGCCTGCTGACATGTCTACATGCCAGCATGAATGTGTCGCACGACCGTTGTAGTACTACCCTCCCACAGAATATCGACGTCAAGTAGCAGTATCCATATTGTTGCGTTTCGTATGTGGAGCGCTGGAGGCCCAATTCCTCTCTCAGCCTTCCCCCTGAGGGCTTTAAATCAAGAGTGAATCGGTTTCACCTAGGCAAGCGCGCTCCATCGTAGATCGCAGTATCGCTTAACACCAGGCGAACTGGCGGTCAAGCGTAGGCGTATCATGAATAAAAAAAAGCCCCCTTCCTTCTCTTTTTCGCCTTCCCCTCCCTTTTCCTTGACTCATCAACGTATCTGCAACTCCATTGATTTTGCAGATGTCCATGGGCGGCGATGACTACTTACCATCAGGTAGCTCGCCTGCTCGTTGTCAGAGTTGTCGTATAAAAGAAACCCTAAATTTAAATACCAACCAGTCGTATCTATTGCTTTTGTTGGATCATCAACATCAACATCGGTTGATGTTGTTGATGCTGATGTTGTTCTGGATGTTGTTGTTGTTCTGGGTGTTGTTGATGTTGTTGTCGTTGGTGGCATTTTCTTTGTAGTGGTGGGCTTGTCAAAATTGGTTTGTCTTACAGCCTCTGTAAAGAAAGAGAATTTCTAGTTTTCTAATTAAAGAAAATTTCTAGTAAAAAAAAAATTCGATCTCAGGCAGGGTTTGAACCTGCGTCTCTCTGGTTAACCAGACACTTTGCCAACTAAGCTACCGAGACCACTGCCTGTGATGTCGAATTTCTCTTCCACATTTTACGTCTTCAGGCGACGTCAGCACCATCAATTGTTGTTCACTGTTATCCACTGTAGTTTCAGCCGGCCTCACTTCTTTGTTCGCAAAGTTCCATCTTAACTTTTTATTTGATCTGAGGCTGGCATGTCTACATGCCAGCATGAACGGGTCGCATGACCGGGGAAGTATTACCCTCCCACAGAAGATCGACGTCAACTAGCAGTATGCATACTGTTGCGTTTCGTACGGTAAGTGTGGAGCGCTGGAGGCCCATTTCTTCCTCAGTCCCCTTCCTTCTCCTTTTCCATAAATAGGCTCGGCAACACATCTGCAACTCCTTTGGTTTAGCAGATGTCTGTGAGCGGCGATGACTACTAACCATCAGAGACATCAACTGAGTTATACAATAGAAAAATATTTTTATAGATTTTGTAATTTAACTTACTCTTCTGAGATGGATCATAAATAAGCTTAGTCTTCTTTAATACTTCTCTTTTTATATTCGTTTCCTCTACTCCTACATCATACACGTTGAATACCATGCAACATAACATGACTCCACTTAGATCTTTACTATAAATCATTGTAAATTTATTCATGTAAAGCGTGCGTAAGATTTTAGAATTACGGAAAAGGACAATATACACATCTGAAACAGAAATAATATTGATAACTAATGACATATATTTAGTAGTAGTAGTGTCTCGCTGGCATGTCTACATGCTAGCATGAACGTGTCGGCACGATCAAGGGAAGTACGGGTAGTACTACCTTCTTCCTTCCCACAGAATATATAGTGTATTCTTACACATAGTGTATCTGTTTTAGTTTTACATTGCGTTCTCATTTGCTGAGAATCTTCTTGTAATTTTAGTCCCGACTTCAGGCTAATTATGACATAAACCTCCAATGTCCTCACATTCTGTTATCGGCATAATGTACCAGCAAATTCTGTTAAAACAATATATTTTAAAAGAGTGTCCATGGAGTTTCTTGCCGGATTCTTCTCAATAGGATCAACTTTTTGGAACCATGCAACTAGAGTCAATAACGTTTCATAAACGCTTGTGAAAGCTTATTTGAAATAAAAACATTGGATTTGATTTAAAAAATATCGACGTCAAGTACCAGTATGCATACTGTTGCGTTTCGTACGGTGAGTGTATCGCCTTCCTTCTCCTTATCTTCTTCCTCTCCTTTTTTCTTAGCTCGGCACGCATCTGCAGCTCCTTTGCTTAGATGTACATGGGTGGCGATGGTAGTCATCGCCGCCCATGTAAATCTTGTTGCAGATGCTTACCATCAAGTTTTTTCTATGAAAATCTCAGTCTTCTACTGAGTATTTCATAGAACACGCTTACAAAGTCTAGTCTAGGTTACCGCTCGGGGTCTGGATTTTTGCCCGGTTAATAGCAATTTTAGTTTTTTTTAATAGCTTACCTAGGTACGCTATTAAAAAGACCACTAGACCGACCGGCGAACTGTGGGTGTACATTAAGTACACCTCTGCCTTACCCTTCGGGGAATACAGGCGTGATGGTATGTTATGTTATGTACCTAGGTACTAGCAATGTGGATTGCACGTTACTAGTATTCTTGTTAACCCCTCCTGCTAAGCTAAATGCTTGTATTACGAGTGGGTTCACATCGGTAGTGCAATGAGTGGGTTTCTAACCTAGCCATTACGCTACCACCGCTTCTACATGCAATAGGCTCTACATACGAGTTCACCTCTGCTTAACCCTTCGGGGAATAAAGGAGTGATGGTGATGTTACAACAAAATGCCTAGTATACTTACAATTTGTTGGCGTAGAATATTCATTACAGCTGAATGTAAGTGTTTTATCATCAGAAAACTTCAATATTGGCACATTATCATAGCTTCCTGAAATCGAAACAGTATTGGTGTATAAATTATAATTATTCCCTTTTTACAAGCATTATAATCGATCACTACATAATATGAAACAAAGTCCTCCACCGCATGTGTGTAGTGTTGTGGTAGGGCCACGCTGTTCGCAGCATGAATGGGCCGGCTCGACCGGGGAAGTACCACACTCTCGCAGAAGACCGACGTCCGAGTAGTAGCGTTTCGCTACTGCGCTTCGTTCGGTGAGCGAGAGGGCCGGAGGCCCAATTCCTCCCTCAATCCCCTTCCTTCTCCTTTTCTCCTTCCCCTCCCTTTCCCTAAATAGGATCTGCAACTTCTCTGGTTTTGCAATGTCCATGGGCGGCGATGACTACTTACCATCAGGTAGCTCGCCTGCTCGTTTGCCGAGTTATGCCATAAGAAAAAAATAAGATCTGTCTGTTCGCGATAAACTCAAAAACGACTGCACCGATTTCCATTCTGTTTTCACCAATGGATAGATTGATTCAAGAGGAAGGTATATATGTATAATACATACATATTATAGTACAGAAAAGCCGAGAAACCAGCGGAAATCTAGTTATACTAAAACCAGTATAAGCTGGCCGCTTATCGTAAGGAATGCCAATACAAGGCGAGGTCGGTCTAAACTGGATTTTGTATAGTTTGATGTGTAGCCATGTTTACAAACCGAATAGTAAGGAGCCGTCCCCATCGATACTTACTATAATTATCAGCATATACTCGTGTTTTCCCATATTTAAAACAGTCTGTTCCAAAGTGTAAATTTTGAAACAAGATTCCATGGTATATTCCTTCACTGTACAGAACTAAATTCTTATCAAAGTTTTCGAACGTTAGCGAAAATGTCGAATGAGCTGCTTGCAAGTTTGGTAATCTGATAGAATCATCTGGAAGTAGTACATAATTACACATTAATGAGCATCTAATTATCTTGTCACGGAGGAATTTTTTTTCTTTTTTCTTTTTTTTTCTTTTAAAAAAAAGCTTACTAGCAATGTGGGTCACACATTACTAGTATTCTTGTTAACCCCTCTTGCTAAGCTAAATGCTTGTGTTACGAGTGGGTTCACGTTGGTAGTGCAATGGGTGGGGTTCGAACCGGCAACCATATGATCGTAAGTCCGACGCCCTAGCCATTAGGCTACCGACGCTTCAAGTTCAATACTCAATACTCAATATATTTATTGCACTCCACAATATTAACAGGTGTTACATAGTAATTTAGGTATCAATCATGGACCCTGTCGGGCACGGCAATTAGGAGAGAGGAGGAAGGCATTCTATTTTTATATTTGTTATGCCTACTGCTTTTTTTAGTAGTAGGCGCTAACAATGTTGTAACAGTAAGAACACAATAGTGAGTACACGCTCGCGTCTGCCTTCATTTGACTCACAGATGATGTCATCACGGTGGGTCGCATTGCATCGTATTCCTACGTAACTTTGTACTTAGTC
Organism: Subacronicta megacephala; assembly: GCA_958496365.1. Lineage (NCBI taxonomy): Eukaryota > Metazoa > Arthropoda > Insecta > Lepidoptera > Noctuidae > Subacronicta > Subacronicta megacephala. The sequence goes on along the minus strand of OY292541.1, from coordinate 6,520,395 downwards.
ATAGTATGTGCGTGCAACTAGAGTCAATAACGTTTCATAAACGCTTGTGAAAGCTTATTTGAAATAAAAACATTTGATTTGATTTGATTTGATTTAAGTACTAAGTAGGTACTTAGTGTAATGATGAAGGACCTTTCGCTTAGATTATTGCGCCCCCTTGTTTATTACTTAATCTGCTATAATGATTAAGCTACTTATAATTCACCACGCCCTCTACGGGTTGGCAGATTTTACCCGACGCCGCCGTCGAGAACGAGACCCTGTCGGGCACGGCAATTAGGAGAGAGGAGGAAGGCATTCTATTTTTATATTTGTTATGCCTACTGCTTTTTTTAGTTTTTTTTTTTATTTATTTTTGGGTTGTTGGGTTACCATCCTTAACACTAAAGAAAGCCTACGAACTAAAGTCATACGAATATCTATGACAATCATCATTCCATCTATACTATATACTATAATAATATTATAAAGCTGAAGAGTTTGTTTGTTTGTTTGCTTGAACGCGCTAATCTCAGGAACTACGGGTCCGATTTGAAAAAATCTTTCAGTGTTAGATAGCCCATTTATCGAGGAGGGCTATAGGCTATATATCATCACGCTAAGACCAATAGGAGCGGAGCATAAATGAAAAATGTTGCAAAAATTGCGAAAATTTAAATGCAGAAAAGCCGAGAAACCACGCGGGCGAAACCGTGGGCGAAAAGTTAGTTATGTTATACATGACCTGTTTGCAATGAGATGGATTGATGTGTGTAGAGAATGTTCCAAGTTTCGTGAGAAGATGGACATGAGGTGAAATATTATTATATCGTATTTTTTTGTTTGTTAGTCCTTTTTTTTTTCATTTTAATCTCTAGTTTTGCTTGAACTTTTTATTTTGTGTATTCTGTTTTGTTTGTTTTGCCTACTCTAAACGCTGCAACATATTGGTTATTACACTTTTTTTTTTTTGAAAAAAAAAGCTTACTATCATTGTGGGTCGCACATTACTAGTATTCTTGTTAACCCCTCGTGCTAAGCTAAAATGCTTGTGTTACGAGTGGGTTCAGGTCGGTAGTGCAATGGGTGGGGTTTGAACCGGCAACCACATGATCGCAAGTCCGACGCCCTAGCCATTGGGCCACCGCCGCTTCGAACACTGTAAAGTTGTCTGTGTATGCTCGTAAATAAAATAAAAACTCAGATCAAATAAAAAGTTAAGATGGAACTTTGCGAACAAAAAAGTGAGGCCGGCTAAAACTACGCCTAGTCGTTTACAAACACAGTTTTAAACTATATAACAATACCGAAACTTCGCCTTATCTTGTCCGTCGAGCTTTCGATAGTTCGATAGCTCAACTGACAAGATAAGGCGTAGTTTCAGTATACGTCTGTGCGTGTAATTGTGTGCTGTAGACGGCATGGCGTAGTTTTAGCCGGCCTCACTTCTTTGTTCGCACAGATCCATCTTTACTTTTTATTTGATCTGAGGTTCTTAAATGATTGCCAAATATCAAGTCCTCGAGTATTGTTAGTGTCTCACAAGGTCTGTATAATAAAGAAAACCTGCAATAAGAATCACCATCCTGTAATTTAAGGGTCAAGCGTCAGGCTTGGGCGCGAAATTCGATGTTTTTCTTGGTTTTTCGCAATTTTTTCGGCTAAAACCCAAGATAGGCAGTAGAAATTCACAATTTAGTATTAAAAAATTTGCTTAAAAATCGTTATCATCGAAGATTTTGGTGTAAGATAGTGGATTCGGCCAAAAAATACAATTTTCACCTAAATCTCCTACGATGGCGATTTTTAATCAAAGATTTTTACACTCGATCGTAAATAAGTTATTGTTGATATTGCAATTTCTACTGCCATGTACCTAGAATGTGTTATAGCCAAATAATTTGCGAATAAACAAGAAAAAAATTAATTTTGCGCCCAACCCCGACGCTTATGCCTTAATAGGTTACGTACCATTTCCATTGTACTTGTGATTCCATTGGATATAAGATTGTCCCGAGACTTTTATCAACAATGGAAGGTCAGATTGACATGTAAATATGTCTGAAATTATAAAAAGTTTTTTATTAATAGGTATTTATTTTATATATGGTATAATTTGCTTTTCATTCTTGATGAAATTACTTTCATTTGTAACAAAATTTCGAAGAAATTTATATTTTAAATATATTGTTTTATTTTATAAAAAAAACACTTTTCTTTTGGATTTGAATAATCCTGCCAAGTATATAGTTAATTGACAAAAAACAATTTTATTTTATTATTCTTGTATAATTTAGTTTGGCAAAATAGAAAACTTTACTATTTCAAATAAAATTAAGTACCATGTTATCCGCGGCGGACGACAATTTATAAGTATTTAAAAAAAAAATAATGTTAATAAAATGATTAAACGAATTGACTAAAGCAAAATTTACTGAAATGAAACTAACTAAAAAAGAAGCAGGGTAAGATGTCGCTGACGTCACCCTGTCTAATTGATTATATTTAAAAAAATATAAAGGTAATTTCAAGGTCTGATGGGAAATTCTTTAGGTAAAATGGACGCCAATAAGCAATCAATACATCAATAAAATTTGAAAAAAAAAAAATTTTTTTTGACCCTGTATTTTCAACTAACGAAAATTTCTCAACTCGAGTAAAACCGAAAAAAAAGATCCTCTCAAATTAAAGCCACTGACCTTCAAAACTGGTTAAGACATAAAAAAATGATTTTTTATTATTTTTTGAAGGTGGTTTTACTTTTTTTTTAAAGTTTCGAGTATTTTATTTCTAAATTGTCATCACAACTTCACCAAATTTAAGTAATTTACATTTCTATGTATTTTTAAAAACAGCTGGACCCATTTCGATTTAATTGCAAGTACTATAACCCTTTGAAACAAAAAAAAATTTCCAAATCGGTTAAAGTGTCTTCGAGTAATCGATGCACATACATAAAAAAAGTTCCAATTAATTGGGAAGTTGTGTGTTGTGAATTGTTGGTTGATTGTTGTGATAGAGTTGACGCCCATAATTAATAACGCGCTCAGCGTTATTAATTATGGGCGTCAACTCTATCTAATTAATTAAAATGTGAGCAAAGTTGAGTAAAAATATGTAAATACATACCTCCATAATTATAGCTTTCACAATAATGATTGAAACAACACAATAGACAAAAAACTACACTGTATTTGATAGCCATCATCGTGAAAAATTAACTTGGGTTCAGTAGCTTACACTACATCGTGTCATAATCAAATAATAATTCGACAAGTTTAGTCATTTATATGATTAAGTGGTAAAGCGTTGTTTACATAGGTAAAATATCTGTTATGCATATAGAGTACCTAATAAGTAGCAAATTATAAATTATATTTAACTAGCTGACCCGACAATGAGACCATAATTATTTCGGTGTTTTTTTAAATGAGATAACTCGACAAACTGGTAAGTAGTCATTGCCGCCCATGGACATCTGCAAAACCAAAGGAGTTGCAAATCCATTGCCGAGTCGAAAAAGGGAGGGCTAGGAGAAGGAAGGGGACTGAGGGAGGAATTGGTCCTCCGGCACTACACACTCACCTTACGAAACGCAACAGTATGCATACTGCTACTTGACGTCGATATTCTGTGGGAAGGTAGTTACTTTCCCGGTTGTGCGGACCCATTCATGCTGGCATGTAGACGACATGCCATCATGTTTTTCTTTCAAAGATCGCCAAAAAGGAAATGTCAGCGTCATCTTGTTTAAAAACAAGTAAAACATTGAGTTTACTATTATAAAAGTAGGTGCTAAAGCTGATCGATTCGCCAAGTTAAAATTATTTCGGGTTTATCTAGACAACTATGTTGTGGAAGTGGAAATCGTCAATTTTGGCAGAATCCTCTATTTCTCTTTGACAGTACATATAGTAGTACGTATATAGCAGATATGCTATGAAAATGATGTTTTTCGGCCCGTTCACGACTTTGGTCTTAGCGGCGAGCGGCGCGGCAGGCTAGGGGGTGGAGCGTTGTGCACGCCACGAACCTTCAGTAGCGGTGAGCAGCGGCGGCAGAGGTGGACGTACTTGGATAGTCGAAACGTGCCCAAAATTATGACGTTATTTAAGTCTTCCCTTCTCCGTTTTGAAAACAGTATATTTTTTAAATGAGACATTCTCAATATGAGGGAATGAGTGCACGAACTGAATAAATATAGCTATTTAAATGGTGAATTTATTTCTTCCCGCAACTCTTTAAAATCGTCGATTTAAAATTGTAGTGATGAACGTCTCTGTATTCATTACCGCGACAAAATCGTCTAAAATATTGTGTTTTACATTTCGCCAATGTCCGTCCCTCCTACACCGCTGTTCGTGCCGCTCTGTGTCGTGGCGTCGCACTCATTCCCTAGTACATTTGTTCCCGCCGCTCTCGCCGCGCCGCTCGCCGCTGCAGCGTTTCGCTCGGAGAAAACCGCTTGCTTTTTCGCTGCCAGCGCGGCGTCTCGTGGCGTGCTTCAAACATTACTATACATTTTTGATCTTACCGCTCACCGCTCTAAGCCACCGCTCACAGCGGCAAGGTCGTGTACCGGCCGTAAGTATAACAAAACAATAAAACCGCCTTAAAAAAATGGTACAAATAATTTAATGTCTAAAACATTTTGGGAAGTCGGTGACATCAATTTGAGTAGTGCTTTGGTTTTCGCCACCGACTTCCCAAACTGTTGCCTTTAAATTTATCATATCATTTCAATCAATATCAGAATATTGACTTGAAGTAGCAGTATGCATACTGAATATAAACTGCTACTTCAAGTCACCTGTGGAGGGTAGTATTTCCCTGGTCGTGCCAACCCATTAATACTTTAATGCCGGCACGTAGACATGCCAGTGACACACATAGAACTTGCCTCAGCTAGATATAGAATCCAAGACATTATGCAACGGTACCTAGCCCTAGAAGCCTAATCTACGCCTGCGAGGCGTACACGCTTTCCAATATCGTAAGTCTCTTTCTAACGGTTGAAGCCAGCGCGTCGTGCTCTTCTGTTACCTCTGTGGCCGACGGGAGCTAGAGGATGGTGCCTGTATCGTTAAAGGCCCAATTCCTCCCCCAATCCCCTTCCTTCTCCTTTTCTCCTTCCCCTGCCTTTCTCTTAATAGGCTCGGCAACGCATCTGCAACTCCTTTGGTTTTGCAGATGTCCATGGGCGGCGATGACTACTTACCATCAGGTAGCTCGCCTGCTCGTTTGCCGAGTTATGCCATAAAAAAAAAAAAAAAATGTAAGTCCCGCCATTTTTGATTTATCGTGTTGCCTGCGAGACGTATGTTTAGACTTTGTGTAACTTTTAACTAAGATAGAGTGATTTTACTTTTGTTTGTTTTTCGTATATTTTTTATGTTTGTTGGCGTTGTTTCAGGTATATATATGTCACGGTCTAATATATTAGACGAAGACGACATACTTGCAATTTTGAACGAGGAAGACTTTTTTTGTTCCAATTGATGCACATTGTTTTTTTGTTGTAATAAATAACTGTGATTATAGTTATAATTAATAACAGTGTTGTTTTATTTTTAGTTTATATTCCAAATTCAAATTTCTGCTTAATAATCAAAATAATAATTATATTTTTAAGCGGCGGTAGCCGGTATTCGCTAGGGCGTCGGACTTGCGATCATGTGGTTGCCGGTTCGAACCCCACCCATTGCACTACCGACGTGAACCCACTTGTAACACAAGCATTTTAGCTTAGCACGAGGGGTTAACAAGAATACTAGTAATGTGCGACCCACATTGCTAGTAAGCTTTTTTTTAAAAAAAATAATAGTAATTATACAATATAGCTAAAATAGGGGCTTTTATATGTGCGCCTCTGAGACGTATATTAAGGCTATATGTACGTCCGAAATAGATTAGGCTTCTAGAGCTAGTGGAGAGGTTACTGTACCCATTACATCAAACAGAGGGATTTATAAGGCTATAGTGTCAGCCTTATCATCGTTATAGTTGAAGATTTTGGTGTAAAATACTGGATTCGGCGAAAAATGGCATTTTTTTTTTATGGGATAACTCGGCTAACGAGCAGGCGAGCTACCTGATGGTAAGTAAGTCATCGCCGCCCATGGACATTTGCAAAACCAAAGGAGTTGCAGGTGCGTTGCCGAGCCTATTTAGGGAAAGGGAGGGGAAGGAGAAAAGGAGAAGGAAGGGGATTGGGGGAGGAATTGGGCCTCCGGCCCTCTCGCTCACCGAACGAAGCGCAGTAACGAAACGCTACTACTCGGACGTCGGTCTTCTGCGAGAGTGTGGTACTTCCCCGGTCGAGCCGGCCCATTCATGCTGCGAACAGCGTGGCCCTACCACAACAAATTACACCTAAATCTCCTACGATAGCGATTTTTAAGCGAAAGTTTTAATACGATAATAAGTCATTGTTGATGTCGCAATTTCTACTGCCATGTACCTAGAATGTGTTATAGCCGAATAAATTGCGAAAAAACAAGAAAAAATTGAATTTCGCGCCCAAGGTGTTCGCTTTTTAAATTTAAGCTCTGTGGACACAGTTTTACAAATGATTAATATTGTCAGTTAGGGAAAATAATAATATAAATGCGTTATTATCCTCTCGCCATGGGTATAGGTAAACCAGACCTTAATGTGCTGTTAATTTTACAATGTGTAACCAAATATGGACATATATAGCTGTTCCGTGTAAAATATACTATTCATTATACATACCGCACGCTTAGTAATAGGTTGACCAATTATGATTTAATGCTAAAGTGTCAGGGTTGGGCGCGAAATTCAATTTTTTCTTGGGTTTCGGATTTTAGAATTTATAACACATTCTAGGTATGCACGGCTACATATCAAGCTATACAAAACCAGTATAGGCTGGCCGTGAAATGTGCGGAAAACCTTTACAAGAGAGGTCAGTCTAAACTGGTTTTGTATAGCTTGATGTGTAGCCATGGCATCCGAATAATTTGCGAAAACCACGAAACAATTGAATTTCGCGCCCAATCCTGACGCTTGAGCCGTAAGTCCAAAGAATAAAATATCCATTTTAGTACATTAAGTAAATAATTACTTAATCAACTATCCTAACAATACATACAAAAAAAAAAAATTACTGTTAACATGATACCTACATTTCATTTAAAATTTAACTCAGAATATAATTGAAAATAATAATAATAACATTCTACAAGGCTTAATAAAATCGAAAATATCTAGTTTATTATAATTTATAGTTGTAAAAATGAAAAACGTGCAATATATAAAATAAAAATATATTATACGATACTATAATGATACATAATTTAATGATACAATTTAATTTAATATAATATATAGTTCATAATTTATTTGACAAAGAGCGCCTTCATCCTCTCTCCTATTAAAAAAATATCTTTGCTGTGCCCGACAGGGTCCATAATTTATCCAATGTTTAACATACCTACCAACTAATGTACACATTATGGAATGCAATAAAGTATTGAGTACATATTTTTTTAACATGACGCTATATTCATGGAGGACCAGTTGTTAATAACGTGACGTCTTTACAATTTTCTAACAAGCGACTTTTTTTTAGTTAGGTCAATCGTAATATGCATGCGATATATTCATGCCTTTTCCTTACAGGGGTAGGCACAAAAACTACAGACCGCCACTTGCTTCGACTCTTGCATACGGAAGTACCTACGCACTTGTGTTAGAGAAAGTGCAAAAAGCGTTTCTTAGGTACATAAATATAAACAGAATCACGGCTACTACCCATATCTGTACCCAACAAAATTCTTACTGAGTTGCCTCGGTTATAACTCCCTTGAGATAAGGCGAGCTCGAGATCAGCTCACAATAGCCTGTAAAACGCTCCGTGGTGCTATTGACGCTCCTGATTTGCTTAATGTACTGGCGCGCTTTTTTGTCCGAAACAATTATTGTCTAATTCATCTATATATATTCTATCTGTTTGCCATGCCTCCATGTCGTACTGTTGCACGTGCTAAGTCACCAATTCCTCGCACTATGGCCGCGCTTAATGATCTCTTGGATTCCAATCCAACGGATGATTTGTTTGCGGATAGATGGTCGAAGATCTTATTGGTATGTTAGAAGTACTGCGAAAGGAATTTATGAAAGTGTTGTTAACCTTTTTTTGTTCATTTTGTATAGTTTAATGGGTACTTCTCTGATTTCGGGTCATTTTGCAAAAAATGAGAGAAATTTTTAGATTTTGATTATTTTCCTGTAGAATCAAAATATGACTCAAAATACATATCATACCATTTTTTTTTAAATTGCACAAATAAACATAGGAGAGCCTTTTAAATTTTTTTATTGTGACGGTAATGATTTTTCGTGTAATGGTAATGACATTGGTGTGAAGGTAGAGACATCGTGTTTGCTGGTAATGATTTTTAGATTTTCACTGAAGTATTTGCCTAAATATAATTATTTTTTCTATATAATACGCTCCACATAGTGGAGGCTATTGAGTAAAATTGGGAGTCGAAAGTTCACTCACTAATTGAGGAGGTCCCATTTGACGAAGCTTACGACATTTTCTGGCCACACAGTCACCTCAGGACCGGAGGTTCTGACTGACTAAATATTAACCTGCCACTCCACATATGAGCTGCCGCAAATCAGACTTGATGAGATCGAGATCCCCTAAGACAACTTCGGAATGGAAAAGTCAAGTGAAGATATAAATCAAGAAAAATAAAAATACACATTTAAGTCACCGCCTTCAGTTAAACGTCCTTACCCTCACTGTAAATACTGATGGTAAACTACGGCGATGACGCTTACGGTAGTGACGTTTTGGATTGTTTTGATTTTTCATTCCGTTAATATTAACAATGAATAAACAAATATTATAATGATAAAAAAAGACCTATAAACCAATAATATAGAGGTGAAATTAAAATATAAATCGACCGACTTACCCAAAATCTTGCGATCGCGGTAAAGACCAGAAATTCCTGACAAACCTCATTTTCGAAGTTAATATCTTAAATATTTTTTTAAATTAAAGCGCCTGGATTCCAGGTCCAATATCTTGGGGTCAACTGATCATTGCGGAAGCGTGCTGGATGAGGGTAGGCGGGCAGGATGTACACATTCAAGAGATATTTGCATTACCGTCTCGGCTTACGGTAATGACGTTTTTTCGGTGACAAAGTTAATAAGATTTTTAAAAAATAAACTAAACAATTGGTATGTGTAAAAAATTAGTAAATTACTCCTTATAATCTATGTAATACAAGGGATCAATACCAGGTACATCTGATAACGACTTCTTTGAAATTTCAAAGTTTTTCTTCGGGATACGTGTAAAGGATACTGATGGTAGTGAGATTTGGACATCAAAGTTGCATTTATTTTTATTGTTATTAAACTTACATTTTTGTATTTATACGCAACAGATAGCTAAATATATTCTTATCCAATAAAAATTATTGAATCTTCCAAAATATAAGTTTTTCTATTTTTTTTCTTACCGGACATGCGATTGGCGCGAAACGAGACAAATAGCCTATTAATATACCTATATTTGTTACTGTAATTGGTTATAACACAACCGTTGTAATTAATTTAATAAATAAATACATCTTTTCATACACACGCGCCGATTGCGAGTACTATGCACCTGGTTGGTGGTAATGGTTTTATTTTCAACTCGATACCTCCACGCGTGTTTCCGAGATAAAATGTTCTTGAAAGACAGACGGACAGACGGACGGACGGACAATAAAGAGGGTTCCGTTTTTTCAGGAACGGAACCCTACATATTTTTAATTACCAGATTTATGTAATAACCAAGCTAATCAAAATTAAAACGAACAATCGTTAAAATTAATTATTGAGTCATTAACATGTTGTCATTTAGTTACCCTGTTATGGGCACAGGAAATATAATCAATTATCCTCACAGATATCGATGTCGCATTAAGCATATTGTTGTGTTTAGTTCGGTCAATTTCTCATTCATTTTAATTCATTTACCTTCTCGTTATCGGCCCTTTTGCATAATGACAAAGGGAAGAGTAAAATTAGTAAATAATATTTGATCGTAGACTAATTACATTGACAGTGCAGTCGCTAACCAGTCATTGAAAAGGACACACCTTAAGTGAAATTTTGATGTAATCGATTTTGAAGATGTGATTGGTATCAATCGAATGTACTCCTTATTACAAGCATATGTACTTCCTTCATTTTCAATTTACCTCTCTAATAAAGAAGTTACAGGCACTTATTGGTGGCCGGGCCAGCCTGACGTTTTCAGCCCGGCCCCTTCCATACCGCGACTTCTACAAATTGTACTAAAAATTTGTAGCTACTGATCGAATGAACTCCATATATTAAGCATATGTACCGCTTTATTTATTTCTCAAACGTAACATCTTAAGAGATATTAAAGATTGTAGGGGGCCGGGCTGAAATTATTTCGTTAGCTCTATACAGTAAAAATACAAAACCTAATAATAAAAAATCCCCATTCACGTAATTAAAACCGTAGCGATGTCGCAGCGACTTAATCGTTGAAACAGTTTTCCTGTTCACATCTGTCGATCGAACCGATTTAGAAGTCCTATTGAAAAATCGTTGAATCGTATTAAATTAACATATTCGTTGGGCGAGAATCGTGCTAAAACGTCGGCTTGACAGTATTCACATAACACTGGAAAACTGTATGTTTTAAGTAGGATGATTAAATACAAAATAGTTGATTTAAACAAATCTTTATTTAAAAAATTGCGTTTACAAAAGGTTTAACGAAATGTGGCGGGACCAGAACACTACACTCACAATTTTTATGTTTTCTGTCCCTTTCACACTCGTTCCTTACTACACATTACTACTTATTACTAAACTAGAGGCACTAATATATCATATTGCTTTACATAACGAGGTTATACAGTTTAAATATAATGTTTTTCGAATTGGCGTATTATTAATTCAAAACCGCGTACCATAAATCAAGTTGGCGAATTATTTATTCAAAGTTGCGTATTGGTAATTCAAAGTTGCGTATGGTTGATCCGGCGTAGATCCAGTCGGCGTATTATTTTGAAAGCCTCCCAGTTTGCGTAAGCTGAGCGTAGTATAAGAGCTAGTGTGAAAACGACTTGTTACTACAAGCATACAAGCCTACTACTGTTGCCACGTCAGACTCGACTCGTCGGTACGACATCGGCACGAGATCGTGCGATTGGAATGTTCGAAATTGTAATATTCTTATTGGTTTCGTTTTTTCGTTTCGATATCGTATCGCAACTCGTCCGACGGGCGTTCTATCCTATTATCGCTCATGTTGGTTCAGTCTACGCAAACTAGTGACGTCCATGCCATATATTGCGAAAGCTGAAGGTTCACTGAACGTTACCTGTCAAACAAATTCAGACGGTATAATTATTTGGGAAAAAGGCAAGAAGGAGATTTTTTTTAAGGAAAGATTTTTTTATCACGTTATGTGATAAATAAATCTTCCTTTATGTGATGAGAATGGGTTGGTGTGTGCGAATATGTATATTTATGTAAAAAAAAATAGTTTTAAGTTTCGCGAGCCAGCTCCCACTAGTTGCAACGACACTCATTACTCGGATCTTGCATGGCCGAGCAACATAAAAAAATCGTCACGATTGAGCGGAAAATAATATTTATTTTTATATGGCAATACTAAAAATGAAGCGACACGGCCTCCTCTGTTGGTCATATAAATAAATTAATCGGGGTTAACCCTAAAATTTTTAATGTATGTACTAAAAAAAATAAGGAGACCGCATGATACCCAAAAATTGTTTAATTGTTGACAGGGTCGAGGAAGATGGATTTAAAATAAAAACAAGAAGAGTGACAATTTATTTTGTAGTCACATGCCATACAAAGAATGAAAGGATAATAATTAAGGTTTCAAGGTTACTTAGGATAAAAAGGGTAACTTTCGGGCAATACGAATAATTTTCGGGCCCATAAGGGTAATGTTCGGGCCTATAAGGGTATAGTCCGGTCATTTTAGACAATTGAAATAAAGAAAATTCCGACAGAGCCAAATCTTCGTAGAGACCTTAGGTTTACCACAAGGAATAAAGTGTCAAAAGTCCCCATCAGTCCCATGTGAGCTTAGGGACTTATTCGGGGCCCAAGGTAAAAATTTTAGGTTTTTTGGATTTTTCTCGAAAACGGTAAGTTTTATCGAAAAAGTACCTCTGAGCAAAGTTGTAGATCTTAAAATTCTCTATAAAAATGGTCCCTATGATTTTTTCTCTAAGACCCACTATTTCCCAGATATTACGCTTGTAAGAATCACGTTCTACATAGTATGCACACATATGCCACGTATATACATATTTAGGTACTTAAGCAAGCAAAAATGCCTACTCGTGTCTCTTTTATGTATACATTATACTATTCTAAGAAAATTTACTCTAAAATCACCGCCGGTCCCTTACCGAATCCCCTCTACTTGAATAACATCTGGCCTTGAAAAACATCTGCCTATTCTTTTGTCCATGTGGTGTCGTTCACGTATACCTGCTTCTTTTAGTGTTGAACGAGCATTTTTTTGCAAACATTAATAATAAATCTCGTTTTATTTCTATGTTGAGTAACAAATTAACAGCTGAAAATATTGCCGTGAAACAAGCTCCGAATGACGCCGATGTCCTCATAATTGAAACAGCAATAGAACAATTTAATGCAAGAAATACAACTATTGTAGTAGGTGAAGATGTTGATTTATTAGTACTACTCACTGTAAGGACTCCATCTGATAAAATTATTTACTTTTTAAAACCTGGGAAGGCGCAGCAACGGACAGAAATATATTCTTCTAAAAGTTTATCAGCTTATCCAAAATGCCAAAACTTTATTTCATTTTTACATGCGATAACCGGGTGCGATACTACGTCAGCAATGTTTAGAAGGGGCAAAAATTCAGTATTAAAATTATTTGAAAAAAATGATTTGATTGACTGCGCAAAAGTATTTACAGAAATTAATTCTTCACCTCAAATACTAATTACTAAAGGAATTCGGTTTCTTCTTGCGGTTTATGGAGCTCCAAAAAAAATGTATTGCATAGATACGTACAGATATTTAACATTTGTAAAAAATACACGAAACAAAAAGCAAGTACAGCTATCTTGTCTTCCTCCAACATCGGCATCTGCTACTCAACATTTGTTTCGAGTATACTATCAAGTTCAGACATGGCAAGGCAATGAACTGAACCCTGAAGACTGGGGTTGGAAATTGATAAATAATACTTTGGAACCGATTCGAACTTTACTGCCCCTGCTCCAGAAAAACTTCTTAACACTATTTTTTGCAATTGCAAGAAAGGTTGTAGTGCCAAATGTGGCTGTAAAAAAGTAGGGTTGCAGTGTTCTCCAGCGTGTACCAATTGCCAAGGTGTCTCTTGCTCAAATGTTCAATTAAATACAAGAGAGGAAAATTCATGTGATTTTGATGAAGAGACAACTGATTCATCTTCATTTGAACAATTTCTAAGCGTTCATCAACAGGAAGGAGAAGAAGAAGAACAAGAAGAAATTGAAGAAAACATGATTGTTGAAGTTGAATATGAAGAGTATGAGTCAGATTAAAGTAATAAAAAAAAGTTGGAACGACAGTTAAACTCAGTAACCCATATCAATAATCTTCATACTATTAAATAATTATTGTTCCTGAAAATAACGTCATTAAAGGTTCGTGGAATAGGCCTACCGGGGATACCACGTTAAAAAAAACGCGCCGAGTACACTACCTCACAGGTGGTGTGGAAATGTGTGCATATTATGTAGAACGTGATTCTTACAAGCGTAATATCTGGGAAATAGTGGGTCTTAGAGAAAAAATCATAGGGACCATTTTTATAGAGAATTTTAAGATCTACAACTTTGCTCCGAGGTACTTTTTCGATAAAACTTACCGTTTTCGAGAAAAATCCAAAAAACCTAAAATTTTTACCTTGGGCCCCGAATAAGTCCCTAAGCTCACATGGGACTGATGGGGACTTTTGACACTTTATTCCTTGTGGTAAACCTAAGGTCTCTACGAAGATTTGGCTCTGTCGGAATTTTCTTTATTTGATCACTATTTTTATGTCTAAAATGACCGGACTAGTAATTTAAGGAGAAATTAGTAATCTAAAAGAAAATGAGGGTAATTTAAAGGATATAAGGATAATTTTAAAGATATCCAGGGGTGTAACTATGTGCAACAATTAGGTTTATAGTCACTAAAATAGATTTTAAGGGTATCTAACTGAACAAAAGATATTTTTAATAGCATTTTTACCCAAGAGTAAATTGGAGTAATTTCAAAGTATATTTTTGTTGACAGATGTGTCGTTACGACCAAGTGGAAACTAGCTTACCTTGTTATCGTCATCAGTTACCTTGCTATCGCGTCTCTGAAACAAAAAAAAATATATTGTACATACTACAGGCGGCTACACATCAAGCTATACAAAACCAGATTAGACTGACCTCCTGATAAAGGTTTTCCTTACAAATCAAGGCCAGCGTATACTGGATTTGTATAGCTGTCTATTATGTACTCATAGCTCAGATCAAATAAAACCGGCCAAGTGCGAGTCGGACTCGCGCACGGAGGGTTCCGTATCATTACGATTTATGACGTATTAAAAAAAAACTATTTACTAGATCTCGTCCAAACCAATTTTCGGTGGGAGTTTACATGGTAATCTACATCATATATTTTTTTTAGTTTTATCGTCGTCTTATTTTAGAAGTTACAGGGGGGGGGACACACATTTTACCACTTTGGAAATGTTTCTCGCGCAAACTATTCAGTTTAGAAAAAAATGATATCAGTAACCTCAATATCATTTTTGAAGACCTATCCATAGATACCCCACACGTATGGGTTTGATGAAAAAAAAAATTTTGAGTTTCAGTTCAAAGTATGGGGAACCCCCAAAATTTATTGTTTTTTTTTCTATTTTTGTGTTAAAATCTTAATGCGGTTCATAGAATACATCTGCTTACCAAGTTTCAACAGCATACTTCTTATAGTTTCGAAAAAAAAGGCTGTGACACGATCGGACAGACAGAGAGACGGACATGACGAATCTATAAGGGTTCCGTTTTTTGCCATTTGGCTACGGAACCCTAAAAAGTTAAGATGGAACTTTGCGAACAAAGAAGTGAGGCCGGCTAAAACTACGTCTAACGGTGTACAACACACAATTACACGCACATATGTATTAGTTAACTACGCCTTATCTTGTCAGTCGAGCTTTTGATACCTCGATAGCTCGACTGACAAGATAAGGCGTAGGTATACGTGTGTGCGTGTAATTGTGTGTTGTACATGGCAAGGCGTAGTTTTAGCCGGCCTCATTTCTTTGTTCGCAAAGTTCCATCTTAACTTTTTATTTGATCTGAGACTCATAGACGCAAAGAAATACAGAGATTTTAAATCTTACCGGCAGGTCTGGGTTCAAAACCGGGTATGTAGGTGGTATGTTGGGGCCAAGCTTCTCAGCGAGAGACTGGACCTGCAAAAGAAAAAAAAAATAGCAAGAATAACTTGTAATAAATGTTGTAAATATAATAATCCTCCATATTGCAATAGCTGTAAAAGGCCGCTAAGTAATGAAAATTATAAGTTAATATGAAAAATATTGCCTCAGCGTTACCCCTCGGGGAATACAGGCGTGATTATATTGTTTCCACTCCTGGGTGCGGGTCTCCTCTTAGAATGAGACGATTTAGGACGATTTAACCTTCAGCCTTGGCGCCCAATTCATTATTTTCGTGGTTTTTCGAAAATTATTCGACATTTTAAGTTTTTAAGCCAGGGCCAAAATTAACAATTAATACCTAAATCTCCTTATTTAGGTGTTAATTGTCAATTTTTGCCGAATCCACTGTTTTACTCCAAAATCTTCGATGATAACCATTTTTTAAGCAAAACGATTTTTACTATATTGCGACGAAGTTGACGTCGCAATTTCTACTGACATGTACCTAGAATGTGTTGTAACCGAAAAATTTGCCAAAGCCATGAAGAATTTGAATTTCGCGTGCAACTCTGGCGCTTTAACCTTAAAATTTTACCCGCAGTAGGCTAGCGTGGTGGACTATATAATATCTATATATTATATAGTCCAAAAGTATTATTATATAGTAAAAATCGTTTTGCTTAAAAAATGGTTATCATCGAAGATTTTGGAGTAAAACAGTGGATTCGGCAAAAATTGACAATTAACACCTAAATAAGGAGATTTAGGTATTAATTGTTAATTTTGGCCCTGGCTTAAAAACTTAAAATGTCGAATAATTTTCGAAAAACCACGAAAATAATGAATTGGGCGCCAAGGCTGAAGGTTTAGCCACAACGGCCATAATTATTATTAATACTACTTACGTTGGGATATTGTGAGAAGCAAGCTCTGGCGCGGCCGATGCAGGGCGGTGCCACCGCGCGGCCGTAGCGGTCGCGGTCCGCCGGATCAAACATGTAATATCCTGTTTAATTTTTATTAAGTGCTACTTTAGTATTAAAGAATATATGGAAGAATATGTAGTTAATAGTCCCGTCAATTTAGACATAAAAATAGTGGTCAAATAACAAAAAATCCAGGAAAGCCAAATACCATTACAAAAACAACAAAATTACAAAAAATCATAGGAACATTTTTGTAGAGAATTTTAAGATCTACAACCACAACTTTGGTTTGAGGTTTTTTTTTTTGATAATAATTTACCGTTTTCGAGCAAAATCCAAAAAACTTAAAATTTTGTCCTTTGACCCCGAATAACTTTGTAACACACATAGGATCGATGTTGATTTTTAAAACTTTATTTGTAAAACTCTCTACCAATATTTGGCTCTGCGGGAATTGTTGTTATTTCAAATGTCTATACTTGACCGGACTATAATATTAATGTAACGGATTAAGTTAAAATTAACCTAACGTTGTTATTTGCTACACCCTACCAGGGTTATGTCATCATTGGTATTTAATATTATATGTTTACATAATGCAATAAATAAATAAATATTTTTTTAGCATCAATAGCCATGGGACCTAAACATACCGGTGAAGCGTGGGTGTACATTAGTTCACCTCAGCTGGGAAATATCAACCAAGATATGAATGAATAGAAAGAAAAACCCAACTATGAAAAAAACAACTGAAAAGTATTAAACAATCTCCAGCTCGAGCAAAGTGTTATTAGGTTTTTCTATGAAATTCTCAGTAGCAGCTCGGTGTTTGGGCTGTGCTAGCGTTAATGGCAATAGGCTCGCCCCCTATTACATGGGACCTAAACATACGTGGGTGTACAGTGGGTTATAGCTGTTACCTGACCCACCTTAGGTGGGCCGGCGGGGTCTAAGTGGGTCAGGTAACAGCTATAACCCACTGTACATATACACAGTACGCCTCTATCTAACCCTTCGGGAAATACACTTGGCACCACTAGACTAATGAGGCAGTTTTCCTCACCAATGCTAGATTACTTAATAGGTCCCCACATTCAATGGATTTCCTCAACATCAATTTCACCCTGTAGAAATTATACGGTATCTATGTACAAAGGAAATGTTTTTTTTTACTGAATTACTCGACAAACGAGCAGACTAGCTACCTGATGGTAAGAAGTCATCGCCGCCCATGGACATCTGCAATACCAAAGGAGTTGCAGATGTGTTGCCGAGCCAAGGAAAAGGGAGAGGAACTGAGGAAGGAATTGGGCCTCCGGCTCCACACTCGCCATACGAAACGCAACATCATTCATACTGCTACGTGACGTCTATATTCTGTGGGAGGGTGGTACTTCCCCGGTCGAGCCGACCCATTCATGCTGGCATGTAGACATGCCAGCAGCCACTACTACTACTAAATTTTAGAAACATAATGGAGTCTGGGCTGTCATTTTATTATATGTATATCTATTTCTTACCTCTTGGAGTCCTAAACAGAGCAACAGAGAAGTCACCTTTGCCGGCGACGAAAACACCTGATCGTTCCTCGCGGAAGAATTCACCGATCTAGCGACAAAGTTGTTCATGAATACTTCTAAACTATTATTTAAAATGCGAGAGAGATTTATCACGTCTTCAAAAAGCCTGTTCTTTGCCCTACAATGATGTGCAAGTTTTACAATGCAAACCTAATATTATTACTATTCTATAGACTTTAAAAGAGACTATGATTCTCTGAGTTTGTTTCGGTATTTCTTCTCAGAGGTCGTCAGATGGGAAGTTTATGATTGACTGAAAAGTCTTTCTATTCCTTGAAAGAATACTTCCAATTGAAATGAATTAATATTAATTTAATTAGTAGTAAATAAATGACGAATTCATTAATATTTGCATGTCATTATTTTAATGATGAAATATGATGGACTTAGGCTACCTTTGTAACTATTTCTGAAAGCAAATAAATATTTGAATTTGGAAATGCCGGCGCTATGTATTAAAAAAAAAACTTGTGTATACTCATGTTTTTACAAAATAAATATTTTCTAATGTTATCTTACCTGTGCAACTAGATCGGCATCGACAATTCCTCCATGGCGTGCCTTGTAGACCACCACGCGACAAACACAGTTGCCTGGTGTGTAGAATTTACGTAGGATCTGGAAAAAAATAAGGTTTACTTATTAAATATCTTAGAAGTGGCGGTAGCCTAATGGCTAAGGCGTCGGACTTGCAATCATGTGGTTGCCGGTTCAAACCCACCCATTGCGCTACCGACGCAAACCCACTCGTAGTATAAGCATTTAGCTTAGTACGAGGGGTTAACAAGATTACTAATAATGTGCGACCCACATTGCTAGTAAGCTTTATAAAAAAAAAGACATTCTAGGTTCATGGCAATCGAAATTGCGACATCAACAACAATAGCTCGTCCACAATTGAGTATTAAAATTATTGCTTAAAAATCGTTATCGTAGGAGATTAAGGTGTACATTGTAATTTTTTTGCCGAATAATAAGTTTTGTTAATGACGCAATTTCGACTGCCATGTATTCACCTAGAAGGTATTCACCTTCTGGCATGGCAGTCAAAGTTTTAGTCAAATAATTTGCGAAAAACCAAGAAAGCATAATTTTATTTCGCGCCCAAGGCCAAACCTTAAGTTTTAGCTTTAATTAAATATATCTGAAACCAACAAATAATAATTCGATACAGGTAGAGTCATCCATTGATCCTTATTAAAAAAAAACTTTCTTTTTAATGAGATTGTTTTTCCACCTTTACAAAAGCGCGTCCAAGTAGAAGTACTCACCTGTTCTATGGCCAATATCTTGGAGGGGGGGTGGAAGTGCAAGTAGCTGTCCTGGTACAGCTGGTCACCACTCTCCAGGATCTGATCCAGCGTGGTTGAGCACCAGCGGCATACGTCTTCGACTCGCGACATTGCAACGGCCATCACGGCACATGCTAGTGCCTAAAAGTACATAATTATTAATACCATACTAGCTGTCCCGGCAGACCTTGTTCTGCCCTATTTCTCTTAAACAAAATGAAAACCAAGAAAATGCTACGCACCGAGGAAGTAATGATGGTACGTACATTAGAAATAGAAATGACATGCAACCTCTAATTAACTTGAAGCCATACCAAAGATGATCCTAACGCGCCTTTGTTTTGTTTTGATTGTCGTCAAATGATTGACACCTAGGGACAGAGTGGTTTGTATGGGAAAATAAAATTGTTTGTTTTTTCGTGTTTCATCGTATTTTTACGTTTTTTCTCTACATAAGATCCTTCGTCAGACTTCATCAAACACTGAAATAAAACTACTTTTTACGGATTTTATCGCGTTATATTGATATTTTTAAATCCAGTCCACCCGTGACCATGGATGCTGTAAAGGATCCGAAACGTCGGGAATTTAAAAATGTCAATATAACGCGATAAAATCCGTAAAAAGTAGTTTTATTTCAATGTCTAATATTCGCGTAAGTGTTAGAAACCAGTATGTTCATCAAACACATTAAAAAAGAAATCAGCCAAATCGGTTCAGCCGTTCTCATTTTTATTATATAGAAAGAAGATGTGATAACTGCCTTGTTAGTCTAGTGTTCCCAATCGCGACTGCTACGCTGGAGGTTTCGGGTTAGAACCCCAGGTCGAGCAGAGTTATTAGGGTTTTTTTCTATGAAATTCTCAGTAGCAGCTCGGAGTCTGGATTTGTGCCCGGTGACTGGCAATAGGTTTGCCCCCTATTACATGGGACCGAAACTTACCTGGCGAACTTATAACTTAACTTACATATGAGGCCTTTTTTTTGTTTTGTGTGTAATATGGACATGTCTCACGCTTAATAATACACTGAACAATTACGGTTTAAGGACCCAAGTGCGAAAAAAATTTTTTTTGTTTCAATAATTAAATAATTACTTAATCAATTATTCTTAAAATACATAATGTATTCAGTCATAAAGTCAGTAATATCAGCCTAATGCCGTCCACTGCTGAACATAGGCCTCCCAAAGCTGGCTGGCAGCGGTTGGATGCGAGCTGCCCAAGACCGGGATGGTTGGCGCTCTTTGGGGGAGGCCTATGTTTATAAAGTCAGACAGGTTGTAAATAACGACACGTTTTTGCGATTTTCCAACAAGTGACTTATTTTGAGTCAGCTCAGTCTAATGCGTGCGATGTGTCCGATACAAATATTATTAACAAATGTTACCTGATTTCCTCTGGAGGCGTAGGTGAACTTTCGGCAAGCGATCGAGTGTTGAGCGGACATGAATGCCGTCCCATCGCTTAACACCAGCCAACCGCTTGTATTACGTTGACCTGTTAAAAAGAGATCAATTATTAAGTTAAGAATACTCTCCCTTTTATCAAAATACGAGAGTGGGAGTCGAGTCGTATTAAGAGGTCAAAATGCAAGGAATAGAGAATATTGGCGATTGCTCCACCGACAAGAGCTGAGCTCTATAAATAGAGGAAGATAAACGGAAAAACATATACCTACAGGAAGTAGGTTATAGCTGTTACCTGACCCACCCTAGGTAGGACGGCGGGTACTCGGTGGGTCAGGTAACAGCTATAACCCACTGTACAGTCACCATCAAATATATCGGAGCAAACAGACTGTTCATAATTATCTGAGCAACTAGGGAAATTAAACCATATCTCAGCGACACAAAGGATGTTTTAGAATTAACACTATACAAGGCAGCTGTCATTGTGATATGTATTTTATCCCATTGAGATAACGTTTAATTTCCCTAGTTGCTCCGATAATTATGAACAGTCTGTTTGCTCCGATATACAGGGTGGAAGGGACATCGACGCACATCCGCTTACCATGAATTCAGTTCATGATTCTGGACCCCCTTGCGTAGATATTTTTCGTCGGTTATGATTTAAAAAATCAGCTGTTCCATACATTTTGATCGTGTAGGTATTGTACTTTTATATGAAAAAGCAGATTATTTTTTCATAACCGACAAAAAATATCAACACAAGGGGGTCTAGAATAATGTACTGAATTCGTGGTAAGCGGATGTGCATCGATGTCCCTTCCACCCTGTATATCGGAGCAAACAGACTGTTCATAAATTATCTGAGCAACTAGGGAAATTAAACGTTATCTCAATGGGATAAAATATTGCCTTGTATAGTGTTAATTCTAAAACATCCTTTGTGTCGCTGAGATATGGTTTAATATCTCTAGTTGCTCAGATAATTATGAACCGTCTGTTTGCTCCGATATATTTGATGGTGACTATACATAGACTACTAAAATCATAACCCTTTCTTTTAGCATTGCCGTAGTTTGGCGAAAAACCGTATGTGATAGCTACTTAGAAGCAGTGATAGCCATGATATGACTATTAGACTAGCAAACTGATACCTATACTAGAAAAAGAAGAATATATATATATTGACGCAGTCACGGACAATGCACATAATAACGTAAAAAAATAATAATTAAAGAGTACTACACAAAAAATAAAAAAAAAACAAATTAAAAACAAACTCATTGAGTGCCCCACGGCTGTGCCAAATGGCGCAGTTCAGCTAAAATAACAAGGTACTACTACATATTATTACTACAGTATGCGATCGAGTGTTGAGTGTACATAGAATAGAATAGAAACCACCAGCCAACCGCTTGTATTGCGTTAACCTGATGAAAAGAGCAAAAGGCTAGTTAATTGTAATTTGTTTATGGTTTCATAAAACTACTTACCATAAATTAAGTGTAGAGTTAATCAACAAAATCTAAATACGTGAATAAAAAGCTTTGTGGGAGATTTGACCTAATTAAAGTTCATGATTGTAAAGGAGTGCAGAAAAAAAAAACAGTAAGAAAGAGGCAAGTTTCGCTAAGCAATTATTTATAAATTACTAGTTGTGCCCGAAGTTACAATTTTTTTTACCGTTCGCTATCAAACTTCACAGAATCACTCGCTGGGATAATCTAAAGATCACTTGAAAATTTCATACACTTGCATCGATTTTTATTATATAAATATAGATTGTAGTTGCTTTTCGGAAACTCCAAACGACATTCTTGGCGTTTGACCAATGAAGTGTATAAGCTACATTATAGACAAATCTACATTCATACACATACACTCACGCCTTTTTCCCACAAGAGTAGGCAGAAACTATGGACCGCCACTTGCTAAGACTCTTGCATACCTCTTTCGTTTCTTCCACGTTCATACATATTTTTATACACAAGCGCCGGTTGCGAGTACTATGCACCAGACCTGATAGTCCAATCTATCACATCAGGCTATTAATACAGAAAATACGGCCGTGATAGTAAGAGTATCATAATTTTATTATGATAGAGTTTTATATATAGAGTTCATTTACCTACTTCTTTTTCTTGAGGACACCGCCATCTAGCGATATTATATAACAAACTCTCATAACTACGTAGTTCTTATTAGACAAGACAGATGTAGTAGGTGGCGTGTCTGAGACGCTGTAAAGTATTAAGAAATTCGAAACACTGTGCGCTATCTTTTTTTTTGTGATGCGGAAAATGTTTATGGATTGTTTGCGGAAGTTGGCAGAGTATGTTGGACACGAAATTAATATAGGTACTCTACTTGCTTGTACATCTTATTTGAATATCCGAGTGTATGAATTAAAAAAAATGCAGTTTATTGCAGAAACTTGTCAAAATAACAGTTAATCTTACATACCTCTTTATATGTAAAATATATACAGCTTTCTAGCAAACCTGTGCTAGAAGGCCACGCTCTATTTGTTTTATGTTTATCTATACGCTCTATATGATTATAAAATGGTGAAATGTGTGTACAGAAAGAAAATGTAATTCTAATCGAATTATTTAAACATAAGGTAGCGTAAAATTGTATTCATAACAGGCCAACGTATATTAATTATTCCTAGATATTTAAGAAAAACTAAAATGAGGATGGTCATTATTAGAGCGACAAAAACAATATTTTTCATAATTTTTGTCTGTCTGTATATATCATGCATCACGCAAAAACGACTGCACAAAATTGGATGACGTATTTACAGTTGTATTGCTGCTCTCACTTAAAATCTGGTGAATGGTTTTATGTACACCAGAAGAATAATGGCGCTTAGTAAAAAAACGTCAATTCCTGTTGATTGTTCTTGTTCTTATACTTAGCGCCATCTAGCGTGTGAAATGTGACTCGAGATAACCAGCTGACACAGATTAGGACTAACCTTCTAAATGTGTATAGAAGATCTATTTATAATGAGTTATTTATAACTACAATATATAAATTAGTTGAACATATTTTTTACAACCTATAAAAAGTTGAATTGTAATTTAAAGGTAGCCTTGAATGGGTATTGAATGGATGAATAATCGACAGAAATAAATTTTTTTTTTTCAGTTATTTTAGTTTTTTATTTATAGAATCTTCCTTAAATTGGAAAAAAAAAACAAAAAGGAGGTCAAATTAGCTACTACCGTGGTTTTGAGGCTTAAACCTCTCTTTATCATTTTTCTTGACATTATTTTGACATTATATTGTATTACCATTACATGATTGCTTCAGAATTAACCCTTCAGCTCATCTGTTGGCTTGGAATTAGGCCGGCTCCTCGCCACAACCGGTTCCCGGAGTAGCTATGGACCTCCCGACCATTGGAGCTAAAATAACGTACCGTACAAAAACGCTGTGAAAACTTCGATTGCGCGATTTAGGATTTCAATTTTCGAATTTTTTTACACGAAAATCACTTGACGAACTTTAAATTTTCTTTTTTCAAAATTAAAGCGGTGCTGTCAAGTTACTATTGATAATTTTTAATGGCGTTTAGTTTTGATTGTAATTTTTTTATTAAGGATTTTAATTTTGTGGCGTTTGCTATAGAAATTTCCGTAGGAGTGAAAAGGACAGATATATTATGTCTTCGCTGACGTATCATCATTGGGTGGCAGACAACTAGATATTAATTCGTTTACGTTAAAACTACTTCGACACACCCATTTATTGATTTAAAGAGCGAGATACCGACAGGTGTTTTTCGGACAAACGAAAGAGAAGTGAGATTCTGGATAACTCCATACAAGATTTCATGTATTTTTCCGCAAAAATTGGCCGTTTCCGCCATATCGTCGCTTAGTATCACATCATTCTATTAGATACATTAGAGGTTCAATAATTTAATGGAAAGAACAATGTTCACTTGTAAATATAAATAGATTGCCTCATTAGTCTAGTGGTCCTAAGCGCGACTGCTACGTCAGAGGTCTCGGGTTCGATTCCCAGGTTGAGCAAAGTGTTATTGATTTTCTATGAAATTCTCAGTAGCAGCTCGGAGTCTGGATTTGTGCCTCGCCTCCTATTACATGGGACCTAAACATACCGGCGAAGTGTGGATGTTAGTACAGCTCTACCTAACCTTTCGGGGAATACAGGCGTGATGGTATGTACTACTAATTATTGATCCACCATCAACATTCTTTTAACTTTGTTGGGGTTTTTGTTACCAATATTTTACACTTCCGTTTGACCTAAAATATCGATATACAAAAGACTGGTTGTCAGGCTTCTTGGCAACGGGATTGATGTGCTCTCCGAGGCATGGGATTGTGTTAAGAACGGTCACCCATCCAAAGGCCAACCGCGGCAAGCACATCTTAACCTTGCATATCGGATTATCAGCTGTAACTAAGCCACGAGACCCTCCTAATTAATTAGTGGGGATGAGGATGATGATTCATATTTCAAATCAAATCAAATCAAATGTTTTTATTTCAAATAAGCTTTTACAGGCGTTTATGAAACGTTATTGACTGTAGTTGCACGGTTCCAAAAAGTTGATCCTATGGAGAAGAATCCGGCAAGAAACTCCATGGATAGGTACTCTTTTAAAATAAACATTTTTCATTTCTCATACTCGGAAAGTAGTGTTTATTTGATCTGAATAGCGGGTGGAAAATGCTACTTTCCACCTCTGGGCGGGAATAACTCATAGTAATTAGTTTCCTCCCTAGGGTGGAAAATAATTTTAAAAATAGAATAAAATTAGGTTAGGCAGTCAGCTGTAAAAAAACTAACATAATTAAGAAAAAAATGCTGAGGTCTATACTTTGTCCATTATGTGAACCGTTTTTTGACAGATGCCTTAGACTGCCTTAGAACGTAGCTGTTCCAGATTACGTAAAAGTTAACTTTGAAATGCGTAACACAATAAATTTATTATGTACCTTATGTTATTCAATTATCTTAATTATGATTCCTTGCAGACATTATAATACCATAAATGTAACGGATTTTCCAAAAAAAATGATTATTGTTAAGCGTATTAAATTTAGTTACATTCTACCACATTCTACCGTGTCTAGTGATGCAAACGAATGTATTCGCTGCAATCATTTTGAACAATGACTTAAATCAGTATCGGAAAATGGCATCCACTCTAATATCAATAAAATATAAATTAAACAATCTTTTTGGAAAGAAATGTATGGAAAATGAATATTATACAAAAATTAATACAATCAGATGAATATTATACATATTTATTTATTATTGGTCGTCGTTGCACCATTTTCGATTCGATAACCTAACAATCGATAATCACTACTAGACAGGAATCAAAGTGTCAATAATCGGGTCGATAATCGCATTGTTACGTTCCTGCAATCACTAGTTCCATCTGTCAAAAAACGGTTTACATATTGGACAAAGTATAGTGTGTTTATAAACGGACAGTGTGAATTTTAAAAAAACGCGTGCGGCTGATGCAGTGACGCGGTGTGTTTCATAATTAAAAATTTAAATAGACTATGACAATATATAATTTGGCGGGATACTAACTTAACTTTTGCTATATCGAAATCTTTATTAAAAATGAGTTTTTCTACTTTCCTTATATTCGAAATTAAAAGTAGAGTGCTTAACTCGGGTGAAAGACATCAATTCCTACTCGGACTATAGCCGCCCTCGCTGCTCTAAATACCTCGTATGGGAATTGATTCCTTTCCACCCTTGTGTAACAATCTACTATTACATCATTCACATGTTGGTATACAGGTACATTATGGCGATAACAGGATGTGATGACATTATAAAGGTAAATTTGATATTATTTTAATTTATTGAAAGAAAGAAACTATTTTTTTTGTAATGGAATTTATTAATTGACTGCCTCATTAGTCTAGTGGTCTTAAGCGCGAATGCTCTGCTAGCTGTCCTGGGTTCCATCGCGAGATAGAGCAAAGTGTTATAGGGTGTTTATGTTGAATTCTTAGTAGCAGCTCGGAGTTAGGATTTGAGCCCAGTTGATAGAAATTCGTTTTTCCCTATTACATACATACATACATACCATCACGCCTGTATTCCCCGAAGGGTTAGGCAGAGGTGTACTTAATGTACACGCACAGTTCGCCGGTATGTTTAGATCCCATGTAATAGGGGGCGAGCCTATTCCCTATTACATAGGACCTAAACAAACCGGCGAATAACGTTACATTTTTTCATAAAGCTGACTAGCAATGTGGGTCGCATATTACTATAGAACTCGCGTGTCGCCTGCGCGGTATGAAGGGAGCGGGGGCGGGTAACGCTACACACGGAGTCAATAATCCAAAGATTTATCTCGAGATAGACATTGTTGGTAAAGAATAAAATAATAAGTATCTTTTTTAAGTATTTATTTTTCCTTTCTCGCTCCCTTCTTACCGCGCAGGCGATACGCGAGTTAAACTGTCGGCCTATAGTAATCTTGTTAACCCCTCGTACTAAGCTAAATGCGTGTGTTACGTGTGGGTTCATGTCGGTAGTGCAATGGGTGGGTTTCGAACCGGCAAGCACATAATCGCAAGTCCGATGCCCTAGCCATTAGGCTACCGTCGCGCCGCTTCATTTATTAGTACAATTCTGCATCACCTTTCGGGAATACAGGCGTGATGGTATCTTCGTTTCATAATTCATAAGACTCTGTATCAACATTTTATTTAAGGACAATTTGATTGGTATACCATTAGCAATATCATTTAATTTAGTACTATTCAGTTATACAATTACTTAATTAATAAAATAATGTTGAGAGTATCTTTATTGCAATTTAGAAACAATGTTAAATATTAATGTGAATTTAATTTAAAATGTTATTGAACAGCACCTCTGACTTTTCGAAGTCATGTGGGTATTTATACTATATTATCACGCGCTTAAACGGCGAAGCAAAAGATCGTGAGAAAACCTGCATTCCTGAAAGATTTTCTCGAAGGCGTGTGAAGTCTGCCGAGTAGGCTAGCGTGGTGGACTATAGCCCTTATCCCTCTCATTCTGAGAGGAAACCCGTACCCAGCAGTGAGACAATAGGGTTGATGATGATTGAATAACTTAGGTAATCGGCCTATAATGTTCCCACTGGGACACAGGCCTCCTCTCGGTGAGACGGAGTGGGCCGTGATCCACCACACGGGCCCAGTGCACGTTGGTAGATGTCACATGTCTTCGAATTTTTGGTTCTATGACATGCCGGTTTCCTCACGATGTTTTCCTTCACCATTTTGGGGGCAGCGGTGATGAAATAATTTACACAAAGAAAAGCGCTTGTCTGGGTTCGACCTACAGCCCGTAAGTCGCGGCTCAAAAACTACTGCACTGATTTTCATGCTGTTTTCGCTAATAGATAGCGTGGTTCTCGAGGAAGGTTTTTATGTATAATACATACGAAACCACGCGGGCGGACCCGTGGGCGGAATGCTAGTAAATAATATAAATTAGAATCCCTTTGCCCGTATCCCATCCAATTTTTTTTCTCGCTCACCCCTTATTTTTTCTGGCTCCCTCTGGTTTTACGTGGAACCTAAAAATACCGGTGACATGTGGGTGTACATTTGTACAGGCATGATGGTATGTTATGTTATTTTTATCCCTCTTTCTTTATATTCACCGCATATGAAAATAGATTAAGTAAAAGCAACTGAAAAATTAAAACAATGGGTCTATGAAAATAGAGCTAAATAAAATACCTATACCTACAACTTTTTACGGTGTAAAAGGTTGTCTGAAATAAAGAATATTTAATTTTTATTTATTTATTTAATACTGTTATCACACGTATTTTTCGGAGGGCAAAGCAGAAATGTGTAATGTATGACGGTGTTTTTATAAGTATATAAAAATCTTCTCTTAAATAAAAATCAATTGCTGTTCGTTAGTCTTGCTAAAACTCTAGAATGGCTAGACGGATTTAGCTAATTTTGGTTTTGAAATTTAATATTTGTAGAAGTCCAGAGATTGTTAAACGGTGAGAAAATAAGGAAAATTTGGACCCGGTAGCGCTGCGATCGGGGGAAATGTCTGTCAAGCCCACAAGTAATTTATAAAATTCAATTGATGTTCGTTAGTCTCGCTCAAACTCTAAAACGTCTTGACCGATTTCAATAATGTTTATTTGGTTTTGTTCGCTCAAATACAGGGGTGGTCTGAATTTACAATTGGACCCGTTGGGTGGCGCTTCGATCGAATTCGGGCAGGACAAAGTCTGTCGGTCGCCACTAGTCGTGTATATAAAGGTTAAGTTCCAAAATATGTTACTAGATGGCGCTTATAACAATTTAAGAAATTTATTTAAACTGTACTTGGTGGTCATGGTAAATTTTGGGTTATCACAATATTATTCACGTACACCCGTTAATTTTCAAGGTTTGTAAAGTAGATACATACCGTTATCGGCGTGTTTCAACACTTCTATGTCAAATTTATCACGAGAGTCCGTTTTATAGGAAGAATATGCTGTTAGATATTAGATAGATTATAAGTACGCCATTGTATTAGGTTAAGACATGTGATAATAGTTGTATGTGAATAAATAAATAAATAAAAAAAAAATACCTTAATTATTTTTACTAGCTTATCTGTCGAACTGCGTATCGCAGTATTATGAGATTTAAGAAACAACTGTCCGATTTTTTTAAAATTTTCTTTTATACAATACCTTGGCCTGACAAACACAAAAAAAATTATTGCATGCGGTTGGGTCGTTCGGAAGTTATGCGATTCATTTTTATTTATACAACGTTAATTTTTGTTCACCCCAAATTTAATTTGAATTAAAAAGGAAGAAAAACATACAAAACTAGAAAAATTATTAAAACACACGTGGTGACGAGCTCAAAAGTTTGTCTTAATTTACCAATTTATCTAATACTAGCTTCCCGCCCACGGCTTCGCCCGCGTAGTTTCTCGGCTTTTCTATACTAAAATATGTATGTATTATACATATAAACCTTCCTCTTGAATCACTCTATCTATTAAAAAAACCGCATCAAAATCCGTTGCGTAGTTTCAAAGATTTAAGCATACAAAGGGACATAGGGACAGAGAAAGCGACTTTGTTTTATACTATGTAGTGATAGTGGTGATGATGCGCGGGTGGGTACGAAGAGCTAGGGTTTCCGGGCGGTGCAGGCGAGTGATGGACCTCCCCGTTCGGTGTCTCTTGCGCCGATTGTCGTATTAAAAATGAGTCCAACTTAATATGAATAATTTTTAACATATTTGGGCCAAAATATAAAATAAGCTAAAAACCATTGCAATCGAATCTGTAACTGATTGTGAAACACTACTTTTGGTTTTCGGGTAAACAAAAACTAATGTTGTAGGTAGATTTGCTTCGACATAATGACGAACAGAAAAAAAAAAGCTTTATGAAGCTGCACTAAGTTTTACTAAGTCTGACAAATCTTTACGAAGTCTCACAAATCTTTACGAAGACTCACAAATCTTACAACTAACCTTTCAGCTTAGTTTGTAACAAATCTTTACGAAGTCTCATAAATCTTTACGAAGTCTCACAAATCTTATACTAACATTTCAGCTTAGCTTGTGGCAAATCTTTACGAAGTCTCACAAATCTTTACAAAGACTCACAAATATTACACTAACCTTTCAGCTTAGCTTGTAACAAATCTTTACGAAGTCTCACAAATCTTACACTAACCTTCCAGCTTAGCTTGTGGCAAATCTTTACGAAGTCTCACAAATCTTACACTAACCTTTCAGCTTAGCTTGTGGCAAATCTTTACGAAGTCTCACAAATCTTACACTAACCTTTCAGCTTGGCTTGTAACAAATCTTTACGAAGTCTCATAAATCTTTACGAAGTCTCACAAATCTTACACTAACCTTTCAGCTTAGTTTGTTCCTTGTCTGCCTTCTCGGCTGCTCGCTGTGCCTCTAAGCACGTCGTGCTGCCCGGAGGATGCTTGCGATCCTTCTCCGATGCACGACGCTTACTGCCGTCGAGACCCACCTAAGCGATAAATAAATATAGGAATGAACATGATGTGAATGAATGAGATGAAGTATTATAACTGGTATGTAAACTGACCATTTATTTTTCACTCAAAACGAGACATTGGTTTATGTACAGTTACGTTATTGGGGTTCCAATATGCACACAGTAAAAATCAACAACGATTTTCTTCGTAAATTTTATAATTACATATGAGATATTGTGCTACTTAACACATACTTTACTAATATGTACGGGGGCCAGAACATCAAGTTACCACAAAACGTAAAATTTTCTCAGTTGATTTTGAACTTAATCATCAACATTTTAAGGTTTAAAATCATTTGGAGCAATTTGACAGTTTTGCATAACTTGATGTGCTGGCGACTGCACAATATTTCGACATTTAAATAGATACCTACTCTAGAAGGAAATTGCTTTTGAATTTAATGTCTCTAACTCTATCTAACTGTCAAAGAGTGAGTGAGATAAGTAGCTGTTTCAACATGCTTTGTCGTCAGCGGAAACGCGGGGTTACTCAAAAAAAAAAAATGGGTAAATCGATCCGGGTCAAGTTTAGACGAGCGAGTCATCACCTTACCATCACGAATTAATTCTTTATGCACCGTTGGTACAAAGGCAGTCTTAATGCCATTAGGCATTTTATGACAGAAAACCTTTGGGTGATGCAGAGATAAATACTGGAGTAGTGCACTTATAATGCAAAGAGAATTTAATAGATGCTGAACTTAAATAATTATAACATACAATCACGTATCACGTAGCAGTCGCGCATTGTACCACTACAGTAGGTCAGTATTTTTTTTAAATCTTTTTTTATTTATGATCATGAAGTTCGCTTGTAAAAACATTTCTTACATTTAAAATCATCACTATCAAAAATATTTTCCATAAGTGGAAAATATTTTTGATAGTGATTTTTATCTATGATGATGATTTATCTATAGGAATATAATTTCCTTCAGTCATAACTTCTTTTGCACACAAGCCGAAATCACTATAAAAAATTTAAGGTTATCCAAATCCTTTCATATTTAATAACTCCAACACAACGAAAGCACTGTTCATTTAATTTAGCTGTGTCATCACAGTTTGTCACACTGATATCTGAAAATTTCACTGAAGATTTTATTAGAAAGTAGTAGAAGACTACCTCATTATTCTAGAGGCCCTAAGCGAGACTGCTATGCTAAAAGGTCCCAGGTCCCAATAACACTTTACTCGACCTGGGACCTGGACCTCTAGCGTAGCAGTTGCGCTTAGGACCACTAGACTAATGAGATCTCACCTTGCTGGTAGCCGGCACCAGTCGAACGCCGGGCGGTGCTCTCACCAACGGAGGTTCAACACCGCCGAGCTTCTTGATCGGCCGTATTGTCATCGACATCGCATACAGCTGGAAGTCATGCTTCGTGCGTTCAGCCACCGGAATGTTTTGGAGGTACCTGTTGAAGGGTTAACAAGAATACTAGTAATGTGCGACCCATATTGCTATTTTAAGTATTATTTGTATATACTTTATATATATATATACGTAAGTATTATGTTATTGTAAGGTTAAAATATATTTTTTTATAATTACGAGATATTGTGCTGACAGAGGCTCTTAACACACACTACTTATATGTAAAATATTTCGACATTTAAATAGATACTATGGAAATTGCTTTTGAATTTCAGTGAATGTGTCCATATTAAGTTATTTTTTTTAGTGTTTTGAAACCATTTATAATATTTTTAAAGGTAATCCCAATACAATATTATAAGCTAAAACTATTATAATGTAAGTCTATATATAAGTATACCACCACGCCTGCTGTTTTCCCCGAAGGGTTAGGCAGAAGTTTGCTAATAGGTAAGTACACCCACAATTCACCAGTATCTTTAGATCCCATGTAATAGGGGGCGAGCCTATTGCCATTAACGGAGCACAAATCCAGACTCCGAACTGCTACTGAGAATTTCATAGAAAAACCCAATAACACTTTAGACCTGGGAATCGTACCCAGGACCTCTAAAGTAGCAGTTGCGCTAAGGACCAACTAGATTAATGAGGCAGTTAAATAAGTAGTAATTTGTAACATAATAATGAATGAAAAAAAATATTAATATGTACAAAAATTCTATAACAAAAAACATTTAACCTCCTATTAAACATTATGACAGTTTGATGGCAGACTTACACTCCCTTACATTATATCATTTTATTGTTACCTGGCTATTAGAAACTATAACACCGACGCTCGTAACACCGACGCCCGTAACACCGACGCCCGTAACACCGACGCCCGTAACACCGACGCCCGTAACACCGACGCCCGTAACACCGACGCCCGTAACACCGACGCCCGTAACACCGACGCCCGTAACACCGACGCCCGTAACACCGACGCCCGTAACACCGACGCCCGTAACACCGACGCCCGTAACACCGACGCCCGTAACACCGACGCCCGTAACACCGACGCTTGTAACACTGACGCCAATAACAGCGACGCTCGTAACACCGACGCCCGTAACACCGACGCTCGTAACGCCAACTTTTGTAACAACGACACTCGTAGCACCGACGCCCGTAACACCGACGCTCGTAACGCCAACGCTCGTAACACCGACGCACATAACACCGACGCTCGTAACACCGACGCACGTAACACCGACGCTCGTAACACCGATGCTCGAAACACCGTCGCCCGTAACACCGACGCTCCTAGCACCGATGCTCGAAACACCGTCGCCCGTAACACCGACGCCCGTAACACCGACGCACATAACACCGACGCTCGTAACACCGACGCTCGTAACACCGACGCACGTAACACCGACGCATGTAACACCGACGCTCATAACACTGACGCTCATAACACCGACGCTCACAACACCAACGCTCGTAACAGTGACGCCCGAAACACTGACGCCCGTAACACCGACGCTCATAACACCGACGCTCATAACACCGACGCTCATAACACCGACGCTCATAACACCGACGCTCATAACACCGACGCTCGTAACAGTGACGCCCGAAACACTGACGCCCGTAACACCGACGCATGTAACACCGACGCTCATAACACCGACGCTCATAACACCGACGCTCATAACACCGACGCTCATAACACCGACGCCCGTAACACTGACGCCATTAAGGCCGACGCCAACAACGCGAACGCAAATAAGATCGATGCCCATAAGACCGCTGCCTTACAAACATAACATAACATACCATCACGCCTGTATTCCTCGAAGGGTTAGGCAGAGGTGTACTATCGGGACTAAGGTTGAACAATCAGCCTTAAGACGGTGATTAATTTTTGGTTTTTCGCTAATGGTACCTACTTCTAAAACACATTCTAGGATCTCTTATAACTCAGTACTAAAACTTTAGAAAATTTGGGCTCGATTAGATTCGAATTCGAGACTTAAGGCTATCACTGCTTGTTGGTGGCAAAAAAAGTAATTAACTCACGCATATGCCATCAATTTTGCCGATGTAAATGTAAGGAGGCAAGCTGCGCCGTCATCCTGAAAGAGAAATACTTCATTGTATTTGGCTTTCAATACAATATGAGGCCTGTAAACTAGATTTGTATAGATTGATGTTTTTTTTTCTAAATTTGAAGTGATCAGGTCTTCACCAAATAAGTACACCCTCTCAAACAAAAATCATAACATATCATAACATCACGCCTGTATTCCCCGAAGGGGTAGGCAGAGGTGTACTTAATGTACACCCACAGTTCGCCGGTATGTTTAGGTCCCATGTAATAGGGGGCGCGCCTATTGCCGAGCTGCTACTGAGAATTTCTCAGAAAAGCCCAATAACACTGCTCGACCTGAGGATCGAACCCAGGACCTCTAGCGTAGCAGTCGCGCTTAAGACCACTAGACTAATGACGCAGCCCAGTCCAATGAGATAATACAGGCTTTTAAAAAAAACGTGTTTGGGCCCGCCGTCACTACATAGTATAAAACAAAGTCGCTTCCCGCTGTCTGTCTGTCCCTATGTATGCTTAGATCTTTAAAACTATGCAACGGATTTTGATGTGGTTTTTTGTTATAGATAGAGTGATTCAAAAGGAAGATTTTTTATTATAATACATACATACATACATATTATAGTACAGAATTTGGGCGGGAAGCTAGTTATGGATTAAAATGGGTGAGGGGAGTACAGCTCTACAAATTACCATGGCATCAACTCGAAGGCCGGTGGGTCCACAGGCGTGTGGTTCCATCATGTAGTATGAGGGTGCTCCGGCCACGCGCCACACGCTGACAGCGTGCGGGACGGACCACAGGATGCCGTGGGAATGCGCTTCAAAGAACCGCTCCAGCGCACATCTGATCGCAACGCGCAACGTATTATTATCCTGGAGAAGTACTGCCCTCCCACAGAATATCGACGTCAAGTAGCAGTATGCATACTGCTGCGTTTCGTGCGGTGAGTGTAGAGCGCCGAAGGCCCAATTCCCATCAAACAAACAAATCCCAAACAATTCGCCACCCATGGACATCTGCAATACCAAAGGAGTTGCAGATGCGTTGCCGAAAGAAAAAGCCAAGAAAAAGAAAAAAGGAGAAGGAAGGGAACCGAGGAAGAAATTAGGCCTCCGGCCCTCGACATGGATACGAAACGCAACAGTATGCATACTGCTACTCGACGTCGGTATTCTGTGGGAGGGTAGTACTTTCCCGGTCGAACCAACCCATTCATGCTGGCATGTAGACATGCCAGCGAGGCACTGCTACTACCTACTAAAGTACTACGTGTGCTGTGCTGTGCATATGTAGTTTAACTTTGGCCCGTAGACATTTTTGTAAACTCTATGTCATACATATACCATCACGCCTTCATTCCCTGTAGGGTTAGGCAGAGGTGTACTTCTATACACCCTGACTTCGCCGGTATGTTTAGGTCCCATGTAAGCGAGGCGTAAGGCGAGCCTATTGCCATCAACCGCGCACAAATCCAGACACCGAGCCGCTACTAAGATTTCATAGAAAATCCCAATAACACTTTGCTCGCCGCAGTTCCTCTAACGTAACGCGCTTAGGACCACTAGACTAATGAGGCAGTCGCCGTATAATAATAATAAATTATTATTAAACGTCTTTTTCCTTTTGTAGACCCAACGTTTAAGAAGTTGAGTATATTCTGCTGACAGGAGTCTTTCCATTTTGTTTAAGAACTAGGGTCTTCCTATTTTATTTTAAAACTACACTTTTGTGGTTAGTGGCAGCTGTTAATTAATTAATACTCTGTACCTGACAGTCATCCCGGTGGGTTCCTTCTGTTCCAACTTCCCAGAATACACTTCTTCTAGTTCGTAGCGAACATAATTGACGCCGAGCACAAAACGTTTCAACACCTATAAGGTCATGTTATTATTGGGAAAGGTCTATTTATCTAAGTTGTTTATTTGAAATTGGTGAGGGATAAATGCAGCTTGACAAAATGTTATAGCGTGGCTAGGCTTATGCTACAAGGGTAGCGTGAAAGCCTAGCAACTTTAAAAAAAAACTAGAGAAGGCGAAGGCGAGGCTTAGAGAATTAAAAAAAAAGAGGTACACTCTTTTTTTTTAATTAAAAGCTTACTAGCAATGTGGGTCGCACATTACTAGTATTCTTGTCTTAACCCCTCGTACTGCGCTAAAATGCTTGTATTACGAGTGGGTTCACGTCGGTA
This sequence comes from Subacronicta megacephala, assembly GCA_958496365.1. NCBI lineage: Eukaryota > Metazoa > Arthropoda > Insecta > Lepidoptera > Noctuidae > Subacronicta > Subacronicta megacephala. The sequence goes on along the minus strand of OY292541.1, from coordinate 6,483,967 downwards.
GTGCAATGGGTGAGTTCCGAACCGGCAACCACATGATTGCAAGTCCGGCGCCCTAGCCATTATGCTACCGCCGCTTCAAATCGTTATCTATTCGCTTCTTTATCTAAGAACGGGTCTTTTCTAGATAAAAATCTTTGACAAAAATTGGAAGAACCTTAATATTATATCACATGCTTTATTTTGTACTCATCCATAATAGGGGATCGGCAGATCTGAGTTAACACAGGTTACTCAGTAGCCTATCTAGGAGAACAGTGCTCCACCCATCAACTAGATTAGTTAGCTATGTAAGCCTATGAATAACATGTACACCTAGAATGTAATCTGGTCCGACCTAGCCATACAATAAATAAATTATTATTATTATAATAACTTCTCGCCTTCCTGCTTTAGGTTATCTTAAATAAAACTATTTTTACACTAAAATAAAACTACTTTTTACGGATTTTATCGCATTATATTGATATTTTTAAATTCCCGACGTTTCGAATTCGAATCGGCATAAATAATAATCAACAAAATGTAGGGTAGCTGTTGGTAATTTTGACATTAGGACGACCATCACCTCAGTCCACCCGTGACCATGGATGCTGTAAAGGATCCGAAACGTCGGGAATTTAAAAATATCAATATAACGCGATAAAATCCGTAAAAAGTAGTTTTATTTCAATGTCAAATATTCGCGTAAGTGTTAGAAACCAGTATATTTTTACACTATCTATCTTTCCCCTTTTCTATGTCTTAATCTTTGTCTCGTTTCGTTTGAATGTAAAACTACGACAAATTAGAAGACAGACGAAAAGTTATATCAATATTTTTAGTTTTTTCTACTTTGTCTCACAATCACATTCACACTCCTTTACATTCCATCTCTATGTGGCCCTATATGTTACTTTCCTCATCCCTATCACTATGCCTCCCCTTTTATCTCTTATTTTTCCTCTTTCATCTCTCCCCCGAACTCTATGCTCTCCCGATTAATCTATCATTCTTCCTCCTTTCTCCCCCAATCTCTACGCCGCCCTGTTCTCTCTATTTTGTATCTAAAATTACCTGTAGTGGCAGCAGCACATCTTCACCAGGTCTGAACTCGTAACCAAGCGAGCCCAGTGAGGCGGTGAACAATTGGCATGCCACGGACATCACCTCGTCCACAGTCCTCCTCGTCCATAGATGAGGACGACGTACTTGTGACATTGCTGCACCTACTATGGCAGCGCATGCGGATTGCAGTAACGCGTCGCGAGTGAATCTGCGAGCAACGAAAATTTTTTAAAAATACTATCAGTCCTCAATTCCCTAAACCTTTATAAAGTCTGCTGGTATGTATAAGTTCCATATAATAAGGAGCCAATTGTGCCCGTTTAATGGCAAACGGGCACAAATCCAAACTCACGACACATTCTATGGAATTCTCAGTGAGAAAGTAAACAAAAGCTTTCTTTTTTTTTTAGGATTTCATAGAAAATTCAAAAACACTTCGACCTGTGAATCCAATTCAGATCGTCTAGTATAGCAGTTGCACTTACGACCAATGAACTTTAGAAGACGTGTTTCTTTTTCTAAAAATATCTTTTTATTTACCCTAAGAGTTTATTATACCAAAACGTTATTTATCCTAAGAGTTATTGAAATGAAATGAAATGATATTTTATTTCTGTAAAATAGATCTTTTAAAGACACTTTTACAAGTCAATGTTTTTGCATTTTTTACGGCTTTTCCTATCAGACGACCTCTGAGAAGAAAAGTCGAAAAGACCATGATTGTCTAATCATGGTCTCTTTAAAAGTCCAGACATACATACACTCACGTCTTTTTCCCATAGGGGTAGGCAGAAACTACAGAACGCCATTCGCTACGACTCTTGCATACTTCTTTTGGTTCATTAAAATTTAAGTCCGGACGTAATATTATTAGACAGTAATATTATTAGATATGCGAGTTTACACTGTAGAGAAAAATTTGAACAGGCCTTTTTGAGTTGACCTTACCTAACTGACGGCACGCATACATCAGTCATCGTGTATACAACCATTTTTTAGGGAGCCAACCCGTCGCACCACGATACCAGATCAGCAAGACATTTTGTGTAGGTCATGTTTTTATACCAAAGCGTTATTTATCCTAAAAAGATATCCACTCACTTCAACAGGTCCGGCGGCCTTGTCCCTCTGAGTATGGTTCTACCGCGTGCGGTTTCCACGAAAGCAGTGAGGACCTTCCACTCGTAACCCTCATCCGGCACAGTACCCTGTGGACTCACTGGAGACAATGTCTTCGAAAACTCCCAGAACACCTTCACCGAGGATATTGAGAACCTAAAAGAAGCAGTTAAATACGGTAAGACAACATCGTTCGACATTAAACTACCTGTAAAGGAAGTCGTGTTGGTTGAAAGACATAGTAATGTCTTTAATAGATGTTGCTGACGTCGCCTGAAGACGTTACATGTGGAAGAGAAATTCGACATCACAGGCAGTTGTCTTGGCAGCTTAGTTGGCAAAGCGTCTGGTGTACTTAACCAGAGAGACGCAGGTTCAAACCTTGTTCAATTTTTTTCTTTTACTAGAAATTTGCTTTCATTAGAAAATTCATATCTTTGTGAACCTAAAAGAAGTTATTTTTTGTGAAGGAAAAATGCGACTGTGGGTAGGATTCGAACCTGCGTCTTCTGGTTAGGTACACCAGACGCCATGACCGCTAAGCCTACAACTCGTAAGTCGCGGCTATTACCACTGCACTGGTCCACCACCGCATAAAAATGTCAATTTGTATAAAGAGTTAATGACTTCCATACCGTCACGCTTGTATTCCCCAAAGGCAGAGGTGTACTTAATGTACACCCACAGATCACTGGTATGTTTAGGTCTCATATAATAGGGGGCGAGCCTATTGCTATTCACCGGGCACAAATCCAGACTCCGAGTTGCTACTGAGAATTTCATAGAAAAACCCAAATAACACTTTGCTTGACCTGGGGATCGAACGCAAAACTTCTAGCTTAGCAGTCGCGATTGTGACCACTAGACTAACGAGGCAGTCAAATGACTTTCGCGTCGTTGATCTTCCCACCTAAAATTTTTGAAGCTGCATCGGCCCTGTAGGGTTCAAATCCGTTACCTGTTGTTCCCAGGCCTCATGAGGCCCTCGACGTTGCTTCGGAACACGTCGACGAGCTCGTCCACGTTAGAGAACAGCACGAGCGCAGCGGCCCCGGGCGGCGAGGTGCGCCCCCTGGGGCCAACTGCGTGCGGCTCCCACAGCGCGTACGATTTGTCGTCGGCACCCTTCCAAATACCCACGCAATACCCCTTGGCGCACAACACGCCGTATTTGTTCTGATGCCAAACAGAAATCGTGTTTTTTTATAGGATGCCGAGCAGGCGAGCTACCTGATGGTAAGTAGTCATCGTCGCCCATGCACTAAGGAGTTGCAGATGCGTTGCTGAGACAAGGAAAAGGGAGAGGAGAGGTGCGCCACGTGGGGTCGACCGCGTGCGGCTCCCACAGCGCGAACGACTTGTCGTCGGCACCCTTCCAGATACCCACGCAATACCCCTTGGCACATAACACGCCGTATTTGTTCTGACACAAAACGGTAAGCGTTTTAGGGTTACGTACCCAATGGGTAAAAACGGGACCCTATTACTATGACTCCGCTGTCCGTCTGTCTGTTTGTCCATCTGTCACCAGGCTGTATCTCATGAACGAAGGTTTTCCTACATTGCGAGACAAGACGTTTTTTTCCCGTGTGAAAATATTCATTGATGTCCTCCGCCTCTCAAAAGGAAAAGCGGAGGATTATATCGGACTCCTACCGACTAAAAACACATCCATAGCACAAAGAGTGACATATTACGAGACAAGCCTATATTTGATTTGTGTAGCTTCATGAGAGAGAGATAGCGCGCGATCGAGAGATTACACACAGATAATCTTACCGTTGTAAAGAAGCTAGTTAAAGCCTTTTTGAGACTGTTGACGCTACCGTGCTCTCCTGCTTTGATGTCTCCGCCGATTACATCGCCATCTACCTCCAGCCTAACCTGAAGAAGAATCAGAAATGAAAGAGTGTCTAATGTTTACGCTATGTAAACATATCCTCGACACTCTAGTGAAACTATCTAAGGCCTGTTTTTAACCCCAGAAGCAAAAACGACGGGGTGTTATAAGTTTGACGTGTCTGTGTGTGTGTGTGTGTGTGTGTGTATGTGTCTGTCTGTGGCATCGTAGCTCCTGAACGGATGAACCGATTTTGATTCATTTTGTTTTTGTTTGAAAGGTGAATTAGTCGGGAGTGTTCTTAGCTATGTTTGATGAAAATCGATCGAGATATAATGCATTTGTCGGGGGTTTTTAAATTTTTAATTTAGTCGTTATGAAGGATGAGGATAATTCTCTAAGGGGATAATGATTACCATCATTATTAAGAGCCGTGTGGGTCGCACATTACAAATATCCTTGTTAACCCCTCGTGCTAAGCTAAATGCTTGTGTTACGAGTGGATTCACGCCGGTAGTACAATGGGTGGGATTCGAACCGGCAACCACATGATCACAAATCCGACGCCCTAGCCATTAGGCTACCGCCGCTTTTAGCCCATAGTATGTATCCTAACCCTTCTCATTCTGAGTAGAGACCCGCATTCAGCAGTGGATTGTTGATGTTGATGATGAAAGCGCTATTATATTCCATTTTCTTCCTTTTTAACTGCTGGTTTTTAAAGTGTTCAAAGGTACCAGCAGTCTACATAGTCACATCTGACTTTTGACCATCTGTACTTAATCTATACTAATAATATTATAAAGCTGAAGTTTGTTTGTTTTTTTGCTTGAACGCGCTAATCTCAGGAACTACGGATCCGATTTGAAAAATTCTTTCAGTGTTAGATAGCCCATTTATCGAGGAAGGCTATAAGCTATAAATTATCACGCTAAGACCAATAGGAGCTGAGTATAAATGAAAAATGTTGCGAAAACGGGAAAATTTCAAAAGTCAAGAAACCACGCTAACGAAAGCTAGTTTAAAATAAAAAAGTAATAATCATTCACTCACGTTGAAATTAGTGACGTGGAACTCCGACACCATTTCCTTGGGCTTCAGCTGTGGAGGTGATGACGCGTTCCCTATGGACATGGTGTACAACCTGTCTCCATACTTGAGGATAGCGTCCAGCAGTTCTGGCTTCCAAAACAGATATGGTTCTATGTGTTCTACCACTATACCCATTATAGCATTAGCTGCATCCTATGACAGAACAACAGTAAATACAATCAGTTATTAGTTATTTAGTAGTAGAAGTGTACAGTGCAGTGATAGCAGTGATATGACCATTGGACGGTCAAGTCAAAGGTCTCGTGCTCAAATCCAAGGCACGCACCTCTGTCTTTTCGAAGTCATGTGCGCATTAATAATTAATTATCACGCGCTTAAACGGCGAAGGAAAACATTGTGAGGAAACCTGCATGCCTGATAGATTTTCTTGACGGCGTGCGAAGTCTGCTAACCCGCAGTAGGCTAGTGTGGTGGACTATAGTCTAATCCCTCTCGTTCTGAGAGGAGACCCGTGCCCAGCAGTGGGACAATGTAATGGGTTGATGATGATGAGTGTCTAGTGTCTCGCTGGCATGTCTACGTGCCAGCATGAATGGGTGGCACGACCGGGGAAGTACTATCCTCCCACAGAATATCAACGTGAAGTAGCAGTATGCATAGTGTTGCGTTTCGTTCGGTGAGTGTGGAGTCCCGGAGCCTCAATTCATCCCTCAGTCCGCTTCCTTCGCCTTTTCTCCTTCCCTTCCCTTTTCCTTTACAAAGTCGGCAACACGCGAGCGATAATCTTTTTTGTCAGTGGCAGCGCGGAGGTCGTCTATACTACAGGTTTCAGGGCATAGAGGACAGGATAGGAGGTGAGACATAGTTTGCGACACAGCTCCACATCCACACCCTGTAGCCGTTTTGTCAAGATAACCCCATTTCACTAAATTGGAGTTACACCTCCCAACTTGAGTTCGGAGTCGGTTTAGTGACTGTTCGCTGGTAGGTTTAGGTCCCATGTAACAGGGGGCGAGCCTGCCATTAACCGGGCACAAATCCAGACTCCAAGCTGCTACTGAGAATTTTACAGAAAATCCCAATAACACTTTGCTCGACCTGGGGATCTAGCCCAAGACCTTTAGCGCAGCAGTCGTGCTTAGGACCACTAGACTAATGAGGCAGTCTGATATGAGTAGGTACACATAAAATTATCACCGTACAAATATTTCGAGATATCATCTTGTAGATAATGAAAAATGGTCGTGCCATCAGAGATGATATGTTTTTATTTTTACCACTTAGGTTGCAAACAGGCATACAGGAAATAGACAAGGAGAAGGAAGCGGACTGAGGGAGGAACTGAGCCTCCGGCGCTTCACACTCACTGTTGGCAACGGAATACTATGCATATTGCTACTTTACGTGGATATTCTGTGTTCGAGTAGCACTTCCCCAGTCGTCTGGACCTATTCATGCTGGCATGTAGACATTCCAGCAGGCACTACTACTCCTGCTACTACTGAAAATTTCATAGAAAAACCTAATAACTTTGCTCGACCTGGGGATCCAGCCCAAGACCTCTAGCGCAGCAGTCGCGCTTAGGACCACTAGACTAATAAGGCAACCAGTATTCACAGACCTGGTTATCCCTGTTTGGCTGATCCATGAAGAAATTCTCGCTCTGTGCCAATCTTGCGCGAACAGAAGCGGTGTAGCGGTTCAGCTTGTCCATATACTTGCCCACGGCCGAGTCGTCCAGCGATGGGATTAGCTCTTCCTCTGACGCTGTATGATAAATAATATACCATCACGCCTGTATTCCTCGAAGGGTTAGGCAGAGGTGTACTAATGTACACCCACATTTCGCCGGTATGTTTAGGTCCCATGTGGGTGGCGAGCCTATTGCCATTTACCGGGCACAAATCCAGACTCCCAGCTGGGAATTTCATAGAAAACTTTTCACTATGTTCGACCTGGGGATCGAACCTAGGACCTCTAGCGTAGCAGTCGCGGTTGGGACCACTAGACTAACGAGGCAGTCAGTACAATATGTATGTATTATACATATAAACCTATTCTATCAAATCTATTAAAAAAACTGCATCAAAATCTGTTGCGTATAATAGTTTTAAAGATCTGAGCATACATAAGGACAGACAGACAGCGGGAAGCGACTTTGTTTTATTCTATGCAGTGATAGTGAAGTACTCACCTCCTTGTCCCTCTTCTTCTCCCTCGGCCCTCTCCTTGGTAGGTCCTCCTCTCTTCTCCTTCAGCACAGAGGTGAGTTCATTGATCACCTTCACGGGGTACAACTTATATGGGGCTATGCATTGTTTCGGGTCCAATCCACCTTGGCGAGCTGTTGGAGAATGTTATAGATTTTACGACGTCTTTTTTACTATAGGGACAAGGCATAAACTACATAACATACCATCACGCCTGTATTCCCTAAAGGCTTAGGTAGAGGTGTACTGATGTACATCCACATTTTACCAGTATGTTTAGGTCCCATGTAATAGGGAGGCGAGTCTATTCACCGATTCACCGAGCACAAATCCAGACTCCGAGCTGCCACTGGGAATGTCATAGAAAAACCCAATATCATTGCTCGACTTGGGGAGCGAGCCCAAGACCTCTAGCGTAGCAGTCGCGCTTAGGACCACTAGACTAATGAGGCAGTCTTAAAATATAGGCAGTACTAGCTTTCCGCCCACGGCGTTACCCGCGTGTTCGTTTCAATTTGACAGCAAAATCCCCATTAACAAAATGATCCGCCATTTATTGAATTCATTTGTTACAAAAAATGTGATAAATGAAGAACCGCTCGACCGATTTTGTGCAAACTTTTGTCCGAACAATGCCTAAACATTTGGTTTGGATAGGTGAGCCCGTGAGTTATAAAATTACAACGAAAAGTGGCATTGATTTTTATATTTATTGATTATAATAAATAACTACTCGCTAAATGCATTTATTGCAATAAAACCTAGTTGGAGTATCAGAAGTTTTGGGTTATTTCAATTACACATTGTATATCGCCAAATATTCCGTCCTCAAGTATCGTTAGTATCTCACTAGTCAGTCTGTATACTTACTGAGTTTGTCTATAAACTCGCCCGGGCTGGCTGCGACTATCAACACCGGACAAGATTCAGGGGGGACGTTTTCAACTTCCGGCTCCGGTTTTTCTTCACCCTCTGCAATAAAACGGGAGGTAAGTGATTAAAAAAACATAACATACCATCACGCCTGTATTCCCCGAAGGGTTAGGCAGAGGTGTACTAATGTACACCCACACTTCGCCGGTATGTTTTAGGTCAAATGCAATAGGGGGCGAGCCTATTGCCATTAACCGGGCACAAATCCAGACTCCGAGCTGCTACTGAGAATTAAACCCAATAACACTGCTCGGCCTTGGGATCGAATCCAAGCCCTCTAGCGTAGCAGTCGCACTTGAGGCCACCAGACTAATGAGGTTAAGTGATTATATTGTATTTTATCTAACATTCGGAAAGCAAGAAAAATCAGAATCAGTGCTCTTCGAGGCACGGAGGGGACACATATACATACATGTACATACACTCACGCCTGTTTCCCACAGGGGTAGGCAGAAAGTATAGACTGCAACATGCATACTCTTGCATGTCTCTTTCGCTTCTTCCACATTCATACATCTGACCTTACCACGGAAGGGATCTCGGTGTATTTTTAGAATGTAGCAGTATGCATAGTATTGCGTTTTGTAGGGTGAGTGTGGAGCGCTGGAGGCCCAATTCCTCACTTAGCCCTTTTCTTTTCCTTTTCTACTTCCCCGTCTTATTCCTTGCTCGAAAACTCATCTGCAACCCCTTCGGTATTGCAGATGTCCATGGGCGGCGAAGACTACCTACCATCAGGTAGCTCGCCTGCTCATTTGCCGAGTTATCTCATAAAAAGATTAGTCATCAGAAAACATCTTAACCATGCAGGTTTCTTGATCAGGGTCGTTATCAGCGACGAATGCCTTCATAATTTCATCATCATCATCAACCTATTACATTGTCCCACTGCATGGCACGGGTCTCCGAGAGGGATTAGGCTGTCGTCCGCCACGCTAGCCTACTGCGGGTTGGCAGACTTCACATCCTGGCAAGAAAATCTCTCAGGCATGCAGGTTTCCTCACGATATTTTCCTTTACCGTTTAAGCGCGTGATAATTAATTACTTATTAATATAAGTACGGTCAGCAACGAAAGTTGCTGAACACCGCTAAGTTTTGAAAACAACACAGCACCAATACTTTTCAATAGATTCACTTAGGAAAAAAATGATGGTCCAGTATGAAGAAACACGTACTACTTACAACATCTCGGGTCAGTAAGTGTTGGATAATATATATGTTTAAGCGTTTTGAAGATTTCATCGTGTTCAGCAACTTTCATTGTTGACTGTACCTATATGTTGTTAAATAGGTTCGACTTACCGCCACCAACTTCTTCGTCTTCCTCTCCTGGCTCGCCAGCTCCTTCACCAGTCATCTCGTCTTTGAGACGTTGCAAACGAAGCTCATCACCTACATATTGACATTTTACAGTCACATTTCTGCCACATTTAGTTTACCGTGGTTATTTATTAATATTGGCGATCTTTTGGCTTAACTTAAATCGGTATTTGACGGGGGACCCATAAATTACGTCACAGGAATTTCATGATTTTTTTCCCGCACCCTTTAGTGAGACTTCTCCCTCCTTAAATGTAACGTTACATATTTGAACAATTTGAAATTATTAAATTAAATAAAACAGCAGTTCTGAAATTAGTTTTATTTCCATTAAAATTATGTGACGTCACGAAATTAACCACCCCTCCCTTGTCACAAATTGTCACACTTCGTCGAGCTTCCCCCTACTTGTGACGTAAATTATGGCCACTTGTGGTGTGTAGGTGCCAGGATAAGGGAATCGAAATGAGGAACACAGGTTCCGAGCCAAAACCGACGAGAGACCGCGAGCCTCAAGGCTCGCGCGGCCGTTCTCTGAGGAGCGTTATGAAGCACTGAACGGCTGCGGGTCGTTCGGAAACAAGAAACCTTTGTCTTTGAATTTTAAATCAATTTTAGAACGTTTCCAAAATTGATTTTCAAATCAATTCTCGAACGTTTCTAGAATAATCCTGACATATTGTGGCTGTGTGCCAGGCTCTCACTCTCTCATGCTGTATTTATTTTTAATGAAACACTAAAACCTCTTTATTTATTGACATAAAAACTTATGTAAAAAATATACTAGTTTCACACGTCGCCACCGACGGTGTGGTGTTACGCGTCGCCAACATGGTGTCTAGGTTATATATAATCCTACAGAAATTTGCACGTGCACCTACTAGTGCCTAGTTCTGTGTAACTGGACGGAAAGAGACTAGACCCTACGACACAGGGAATCCTAGTGTGGGGTCTAGGGCTTCATCTGCTTAGGTACTGTACCTTTATTATTTTTGGCACATTTTTTTTATTTAATTATATTCTAAGCTTCAACCAAATCAGCATTTTGCACTCACCCTTCTGAATCCTTTGCGAAGTAAGCAGGCCCTTCGCCATGGTAGGCGCTGGGTCGAAGGCAACCACCTTCCCTCCAGCCGCCATCCACAGCCCGAGCTGGTGATAATCACCAACCAGAAGTGATACTGTGGTCGGCTTCGTGGTATCATACCACATCTTGAAGAGCAAGTCTTTCATGTCTAAAAAAATAATACTTATCATCTTCGTGTCTTAGGTATTTAGAGTCAGCGCAACATGTGTTATCATAACATACCCTCACGCCTGTATGCCGCGAAGGGTTAGTGAGAGGTGTACTATAAATGTACACTCACACTTTGCCGGTATGTTTAGGTCCCTTGTAATAGGGGGCAACCCTATTTCCGTTAACTGGGCACAGATCCAGACTCAGAACTGCTACTGAAAACTGTAGCGTAGGAGTAAAGATCATAAAATATAAATCATAATCATCGTCTATCAGTGATGACCATTGGACTGCCAGTGCCACTTCCAGTTCGTGAATCCAAGGCACGAAGTTCTGATTCTTCGTAAAAATGTGCATCTAGTCCCTCTCACTCTGAGAGAAGACCCGTGCCCAGCAGTTGGACATTTAATGGGATGATGATGAAACACCCCCCTAGATTTTCCCTAACTTTATCTGATGCGGCTTCCAGTCAAAAGTAACACTTGTAAACACTTTAAAAACGTTTAATTTTTATAAAAATAAACCAAAAACTAACGATTGTTATAGGTGTTTTTATACAAAAACTAATATCTTTACGTAATCTTCAAAGCTTGGAAGGATCTGTTTAAGCTAAGACTGGTCACCCATCCATTGACCAAGGCAAATGCAGCTTCAACTTGCAGTTAAAACCAGCGTCGATGGTGACGACTATAGCATCAACGTCTCGGCATTATGTTGAGGGACAACCATTTTCTGCACGCAATATTCATTCCTATTTATTATTTTTATCTGTAAGTATAAGTATTTTGTTTTTGTGTCGGAAATAAGTATTTTCTTTCTTGCAGTAGCTATTACTTATCCACGAGCCCCTCCCAAGATCTTCGAGATCATTAATAAGTTAGTCGCCAAGCACAGCAGGTTATACAAAACTGACAAAATCTCCAAATAATTTTAAACCTTAAAATGTTGATGATTAAGTTCGAAATCATTTTTTTTTTTTTAAAAAAAAAAGCTTACTAGCAATGTGGGTCACACATTACTAGTATTCTTGTTAACCCCTAGTACTAAGCTAAATGTTTGTGTTACGAGTGGGTTCACGTCGGTAGTGCAATGGGTGGGGATCGAACCGGCAACCACATGATCGCAAGTCCGACGCCCTAGCCATTAGGCTACCGCCACTTCAAATTGACTGACATTTTGTGGTACCTTGATGTGCTGCCACCGTACTCACGTTTAAATTCAACTTTCTCTTCTTCTTCACCTTCACCCAATCCTTCTTTCCCACCTCCGCCTCCTTCGCCCTCCTGAGAAGAAGCATAACATGTTAAATGAAGTCCTACTGATGTTGACATTGTGGGTTGGAGATCAAGTCAATCAAGGAGGGGACATCGACGCACAACCGCTTCCCATGAATTTAGTACATGATTCTGAACCCCCTTGAGTAGATATTTTTCGTCGGTTATTAAAAAAAAACTGCTTTCATACAAAAGTGCAATACTTTAATATTTTTAACATGTCTACATGCCAGCATGAACGGGTCGGCACAACAGGGGAAGTACAACCTCCCACAGAATATCGACGTAAAGTAGCATATTGTTGCGTTTTATACGGCGAGTTTATAGCGCTGGAAGCCCAGTTCCTCCCTCAGTCCCTTCCTTCTCCTTTTCTCCCTCCCCTCCAAATCAAATCGAATAAGCTTTTACAAGCGTTTATGAAACGTTATTGACTCTAGTTGCCCTCCCTTTTCCTTAAATAGGCTCTGCAACGCATCTGCAACTCCTTTACTATTGCAAATGTCAATGGGCGGCGATGACGACTTACCATCAGGTGGCTCGCATGCCTGTTTGCCGGGTTATTCCATAAAAAAAATCTATATCAATACAGAAGTTCATTAGCTGATGACTGTTTAACTAATTCTTAAAGTACAGAAGACTTGCCAATAGAAAATCCCGTACTTACTCCTTCGGGCTCGTCAGGCAATCTGAGCGGTAGTCTGACAGCTTCTCCGAGTTCTATGGAGAAAGTGTTGACGCCCATCTCGAACTTCTCCGTCAAATCTTCAGGATTGATCTCCCTGCGGCCTGTCTTCTTCAAATGGTTCAGATAATAGTCAGCACCAGCCTCTATAGTGAACACGAGTTGGTTGATAAAAAAAAATAAAGCTAGTTTAGTTGCAGTAGGGCCACGCTGTTTGCAGCATGAATATGCCGGCTTAACCGGGGAAGAACTACCCTCCCCCAGAATATAGACGTCAAGTAGCAGTATGCTACTGTTGCGTTTCGTGAAGTAAGTGTGGAGCGCCGGCGGAGGCCCAATTTCTCCCTGAGTCCCTTTCATTCTCCTTTTCTCCTTCTCCTCTTTCTCCTCCTTTCCCTAAATAGAATTCCCCATAAAAAAAACTAGGCCTCCAAAGGAAACTTGACAACATTCTTTCAGTGGAGACGACAAAAGAGAAGGTTACCAAATTTTTGAAGGAATTTAAGTCTGTCAACCCCTCGCTAGGTAGCCTGATCTATACAGGATCACCTTTTAATCAGTGCGCAAACATTGACGAATTAAACTTAACCGAATTTCATTAAACACCATTTTTTTATTTTGATGTCTTAGTACAAAAAAAATAAAGTTATCGTTAACGAACGGTGTCTACTTTGAAACTGATTTTCATGGCTAACTCGCCAGCGCGCGGCGAAGCGGGCGTGCTTAAGTACTGACACATCAGCTGTGCGCTCGTTCGATCCGCCGTCTTAGGTACGGCGGGGTTACATTGTATCAGTACATTGACCGTAAGGCGTAATAGAATTGGAATCATCTGAGTAGCTATTTACAATAATGTTCAATCAAAAATAACTTATTCGCTAAAATTGTTAATTAAAAATAATTGCTTACCCCTAAATGTCACTAATCACCGTATTTTAATAATTGTTGAATGACCACCAAGGTAGGTACATTGTACAGTCCCACACATGTGATCAATGCCACATCCATCGGCAAGATGTTGACTTCGCGGTGATTTAGAAGCCACTCTCTTAAGTCTTGGGGTGGTTCTGGGTTCTTTCATTAGGGACCGTGGGGTTACAGATCCCATGGGCTGGCATGCGAGTATGCTCTCCGTGGCATATCTACATTCTGCGAGCTACTCGTAAATTTTAAGCACTTTTTAAATACACTCCGTACACTGGCACCATAAAACACGCTTACATCGTGACCGGTAGGTACAAGTACGACACACGCGCGGAGGCGGCGCGGGGCTTGCGCGGGAAAGCGATTAGACGCGACGTAATGACAGCGCGTGCTCGGAGCGGACTGGCGGGCGGCCACCCCTGAGGTGCGCAGGCGCCACCCCGCCACCGCGCCCCCGGGTGCACCCCCGCTGTAGCCATGGTCCACCGCGCGTGCCTATTGTTATTATTACGTCCATATTTTGCTGATTTTAAGCCGGATAAAATTAAAAAAAAAAAGTTTTGAGATAATCATGGAAATGTGTTCTATTACTGATATTGAACCACCAAAATTTTTTTGCGCACTGGTTAAAAATTTTTCCGTATAAATAGACCTGTACCTAAAATGTGATAGGAATTAAACTTTATTAAAGAAGTGATTAAAATAATGCGGCCAAGGATAAGTAGGATGATTAACTAAGTCCCCCATTGACTGTCGCAGTTGGTATCAGAACCATAAAACCAAACAATCTGTGGAAACATTGATATCTCGCGGAGGTGATAAGTGTAGAGGGACTAGGTGTGATGCCGCTCCAACCAAAGGGAGGATCCTCCGATCATAACATAACATACCATCATGCCTGTATTCCCCGAAGGGTTAGGAAGAGGTGTACTATTGTACGCCCACATTTCGCCGGTATGTTAAGGTCCCATGTAATAGGGGGCGAGCTTATTACCATTAACCGGGCACAAATCCAGACTCCGGGCTGGTACTGAGAATTTCATAGAAAAACCCAGTAACACTGCTCGACCTGGGGATCGAGCCAAGGACCTCTAGCGTTGTAGCAGTCGCGCTAAGGAACCATTAGACTAACGAGGCAGTGTTCCGACAAATCCTCCGACCAATAGGGTGTTTTGTCGGTGGATAACAGGTTATATTCAAGTTGCACCGTTAAAGTAGCTTGCGCGATTCAGGTGTTGCTTCATCGCAGTTCCTATGCAGCGCAACAGATGTCACTGTTTTTTTTTAGCAAATACGACCTATTTATTCTATTTTTTTGTAAAAGCTTACTAGCAATGTGGGTTGCACATTACTAGTATTCTTGTTAGCCCCTCGTGCTAAGCTAAATGCTTGTGTTATGAGTGGGTTCACGTCGGTAGTGCAATGGGTGGGGCCAATGTCCGACGCCCTAGCCATTAGGCTACCGCCGCTTCTAATAATTCTAATAAATTGGGGGAAACATTATGAAATTCGACCTATTTAATTGGGAGTAGTGTAGTTGACAGTAGAGAAGACTGTGATTGCACTAACCTAGGAAGTTGTACATGTGATCTTGATGCATATGAGGCGGCGGCACCGACTCTGTTGCCGCGGCAAACGCGGCAGCCGCCGGCAAACCAATGGTTCGACCCGCCATATCATCCGCCTGCAAAGAAATCGGAACTGGTCAGATCTTTCATATCCTCTGTGCATTTTTCATGCTAAGATTGTAGAGTTATGGTGAAGGGAAAATTCTTCGCGGGCAGGATCCGAATCTGCGTCTTCTGGTTTTTTTTTAAAGCAAGTTCGCTTCTCAACCGACATGACTTACTATACAGCAAGTTCGATATCACACCTCCACCTTTACCTTTTAATTATCTTTTTGTATTGTTTATGCATTCTTAATACTATGAATATATAATTATTTTATGAAGGGGAAATTCGAGTACGGTCTGGATACGAGCCTGCGTCTTCTGGTTAGATACACCAGACGCTATGACCGCTAAGCCACCGCGAGTCCTACCCGCCAGGTCGAATTTTGAATTAACTTTTTTTTAATTTAAGTCTTTAAGTGACGTCAGTGGACATCTGGTGAAATGCAAGTTTTTGATCCATAACTGACATGACATGCTTTACAGCAAGTTCGATGTCGTGCGATTCCACCGTACCTTATAACTATCTTTTTGTATTTTTTAGGCCTAACGCTTCGGGGAATAAATGCAAGCGGGGAATATAAGTATGATACGTGTTACGAGTTAAGCCGAGTTGTTAGAGAAAAGCCGAGAAACCACGAGCGAAGCCGTGGGCGGAAAGCAAGTTGTTAATAACTAGGTATATGATGTATAGATAAAAAGCGGTTATTTTAATATGACAAACAGACACTCCAATTTTATATTTATCTGTATATATTATCAATTTTTCTCATGCATCATGTTAGCGCAAATATTTTTTTTTCTTATTTTTTCTCTACTTGTCCATCAAATAGATCCATTTAGATATTTTTCATGCCATGTTTGTATGCCGACTCAAGAGGTTAATAAAATTAAGAAGAAGCGAATGTAGTGTGCCAGGATCGTAGCAAGTGAAAATCTATTGTTTCTGCCTACCCCCATGGGAGAAAGGCGTGACAATACGTTATGTACTAGACTCCTAGATACTAATAATATAACTGCCGATAATAGGACTGCCTCATTAGTCTAGTGGTCCTTAGCGTAACTGCTACGCTAGAGGTCCTGAGTTCGATTCTCAGGTCGAGCAAAGTGTTATTGGATTTTTCTATAAAATTTTTAGTAGCAGCTAGCAGCTCTGTGCCCGGTGAATGGCAATAGGCTCGCCCTCAATTACATGGGACCTAAACATACCGGCGAAATGTCAGCGAAGCCTAACCATTCGGGGAATACAGGTGTGATGGTATGTCTTAAGTACTTCGCCTACTGTTTATGGTGTAGTACCTTTGCAGGTGACCCGCCGATTTGTTTCAGTGTCGTGAACGTGTGGGATACCACCAGGGTGAAAGAGCCAAGGGACGGTTCAAAGTCTGCCGATGCGTCTTGGTTTGTGGGGGGTGGCGGCGGGCAGTATCTCTGAGAACACAAAGTGTGGCTCAGTAAGACTATCACGGAATGGGGGGGGGGAGTGAATCGTGAATTTGAACCGTCCGTTGACGCAATAATGAACTACGTAACCATGTATTCCCCGAAGCGTTTTTTTTTTTTTTTATTTGTATTTGTGGCTATAGTATCACTGCGACCGATATCGGTCTATTGTGATCGCCACTTAAAGACTTAAAGTTCACCGCTGAACCCAGCGGCTGCTATAAACTGCAGGATTTCCTTAGGGGTGAGCTCCCTTATTTCATCTGGGGTTAATACATGTTTCCCCAGATGCGCATTACGCTTGTGCATCAGCGGTCCGCATTGCCCCAGAAGGTGAAGTGGCGTTTCATCAGCCTCTTCGCAATATCTGCATGTTCGCGTATCGCTCAGCCTCAGGTTGAACATGTGCTTGTTTAAGCAGCAGTGTCCTGTTAAGGCTCTCGTGACAATGCGCAGATTATTCCTACTCAGCGTTAGGAGAAGGTTTGTTTGCCTTTTACTATAGGCTTTAATTAAAGCTTTAGAGTGGGCTATACCCGCCGATTCCGTCCAGAGCTTCATGGCAGTCTCAAAACTAGAATCAGTGAGGGTTTTTTGAGCAAGGGCTTTTGGTATTCCACAGAAGGGTTCAGGGCCCTGCTGCGTACCATTGGCCCCCACTCTTGCGAGTTCGTCGGCACGTTCATTGCCAATGATACCCGCGTGACCCGGTACCCACCTTAAAACTACCTTATTTCTCTTTGCCAGAGTGTTTAATCGAGCCAAGAAGTCTTCCACTAGTTTCGACGTAATAACGTTAGATTCCAGCGCTAAAAGAGCTGCTTGGCTGTCAGAAATTATGTAGATGGTGTGGTTACTGTAGTGCTTTTGCAGATTGGTTTCCGCACATTCCAAGATGGCGTATACCTCTGCTTGGAAAATGGAGACACATACACCCAAGTTTACGCTCTTGTTAAACTTTGGTCGCTCTTCATATATTCCGCACCCTACCTTCTGTCCCATTTTAGAACCATCGGTATACCATATTAGGCTCCCGGCCTCGTAGGGTAATTGGCCTTTTGACCAATCTTCCCTTAAAGGCATTTCTACGGAGTATTGTTTTCCAAATACATGCCGTAGAAGCATTGCATCCGTTGTCATGCAAAGTACTGACATTTCCAAAACTGAGTCCTGTAGCGTCCTCATTTTTTTGGATAGCCAGTTTTTACCCCAAATATTGGCCCTATACATGGTGGCTTTAGCGTCTCTGTGTACAAATACATGGAGAGGCGGTAGTCCCAGCAAGGCATTTAATGCCACCGCAGGGCAGGTGGACATAGCTTCTGAGGCAATAAGACAGGCAGTTCTTTGCAGACTGTCTAGTTTTGTATAGTGGTCGTCTGAAAGGCTTTGTCATACCATACCACCGATGCGTACGAGATAATCGGCCGCACAATGGCAGTGTATAACCAGAGCGCAGTTCTAGGATTCACACCCCAGTTGCTACCCATCAGGCGACCGCTAACCCCTAGTGCCATTTTGGCTTTCCTGAGTATGTTAGCCAAGTGCGAGTTCCACGTCAGCCTTTGGTCGATAGTGACGCCCAAATATTTGACTTCCATGGAATGTTCAATCTTTTTACCATTCAGCTTTGGCAGTGTAAGTTTGTCCAAACGCCGTTTTTTTTGTAAAAGGTACAATAACAGTCTTGTCAGCGTTGACAGAGAGGTCACTTTTGACACACCAGTCACTGACGATGTTAAGTCCTTTTTGTAGGATGTCCCCGAAGCGTTAGGCAGACGGGTACTAATTTACACACACAGAATTTTAGGACCTAAAGCGTAGTAGTCACGTCTAGGACCACTAGAATTAGTCTAGTGGTCCTAGACGTGACTAAAAGCACAGTAGCAGTAGCAGGCAATATTTTTGTAATATAATATTAGTATTCCCTTTCATCTATTTGAGCAGGCGTCGCGCTTTCTCGGACACTTTAAATATCGATGTCGATGGATCCATGCCGCAACCACTCTGACGTGTAAATCCAAAACACTGTATCTCAGAAATATCTATTTCGTGAAAAGGGCTTTTAAAACTTTTTTTAGTTTTTGTGATGTGATTGATGTTTTGGTAATGTTATTATAACATTATATTATGTGTTATATACCAAATTAAAGGTATTTTTACGTTTTATCGAGCCATATATATTTCACAACCATACTATTCAAACTATTAGAATAATCTAAGTAAACGTGTATTGACTCTATAAAACTTGAAGAAAATGTTAACGATTGTTTTAGCAAAACTCTGTATGTTTAGTTACAGTGTTTTGGATTTACACGTCAGCACTGTATTCATTATCATCATAATCAGCCCGAATCTACTTCATAATCAACCTATTAAATTGTCCCACTGCTGGGCACAGGTTGCCTTTCACAATTAGACGAAGTAGGCTTTAATCCACCACGGTAACCTACTACTGCTTGGCAGATATCACAAGTCTTCAAGAAAATCTCTTAGGCATGCAGGTTTCCTCACGATATTTTTCTTCATAATAAAATTGTTAATACACACTTGACTCTGAAAAGTTAGAGTTGCGTGCCATTGCCTACACTTTGCCTATTCTCATCCATTTTTAACCAACTATTGCCTATACTTTGCCCATTCTCATCTACCTTTGCTCAACTATTGTCTAAATTTTACCCATTCTCATCCCTGTTTGACCAACCATTGCCTACATTTTGCCTATTCACATCCATATTTGACCAACCATTGCCTACATTTTGCCTATTCTCATCCATGTTTGACCAACACTGGATGCCTATACTTTGCCTATTCTCATCCACCTTTGACCAACATTTGCCTATTCTCATCCACAATTGACCAACCATCCAGTCCAAATTCATAATATTACTTACGTTAATTCCAGCTCTTTCCGCCGCCTTTCCGATGGCTGCGTTTTCACCTCGGGGACCCATCATGATTGCTGCTGTGCCTTTGTTGATCCATTCGTAGGCTTTACTCTGTAGAAAGAAAATGCAGTTTTTTTTATAAATTTCGGAATTAATTTAAATAAGAAGAATACTCAGATGTACGTGCTAGCCAGTCAGATCCTATATGAGTTACGAGATGCTGAACTGAAAGGCAGCTGGAAAACATATTTTTAACTCTCCCTCGATGAAGATGTTTTATTTAGATGTCTTATTTGTTGAAGAAACCCACCCAATGCATTACCGACAAGCATTTAGCTTAGCACGAGGGGTTACCAAGAATACTAGTAATAATTGGACTTCAGATTTATGTATTGTATAATAATAATTTGGCTATATACTAAATACATATAACCCGCCCGTCCCCTATTATATGGGACCTAAACATACCGGCGAAACGTGGGTGTACATTAGCACACCTCTGCCTAACCCTTCGGGGGATACAAGCCTCACCAATAGGTCCCTATATAAGGTTAGATCTTTAAAACTACGCAACGGATTCTGATGTTGTTTGTTTTAATAGTTTGAGTGATTCAAGAGGGAGATTAATTTTATTTTTATTTAATTATAATTTATTTTATTTTTTAAAAAGAAGCTTAGTTACTAGCCATGTGGGTTGAACATTACTAGTAATCTAGTTAACCCCTCGTACTAAGTTAAATGCTTGTATTACAAATGGGTTTCGAACCGGCAACTACATCACCACAAGTCCGCCGCCCTAGCCATTATAGACCAGTGCCGTTAATTTTTGAAACCGAGAAAAATTAAAGTGGGATGAAACCCATTGCAAAAGGAAGAGAATATAACAAAAATTAAAGGTAAAATTAATTACGGGTGATCTGAGTTCGGGAAGTGGGAGGGAGGGGGGGTTTAGGTTAAAAAACGGTTTATCTCGATTTCCGGCGAAACTACAAGTCCTATGGAAAAAAGTTAAATGGCAAAGTTATAGGTAATAAAGACATTTACAACTTTTGTATATACACTTTTTTCACATCCCCCTCCCTCCCTCCCTCCCACTTCCCGAACTCAGATCGCCCGTAATTTATTTTTCCTTTAATTTATGTTATATTCTCTTCGTTTTTCAATGGGGTTCATGCTACTATATTTTGTTTTTACTTTTTACCATTTTTTAAGGTATCGGCACTGGTCTATTAGGCTACCACCGGTTCAAATTCAATTATAGTACAGAAAAGTCGAGAAAACACGCGGGTGAAGTCGCGGCCAAAAGCTAGTATCTAAATAAAATAATGTTCGCATCTCAGATCAAATAAAAAGTTAAGATGGAACTTTGCGAACAAAGAAGTGAGGCCGGCTAAAACGACGCCTAACGGTGTACAAACACACAGGCGTCGTTTTAGCCGGCCTCACTTCTTTATTCGCAAAGTCCCATCTTAACTTTTTATTTGATCTGAGGTTCGCATAAGTGTTACCTCAAGTTTAGTCTCCGGCGCGCCGATCTCGGCGTTGAGCTTAGTAGCGGTGATGCCGACGGGTGATATGTTGAAGCTGTCATCACTTCCCGGGGCCAAGTTGCTGAGGAGAACATCGGCCAGTTCGCTCACTTTACCTTTGATCCTGACCAGGCAGGCTGCGGCTAGAGGCTCATCTGATGGGAGACCTAATATGAAGGGGGGAATTTACTCTGCGTTAAATAACAAGAGACACAGAGTCGTAGCAAGTGACGATCTAGTTTTTGCCTACCCCTGTAGGAAAAAGGCGTGAGTGTATGTATGTATATGAAACCTGTAATGACACCGACAACACCCGTACTGACAACGATAAGATCAGTCATGCCATTGATTACTCCAATTCTGACACTGATAACACCACTCCTGACACTGATAACATCAGTCTTGACACTGATAATCCCGCTGCTGACACGGTTAATACCAGTACTGACACTGCTGACACTGTTACTGACACCGATATCTTAAGTCCTGACAAAAGTGATATCGGTCCTGACACTGATAACGTCAGTGCTGCCACTGCTGATAACGGTACTGACATTGATAAGATCCGTCGAGACACTGATGCTACCGATACTGATATCAATTAGGTCAGTCGTGACACTTATGATACCAGTCCTGACACCGATAACATCAGTCCCGACTCTGATAATATCAGTCTTCACACTGATAATATCGGTACTGACACGGATAATATCGGTACTGACACGGATAATACCTTACTCACTTATGATTCCACTCCCCTTTGACATTGGACCCTAATCCCGATGCCGGTGGGTTACTATGTTAAATGTTTATATTTTAATTTTAAATTTTAACAAAATTATTTAATAAAGGAAAAAGTTTTAATAAAGGAATAATAATAAAAGGTTTACTGCTTACCATTCTCATCGCAACCGTGAGGGTCGAAGAAGTAGAAGTGTCCGTCATGCTTCCATATAGCGGTGGATGCTCCTCGGGCGGTGAAAACCCCATGACTGTGCTCCTTGAAGAACTGCCTCAGCACATCCTTGAGGGTTGGGGCTCCATTGCTAGTGTCAGGGTTTAGCGTGCCTAAAAGTATATAAGAGATATTGTTTTTGATTTTTTAGGCTAGATTGCTCTACCGATGACCGAAGTGTCCCGTAACATCAGGAGGCCTAGACAATGTCACATTCCCTTATCGATAACGAAGTTAGATAAATCCGAAATGTCTGGGATAACTCGGCAATCCTGATGGTAAGTAGTCATTGCCGCCCATGGACATCTGCGAAACCAAAGGAGATGCAGATGCGTTGCCGAGTCTATTTAACGAAAAGGGAAAGGAACGAGAAACTGATAAGGAAGGGCACTGAGGGAGGAATTGGGCCTTCGGCGCTCCACACTCACCGTACGAAACGCAACAGTATGCATTGTTACTAGACGACGATATTCTGTGTATTCCTTAAAAGATGAATTTTAGCGGCTTTGAGCAGATCAGTCCCAACTGATGGCACGCATACAATGCCGGATTAAGAGGTCTGGAGGCCTCGGGGCAACAAAGGAGTAGAGGCCCCCTGGCCCCAAATTATTTTCCAAATAAAATTGTATTTTTTTTCTCGGAGTCTCTTTTGTGGAGCCCCGGTTGCCCTCCCCTAAATTCGGCCCTGCACGCATACAACAGTCATTATGTAGCAAGACTATAATAAAATTGAGGCCATAAGATCCAACGTTACCTATCTACCAATAATGAATACTGAGATTTCAAAGGAAAACTGAAAGCTCGATTTTTGTTATAATTTTTTTTTTTAAGGAAATTTAATACATTTGTGTGCTGCCATCTGTAAATAATTGAAAAAATTAAACTTAGGTTACTCTGTTTTTTTAAAACACCTTATACGCCAAATCTCATTTTTTTAAATGTTAAGATAAGTTACTCTGGTTCTCATGGCCTCAATTGAGTCCAGCTCATTCATTAACACAATTTTCCGCACCTTTCCTTCCCTTCTCTTTCCAGTGCGGGTTCAGAAAAACGTAAGCTTACCAGTGAATGTGCTATCCATGACATCGGTCTCAATACAGTCATATTCCGACACTTTGAACCTGAAAAGAAAATGATTATATTATGAATGGATGAACGGAGATTGACGAAACAAGTATATATGGTGAGTCTGGATGGACGAGTTGGAAGGGGAAGACCTCGACGAACGTACTGCAACCAAATTGCGGATGTTCTTAAAAAAGGCCAGGTTCCGAGCACCCTAAACCGACGGTCATGCATGAAGTGATTAATGAATGTAGATGAAGCGAAAGTAGTGTGCCAGGATCGTAGCAAGTGGAAATCTATAGTCTCTGCCTACCCCCATGTGAGACAGGCGTGACAATATGTATGTATGTATGTATATTATGAATTGTTAGTAATAAATATTAATAACATTTTGTTGTGGTAGGGCCACGCTGTTCACAGCATAAATTGGGCAACTCGGCAAACGAGCAGGCGAGCTACCTGATGGTAAGAAAGGAGTTGCTGAGCCGAGGAAAAGGAAGGGGAAAGGAGAAAAGGAGAAGCAAGGGGACTGAGCGAGAAATTGGGCCTCCGGCGCTCCACACTCAACGTACGAAACGCAACAGTATGCATACTGCTACTTGACGTCGATATCCTGTAGGAGGGAAGTACTTCCCCGGCCGTCGGACCCATTCATGCTGGCTTGTAGACATGCCAGCAGGCAGACATACTATAACAATCTCGATATCAATTAGATTACATAATATTACTTGTTGAAAAAATTGTGTACCTGTTGAGCACATCAGCGGCGGCCAGAGTGCCTGCGGCGGCTTCCCCTCCTTCCTCCTCCTCTGGGCCGCCCTCCTCCGGCGTGCGCGGAGAGTCAAGGCTGATGCCCATCTTCTCAAGATGCTCCATAGTATTCTGATATAGGATATCTCCCCGGACTAGAGTCTGCAATACGAAACTTCGAGTAACTAGTAGAACTACAGAGGTGGGTCTCGAAGATTCTAGAACAGTCGTAGAAACAATTTAGAATGCGTGAGTTCAAAAGCTAAAACACCCAGGTCAAAATTACGCCTTCAACTTTTCTATGAAATTCTCAGTAGCAGCTCGGAGTCTGGATTAGTGCCCGGTTAATGGCATAGGCTCGCTCCCTTTTACACGGGACCTAAACATATGGGCTAAGTATAGTGTGTACAGTGGGTTATAGCTGTTACTCGACCCACTTAGACCCCGCCAGGACACCTAGGGTGGGTCAGGTAACAGCTATAACCCACTCTACATTAGTACACCTCTGCCTAATCCTTCGGGGAATACAGGCGTGATGGTATGTGTTTTTCGCCTCTCCTTGGGAACCAAATTCAATTTATTTTTGGTTTTTCGAAAATTGTACGTGTATCACTTCGCCGTATCTTGTTGAGGTTTTTTAGTAGTAGAAGTGCCTAGTTGGCATGGCTACATGCCAGTATGAATGTGTCGGCACGACTGGGAAAGTAGGTACTACCCTCCCACAGAATATCGACGTCAAGTAGCAGTACTGTTACGCAAGAAAGCAAGTAGCATACTGATGCGTTTCGTACGGTGAGTGTGGAGCGCTGGAGGTCCAATTCCTCCCTCCGTCCCCTTCCTTTACTTCGGCTCAGCAACGCATCTGCAACTCCTTTGGTATTGCAGATATCCATGGGCGGCGACGACTACTTACCATCAGGTAGCTCGCCTGCTCGTTTGTCGAGTAATCGCAAAGAGTTCGCGGAAGCGAGTTGTCATTCTTCTGTGACAGCAGATTCTATTCGAAGCTCTGAAACCGTGGCCTTACCTCGTCGATGTCATCGGAGGTCCAGTCAGCGGGGTCGACGATTTGAGTCATGGCGAGCGCGGTGAGGCAGACAGGCGTGGCTTGCCGCCCGCGGTGGTCCTCAGGGAAGCGAGTATCTGCCTCGTGGAAACTCCCGCGAACAACCCAGCGCCCCGGAGCCACCGCTGCACAACCAATGATGATGAACATAATATACCATCACGCCTGTATTTCCCGAAGGGTTACTCTGGGTGGGAAGAGGTGTACTAGTTAACACCCACACTTCACCGGTATGTTCAAGGCGAGCCAATTGCCATTAACCGGGCACAAATCCAAAATCCGAGCTGCTACTGAGAATTTCAGTAGCAATTCGTTGGCAATTGGGTGTTATTAAAAACCCAATAACACTTTGCTCGAGCTCAGGACCTCGATCGTAGCAGTCGCACTTACCTAGGACCATTAGACCAATGAGGCAGTCAGTGTCAACTGATGTTGAACTTAATGAAAATAACAGGCTTTGAAATAAAACTACTTTTTACGGATTTTATCGCGTTATTATTTATTTCTGTTCACGCTGTTCACGCTGTTCTGTTCACGTGTCACGCTATTCGCAGCATGAATGGGCCGGCTTGACTGGGGAAGTAAACTCTCGCAGAAGACCGACGTCCGCGTAGTAGCGTTTCGCTACTGCGCTTCGTTCGGTGAGCGAGAGGGCTCGAGGCCCAATTCCTCCCTCAATCCCCTTCCTACCTCTTTTCTCCTGGGGTCTCCGGTGCTCCAGAACTCTGCCTAATCTGTCGTGGAATAAATTTTCAAAAGCAGTTCACTCACGTTTCATCTTGTTGACAGGTTCGGGCATGTCCACGCTCTGTTGCGTGACCATCACGTCGGAGATGCTGAACGGCTTCCTCTTCATGTCCGATACATTCTCCATGAAGTACTCACAGAGTCGCGTCACTCGGGTGAAGTACAGAATACAACCTTTACCGCCATCTTGGAGACCCACCTGGCCCCAAGAAGATGAGGGTTTTTAGAAACGAATTACAATTATTTTAGTGAAGAAGAACCTGCGTCTTCAGGTTAAGTACACCAGATGCTATGACCACTAAGCCACCATGACTTGCGGCGGCTTAGCGGTTTTAGCGTCTGGTGTAATAACTTAATAATCTTTGTATGGAGAATGCCTAAAAAATACAAAAGGAGACTTTAAAAGGAGGAATTTCTAAATTCGTCTGTATGTTTTTTTTGTATGTTTGTTACGCAATAACTTCGCCTATTATGGATTGATTTTGATACCTCTTTTTTTGTTTGGTAGGTCATACTTCAGAGGTGGTCCCATTAAAATTTTATCGAAAACGGTCGAGCAGTTTTAAAAAAATCAACAAACATCTAAAAATCTTATACACCGTTGATATTATCGCTTACTATGAAACCTCGCTGTCTCATTGGAGCAGTGAGATTAGTGGCCTGCAAGTATTATTACATATTTATTAGATAAATATGGTATGGCATAGCAAGTTATTTTCCGCATCTCCACGACTAAGCGCGTATTTTGCGCGTATATAATTATTTAAACAAAATGTGCCAAAAAAAACTTTAAAACAACCTTTAACAAAAAAGTCAACAAATAATGTTGTGTATAAAGTCTCCTATGTTAGGACACGGGCCTCCTCTCGGTGAGAGGGAGTGGGCCTTAATTCACCACGCGGGCCCAGTGCGGGTTGGTAGATGTCACATGTCTTCGAATTTTTTTTTCTAGATTCTGGTTGTAGATAGACTACGCTCTATTAAAAGGGCCCTAATATATTTTCCCACAGTTGTTTCAAAGCACCTGCAAATCAAATAACCCTAAACCAACCACTGCTTACCCTGGATCCATATCTGTCTGCTGGCCAGGGATGATACACATAAAACTTGCCGCCCTCATTCCATATAGCCACTTCGTATTCTCCCGGGATCTGGACAACATGAGAACCATTAATGTTAGAGCGAGTCATGATTATTAAAATTTGTTGAGACAAAAGTGCCGCCTGGTGGGACTAAAGGATTTCACCAAAATCCCATACAACTCAGCTCATATTAGTACCTTGAGGTTAAGGTTTAAAACAATTTGGAGAATTTTTACAGTTTTGTATAACCTGATGTGCTGGCGACTGTGCCAACGGGAGGGAAGAGAGAAAAGGAGAAAGTCGGGATCTGAGGGAGAAATTGGGCCGCCGGCGCTTCGCACTAACCGTACGAAATGCAACAGTATGCATACTGCTACTTGACGTCGATATTCTGTGGGAGGGAAGTAGGTACTTCCCCGGTCGTCCCGACACATTCATGATGGCACGTAGACATGCCAGTAGGCACTACTACTACTAAAGGAGGTTCTGGAGGGCCCTTACGGGGTTTGAGACCATAGATGGAATGGTCACCCATCCATAGACTGACCGTGACGTGCACAGCTTAACCTTAAAAATAATTATGTTCCACTTACTTGCAGTACACCAGAATCTGATTCCCTGAAGAAAGCTTCAATGCCTCGACACAGGTCAAAGACTTTGGGGTTATTGGATATCAGCTTCCCCCAAACGGCAATACCTCGTACCTAGTGACAATACATGCTATCACGCCTGTATTTCCCGAAGGAATTGACAGATATACAATTAAATTGTGATTTGTTTTTGAGGACAGAGGACAAAGTTAATGCCATTACCATTGCCAACTAGGTAAATAAAAACCTTTTGAGTATTTTTCCATTAAAAATGATTTTTTTTTCAATTCGCTTGCGTTTGATCACCGTACTTCGCTTGTTATAGTTCTCCATTGTTCAACTGTCTCAGTGTCCATCTATCCTACTGTGCCAACTGCCAGTATGCCACTGTAAGACTGTCCAAGTACAGTTTGTTCGAAATAAGTAAGCCGATCGGAAGTTAGCCGTTCCGAACTACCACGGTGATAAAATCGTTTAATTAAGTGTTTTAATACATAAATATCGAAATTAGTAAACAAAATAATTAGAAATGTGAAACATATATAACTCTAATTATCTTTACACCGACTCTTTCTATTAAAATTTACCACTTCTAAACCACTTGCAGACAACTCCCGATCGGCTTACTTATTTCGAACAAACTGTACCCCACTGTAAAATTGTCCCACTGTCCTAATACTAGTCTTCTGCTGTACAACTATCCCACTGTCTTACTATTCCTCTGTGCGACCGACCCATTATCCACCTATCCTACTGTGCAAATTACCCTCTGTCCGACTGTCCCACTATCCATCTATCTATGCAAGTATCCCACTGTAACACTGTCCCACTATCTGAATGTCCTACTGTCCCGCTGTACAACTATCCCACTACCCACTGACCGACGATCCCACTGTCCGACTATCGTATTGTCCCACTTGCCGATTGCGCCTCTTACTGTCACTTTTTTACGTTGTTTTTATTTATGGCCTTCGTCCAGTAGTGGGACACACCAAGCTTATACACAAAACAGATTAAAATTATTCACTAGAGACCCCAAGAATACCACATATAACTTATCGAGAGATACAGTAGTACCACCACTACACCTATTTCTATTTTTTTATACCACTAAGATGGCATACTAATATACGGCCCGCCTGATGGTAAGCAGCCACAGTAACCTATGGACGCTTGCAACACCAGGAGTATTACTCGCGTGTTGCCGACCCCGTATAAAAAGAGGGAGGGGAAAGAGAATATGAGAAGGAAGAGAGAGGAAGAACGACAATCTCCACAAACGCGTCTACTGTTAAAAACACTCACTTTATGCTTGTACTCCCGGTCTCGTAACCTGAAAGTGTCCTTCAGTTCACCCAGCACCAGCCTTCGGATGGGGCCGCCACGTTCTACCAGAGACTCCTGCGCAGATAATTAGTAGTTCAGTAATTTATACATGTTGGTTAACCTATCCAACTCAACCAGGTTCTTAGGATTGGATGTAAAAAAGGTTTGTTGACTGGTGTTTTAGTAACAAAAAATAACAGTACTATTGAAAAAACAAACGCAATTGACACTAATAAAGTGACATGACTAATGAAAGCTCTTAAAGTCATATAACCACCCTTCATGGTTCATATGGTTATATGACTTTAAGAGCTTTTATATCTTCCACATTTTACGTCTTTAAGTGACGACTTAAAGATGTAAAAATGTGGAAGAGAAATTAGATATCACAGGCCGTGGTCTCGGTAGCTTAGTGGTTAAAGCGTTCGGTGTACTTAACCGGAGGGACGGAAGTTTGACTTCTTCCTGGAATCTTATTTTTGTTTCAAAAATTCTGGATATTTGTGGATCATCATCATCATCAGCCTATATTAATCCACTGCTGGACATTGAGCTAATGCTAAAATGTAGTGAGATTCGGCAAAATGATTTGATGGGAAAGGTAGCTGGCAGAAGCTGGATGCGAAAGGCGAGGACACGGTGAAATAGCGCACACAAGGGGAGGCCTACGTTCAGCAGTGGACTTATAGGCTAATAATATATAGGCGATGATGAATGCCAAAATATAATGAAAAATAACCACTATCTTGATATTTAAATCGTAAGCTTCGATGGTCTATATATCTAGAATGCTCCCTTTAGTTCTAAAAACTCACTCTATACAAGTTGTATCCGATATCCAGCGTCTCATCAAACGTATCTTCGTTCCAGGCTCGCGCCCTGTACCGCCGCAGCATCGCTAGAGCAGCCACGCAGCACGAAATACCAGTATACGTCTTGAATATCTGATATCTGACGATTGAAGAAAGTATTGTTGAGTAATTTTAGTAAAGGGAAAATTGGACTGCGGCAGGATTCGAATCTGCGTCTTCTGGTTAGGTACACCAGACGCCATGACCACAAAGCCACCGCGAGTCCCACCCGCCAGATCAAAATTTGATTCCTTATTTTGAATTTATGTCTTTGAGGCGTCGGCATTTAGGTTTCTTAAACACCATCAAACTATTTTGAGCGTGGGTCTCTTCTCAGAATGTAGAGTTAGACGATAGCCCAGACACTCAAGTTAGCTATAGTATTTCATTATTTTGCAATCCCACTGCTGGGCACAAGTCTCCTCTCAGAGTGAGGGAGTTAGGCTATAGTCCACCATGATGGCTTAAAAGGGACTGGTCGACTTCATACGCCATCGAGAAAATCTCTCAGGCATGCAAGTTTACTTGTCACGTTTTCCTACACTGTTTAACCTTATATATTGCAGACCAACTCCCTCCCCCGCTCCTTAAAACGTCCCAAACGAAGAAAGAACTCTGTAAAGAGTTATGCGTCCTCATACATAAAAAAAAATACAAATAAACGCGTTGACTTCAGAACTTCCTCCATATTTCCTTCCTCTACTTAAAATATACATACCTGTAGCTGGCCATATGCCTGGTGCCTCTCAGGATCCACTTCTCTACGTCCAGCTGATGGTATTGCGAGTGATAGTTCTGATCTGCTATCTCCACGGGGCTGTGGAGGACTGTCTCCGACTTCGGGAGAGGGATCATGTCATCTCTGTAGGCGTTAAAATAAAAACATAACCCCACTCATACTGATAAATAGATTATTATAATTTCCATACATATCAACACACTTCTCTTTTCAGAAGGTTTAGGCAGTGGTGTAAGAAAGAAGAAGAAAGAAAAATCGTTTATTTGCTACGTACAAGACACACTTAAATTAATTACAGAGAACTACATTATTTTTTATATACCACAACTACTCACGAGGACAGTTCAGCCTCTTAGTCAAGCGATGGACTCTCAAGGTCGGCTGCCCACAGGCCAGAACTAATAGCAGCTATAGATCTGTTGGATCTCTCTTACCGTCCAAAAGTGTGTCCATCAAGTCGTGGAGAATAAAGGAAGAAATTCTCTCCTCTTAACGTCATGATCTGTTCATTGGTCGGGTTCAAAGGTGCTTTGTCGGGCTGCACTGGAAGCACCGGAGGAGGCTGTTAGAACAAAGGTCTTCAGTTAGGAAATGCCGAAGCCACTACGTTTAGAACTGTCTCGCTGGCATGTCTACATGTCAGCATGAATGGGTCGGCACGACCGGGGAAGTACTATGCTCCCACAGAATATCGACGTCAAGTAGCAGTATGCATACTGTTGCATTTCGGTGAGTGTGGAGCGCTGGAGGTCCAATTCTTCAGTCCCTTCCTTCTCCTATTCTCCTTCCCCTTCCCTTTTTCCTTAAACAGGCTCGACAATGCAAATGCAATACCAAAGGAATTGCAGATGTTGTTGATGATGTCTATGGGCGGCGAAGACTACTTACCATCAGGTGACTCACCTGCTCGTTGGCCGAGTTATCCCATAAAAATCCCATAAAGATTCTAGAACAGTCGTAGAAACACGAAAGAACGCTAGCCCGCTAGCGGGCTATTATCTGCAACTCCACGACTGAGCGCATATTTTGCGTGTACAGGATACCAAGAGCTATAGCGTCAGCAACATCTATTGATGACAATATTTAGGATACCAAGAGGACAAAATTGAGGATTTACTTCTCTGGGCGACTTCTGGTAGAAGTCCCTCACTTTCTTCCTGCTAGTAGCTCGCGAGGTGGCCAAGCTTACTGCACTAAGAGATCCCACAGGATATTTATGCTGCAAAAGATAAAGATGCTTATTAACCCGCCAAGCTGCAAATCGAAAACAATATGATGTTTTATCCCACATAGGACACACCATAAGACTGGTCCACAAGCTTAACCCTACATTACTACTCATGTTGCGAGGTACAAAGTAAATACGCCCGCGAGGCGCATCATATTGACTAATGGTTTTATTCAAAACCTATAAGTATGGTTGATATATTTTGACTGTTTCTATAATTGTGTATATACTAAAAAGAGAAAAATACAATTTAAAAAAAATATAATCTTAGGAACAAATTTTAGGAACTGTCTTCTCATTAAAAAACAAAAAAAAAACAACTTAAACTATACACTTCTTTTAAAAAATAGTAAATTATGAAGTAATTAACTAAAAAAAACTAACAAAGTAACAAAAAATATATTTTAGATTAAAATATATATGAATTTTAAAACTTACATGCAAGCTACCTACTCATACGCCTTTGGAGCGCCAAGGGTAGTACAGTACATTAGTACACCTCTGCCTAACCCGTCGGGGAATACAGGCGTGATGGTATGTAAAATAACTTTATAATCTTTGCATGGGAAATGCCAAAAAAATACAAAATAATGTTACATACATGTTTCATCTTCTTCTCAATGAGGGCGTTGATGTTGAGGCTGTCCCATTCGCTGCGGCAGTGGACTTTGAGGGCTTTCAGGTCCAGCTCGTAGTTAGGCTCGCGTATGAGAGGCTCCTTTTGTACAACCTAAGAAACAAAAATAATTTTATACGGTTGGTAGTTTTTATATACCTACTTTTTGTTTTCTTTTTTATTCAGCCATTATCGTCCCATGGCGCAAAGGCCTCCCTACTCTCCTTCCACTCCTTTCAGTTCAGAGCTTTTTGTGGCCAATCCTACTATACTACTATCCTTTTTTTATATTAGAATCCTACTTACAAAATGGAAAAACAAACTGTAAATGCTTGGACTTATTGTATTTTATACATTTTATAAATGAGTATGTGAATAAATATCAAGAGACAAATTAATGTTTATGTTTTTTTTTATACAGGGTGAAATTGAAATCATAGACATCGATTGAACCTCAATAGAACTTTTTAGGAATACCTAGGCATAATTATAAAGCCTTAATAGTGTTAAAATGTAATGTTTAGTTTACCGACTTCTCCGTTCTGCGCGGCATGCGCGTGCTTTATGATTATTGAATATTTATTGGCAATAGGTTCGCGCCCTATCATATAGCACCTAAATTTACCGGCGATCCGTAGGCATAACATCATCTCTGCCTAATCCGTGGAGGAATACAGTCGTGATCGTATTGTATGTGCACAAAATATATTTGTTTTGGATGTGAATTGAACCCACGACACTCAACGACTCGCCGTGAGCGACAATGGCAAAGTTATTGTCTTAATCGCTAACGTGCAGTCAAAAAAGTTTAGCTACAAGAATCGCGTCTACAGCGTAACTGGCTACGCTGCTACGCTACTACGCTGCTACACTGCTACGGCGCTACGCCAATAAACTACTACGATGCTACGCCAATAAACTACTACGATGCTACTTCGCTACGCTGCTACGTCGCTACACTGCTACGTTGCTACACTGCTACGTTGCTACATTGCTACGTTGCTACGCTACCACGTTGCTACACTGTCGTAGCAAGCAATCTGCTGCTATTCAGTTTTTCCAACATTTTCGTAAAATTACTTCTACGTCTTCTTTTCCCTGTCACAAAATAATCGAGACTAAACATATTATAATAGTTTTAAGAGGCTTATAAGTTTTTTTACAAAAGCTTACTATTCTTGTCAACCCTTCGTGCTAAACTAAATGCTTATATCACGTCGGTAGTGCAATGGGTGGGTTTCGAACCGGCAACCAAAAGATCGCAAGTCCGACGCCCTAGTCATTAAGCTACCGCCGCGCCGCTTCAAATGATGATGAACTCCTTACCTCTATTGTAGTAAGCGTGATGGGTGGCTTTGGAGTCCCTTTCTTGGCGGCATCCAGATCCCCATAGTTGGACAGGAAATCTAACACGAAGGATGTTATGCCCGCATAGCGGAGGAAGGCACCAGCGCCACCCCTAGCAGCACAGAAAAGAGAAGAATTTAGAATAAGTCTCATACATCCGTCGAGAAACGTGCCAAGAAGCTCAGCGGCCACAACTCTTTTCATCATCATCAACCCATATATTGTCCCACTGTTGGGCACGGGCTAATAGTGCCTCGCTAGCATGAATGGGTCGTTGTCTACATGCCAGCATGAATGGGTCGGCACGACGAAAGAAGTACTACTCTCACACAGAATATCGACGTCGAGTAGCAGTATGCATACTGTTGCGTTTCGTACGGTGAGTGTGGAGCGCCGGAGGCCCAATTCTTCCCTCAGTCCCCTTCCTTCTC
Source organism: Subacronicta megacephala (assembly GCA_958496365.1). Lineage (NCBI taxonomy): Eukaryota > Metazoa > Arthropoda > Insecta > Lepidoptera > Noctuidae > Subacronicta > Subacronicta megacephala. The sequence goes on along the minus strand of OY292541.1, from coordinate 6,450,006 downwards.
CCTTTTCCTTAAATAGGCCCGGCAACGCATCTGCAACTCTTTTGGTTTTACAGATGTCCAGGTGGCGGCGATGACTACTTACCATCAGGTAGCTCGCCTGCTCGTTTATCTAGTTGGCTCATAAAACAAAGAAGTATTATTGTTCGTTAGTCTCGCTAAAAACCTAGAAATGATAGACGGATTTGACTAATCTTGGCTAAGCCCAAGCAATATTTAAACTGTAAGAAAATATGGAAAACATGGACCCGGTAGATGGCGTTGCGATCAAATTTGGACAGAATAACATCTTTGGGTTCCACTAGTTAATAATATAAGAACTACTTACAATTTATCAACCTGCCCAAGCTCATTCAACATGTGAGGGTCAAAGAGATAGCATATAGTCTTCGCTTGGCTGCCAGAATCAGGGTCCGGTGGATGACCCCAGATCAGGAAGTGACGGTCACCTCCGATGGACAGGATCATCATGTATGGGGTGCCTATCCGCTTTTCCATTAACCTGGGGAGTTTGATTCGAAATTAAGTCACCGCTGCTAAAAATGTATGCCTAAGTCACTCGGAAATCACGTAGCTTTCTATTGGTGTTTTGAATCGGTCCAGTAGTTTCAGAGCCTATTCAATGCAGAAAAATAAACAAACAATCAAATCTTTCCTCTTAATTAGTTAATTAAACATAATATATTTACATAACATACCATCACGCCTGTATTCCCATAGGGTTAGGCAGAGGTATACTTAATGTACACCCACAGTTCGCCGGTATGTTTAGGTCCCATGTAATCGGGGGCGAGCCTATTGCCATTCACCGGGCACAAATCCAGACTCCGAGCTGCTACTGAGAATTTCATAGGAAAACCCAATAACACTTTGCTCGACCTGTGGATCGAAACCAAGGCCTCTAGCATAGCAGTCGCGATTGAGACCACTAGACCAACGAGGCAGTCAATATAAAATTGGAATAAATATCCAAACATATTATACTAATAAACATACAATGTAAATCAATATACCTCTTATTGCCAACAGTAGCCAAAAAAATCAAAATTTGGCAATGGCCTCCTAGTTTATACTGAACAGGGACATGATTGAAATCGCAGATAATCGCTAGTCGTTATTTGATAGCTTTTACTTACGCCATGAGGTCCTGATCAGCCTGGATGTTGTCAGGATGCTTCGCCAACAGACCCTTGTCTGTCTCCAGCAACTTTATAGTATACTTGGTGTCGTTGAAGAAGAGTGCCGTCAGGAGTTGGTTCAGTTGGAGCTGAGGTTTACCTAAGACGAAGATGTAAGGAATGGAAATAACAATAAAAAAACCGGCCAAGTGCGAGTCGGACTCGCGCACGGAGGGTTCCGTATCATTACGATTTATGACGTATTAAAAAAAACTATTTACTAGATCTCGTCCAAACCAATTTTCGGTGGGAGTTTACATGGTAATCTACATCATATATTTTTTTTTGTTTTATCGTCCTCTTATTTTAGAAGTTACAGGGGGGGGGGGGACACACTTTTTAGCACTTTGGAAGTGTTTCTCGCGCAAACTGTTCAGTTTAGAAAAAAATGATATTAGAAACCTCAATATCATTTTCGAAGAACTATCTATAAATACCCCACAGGCATGGATTTGATGAAAAAAAAATTTTTGAGTTTCAGTTCCAAGTATGGGGAACCCCCAAAATTTATTGTTTTTTTTCTATTTTTGTGTGAAAATCTTAATGTGGTTCATAGAATACATCTGCTCACCAAGTTTAAACAGCATAGTTCTTATAGTTTCGAAAAAAAAGGCTGTGACACGATCGGACCGACAGACAGACGGACATGACGAATCTATAAGGGTTCCGTTTTTTGCCATTTGGCTACGGAACCCTAAAAATGGGAATATCGGTTTTTCCATGGACTAGCAAACTTAGAATTTTTTTGCTTAGAGCATCAGTATAATCAGCCTATAATGTTCCCAATGCTGGGACACAGGCCTCCTCTCGGTGAGAGGGAGTGGGCCGTAATCCACCACACGGGCCCAGTGCGGGTTGGTAGATGTCACATGTCTTTGAATTTTTGGTTCTAGGACATGCCGGTTTCATCACAATGTTTTTCTTCACCGTTTTTGGGAGCAGTGACGATGAAATAATTACAATGGTGCTGGCATACTCTGCGGCCATGAGGATTTTCAGCGTTTTTTTATTTTATAGGAGAACTCGGCAAACAAACACACGTTGCTGAGCCTATATAAGGAAAAGGAAGGGGAAAGGAGAAATGGAGGGGGATGGGGACTGGAGGCGAAATTGGGCGTCCGGCGCTCCACACTCACCGTACGAACGCATCAGTATGCATACTGCTACTTGACGTCAATATTCTGTGGGACGGTAGTACTTACCCGGTCATGCCAACCTATTCATGCTGGCATGTAAAGTGGGTTATAGCTGTTACCTGACCCACCCTTGGTGGGACGGCGGGGTCTAAGTGGGTCAGGTAACAGCTATAACCCGCTGTACACAGGCCAGAAAGGCATGACTACTACAAAAATATATTTAAATATATAATCTATACACACTCCTTTGCAAAAAAAATCCGGTTTTGATTTTTATACATTAATAAATTTTATACATCATTTAGTCCTAAAGACGTTTTAATAGGCAAACCGACCGGCGCGGGTCCCCAAGTTACTCCGTGAGCACTGGATTGCTCGATTGAGATTGGCTAGAAATTGCCTATCTTGGACACTATATATGTAACCGGAGTAGCGTACTCTTCTCCGATGAGGCTCGAATTCATCTCAATGGTGAAATTAAATGAAATGATCGTCGAGTCGAGAGTTGAGTGTCAAGTCGAGTGTCGAGTCGAGTGTCGAGTGTCGAGTCGAGTCGAGAGTCGAGTGTCGAGTCGAGAGTCGAGTCGAGTGTCGAGTCGAGAGTCGAGTCGAGTGTCGAGTCGAGAGTCGAGTCGAGTATCGAGTCGAGAGTTGAGTGTCAAGTCGAGTGTCGAGTCGAGTGTCGAGTCGAGTGTCGAATGTCGAGTCGAGTCGAGAGTCGAGTGTCGAGTCGAGTCGAGTGTCGAGTCGAGAGTCGCGTGTCGAGTCCAGAGTCGAGAGTCGAGTGTCGAGTCGAGAGTCGAGTGTCGAGTCGAGAGTCGAGTGTCGAGTCGAGTGTCGAGTCGAGAGTCGAGTGTCGAGCGGAGAGTCGAGTGTCGAGTCGAGTGTTGAGTCGAGAGTCGAGTGTCGAGTTGGGTCGAGAGTCGAGTGTCGAGTAGAGTGCCGATTGTCGAGTAGAGTGCTGAGTGTCGAGTCGAGTGTCGAGTCGAGTGTCGAGACGAGTGTCAAGTCGAGAGTCGTGCGAGAGTCGAGTGTTGAGTCGAGTTGAGTCGAGAGTCGAGTATCGAGTGTCGAGTCAAGTATCGAGTGTTGAATCGAGTGTCAAGTCGAGTGTCGAGTCGAGTGTCGAGTGTCGAGTCGAGTGTCGAGTCGAGTGTCGAGTGTCGAGTCAAGTGTCGAGTCGAGTGTCGAGTCGAGTATCGAGTCGAGAGTCGAGTCGAGTATCGAGTGCCGAGTCAAGTGTCGAGTCGAGTATCGAGTTGGGTCGAGAGTCGAGTGTCGAGTAGAGTGCCGATTGTCGAGTAGAGTGCTGAGTGTCGAGTCGTGTGTCGAGTCGAGTGTCGAGACGAGTGTCAAGTCGAGAGTCGTGCGAGAGTCGAGTGTTGAGTCGAGTTGAGTCGAGAGTCGAATATCGAGAGTCGAGTCGAGTATCGAGAGTCGAGTCAAGTATCGAGTGTTGAATCGAGTGTCAAGTCGAGTGTCGAGTCGAGTGTCGAGTCGAGTGTCGAGTGTCGAGTCAAGTGTCGAGTCGAGTGTCGAGTCGAGTATCGAGTCGAGTGCCGAGTCGAGTATCGAGTGCCGAGTCAAGTGTCGAGTCGAGTATCGAGTCGAGAGTCGAGTAGAGTGCCGAGTCTCGAGTGTCGAGTCGAGTGCCGAGTCGAGTATCGAGTGCCGAGTCAAGTGTCGAGTCGAGTGTCGAGTCGAGTATCGAGTCGAGAGTCGAGTATCGAGTCGAGAGTCGAGTAGAGTGCCGAGTCTCGAGTGTCGAGTCGAGAGTCGAGTCGAGAGTCGAGTCGAGTGTCGAGTCGAGAGTTGAGTGTCACGTCGAGTGTCGAGTCGAATGTCGAGTGTCGAGTCGAGTCGAGTGTCGAGTAGAGAGTCGAGTCGAGAGTCGAGAGTCGAGAGTCGAGTGTCGAGTCGAGAGTCGAGTGTCGAGTGTCAAGTCGAGTGTCGTGTTGAGTCGAGAGTCGAGGGTCGAGTCGAGGATCGAGTCGAGGGTCGAGTCGAGTGTCGAGTCGAGGATCGAGTCGAGTGTCGAGTCGAGGATCGAGTCGAGTGTCGAGTGTCGAGTCGAGTCGAGAGTCGAGTCGAGTGTCGAGTCGAGAGTTGAGTGTCACGTCGAGTGTCGAGTCGAATGTCGAGTGTCGAGTCGAATGTCGAGTGTCGAGTCGAGTCGAGTCGAGTGTCGAGTAGAGAGTCGAGTCGAGAGTCGAGAGTCGAGAGTCGAGTGTCGAGTCGAGAGTCGAGTGTCGAGTGTCAAGTCGAGTGTCGTGTTGAGTCGAGAGTCGAGGGTCGAGTCGAGGATCGAGTCGAGGGTCGAGTCGAGTGTCGAGTCGAGGATCGAGTCGAGTGTCGAGTCGAGGATCGAGTCGAGTGTCGAGTGTCGAGTCGAGTGTCGAGTCGAGGATCGAGTCGAGTGTCGAGTGTCGAGTCGAGTATCGAGTCGAGTGCCGAGTTGAGTGCCGAGTCGAGTACCGAGTCGAGTATCGAGTGCCGAGTAGAGTATCGAGTGCCAAGTCGAGTATCGAGTGTCGAGTCGAGTATCGAGTGTTGAATCGAGTGTCAAGTCGAGTCGAGTGTCGAGTAGAGTGCCGAGTGTCGAGTCGAGTGTCGAGGAGAGTGCCGAGTGTCGAGTCGAGTGCCGAGTCGAGTGCCGAGTCGAGTATCGAGTGCCGAGTCAAGTGTCGAGTCGAGTGTCGAGTCGAGTATCGAGTGCCGAGTAGAGTATCGAGTGCCGAGTAGAGTATCGAGTGCCAAGTCGAGTATCAAGTGTCGAGTCGAGTATCGAGTGTTGAATCGAGTGTCAAGTCGAGTCGAGTGTCGAGTAGAGTGCCGAGTGTCGAGTCGAGTGTCGAGTCGAGTGTCGAGGAGAGTGCCGAGTGTCGAGTCGAGTGCCGAGTCGAGTATCGAGTGCCGAGTCAAGTGTCGAGTCGAGTGTCGAGTCGAGTATCGAGTCGAGAGTCGAGTATCGAGTCGAGAGTCGAGTAGAGTGCCGAGTCTCGAGTGTCGAGTCGAGAGTCGAGTCGAGAGTCGAGTCGAGTGTCGAGTCGAGAGTCGAGTCGAGTGTCGAGTCGAGAGTCGAGAGTCGAGTCGAGTGTCGAGTCGAGAGTTGAGTGTCACGTCGAGTGTCGAGTCGAGTGTCAAGTGTCGAGTCGAGTCGAGTGTCGAGTAGAGAGTCGAGTCGAGAGTCGAGAGTCGAGAGTCGAGAGTCGAGTGTCGAGTCGAGAGTCGAGTGTCGAGTGTCAAGTCGAGTGTCGTGTTGAGTCGAGAGTCGAGGGTCGAGTCGAGGATCGAGTCGAGGGTCGAGTCGAGTGTCGAGTCGAGGATGGAGTCGAGTGTCGAGTCGAGGATCGAGTCGAGTGTCGAGGATCGAGTCGAGTGTCGAGTGTCGAGTCGAGTATCGAGTCGAGTGCCGAGTTGAGTGCCGAGTCGAGTGCCGAGTCGAGTATCGAGTGCCGAGTCTAGCATCGAGTGTCGAGTCGAGTATCGAGTGCCGAGACGAGCATCGAGTGTCGAGTCGAGTATCGAGTGTTGAATCGAGTGTCAAGTCGAGTGTCGAGTCGAGTGTCGAGTCGAGAGTTGAGTGTCACGTCGAGTGTCGAGTCGAGTGTCGGGTCGAGTGTCGAGTCGAGTGTCGGGTCGAGTGTCGAGTGTCGAGTGTCGAGTGTCGAGTGTCGAGTGTCGAGTGTCGAGTGTCGAGTGTCGAGTGTCGAGTGTCGAGTCGAGTCGTGCCGAGTTGAGTGCCGAGTCGAGTGCCGAGTCGAGTATCGAGTGCCGAGTCGAGTATCGAGTGCCAAGTCGAGTATCGAGTGTCGAGTCGAGTATCGAGTGTTGAATCGAGTGTCAAGTCGAGTCGAGTGTCGAGTAGAGTGCCGAGTGTCGAGTCGAGAGTCGAGGAGAGTGCCGAGTGTCGAGTCGAGTGTCGAGACGAGTGTCAAGTCGAGAGTCGTGCGAGAGTCGTGCGAGAGTCGAGTTGATTTGAGAGTCGAGTGTCGAGTCGAGTGTCGAGAGTCGAGTGTCGAGTTGAGTCGAGAGTCGAGTGTCGAGTGCCGAGTCGAGCATCGAGTGTCGAGTCGAGTATCGAGTGCCGAGACGAGCATCGAGTGTCGAGTCGAGTATCGAGTGTTGAATCGAGTGTCAAGTCGAGTGTCGAGTCGAATGTCGAGTCGAGAGTTGAGTGTCACGTCGAGTGTCGAGTCGAGTGTCGAGTCGAGTGTCGAGTCGAGTGTCGAGTCGAGTGTCGGGTCGAGTGTCGAGTGTCGAGTGTCGAGTGTCGAGTGTCGAGTTGATTTGAGAGTCGAGTGTCGAGTCGAGTGTCGAGAGTCGAGTGTCGAGTTGAGTCGAGAGTCGAGTGTCGAGTGCCGAGTCGAGCATCGAGTGTCGAGTCGAGTATCGAGTGCCGAGACGAGCATCGAGTGTCGAGTCGAGTATCGAGTGTTGAATCGAGTGTCAAGTCGAGTGTCGAGTCGAATGTCGAGTCGAGAGTTGAGTGTCACGTCGAGTGTCGAGTCGAGAGTCGAGTGTGGAGTCGGGTGTCGAGTCGAGTGTGGAGTCGGGTGTCGAGTCAAGTGTCGAGTCGAGTGTCGAGTCGAGTGTCGAGACGAGTGACATGTCGAGAGTCGTGCGAAAGTCGAGTGTTGAGTCGTGTTGAGTCAAGTTGAGTGTCAAGTCGAGTGTCGAGTCGAGAGTTGAGTGTCAAGTCGAGTGTCGAGTCGAGAGTTGAGTGTCAAGTCGAGTGTCGAGTTGAGAGTTGTGTCAAGTAGAGTGTCGAGTCGAGAGTTGAGTGTCGAGTGTCGAGGATCGAGTCGAGGATCGAGTCGAGTGTCGAGTGTCGAGTCGAGTATCGAGTCGTGTCGAGTCGAGTGTCGAGTCGAGTATCGAGTAGAGTACCGAGTCGAGTATCGAGTGCCAAGTCGAGTATCGAGTGTCGAGTCGAGTATTGTGTTGAATCGAGTGTCAAGTCCAGTCGATCGAGTAGAGTGCCGAGTGTCGGGTCGAGTGTCGGGTCGAGTGTCGTGTCGAGTGTCGAGTGTCGAGTGTCGAGTGTCGAGTGTCGAGTCGAGTCGTGTCGAGTCGAGTCGTGTCGAGTGTCGAGTCGAGTCGAGTGTCGAGACGAGTGTCAAGTCGAGTCGTGCGAGAGTCGAGTTGAGTCGAGAGTCGAGTGTCGAGTCGAGTGTCGAGAGTCGAGTGTCGAGTTGAGTCGAGTGTCGAGTCGAGAGTCGAGTGTCGAGTCGAGAGTCGAGAGTCGAGAGTCGAGTGTCGAGTGTCGAGTCGAGTGTCGAGTCGAGAGTCGAGTGTCGAGAGTCGAGTGTCGAGTGTCGAGTGTCGAGTTGAGTGTCGAGTCGAGAGTCGAGTGTCGAGTGTCGAGTGTCGAGTGTCGAGTCGAGAGTCGAGTGTGGAGTCGGGTGTCGAGTCGAGTGTGGAGTCGGGTGTCGAGTCGAGTGTGGAGTCGGGTGTCGAGTCGAGTGTCGAGTCAAGTGTCGAGTCGAGTGTCGAGTCGAGTGTCGAGTCGAGTGTCGAGACGAGTGACATGTCGAGAGTCGTGCGAAAGTCGAGTGTTGAGTCGAGTTGAGTCAAGTTGAGTGTCAAGTCGAGTGTCGAGTCGAGAGTTGAGTGTCAAGTCGAGTGTCGAGTCGAGAGTTGAGTGTCAAGTCGAGTGTCGAGTCGAGAGTTGAGTGTCGAGTGTCGAGGATCGAGTCGAGGATCGAGTAGAGTGCCGAGTGTCGAGTCGAGTGTCGAGTCGAGTGTCGAGTCGAGTGTCGAGTCGAGTGTCGAGTCGAGTGTCGAGTCGAGTGTCGAGTCGAGTGTCGAGTCGAGTGTCGAGTTGAGTGTCGAGTCGAGTGTCGAGTAGAGTGTCGAGTCGAGTGTCGAGTCGAGTGTCGAGTCGAGTGTCGAGTCGAGTGTCGAGTCGAGTGTCGAGTCGAGTGTCGAGTAGAGTGCCGAGTGTCGAGTCGAGTGTCGAGTCGAGTGTCGAGTAGAGTGCCGAGTGTCGAGTCGAGTGTCGAGTCGAGTGTCGAGTCGAGTGTCGAGTCGAGTGTCGAGACGAGTGACATGTTGAGAGTCGTGCGAAAGTCGAGTGTTGAGTCGAGTTTAGTCAAGTTGAGTCGAGTGTCGAGTCGAGTGTCGAGACGAGTGACATGTTGAGAGTCGTGCGAAAGTCGAGTGTTGAGTCGAGTTTAGTCAAGTTGAGTCGAGAGTCGTGCGAAAGTCGAGTGTTGAGTCGAGTTAAGTCAAGTTGATTCGATAGTCGCGACGAGTGTCAAGTCGAGAGTCGTGCGAGAGTTGAGTGTCGAGTCGAGAGTTGAGTGTCAAGTCGAGTGTCGAGTCGAGAGTTGAGTGTCAAGCCGAGTGTCGAGTCGAGTGTCAAGACGAGTGTCGAGACGAGTGTCGAGACGAGTGTCAAGTCAAGAGTCGTGCGAGAGTCGTGTTGAGTCGAGAGTCGAGTCGATTGTCGAAAGTCGAATGTCGAATGTCGAAAGTGGAAAGTCGAAAGTCGAAAGTCGAAAGTCGAAAGTCGAAAGTCAAAAGTCGAAAGTCGAAAGTCGAAAGTCGAAAGTCGAAAGTCGAAAGTTTCAAGTCGAGTGTCGAGTCGAGTGTCGAGTCAAGTGTCGAGTCGAGTGTCGAGTCGAGTGTCGAGTATCGGGGTCGAGTGTCGAGTCAAGTGTCAAGTCAAGTGTCGAGTGTAGAGTCGAATGTCGAGTCGAGTGTCGAGTCGAGTGTCGAGTCGAGTGTCGAGTCGAGTGTCGAGTCGAGAGTCGAATGTCGCGTCGAGAGTCGAGTGTCGAGTTGAGTCGAAAGTCGAAAGTCGAAAATCGAAAGTTGAAAGTCGAAAGTCGAAAGTCGAAAGTCGAAAGTCGAAAGTCGAAAGTCGAAAGTCGAAAGTCGAAAGTCGAAAGTCGAAAGTCGAAAGTCGAAAGTCGAAAGTAGAAAGTCGAAAGTCGAAAGTCGAAAGTCGAAAGTCGAAAGTCGAAAGTCGAAAGTAGAAAGTCGAAAGTCGAAAGTCGAAAGTTGAAAGTCGAAAGTCGAAAGTCGAAAGACGAAAGTCGAAAGTCGAAAATCGAAAGACGAAAGTCGAAAGACCAGTTTTCGAATAATGAAAACAGCACCTACTAATAGCAGTCTGGTCATTTTGACACCAGACAGAAAAACCCCCAATGTGGTATACAAAAGAAGTGGAAGCGGAGTGCAGTGGAAGTGCAATTCTAATTCTTGAGAGCAAAGTTGCCTTCCACTATTTATTTGTGGAAATCGAAATTACGAGACATCCGGAATGATAGATGCTTTAGCTATTAGAACACGAATGCTGCTCTCATTTAATAACAAAGGGAAACGCCCATTTTTGGCCATGGTTTGCCCAACAATGTGGTAAATACAAAAAAAATACGCATTTAGTAACTAAAGGATTACTATAAACTTATTTGTAGCAGAACTCCGGAATTAAAAGCCGATTTAATTAAGAAACTCAATCGGATTGCTTTATTTTACAACTTCCGGGCTTTGGTCAATCCGTCAAAGTAGGGAGGGATACTTACTTACTTAAAAAATACTTTTACTGAAAAAATCGATACATCTAAACCGGTAAAAACAGATTTTTGGGAAATCTCTTTGTTCGTGCGATTTTTTCTGCTTTTTTTATTGTCTTTTTACAGAAAAAAAGAAGTGTTTGTCCATTTTTGGGCTTCAAATACAAACTATTGAACCGATTCCGTGTTTTCGGTTTTTTTTATATAGATTTTTCGATAAATTGATATCTTATCGTCATCCCTACGTCAATAATAATCGTAAATCATAATGAGGATCAGTAACGTTTTTAGTTGAGAATGCAGATTTATAGAGCTAGTAAAACCTTAACGTACAGTGCAAAAATTTTTGTTCTACGACAAAAATTGACGAAGTTATGACCAAATTACTAGCGAAGTTTACTAAGCGGCCGCCGAAATAGCTGTGACGTCACAGTGTCGTTCGCCGCGAGTTAGCCGTTGGCGCGCAGTGTTTTATTTGCTTATTTGGGACTTAGAAACAAATAAAGCGTCCGATTTTTGACTAATTCAGCTTTTTTAACTGTGTATAATATCTATAAATAATAAAAAGCCATTAAAACTATTTTTTAACGTGCCAAATGACCCAAATCTTCGTTAAAAATGGTAGGTATTCCGTTGTAAAATGAGACGATAAAACTCTACCCTCTGTCTAGGCTACAAGACATTTTTGTGAAGATCATTTCGAAGTACATACATGTAGGTCTATAACTACTTAACATAACATACCATCACGCCTCTACTCACCAAAGGGTTAGGCACGGGTGTACCAATATACACAGTTCGCCGGTAGATTAAGTCCAATGTAATAGGGGGCGAACCCATTGCCATTAACCGGTCCCAAATCGAAACTCCGAACTGCTAATGCGCATTTCATAGAAAAACCCAATAACACTTTGCTCGATCTGGGAATTGAACCCAGGACCTCTAGCGTAGCAGTCGCGCTTTAAACCACTAAACTAATGAGGCACTCACTACATAACTACTCATACGTAATCTTTAGTTGATATGGAAATAAGTTGGTAAGTAACTACTATACGTGTAGTGTACGCACGGCTACACATCAAGCTATATAAAACCAGTTTACGCTGGCCTCTTATTGTATGGGAAGTATATACAATGCGAGATCCGCTTAAACTGGTTTTGTATAGGTTCACTTGTAGCCGTGTGTACATAGGTATACACGGCTAGCACGGCACGGTTTATTAACACAGTAGGCTTAAAATAAGAGAATACATAGGTATTCTCTTATTTTAAGCCTGCTGTATTAATAAAAATATAGGTACTTACATATGTACCTACTTACTTTTTCTGAGATTTGTGGATAAACCTACGTACCTACCTACCTATTCACCCTATCCCATTTCTACGGTATATCCAAAGGTCAAAACAATGACACAGGCACGCACGCACGGCTACCTACATGTCGAGCTTTATAAATCCAGTTTACGCTGGCCTCTTATCGTAGGGAAAGCCCATACGATGCGAGATCGGCTTAAACTGGTTTTGTATAGGTTGACCTGTAGCCGTGTGTACGTACTTGGGTAAAAAGCAAATAGGTAGTGAATGATAATATTTTTTAGTCATTTATACAACAGCGGTGTCCAGCAACGCATTTCGCTAGAAGCAAATAAATTAAGTATAGTTTAAGTTGGTTGGAGGAAAGCTAAACTGAAGAAGGGAGTGAGTGAGTGAGAATGAGTTTTGCCTCATAAGTTTGAATGTCAAAAGCCCCAAAATAATAAAATTGATATCCGGTTATACGAAAAGGCAAGATAAAGAATACTATCTGCATCGCGCGCACTTCGTTGCGCGGTAAACATTTTTACTTGACCGACTCTCCGACTAACTTTAGCAAATACGACTACTACGAAAAAGTCTTTTAATTTGTCGGGTTAAAATATAGCCTATGACACTAACAAATAACGTGACTTTCTATTGGTAAAAGAATTTTTAAAATCGGTTCAGTTTCTAGCGATTACGGCCCTACAACTTCAAAAACTTTACCACTTTATAGTATAGATTTAAAAAGAGATTTAAGTAAAGAGATTGAACACAAAATACTTTATTAGTACTCATATTATGTAAATTGTATACTTAATATCACAAAATAACGCTTTAACAACACTTTCTGGGAATAAATTGTCAAATATAGAGACAAACCGCGTCGCCGCTCCGTCGAATCGTGAAGTAAAAGTGCCGGCCGCGCTCGGTTTCGGCACTGTGACGTCACACGGACTCGCGTACATTATTTTTTTGCGGCAGGAGGGACATATGTTCATTACTTAATATCTTCGTAAGTAATGGGCCGATTTGGATAATTCAAAAAGATATATCATTCTTATGTCATAAAGAATAATGTGGATACTAGTTTTATTGCATTTTCTATAACTGTACTGATCCTCATTGACAACTGACTGATTGACATTGACATTTCACATTTTGTTTGTTGACAAAATGCGTTATTACGTGTGTATCAGAATGGCGGGTGTATGACTACCGATGGCGATGCGATATGCGTGTGAGGAATGTACGAGCAATGTACCGAATGTACGTTCAATTTGAAGCAATGTACTATACTCAAACCAAAGTTATTAGAAAAAGTAAATACACCCGCCAACCTGATATCAGAATGGCGGGTGTATTCTAAATCTGAACAAACTGCCAACAATTTGAGTGTAAAGTGCCTACCGTAGCAATGTACGAGCAATGTACGTTATCATATTAAAAGCATACGATTCTGCTATTAACGGTTAAAAAGTAATTTAAAAAATAAAAATTATTCACATTAAGAGCCTGTCCAATTTTATTAGCAACAAATTTTTTGTGTGAAATGACATTTCGTTTTGTGACTTTAGTGAAGTAGTTTTTTAATTTTAATATATCGATTATGTTTCATCATTCAGCTGATAACCTGGATTAATAAAAATATTTTTTTCCATAACAAAGCAATGCATAATCATATTTTTCTGATTTATTTTTGTTCTATTGCTTAAATAATCAAAAAATGTGTTCTAATTCCATCGCAATTATGATGACGACACGGCAGCATGTTATTATCTTCTGCCAACATAGATGCCGCAGCTTCAGAGATTCTTATACGTCAACTCGCACACGTCTTCTGCTCGGGAGCTCGGAGGCGCCGGACGTGTATTGTCCACTAGTAATTGTGATAGTGACGTCGAATCTCTGTCCGATCATTACGTGTAATTATTGTTTGTTTGCCCTGATGTAATTCTGACTCTGTAAATTGTTACTTTGGCCTAGGGGCATACAAATCTTTTTTTAAAACCACGCCCTGTCATAATTTCTAATAATATAATAATTAATGTATATGTTATAATTATTAACCAATCTGTTACCTATTGTTTTAAAATTATATCAATATTTTATTTTGTCAATTTAGGTTTTACATAATCGATATATTAAAGTTATTCCAATTTTATCTACTTCACTAAAAGCACAGTATAAAAATCTATACAGTATTCGCACTCCGGCCATGGCCTTGAAGTTATTACCTAAAGCCGCGCGGAAAGTAAACACGCTATAGGACTGCCGCCTACACTAGTTTAAATAATCTAGGTATTTTACTCGGAAGAAAAAGCGAAACACCACCTATACACAAAAACAAATTAGGTACGTAATTTGTTAAAACTTTATAAAGGTATATAAAAAATATTTTATAGTCTTCACTTTCGGAGTTGCGAGGTAGTATAAAAATGTTATTTCTGGGTGCGTTATTGAAGAATTCAAGCAATATCTATTTGCCATACCTACAATCTTATATTGTGACGATACTAATAACTACCATCGCGTAAATGCGCTACCATTTACTAATAAGATTTACAGTAAGATTTACTTAAACTATGATGTAAATCTTATTACCTAGGTAAATTATAATATAAATCTTACCTATCATTTATAACTCTCATACTCATTTCATAATTTCGTTTTGACATTTCGTCTAATTCAATAATATACATACCTAATGTAAGTACATAAGTAGATAGCCTAGCCTAGGAAGCATCTCTAGTTTTTATTATTGTGAGCGTTGGTAGCTCATGTGTCGCTTTTTCCCAACATCCACTTATTAATTTATTAATCCAAGTTTTTTAATCTAACGAAAAAGCTAAATACTTATCTATTAAAATGAAACAAATTACGTAATAGCAGGTATAGAGAATAAAAATATTTTCCAGGAGAAAGTTTCCAGATAATTTAAAAATCTTATCTCTCTCTCGTATATATCGGAAATTCAAGCAACCAAAAACAGCACAATATAGTATATTATTGCCGTTTTACATATTACGTAAGTAGGTACTTGTACTTATTTCAATAAATAATTTTCAAATCGCACGCTCACTGCTTACAAAACCATCACACATTCGTTCATCACTGCGGCGCGTTCGCGACTGTTTGGGTACCACCGCGTACCCTGACTACTAAGGCGCGTAGGTATGACTCGTCTTCCGACCGTTTGTATGAAGTTACACTACTGTTAGATTCTTATATTGTGCTTAAAGTCACAAAACGAAATGTCATTTCACACAAAAGTCCTTTTAATTTAGACATAGCAACGTAAGCCGGGCAAAAAATTGTTGCTAATAAAATTGGACAGGCTCTTAATGTGAATAATTTTTATTTTTTAAATTACTTTTTAACCGTTAATAGCAGAATCGTATGCTTTTAATATGATAACGTACATTGCTCGTACATTGCTACGGTAGGCACTTTACACTCAAATTGTTGGCAGTTTGTTCAGATTTAGAATACACCCGCCATTCTGATATCAGGTTGGCGGGTGTATTTACTTTTTCTAATAACTTTGGTTTGAGTATAGTACATTGCTTCAAATTGAACGTACATTCGGTACATTGCTCGTACATTCCTCACACGCATATCGCATCGCCATCGGTAGTCATACACCCGCCATTCTGATATACACGTTATTACGACTATACTTTGTCCTGACTGCCTCGTTGGTCTAGTGGTCCCAAGCGCGACTGCTACGCTAGAGGTCCTGGGTTCGATCCCCAGGTCGAGCAAAGTGTTATTGAGTTTTTCTATGAAATTCTCAGTAGCAGCTCGGAGTCTGGATTCGTGCCCGGTTAATGGCAATAGGCTCGCCCCCTATTACATGGGACCTAAACATACCGGCGAAATGTGGGTGTACATTAGTACACCTCTGCCTAACCCTTCGGGGAATACAGGCGTGATGGTATGTTATGTTATGTTTGTCCATTAAGAGAACCGTTTTTTGACAGATGGAACTAGTGATTGCAGGAACGTAACAATGCGATCATCGACCCGATTATTGACACTTTGATTACTGTCTAGTAGTGATTATCGATTGTTAGGTTATCGAATCAAAAATGGTGCAACGACGACCAATAATAAAGAAATATGTTTAATATTCATCTGATTATATTACTTTTTGTATAATATTCATTTTCCATACCTACATTTCGATGGCCCCGCAGAATAAACGTGCAAGAGCTCTTACACAAAAAAATTTTTATTGCATTTTTCGTTTCTTTGACCTATGCAGCACCTTCTCAATTTTTTGTATTAATTTTTGACTTAAATATACGCCTATTATATCATTTGATTCCTTTATTCTAGGGAAAAATCATGCAATTATATCACAAGAATAAAACTATATGCTATTGTTAAACGCTTTTTAGGTCCCTGAGTTCACACGAATAAACGTGTTAAAACAAGCAAACGTTTGAGAGGACTTGTGCACTTCTTCGAGTTTGTATAATAGCAGCTTACACGTTTATTCGTGTAATGACGCACTCAATTTTTATTCCTAATGTGTCATTTTGTGGAATGAAAGTTTTAACACGTTAGCTGCGGCACCAATTTTTGCATACTTTCCGTTCCTGCGGCACGAGGTATAATCGGCCCGTACCGTGACCAGACGTTAGGGCGACACGCGGTCTATTAGACCCCACCTCCTTTTACAGACTAAAATCCATTTTCTGGCGCGAAATCAAAGATAAATGAGAATTTTGGTCCTTATTGATATAGACAGTGAATTGATGAACCCTAATCCACCGTCGCCCCGGGATCTGATGGCTAGTTTAGGAATTATTAGCAAAACAAAATATGGGATCTTATACACCTCGTAACGCACTGAAATAGGGCAAATTTTCGCTGCGATTAGTGATGGGAAAAATAATATCGACGTTTTTAAACTGTCTTAACTACGCAACGACTTGACCGATTTTGATCAATTATATCTCATTAGATCGTTTTAAGGGCAAAACCTGGCAAAACAACACAAAGGTATCAAAGGATACATTTTTTTTTAAATAATCTAAATTGTGCTTGAAGGCGCCATAAAGAAAAAAAAACCGGCCAAGTGCGAGTCGGACTCGCGCACGAAGCGTTCCATTCTATACCATTAAGAGGCACCTATTCTTCCGACATCGTTTAGACATGTTCGGCGCTGTAAAAGGACGTGCTCTCCAATCGACGTGATGCACAACACTGGTCGCGGGAAGCTCGCGTTGAGTGCGGTACGAGGTCAGGGGGGATATGGGACGTTTTAGCCTCGTTCCGCACTGCATTAAAATTATATTAATTCAGTGCGGCACGAGGCCTAAGACATCCGGTACCAAGGTAGGTACACCACCGAGTCAGGAACCATTAGTGATCTCAAATATATATTTATCTCTTTCCTACACTGGACCAAACCAAAGCTATGCCATTCGCACGACAGAGAAATTCACTTTTTTGCTTGCCGCACCACAGGGAAGTTGCATCAGGGGTGATTTAGGCCTCGCTTCGCACTTAACGTGTTAAAATATATTTTTATTTAAAATTAAAGTATTGCATTGCCTCCTACGGTATTTAATCGGATTGTTTATAGCATTAAGTGTTCAAATACTAGTGTTTTGGTCTTAATAGTTAAAGTTTATGCATAGTCAGGCCCTTAACCCAGGCACCCAACTCGAGCCTCCTGAGGTGTTGGTCGAGGCTCTTGGCGATAAGTCCATTGACTGTAACGACTATCGGCACAAGTCGTTGCATGGCTGAGTCCACATTCCACATGGCGACCACCTCGTGAGCAAGGTCGAGATATTTCAACGGGACGGTGACATCGATAATCATTGTGCGGCGCGCTGATCGATCTATTACCACTATATCAGGCTTATTGGCTACAATAGTCCTGTCAGTGATAATAGATCGATCCCAGTACAACGTGACATGGTCATTCTCGAGAACTAGGTCGGGCGCATACTTGTAATACGGTACCTCAGAATCTACAAGGCCGTATTTTAAAGCAAGTTGTTGGTGGATAATCCTGGCCACTTGGTTATGCCTGTGCAAATACTCGCCGTTAGCTAGACGAGAACACCCAGAAGTAATATGCCTCATAGACTCACCGGGACAATGGCATGCCCGACATATGTCGATCGTCCCGTCCTTCATGATATACTTCCGGTAGTTGTTCGTCAGATAATTGCACAGACCGAACCCTCGGTTTCCCCGAAGAGGTCTCCGAAGCGTAGCCAGGCCACGGACGCTAGAAAATCTACGTCGGGCCCATGAAGGGCACGGAAAAAGCGTCCGTGAAGCTCCTTGCTGTGCCATACTTCCTTGCGGTCGTTGGTACTATGCACCACAGGTTTGCGCCAGTTCTCTTTAGCCAAAGTTAGCGGGGTGAGTCCACATCTCGGTGCATACCCACGTCAGCCTTGAGAAAATATTCTCTGAGACTGCATATCTCCCGGTTGTGGAGGGTCTTAGCATTTAAAAAACCTCGACCCCCGCACTTCCGCGGGATGTACGGTCTCATTAGAGACGAACGTGGGTGATGCATCTGGTTTGCGGTCAACAGCGACCGGACTCTCCTATCCAAGGCGTCCAACTCCATCTGGGTCCACTTGAGTATGCCAAAGGAGTACATCAGGACCGGCATGACCCAACCGTTAAAGGCGCGCACCTTGTTGCCGCCTGACAAAGAGCTATTAAGTACCTTTTTCAGGCGGCCGAAGAAGCGCTCCTGTAACGTTTGCTTCATGTCAGCCCCGTTAATACCTAACCCCTCTAACATACCCAGGTATTAGTAGGTATCAGTTGCGGAGAGTGATCTCAGGTTTATAGAATCTGAGAGTTGTAGTTGTTATTATTATTAAATAAGAGTGTTAACCCCTACTATATAACTTCCGAGTATTATGTTTTCTAAATGTCTTGGCATTATAGAAAGTACCTACTTATGTAAATATTCTTGTTAAAAATATTTACATAAGTAGGTAACTCTTATCTTCACTTACCTATTCATTTAAGCCAAGACAACAAAAAACGAAGCTGTTGCATAGCTGACATTAATCTTACATTTTAAAGTATGATCTGTCTTGAAAACTGGAGATATCTGGCACCGAAAAATTATAAAAGTAGTCATTTGATTGTCATCATGAAAATCCTGATTTCCTTTTATTAACTTACTATGTCTATGTCATAGGCAAGAACTATAGGTAGGTGATTTTGTTGATAGTTATTTAAATAACAAAAGATACCTCTCTCTCCCTTTACATAAGGATTTGATAAGTTTGTGTGATTCACGAGCCATACCAGACCATTACCAAACTTTTTATAGAAACTTAGTTCCTTTGGACAATTCGATCTCTGTCACCAATGATAGTGACGGAGATTAGAAGATTAAGTATTTCAGATTACCATATTATGATTAGTTTTTTTTTGTTATCAGTTCAAGCTAATAGGTAGCAATTTCCTTATCATGAAAGAGATTTAAGTTGTTTACTTTGTGATTATTATTTAGTTTTAATGCAAGTTACTTTATTATATTCTTATTTTATTAAACCTTTTCTTTTATTTCAACCTTTCACTTAATTGATGAAGTTTACACTATTACACCATGCAATAACAAAAGTATATTACATAAATGAGAATCGATCTTATGAACATTGATATAAATGCATTTTATCTTTACAATAATCAAACAATACAGTAAGTTACTGTAAACAATCGTGCTTATGCTTGTAACTAGGTATCAAAGAAACTTGATTACTGTCGAATAATAGTGTACTTAATATAATATTATTAGTTTGGTTTGTTGACACTTTACACGAATAACCGTGTAATGAAAGTTGACTGTTATCTAGTCATAGAAATTAACAAGAATAAAAAAATAAAATGGTTTTTCATAAATTGTCGGAAAACCGTTTAAATTAAAAATAAATAAAAAATCTAATGTAACAATATATTTTTTTATCTTTAATTTGATATAATTTGTTTAACCCTATATACTTCCAAACAACAGTTATTCAAGTTTAATCGTTTTTATTTTTTCCTGAAAAGTTGTGGTTTTTGACTTACACGTTTATTCTGTGGTCATCGATTTCTTTTCAAAAAGATTGTTTAATTTATATTTTATTGATATTAGAGTGGATGCCATTTTCCGATACTGATTTAATGTCATTGTTCAAAATGATTGCAGCGAATACATTCGATTGCATCACTAGACACGGTAGAATGTGGTAGAATGTAACAAAGTTAAATACGCTTAACAATAATCATTTTTTTTTGAAAAATCCGTTACATTAATGGTATTATAATGTCTGCAAGGAATCATAATTAAGATAATTGAATAAAATAAGGTAGATTATACATTTATTTTGTTACGCATTTCAAAGTTAACTTTTACGTAATCTGGAATAGCTACGCTCTAAGGCAGTCTAAGGCATCTGTCAAAAAACGGTTCACATAATGGACAAAGTATAGTGATTTTTTGAATTGCGTTTTCTGGTTGATTTTTCGCCAACATTGATTACGATTATGGACCCAGTTACCGCTCCTGATGACGACCTTGGCTTTACATTGGATTCTGTACCCGCTTCCTACGACCAAAAATCATAAAACTACAAGTAGGTAGGTATGTTTTTTGTTAACCGTGAATTTTTTAATATGATTTTTATAACTCCCACCGAGTTTTGTGTAAAAAATAGTGGTTGTTTCTTTATCTATAATGTCAACCCTAATGCCTATAATTTGTTTCTTTCATGGGCGTCATTTGGCCAAAACCTCTTTATCAAATGGGCATTTCCCTTTATCTGTTATTTTTAAAAGAAAGAATCTATCTTTCTATTTTTATATTTCGGTAAAATAATAAAGTAAAGCAAATTTTGTGGACAAAGAAGCGGACGGAAAGATGATGTGAGATCATTTTCAATATCCCGCCTGAACTGAAAAAAAAAAACTAATCAGTTAAATTGTGTTGTACACGCGGGCGAAGCTGCGGGCGGAAAGCTAGTTCCAAATAAAGGCTCTTATAAGTTTGTTTCCCATTCAACGCTTACCTTTATAACACTTGAGCGCGAACATGCACTGCTTGTAATATCTATCTCCTGACTCAATCAGCTCGTCCACGTCACGCCTCACGAACGCAGCTGGAGTCTTCTCCTCAAGGAGTGCCCGGCACGCCACTGCTATGCACCCTGTTTGGGCTCCTTTGGAGGAGAATATGAGATGTTAAGCAAAGAGATGAATAATGAATTAGTGGAAGGTACCTGAAAACTGCTTCTTCAAAAGGCTTGGTCAGATTTTTCCCTACATTGTAAACTTGCATAACCTATAAAATTAGTTCTACTCTCTGGACTTTAAAAGAGACCATGATTCTCTGAGTTTATTTCGATGGGCAGTTGCCCATCAGGGATAATTGGCTGGTCATAGGATTCTCCTGGCAGAACGTTTAACACACCCCGTCCCTCCAAACTATAATTAAATTGTACAAACCACAACTAGTAGAAGAGTATTTCTTGGAATTACATCCGACGCTGCCCTGGAGTATCATTTTGTTCTTGTCCACTTGGCGGAAGTTGTGCCAGATCTAGTAGACAAAGAATATCCATATTAACCTTTTTTCTAATATTTAGATCACTTCTTGCGATAAGACCACCCATTGTGCTATTTTATAATAGGTATGTACTTGACATTATTTTTGTACAATAAAGAATATTCTATCTATCTATCTATCCAAGGTTATGTAACGTTTATATTTATCATTCGACCTCATTAATATTTGGTGGCACGGCAGTGCCCCCGCCAAGACTAACCGAAGGAAGAGAAAGAAAGAAATCTTTTTATTCTGAATTCCTGCAGAACACAAAATTTACGGAATACAAATTAAAAACTACAGTAACCCTGCACGTGGTCAGGAAAGGCTCCTATCTCAGCATAATGCTGTGACATTAAATGCATACCGCCGCAGCGCTGGCAGGAAGTAGGTCACACCTACCAATTTTCGAAGCGTTTCGTCATATTTTCGTACTCTCATAGCTTTGGTCTGTAGCAGAATTCACGTAATTAAAACCGTAGCGATGTCGACAGTTTTCCAGTGTGTGAATACGGTGAAGCCAAATTTTTTGAACAATTCTCGCCCAACGAATATGTTTGAATACGGTTCAACGATTTTTTAATAGGACGACTCCTAAAAGAGGTCCGATCGACGGATACGAATAGGAAAACTGTTTCAACGATTAAGTCGCTGCGACATCGCTACGGTTTTAATTACGTGAATCGAGCTACTGGTTGAATTAGAGAGCCCAAATGATTTGACCGAGATATTGGGTTGCACAGGTCGAATCTATGTGGATCGAATTGAAAGGATACAAAAAAGACTAGTTCGCAACTTAGCATATCGCTTTAGAATAAGAAATATCACTAGATCCTATGAAGACAGACTAAGATACTTTAAGCTCATGTCTCTAAAATCTCGCCGTACTATTTTTGACCTCACATTTCTATTTAAACTTCTAAATTCCGGAATTGACTGTCCGGATCTTTTAGAAAAGATATGTATTAATGTGCCTTCTCGAATTCCTCGCTATCCCTGCTCATTACTCAAAGCTCCACGATTCCGAACTAATTTAGGTAAACATGCTCCAATCGTTAGAATGTCCCAACTATACAATGCAATGTCGGGCTCCTCGGAGGACATAGACATCTTTTATAACTCCCTAGGTAAATTTTAGTTCAACTTAACAATATTTAAACAATTTGGACACCTGAAGATAATGTATTGTAATTGTAATTGTATAATATATATATATCACTCTCTCGCTCAAAATCGTAAGGATATTTTTAAATTTAGTTGTTTTGTTTTGATACTTAAGCATATATATACAGATTTATACATATACATATTTATTCATACATATTTATTAATTTAAGCTGATTTAATTTGATCTCATTGTTTTCGTTTATATTAAGTAGTGGTTGATCTCATTTCGCATGATGTGATCTCCCATAACTAAAGAAGCACTTGGCTAGAAGGTCAATTGTAATATTTTTATTAGCATGTAAGGTGTATTCTTTGTCGGAGATCCTAATAAAAATAAATAAATAAATAAATCTTTTTAGACTGGAAGCAAACCCAAAAAACGTTACGGAAAAGGTAGAAAGATGCTAATCTTACCTTCTTCAGCTTTGAGGGTTCTGCTGGGAGTGGTTGCGTGACCTGTTCGGGAGGTATTCGCGCCCTCTTTGCTCTGGGACGTCGCTTCCTTGCGTGAGGCGGCACCCATGTTCGTGTCGTTACACCTGGACGCTCTATCACCTGTAAAAAACCACAAAGGCTTTAATGGAATTGGTGATTTATCAAGTGACAATCAGCCCGCACCCTGAACTGCCTCAATGGTCTTTTTTGAATTTAAGGGATAACTCTGCGAACGAGCAGGCACGCCTCCTGATGGTAAGTAGTCATCGCTGCCCATGGACATCTGCAATGCCAACGGAGGAAAAGAAAAAAGAGGGGAAGGAGGAAAGGAGAAGGAAGGAGACTGAGGGAGGAATGGATAACGTTATGTTATAAAATTACCAAGTTTCCTCACAATGTTTCACTAGAAAAATTAACTTAATAAAACTACACACAGAATCGTAACCAGTACCTCCAGGGTAACAAACACGCTTTGAACCACTAGACTGATCGAGGCAGTAGACTTTTTCCCATAGGCAGAAACTACAGAACGCCATTTGCTACGATTCTTGCATACTTCTTTTGCTTCGTCCACATTCATACATCTTGTCCTACACACGCGCCGGTTGCGGGTACTACGCACCTGACTAGAGATGGGCGGGTGGGTAAAAAATGGTAAGGTAAAAATTGGAAGGAAAGGGTAAAATAGGTAAAATAGAATAAACACCCTTTTTTACCGGGTATTAATTAAAAATACCGGGTAAAAAATGAGGACTGTGTTTATATTATTGAAATGGCTTTGTTATGAAATGAATACTGTCATAATATTATTTAATTGACTTTGTCATCAATACTACGATCTACCACGTTAATTTTGACCTTGACCATTAAAAATAAAGTATTGATTTTAAATAAACGAAGTTAAATGTCTTTTAAAACTTTAATCAACATAAATTTTCAAATGAAATGAACGAATTACAATAAAAACAAGCATTGAATATTGTACTGATTGCACGTTATAAAGTTAACTAAATGCGGCACACTACCTTTAAGAATATATAGATAAGTAACATAATTATGTCTATATATCATGACAACATTTCAAAACAAGTCAATGAGTAACAATTACTTAGATTTTTTCATTTTAAATTATAATGAAACTCGGACAGTAGGTAATACAGTAAGAAATAGTAACCAATTCAAAAAATATTAAAATTGCACAATTAGTTTGATACTCGTATAGCTGATATATCCTTCATTAATTATTGTAATATAGTCTTCATAATTATTTTAGTAATTTTGTAAGATTAGTGTTGGTCATCATCATTATCATCATCACCGCGTCGTCCCTATTGCACAGTTATAGTGCTATACTCTTCTCTTGTTCTAATGAGAAAACAATGTACGCGTATGTCGTGCTGACAACAGTCTCAAATAAAAATCAATTATAAAATTTTGTATGTCAAAGTATCTCTTAAAAATACAATAATTAGTTTAATAAACTGATTGTAATTTTTACCCGGTATAAATTAAAAATGGGAAGGTAGAAATGGGTATAAATAGGTATTTACCCAAAGTCTGGGTTTTTACCGGGTATAGTCCCATCTCTACACCTGACCTTTCTGAAGGATCTCACCAATAAGGTCGTGTATGTGTTTCTAGGGCGTCCCCTCCCGGCGGCTCCACTGACATTCGCTTTATATTTTTCCCTTTGGTTAATCGCCTTTAATCCATCCTCTCGACATGTCCAAATCATCTCAGCTTTCTCCTTTCAATGCGTGTCACTATATAATCTTTTCAACCGAAACACTCCCTTATCACACTATGTCTCAATCTATCATTCCGAGTTATTTTATATATTATACACTTAATTATACTTAATTATATTAAAAAGAAATTCTTGGTACTGACTACAGGCGGTGGTCTTTGCGGCGGCGGTGGAGGATGCCAGGGTCGCGTTTTAATCTTCACTTTAGATATCTCCGGCCAGCGTCGCTTGAATCGCTGTCTCCTCAACATAGCTCTCAACTCAGCTTCCCTGTTGATGAAAATGATAATAACATTCATTTCTGTAATAAATCTTAAGCGACATCTAGCGCGCTACATGGAACTACGTTGTAAAAAATCCTGAATCGCGCAAGCAACATTTTTTTAAATCAAATAACTCTGCAAACGAGCAGGCGTGCTACCTGACGGTATGTAGTCATCGCTGCCCATGGACATCAGCAAAACCAAAGGAGTTGCAGATGTGTTGCCGAGCCTATTTAAGGGAAAGGGAGAGGAGAAAAGGATAAGGAACTCCACACTCAACGAACGAAACGCAACGGTATGCGTACTATTAGTACTTCCCCAGTCGTGCCGACCCATTCATGCTGGCACGTAGACATGCCAGAGATGCACTCCTACTAGGTACATAAATTGATCTTTTTTTTATAAGGTTGTTTAAAAAAAAAATACTTACTCCTTCGCAATCTCAGACTCAGTTTTCGGGATCACCTCTGGTTCTGGTGAAGGCGTGTCCTCCTTCCAAGCTCTCGTTTTAGACTTAGTATCTCTATCTTTCAATTCCTTATTGTCTTTGTTATCTTTATCTTTGTCTTTGGGATCTTTATCTTTGTGATCTTTGTCCTTATGATGTTCTTTGTCGTGTTTGTCATCTTTCTTCTTTCCATCGACTGTATCGCCACTTGCTGTCCCTATCCTGAAATTCCGTAAAAATGTTAAAGTAATTTCTGGTAAATTATTTTCTGTGAGTGCCTTATTATGCCTAGTGTTCCTAAGCGTGACTGCTACGCTAGAGGTCCTGGGTTTGATCCCCAGATCGAGCAAAGTGTTATTGGGTTTTTCTATGAAATTCTCAGTAGCAGCTCGGAGTCTGGATTTGTGCCCGGTTAATGGCAATAGGTGAAATGTGGATGTACATTAGTACACGTCTGTCTAACCCTTCGGGGAATACAGGCGTGATGGTATGTTTATGTTTTTTTTCTGTTACTAGAAGCTCCATTAACCCTTCTCTTCCCTTGACTTCTCTTCCTGTAGCTTCCCCTGTCTTACTACGTCGAGTCAGGGCACTCACTGCCATTTTTAACGCATTATCGCGAAGTTATCGTCGGTATGTGGAACACTAATATACCTGATGCACTACAATAAGGTGGAAGCTTCGACATAACCCTGAAAGCATTTTTGTATTAAATCTGTCCGCTTTTTGGGTATAATTAGCCCAGAGTCTTGTGAACCATCTGAGAAGTATACCCTTTCAAACAAAAGAATAATTTTCAAACTCGGTCCAGGCGTCTTGGAGTAATCGGTCTTTTTCAAAAAACTAGTTTTCTGTACTTTTTAAAACGTACGCGAATAATTTTAAAGACTCGAAAAGTTTTTTTCCAAACTTTCTTTCCAAAGGATTCCCTCAATTTATGTTACATACGAAAAAAATGAATTCAGGTCCTCCTCCTTTTTTGAAGTAAGTTAAAAAATAACACTCACTTTGATTTACTAGTCATTGTAAGCGAGGACTAAATCAACCGAATGAATCTTCCTCAAAAGTTATTACTCTTAAAAATACATCGACGATCCTTTGCCAATAAGTTTTTTCCTTGTTTTTTGCTGAAAAAACAAACAATAAAATTTATATCGGTGAATGAAGTGTTAAGATAATATATCTAAGCGTGTTCTCGAGTGAGACCGCTCCTCGACAAACGTAGTGTAGGACGCCCTCCGGCAAGATCGAGTGATGATTTGCGAATGGTTGCTGGCAGAAGCTGGATGCGAGAAGCGGAGGA
Source organism: Subacronicta megacephala (assembly GCA_958496365.1). NCBI lineage: Eukaryota > Metazoa > Arthropoda > Insecta > Lepidoptera > Noctuidae > Subacronicta > Subacronicta megacephala. The sequence goes on along the minus strand of OY292541.1, from coordinate 6,423,930 downwards.
CAGGGTGAAATGGCGCACACTAGGGGAAGTTTACGTCCAGCAGTGGTTTTTTTTTTATCACTGATAGGCTTACGCTTGACCACAACTTGCCTGATGTTAAGCAGGAGTAGTATAGTATAGTAGTATACTACGAGTAGTATAGGCTGATCATGATGATGATAAACTGTTTAAAGATTTTGGTAGTGGTTGAAAGGGGATGCTCTGTCCCTTCCTTGGAAAACTAGTAAGTATTAGTGTAGAAGAAACCCAGGTCTTATTTTTATGGGACAACTCGGCAAACGTGCTGGCGAGCCATCTGATGGTACTTAAGTAGTCATCGCCAACCATGGACCTTTGCAACTCTCTTGGTATTGCGTTACCTATTTAAAGAAAAGGGAGGAAGGGGACTGAGGCTAGAATTGGGCCTCCGTCGCTCCGCTCTCACCGCACGAATCACAACAGTATGCATACTGCTACTTGACGTTGATATTCTGTGGGAGGGTAGTACTTCCCCGGTCGTGCCGACCCATTCATGCTGGCATGTAGACATGCCAGCAGGCAATACTACTACTATTGCTAGACCGCAGCCAGCCTGATATGCTCGTGACGAATACAATATTATTATTTAAAGCCATATGGGTCGCACATCACTAGTAATCTTGTTGACCCCTCGTACTAAGCTAAATTTCAAAATTCGCTGAGTAGCCGCGGGTCTGCTGTCGGTCGGCGCTGCCTTGAAGGTCATCTCCTTACTTGCCAGAAGACTAGGGGGTCCAGACGTTAGACATCCGAAATATTTATATGGATTTGAACTTCATCACGTGACATATCGAAAGGCTATGCCAATTCCATACATTTTAGATTTATCTAACTTCGTTATCGATATCGAAATGTATCATTGTCTAGGCCCAGGTTTCTGCGGTCTATGCTGGTACAGTCGGCATATTTTCGCATACAAGCTCAAAATGATCCGAGCAACCAAGGAAATTAAACTTTATCTCAACGATACAAAGGATAGTTTGGAATGAGTACCGTACAGGACAGCTATCATTGGGACATATTTTAACCCATTAAGACTGTCTCATTCGTCTAGTGGTCCTAAACGCGACTGCTAGCCTAGAGGTCCTGGGTTCGATCCCCAGGTCGAGCAAAGTGTTATTGGGTTTCTCTATTAAATTGTCAGTAGCAGCTCGGAGTCTGGATTTGTGCCCGGTTAATGGCAATAGGCTCGCCCCCTATTACATGGGACCTAAAGAAAGCACCGGCTAAATGTGGGTGTACATTAGTACACCTCTGCCTAACCCTTCGGGGAATACAGGCGTGATGGTATGTTTAGTTTGGAATGAGCACTGTAAAAGGCAGCTGTCATTGGGACATGAATTTTATCCCATTGATATAAAGTTGAATTTCCCGAGTTGTTCAGCTAAGTAAGTAATTATGAACAGTTTGTTCGCTTCGATTATATTTGACGCTGACTGTATCACAACATAATCAGACTATCGTCTTAAGGGTGGAAACGTACAACCAAGCTGATCATTACCTTATCTTTCCCTAATTTTTTTTTTATTTGCTACAGCCATTTTCTTTTTTTTCTATTCATCCCTGTCAGCCATCGATACTAACATCCCTTATAGACAAAGACATTTAATACCTACTACTATTAAATCTCTTTGCTTATAGAGGAGGGAAGCGACCATTAATTTCAATTTAAAAATATCTAACTATGTACCTATGTTTTTTGTTTAGTAAAATATTTGGATAAATTGTTAAATTCTTACCTTTATAATTTTTTTGTGTTTTATATTTTTTAGCAAAATTTTCACCACATTTCCTATTTCGAGATCATGGATTGACGCTTCATATTTTGTATTTTGTTTTTTTTTTGTTTTGTCTTTATTCAGCCAATATTATAAACTTTATTTATGGCGATATAAGAATTGTTTGATTCGTTTTGTTCGAAGTTGTTAATTAAATAATTATTTTAAAATATGTACCTAGTAAATGAAAAATTGGTTGTATAATCAATACAACCAATTTTTCATTTTAAGTAATAAAAATCAAATATTGTAGGCATGGAATTACTTTCTAATCAATAATAAAACGTAAAATTACCTGACCTTCATTTTTGATGTAGTGTTGCCAATAAAATATCTTTACCTGTAAGTACGGTATATATCTGTAGTAAATAAAATAAAAAAACGGGCTCATTGCTCGATTTTTTTAAATTATAAAAATGAGTAGATAAGTTATTTTCAATAACACATACGCCATTGTTTTTTTTTTTGCAGTTATATTGTTGAAAGTTTCCAACAGGTATAATTTATAACAGAACTACTTTTTTATACTAAAACACCTAGGCAGCAGTAAAGAGTGGCTATATAATCTAATTGAAATCTTTAATTTAAATTACATAATAAAATTATGTACTGTACAGTCCATTACTTCACATTACTCACTGTTCTCATTTAATATTATTGGGAAAAAATATTTCAGGGACGGCAACATCAAATACACCTGTCACACGTGACGTCTATGGTTTACACTTTACTCATTCCGTCATTCCGAAATAGACAGATTGACAGTTACTGTCATTAAATGATTAAAATTTGTTCGTAATTCAATACGAATTATTTATTGTAAATATTCTCATTTTACTTCTAATTAAAACATGTCGGATAACAAAGAATTGGACAAAGCCAGCATGGACCCAGAATTGGACGATTTGCTTGATAGTAAGTGAATTTATTTTTATCAAATCCGAATCATGGTCGTATTACACAACACATAACCTCTATTGCATTAAAAAAATGTAAATAATTGAACAATTATTCCGAAGGACTTTGATACGCGAATAGTTTTTATTGAACTCGTCAGATATTTTGTATGACCGATAAAGGTGTTATACAAAATTATTTGCGAAAAGCAATAAACCTGGTTTTATTGTTAGATATCCATTGAATGAAAACCTTTGTTTGCATAAAAAAAACATTCTACATTTACTTTTTTATGTGACCATGAAACTGTAGTCGAAGTAGTTTGTCATTATTCCACATTTAAACCTATTTTTATACATTATCATTTTGTATTGGTTCATTATCCTACAACTGTTGGATTTTAGGTGGAATTTATACCACAGAACCTGAGTAATGAATGTTCCGAAACCATCGTAATAAATATATCATCACACCTGTATCCCAAAAACGGTTAGGCAGTGATGTAGCTACATACAATCATGGATGAAAATCAAAACTCAAAGTCGCTGTTGAGAATTTTTTAATAAACAACTAATTACATTTACCAACCTGAGAATCAGACCTGAGATCTAACATTCAGTAGCCTTGTGATTTTTTTTTTTTTTAAATAAAGCTTACTAGCAATGTGGGTCACACATTACTAGTATTCTTGTTAACCCCTCGTGCTAAGCTAAATGCTTGTGTTACGAGTGGGTTCACGTCGGTAGTGCAATGGGTGGGGTTCGATCCGGCAACCATATGATCGCAAGTCAGACGCCCTAGCCATTAGGCTACCGACGCTTCGAAATACAAGATTCTTGTGAACGAATAAATCAATGAAGCACATACTAGATATCAAATATCAAATATATTTATTCAAAAAATATTACAATGCTAAAAATACAATGTAAATCTTAGAAATTATAAAGATAGGTTAAGATAAGATAGGTTCCTGCAATTGCAATAATTCCCAGTCAATGTGTGGTAATTAATTTAATTCTGGTGTAATTCATTAAAAGAATTGCTGGAACTTAACAATGTCATTAATATTCCTAATCTTGACTAATGAATGTATTGTGTCAATTATGTGGCAATTGCAAAGTTATTGTAAAAATGTCATCATGTTTTTTGGTGAACTACTTGTACAGCCTACTCCTTCTCACCCAGAGGAGGCATGAGTCCCAACGGTGGGACTATTATAGGTCGATTATGTGTGATAGCCGGCCTCATTAGTCTAGTGGTCCCAAGCCCTACTGCTACTCTAGAGGTCCTGGGTTTGATTCCCGAGTTGAGCGAAGTGTTTTTGAGTTCTTCTATGAAATTCTCAGTAGCAGCTTGGAGTATGGACTTGTGCCTGGTTAATGGCAATAGGCTGGCCTAAAAATAAACATAGAAGCATGTGTGTACAGTGAGTAGTAGAAGCCTCTAAGAGATAAAGATAATTTATTTGTCCCAACATTTGTGTACAATGAGGTGTAAAAACATATTATACATATAGTTCCAAAAAGTTCTGCCCATTTCAGGACATGCAAATACTAAACATGAAATAAATTCATAACACTCTACCTAACCCTTCGGGACTACACTACGGGTGTGAAGGTATGTTATGTTTATGTATTATAGAATGATCATGTTTCCTTGCAGGTGCTCTCCAAGATATGACAAAGAAGCCTCAAACGGCAGCGTCAACAACGGAGGGGCCCAGTGACATCCCTCAGAACATGTGGAGTGAGGAGTTCATCAAGGAAGCAGCCGCGCAGTTCGAAAGCAACATGTCTGCTATACTGAGCAGCTTCAGCGGTGTGCCTGGTAAGGAAAACACTGTAATCTTATATGGATAAGTCCCTTTTTGGGCTTTAAATTAAATTTTTCTTGGCCAACCCGCAGTAGGCTAGCGTGGTGGACTATAGCCTAATCCCTCTCGTACTGAGAGGAGACCCGTGCCCAGCAGTGGGACAATGTAATGGGTTGATGATGTATGATGTATTTCGCAAATTAAAAAAAAAAAATTGTTCGTCTATAACTTTGTGGTAGGGCCACTCTGTTCGCACCATGAATTGGCCGGCTTGACCGGGGAAGTACCACACTCTCGCATAAGAACGACTCGACGTCCGAGTAGTAGCGTTTCGCTACTGCGCTTCGTTCGGTGAGCGAGAGGGCCGGAGGCCCAATTCCTCCCTCAAATCCCCTTCCTTCTTCTTCCCCTATCTTTCCCTAAATACGGCAACGTATCTGCAACACCTTTGATTTTGCAGATGTCCATGGGCGGCGATGACTACTTACCATCAGGTAGCTCGCCTGCTCGTTTGCCAAGTTATCTAGTAAAAAAAAACTTTTTTAAGAAAAGCTTACTAGCAATGTGGGTCTCACATTACTAAATGCTTGTGTTACGAGTGGGTTCACGTCGGTAGTGCAATGGTTGGGTTTCGAACCGGCAACCACATGATCGCAACTCCGATGACCTAGCCTTTATTTCTAATGTACCTAGTATGTGTTATAGACGAACAGTTTGCGAAACACCAAAAAAAAATGAATTTTCCTTAAGGCCGGGTTGTACTGAAAAGCCTCGCCGAATGGATCGTAAATTACTTAAGAAGATAAAATTACGCAAAAAGAGGTATCTTTGTGAATTTTATTCTTCGAGCCAACTTTACCAAATCGTGTTTCCATTGAATGTATTCCGTAGAATATATCCTCGACAATATCAATTTATTTTCCCAGATTTTAATTTTCCTATTTACTACTTCGAAAATTAATTTTAATAACATATTTATGTAGGCTTTTCAGTACAACCCCGCCTTAAGGCAGATGGTCTCTCTTTGGGCGTCAAATTAAATTCCAATTCAAAGGTGCATTGTTTTTTTTTTGTAAATTCCACGTCTCTTACTCATTCTACGTTCATATTAACAACTTTTGCTTAAAAAATGTTATCGTAGCAGAAGATAATGTACAATTAAGGATTCTGCCAAAATTGACAATTTACACATTTATATAAGTAGGTACACATACACATCAAACTATGCAAAACCAGTTTACACTAAACTTAACTTATAGTATAGGAAGCCTATACAATGCGAGATCAGCTTGACACTGGCAACAAACTGGTTTTGAGTAGGTTGACCTGTAGCCGTGCGTACAACAAGAACGATTACAATTTACGATATATAATTTGCGACAAAAAATAATGAATATTGAAATAGGCAAATAGGAAATAGGCATTTTCTTGCAAAAAGTGTCTTAGAATAATGCATTGGCGCTGTGACAAATACCTTAAATCATTGTTTTACCAATGAACCTGTATGAATTTATTTATGTTTTATTTGTCCACAGAAGACCAAATCACACAGGAACAGATAGCACAGACATTCTCAAAAATGGCAGGTTTGTATACCTACGTAATTATATTATATTGATTTCAGAGCCTATTTTTTTTATTAAATAACTGCAAACGAGCAGGCGAGCTACCCGATGGTAATTAGTCATCGCCGCCTATGGACATCTGCACCACCAAAGGAGTTGCAGAAAGATGGTTGTCGAGCCTATTTTGGGAAAGGGAGGGGAAAGAGAAAAGGAGAAGGAAGGGGACTGAGGAAGGAATTGGGCGTCTGGCCTTCTCGCTCACCGAACGAAGCGCAGTAGCAATATTATAAGGGGGTTTGGCGTGGATAAGTTATATATTGGATAGTAGTTTTAGTATTAGTACAGCTCTGCCTAACCCTTCGGGGAATACAGTCGTGATTGTATGTTATGTTTTTACTTAAGGCTAAAGCGTAAAAGCGAAAAAGCTAGAAAATAATTGAATTTCGCGCCAATAGCTGACAGCGTCAAAAAACTTAATCAACTTGTGATGTCCTACACATCCATTCCAAGAATGCTGTTACGAGTGTAATGCGGTAACGTTATGTTCATCTGATGATATTAAAAAAAATATAGAGGCCGCAGCCCACGTGCTGAAACCTGATGGAGTACCAGAGGAACCAGTGGAAGCTCCTCCGTCTGCCGACCCTGAAGTGCAAGAGAAGATTGACGAGGTAGTATTTTTTTTTTCCTCTATAAGATCTGGGGCAAGAACAAGCGAGTTCTTGAGTAGAGACCGCGTCTAGGCAAACGTAGTGTAGGGCGCCCGCTGGCCAGATGGAGTGACGACTTGTGGAAGGCAGCTGGCAGTGACTGGATGAGGAACGCCGAAGATCGGGCTCTGTGGCGTTCACTAGCGGAGGCCTACATCCAGCAGTGGACGAGTATGGGCTGATGATGATGAAGATCTGGGGCACATAGCTTGTTGAAAGAAGTTGACGTTGAAAGAAGGATCATGGAACTAAAGTGGAGGTGGGCAGGACACTTGTTGAAACGAAGTGAGTACAGATGGAGTAGGGCAACGACTGAATGGTGGCTGAGGGATAGCAGTAGGAGTGTCAGGCGTCCAGCATCAAGATGCATGACCAAAGGATTTGCAGATTCGTTGCCGAACTTATTTAAGGAAAACGGAGGGGAAGGAGAAAAGTAGAAGGAAGGGGCCTGAGGTAGGAATCGGGCTCGGGCGCTCCACACTCACCGTACGAAACGCAACAGTATGCATACTGCTACTTTACGTCGATATTCTGTGGTAGTACTTCCCCGGTCGTGCGACCCATTCATGCTGGCATGTAGACAAGCCAGCAGGCACTACTACTACTAACCTAAGTTGGTGTTACGAGTAGGGATGTAAAGCACCTTGTGTTGATGACAAATCACCATTATATCACCATTTATGTTATGTCATATCGATTGATATAAACATGTTTCAAACAATAAATCCAACAGCCCCATTAAATTCGTAAATTGAAAATCATTTCTTTTGCATGCTGGTTGACTTTATATAAATAGAGAAGTGTATATTTTATATTCGTGTCACACGTGTCAGGTCCTGGGTACAATCTCCAGGTCGAGCAGTGTTATTGGGTTTTTCTATGAAATTCTCAGTAGCAGCTCGGAGTCTGAATTTGAGCTCTGTTGTGGACAGGCTCGCCCCCTATTACATGGGACCTTAAATACCGAAATGTAGGCGTGCATTGGTACATAAAGATTAGTGTACAATAAAGATTATTCTATTCTTAACTCTTATCATCACAGGTATCCGCAGCCATCTCGCAGACCTTAAAGAATCTGAACAGCAATGCGGAGACGCTACAAACTCCATTTTCAGACCAAGACCTCGCCAGCATGTTCAACAACATCAGTCTTGGAGAAGGCCAGGTATATACTACTAGGTTATTCACAAAGTTATGAATTATCCAGTCACAGAAAAATTCAGCCTCAGGCAGGGTTTGAACCTGAGTCCCTCTGGTTAAGTACACCAGACGTTTTACCAACTAAGCTACCGAGACCACTCCCTGTGATGTCGAATTTCTCTACCACTTTTTACGTCTTCAAGCGACGTAACTTAAAATTTTCTTTCACTTGAAATTTTGACACTTAAATGTCACACGTTCACGATTGAAGCGGCATAGTATCCCCATCCTGACTAGAAGGTTTAAAGACATTCTATGAAAGGGAACTCCAAGAGTTCCTTCTGCTCATAAAACATGAAACGTGAAACCCCAATTGGATGGCTTATTGTGTTAACACAGATCGCCAAGTTACGGAAATAAATATATAAAAAAAAAGAATACTTGAAATTTTCTTTCATTAGAAAATTCATATCTTTGTGAACATTTCGCATTATTTAATGCTAAAATATAATAAAAAATATGATATTGTTTATCGTCTTTACACGCTTGCTAAGAACGTGGATCGGCAATTTCAGAGTCCATTTTCAGATCACGGTCTGATTACAATGTTCGCTAGTATACAACAACAGGTAGGTTTCCTAGTGATGAATCGATTATTATTTAATCGATTTTATTACGATTAATAATCGACTATTACGATTATTTCTCTTTTTTATACAACACTTAATTTAGTTAAGATTATTACATAATGGCCTTCTAATACACAAGCCAATTACGGACCAACCAATATTCACACATGATACATAGACACAAATTAGGCCCTAAATGAAATTAACAAAGTTGTAAACTAAATTAGAAACAAATTAAAAACTATAAAAATGAAGTAAATTAATATGAAACTTATCCAAATCGGATGATAAAATAAAATCGATAAATTATGGGATAAACTATAATTATTTATTAATTATTATTTAAAAAAATGTGATTACTCGGCAGATGAGCAGGTGAGCTACCTGATGGTAAGTAGTCATCGCCGTCCATGGATATCTGCAATACCAAAGGAGTTGCAGATGCGTTGTCGACCCAAGGAAAATGGAGGGGAACGAAAAAAGAGAAGGAAGGGGACTGAGGGAGGTATTGGGCCTCGGGTGCTCCACACTCACCGTACAAAACAGTATACATAGTGCTACTTGAAGTCGATATTCTGTGGGAGGGTAGTTCTTCCCCGGTCATGCGGACCCATTCATGCTGGCATGTAGATATGCCAGCAGGCACTACTACTACAAAACTTAATATACCTAACCTAGTTATTTTAGTGAAGGAAAAATACGACTGCGGGCAGGATTCGAACCTGTGTCTTCTGGTTAGGTACACCAGACGCTGTAAGCCGCTAAGCCACCGCGAGTCCCACCCGTCAGCTCGAAATTTGCCTTCAACGTCGTATTTTTTTAGTTTAAATATTATGAAAAGTGCATGATTTCATTGTAAATAAATTGAATTAAGTAGTTAATAATATTAAATTTGCACGCCGAAATTAAAAGCAAAATAAATTATTTTAATAAGAACTTTCTGTACTTTATATACAAATAATTTATTTTGATTTCATCTGAGGTGACGTCTACCTATCTGTTTACAGCAAGAAGGCAATATGTTTGTGCCTTTCATGCAAGGCATGATGCAATCACTGCTCTCCAAAGAGGTGCTGTACCCGTCGCTTAAGGACCTAGTGGATAAGTACCCTGCCTGGTTAGCTGAAAACAAGGGCAAGATTGAACAGAGCGAGTACGACAGGTAATGAGCATTTTGTATTAAAAATAACATAACATCATAATTATCATACTTCATACTATCATTCTAATAAGTATTATAAATGGGAAAGTTTGTGAGGATGAATGGATGGATGGATGGATGGGTGGGTGTGTGTTACTCTTTCACGCAAAAACTACTGAACGGGTCATCATATCATACTTCATACTAATATTATAAATGGGAAAGTTCTCGAAGATGAATGGATGGATGGAGGTTTGTCACTCTTTCACGCAAAACTACTGAACGGAACTTCAGTGTTTTTGTTTATACATCAGAATAACCTATAATATATTATATTATAAGGCTTTAATTTATAACGATATTTTGGGAAATTCCCACAGGTTTGGGAAAAATCTATTCCACGCGGACGAAGTCGCGGGCAAATGAAATGAAATGATATTTATTTCTGTAAAAAGATTATTCAAAGACACTTTTACAAGTCAATGTTTTACATTTTTTTAAGCTAGATGGCGCCGCCTTTCCTATCTGACGACCTCTGAGACGAAAAGCTGATAAAAAGTCAGAGAATCATGATCTCTTTTAAAGTCCAGACAATAGTAATATCATAGATATGCGAGTTTTACAATGTAAGGCAAAATCTGAAAAGGCCCTTTGAAGAAAGATCCATAGCAGCTTTGAGTTGACCTGTCCTAAATGACGGCACGCATACATCAGTCATTGTGTAGCTCAACCATTTTTTAGGAAGCTCAACGACCCGTTGCATGACGACCAGTTCACCAAGACATTAATTACTAACGCACGTAGTGGTTTCATGAGGTAACGGGATCATGAAGACAATAATATTAATGATAAATATCCTATATCATTTTTTTTAAAGCATACAAGTTATGTGGGTCGCACATTACTAGTATTCTTGTTAACCCCTCTTAATAAGCTGAATGCTTGTATTACGAGTGGGTTCACGTCGGTAGTGCAATCGGTGGGTTTCGAACCGGCAACCACATGATCAATCCGATGCCCTAGCCATTAAGCTACCGCCGCTTCAAAGCATCTTCAATCATCGCGCGGTATAACAAAATTCTATGATTATTGCCAATAGATTTTTGAAGCAGCAGAAGTTAATGGAACAAGTCTGCAGCGAGCTGGAGCCAGAACAGGAGTCCGACCCCGATGACGTCAAGAGGAAGAGGTTCGAGGTGGTCCTCGACCTTATGCAAAAGGTAAGCAAACGAACACCAATCATTTTTTTAACCGACTTTAGAAATTTCGAAAAGGAGGAGGGTATTTTTTTTCAGTAATTAATGCATTGGGAAAACCAATATTTTGTAAAAAGCGATGAGCGGTTGGCATTAGGTTATTGTGACTGAGGTCAATTACAAACCAACTCTCTAAAAACGAGAAAATATAAGGCCTTTCATTTATTTGAAAGTGTATGCTCCTGAGGTAGTCTCATTCAAAGGTGAAGTTCACTAAAAATGTTGAAAGAAAATAACATTCAACAAAAAAGTAAAACCGCCTTTAAACAATAATTTAAAAAATAATAAAGATAATGTGTCAAAGAGGCGGTTTTAATTTATTGTTAAAAGTTATTTTATACTAACTGAGGTGGAATGAAGATCACAAACACAGATGAAAATACATAAACACATACACAGCTAACTTACAAAATCTTTCTCACACGTAAATAAATATGCATTCACATACACATACACTAACACACAACACACAAACACACACACACACACACACACACACACACATACACATAAACACTCACGCACGTATACAAATCAAATCAAATGGTTTTATTTCAAATAAGCTTTTACAAGCGTTTATGAAACGTTTGTAACACTGTACTGTTTGTGTAACTTTTTTACATACACACATACACTCACTTTCACACACACACGCCATAATGCAGGAGCAAATTATTTTGTGGGACTTTTTTTGGGGAAAGAGAGGCTTACCAAACCTCTTTGGTCACAGATGCAAGACCTTGGACAACCACCCACGGAGCTGGTGGGTGATATTGGCGTTCCCCCACAAGGTTTCGCTGCGCCAGCACCAGACGCTTCACAATGCTGCGTCATGTAAGCTAAACCTACACTAGGAATAACTAGCGGTACGTGATTGATTCAGTTAGTGATTGATTCAAACCTATTCGTGTTAAAAGGTGATTGATTGAATTAATCTGTTATTATTTACAATGATTACTGTATTTATGTGAGTGTAACTGAAGAATGATGACTTGCAGTCAAGGTGTTGAATTGTAGGTTGAGTGTTGTTAGTTGCACGGCTACTGATTGGTGGTGTAAAAAGTAATGTTTATTTGAATCAATCAGTGATAAAATCACCGTAGAGTGATGACAATAAAAAATCGGGTGTAATGATTAGAATTTTATTATTGACCATTTTAATTAGTTTACGTGCGTATGCCAAAGATATGTTTGATGATTTAATGAGTGATTGATTCAAACTTACAATATACTTTAATTATTAATTAATTGAATCAACAGAGATTGTATTATCTACCTGCCGTACGGCGATACATGATTGATTCAAGTCGTTAGTAAATAATTCTTATTTTGTCATTGTCTTATCCCAGCTGATCAAAACTATCTGTTCGGAAAGGGAATTAAAACATCTACATCACAACTAACATATTGTTGTAAAACTTGCTAGTAATTAATTCGACAATATGATATATTTATTATTTGAATTGAATCAATCAGTATGAGCTTTTGATTGATTCGGTCGAGCTAGTATTTGTTGGAGCCTTAAAGAGCTATTTAGAGACATTATATTAACATATCTTATGAAGATTTCGGGAGTGATTGATTCAATCAATCATTCAATTACAGTGTTAATGATTGAATTATTCATTAAGGTAATTGTGGAGCGAATATAATTGATAATAAAGAGATTTGAAAGGATAATACAGCGGACATTGGAAACAATACATAGATTTCCTACTGATGACTCATCTTATGTCGTAATACTGTATTAAAATGTATTCCGTTAATAATAATATATACTCTTTTGAAATTCTTACTAAGACTGATTGATTCAATCAATCACTAACCAAGCGTGGCTGCTTACCATAAGGGAGGTGATATATGTATATAATTATAACCTGAATGTATTTAATTTATAAATAATTTTAATATTGTTTTAATACACAGAAATTGTTCATGTGAAATGGGTGTTTTATTTTTATTATTAAACCCCTTAATTAAAGTCTGCCTCATTAGTCTAGTGGTCCTAAGCGAGACTGCTACGCTAGAAGTCCTGAATTCGATCCCCAGGTCCAGCAAAGTGTTATTGGGTTTTTCTATGAAATTCCCAGTAGCAGTTCGGAGTCTGGATTTGTGCCCGGTTAATGGCAATAAGCTCGCCCCCTGTAACATGGGACCTAAACATCCCGGTGAAATGTGGGTGTTCTTTAGTACACCTCTGCCTAACCCTTCGGAAAATACAGGTGTGATGGTATGTTAATTAAACATAACAAAGATTTAAAGATTTATTGCATACTAAGTACAAATGTAGGTTTCTTATTACTTAGAGGCCTTTTAGAAGCATTGTAATATGGAAGGCTATAATTACTATTACATTATTTATTTAAGTTCTTACTTTATTATCTATATATCTATTAAATAATATATTTATTGAACGATTAATTTAATTATTACTAACGACCCGCTCAAACTTCGCACGGATGTAATGTAGATACAAATGTGGGGCAGTGCTCTTCTATAATATGCATTGTATACTACATATAAACATTTCATTTAGAATCACCCTATTGCTGAAAACCGCATTAAAATCCGTATCGTAGTTTACAAATTACAAGATCTAAGAGTACATACAGCGGGAGCAACTTTGTTATTATTATTATTATTGTTATTTATTCAAGTAACAAAGACTCATTTTTGTTAGTAATACATTGAAACTTATCCTATGTTAGTAGTTAGATAACAATCTATACTATAGTACAAAAACCTGTGTTGATACGAAAATCACCGCTACAACATTCCATGTGAGATGGCACAGCAGTGATTAACGTATACACAGTCCAGCCTGTCTGTGATCATGGCCAGAATGCTGTTGGAACTAGCCCGCACTCTGCGCACCAGAGATGCACACCGTTTGCGCATTAGGGCGTAAAAGCAATCCACCCTCGCCTCAGCAAACATCCCCGATGCACTGCAGAAGCGTGGCAGCCCCAACAGCACCCTGAACGCGTTATTATACTGGATACGGAGGGAATTGTAAGCTTTTTTAGTATACCTAGCCCACAGGCTGCATGTATAAAAAGACGTGCAGTAAGCTCTGAAAAGAGTAACTTTAACCTTATTTGAGCATTGTGCAAACCTGCGAGCTAGCATGTTCGCTCTCACTGACAACGCCCTCCGTTCCCTTTCCACGTCCTCGTCGTCCCTGAGGTCAGGAGTTAGGATATGCCCAAGATATTTAAAACTAAACACCCTTTTCAATGGGTGCCTATTGAGCAGAATGGGTGGTATTGTTTTAGGGCTTTTACCTCCAGTCTCAAAGACCATAACTTCGCTTTTTTTAACATTGTACGTCAAGCCATGACTTTCTGCATACCTTTCACATATTTTGATTAATTTTCGTAGCCCGCATGGCGACGCGCTCAACAACGCCATATCATCAGCATAACTGATATTATTTAAACATATGCCATTAATGTAACAACCAACTCTGACGCTGCTGAGCTCGCCAATCAGTTCATTCATGTAAAGGTTGAAAAGCGTAGGCGAAGATAAACCACCTTGCCTCACCCCGCATTCCAACCCATACGAATGTGACAATGCCCCCGCCCACCGCACTGTATTGACCTGGTTTCCATACCAATATTTGAAAATATTAATAACTGCGTGTGGTACTGAGGTCTTTTCCAACTTCCGCCATAGGTTGTCATAGGAAACCAGGTCAAAGGCTTTGGACAGGTCGAGAAAGCAGCAATATACTGAGGTTTTGCGCTTCGCATAGTAATTGACCGCATGCTTCAAACACAGTACTGCACTCTCTGTTGAGAGTCCAGGCCGAAATCCGAATTGGTTGTCATGGAGTTGTATGTATTTATTTAGCTGAGTATTAAGCATGCCGTCTAATACCTTTGAGATGACAGTAGCTAAAGAAATGGGCCTATAGTTGGATTTGTCAGAGAGGTCACCAGTTTTATTTTTTACAATGGGCACTACAACAGTACGTAGCATATCTGTAGGCATATAGCTATGCGTTGCACAAAAAGAATACAGCAAAGCCAAAACTCTAGGTAAATGAGGTCCCGCATACCGAAGATGCTCAATACTGAGACCGTCGTGGCCCGGGGATTTACCCTTGGTCATGGATCGTATAGTATGGGCAATTTCTTTAGCCTTGAACTTTATCCCCGATTCCACGCCGACCCCAGCATCAGGCACTCCCTGGGAAGACCCCAATGGTGACCTTATATGGAACTGATCCTTGAACATGTTCGCAATCTCCGTCGGCCCGGTCACACCACAGACGCTCACGGGCAGACCGGATTTATAATTCAGTTGTTTGGTATTTTTCCAAAATGCACGGAAATCATTGTTAGAATAATTTGACGCTAAAATATCCATTTTGATTTGCGTTTCGTGATCCTGGCACCATTTTAGCCGTGATTTAAAAACTTTTCTGGTTCGACACATTTCGTCGTAAACATCACCTGAAGTAGGTTTACCGTACCAATTCCATAGCAAAAACTGTTTCCTAGCCTGCCCATGAGCCTCTGCGACATGTTTGTTCCAACCTACAATAACTTTCTTTTTAACTCCCCTACTACTTCCTCGACCTGCTATGGCCGCCTCAGTCATGGCCCGTACAATGCTATCATATAGTTTATCTATAATAGATCTATGAGAAACATCATTACACATCTTATCACAACAGATATTAAACTCTTTAGGAAAATCTACAAGTCTTAGCCTTTTGTTACATTCATTACGATAATTATCTATTTCTTGCAGACATCTTTCGCCCCACACAGCCCTATTTCGATAGCTTTTAACATCATATGTCTTTGATGGGATTATACTTAAATTACAATTTATTAGAAGTGGAAAGTGGTCAGACCACAAAACATCGTATAAAACAGACACATTTAGTACTGTGTTCAGAGCAGCTTGTGTGACGAGACAATGGTCGAGCCACCGTTTACAACCATGTGACTCACTTAAGAAAGTATATGTATCCAAACCTAGCATCTCAGTGTCAACACAAGACCATTTTTGATCCACACAAAAGTCCAAAAGTTCCCGATAAAAGCGTTCAGTCGGGTGCGCGTTATAATCACCCAACATATACACACAATCGACGCCACAATTTTCTATGATAGCACTTACCGAACTCAGTACATCGGTGAAATCCGTCAAATTCGCAATCACATCTACAGGCATATACAAACACACCACTAGGAAAGTTTTATCATTCGACACTATTTTGATACAACATATACTAAATTATATACCTACTAAAGAAAAAAATTAAAGATTACATAAAATATCTTGATATTTTATCTATTTATTTAATTATTTGTTACCTAATTAGTTCATTTCTTATAATATTTTGTCTTCAGTTTAATTTATATATACTTCTCAGATCGCTATATCATAACGTGAGGTCCATATGACTCATACCTAATTTGGTCCACAGTGTTTTTGGTGGATAATTTGATATACAGTAGTTTATTTAACTGCCTCGTTGGTCTACTGGTCCCAATCGCAACTGCTACCCTAGAGGTCTTGGGTTCGATCCCCAGGTCGAGCAAGGTGTTATTAGGTTTTTCTATGAAATTCTCAGTAGCAGCTTGGAGTCTGGATTTGTGCTCGGTGAATGGCAATAGGCTCGCCCCCTATTACATGGGACCCAAACATACCGGCGAACTGTGGGTGAACATAAAGTACACCTCTGCCTAACCCTTCGGGGAATACAGGCGTGATGGTATGTTGTTGTAGTTTATTTAAATTATATAATGAATAAAACACAACAGTATGAAATTACTATTATTAATATTATCTTAAAATATTTATAATATTTTCCTTAGCTAAACACAAACCAAATTCTTGGTAGAGTTACAAGTTAATAGGTTTTTTGACACAATATAAACCTAAATAAGTAAATACCTACTTATATAATACTATATAATATATAATACTATAATGGATGCACTTATGACTATATTTTTAATAATAATAATTTTAATATACCTACCTTATTCAATATATAAGGGCCAGAATATGCATTTGATTTAAAAAAGTTACAAATCACAACGTGAGGTCATTTGGACCGAGTTGGTCCGAAAACAAAGCAAAACGTATAGAACATTGCCGAGCTAAGGAAAAGGGAGTGGAAGGAGGAAAGGAAAAGGAAGGGGACTGAGGGAGGAATTGGGCCTCCGCCGCTCCACACTCGCCGTACGAAAACAAACAGTATGCATATTGCTATTTGACGTCGATTTTCTGTGGGAAGGTAGTATGTACTTCCCCGGTCGTGCCGACCTAGTCATTCTGGCATGTAGACATGCCAGCAAAGCACTACTACTACCTACTGAAACTTTTCAAATTCATACGTAGATCATACCTATTAATAGGTAATTATCACGCGCTTGCTGAAAAGGTAGTTCAGTAGTAGTAGTGCCTGCTGGCATGTCTACATACCGGCATGAATAGGTCGCACGACCGGGGCAGTACTACCCTCCCACAGAATATCGACGTCACGTAGCAGTATGCATACTGTTGCGTTTTGTACGGTGAGTGTGGAGCGCCGGAAGCTCAATTTCTCCCTCAGTTCCTTTTCTTCTTCCCCTCTTAAATAGACTCGGCAACGCATCTGCAACTTCTTTGGTTTTGCAAATGTCCATGGGCGGCGATGAAAAAAACAAAAAGGATTTTCTTGATGGCGTGTGTAGTCTGCCTGCCCGCATCTGGCCAGCGAGGTGATCTATAGCCTTATCCATCTCGTATGAGAGAAGACCCGTGCCCAACAGTGGGACAATGTAAAGGGTCGATTATGATGAATGCCAAAATATAGCTAAATACGTAAAACTTCACAAAATTTTCTTAATTAACCGGGCACAAATCCAGACTCCGAGCTGCTTCTGAGAAATTTATAGAAAACTCAATAACACTTAGCTCGACACTTAGATCGAACCCAAGACGTCTAGCGTAGCAGTCGCGATTGGGACGACAAGACTAACGAGGCAGTCCTATTGCATAGCGTTAGTGTCGCCCCCAATGAAGTGCAGTAATAGCCTTGTGATATGACCATTGGACTGCCAAGTCAAAGGCCCCGAGTTCAAATCCAGGGCACGCACCTCTGTCTTTTCGAAGTCATGTGCGTATTAATAATTAATTATCACGCGCTTAAACGGTGAAGGAAAACATCGTGAGGAAACCTGCATGCCTGAGAGATTTTCTTGACGGCATGTGAAGTCTGCCAACCCGCAGTAGGCTAGCGTGGCGGACTATAGCCTAATCCCTCTCGTACTGAGAGGAGACCCGTGCCCAGCAGTGTAATGTAATGGGTTGATGATGATGATGATGATGAGTGTCGCCCCCTATTACATGGGACCTAATACCGGCGAAGTGTGGTTGTACGGTAGCCAGCAGCCATCAACTTACCACAAAATGTCAAATATTCTCAGTTGATTTTGAACTTATTCATCAACATTTTGAGGTTAAAAATCATTTGGACGAATTTGACAGTTTTGTATAACCTTATGTGCAGGTGGCTGTACATTAAGTACACCTCTACCTTACCCTTCGGGGAATACAGGCGTGATGGTATGGTTTTTCTCATTAGGCTCTTTTCTCATTAGACTGCCTCATTAGTCTTGTGGTCCAAAGCGCGACTGCTAAGCTACAGCTCCTGGCTTTGATCCCAAGGTCGAGCAGAGTTATTGGGTTATTGTTTGAAATTTCCAGTAGCAGTTCGGAGTCTGGATTTGTGCACAGTTAACGGCAATAGGCTCGCTCCTTATTACATGGGACCTAAACATACCAGCGAAATGTTGGTGTATATTTTGTACACCTCTGCCCAACCCTTCAGGGAATACAGGCGTGATGATATGATATGGTTTTTCTTAAAACGGATGCATAACTCCTACAATCTCTGCGTATGTACATTCTTCATCTTGTTGTTTTTTAACTTGTTCATCTTGTTTTTTCTGTTCAGTTTCCTCTCGCCTTTGACCGTTCTTATCACCGTCAGTAAATTTCAGATCAGCGTAAACAATCTTAGTGTGGGAAGTCTGGAAATATTTTTATTAAAATTTGACGTAAATTTTAAGTAAAAAAAGGCAAAACTAAAACCGTCTTCAAAACCTTACTAATAAAAGATATGTACCTAAGTATGTGCAATTCAGTAGGTTAGCGTGGTGGACTATAGCCTAATCCCTCTCGTTCTGAGCGGAGATCCGTGCCCAGCAGTGGGACGATTTATTGGGTTGATGGTGATGAAAGAAATATGTACATATATACATACGCAGTCAGCCTATAATGTTCCCACTGCCGGGACTCATGCCTCCTCTCGGTGAGAGGGAGTGGGCCGTAATCCACCACGCGGGCCCAGTGCGGGTTGGTAGATGTCACATGTCTTCGAATTTTTGGTTCTAGGATATGCCAGTTTCCTCACGATGTTTCTTAACCGTTTTGGGAGAAGTGGTGAGGAAATAATTAAAACATATCTCTCTCCGCCTGTCTGGTTTCGAATCTGCGTTACTACTAGACTCCAAAGAAATATGTAATCTATAATAATATTATAAAGAGGTAAACTCAGATCAAATAAAAAGTTAAGATGGAACTTTGCGAACAAAGAAGTGAGGCCGGCTAAAACTACTCCTACCCGTTTACAAACACAATTTTACACTACGAAACTACGCCTTATCTTGTCAGTCGATCTTTCGATAGCTTGATAGCTCGACTGACAAGATAAGGTGTAGTTTCGGTATTGTTATATAGTGTAAAATTTTGTTTGTAAACGGCTAGGCGTAGTTTTAACCGGCCTCACTGCTTTGTTTGCAAAGTTCCATCTTAACTTTTTATTTGATCTGAGGAGGTAAAGGTTGTGAGGTAATAGGGGGTAATCTTTGGATCTACTGAATCAATTTAGAAAATTCTTTCACCAATAGAAAGCTACATTTTTCCTGAGTGGATATATTATCTATTCTATTGACTGCCTCGTTAGTCTAGTGGTCCCAATAGCGACTGCTACGCTAGAGGTCCTGGGTTCGATCCACAGGTCGAGCAAAGTGTTATTGGGATTTTCTATGAAATTCCCAGTAGCAGCTGGGAGTCTGGATTTGTGCCCGGTTAATGGCAATAGGCTCGGCCCCTATTACATGGGACCTAAAAAAATACCGGCGAAATGTGGGTGTACATAAGTACACCTCTGCCTAACCCTTAGGGGAATACAGGCGTGATGGTATGTTATATATATATATTATCTATGACTATATAAATGTTATCACGTAAAATGAAAAGAAACGTCAGTCCAAGCAGGCGAAGCCGCGGGCGGAAAGCTAGTTATAAGTATAAACATTTAAAACTTACACATGTATCTAATTGCATCGATTCTTCCATTCTTGGAGTTTTACGGTAACATTTTTTTATGAAAATTAGAATTATTAATGTAACTATTAATATGGCTACTGAAACCGCCATACTGTAGATAAATATGTCCAACATAACACTCGTTCCTGAAATCAAAACAGGATAATTAATAATACAAACAAAACAGCATAATTAACAAATTTAGGTACTTTGGTTTGGTTTGCATTGTTTATATATACCTACCTATTGTTTGTTTGCGTCTTCATATAGAACGTTAATTTTTGTCTACCCTAAAGCCGAAACACCCTAACTTTAATTTGAAAAGTAACAAAATAGGACAATGATGATTACTCACGCGATAACGAGCTCAAAAGCTTGTCATAATTAACCAATTTACCTAATTTACTTAATTTGCGCGGGTTTCGAGTTCGCGCAAATTAGCGCTTTAGGGTAGACAAAAATTAACGTTGTATATGAAGACGCAAACAAACAATAGGTACAACAACAGTATACATACTGCTAGTTCTGTGGGAGGGTAGTACTTCCCCGGTCGTGCCGACCCATTCATGCTAGCATGTAGACATGCCAGCCAGCACTAGGTAATCAGTATTACAATCACTAGGTTTGAATGTTTCTATCTCCGCACCTCTCACCATCGGTGTGAGGCACAAGATCGTAATGAGATACATTACGATATTGAAATTGGTGAAATAAGAGACCCTTTACGAGCAAATGTGTTATAAAAATATTTTCACACCCTTTTTGAAGAACCCCATGTCATATTCCCTTGAAAAAACTCGGTGTGAAGCTGATTCCACAACCTGAGTGTGCGTGGGAGGAGATTCCTGTGGAATTGTACAGTACGAGACCAGAGTGGTTCTGAGGTATGTGGATGAAATCCACGCCGATGGTGAGAGGTGCGGAGATAGAAACATTGAAACCGAGTACATACATACATACATACATACACTCACGCCTTTTTCCCATAGCGGTAGGCAGAAACTACAGAACGCCATCTGCTAAGATTCTTGCATACTTCTTTTGCTTTGTCCACATTCATACATCTTGTCATACACATGCACCGGTCAAACCTAGTAATTGTAATATTAGTGCTGGCTGGCATGTCTATATGCTAGCATGAATGGGTCCCCACGACCGGGGAAGTACTACCCTCCCACAGAATATCAACGTCAAGTAGCAGTATGTATACTGTTGAATTTCGTACATAGCACGTAGCATCACAAAGTTGTCCAAAAAGTCAATATTGTGAACATAATGCGCGCGTCAAACACTGACCCCAAACATTGATAACAATTAAAACATAAACTTAAATTTTCCCTTCAAAGGTACTTTCACGAGCTTAGGGCCGTCAAATTTCGAAAAGCTTATCGGGTTGGTCACCGATTCGAAATTAACATTTACTCTATTTTTTTTCAAAAATGTAGTCTTTGACTGCCTCGTTCGTCTAGTGGTCCCAAGCGCGACTGCTACGCTAGAGGTCTTGGGTTCAATTCGCAGGTCGAGCAAAGTGTTATTGGGTTTTTCTATGAAATTCCCAGTAGCAGTTAGGAGTCTGGATTTGTGCCCGGTTAATGGCAATAGGCCCCCTATTACATGGGACCTAAACATACCGGCGAAATGTGGGTGTACATTAGTACGCCTCTGCCTAACCCTTTGGGGACTATAGGCGTGATGGTATGTTATGTTATGTTAGTCTTTGTAAGATACCTAACTACCTAATTCCTAGAAAAAGTTTGGAACATGATAAAAAGTCTTCTGTTATATAGGCACTTAACAACTGTTCAAGACTTACCGCTATCCAGAGAATCGTCATAAATTAATATAGTTTTCTTTGCAATTAACTCCTCCACTAAATATTTATTTCCAGCGCCATAATCCTTGTAAATAGAAACCAAGCAATACAATGTGGAACCATTGTCAGCCTTATTGAATATAATAGTTATCCACTGTTTATTAAACTTGGAAATTCTGTTTTTTGTATCATTTTGGTATATTTTTATATCTGTAACGAACCACAAATGACAAAAATGGTAAATAAAAAAAAATCGTGTCTTTGGAAAAGTTGTTAGTTATAATGAGTAAAGTAAGTTTTTACACCAAATTAACATATTTTTTTTTTATGCGATAACGAGGGCAAACGAGCAGGCGAGCTACCTGATGGTAAGTAGTCATCGCCGCCCATGGACATCTGCAAAACCAAAGGAGTTGCAGATGCGTTGCCGAGCCTATTAAGGGAAAGGGAGGGGAAGGAGAAAAGGAGAAGGAAGGGGATTGGGGGAGGAATTGGGCCTCCGGCCCTCTCGCTCACCGAACGAAGCGCAGTAACGAAACGCTACTACTCGGACGTCGGTCTTCTGCGAGAGTGTGGTACTTCCCCGGTCAAGCCGGCCCATTTATGCTGCGAACAGCGTGGCCCTACCACAACAAAAAGATGTACTGACTATTAATAATGAAATAACCTTTGGATTTAACGTCAGTACAAGGCAAAATAACAGAAAAAATCCGAAACACTTTTTTGGTACAAAAACATGCGATTCGTCACCTGAACCTTTGTCGATCGATTCCCAAAGTGTATTGTTAATAGGTAAATGAGGCAGGCGGAAAATGTTAGGCAGTAGGGTATGGACTTATAGCGTACATTCTTATAATGTGCTCATACCGAGAAACTACCGCATTTACCTTACTTTGACGCTCGCCGCGGCCACGCCTTTTCGACAAATTCTTGAAGGCGTGTGTGTTTGAACCTGCACTAAGCCAGCTGGCTGCCTATAGTCTAGACCCATGCCCAGCAGTGGGACGTAAAATGATAATTATGGTGCAAGTAAGTATATAATATGAAACTTACCCTCGGTTATATTTGAATACTCTCGGCAGTCGAACAGTACATCTTTTGTAAGACCATATTTTATTGTTTGAACGTCGGTAAAATTACCTGAAATACCAATACCATATAAGGCTAGTTGATTGAATATTTTGTATGACCTCATGTCATGTTGACCATAAATAACACAATTTAAATTGATTCTAAAATGAGGATGTTATAAGCATTTTAATGTTATCAGAGAGCGTACCTACTGTAGCACGTTATGACGTCAAGTGTCAGGAGTGCGTCACAATGTTCGTTTTGCGAGAAAGGGATAATGCATTAAGTACCTCTCCATCCCCGCCGGACTCTTTAGACGTTTATATTGACTTAGTAGCTTTTGTAGAACTTATAACTTTATTAGCCAATTGAAATTTTTCTTTCAGAATATAAACTTCTTATTTGTTGTTATATTTTTCAATACGCCTATTAATGGTTATATTGTAATTTATTTATTTCAAATACCTTTAATTAATCAAATTCCAAATAATATTACGGCAATTACACACTACTAATACATCAAATTAGTTTTGACTCTAACGCGCCTGGTATGCCTCCTTGAGGCACACCATTTGGTATTTCTTTGCATAGGCATTATACACGTACTGAGATTCGAGTTTTATTTAAAGGAAATGCGTCTTTACTGTAATGCATATTTGATTTATTTTAAAATGTGACATAGGTGCCAGTTAACACGCAACTGAATATTGCTATAATATCAATAATTAACAGTGTCAAACGCCTTACCTCCGCATTGTTCCTTTAGATCTACTTCTATTTTACACGGTGATTGAAAATAAGAACAATGTTCACTATCTGAAATTATTTCAACACTTAAGTTATTTTGTGATCTCATATATATATATATATATCTACATAGTTCTTATATTACCCACTTTTATCAACCAGTCACTACGGTCACTGTTGAACACCCACGCATCTTTCGAACGTTGCGTCACAAATATTTTAATAAGAAAGAACTGCGTCTGTACCAGAAATTTGTAACGACACAACGAAACATACATATTCATGTATATTAGAGAACCCCCGAAAAATATGCACATAAACTGAATATATTTCAATTATTTCAGTCCAAGTTTAAAACCATAATGACATCTCCTAGGGAAGTTATTTTTGAATATACAGTTCATACAAATGTAAACATGAATAGGAACTGCTTTATTAAGCCAGGAGGATAAGGGATCGCAGACTGATTTAGACCTGAGATTAGGATATTCAATAATCTTCAGATTCGCAAAACAGACACTAGTTTTAACACCATTTTTATTTTATCTTCATCAATAATGTGCACAGAACAGTACTTTTATATTCACTTCAATATATCCACAGTTGTTAACAGACAACCTTTCCGTTCAAGTGGCTGACAACAACTGTCGCCTCAGCCCGCGCAACCGACCGAATATGACTCGCCATATTTTTTTACTACGGTTGCCAACACAAAAGCTGAATGTCGGTGTTGCTAGTTTGAAATAAATTGTGATATTTGCAATAACCTAAGACATATTATAAGGACTGGTTCAATTCTGTTATCATTTATGCAACTTACATAACCCTACAAATTTTGACAAATTAACTCCTTCAGTGATAGTTTTGGTTGCACATTTACCGGACCTTGTATGTAATTCTGCGGTGATGATAACCTTGTCATTAATAAGACTTCCATGAATATGAAACGACTGTGTTCCATTGAATCTTGAAGTTTCTTCACGGAGATCTGAAAAGATGACTTTATTAGAAGAACAGATATCCCCATTTATTGGGTTTCGGGGGCTGAGCTCTGCTCTAATGCCAATTAATTTTAAGTACTTATAGGTAACTACTTCAGTTTAGAAAGGATAATTATTATTCTCTCACATGATGTCTCAATATTGTAAAAAAGGATCAAATTTTTGAAATCGTGCAACAGTCATTGAGTTACACAAATGCTTGCAAAAAGTTTTAGGCATTCTTACATCATTTTTCGGTTGTGATGATATTTTAGCACACAGCTAACTAGGCGAAATTAGTCCAGGATTTTCTATCTTCCCTTGTTCATATCGGGTTGACAAAAGCGATCTTCTCGCCAGCGTCTCCTCGGCCGATCACATCGACATGTTTTGATAAAATGTGAGAAAAATTACTTTTCCTGGATTAATATTGTGATTGTGATGACGATATATGCTTAGTATAATGATCGTAAATTCGTTTAGATAAATTAAAAATGCTTCACTGTACAATTTGTATGCACATCTGTTGGCAAAATATGGAGAACCTTAAACTATCACAATATCTATATTTTATAACCATGTTTGCAAAGGAATAAATGATTTGATTTGATTAAATATTGACGCCGATGTCGTTCTCTACGTACTTAATGTTTTGTCAATGCGTGTGATACACCTCCTTAGAATTGAGACTTACCCGTATTAGATTTTAAAGTGATGTTAACATTCGAGCCAACATTTTTGAAATATATCATCATATTCAGCCTTTGATGGATATAATATCCAAAATAAAACGGATAGACTTGCTTAACTCCTACGAGTTCATCTGGAACATAAAGAAATAAATAATAAACAGCTGACGTCGCCTGAAGACGTAAAATGTGGAAGAGAAATTCGACATCACAGGCAGTGGTCTCGGTAGCTTAGTTGGCAAAGCGTCTGGTGTTCTTAACCAGAGAGACGCAGGTTCAAACCCTGCCTGAGATCGTTTTTTTCTTTCACCAGTAATTTTCTGTGATTAGAAAATTCATATCTTTGTGAAATAACAATCATTTATGTCTCACTGCTGGTCACAAGTCACCTTTCATTCTGCGCTCATTGTGAAGACATTCGTTCAAGAACCTAAGGAGATGCCTACATTCACGACCATGAGATTCGTTAGATACTCCACGATGCGATCCAAGATCCAGCGTTCCCTGGATCCCTTCAAAGGCCGAGGTCTTGCCTCGCAATCTACTCAAACACGCGCGTGTGGCGAACACTACTTACCTAATATTATTAGTGCGCTTTGCAAATAACATACGTATTTCTGGAAAGTAACTAGCAATGTTTGATTTTATAAGTACGGTCACCCATCCATACACTGACCTCATTGAGCACAGCATAACCATGCACCGTTCTTATTACCAAGCTGGGAGCCCCTCAAAACTATCTGTCCAAGATACTGATTACTTTTACTTCGGAATCTCTCTTCATGGCAAAGGTTGAATAATTGGCAATCAAGACAGTGTTTAGTACACATGCTACTTGGTTAGAAATTTAACTTGAACTCCTGCACATAGCAAGCGGAATATAATTATACTTACTATTATCACACACGACAACCGTACCAATTAAAATGAAATATCCAATAATATGCACTAGTGATGTCATTGTTAAACACACCTAATATTTTTAAGTACTGTTATAAAATTAGAAGTGATTTAATTCACAAAATGAGTTATTATTAATGTTATTTTTTATTAATTTTACACTTTTTAAATTTATATGCTTACGTTGGACCACTATATTTAAACACTTGTTAAAGTTAAGTTTTTAATTTCAAGTACTTTATATTATATAATTAATTACATCATTTACAAAAAATATGTGTAGATACTTGTGTTATATTCGGGACAGTGGTAGTTGTTACCGCGATGCCGTCACATTAACAATAACTCGAATTAAATGCATGTATTAAGTTGTTATTTTTCCTTCTAAAATCATATACGTACCGTTTATGTCAATTCAAACTTGTGAGCAATGCTCTACTATCGTCTGCGTCATCAACCCATTACATTGTCTCACTGCTGGGCACGGCTCTCCTCTGGGGGAGTTAGGGGTTAGGCTACCACGCTAGCCTCCTGCTGGTTGTTAGACTTCACACGTCCGTGCCGTCTAGAAAAACTCTCAGGCATGCAGGTTTCCTCGCGAAATTTTCCTCCACCTTCAAGTGAGTGATAATAATTTAGTCGTTTAACCCACAGTGGGCGTGGTCGCTTATAAACTAATCCCTCTAATTCTGAGAATTGACCCGTGCCCAGCAGTGGAATAATATAAAGGGTTGAGGATGAGGTATGGTATAGTATCTGACTTTTACGATTTATGTAAAATATTTCATTCTGCCTCTGTTGAAGTGTGCTCCTGAACTACTTTAGATTTCAGGTTTTCACCATTCTGAGAATAAGAAGCGAAAGCAGAAACATTATTCATAGTTCCATTCTCCTCTAATCATAACAATATTTATAAGGAATAGTTACTTAATACATACCTATTATAAAGAGACAAGGATTAATTTGTTTGTTAGTCATCGATAAACTCTGAAACTGATGCGATTCTAATAATTCATACCAAGATAACATCGACATGACCATAAACCGTATTTAAATTGGTTAGTCCATTCTGGAGCTACTATGCCACAGACAAACAAAAGCTTCCTTGCTTTTTGTAAATCCCTTTACTATCCTGCATGGGTTATTGAGGATCAGGATAATTGATGCGTTAATGATGGGCAGGGATCTCACTCTCATTGTAAGAGTGGAAGAATGGTTAGTCATTCAGCTTTCTTCACAACGTTTTCCTTCATAGTTCAAGCACGTACCTATAATAAATGTCTGTCCTGACCTTGCCATCGTATGCAGTTTTCTGTTCAATTGTGGATTTAATGTATCATAGATTAAAGTTAGGCATTGTTTCAAAATTAAGTTTGTGAATGTATAGTACCGTAAAATGTATTTGCCGTTTTTTAGGCTCCTTCAAGCAGAGTTTTGTATGCGGAACTGGATTTTGTTGGCTGTGACGGTCAGCTAATAAAACCTGCTGAAGAATCTGCATATGTAGAAATCATGGGAGTGGTGAATTAATGGGAAGTATAAGCCATTTAGTATCATTCAAGTTTTAAATATTAAAAAATATTTTAACCAAATATTAAAGCAAAACCTAAGTTTTCTTATTCAAAAAAGCAATTTCAATATTTATTACACTAACAATTGCCTCAAACGAATGCCTCATTAGTCTAGTGGTCCTAAGCGCGACTGCTACGCTAGAGGTCCTGGGTTCGATCCCCGGGTCGAGCAAAGTGTAATTGGGTTTTTCTATGAAATTCCCAGTAGCAGCTCGGAGTCTGGATTTGTGCCCGGTTAATGGCAATAGGCTCGCCCCCTATTACATGGGACCTAAACATACCGGCGAAATGTGGGTGCACATTGGTACACCTCTGCCGAACCCATCGGGGAATACAGGCGTGATGGTATGTAATTACACTAACAACAAAAGTCTACGATTAACCCCGGCTCAAGCTGTAATATCAGTTTAAAATAATGTTAAAATTGTATGATGTCATCTACATAAACCGAACCAAAACGTTAGCATTAGATATACTTATAATGGACATATGATTTCTTTTCACAACCTCCTAATCTATCAACCGTAGAAATTGACAAAATAACTACAATGTAGACTTTTATATGAATAACCAGAATATAATAATTAAAGTACTTACTTAAAAGTATTTGATAATACGTCAAATAAGAGGCAACAGGTTGTTTTTCGTATAGGTTAATTATTATTTCAGAGTTATAAAAGTATTTTTTTATTTAAACTTGATGCTTATACTTTTTTTGAGAGTTTTGTCTGGTCGGACATAAGGAGCCACGGAGATTGAAGTGACCCTTTACAGGTTCTACGTTTTACCTTTTCAGGAACAAAACTCTAAAAAAAACATCTTGAGGAAACCTGCACATCTAAGAGGGTTCCATTAGGGTCTTTAAAATATATGAAGACTTCATTACGGAGATTAGGGGTGTTGATCAGTAGTATAATTTAATACTTTAGTTTTAAAAATGTTTCACTATTAATACTGTCAGTCATACAAAATTATGTTAAATTACAAAATACACTAAGTAAAATAATTATACATAATGTAAAAGAAAATTGATCGTGGGAAGCACTTGAATCTGGACCTTCTGTTTGAGCTAAATGTAGCCGCATCTGGTTACACTGGAGGCCAATCTCAATATAGTTGGAAAACTGCTAGAAGGAACACAACTGTGTGATGGGTATTTTAAAAGCTAACTCTGTCGTGTACTTCATTACTATCCAGCTGTTGTTCCAATTTCTTTTGAGTTGGTGAAACATATTCCTTTCCTTTTAATCATTCATCTTTGTCAGTCCTCAACTTATCATTTACTCCATTTTTCACTCCATATCGGTCTTAACAGAATCCAGTTTCTTCTGTCTCCTCTATCTCTCCACATTGATATTCATCATTTTACATAATTATGTCGCGGTTGTTAAGGTTCTACATAACCGCTGGATGTTTAACAAAACTACTTCTCATATTAACACGTTTTGCTGAATGACTTATCTATAATTACAATAAGCGTTCAGTGTATCTAAGTATGCCATATCGTGACAAGACTTAGTACTACAATTTACAATCTGACGTTACACTTCACGCTGTGTTACAAAACTGCTTCTCTGACCTGCTGCATTGATAAATGCAAAACGTTCTTTTGTAATAGGCTAGCTACTGTTTACTGTATATATTCTATAGCTCACAAAAATGTTTACCATAAATAATGCCCATCAACAAATACAAAATTAAAATCTGTTCATATTGGTATTTTCCAGACAGATAGCGCACTATAGCGTCGTGTGACGTCACAAACCAATGTGCCATATAAATTCTATAATAACACTTGTTTTTCGAGAATGGGATAGAACATCTCAAACCCCACCAAAAATTATGAACGCTTATACCTAAATTAATAATCTTATATTTAAATATATTTTTATCAGATAACAAAATAAATGTACTTATTTTATAAACTATAATTGTAATTAATTAAGTCGTAAATAAAAAAATAACTGATTAAGATTAAACTAGACTAACTAAACTATATTTCTAAATAAAAGAAGAAAGTTATAAGGGCTTTAAAACTCCTCCGCATCGCTATCATCCGGGAGGGAATCCAGAAGGCTGGCTGCATTGTCACGTTTTTTTTTAATATAATCAAATCAAATGTTTTTATTTCAAATAAGCTTTCACAAGCGTTTATGAAACGTGATTGACTCTACTTGCACGGTTCCAAAAAGTTGATCCTATGGAGAAGAATCCGGCAAGAAACTCCATGGACACTCTTTTAAAATATATTGTTTTTACATAATTTGGTGGTACATTATACCGATAACAGGATGTGAGGACATTGGAGGTTTATGTCAGCCTGAAGTCGGGACTAAGATTACAAGAAGGTTATCAGCAATGATGAATGAAATGAGAGAACGCAATGTCAAACTAAAACAGATACACTATGTGTAAGAATACACATCATCAAAAAATATGAACTATAATAACTATAAACTACTTAGACATAAATGGCTACGATGTACTCACATTTACAGTTCCTGTTTATATAAAGTGGTAAACAATATAAAAAAATATTGAGAGTGAATAAAGTAACCTCAGGTTGCCAGGGAGACCACAAGTGCATCCGTATTTTAACACTACACATTTTTATCGTCAATGTAGTCCTTGATTTTGTAATATGCTTTCTTAACACGGACCGATTTAACATAATTTTTAAATTTCTTACCGGTGAGATCGGTGACAGATTTTGGAAGTATAAATATAAGATAAACTGTTACTCTTTACGATCACGGAGCCATTTTGTAAAATACCTAGAGGTTATGTAAAACAACTAATTAAGGAATATAACTGCAACATATTACACATACACATTGTCTCTGTGCATTTTAATTAATTTCTTCATAATAATGCTGTTCTGCGGCTTCTATTTCTTGATCGCATTCCCTTCGGAAAAGTAAATTGACATAAAAAGGGTTGTCCTGAAACAAACACCACAAGTTTTTATATGAACAATCAATTAATGGACCCCCACTTGATACCACAATATTTTATGCGACACTTGTGCGTAAACATTGTGGAGTGCAATAAATCTATTGAGTATTAAAAGGGGTTCAGAAGGGCACAGTTAGCCATTACTCATCCAAGTACATAATCATGACTACTTAAGACCTGCAACAGCAGAGGAGAACGCTGATATTCTGCTGAGCCTTACGGGCAGTCTGCGAGAGCTTCAGTACCAAGGACAACGGGCTCTCCGCGTAAAAGTCACAACATACCACAAGGTGCCGACCACCCTAACGTCGGATATACTTATTACGATGATTTTATGTAAGTGCTGTGCACACCTATAAGTGACAAACTCACTCTAGATTATAAGTTTAATGATAAGATTACATAAAAATGTATTAGTATTAAGTCGTTGGAGTGCCTTAATTTAAACAAATAAATATCATCTTTTTGTACTTTTTAGGCATTTTCCATGCAAAGATTATTAAGTTATTTTAATTCATGTTGTAAAGCATGTCATTTGGGTTGACAAGCATATTTTCAACAGATGTCACTGACGTCACCTCAAAGACGTAAATAAAGAATGTGAAGGCAAATTTCGACTTGACGGGTGGGACTCTCGGTGGCTTAGCGGTCATAGCATCTGGTGTACTTAACCAGAAGACGCAGGTTCAAATCTAACCTGCGGTCGTATTTCTCCTTCACTAAAATAACTAAATACCCAAGACTACAAGAACTGACTACCACCGAGCAAGTCAGATATTTTCGCGACTCCTACGCGTATCTGAGTAGCAGTGAGGAATAAATACAATGTGTAATCGAATTAACTTAAAACCTGAAACTAGTTGGTTCAAAATCCATAGCTGAATCGATTATACTACTTTTAAATATAAAAATCATTTGTGTGTCGTATCGAGTCCCAACCAGAAATGCGTCATAGATTAATGTTGTATGAGTATTACAAGATCCTTTAATAACAAATATGGTTCCTTGTTTCAATGACTAGCGCTAGGTAGACAACGCGTTACGCACGTCGCACGAATTTCGACAACTGTGAATGAATGTAGAGTTTTATTTAAATCGACTAAAATAAGCATGAAATTAAAAACGATTGCCGAAAACAATACAAATACATAATATTACAATAGAAATTACTGAGGGTGTCCGAGGTTTTGAGTTATTTCAATTTCATGTTGTATTCTAGCCCTTTCCACATAGGGAAAAACATACAACGATAACTCATGATAAGTACATCTACATTATATTAATTAATAACACTGGAACATTGGACGGTAATAAAGTGATTTATTTTTGGACAGGAAATTAATTACATGCATATTATAGCTCGGAGTGATAGATTGAACAATAGTGTGATAATATGATATAGTGACACGAATCGAAAGGAGAATGCTAAGATAGTATGGGCATGTCGAGACAATGGATGAAAGGCGAATAACGAATTTTAAAGCAGATGTCAGAGCAGCCGCCGGAAGGGGACGCCCTAGAAAGACATATACCGACCTTATTTGGTGAGGTTCTTCAGAAAGGTCAGATACGTAGTACTCGCAACCGGCGCGTATGTATGACAAGATGTATGAATGTAGACGAAGAAAAAAAAGTATGCAAGAATCGTAGCAAATGGTGTTCTGTAGTTTTCGCTAACCCCTATAAGAAAGGCTAGCTACTGTTTACTGTGGCTTGTGTAGGTACTAGAGTCTTGAGAGTATGTATGTCACTTACGTTAATGGGTAACTGCGGTCTTTGGGGTGGGTCCGTTGTCATCCAGCACCGTTGTTTAAATGTTATTAGTATCACTATTATCAGAATTACTATCCCTCCAACTACTGCCAATATTATTGTAAGAATATTAGACTCTGGTTTAGCTGAAATATAATATAATCATAAGTAAAGCACATCGTAGGAGCAGGAAATGGAATGTTTTTTTTTATTATTTCATAATTATAATGTATTATCATTATATGTAATATTATCTAATAATGGTTTCGTTCTCTGAAGCCTTGACCGCAGGTAGCTTGGACCCTGCTCCCGATGCCGGTGCTCTTTCTTATATTTCTAAATGTTTTTATTTTCTTTTCAGTTTTTTTTTGTAATATTTTAAATGTAAATTTATTTAACCTTTTTAACGCCCGACGCAATCACGACATTGCGTTATAAATTTGACGTGTCTGTGTGTGTGTCTGTCTATGACATCGTAGGTCCTGAACGGATGAACCGATTCTGATTTTGTTTGAAGGGCGAATTATTCGGGAGTGTTCTTAGCTATGTTTGATGAAAATCGGTTGAGATATAATGCAATAATTGTCGGGGGTTTCTTTTTTTTTATATAATTATAAATTTAATGCAACTGTTCGAGACTTACCGGTTTTAATGAAATCCAGCGATTCATCATATATTAATATAGTTCTTTTTTGGATAAACTCCTCCACTAAATATATATGTCCGGCTATATACTTGTATATGTAAAGCAAGCAATACAATGTGGTACCATTGTCAGCTAGATTAAATGTCTTATTTATCCAATTTTGATCAAACTCAGAAGTTCTGTTTTGTGTTTTATTTTGGATTATTTTAATATCTGTAAATATATGCAAATGATAAAAAAGGTAAATCAAGCGTCATTACTTTGGATCGAAATGGTACAACGGTCTTACGATTTATGTAGGTGATTATATACCAAGTTAGAAAATTATTGTACTTTTTATTAAAAATGTAAAGTGTAAAATAAAATAAACCTTTTTAGTCTTGACAGGGAACTAAGTTGGAGTCGGCGCCGAACTCACTTTTACTTCGTATGATCTCCGTTGGTTGTTTTCTGGCGCTGACTCAAAATTTCTTATTAAGACCAAAAAGGTTTATTTTATTCTTTTAGTAGCTAAAATCT
Organism: Subacronicta megacephala; assembly: GCA_958496365.1. NCBI lineage: Eukaryota > Metazoa > Arthropoda > Insecta > Lepidoptera > Noctuidae > Subacronicta > Subacronicta megacephala. The sequence goes on along the minus strand of OY292541.1, from coordinate 6,389,998 downwards.
ACATTCATATTTTTACAAGTTCTTTACAATAACTACAACTAGGTCTAAAATGCACATTTTTATGGGATAATTAAGTAAACAAGCAGGCGAGCTACCTGATGGTAAGTGGTAATCACTGCCCATGGACATCTGCAATACCAAAGGAGTTGCAGATGCGTTGTCGAGCCAAGGAAAAGGGTGGGGAGAGGAAAGGAAAACAAAGGGCACTGAGGGAGGAATTGGGCCTCCGGCGCTCGACACTCACCGTATGTACCGCAACAGTATGCATACTGCTACTTGACGTCGATGTTCTGCGGGAGGGTAGTACTTCCCTTGTCGTGCGACCCATTCATGCTGGCATGTAGACATGCCAGCAGGCAGTACTACTACTAAACCGTAAAATGTATTTGCCGTAAGTATTTTAAGATCTACGAAATATCCTAAAACACGAAGTAGCTGCTGTAAACCGCTGAAGAGTTCCTTCCCTAAACTCCGTCCCGCATTGTTTTTATTTTTTTAAAAAAGGTTACCATCAATGTGGGTGAACACAAATTACTAGTATTCCAGTTGTAAACCCCTCGTACTAAGCTAAATGCTTGTATTACTTGTTCAACGCCCAAGCCATTAGGCTACCGCCGCTTAAAGCAGATTGCTTGCTTGATAGCAGCTTGATTGAACAAGCGAGGGGCTATTCTATTGAGGAGCCATTGATCTCCTGTAGATTCTCAAGAATTAAGTTGAAAAAAAAATGTACTCAATTCATATTATTTAATGTAACTATAACGTATTTGAGTAAAGTTATGAGAGGTAAGATAAATAGTAAGGTGATATTGGGCGAGTTATATCTGAACGTGCCAAACAACTATGTCGGACAGCGGGTGGCGGCGACCGCGATTGTTAGCGATGCTAACGCGAACCAACTTGCTCAACAAAGCACCCACCACGCGCGCCTTACATACGTTGAACATCGTTACAGACAGAGTAGTCTTATTTTCATGCTCTCTGAATGAATTAACCCAAACCACACTACAATTTTGTTATTATGAATTATAATGGTTAATTAATATATCTTTTTTTCTAAATGACGTAAAGACCACACTAGCGCATTGTTATATAATCCTGTTATGATAGTTGTGATTTTGATTAAAAAAAAGAAATATCTACTCACTACTGTTTGGAGATTGATGAAGTTCTCGTTCTTCGAATACCCGCCTATTCTTAAAGTGACATGCGTTGGTTTTGTATAGATAAAAGACAAGCCGATACGTCACCTCGCTCCCTTTTTTCTTTGGAGCTCGGGGCGACATGGATGACATGAATCTATAGGAGATCATGTCAGACACTTCTTGTCCGCTACTAATTGTGATAGTGACGATGACTGTTGGACCATTACGTGGTATCTTTGTATGTTTGCCCTGATGTAATCCTGACTGCGTAAATTGTTACTTTGGCCTAATGGTGAAATAATTAAAACTCGCTCAAAATAGATGACGATGAAATTATTTTTTCGAAATCTTGCTTACCTGTTAACCTGAGGGATATTTGAGACGTCGTGTACCAGGCCAACCTGTACCAGGCCACACGCTGGCCTGGTACAGGTTGGCCTGGTACACAACGTCTCAAATTTCTGGCCAGCGTGTGGCCAGTGGGACACACCTAAAATTATATGGTGACCGATAAGTGAGAACGAACATAATGATACTTACCCTCGGTTATATTTAAATACTCTCGGCAGTCGAACAGTACATCTTTTGTAAGACCATATTTTATTGTCTGAACGTCGGAATAATTACCTGAAATACATATAAGACTCGTTGAGTGAATATATTGTATGACCTCATGTCATTGTTGACCATAAATACAAAATTAAAGTCAATTCAAACATAAGGATGTTATAAGCATTTAAATTTTATTACAGAGCATCCCTACTGTAGCACGTTATGACGTCAAGTCTCAGTATTGCGTCACAACGTTAGTTTTGCGAGAAAGGGATAATGCATTAGGTAGGTACCTCTCCATCCCTGCCAAACTCTTTAAACATTTTTATATTGACTAAGTAGAATTTTTAGAACTTTATTAGCCAATTGAATTTATTCTTTCAAAATACAAACTTCTTATTTGATGTTATATTTTTCAATACGCCTATTAATGGTTATATTGTAATTTTTTTATTTCAAATACCTTTATGGGTTCTATCAAATTCCAAATAATATTACGGCAATAATATTCCTACTAATTCATTAAATTGGTTTTGACTATGGCGCCTGGTATGCTTCCTCGAGGCACATACATACATATTGTCACGCTTGTCTCCCATGGGGGTAGGCAGAGACTATAGATTTCCACTAGCTACGATCCTGGTACACTACTTTCGCTTCATCTACATTCATTCATTCATTCCTTGAGGCACACCACTTGGTATTTCTTTGCATAGGCATTATACACGTACTGAGATTCGAGTTTTATTTAAAGGAAATGCGTCTTTACTGTAATGCATATTTGATTTATTTTAAAATGTGACATAGGTGCCAGTTAACACGCAACTGAATATTGCTATAATATCAATAATTAACAGTGTCAAACGCCTTACCTCCGCATTGTTCCTTTAGATCTACTTCTATTTGACACGGTGATTGAAAATAAGAACAATGTTCACTATCTGAAATTATTACAACACTTAAGTTATTTTGTGATCTCATATATATATCTACATAGTTCTTATATTACCCACTTTTATCAACCACTCACTACGGTCACTGTTGAACACCCACGCATCTTTCGAACGTTTCGTCACAAATATTTTAATAAGAAAGAACTGCGTCTGTAGGTACCAGAAATTTGTAACGACACAACGAGAGATACATATTCATGTATATTAGAGAACCACCGAAAAATATGCACATAAACTGAATATATTTCAATTATTTCAGTCCAAGTATAAAACCATAATGACATCTCCTAGGGAAGTTATTTTTGAATATACAGTTCATACAAATGTAAACATGAATAGGAACTGCTTTATTAAGCCAGGAGGATAAGGGATCGCAGACTGATTTAGATCTGAGATTAGGATATTCAATAATCTTCAGATTCGCAAAACAGACACTAGTTTTAACACCATTTTTATTTTATCTTCATCAATAATGTGCACAGAACAGTACTTTTATATTCACTTCAATATATCCACAGTTGATAACAGACAACCTTTCCGTTCAAGTGGCTGACAACAACTGTCGCCTCAGCCCGCGCAACCGACCGAATATGACTCGCCATATTTTTTTACTACGGTTGCCAACACAAAAGCTGAATATCAGTGTTGCCAGTTTGAAATAAATTTTGATATTTGTAATAACCTTAGACATAATTATAAGGACTTGTTGAATTCTGTTATCATTTATGCAACTTACATAACGGGGGGTCATATTTTGACAAATTAACTCCTTCAGTGATAGTTTTGGTTGCACATTTACCGGACCTTGTATGTAATTCTGCGGTGATGATAACCTTGTCATTAATAAGACTTCCATGAATATGAAACGACTGTGTTCCATTGAATCTTGAAGTTTCTTCACGGAGATCTGAAAAGATGACTTTATTAGAAGAACAGATAAGCCCATTTATTGGGTTTCGGGGGCTGAGCTCTGCTCTAATGCCAATTAATTTTAAGTACTTATAGGTAACTACTTCAGTTTAGAAAGGATAATTATTATTCTCTCACATGATGTCTCAATATTGTAAAAAAGGATAAAATTTTTGAAATCGTGCAACATTCATTGAGTTACACAAATGCTTGCAAAAAGTTTTAGGCATTCTTACATCATTTTTCGGTTGTGATGATATTTTAGCACACAGCTAACTAGGCGAAATTAGTCCAGGATTTTCTATCTTCCCTTGTTCATATCGGGTTGACAAAAGCGATCTTCTCGCCAGCGTCTCCTCGGCCGATGAGGCCGTGAGAAAAATTACTTTTTCCGGATTAATAATTATTGTGATTGTGATGACGATATATGCTTAGTATAATGATCGTAAATTCGTTTAGATAAATTAAAAATGCTTCACTGTACAATTTGTATGCACATCTGTTGGCAAAATATGGAGAGCCTTAAACTATTACAATATCTATATTTTATACCCATGTTTGCAAAGGAATAAATGATTTGATTTGATTAAATATTGACGCCGATGTCGTTCTCTACGTACTTAATGTTTTGTCAATGCGTGTGATACACCTTAGTATTAAGACTTACCCGTATTAGATTTTAAAGTGATGTTAACATTCGAGCCAATATTTTTGAAATATATCATCATGTTCAGCCTTTGATGGATTTTATAATAAAAAAAAAACGGATAGTCTAGCTTAACTCCTACGAGTTCATCTGGAACATACAAAAATAAATAATAAACGGCTGACGTCGCCTGAAGACGTAAAATGTGGAAGAGAAATTCGACATCACAGGCAGTGGTCTCGGTAGCTTAGTTGGCAAAGCGTCTGGTGTTCTTAACCAGAGAGACGCAGGTTCAAACCCTGCCTGAGATCGTTTTTTTCTTTCACCAGTAATTTTCTGTAATTAGAAAATTCATATCTTTGTGAAATAACAATCATTTATGTCTCACTGCTGGTCACAAGTCACCTTTCATTCTGCGCTCATCGTGAAGACATTCGTTCAAGAACCTAAGGAGATGCCTACATTCACGACCATGAGATTCGTTGGATACTCCACGATGCGATCCAAGATCCAGCGTTCCCTGGATCCCTTCAAAGGCCGAGGTCTTGCCTCGCAATCTACTCAAACACGCGCGTGTGGCGAACACTACTTACCTAATATGATTAGTGCGCTTTGCAAATAACATACGTATTTCTGGAAAGTAACTAGCAATGTTTGATTTTCTAAGTACGGTCACCCATCCATACACTGACCTCATTGAGCACAGCATAACCATGCACCGTTCTTATTACCAAGCTGGGAGCCCCTCAAAACTATCTGTCCAAGATACTGATTACTTTTACTTCGGAATCTCTCTTCATGGCAAAGGTTGAATAATTGGCAATCAAGACAGTGTTTAGTACACATGCTACTTGATTAGAAATTTAACTTGAACTCCTGCACATAGCAAGCGGAATATAATTATACTTACTATTATCACACACGACAACCGTACCAATTAAAATGAAATATCCAATAATATGCACTAGTGATGTCATTGTTAAACACACCTAATATTTTTAAGTACTGTTATAAAATTAGAAGTGATTTAATTCACAAAATGAGTTATTATTAATGTTATTTTTTATTAATTTTACACTTTTTAAATTTATATGCTTACGTTGGACCACTATATTTAAACACTTGTTAAAGTTAAGTTTTTAATTTCAAGTACTTTATATTACATAATTAATTACATCATTTACTAAAAATACGTGTAGATACTTGTGTTATATTCGGGACAGTGGTAGTTGTAACCGCGATGCCGTCACATTAACAATAACTCGAATTAAATGCATGTATTAAGTTGTTATTTTTCCTTCTACAATGATAAGTAAATATGAAAATCATATTCGTACCGTTTATGTCAATTCAAACTTGTGAGCAATGCTATACTATCGTCTGCGTCATCAACCCATTACATTGTCCCACTGCTGGGCACGGCTCTCCTCTGGGGGAGTTAGGGGTACCTAAGGCTACCACGCTAGCCTCCTGCTGGTTGTTAGACTTCACACGCCCGCGCCGTCTATAAAATCTCTCAGGCATGCAGGTTTCCTCGCGAACTTTCCTTCACCTTCAAGTGAGTGATAATAATTTAGTCGTTTAACCCACAGTGGGCGTGGTCGCTTATAACCTAATCCCTCTAATTCTGAGAATTGACCCGTGCCCAGCAGTGGAACAATATAAAGGGTTGAGGATGAGGTATGGTATAGTATCTGACTTTTACGATTTATGTAAACCAGCTTTCCGCACGCAGCTTCGCTCGCGTGGACAACACGATTTTGAGTGTTTAGTTTTTTCCAATTCTGGCGGGAAATTGCAAATTATCCTTACATATCTTTCCGTCCGCTTCTTTGCTCGGGTAGACCACAAAATTCGCCCAACGTTATTATTTACCGAAATATAAACGCAGCTTTCCTTTCCCAAGGTCTAGTCTAATTTTGTACCAAATTTCGTCAAAATCCAAACGGACTTTCATCCCCTATTTCATCCCCACACAGTTTGAAATTTCAAAAACCCCATATCAAATATTTATTTATTTATTTCTTATCAAGTACCTAAACAAACTCCCATACGATTTTCATCCCTTATTACAACCTCTTTTTTACAACAAAACGTAGCTTATATCCCAAGGTCTAATCTATTTTTGTACCAAATTTCACCAAAATCGGTTTCAAGGTTGGGTTTCAAAGCGTGACTTTGTTTGGACTTCAATATGAACTTTCATACCCTATTTCATTCCCACACAGGTCGGAATTTTAAAAACGTAGAACAAATTTTTACTTCTTATCAAGTGCGTAAATTAAAAATTTTATCGTTTTATCCTCAACAATGACAAACTCCCATACAAATTTTCATCCCTTATTTCAACCCCTTTTTTTACAACAAAACGTAGCTATCTCCTTTCCCAAGGTCTAGACTATTTTTGTTCCAAATTTCATCAAAATCGGTTCCGGGGTTAAACTTGAAAGCGTGACTTTGTTTGGACTTCTAAACGAACTTTCATCCCATATTTCATCCCCACACAGGTCGAAATTTCAAAAACGCTAAAACAAATATTTATTTATTTCTTATCAAGTGCCCTAATATAAAGTTTCATGATTTTATCTTGAAAAATGACGAACTCCCATACAAACTTTCACCCCTTATATTTTCAACCCCTTCAAAACTATTTTTTGCAATAAAAGGTAGCAAAGCTTTAGTCTATCCCAGTACCAAATTTCATCAAAATCGGTTGAGTGGTTTAGGCGTGAAAGCGTAACAGACAGACAGAGTTACTTTCGCATTTATAATATTAAGTTGGGGTATTTCATTCTGCCTCTGTTGAAGCGTGCTCCTAAACTACTTTAGATTTCAGGTTTTCAGAAATCAGAGAATAACAAGTGACAACAGAAACATTTTACATAGTTCCATTCTCCTTTAATAATAACAATATTTATTAGTTGTTGTGGTAGGGCCACGCTGTTCGCAGCATGAATGGGCCGGCTTGACCGGGGAAGTACCACACTCTCGCAGAAGACCGACGTCCGAGTAGTAGCGTTTCGTTACTGCGCTTCGTTCGGTGAGCGAGAGGGCCGGAGGCCCCATTCCTCCCCCAATCCCCTTCCTTCTCCTTTTCTCCTTTCCTTCCCTTTCCCTAAATAGGCTCGGCAACGCATTAAAGTACTAATACATACCTATAATAAAGAGACAAGGATTAATTTGTTTGTTAGTCATCGATAAACTCTGAAACTGATGCGATTTTAATAATTTCATTCCAAGATAACATCGACATGACCATAAACCGTATTTAAATTGGTTAATCCATTCTGGAGCTACAATGCCACAGACAAACAAAAGCTTCCTTGCTTTTTGTAAATCCCTTTACTATCCTGCATGGATTATTGAGGATCAGGATTATTGATGGGTTAATGATGGGCAGGGATCTCACTCTCATTGTAAGAGTGGAAGAATGGTTAGTCATTCAGCATTCCTCACGACGTTTTCCTTCATGGTTCAAGCACGTACCTATAATAAATGTCTGTCCTGACGTTGTCGTCGTTTATCTCTTCCAGAGGCCTATATAGAATATTCCAATGCAGTTTTCTGTTCAATTGTGGATTTAATGTGTCATAGATTAAAGTTAGGCATTGTTTCAAAATTGAGTTTGTGAATGTATAATACCGTAAAATGTATTTGCCGTTTTTTAGGCTCCTTCAAGCAGAGTTTTGTATGTGGAACTGGATTTTGTTGGCTGTGACGGTCAGCTAATAAAACCTGCTGAAGAATCTGCATATGTAGAAATCATGGGAGTGGTGAATTAATGGGAAGAATAAGCCATTTAGTATCATTCAAGTTTTAAATAAATTTTAACCAAAAATTGAAGCAAAATCTAAGTTTTCTTATTAAAAAAAGCAATTTCAATATTTCTTACACTAACAACAAAAGTCTACGATTAACCCTGGTCCCAACTGTAATATCAGTTTGAAATAATGTTAAAATTGTGTGATGTTATCTACATAGACCGAATCAAAACATTAGCATTAGATATACTTATATTGGACATATGATTTCTTTTCACAACCTCCTAATCTATCAACCGTAGAAATTGACAAAATAATTACAATGTAGACTTTTATATTAATAACCAAAAAATAATAATTAAAGTACTTACTTAAAAGTATTTGATAATAAGTCAAATAAGAGGCAACAGCTTGTTCTTCGTATCGGTTAATTATTATTTCAGAGTTATAAAAGTTTTTTTTTTATTTAAACTTGATGCTTTTACTTTTTTTTTAAGTTTTGTCTGGTCGGACATAAGGAGCCACGGAGATTGAAGTGACCCTTTATAGGTTCTACGTTTTACCTTTTCAGGAACAAAATTCTAAAAAAACATCTTGAGGAAACCTGCACATCTAAGAGGATTCCATTAAGGTCTTTAAAATATATGAAGACTTGATTTTATGCCAGGCGTAGGAGTTTAGGGGTGTTGGTCAGTAAAATAATTTAATACTTTAGTTTTAAAAATGTTTCACTATTAATACTGTCAGTCATACAAAATTATGTTAAATTACAAAATACACTAAGTAAAAAATTTATACATAATGTAAAAGAAAATTGAAAATTCTGTTTGACCTAAATGTAGCCGCATCTGGTTACACTGGAGGCCAATCTCAATATAGTTGGAAAACTGCTAGAAGGAACACAACTGTGTGATGGGTATTTTAAAAGCTAACTCTGTCGTGTACTTCATAACTATCCAGCTGTTGTCCCAATTTCTTTTGAGTTGGTGAAACATATTCCTTTCCTTTTAATCATTCATCTTTGTCAGTCCTCATTTTATCATTTACTCCATTTTTCACTCCATATCGGTCTTAACAGAATCCAGTTTCTTCTGTCTCATCTATCCCTCCACATTGATATTCATCACTTTGCATAATTATGTCGCGGTTGGTTAGGTTCTACATGACCGCTGGATGTTTAACAAAACTACTTCTCATATTAACAGGTTTTGCTGAATGACTTATCTATAATTACAATAAGCGTTCAGTGTACCTAAGTATGCCATACCGTGACAAGACTTACAACTACAATACACAATCTAACGTCACACTCACGCTGTGTTACAAAACTGCTACACTGAACTGCTGCATTGATAAATGCAAAACGTTCTTCTGTAATAGGCTAGCTACTGTTTACTTTATATATTCTATAGCTCACAAAAATGTTTACCATACATAATGCCCATCAACAAAAACAAAATTAAAATTTGTTCATATTTGTATTTTCCAGACAGATAGCGCACTATAGCGTCGTGTGACGTCACAAACCAATGTGCCATATAAATTCTATAATAACACTTGTTTTTCGAGAATGGGATAGAACATCTCAAACCCCACCAAAAATTATGAACGCTTATACCTAAATTAATAATCTTATATTTAAATATATTTTTATCAGATAAAATAAATGTACTTATTTTATAAACTATAATTGTAATTAATTAAGTCGTAAATAAAAAAATAACTGATTAAGATTAAACTAGACTAACTAAACTATATTTCTAAATAAAAGAAGAAAGTTATAAGGGCTTTAAAACTCCTCCGCATCGCTATCATCCGGGAGGGAATCCAGAAGGCTGGCTGCATTGTCACGTTTTTTTTTAATATAATCAAATCAAATGTTTTTATTTCAAATAAGCTTTCACAAGCGTTTATGAAACGTGATTGACTCTACTTGCACGGTTCCAAAAAGTTGATCCTATGGAGAAGAATCCGGCAAGAAACTCCATGGACACTCTTTTAAAATATATTGTTTTTACATAATTTGGTGGTACATTATACCGATAACAGGATGTGAGGACATTGGAGGTTTATGTCATAATTAGCCTGAAGTCGGGACTAAGATTACAAGAAGGTTATCAGCAATGATGAATGAAATGAGAGAACGCAATGTCAAACTAAAACAGATACACTATGTGTAAGAATACACATCATCAAAAAATATGAACTATAATAACTATAAACTACTTAGACATAAATGGCTACGATGTACTCACATTTACAGTTCCTGTTTATATAAAGTGGTAAACAATATAAAAAAATATTGAGAGTGAATAAAGTAACCTCAGGTTGCCAGGGAGACCACAAGTGCATCCGTATTTTAACACTACACATTTTTATCGTCAACGTAGTCCTTGATTTTGTAATATGCTTAACACGGACCGATTTAACATAATTTTTAAATTTCTTACCGGTGAGATCGGTGACAGATTTTGGAAGTATAAATATAAGATAAACTGTTACTCTTTACGATCACGGAGCCATTTTGTAAAATACCTAGAGGTTATGTAAAACAACTAATTAAGGAATATAACTGCAACATATTACACATACACATTGTCTCTGTGCATTTTAATTAATTTCTTCATAATAATGCTGTTCTGCGGCTTCTATTTCTTGATCGCATTCCCTTCGGAAAAGTAAATTGACATAAAAGGGGTTGTCCTGAAACAAACACCACAAGTTTTTATATGAACAATCAATTAATGGAACCCCACTTGATACCACAATATTTTATGCGGCACTTGTGCGTAAACATTGTGAAGTGCAATAAATATATTGAGTATTAAAAGGGGTTCAGAAGGGCACAGATAGCCATTACTCCTCTAAGTACATAATCATGACTACTTGAGACCTGCAACAGCAGAGGAGAACGCTGATATGCTGCTGAGCCTTACAGACAGTCTGCAAGAGCCTCAGCACCAAGCTCTCCGCGTAAAAGTCACAACATACCACAAGGTGCCGACCACCCTAACGTCTGATATACTTATTACGATCATTTTATGTGAGTGCTGTGCACACCTATAAGTAACAAACTCACTCTAGATTATAAGTTTAATGATAAGATTACATAAAATGTATTAGTAAGTCGTTGGAGTGTCTCAATTTAAATAAATAAATACCATCTTTTTGTACTTTTTAGGCATTTTCTATGCAAAGACTATTAAGTTATTTTAATTCATGCTGTAAAGCATGTCATGTGGGTTGACAAGCATATTTTCAACAGATGTCACTGACGTCACCTCAAAGACGTAAATAAAGAATGTGAAGGCAAATTTCGACTTGACGGGTGGGACTCTCGGTGGCTTAGCGGTCATAGCGTCTGGTGTACTTAACCAGAAGACGCAGGTTCAAATCTAACCTGCGGTCGTATTTCTCCTTCACTAAAATAACTCAATAAATACCCAAGACTACAAGAACTGACTACCACCGAGCAAGTCAGATATTTTCGCGACTCCTACGCGTATCTGAGTAGCAGTGAGGAATAAATACAATGTGTAATCGAATTAACTTAAAACCTGAAACTAGTTGGTTCAAAATCCATAGCTGAATCGATTATACTACTTTTAAATATAAAAATCATTTGTGTGTCGTATCGAGTCCCAACCAGAAATGCGTCATAGATTATTGTTGTATGAGTATTAAAAGATCCTTTAATAACAAATAGGGTTCCTTGTAGACAACGCGTTACGCACGTCGCACGAATTTCGACAACTGTGAATGAATGTAGAGTTTTATTTCAATCGACTAAAATAAGTACGAAATTAAAAACGATTGCCGAAAACAATACAAATACATAATATTACAATAGAAATTACTGAGGGTGTCCGAGGTTTTGAGTTATTTCAATTTCATGTTGTATTTTAGCCCATTTCCACATAGGGAAAAACATACAACGATAACTCATGATAAGTACATCTACATTATATTAATAAAATTAATAACACTGAAACATTGGACGGTAATAAAGTGATTTATTTTTGGACAGGAAATTAATTACATGCTAAATACATACATTAAATTATAGCTCGGAGTGATAGATTGAACAACAGTGTGATAATATGATATAGTGACACGAATCGAAAGGAGAATGCTAAGATAGTATGGGCATGTCGAGACAATGGATGAAAGGTGACTAGCGAATTATAAAGCGAATGTCAGAGCAGCCGCCGGAAGGGGACGCCCTAGAAAGACATACACCGACCTTATTTGGTGAGGTTCTTCAGAAAGGTCAGATACGTAGTACTCGCAACCGGCGCGTATGTATGACAAGATGTATGAATGTAGACGAAGCAAAAAATTTATGCAAGAATCGTGGTGTTCTGTAGTTTTCGCTAACCCCTATAAGAAAGGCTAGCTACTGTTTACTGTGGCTTGTGTAGGTACTAGAGTCTTGAGAGTATGTATGTCACTTACATTAATGGGTAACTGCGGTCTTTGGGGTGGGTCCGTTGTCATCCAGCACCGTTGTTTAAATGATATTAGTATCACTATTATCAGAATTACTATCCCTCCTACTACTGCCAATACTATTGTAAGAATATTAGACTCTGGTTTAGCTGAAATATAATATAATCATAAGTAAAGCACATCGTAGGAGCAGGAAATGGAATGGAAACAGTGTATTGAGCCCTTTCGCTTAATCGTTTTTTTTTATTATTTCATAATTATAATGTATTATCATTATATGTAATATTATCTAATAATGGTTTCGTTCTCTGAAGCCTTGACCGCAGGTAGCTTGGACCCTGCTCCCGATGCCGGTGCTCTTTCTTATATTTCTAAATGTTTTTATTTTCTTTTCAGTTTTTTTTTGTAATATTTTAAATGTAAATTTATTTAACCTTTTTAACGCCCGACGCAATCACGACATTGCGTTATAAATTTGACGTGTCTGTGTGTGTGTCTGTCTATGACATCGTAGGTCCTGAACGGATGAACCGATTCTGATTTTGTTTGAAGGGCGAATTATTCGGGAGTGTTCTTAGCTATGTTTGATGAAAATCGGTTGAGATATAATGCAATAATTGTGGGGGGTTTCTTTTTTTTATATAATTATAAATTTAATGCAACTGTTCGAGACTTACCGGTTTTAATGAAATCCAGCGATTCGTCATATATTAATATAGTTCTTTTTTGGATAAACTCCTCCACTAAATATTTATGTCCGGCTACATACTTGTAATAGTATATGTAAAGCAAGCAATACAATGTGGTACCATTGTCAGCTAGATTAAATGTCTTATTTATCCAATTTTGATCAAACTCAGTAGTTCTGTTTTGTGTTTTATTTTGGATTATTTTAATATCTGTAAATATATGCAAATGATAAAAAAGGTAAATCAAGCGTCATTACTTTGGATCGAAATGGTACAACGGTCTTACGATTTATGTAGGTGATTATATACCGAGTTAGAACATTATTGTACTTTTTATTAAAAATGTAAAGTGTAAAATAAAATAAACCTTTTTAGTCTTAATAGGGAACTAAGTTGGAGTCGGCGCCGAACTCACTTTTACTTCGTATGATCTCCGGTATGATCTCCGTTGGTTGTTTTCTGGCGCCGTCTCAAAATTTCTTATTAAGACCAAAATGGTTTATTTTATTATTTTTGTAGCTAGTCTACATTCATATTTTTACAAGTTCTTTACAATAACTACAACTAGGTCTAAAATGCACATTTTTATGGGATAATTAAGTAAACAAGCAGGCGAGCTACCTGATGGTAAGTGGTAATCACTGCCCATGGACATCTGCAATACCAAAGGAGTTGCAGATGCGTTGTCGAGCCAAGGAAAAGGGTGGGGAGAGGAAAGGAAAACAAAGGGCACTGAGGGAGGAATTGGGCCTCCGGCGCTCGACACTCACCGTATGTACCGCAACAGTAAGCATACTGCTACTTGACGTCGATGTTCTGCGGGAGGGTAGTACTTCCCTTGTCGTGCGACCCATTCATGCTGGCATGTAGACATGCCAGCAGGCACTACTACTACTAAACCGGAAAATGTATTTGCCGTAAGTATTTTAAGATCTACGAAATATCCTAAAACACGAAGTAGCTGCTGTAAACCGCTGAAGAGTTCCCTCCCTAAACTCCGTCCCGCATTGTTTTTATTTTTTTTAAAAAGGTTACCATCAATGTGGGTTTCACCACAAATTACTAGTATTCCAGTTGTAAACCCCTCGTACTAAGCTAAATGCTTGTATTACTTGTTCAACGCCCAAGCCATTAGGCTACCGCCGCTTAAAGCAGATTGCTTGCTTGATAGCAGCATGATTGAGCAAGGGAGGGGCTATTCTATTGAGGAGCCATTGATCTCCTGTAGATTCTCAAGAAGTTGAAAAAAAATGTACTCAATTTATTTACTTATTTGATGTAACTATAACGTATTTGGGTAAAGTGATGAGAGGTAAGATAAATAGTAAGGTGATATTGGGCGAGTTATATCTGAACGTGTCAGAAAACTATGTCGGACAGCGGGTGGCGGCGACCGCGATTGTTAGCGATTCCGCACGGGCGAACCAACTTGCTCAACAAAGCACCCATCACGCGCGCCTTACATACGCTGAACATCGTTACAGACAGAGTAGTCTTATTTTCATGCTCTCTGAACGAATTAACCTAAACCACACTACAATTTTGTTATTATGAATTATAATGGTTAATTAATAATTGTTTTTTCTAAATGACGTAAAGACCACTCTAGCGCATTGTGATATGATCCTGTTATGATAGTTGTGATTTTGTTTAAAAAAAAGAAATATCTACTCACTACTGTTAGGAGATTGATGAAGTTCTTGAGAATACCCGCCTATTCTTAAAGTGACATGCGTTGGTTTTGTATAGTATAAAAGACAAGCCGATACGTCACCTCGCTCACTTTTTGCTTTGGAGCTCGGGGCGACATGGATGACATGAATCTATAGGAGATCATGTCAGACACTTCTTGTCCGCTACTAATTGTGATAGTGGCGATGACTGTTGGACCATTACGTGGTATCTTTGTATAATATATATGTTACTTTGGCCTAATGGTGAAATAATTAAAACTCGCTCAAAATTGATGATGATGAAATTATTTTTTCGAAATCTTGCTTACCTGCTAACCTGAGGGAAATTTGAGACGTCGTGTACCAGGCCAACCTGTACCAGGCCAGCGTGTGGCCAGTGGGACACACCTAAAATTATATGGTGACCGATAAGTGAGAACGAACATATACTTACCCTTGGTTATATTTGAATACTCTCGGCAGTCGAACAGTACATCTTTTGTAAGACCATATTTTATTGTCTGAACGTCGGAATAATTACCTGAAATACATATAAGACTAGTTGAGTGAATATATTGTATGACCTCATGTCATTGTTGACCATAAATACAAAATTAAAGTCAATTCAAACATAAGGATGTTATAAGCATTTAAATTTTATTACAGAGCATCCCTACTGTAGCACGTTATGACGTCAAGTCTCAGTATTGCGTCACAACGTTAGTTTTGCGAGAAAGGGATAATGCATTAGGTAGGTACCTCTCCATCCCTGCCAAACTCTTTAAACATATAAATATTGACTTAGTAGAACTTTTAGAACTTTATTAGCCAATTGAATTTATTCTTTCAAAATACAAACTTCTTATTTGACGTTATATTTTTCAATACGCCTATTAATGGTTATATTGTAATTTATTTATTTCAAATACCTTTATGAGTTCTATCAAATTCCAAATAATATTACGGCAATAATATTCCTACTAATTCATTAAATTGGTTTTGACTATGGCGCCTGGTATGCTTCCTCGAGGCACATACATACATATTGTCACGCTTGTCTCCCATGGGGGTAGGCAGAGACTATAGATTTCCACTAGCTACGATCCTGGTACACTACTTTCGCTTCATCTACATTCATTCATTCATTCCTTGAGGCACACCACTTGGTATTTCTTTGCATAGGTATTATACACGTACTGACATTCGAGTTTTATTTAAAGGAAATGCGTCTTTACTGTAATGCATATTTGATTTATTTTAAAATGTGACATAGGTGTCAGTTAACACGCAACTGAATATTGCTATAATATCAATAATTAGCAGTGTCAAAAGCCTTACCTCCGCATTGTTCCTTTAGATCTACTTCTATTTCACATAGTGATTGAAAATTGAAACAAGGTTCACTGAAATCTGAAATTATTACAACACTTAAGTTATTTTGTGATCTCATATATACATATATACCTACATAGTTCTTATATTACCCACTTTTATCAACCAGTCACTACGGTCACTGTTGAACACCCAAACATCTAACGTTGCGTCACAAATATTATAATAAGAAAGAACTGCGTCTGTACCAGAAATTTGTTACGACACAACGAGAGATACATATTCATGTATATTAGAGAACCCCCGAAAAATATGCACATAAACTGAATTATTTCAGTCCAAGTATAAAACCATAATAACATCTCCTAGGGAAGTTATTTTTGAATATACAGTTCATACAAATCTAAACATGAATAATACCCAAGGAACTGCTTTATTTAGCCAGGAAGATAAGGGATCACCGACTGATTTAGATCTGAGATTAGGATATTCAATAATCTTCAGATTCGCAAAACAGACACTAGTTTCAACACCATCTTTATTTTATCTTCATCAATAATGTGCACAACAGTACTTTTATATTCACTTCAATATATCCACAGTTGTTAGCAGACAACCTTTCCGTTCAAGTGGCTGACAACAACTGTCGCCTCAGCCCGCGCAACCGACCGAATATGACTCGCCATATTTTTGTACTACGGTTGCCAAACAAAAGCTGAATATCAGTGTTGCCAGTTTGAAATAAATTTTGATGTTTGCAATAACCTTAGACATATTATAAGGACTTGTTCAATTCTGTTATCATTTATGCAACTTACATAACAGGGAGTCATATTTTGACAAATTAACTCCTTCAGTGATAGTTTTGGTTGCACATTTACCGGACCTTGTATGTAATTCTGCGGTGATGATAATCCTGTCATTACTAAAACTTCTATGAATATGAAACGACTGTGTTCCATTGAATCTTGAAGTTTCTCCAAGGAGATCTGAAAAGATGACTTTATTAGAAGAACAGATAAGCCCATTTATTGGGTTTCGGGGGCTGAGCTCTGCTCTAATGCCAATTAATTTTAAGTACTTATAGGTAACTACTTCAGTTTAGACAGGATAATTATTATTCTCTCACATGATGTCTCAATATTGTAAAAAAGGATCAAATTTTTGAAATCGTGCAACAGTCATTGAGTTACACAAATGCTTGCAAAAGGTTTTAGGCATTCTTACATCATTTTTCGGTTGTGATGATATTTTAGCACACAGCTAACTAGGCGAATTTAGTCCAGGATTTTCTATCTTCCCTTGTTCATATCGGGTTGACAAAAGCGATCTTCTCGCCAGCGTCTCCTCGGCCGATCACATCGACATGTTTTGATAAAATGTGAGAAAAATTACTTTTCCCGGATTAATATTGTGATTGTGATGACGATATATGCTTAGTATAATGATCGTAAATTCGTTTACATAAATTAAAAATGCTTCACTGTACAATTTGTATGCACATCTGTTGGCAAAATATGGAGAGCCTTAAACTATCACAATATCTATATTTTATAACCATGTTTGCAAAGGAATAAATGATTTGATTTGATTAAATATTGACGCCGATGTCGTTCTCTACGTACTTAATGTTTTGTCAATGCGTGTGATACACCTTAGTATTGAGACTTACCCGTATTAGATTTTAAAGTGATGTTAACATTCGAGCCAACATTTTTGAAATATATCACCATATTCAGCCATTGATTCGTATAATATCCAAAAAAAAACGGATAGTCTAGCTTTGCTCCTACGAGTTCATCTGGAACATAAAAAAATAAATAATAAACGGCTGACGTCGCCTGAAGACATAAAATGTGGAAGAGAAATTCGACATCACAGGCAGTGGTCTCGGTAGCTTAGTTGGCAAAGCATCTGGTGTTCTTAACCAGAGAGACGCAGGTTCAAACCCTGCCTGAGATCGTTTTTTTCTTTCACCAGTAATTTTCTGTAATTAGAAAATTCATATCTTTGTGAAATAACAATCATTTATGTCTCACTGCTGGTCACAAGTCACCTTTCATTCTGCGCTCATTGTGAAGACATTCGTTCAAGAACCTAAGGAGATGCCTACATTCACGACCATGAGATTCGTTAGATACTCCACGATGCGATCCAAGATCCAGCGTTCCCTGGATCCCTTCAAAAGCCGAGGTCTTGCCTCGCAATCTACTCAAACACGCGCGTGTGGCGAACACTACTTACCTAATATTATTAGTGCGCTTTGCAAATGTGGCCTTAACCTGGCAAGCGGTACAGTTCCTCTTTTGAGCACATAACAATAGATTTTGCATTGTGTCTACAATCTGCCGCTTGACAGGTTAACACTTATTCAGGGCCTAATCCACTCGTTACACAAATAATACAACAGCTTTCAGTTCAATCACTCAATATTTTAATTAAGACAAAGATTATCACAATCACAATTTACAGATAGTCTCACAATTGTACCTCACCGAACTGATGGTTATGCTACCATCCGTCACATCCAACGACTCAAACACAACTGACTGATGCAACCGGCCAAAACTTCCGTTAGCTGTGTTGTAGTCATAGTGGGGGTGCTAATCTACGATTGGTTCCCGCCATTTTGTTTGACAAATCACAAAGTCACAGATTAACTTTTTAATTTCAACTTTAAAGAAACTTATGAAATAATTTATAGTTAATTAAATTCTAATTTTATTTAAATAATGAGTGAACCCTAACAATCGACCATCCTGACAACGTGTGCGTCCTCGCACACGATGCCAGGGGCACCTTAACAATCGGTTATTTGGCCAGTTGCTCAATCTTTACAACTAATAATAATATAAAGTAAACAAAATTATATGTTAACAAACAATAAATTTCGTTATTATTGTTACGCCGAGTAACTAATAGAAAAACGTGGATAGGCCACGAAGGTTCTAGATCCGTCATAGAAGCACGTCGAAACATAAAAGAATGTACCCGACTGCACCGCGCGCAAATAATAACCGTTCAAGGCCAAGGTCACGGGTCAACGCCCGGAAACAATAGGCGGTTAGGTACCTACACGATATTTATCGACTTATCGCGACCATTCGACTCTGGAATCTTCATTGCGCGTATAAATACCGGTCGTGAGGGCTAGGCAGAATAGTCTTGTGTTGGAAGCGGACAAGTGAAGATCGAAGTGAGTTAACAAGTGATTAATTGTGCGATATTGTTGAGTGTAGTGTATAACTATAGTGACGTTGTGGTGATTATTGTTGTGTTTTAGTGTATTTAATTAAAGTGTTTGTTTGTTTATTGGTAAATTGGTGTTAATTAATTTATCCCGAACCCCAGCTCGTAACAATTTGGTGTCAGAAGTAGTGGGATAAATATGCCAGTTTTACCAAAGGACGATACGGAAGGTATTCGTACCAGAAGTCAGCGACAGCAGGAGATGGACCAGAGACGTTCTGGAGTTTCTCCGCCACAACCTTTGGTCCGCCAGCAACCGCTGGAAGAACCAGCCGCTGGCCCATCTGGAGCCCCTCCAACGCCAACAGTTGACCTGGCGGCTTTGATGAAAATGCTCCAGGAGCAGCTGCAGCAGGACAAAGAGGAGCAGGCACACCGCCAAGAGGAACAGATGGTCCTAATAAAGGATTTACATGGCACTCTTGGAAAACAGCTTGGGGTAATGAAGGAGCAGATGCAGCAGCATGCGAAGCGTATCTCTGTGGTTGAAGATCAGATAGCTGAGATGAGGAAAACTTTAGACGACCTTAAGGCGAGAAACAGAACTGTGGTTGAATCTTCAAGATATGAGTTTAAACTACCACCATTCGACGGAACATCATCGTGGTCAGCTTATAAAGTTCAGCTGGAAGCTGTTAAGAACGCAAACGGGTGGACGAAAGAACAGGCTATGACTGCTCTTATTTTAGGTCTCCGCGATCAAGCCTCAATCGTTTTAGAGGTTCTTGGGAAGGACGTGACCTACGAGCGGCTGGTTGAGATCTTGGAGTCAAGATACGGTGACACACACCTGGAGCATGTGTATCGGGCTCAGTTGAAGCATCGTGTGCAAGGCAGTGATGAGACCTTACAGCAGTGGTCCCTGGAAGTTGAGAAACTAGTTAGAAAAGCGTACCAGTCTGACCCCACGCTTATTGACGTTTGTCTGATGGTTGCGTTCGTCGATGGAATAAGAGATGTGGACGTAAGAGCCGCTGTGAGACTAGGGCACCACAAGACCTTGAAGGACGCCTTAGCTCATGCCTTGGAGGTGGAGGCAGCAAGACTCGACTATGGAGCCTACCGAGTTAATTAGATCGTGGAAGTAGTTAAGTGCTACGCCTGTGGAAAAAGGGGACACCTTCAAGCTAGTTGTTGCAAACGTCGTATATGGAAGGAGGACCGATCTAACAAAGAAAGGAAGTGTGTGGCTGCTCCTAGATGTTACATCTGTGGAGAAAAGGGTCATCTCCGAATGAGTTGCCCGAAGCGAAGAGGATCCAGTGGAAGGTTTACGAGCAGACCTGGTGTTGAAAGTTGGAGGAAAAATGGAAACTGCGCAAAATCTGATGTCCGGCACGAAGTCACAGTACCTGTGAGGATGTTAAGCACAGATACGAGTCATGTAGAAAAAGGAAGCTCTGAGTATGTCAGACAATCAGGCCAACAAACGTCCGAGAGAATGAAGACCCGCTATGACCGCAAGATGAACAACAAGGGCTTCGACCAAGGTTCACTAGTGTGGCTACATAACCCAGTGCGCAGCAAAGGAAAGTCACCTAAATTACAGGCAAAATGGGACGGTCCCTACAGAGTCGTGACTAAGATTAACGATGTCACCTACCGTATACAAAAAGGACCAAGAGGTGCCCCGAAGATAGTTCATGTGGATCGTTTAGCGCGGTATCATGGATCTAACGATGCTCGAGACGAGCATGTCTTAGGAGGGGGCAGTGTTACGCCGAGTAACTAATAGAAAAACGTGGATAGGCCACGAAGGTTCTAGATCCGTCATAGAAGCACGTCGAAACATAAAAGAATGTACCCGACTGCACCGCGCGCAAATAATAACCGTTCAAGGCCAAGGTCACGGGTCAACGCCCGGAAACAATAGGCGGTTAGGTACCTACACGATATTTATCGACTTATCGCGACCATTCGACTCTGGAATCTTCATTGCGCGTATAAATACCGGTCGTGAGGGCTAGGCAGAATAGTCTTGTGTTGGAAGCGGACAAGTGAAGATCGAAGTGAGTTAACAAGTGATTAATTGTGCGATATTGTTGAGTGTAGTGTATAACTATAGTGACGTTGTGGTGATTATTGTTGTGTTTTAGTGTATTTAATTAAAGTGTTTGTTTGTTTATTGGTAAATTGGTGTTAATTAATTTATCCCGAACCCCAGCTCGTAACATTATTTTGCGTTAATCCTTAATTTACAAAAATATTGACATAAATCAAACAACTACAGTAACAAATATCAGGAAGCAATACATGGTTTTGTCATATTTGCCCATCTCTCGATATAGTAAGTGGGAAAACAACGATCGATAATGTTTTCCAATTAATTTGGGGTCCGAACGATCAATTAATCGGATTGCCCATTGATTAATACCCCGAACGATCGATTTATCGGGGGGTCCTCAACTAACGTACCTACAAGACGATCGATTTACTTGTGGCAGTTAGCAGGACAATGACTACATGTATCTGATATTTCTTATTATGATGAGACACGATCCGATCAATTCTCGTGTCTAATCTGTAACAAAGGATTTTGTGTACATCTGTAGTGCTGCGCTTCGAAAAAAAAACACGCAAATATATAAAGGAATTAAAATATCAAAGTGCATATTTCTTTATGATCTCTCAAATCTATTGTGAGTTCTCTTCGTCTTCAGACCCACTCGTATCAGAATCATTAACCTCTAAAGCTGCAATGTGAATCCATGGCATCATACGGTCCGCAGCAACGGTAGTCGGCCGCTTATTCTGCGTGCTGGCCAAACCTGGGACGGGGGCTACCTTATACCTATCCCTGCCCAAAACACTAATCACCCGGTAGGGACCTACGTATGAAGGCAAAAGCTTTTTACTCTGTCCATCATTATTAAAGCAGGTTTTAGTTATTTTGACAAGCTCACCCTCATGGTAAATTCTTGCTGGCTTTTTACCTTTATCATAAGCCAGCTTCTGTTTAGCCTGCTCGCTGTCAATCCTAACTTTAACATTTTTACGTAAAACGTCAACGTCACAGGGCTCTCGCGAGTCCTCGGTAACTTCATTAAGGATAGGATTAACTTCACTATTAATGCTAGTTCCAAACAATACTTCCGAAGGTGTTTTCCCGGTAGTTTTATGGATAGTGTTATTAAGACCCCACTGAATTTTGCCGAGAAAACTGTCCCATTCCTTTTCACCATATTTTACAGTCATGGTTCTTAAGGAGTCAAGAATGGTTCGATTGTACCTTTCTACCTGGCCATTCGACCTAGGGCTTGCCACAGAGTTAAGGATATGTTTAGTGCCCTTGTCTAAGCAGAACTTATTGAAAGCATGCGATGTAAAACAACTACCGCGGTCGCTGACGAGTCGATCCGGAGTCCGGAAGGTGAAGAAAATATCTTCTAAGGCTCTAATTGTATTCAAACTATTAGTGTTTCTTACAGGTTTGAGAAAGCAAAACTTGGTGAATGACTCGACAATAACTAGCAGATAAGTGTAACCCCTTTTTGATTTAACAAATGGTCCAAGATGATCAACATGTATCGTATGAAACGGAACTTCGACTTTAGTTATAGGGTGAAGAAGACCTTCGGATGCATTTGATTTATTTTTAGCATAAGCACATTCGATACACGCATTTACATACTTTTTAACGAATTTTGACATTTTAGCAAACCAATAATTTTTCTTTATCCTTTCTAAAGTCTTCTCCACCCCGAAGTTGCCTATATCATCATGGTTCATGCGGCACAATTGCCATCTTGCGCCTTTTGGCACCACCCAACGAATGTTATTTTTATCGGATCCGGTATAACGAAATAATTTGTTATCCTTTATAACGAAATTTTCCTTAATGTACCGAAGCTCTTTTTCATTAAGGTTGTCATTCAAAATATCCCTAATACGACATAATTCTGAATCTCCGAGTTGAAGAGTGTGCAGCCAGTCTTCATTGCTGATAGACATAACTGTGGAAAATGTATCAAAACAACCCTCTCCAGAGTCTGTTACAGGATTGCGAGACAGTGCATCTACATGACCCATTTTAACACCGGCCCTGTACATTCAACGGTGCATTGAAATTCTTGCAGTAGGAGCCACCAACGTGCTATCCTCGGAATGAGGTCACGTTTTGAAAAGGTGGAGCGAAGAGCACTGCAATCTGTTATGACTTTAAACGATTTCCCGAGCAAATAAACCCGGAACTTTCGCAAAGAATCGACGACGGCCAGTGTTTCCAATTCATATGAGTGAAAATTCTTCTCCTCAGGGGAGGTCTTTCTGCTATAGTACGCAACTGGACGGAAGGAATCTTTTTCTACTGAACGTTGCAAGAGGATTCCACCTAAACCGAGTCTGCTGGCATCGGTATGAAGTTCAGTTTCTGCCGCCGGGTCATATATAGCGAGGATAGGCCTATCGACTAATTTGGACTTCAAATTATTAAATGCTTCTTCCTGACAGAGGCTCCATGACCATTTGACGTCCTTCTTTAGTAATTGACTAAGCGGGAAAGCAACACGAGCAAAGTCTTTAACAAATTTGCGAAAGTAGCTGGCTAACCCAAGAAACTGACGTACGTTATGCACATTCTCGGGTCGCGGAAAATTCATTACGCTAAGAATTTTCTTTTCACCTGGCCTTACACCTTCCGCGCTTATTTCATAACCAAGGTAGTCAATGCGATCTTGTAAGAAATAACATTTGGAGAGATTCAATGTGAGATTAGCTTCCTTAATGACTTTCAGCACCCCTTCAAGCCGTTCTAAACATTCGCTCTGATTCTTTCCGAATATTAGTACGTCATCAATATACGCGGTTGCTTTGCTGAACCGAGCAGACCCTAAGATGGCGTTCATCATACGCTGAAAGACAGCCGGTGCATTCGCCAAACCAAATGGCATACGGTTGAACTCGTACTGCCCATCAGGTGTTACAAACGATGTAAGGTGCCTGCATTTTTCCAAAATAGGAACCTGATAATAACCAGATGCGAGATCCAAGGTTATAAAACAAGCCTGCCCAGAGAGGCGAGCTATCTCGTCCTCAATTATTGGCATGGGGTACCGTTCCTTGACTGTAATAGAGTTAAGCATTCGATAATCGACGCACATTCTAAGTGAGCCATCCTTCTTGCGTACAAGCAAGATAGGGCTAGCGTACTCCGAAACCGATTCCCTCACTATTCCTGCATCTAGCATCTCCTGTACCATCGATTGAACCTTCTCCCGCTCGTGATGTGACAATCTATAGGGACGGTATACAACCGGACGATTACTACTTATGTCTATACCCATCTGAGTTACGTTGGTACAACCCAAATCTTTAAGCGAGGACGCAAAACAGCTTCTATACTGTGTCAATAATTCGAGCAATTTTTGCTTTACTTCGGCGCTAACCTTATCTCCAACACGTACAAGGTCCTCGTCAAAATCATCATCTACTGTGACAGGCATCTCAGGAGGTTCAACAATAACCCTATTTATAACGTCAACTGGTCTGGCACGGGCTAAAACTGTATTATCTCGAATCCAGCAATAATCTGAACACGGGATTATAGTTACATTAATGCGGTCACCATGGGAGCGATGGGCGCCACCACAAACAAAATACTGTTTCGTCGGCTTGCCTGCAAAACAGTTTTTCAGGTGGACACTACCGTCAAAGCAAGGTTCAACTAGTGCCCTTACTGACGCGGCACCATGAAGTTCTACCACTCCTCCTGTTTTAACCCTAAGTGAGAACGAGCCACTTGTGTCTAGATCTGGAAGTGGCATTTCGCTACCGATATCAACAAACTCAAGCTTCGTCGCATCCTTATAAACTACAACGTGAGGCTGTTCAGTAAAAGATTGACCGACTAACATGGCAAAATTTTTGTCTAATAAGTCGTCACAAACAACCTTGCACGAAACCTGAGCATTTACTCCGTCTACATTAACATCCAGCATCAAACCTCCTAATGATTCTGTTATACCATTTCCGAATCCCTTCAACAAGGAGGGACTATGATCATGAAGCAAACCTATTTCGGTTACAATGGATTCTTTTACCAGAGTCACTTCACTACCAAAATCGACAAAAGCTTGATATGGTGACTTACCGTTAATTTCGACGTCTTTTATAAATTTCGAGTTTGATCGAATGGAATTTTCAGGACCTATCGAATTGATACGCATAGTCTTTGATATAGGATCATTAGATCGAACGACCTTGTTTTCAGGTTTAGTAAAACAGCTTTCGGCTTTATGCCCCACCTTATTACAGAGTGAACATTTTACTAAAGGTTTAGGACAATGCAGGAAACCATGTCCCCTTTCTTTGCAATTGTAACAGCCAGCGAAAGAACCGGACTTGGTTCCTGTTCTCTGACTAGGCTGACCGTTGGAGTTGTTCAGGCTATTAGCAGAATCAATCCTGTTCCTCACTTGATTTTTGTCAGCTATTTGATAGGAGTCTTTACTACTCATCAAGAATTGTAAAAGTTGATCTGGGTGAGAGGCACGCAATGCTAAAGCACCAGATTTGAGGGTCCTATCACTATTCCCATGTATAATACAATCCACAGCACGTTTATCGACAATATCACATTGGTTAATTAATGCTAGTTTCTCATAAAAATAGACCTCTACAGGTTCGTTATACCTGCTCCGTCTTTTGAGCATTTCCTCCAAAGCCTGATCATAGTTTTGTTTGCACGGAAAAGCGGTCATTAATTTTTCCTGCCACTCTTGCCAGGAAAATAAAACGGAGTTTAAACCTTCATACCACGTCTTAGCGAGGCCTTGCAGTTTTTGCATCGCAAAATGTACGATAGTCTTGTCGTCCCAACCATACACACTTGCACACTCGTTGACCTTTCTGAGCCAAACATCTATACGTTGGTTCTTGGTCGAAGGATTAAAATTAGGCAGTATATTCATGTGATCTACTTTCTGGTTTGTTCGTGCATCGTTAGTCGATGGTTGAGACGTCATGCTATCCTTTAAACATTTGAAAATATTCATAATGTATTTTTTTGATACAGAAGGGCTACGTGACCTTTTATTTCCCAGGGTGCTGCGTCGCTCGGCTCGGTGCTCAGGGTGTTGCTCTGCATCTCGCCGGTGGTGCGGCGCTGCGCTGCGACGACTCGGACTGCGGCTGCCGTACTCCGTGTTTCTTCGTGACGTCTGGCGACGTTCGTCGTGACGGCTGCGGTCCCGATCTCGATCAGTGTAGCGTAAAAGCCGCTCGCGTTCGTGCAAAAGCTGCTGCTGCAGGCTCTTGACCTTCTCTCTTCTAGTAGCCAGCTCTTGATCTTGGCTGCGTCGGTGTCGAGAACTGCGACCCCTTAGGCGGCTGTGGCTGTGTTCCCTTGCCCCACTTCGACTTCGTCGTTCCCGGCGTTCGGGCGTTACAAGCAGCCTCTGACTGGAGCCATGACTCCGACATCCAGATGCTTCATCCATTGCTTGATGCTCAACACGGAAAAAGAAAAACAAGATTAGGGTCACATTTTTTTATTTTTTTTTTGCGGGTACCTCGGATGTACACGTCTTGTACTCAGTCGTTGAAGCAATACAACAAAAAGATTTTCTATAATAATCATGAATAACACAAGCATGAATTATATTTATACTACCTACCACACATTTTAAATTAACTTCGTTGATTTTAAGGAACTTTGTACTTTAGTTATAATTTTCCAAAATAAAAATCATCTCAACGGTTAATTATACTACTGGTTTATGATTACACAATTAAATTAGGGCTTAAACGATTTTTTTATGAACTTGTACTTACGTTAGAAACGCTGAGTAATCCCACTTCTGAAATGTGGCCTTAACACTTATTCAGGGCGTAATCCACTCGTTACACAAATAATACAACAGCTTTCAGTTCGATTGAACTGAATCAATATTTTAATTAAGACAAAGATTATCACAATCACAATTTACAGATAGTCTCACAATTGTACCTCACCGAACTGATGGTTATGCTACCATCCGTCACATCCAACGACTCAAACACAACTGACTGATGCAACCGGCCAAAACTTCCGTTAGCTGTGTTGTAGTCATAGTGGGGGTGCTAATCTACGATTGGTTCCCGCCATTTTGTTTGACAAATCACAAAGTCACAGATTAACTTTTTAATTTCAACTTTAAAGAAACTTATGAAATAATTTATAGTTAATTAAATTCTAATTTTATTTAAATAATGAGTGAACCCTAACACAAATAACTGTCCAAGTCCACTGTCCAAGATTGACAAACTGTCCAAGATACTGATTACTTTTACTTCGGAATCTCTCTTCATGGCAAAGGTTGAATAATTGGCAATCAAGACAGTGTTTAGTACACATGCTACTTGATTAGAAATTTAACTTGAACTCCTGCACATAGCAAGCGGAATATAATTATACTTACTATTATCACACACAACAACCGTACCAATTAAAATGAAATATCCAATAATATGCACTAGTGATGTCATTGTTAAACACACCTAATATTTTTAAGTACTGTTATAAAATTAGAAGTGATTTAATTCACAAAATGAGTTATTATTAATGTTATTTTTTATTAATTTTACACTTTTTAAATTTATATGCTTACGTTGGACCACTATATTTAAACACTTGTTAAAGTTAAGTTTTTAATTTCAAGTAGGTACTTTATATTACATAATTAATTACATCATTTACTAAAAATACGTGTAGATACTTGTGTTATATTCGGGACAGTGGTAGTTGTAACCGCGATGCCGTCACATTAACAATAACTCGAATTAAATGCATGTATTAAGTTGTTATTTTTCCTTCTACAATGATAAGTAAATATGAAAATCATATTCGTACCGTTTATGTCAATTCAAACTTGTGAGCAATGCTATACTATCGTCTGCGTCATCAACCCATTACATTGTCCCACTGCTGGGCACGGCTCTCCTCTGGGGGAGTTAGGGGTAAGGCTACCACGCTAGCCTCCTGCTGGTTGTTAGACTTCACACGCCCGCGCCGTCTATAAAATCTCTCAGGCATGCAGGTTTCCTCGCGAACTTTCCTTCACCTTCAAGTGAGGGATAATAATTAAGTCGTTTAACCCACAGTGGGCGTGGTCGCTTATAACCTAATCCCTCTAATTCTGAGAATTGACCTGTGCCCAGCAGTGGAACAATATAAAGGGTTGAGGATGAGGTATGGTATAGTATCTGACTTTTACGATTTATGTAAAACCAGATTTCCGCCCGCAGCTTCGCTCGCGTGGACAACACGATTTTGAGTGTTTAGTGTTTTCCAATTCTGGCGGGAAATTGCAAATTATCCTTACATATCTTTCCGTCCGCTTCTTTGCTCGGGTAGACCACAAAATTTGCCCAACTTTATTATTTACCGAAATATAAACGCAGCTTTCCTTTCCCAAGGTCTAGTCTAATTTTGTACCAAATTTCGTCAAAATCCAAACGGACTTTCATCCCCTATTTCATCCCCACACAGTTTGAAATTTCAAAAACCCCATATCAAATATTTATTTATTTATTTCTTATCAAGTACCTAAACAAACTCCCATACGATTTTTATCCCTTATTACAACAACCCCTTTTTTACAACAAAACGTAGCTTATATCCCAAGGTCTAATCTATTTTTGTACCAAATTTCACCAAATTCGGTTTCAAGGTTGGGCTTCAAAGCGTGACTTTGTTTGGACTTCAATATGAACTTTCATCCCCTATTTCATTCCCACACAGGTCGGAATTTTAAAAACGTAGAACAAATTTTTACTTCTTATCAAGTGCCTAAATTAAAAGTTTTATCGTTTTATCCTCAACAATGACAAACTCCCATACAAATTTTCATCCCTTATTTCAACCCCTTTTTTACAACAAAACGTAGCTATCTCCTTTCCCAAGGTCTAGACTATATTTGTTCCAAATTTCATCAAAATCGGTTGCGGGGTTAAACTTGAAAGCGTGACTTTGTTTGGACTTCTAAACGAACTTTCATCCCCTATTTCATCCCCACACAGGTCGAAATTTCAAAAACGCTAGAACAAATATTTATTTATTTCTTATCAAGTGCCCTAATATAAAGTTTCATGATTTTATCTTGAAAAATGACGAACTCCCATACAAACTTTCACCCCTTATATTTTCAACCCCTTCAAAACTATTTTTTGCAATAAAAGGTAGCAAAGCTTTAGTCTATCCCAGTACCAAATTTCATCAAAATCGGTTGAGTGGTTTAGGCGTGAAAGCGTAACAGACAGACAGAGTTACTTTCGCATTTATAATATTAAGTAGGGGTATTTCATTCTGCCTCTGTTGAAGCGTGCTCCTAAACTACTTTAGATTTCAGGTTTTCAGAAATCAGAGAATAACAAGTGACAACAGAAACATTTTTACATTATTCCATTCTCCTTTAATAATAACAATATTTATTAGTTGTTGTGGTAGGGCCACGCTGTTCGCAGCATGAATGGGCCGGCTCGACCGGGGAAGTACCACACTCTCGCAGAAGACCGACGTCCGAGTAGTAGCGTTTCATTACTGCGCTTAGTTCGGTGAGCGAGAGGGCCGGAGGCCCAATTCCTCCCCTAATCCCCTTCCTTCTCCTTTTCTCCTTTCCCTCCCTTTCCCTAAATAGGCTCGGCAACGCATCTGCAACTCCTTTGGTTTTGCAGATGTCCATGGGTGGCGATGACTACTTACCATCAGGTAGCTCGCCTGCTCGTTTGCCGAGTTATCCCATAAAAAAAATAAAAAAAAATTAGTGATAAAGTAAGCCTAAAGTACTTAATACATACCTATAATAAAGAGACAAGGATTAATTGGTTTGTTAGTCATCGATAAACTCTGAAACTGATGCGATTTTAATAATTCATACTAAGATAACATCGACATGACCATAAACCGTATTTAAATTGGTTAATCCATTCTGGAGCTACAATGCCACAGACAAACAAAAGCTTCCTTGCTTTTCACAAAGATATGGATTTTCTAATTAAAGAAAATTCCTAGTGAAAGAAAAATTCGATCTCAGGCAGGGTTTGAACCTGCGTCCCTCTGGTTAAGTACACCAGACGCTTTGCCAACTAAGCTACCGAGACCACTGCCTGTGATGTCGAATTTCTCTTCCACCTTTTACGTCTTATGGCGACGTCAGCACCATCTATTGAAGACATTACTATGTCTTTCAACCAACACGACTGCCTTTACAGGTAGTTCAATGTCGAACGATGTTGCCTAACCGTGTTATGCTTATTTTTTATTATTTTTTAGCATTAAATATTGCGAAATATTCACAAAGATATGGATTTTCTAATTAAAGAAAATTCCTAGTGAAAGAAAAATTAGATCTCAGGCAGGGTTTGAACCTGCGTCCCTCTGGTTAAGTACACCAGACGCTTTGCTTTTGCTTTCCTTGCTTTTTGTAAATCCCTTTACTATCCTGCATGGATTATTGAGGATCAGGATAATTGATGGGTTAATGATGGGCAGGGATCTCACTCTCATTGTAAGAGTGAAAGAAAGAAAGAAAGAAAGAAAAATATTTAGAGTGGAAGAATGGTACACCTATGTCATTCAGCTTTCCTCACAACGTTTTCCTTCATAGTTCAAGCACGTACCTATAATAAATGTCTGTCCTGACCTTGCCATCGTATGCAGTTTTCTGTTCAATTGTGGATTTTATGTGTCATAGATTAAAGTTAGGCATTGTTTCAAAATTAAGCTTGTGAATGTATAATACCGTAAAATGTATTTGCTGTTTTTTAGGCTCCTTCAAGCAGAGTTTTGTATGTGGAACTGGATTTTGTTGGCTGTGACGGTCAGCTAATAAAACCTGCTGAAGAATCTGCATATGTAGAAATCATGGGAGTGGTGAAGGAAGAATAAGCCATTTAGTATTCAAGTTTTAAATAAATTTTAACCAAAAATTAAAGCAAAACCTAAGTTTTCTTATTCAAAAAAGCAATTTCAATATTTATTACACTCACAATTGCCTCAAACGAATGCCTCATTAGTCCAGTGGTCTTAAGCGCGACTGCTACGCTAGAGATCCTGGGTTCGATCCCCGGGTCGAGCAAAGTGTAATTGGGTTTTTCTATGAAATTCCCAGTAGCAGCTCGGAGTCTGGATTTGTGCCCGGTTAATGGCAATAGGCTCGCCCCCTATTACATGGGACCTAAACATACCGGCGAAATGTGGGTGCACATTGGTACACCTCTGCCTAACCCATCGGGGAATACAGGCGTGATGGTATGTAATTACACTAACAACAAAAGTCTACGATTAACCCTGACCCAAGCTGTAATATCAGTTTAAAATAATGTTAAAATTGTATGATGTCATCTACATAGACCGAACCAAAACATTAGCATTAGATATACTTATAATGGACATACGATTTCTTTTCACAACCTCCTAATCTATCAACCGTAGAAATTGACAAAATAATTACAATGTAGACTTTTATATTAATAACCAAAAAATAATAATTAAAGTACTTACTTAAAAGTATTTGATAATAAGTCAAATAAGAGGCAACAGCTTGTTCTTCGTATCGGTTGATTATTATTTCAGCGTTATAAAAGTTTTTTTTTTATTTAAACTTGATGCTTATACTTTTTTTGAGAGTTTTGTCTGGTCGGACATAAGGAGCCACGGAGATTGAAGTGACCCTTTACAGGTTCTACGTTTTACGTTTTCAGGAACAAAACTCTAAAAAAATCATCTTGAGGAAACCTGCACATCTAAGAGGATTCCATTAGGGTCTTTAAAATATTAAAGACTTCATTTTATGCCAGGCATAGGAGTTTAGGGGTGTTGGTCAGTAGTATAATTTAATACTTTAGTTTTAAAATGTTTCACTATTAATACTGTCAGTCATACAAAATTATGTTAAATTACAAAATACACTAAGTAAAAAAATTATACATAATGTAAAAGAAAATTGAAAATTCTGTTTGACCTAAATGTAGCCGCATCTGGTTACACTGGAGGCCAATCTCAATATAGTTGGAAAACTGCTAGAAGGAACACAACTGTGTGATGGGTATTTTAAAAGCTAACTCTGTCGTGTACTTCATAACTATCCAGCTGTTGTCCCAATTTCTTTTGAGTTGGTGAAACATATTCCTTTCCTTCTAATCATTCATCTTTGTCAGTCCTCATTTTATCATTTACTCCATTTTTCACTCCATATCGGTCTTAACAGAATCCAGTTTCTTCTGTCTCATCTATCCCTCCACATTGATATTCATCACTTTGTATAATTATGTCGCGGTTGGTTAGGTTGTACATGACCGCTGGATGTTTAACAAAACTACTTCTCATATTAACAGGTTTTGCGGAATGACTTATCTATAATTACAATATGCGTTCACTGTACCTAAGTATGCCATACCGTGACAAGACTTACAACTACAATTTACAATCTAACGTCACACTCACGCTATGTTACAAAACTGCTACACTGAACTGCTGCATTGATAAATGCAAAACGTTATTCTGTAATAGGCTAGCTACTGTTTACTTTATATATTGTATAGCCTCACAAAAATGTTTACCATACATAATGCCCATCAACGAATACAAAATTAAAATTTGTTCATATTGGTATTTTCCAGACAGATAGCGCACTATAGCGTCGTGTGACATCACAAACCAATGTGCCATATAAATTCTATAATAACACTTGTTTTTCGAGAATGGGATAGAACATCTCAAACCCCACCAAAAATTATGAACGCTTATACCTAAATTAATAATCTTATATTTAAATATATTTTTATCAGATAACAAAATAAATGTACTTATTTTATAAACTATAATTGTAATTAATTAAGTCGTAAATAAAAAAATAACTGATTACGATTAAACTAGACTAACTAAACTATATTTCTAAATAAAAGAAGAAAGTTATAAGGGCTTTAAAACTCCTCCGCATCGCTATCATCTGGGAGGGAATCCAGAAGGCTGGCTGTATTGTCACGTTTTTTTTTAATATAATCAAATCAAATGTTTTTATTTCAAATAAGCTTTCACAAGCGTTTATGAAACGTGATTGACTCTACTTGCACGGTTCCAAAAAGTTGATCCTATGGAGAAGAATCCGGCAAGAAACTCCATGGACACTCTTTTAAAATATATTGTTTTTACATAATTTGCTGGTACATTATGCCGATAACAGGATGTGAGGACATTGGAGGTTTATGTCGTAATTAGCCTGAAGTCGGGACTAAGATTACAAGAAGGTTCTCAGCAAATGAGAACGCAATGTCAAACTAAAACAGATACACTATGTGTAAGAATACACATCGTCAAAGAATATGAACTATAATAACTATAAACTACTTAGACATAAACGGCTACGATGTACTCACATTTACAGTTCCTGTATATATAAAGTGGTAAACAATATAAAAAAATATTGAGAGTGAATAAAGTAACCTCAGGTTGCCAGGGAGACCACAAGTGCATCCGTATTTTAACACCACACATTTTTATCGTCAACGTAGTCCTTGATTTTGTAATATGCTTTCTTATCACGGACCGATTTAACATAATTTTTAAATTTCTTACCGGTGAGATCGGTGACAGATTTTGGAAGTATAAATATAAGATAAACTGTTACTCTTTACGATCACGGAGCCATTTTGTAAAATACCTAGAGGTTAAAACAACTAATTAAGGAATATAACTGCAACATATTACACATACACATTATCTCTGTGCATTTTAATTAATTTCTTCATAATAATGCTGTTCTGCGGCTTCTATTTCTTGATCGCATTCCCTTCGGAAAAGTAAATTGACGTAAAAAGGGTTGTCCTGAAACAAACACCACATGTTTTTATTTGAACAATCAAAGGGAACCCCACTTGATACCACAATATTTTATGCGACACTTGTGCGTAAACATTGTGAAGTGCAATAAATATATTGAGTATTAAAAGGGGTTCAGAAGGGCACAGATAGCCTCCTCTAAGTACATAATCATGACTACTTGAGACCTGCAACAGCAGAGGAGAACGCTGATATGCTGCTGAGCCTTACAGACAGTCTGAAAGAGCCTCAGCACCAAGCTCTCCGCGGAAAAGTCACAACATACCACAAGGTGCCGACCACCCTAACGTCTGATATACTTATTACGATCATTTTATGTGAGTGCTGTGCACACCTATAAGTAACAAACTCACTCTAGATTATAAGTTTAATGATAAGATTACATAAAATGTATTAGTAAGTCGTTGGAGTGTCTCAATTTAAATAAATAAATACCATCTTTTTGTACTTTTTAGGCATTTTCTATGCAAAGACTATTAACTCATTTTAATTCATGCTGTAAAGCATGTCATGTGGGTTGACAAGCATGTTTTCAACAGATGTCACTGACGTCACCTCAAAGACGTAAATAAAGAATGTGAAGGCAAATTTCGACTTGACGGGTGGGACTCTCGGTGGCTTAGCGGTCATAGCGTCTGGTGTTCTTAACCAGAAGACGCAGGTTCGAATCTAACCTGCGGTCGTATTTCTCCTTCACTAAAATAACTAAATACCCAAGACTACAAGAACTGACTACCACCGAGCAAGTCAGATATTTTCGCACCTCCTACGCGTATCTGAGTAGCAGTGAGGAATAAATACAATGTGTAATCGAATTAACTTAAAACCTGAAACTAGTTGGTTCAAAATCCATAGCTGAATCGATTATACTACTTTTAAATATAAAAATCATTTGTGTGTCGTATCGAGTCCCAACCAGAAATGCGTCATAGATTATTGTTGTATGAGTATTAAAAGATCCTTTAATAACAAATAGGGTACGTCGCACGAATTTCGACAACTGTGAATGAATGTAGAGTTTTATTTCAATCGACTAAAATAAGTACGAAATTAAAAACGATTGCCGAAAACAATACAAATACATAATATTACAATAGAAATTACTGAGGGTGTCCGAGGTTTTGAGTTATTTCAATTTCATGTTGTATTTTAGCCCATTTCCACATAGGGAAAAACATACAACGATAACTCATGATAAGTACATCTACATTATATTAATAAAATTAATAACACTGAAACATTGGACGGTAATAAAGTGATTTATTTTTGGACAGGAAATTAATTACATGCTAAATACATACATTAAATTATAGCTCGGAGTGATAGATTGAACAACGGTGTGATAATATGATATAGTGACACGAATCGAAAGGAGAATGCTAAGATAGTATGGGCATGTCGAGACAATGGATGAAAGGTGACTAGCGAATTATAAAGCGAATGTCAGAGCAGCCGCCGGAAGGGGACGCCCTAGAAAGACATACACCGACCTTATTTGGTGAGGTTCTTCAGAAAGGTCAGATACGTAGTACTCGCAACCGGCGCGTATGTATGACAAGATGTATGAATGTAGACGAAGCAAAAAATTTATGCAAGAATCGTGGTGTTCTGTAGTTTTCGCTAACCCCTATAAGAAAGGCTAGCTACTGTTTACTGTGGCTTGTGTAGGTACTAGAGTCTTGAGAGTATGTATGTCACTTACGTTAATGGGTAACTGCGGTCTTTGGGGTGGGTCCGTTGTCATCCAGCACCGTTGTTTAAATGATATTAGTATCACTATCATCAGAATTACTATCCCTCCTACTACTGCCAATACTATTGTAAGAATATTAGACTCTGGTTTAGCTGAAATGTAATATTATAATCAATATACCACATCATAGGAGTACAGCATGGAATGGTCCAACCGGGCTGATAAAATCTCAGTAGCAGCTCGGAGCTTGGACTTGTGCCTGGTGAATGGCAATAGGCTCGCCCTCTATTACAAGGGACCTAAACATACCGGCGAACTGTGGGTGTACATTAAGTGCACCTCTGCCTAACCCTTCGGGGAATACAGGCGTAATGGTACGATATACCACATCATATGAGTGGAGAATGGAATGGAACTAGGGTAGGGAGGCTTCCCTGCAGTAGTACCAACCGGGCTGATAAATTCTCAGTAGCAGTTCGAAGCTTGGACTTGTGCCCAGTAAATGGCAATCTATTACATTGGACCTGTGGGCAAAATGTGGGCTATGCATTGGTAGACTTTGGCCTAACCTTTCAGATAATTCAGATATGATTTTTTTTTCGGGTCGCCCAAACACGAATCCTATGATAAGTGGATGATGTTGATGCATAGTCTAAATTTAAACGTCTTGATGATCTGGTATCGTCGAGCGCGTGGAGCTCCTTATAGGTACCTGTAATGGTTGAGCTATACAATGACTGATATATGCGTGACGTCAGTAAGGACAGGTCAACTCAACCTGCTATAAGACTCTCTTCAAAAGGCCTGTTTAGACATTGCCCTACATTCTAAAACTCGCATAAGTATCTGATAAAATTACTCCTTGGACTTTAAAAGAGACCATGATTAACTGGGTTTGATTCGGCGTTTCTTCTCGGAGGTCATCAGATAGGGGATGCCGGTTGCATCTAGCTAAAAATAAAATGTAAAACATCGACTTGTAAAAGTGTCTGTAATTCACTGATGCATGTAGTTGCCTCATGAGGGCAAAACAATAGATTTTGCATTGTGTCTAAAATATGACGCCTCACGGGTATTTATAAAGATCTGTTTAATAGAAATAAATATTATTAATAATTTAAATACCAACCTATCGTATCTGTATCTGTAGCTGTTGTTATTGTTGTTGATGATGTGATTGATGATGATATGGTTGTGGATGATGTTGAAGTTGGTGATGTTGATGATGTTGTTGATGGTATATTCTTTTCTTCAATAATGGGAACAGTGCTGGTCTCAGGTTTTTCTCCTGATGCTGTCAATAAAGACGAAATATATTTATTTTAAAATTTATATAATAATATATATGTATAGTATTAAAAAGGTGAAAAGTTTATTTTCTTCTGCATCTATCTTTAAATAAAATTTAAAACATCGACTTGTAAAACTGTCTGTTATTCACTGATGCATGTAGTTGCCTCATGAGGGCAAAACAATAGATTTTGCATTGTGTCTAAAATATGACGCCTGATGGGTATTTATAAAGATCTGTTTATAGAAATAAATATTATTAATAATTTAAATACCAACCTATCGTATCTGTATCTGTAGCTGTTGTTATTGTTGTTGATGGTAATATTGTTGTGGATGATGTTGGTGATGTTGATGATGTTGTTGATGGTATATTCTTTTCTTCAATAATGGGAACAGTGCTAGTCTCAGGTTTTTCTTCTGATGCTGTCAATGAAGAGGAAATATATTAATTTTAATATCTATATATATATATATATATATATATATATATGTATAGTATTAAAAAGCTGAAGAGTTTATTTTCTTTGTTTGAACGTGCTAGTATCTAGAGGTAGCAGTAGGATTCGAAAAACGTTATTGAAATGATGAAATGATATTTATTTCTGTAAATAGATCTTTTAAAGACACTTTTACAAGTCGTTTTTTACATTTTTTTTTAACTAGATGGCGCCGACTGTATAAGATAGCCACATTCATGAGGAAGTTTCTAGGCTATCTAGCATCATGCTACGATCCTTAGGAGCGGGGCAAAATAAGCGGGTAAGCAAATAAGTGGGTAGGTATTATCTGAAATTATTATAAGACATTAAAAATAAGTCTTTTTATCATTTCAGATAATTTCTACATTCATTAATTTGTGATATCAATATAAATCAAGGTTATGTTATTAACCACTTTTATCAACGAATCTTTACAGTCACTGTTGATAATTCATCTGTCTAAATTCTCGTTAGAGGTGATAAAGAAAAATTTAGATGTCTTTCACTAGAAAATTTTCTTTCACAAGAAAAATCATATCTTAGTGAACATTTTCAATTATATGCTAAAATATAATTTACAATAAACAGTAAAATACGGTAAGGCAACATCGTTCGACATTAAACTATCTATAAAGGCAGTCGTGTTGGTTGAAAGACATAGTAATGTCTTCAATAGATGGTGCTGACGTCGCCTGAAGACGTAAAAATGTGGAAGAGAAATTCGACATTACAGGCAGTGGTCTCGGTAGCTTAGTTGGTAAAGCGTTTGGTGTAAACGCAGGCATAAACCCTTCCTGAGGCCGAATTTTTATTTCACAAGAAAATTTATATCTTTGTGAACACCTGCTTGCTTGCTTGGTGACCTTGAGCATTCTTATGAGACCCATGAGCGACCATGTCTATGTGCCATACGTCGCCACTGGTAGTACACGTTACTTAAAGACTTTTGTCTTAAGGCGTTGCCAAATTTCACCAACGCTGCCCAGCCGAACTGGATTCGACCTCTTGTTCGAAGTTGGACCTACAAAACTGTACGGTTTGTCCTTGATAGAAATACAATAATGCACATATATACTTACGTGGATCATAATCATCATTAATATCAAAATGTTTTGCAGTGGGATCATAAATTAGTTTAGTTTTTTTAACTACATATCTTACTATATGTGTATAGTTTTCTTCTTTGTAAACGGTGAAAACTAAACAACATAACATCAATCCGCTTGACTTCTTCCAATACGTCATCGTCCATTCATCCATTTCAAATTTTCGCATAATATAATCATTATAGAACATAACGATATATATGTCTGGAATAGAAAGTGACAATAAAATGTTTAGGTTTCCGTACATCAAATTAACAATCCATATAACATAAATAGTCAATAGTCGATACGTCTGTCGGTCTGTTAAGATCCTCTCTCAAGAACGCGTCGAGGTATCAAGTTGGAGAAATAATAGGTCTATGGTTTTTGAGCTGTAAAACAATCTTCTTTTTTTTTATTCATGATAGGCGTACGCTTGACCTCCAGTTCGCCTGATGTTAAGCGATACTGCGATCTACGATAGAGCGCGCTTGCCTAGGAGAAACCGATTCACTCGTGATTTAAAAACCCCCAGATTATAGCTTTGTCGTCGTAACGAAAAAGGGCACAACCAACATTTTTTTAAGTTATTTTAGTGAAGGAAAAATACGAATTCTGGTTAAGTACACCAGACGCTATGACCGCTAAGCCACCGCGACTCCCACCCGCCATGTCGAAATTTGCCTTCACATTTTTAATTTACGTCTTTGAGGCGACGTCAGTGACATCTGTTGAAAATGTTATTCTCAACCGACATGACATGCTGTAAAGCATGTAGCTGTGCTTAGTAATCTTTGCATGGAAAATGCCTAAAAAATACAAAAAGATAACATTTTTTTTTTTTTCAAATTTAGCTATATACATATTTGGAATCAGAATTAAAAGTCCAATCTGCCTATATTATATGTAAAAAAATGAAAAATTTTAGTTGTGCCCTTTTTCGTTGCGACGGCAGAGCCATCGGGGAAGACCCACTCGGGTAGCTCATTCCACATTTCAGCGGTACGCATGATAAAAGTGGACTTAAAGCGTTTCGTTCGGGTTTTTTGGATGTCCACCATGAAACGATGTCGCTTTTTTGTGCTTCTGGTCGTCCGATAGAAGAAAGGGCAAGGGGTAATGAGATCGTGGAGATCTGATGACTTCTATATAATGTTATAGTATGACACGCATAAATATATACCTTTATGATACCATAAAGGTTTTAATTTAATTTCCGTTCGGAATCAAGAAATTGGCATCAAGCAAGGTCTCATAATTATATACAGTCGCTAGCACATCAGGTTATACAAAACTGTCCAATATCTCAAAATGATTTTAAACCTTAAAAGGTTGATGGTTGAGTTCAAAATCGATTGAAGTAGTTTGTCATTTTGTGGTAACCTCATATGTTGGCGATCGTACAAGTAGGTAAAAGAAAAATCAGAAATTAGTTTTCAACCAACTTCAAAAAGAGGGGGTTCTCAATTTGTCTGTATGTTTGTTACGCGATATCTCCGTCAATCATGGATCGATTTTGATGAGGTGGTCCCGTTGAAATTTTACCGAAATCGGTTCAGCGGTTTAAAAAAAAATAACAAAAACCTAAAAGTTGTTTACATCGATGATATTATCTTTTACTCCGAAACATCGCTGTCTCATTGGAGCAATGCGTTAAGTTGGCTTACAAGTACTTATAAACAAACATTTCCACTCAAAATATAAAAATATAATGACTTTTAACAAAAAAGTTAAACCGCCTTCAAAAAAATATAAAACAGTTTGAAAAAACTTGTCAAATAACCACTCAAATAAAAGTCACCTACTTCCGAAACAGTTTAATTATTTTTTGAAGGCGGTTTAACTTTTTTGTTAAAAGTAATGTATTCCCTTATTATCAGCAACGTGCGGAGGCACCAAATTAACATGAATATAAAATACTTGAGTCTGCGGTCTCTTAGACCTGTAAAATATCAAACTCTAATATACGCTGTAAATAAATAAAATGCAGTCTATTTTTGCTTTGTATTTTTACAGGTTCGTGCTCACATATTTATGTATGAACTCTAGTAAAAGTAATTTTAACATTAGGATGACCTCAGTCCACATTTTATCAGACACAAACTTAATTGATCCGTGACCAATAGGAACAAAATATATTCTATACAAGAGGAATTCGAGCGTAGACAAGCAATGTTTTGGATGCGTAAATGAATTAGGTGGCATAGGTGGTTTTGGAAGCGTATATGTTTTTTTTTTCTTCTGCACTTTTTCCAATTTATTTGGGGTCGGTGCAGCCTGTCCTTTTCTTCCATTCATCCCTGTAAGCCTTCATCTCATCATTTACTTGCTTTTCCATCTTATCTGACTGTACACAATCCCTTCATCTTTTCTTTGGTCTCCCTCTACCCCTCTATCCCTCTACATTTCTTCTCATAATTCTTCTTGTTACATGCGTTTCATTCCTCTTCATCACGTGCCCATACCAAGACAAACGATTCCCTTTTAACTTTTCTGTCACTGGCGCCACTTTCAAACTTCCTCTAATAAATTCATTCCTTATCTTAGTAACTCCACACATCATCCTCAACATTATCATCTCCGCCGCATGTATTATTCTTTCATCCACCTTCTTAACGGCCCAGCTTTCGGATCCATTCAACACGACAGGTCTCATAACGGATTTGTATATCTTGCCCATCAGCTTGAGAATCATCTGGGAGTGACCTATAGCTATTTAAATCAATCTGATTTGAGCGATGTGTAACGTCCCGATCAATTCCGCCATCGCTTTGCACGAGTGACCCGATGGACTGAAAGTTGGAGCAAACTGGTACAGACTGAATACCCAAGGCTGTAGGCACAGGACTGGAAAGGCCGCCGAAATCACAAAATATTTGCACAAGCTTTTTTGTTGTGGTAGGGCCACGCTGTTCGCAGCATGAATGGGCCGGCTTGACCGGGGAACTACCACACTCTCGCAGAAGACCGACGTCCGAGTAGTAGCGTTTCGTTACTGCACTTCGTTCGGTGAGCGAGAGGGCCGGAGGCCCAATTCCTCCCCCAATCCCCTTCCTTCTCCTTTTCTCCTTCCCCTCCCTTTCCCTAAATAGGCTCGGCAAGGCATCTGCAACTCCTTTGGTTTTGCAGATGTCCATGGGCGTCGATGACTACTTACCATCAGGTAGCTCGCCTGCTCGTTTGCCGAGTTATCCCATAAAAAAAAAAAAAAAAAAAATTATGTGTTGTCAGGAGTTTGATGAAGTTTTTAGGCATACCCTCCTATTCTAAAAGTAGAATGCGTCGGGTTTGTATAAAGGACAAGGCGATACGTCGACTCGCTCTCTTTTGCTCGGGGTGTCGGAGGCGACGGATATGTGTCAAGGACGTAATGTCAGATACTGGTCCGCTAGTAATTTTTATAGTGAGGTCAAATCTCTGTCCGATCATTATGTGTTATTTATTGTGGGTTTGCCCTGATGTAATGAATGTAGAAAAAAAATGTGCAATTACACTAACAATTTCCAGACGTTACGTATTCTTTACAGCTAAAGGTGAGTGGTGCTTCGTCAGAATATTTTAATGTTATGACATCTTTATAATCCTCTGAAATTCAGATAGTCTTGGTACATTATCTTCTTTTAACAGACTTTAACCTTTTGAACGCCAGAGTATAAACGTATCGCCGTACCCCTGACGCCAGGCCACTTTTTCTGTCAAATTACACAAGGTAGTGAAAACACACTAAAGTAATGATTCAATTGCTTATGTCATAATATGGTGCGACGTATATTTTGTCATATATATGTGACGTTGGCGTTCAGGGTAAGATTTCGTTTGTCACATATATGTGACAATGGCGTTCAAAAGGTTAATAAAAAAAGGTCATCAATTCAACTAATATCTATAGTTGTGACTGTATAATATTAATAACTAATTTTCCGCCCGCAGCTTCACCTGCATTTTCACACCTTGGGTTGTTATTATTATTATTAGGGATCCCTATTTTTTTGAATATGTAATATAGCCTATGTCACTCAGTGAAGGTGCAGCTTTCTAATGGTGAAAGAATTTTTGAAATCGGACCAGTAGTTTTTGTGTGAAAACATTACAAACATACCTACATACAAAAACACAAATGTTTCCTCTTTATATTATTAGTTTAGATATTTTATTACCCGAAAGTTTAGGCAAAGGTGTACTAATGTACACCCACATTTCGCCGGTATGTTTAGTTCCATGTAATATGAGGCGAGCCTATTGCCATTCATCATCATCATCATCATCAGCCTATATTAGTCCACTGCAGGACTATAATTCTCTGTTAAAAAAAATTCATAGAAAAACCCAATAACACTTTGTTCGACCTGGGTCGCTAACAGTCGCGCTTAGGACCACTAGACTATTGAGTGAGTGAGGCATGTTGTTTTTGATAGTTTTTTTCGTGCTGTCAGTTAGGACAGGTCAACTCAAAGCTGCTATGGCTCTTTTGTTCAAAATGCCTGTTCAGATACATGCCGTACATTGTAAAACTCGCATATCTGAGAATACTTTAAAAGTGACCTTGATTTTCTGAGTTTGTTTCGGCGTTTCTTCT
Source organism: Subacronicta megacephala (assembly GCA_958496365.1). Classification (NCBI taxonomy): domain Eukaryota; kingdom Metazoa; phylum Arthropoda; class Insecta; order Lepidoptera; family Noctuidae; genus Subacronicta; species Subacronicta megacephala. The sequence goes on along the minus strand of OY292541.1, from coordinate 6,346,699 downwards.
TAGAGGTCACCGAAATAAACGCCGGTGTTTAAAAAAAAGCATATTGACGCTTGAAATACCAATATTTATCAATCGCGTGTTGCCGAGCCTGTGAAGGAAAAATGAACGGGAAGGACAAAAGGAGAAGGAATGGGGCTGAGGGAAGAAATGGGCTTCGCCTTCGCTTCTTTGGTACTTACTAAACTTATCTAATGGCAGTAGAATTCGTTTTCTTGGGTCACCAAAACAACCTATTGCTAAATCGGATTGCATAGATTCGGCGTTCAAATCTCTATGAAATAATTTACTATATATAACAGAATTGTTGTCAAATCTTTCGAATGTGATCGTAAATTTCGATGCTTTCCCCTCGAATATTGGTAAAGCGATGGAATTTTCTGCAACAAATAATGTTATGTGTTAATTTATTTATTTATTTATTTCTTTATTTCTTTATTTCGGAGTACACCTCCATAGGTTGTTAGTAAAGCTTATAACTATGTTAGTATTTCTATTTCTAATTTATTTACTTGTTATTAAAAGTTGCTCTTGAAGCATGTATGGAGCTCCAGTGCTTTACAATTGGGCATTCAATTCTATCCAATATTGTTCTTAAGAGGCTGTTATCGCTGCCCCGCACACGGTACATCAGGGAGGCCACCCTTTTGCGCACTATCGCTCTAAAGCAGTCTATATTAGCCTCGCTAAACATTCCTGATGCACTACAGAACCTAGGCAGCTGCAACAGCATCCTAAGACCATTATTGTATAGGATTCGCAGGGCATTGAACGATTTGAGCGAATAACGGACCCACAGGCTGCAGGTATAAAATGTCTGGCAAAATGCTTTGAAAAGAGCTATTTTGACCCCATCTGTACACCTTGCAAACCTGCGCGCCAGCATATTGCATCTCACCGCCAAAGCCCTACGCTCCCGCTCAATGTCTAGGTCATCCGAAAGGTCCTCGGTGACCCAGTGCCCCAAGTACTTATATTTAGTGACTCTAATTAAGGGCACGCCGCCAAGTTTGACCGGTGGAACGGTTTTGGGCAATTTGTTTCCCGCCTTAAAAACTAGGAGCTCACTCTTCCCACAGTTATATCTTTAAATAATAAAAATAAGAACCGTTGGTAATTTTAAAAGACGCCCATTTTATGAATGAAAGACGATTAACGAGCGGAATCTATTTTTATCAGGCAAATTTCAGCGGCAGCGTTGGGAGAGGTCGTCCTATAAGGACGTACACCAATCTTATCAGCGAGGTTCTCCAAAAAGATCAGGTGCGTAGAACTCGTAACCGGCGCGAGTGTATGAAAAGATGTATGAATGTGGAAGAAGCGAAAGAGATATGCAAGAGTCGTAGCAAGTGGCAGTCCATAGTTTCTGCCTTCCCCTATGGGAAAAAGGCGTGAGTGTATGTATGTATGTATGTATGAATGCTCATGTTATGTTAACGTTAAATAGTGTAGTGGACTTTTTCATTATTGTATACATAAAATAACATAACATCACGCCTGTATTCCCCGAAGGATTAGGAAGAGGTGTACTAATGTACACCCACATATCGCCATGTTTATACTTTGTCCATTATGTGAACCGTTTTTTGACAGATGCCTTTGACTGCCTTAGAGCGTAGGTGTTCCAGATTACGTAAAAGTTAACTTTGAAATGCGTAACAAAATAAATGTGTTATCTACCTTATGTTATTCAATTATCTTAATTATGATTTCTTGCAGACATTATAATACCATAAATGTAACGGATTTTCCAAAAAAAATGATTATTGTTAAGCGTATTAAATTAAGTTACATTCTACCACATTCTACCGTGTCTAGTGATGCAATCGAATGTATTCGCTGCAATCATTTTGAACAATGACATTAAATCAGTATCAAAAAATAGCATCCACTCTAATATCAATAAAATATAAATAAAACAATGTTTTTGAAAAGAAATGGATGGAAAATGAATATTATATAAAAATTAATACAATCAGATGAATATTATACATATTTATTTATTATTGGTCGTCGTTGCACCATTTTCGATTCGACAACCAAACAATCGATAATCAATACTAGACAGTAATCAAACTGTCAATAATCGGATCGATAATCGCAATATTAAGTTTCTGCAATCACTAGTTCCATCTGTCAAAAAACGGTTCACATAATGGACAAGGTATAGGCCCCATATTATAGGGGGCGAGGCACAAATCCAAATTCCGAACTACTGAGACTTTCATAACAGTTTTCTCGACATGGTAATTGAAATCAAGATCGTTAGTGTAGCAGTCGCACATTACACTAATGAGTGTATATTATGTTACAGTCAAAACTTATAATTGGTCAAAGCTAGAATTGATTATACAGGCTGACTGGTGAGACACTAACGATACTCGAGGACTACTCGAGGAATACTCATGATATATGACGATCATATTTAAAAAAAAAGTGAATATTAATCGACTACTTAGTAAACTAACCGAAAGTTAAGTTATTATTTAATCACGCAACGCATGGACACCGCGCATATACCTCGAACATGTGCTGCGGTGCCCGTACGTGTTCGGGGTACTAGGTCTAATAATCAACGTTAATAGCGTCGCGCTGTGGGAATGTATCCACACTTAATTTTCGACATTGGACATTGGAATGTACCTATTCACATTCATTTAAGAAACGGCGGTAGCCTAATGGCTACGGCGTCGGGTTCCGATCATGTGGTTGCCAGTTCGAAACCAACCCATTGCACTACCGACGTGAACCCACTGGTAAAACAAGCCTTTAGCTTAGCACGAGGAATTAACAAGAATACTAGTAATGTGCAACCAACATTACAAGTAAGCTTTTATAATATTTTTTTGTCTCGATTATTGTGTAACAGGGAAAAGAATACAAAAACATTATAGCAAAAGAAAAGTTTTTAGCTTAGTACGAGGGGTTGTGTAGTGTACGACCCACATAGCTAGTAAGCTTTACCAACAATTTTTTTTTTTTTTTGTGAAATTTGTTCAAATTTCTAGTAGGTACTTACCTTTTTTTTGCATAATTAGAATTAGAATCGAATACCGAGTCCCCTCCTTAAGTATCGTTAGTGTCTTATAAGTCACCCTGTATAATTACTCTAATGAGCCTCTTAGATCTATAATTTGTTTTGTCTTGTGATATACACATGATATTCTGAGACAAGGAATAGAAGACAAAACACATTATACCTCGTCCATTATGTGAATCACTTTTTGACAGCTGCTTAACTGTTGCAGATTACGTAAAAGTAAACATTAAAGCGCGAAAAAAAAATAATGTGTTAATTGCCTTATGTTATTCAATCTTAGATCAAATAAAAAGTTAAGTCGAGTCAGTCGAGCTATCGAAAGCTCGACTGACAAGATAAGGCGTAGTTTCGGTATACGTGTGTGCGTTTAATTGTGTTTGTACACGGCAAGCCGTAGTTTTAGCCGGCCTCACTTCTTTGTTCGCAAAGTTCCATCTTAACTTTTTATTTGATCTGAGTATTCAATTATATTAATAAAATTATGACTTCTTAAAGACATTATAATACCAATAATGTAGCAAATTTACCAAAAAAAATAATAATTCTGAAGCGTATTAAATTTAGTTACATTATATCGTATCGAGTGATGGAATCGAACGTATTCGCTGCAATAATTTTATATATGATATGAAATCTGTATCGGAAAATTACATCTGCTCTTATATCAATATATTATAAATTAATCTTTTTGAAAAGAAATTAATGGCTAGGTATATTATACGAGAATTAAACCAATGTACTTAATATTATGCATATTTATTTATTGTTGATTGTCGTTGCACCATTTTTTTATTCTACAACGAAAAAATCAATAATTTAGAGAAGATGCACCATTTTTTATCTACAACGATAAAATCAATAATTGAGACAAGATAGTACCTAATTAAAATTTCAATAATCGGATTGATAATCGCAATGTTACGTTCCTGCCTCAGATCAAATAAAAAGTTAAGATGGAACTTTGCGAACAAAGAAGTGAGGCCGGCTAAAACGCCTTATCATGTCAGTCGAGCTATCGGGCTATCGAGAGCTCGACTGACAAGATAAGGCGTAGTTTTGGCATTGTTATACAGTGTAAAATTGTGTTTGTACACGGCATGGCGTAGTTTTAGCCGGCCACATTTCTTTGTTCGCAAAGTTCCATCTTAACTTTTTATTTGATCTGAGGTTCCTGCAATCACTAGTTCCATCTGTTAAAAAGTGATTTACCTGGTGGAAAAGGTATAGAACTATAGAAAACTTATTGGAAGTTTTATATTTTTATGATTAAAACAGCAATTTTGCAAAAAACACTTACCGGTTCCTGTGAAGCCCATATACCATTGGAAAAAAATATTTGTGGCGAACGGAAAACGTCCAATTTCAGAAACACATTCAATTTTTTTAACATTATTCGTTATAATGGGGTCTGTGTCTGAAAATAAAAGGTTAAATTGAAATCGTGGACATCCATTGAACTTACTTGGAATAAGTAGTGCCTCGCTGGTATGAATCTATATGCCACTATGAATGGGATGGCTCGACCGAGGAAGTACTACCCTCCCACAGAATATCGACGTCAAGTCGCAGTATGCATACTGTTGCATTTCATACGTTGAGTGTGGAGCGCCGGAGGCCCAGTTCCTTCCGTCAGTCCCCTTCCTTCTCCTTTTCTACTTAGGCCTATTTGCCTATTTAGGGTAAGGGAGGGGCCCTTACCCTAAATAGGCTCGGCAACGCATCTGCAACCCTTTTGTTATTACAGATTTCTCGGGGCGAAGACGACTACTCACCATCAGGTAGCTTGCTTGCTCTTTTTTTGTTATTCTTTATTTTTTTTATTCATGAAGGAAAACTAACAGCTTATACTAAATAATAAAGCGGTAGATGGCCAATTACAAGTATTAATTTAATTTAATTTAAGACAATTTAAATACATTAAAAAAAATATGTTATTACGGATGAGTCCAAATGTTCTAATACTATGTCTTAAAGAAGTTTTTTCATAATGTATTTTTTAATTTAGAGATACTAGTTGCAAATAAGTCGTTTATTTACAATTTTGTCGAGTTATCCCATAAAAAAAAGAAGAAAGGTTCTCTCAATTTCTCCAGGATCCCATCATTAGATTCTGTTCTGACCATGGAATCACCTGAGAAGTATTAAATGCCCCTTCAAACAAAAGAATAATTTTCCAAATTTGCCCAGGCGTCTTTAAGTAATCGGGGAAATTACATAAAAAGCAGATTCTTATTTTTTTTAATGCGGTCAAAAAAGGCTACGATAAGAATAAGAATAAGAATAAATTTATTATTCAAAAATAATTACATTTCCAGACATTTAGGTAACATTATTATTGGTTTTACAAGTGTTTTTTACAGAGATAGTTTCCTGTAGCTTCCACGCTAGGTCGAGCCTGTCTCGTGGAAGCTGGAGTCAGTTTTAGATTTTAAAATAAACTTAAAATTCAAAGATAGACAGAGATCTACCATGAAATTAAATAAGTACTAAACAGACAATACAATATGTGTAGGTAAGTATGGTGTAGCGTAGCTTGTGTGTATGTGTGAGTGTAATGTGGTGTGATGTGTGTGGTATGTGTGATGTTAAGATATTTTTTGAAAATACTTACTATTATAATACAAAGCCATTTTATTATTTGTTAAGCCAATCGTCTCACAATGAATTATTGAAAGGAAACAACACATTACTAAACTAAAAACAACACCGTATTTGATAGCCATTATTATGACAATGTATATTAATTTTCTACACTACAGCAAATACTAGTACAGTCATTTATAATAAATAGTTGGTTAGGCTATATACATATTGGTAGAGTACGAGTTACGACAGTATGCTCATAGTTACTAGTAGGTACAGCAACCATAAGGAATTATTTTTATGGGATAACTCGACTGCAAATGAGCAGCCGAGCTGAACGCTCGCTACCATATAACCGAACGGATATATGGTAGCGAGCCACCATATACCCGTGCCTTTATTTCCAGTTATCATTGTTATGCTCAGTTAGGGAAAACAATTTTATAAAATGTAAGTAGGTACTACTGCGAAAACTAATTACGTTTATTTGCATAAAATATCACAGCTGTATTCTCCGAAGGGTTGGGCAGAGGTGTACTAATGTACACCCTCAGTTTGCCGATATGTTGTAGGTCATGGGCAACACAGCTATGGACGTCGCGTGCCTTGGGGGTGTATAAAAATTAATTGGGGGGTCCAAATAAAGGGATTTGTGTATCTTTTTTCTAACCTCCTCTCTTTACTTTTCTTTATAATCAGAAGAACAAGATTGTTTTGTACTACAATGTAAAAACGTCTGAACCAGAATGAAATAAAACTCTCCGTTGTTTGTCATTGTACATCGGTTATTGCGGAATTCCACCGTTTTAGGAAATGACTTAAACGGGTGAATCTCGCCATAACCGATGTAAGATGTTACCAACTTTTGGGTGCACGCTTAAGCCGGAAAGAGGAGATTGCTTTTTAGGGTTCCGTAGCCAAATGGCAAAAAACGGAACCCTTATAAATTCGTCATGTCCGTCTGTCGGTCTGTCTGTCTGTCTGTCTGTCCGATCGTGTCACAGCCTTTTTTTCGAAACTATAAGAACTATGCTATTGAAACTTGGTAAGCAGATGTATTCTATGAACCGCATTAAGATTTTCACACGAAAATAGAAAAAAAAATTTGGGGGTTCCCCATACTTGGAACTGAAACTCAAAATTTTTTTTTTCGTCAAACCTATATGTGTGGGGTATCTATGAATAACTCTTCAAAAATGATATTAAGGTTTCTAATATATTTTTTTTCTAAACTGAACAGTTTTCGCGAAAAACACTTCCAAAGTGGTAATATGTGTCCCCCCCCCTGTAACTTCTAAAATAAGAGGACGATAAAATTAAAAAAGATATATGATGTAGATTACCATGTAAACTCCCACCGAAAATTGGTTTGAACGAGATCTAGTAAATAGTTTTTTTTTAATACGTCATAAATCGTAATGATACGGAACCCTCCGTGCGCGAGTCCGACTCGTACTTGGCCGGTTTTTTGCCATTTGTCATCTGTATTAAGATAGTTTTTTAATGTTTTTTTTTGTCACGACATTCAGTGTCATTGTGTATAGCATTTTACTAATTTTTGATTACACACTTTAGGGGCCCCTGTAGCCCAGGGCCCCGTATCATTGATACGGCGATAGCTTCGCCCGTGATGCTAGCAACACCAGGTGATTATTACTATTGCGTTGTCATCTCGCTACCTCACTTCTGCTGAGACATAAAGATGTTAACTCATTATTGCTTAGCAGGGTCCTCGACCCCCTGGACCTTCAACATAACATAACATACCATCACGCCTGTATTCCCCGAAGGGTTAGGCAGAGGTGTACTAATGTACACCCACATTTCGCCGGTATGTTTAGGTCCCATGTAATAGGGGGCGAGCCTATTGCCACTAACCGGGCACAAATCCAGACTCCGAGCTGCCACTGGGAATTTCACAGAAAAACCCAATAACACTTTGCTCGACCTGGGGATCGAACCCAGGACCTCTAGCGTGGCAGTCGAGCTAAGGACCACTAGACTAATGAGGTAGCCAAGATGGACCTTCAAGATTAGACCCAATTATAAAAAATAAAAAAAACCCTTTAGTATTGTAGGTGTCCATGGGCAACGATGACTACTTACCATCATGTAGCTCGCCAGTCAGTTTGCCGAATTCTCCCATAAAAAAATTTGGTTGAGAAGCTCTTATAGGCAGCCGCATCAGGTGCTTTGTAAAAATACTACTGTCCACTAGCTCTTGCTTGATGTGTCTCATTACCCAAAAAGATTTACTTTTTTTATGGGATAACTCGGTTAACGAATAGGCGAGTTACCTGATGGTAAGTAGTCATCGCCACCCATGGACATCTGCAAACCCAAAGGAGTTGCAGCGTTGCCTAGCCAAGAAATAGAGAGGGGAAGGAGAAAAAAGGGGACTGAGGGAGGAATTGGGCCTCCGGCACTCCACACTTGCCGTACGAAATGCAACAGTATACATACATACTGCTGGTACTTGACGTCGATATTCTGTGGGAGGGTAGTACTACCCAAGCATCCTTTCATGCTAGCATGTAGATATGCCAGCAGGCACTACAACTAGTACTTACTATAACTTCCCTTCTAGATATCCAGCAATACAATAACTTTGAAAACCGCATCCAATTTCGTACAGTAATATAAATATATATCATAGATAAAGATAGAGAGATGCCTAAATATAAATTCTAAAAATAACATAATAGGTTTTGACTTATATTGCTCTCATTAAGGGCCTATACACACCACGTTTTTTAAACGCGCCGTTGACGCGCGTTTGTAGCGATACAGACGCGATACGCACGCAAATCAGACGCAGCCTGAACTGCTCTGTAGGACAAAAGCGCGCCGTCGACGCGCGTTTCTAAAACGCGCGTCGACGGCGCGTTTAAAATCGTGGTGTGTACAGACCCTAAGACTTCACATTTTATTGTTTTCTCCAATGTCCGCACGGCTCAAATACAGTTTACATAAAACATTACCATCACGCCTCTATTACCCGGAGAGCTGGCAGAAGTGTTCTCCCACACTTCGCCGGTATGTTAAGGTCCCATGTAATAGGGAGCGAGCCTATTGCCATTAACCGGGCACAAATCCAGATTCCGAGCTGCTACTGAGAATTTCATAGAAAAACCCAATATCACTGCTCGACCTGGGGATCGAAACCAGGACCTCTAGCGTAGCAGTCGCGTTTAGGTCCAGACCTGAATTTTTTCCAGACAAATTCGAACTGCCTCATTAATCTAGTGATCCCAGATTATGACATATTCTCTTTATACAATTGACTTACCCGATTTATTCGTTTTTTTTTATACAATTTCAAATTATCGCGAACATTTTTGGCCAATGCAGATACTAGTGACCTCGGTAATCAGTTCAACATGTTTCTGTTACATGATTTACATAACATAACATAACATACCATCACGCCTGCACTCCCCGAAGGGTTAGGCAGAGGTGCACCAATGTACACACATTTCGCCGGTATGTCGAGGTCCCATGTAACAGGGGGCGAGCCTATTGCCATTAACCGGGCACAAATCCAGACTCCGAGCTGCTACTGGGAATTTCATAGAAAAACCCAATAACACTTTGCTCGACCTGGGAATCGAACCCAGGACCTCTAGCGTAGCAGTCGCGTTTGGGACCACTAGACTAACGAGGCAGTCACACATGATTTACACCTGGCTGCAATGTCGTCATGCTCCCTTAGATGTCATTGCTTGCGGTAGCGTCATTGGTCGGGTCACCCACTTACCTTGAAAATGGCGGGTGATGGCTGATCCGTGCGTTGTTACTCGTGAACGGGTGCTGCTTGTGGTGACTGGTCGACTTGCTGGCATAGGTATTTTTATTGATCAGTTGTTTTTTTTACTTTCGCTCGCGTGTGGACTGAGTTTCCTAGGTCTTAGTTATCTTGCTTTGTTTTATCATCTGTACTAATGTAAATTATAACATTGTCTTTGGATATGCTTTTGTTTTAATTCAAAAGTGGAAATTTAATCCCTACTTAATATTATAAATGCGAAAGTAACTCTGTCTGTCTGTCTGTCTGTTACGCTATAACGACTAAACCACTCAGCCAATTTTGATGAAATTTGGTACTGGGATAGACTAACGCACCTTTTATTGCAAAAAATAGTTTTGAAGGGGTTGAAATAGGGGGTGAATGTTTGTATGGAAGTTCGTCATTTTGCAAGATAAAACCATGAAACTTTATATTAAGGCACTTGATAAAAAATAAATAAATATTTGTTCTAGTGTTTTTGAAATTTCGACCTGTGAGGGGATGAAAGTTCGTTAAGAAGTCCGAACAAAGTCACGCTTTCAAGTTTAACCCCGGAACCGACTTTGATGAAATTTGGAACAAAAATAGACTAGACCTTGGAAAAGGATATAAGCTACGTTTTGTTGTAAAAAAGGGGTTGTAATAAGGGATGAAAAATTGTATGCGAGTTTGTCATTGTTGAAGATAAACGCTGAACATTTGTGTTTAGGCACTTGATAAGAAATAAATAAATATTTGATATGGGGTTTTTGAAATTTCAAACTGTGGGGATGAAATAGGGGATGAAAGTCCGCTTGGATTTTGACGAAATTTGGTACAAAAGTAGACTAGACCTTGGGAAAGGAGATAAGCTGCGTTTATATTTCGGTAATTAATAAAGTTGGGAAAATTTTGTGGTCTACCCGAGCAAAGAAGCGGACGGAAAGATTATGTAAGGATAATGTACGGTTTGTACAGCTTTGTGATAAAGGATAGAAATTGATATGTTATAGATTATATGATAGAAAACACTATGATGAAAAAATGATAAAAGTTTATTTGCTTATTGATACATTGATTGATATGAGTACACACCGTGGCGATCGATCATGCACTAACGTGACAAAATTATAATTGATTACGAAACAAGTCGAAAGTAGGTTAATACGCAAACCGTACATGCTGCCACGGGCGAAAGGGTAGAAAGGGTTGTTTTTTATTACCTAGTTACAACAAATTGATAATTAAAAGTTTCCTAGTGTTAACAAAACGACAATTTATAAAAAAATAATATAAACTAATTCTTATATAAAATGTTCGCAAAATATGGGTGCCGTTGCTTTATTAACTACACGTGCACGTCTAAGTTTGCTTGCGATTGGCGATGCAGCGCCTTGCTGCATGGGGCCTGATCGTTCTTCCATGATGATACTCTCAATCGGCTGATTAACGTCCTCCTGAACTTGTATTGAAGGTATGTTATGGTTGTCTCGTCTACTGCTGTTGTCACTGTGCGGACTTGGAGCGACGGAGGTTGCGCGACGGCAGCGGCGGCGTATAGTAAACACAACGCCCGCGAATAGTCCAACTGCTACCATCAAATACAAAACAACGAACTGATGTACGTCATGATCTGAGACTGAATCCGACAATACATCGATGTCCTTGCTTCCCTTGATTTGTTCTATTTGCTTGCTGATTGAAGTTAAGTCTTTCTGATAACTTCCAACGTTCGAATCGTTGGCAATTGGTACCGATAAGTTTATGATGTTGTTGATAGACGGTATATCTATTGCTAATAGCTCATCTGATTTCAGATGTAAGGTGCTCTTATGTGTTTTGTGAGAATATATTGCAAAATTATCGTCCTTAACAACGCAGCCTTCCCCAATATAAATAATACCTGCTCCGGACAATTGCTGTGCTGTAATTCGATCTTCACATATGATTTTTATTTTACGTTGATTGCAGCAGAAAAATAAATGTGTATTTGTTTGTTTCAACTCTGACCACCTGTCGGTGCAATCCTTGACATTGACCTTGCATTGTTGTGATATTTGATCCATGACGCACAGGGCATTATCCGATGTAATGTGATAAATTGGCGTCCTTATAAAACACAGCTGAGTGTAATCGTCATATGACATACATTGTTGTAGGTCAGTTGGAGAAATGCTAACAAAAGAGTCCTTTTGTACATTGATAGCTATGTGCTGGGATATCGGTTGTACGCTAATCATTTTGTTTCCGGTCTGTTGTGGGATTTCAATCAACTTATAAATTTCGAAGTTATCTCTGCTAACCAGAGGAATTTTGATTTCAAAGATAAAGTATTGCTTAGTCATCCGGGCCTGTACTTTCAGGAGATGATAGATGTTCTGTAATTCTGTTTGAATATTCTTGATTGGCAGAGCTAAGTCTCTTGATAATAAGCCGGATATGATATTTAGTTCATCTCGAAGTTGTTGTGGTGATAAGAGGTGAATATTGAATGAGCCATAGTTAATATTAGTTATCGTGTTCAATAACGTATCTTGAACACTCTTCAAATTTACAAGGAGGCTGTTGGCAATGATGGAAGATACTGAAAATTCATTCGCGATCTCTACATCTTCAACCTTTTTTGCTAGAGTATTTGTGACCTTTTCCAGGTTGATCAGATGTTGGTTGAATAATTTATGTTGGGTATTCATAGCATTTTCAATTCTCTTCAACACGTTATATTCCGCCTCGATAACTGAGGTTTGATTTCTCCACATAAGAACCAGATGTTTTTGATTATGTCTGATTAAATTGATATCTTTTTGATACTGCTCGGCAAATGACTCGTCAAGAACTCCAAATAAACTGTGAGCGACATATCCAACCCCGTTAATAAGTCCACGTCTTGCTCGCTGAGAGGATTTGTTTTGATTGCCAAGCATAATGCTGTTGTAGTACTCTAGTTCTGTGAGGCTGTGTTGCAACTGTAGTAAAACTAAATTACAATGTATTTGTTTCGGTGATCTGGAGCATATGTTTTGTAAATTTTCAGAATATTTGGTGAACAATTGTATCCCTTGCCAATAGGGATCCATATTATAATAAATTATCAATTTCCATTCGTCTCTGATAAGATGCACATTTGATAATTTATCAAAGTAAATGCTCTGATTTTTGCTGAGTGTTGATATTTTAATGTCACACGTTACTGATGTAACCATATTCACAATTAATAACGTAATCATAGCTAAGAAATTGCATTTTTTTACTTCTTTTTTATTTGTCTGCCTTCTACTTTTTGATGGTTTCGTTTCTTTTTCCTCTGATTGACTCGAGTTGGTTGCTGGATTTTGATTGTTCGCGAATTCAAGGACCTTGTCGTTGTCCTTGCCTGTTTCAGTTTTTGATTCATTATTTACGGGTAACCTTGATAGTTTGACGATAGGTCGTTTTACTATTCCATTTTTCGTCTTTAAAGTGACGACTCGAACGTAACCGTCTTGGCCTGCATGAAGCTCGATTACTCTTCCGAGTACCCACTTTCCTGCTGGTAGATTGGCATCGTGGATAATTACGACGTCATCAATTTTGATATTTTGCTTTGGATGTTGCCATTTGCATCGACTTGATAATTGAATAAGATATTCGGCTTTCCATCTCTTCCAGATATCTGCATATATTTTCTGAACTAGCTGCCATCTTGTTCTCTCATCTTTTTCAGTTTCTATAATGGTGAGTGTCGGTCCACTGGCTAAATAATGAGATGGTGTAAGGAAGTCTGTGTCGTCCGGGTCTTCGGTCAGAGCACAAAGTGGTCGGCTATTTAAACAACCTTCTATCTGTGCTAAGAGGGTTGACACCTCTTCAAAGGTGAGCTTTTGTTCTCGAATCACTCTGCGAAGATGGTATTTCAGGCTTTTGACGGCAGCTTCCCAAAGCCCTCCCGCGCTTGGCCATGAAGGGGCATTGAAGTGCCATTCAATTTCCATGTCTGATATGCTAGCAAAGAATTCCTCATCTAGAGTTTCTTTTAGGTTGACAAATTCTTGCATCAGTTGCTTGTTTGCTCCAACGAAGTTAGTCCCGTTGTCACTGTACATGTGACGTGGGGCGCCTCGCCGAGCCACTGAGCTGAGGTCCGAAGCCAGCTCCAGGTGTACTGCCTTCGTAACCATGCACACGTAGACTACTACGTAGCCTTTTGTGGTTTTGATTCCCCGGCCTCTACTAGCCTTTACGTTAATAAAACCTGTTAAGTCGACACCAGTATGATAAAATGGATGACTGGGATTGCATCTTGCTAAAGGTAAGTCACCCATTATTTGATTTTGTTTGCTAGGGTTGTGTCTTTTGCAGGTAACACAATAATGTAGACGCTCCTTCACTGCTCTTAACCCTCCAACAATCCAAAATTCTCTTCTGAGCCATGCTAATGTTAACCTTGAACCACCATGAAAGGTCATTTTATGTGCCCTATCGATCAACATATTTGTAAAATGATGTCTGTGCGGTATAATGAACGGGTGTTTCATGTCGTTGCTAATGTAAGCATTCTTAAGCTTGCCACCAACCCTCAATAATCCGTCTTGATCAAGGTAGGGTTTCAAAGGTAGTATTTTACTAGAGTGCTTCAAATTTTTGTTTTGCTTGATTAGATTTATTTCTTCATAAAATTCAATTTCCTGAACTTTCTTGATGAATAAGGTTTTTGCTGATTTCAGTTCCGTTGATGTTAGGTACCTTGAACTTGGTTTATTGTACGATACCGCTCGAATTACCCATGCCAGCACGCGCGTGGCACGAGACAGGCAACTGTGTTTGTTTATTAAGTCCATGATTACGTAATCGTGACGTACTCCCGCATTTGATTGTAATGATTTTCTAACTTCTTGATCTGTTTTAAAAATTGATTTATCATGTTTTTCAGGGTCGTGGGATGGTAACCACTGTGGGCCCTGCCACCACAGTTCATTCCTTTTCAACTGTGATGCTAAAATCCCGCGACTTGCGCAATCAGCAGGGTTTTCTGTTGATTTGACATAGTTCCAATATTTCGCAGGCATAACTTCTTTGATCTTATTTATCCTGTTTTCTACAAATGTCTTCCAGCGACTTGCATCACCATTTAACCAACCCAACACTGCTGTTGAGTCAGACCAGCCAAAGATTTTGATTTGATGATCTTGTAAATTTTTTGTTACAGTTTGCATTAATTTTGACAGTAAATGTGCGGCACATAATTCCAGCCTCGGTAGAGAAATAACCTTCTTTGCAGGCACTACTCTAGATTTGGCAGCAACTATATTAATGAATGATGATTTGTTTGTCGGCTGTCTGATTTTGCTGTAGATTACGCAAGCGTAAGCTTTTTCTGATGCGTCGCAGAAGCCATGAAGTTCTATTTCTTCGTTTTGCTTACATTGTAACCACCTACAAATGTTGATATCTTCGATTTCTCTTAGATTAACTTTGATCTTGCTCCATTCTTTATTGATTGATTCTGGTAACTTATCATCCCATTGTACGTTTAGTTGCCATACATTTTGAAATAGTAATTTTTGTTTAATTGTTACCGGGCAAAGCCATCCCAGGGGGTCGTATATCTTAGACGCTTCTGAGAGTAATGACCGTTTAGTACAAGGTTTGTTTGACTTCCAATCGATTTTCAGTTTAAATGTAAAGACATCTTCTAGGGGGTGCCAGCGCAAACCAAGTGCTTTCGTTGATTCCTGATGTTTGAAACTGAACATGTCTGGATCAGTTGATAAACTACTTAACTGATTGACGTTAAGTAAGTCTTTGCTATTTGACGCCCATTTTCGCAAGTTGAACCCCCCAGACTGTAGTAGTTTGGTCAAATCCTTTTGTAATTGTTTTGCTGCTGGTATGCTGTGTGATCCACTAAAAAGGTCATCCATATAAAAATCTCGCTCCAATATTTTTGCTGCTACGGAATAAAGATGACGTTCGTCATTTGCTAATTGTTTAAGTGTCATCATTGCTAAGAACGGTGCTGCCTTTGTACCGTAGGTGACCGTCGTTAGTACATATTCACGAAGTTCTTGATTTTCCTGGTCCCGCCATACAATTTTTTGGTACGACTGGTCCTTTTTATTACACATGATCTGTCGGAACATCTTCTCAATATCTGCTGTATATGCGTATTTGTACTGTCTCCACCTTAAGATTAATGATAACAAATCTGATTGTAAATTAGGTCCCGCGTACATTAAATCGTTCAAACTGTAACCTGACGTAGTTTTTGATGACGCATTGAATACGACTCGTAAAGCCGTAGTCGTGGAATCAGCGCGAATAACGCAGTGATGCGGTAGAAAATAACTCGGTGCTGTTTTCGTTGTATATTGCTTCATATGGCCTAGATTTTGATATTCTTCGATGAATGATTTATAATTCGAAGCGATATTTTCATTTTTCTTAAATTTCCTCTCCAATTGCCGGAACTGTGCTATTGCTTTTTGTTTAAATTCACCTAACTTTTCTTCAATATTTGGTTTCAAGGGTATACGTACGACATAGCGACCATCTTTTTGGCGGAAAGTGGTACTTTGATACTGCTGAACGCAGTGTTGTTCTTCACATGATAAGTTGTCGTCTGTGTTTTCGGCAATATCTTCTATAGCCCAAAACTTGCTGATATCCTCTAAATTGTGTAGAACAACGTTGCATTGATATGATGTCATATTACCACAAATTATCCAACCTAAACGTGACTGTTGCACAATAGGTAGCATATCATTTTTTCTGATAATACCACTCATTATAATTTGGGAATATATGTCTGCTCCTAGTAATATATCTACAGGGCGACTGATGTTGAAGTGAGGGTCTGCAAGGCGTATTCCTTCTAGATGATGATAATGATGGATTATTAAATGATCGATTTGGCAGATTGTTAAGTAGCTTTGACATGATATATACTTCCGTGCTAAAGACAAAATCACTGCATAATGACGATGCTGTTATAGCCATAACTCCCTTGCAGTTGTTTTCATTTGCACCAATTCCAAAAATTTGTCCCTTGCACTGTTGACGTGGACGACCCAGGCGTTGGGCAGCATTTTCTGTAATTAAGGATACTTGAGACCCTTGGTCTATCAGAGCGCGTAACATGATGTAAGTGCCATCGACAGCTGCAACCTCGATCATAGCTGTTGCTAACAGCACTTCACTAACGTTATCTTGTGACACATGCGTGACATTTTTGTCGGTGCTTGACCCCGTGCCACCACATGCATTTTTGCTTTTTGACGAATTGTAGGCATCATGCAATAAAGTGTTATGTTTATTATTGCATTGTTGACACCTTTTTTCTGAGAAGCAATTTCTACCGTTATGATTGTAAAGGCAATTTTCGCATAAATTATATTTCGTAATTAACCTCAATTTTGCTTCTGGCTTTGATTCTAGAAATATTTTGCAATGAAATAATCCATGATCTTTACTGCATATTGGACATTTTTTCGTTGTGGCCTGATATATTTTCGTATTTACGAATGGTCTATAATTGGTCTTGCTAGAATGGGCTTTCTGACCGATGTCAGTTTGATTAAATGGTTTTGATTGCTCTTGCTTGCGCCGAGACGATTCCAAGGCAGTAAATTTAATTTCCAAAAACTGCAGAAATTCTGATAATTTCGGTAGTTCTCTAGTGTCTTTCACAAAAGCGACATACTCGATGTGGGTGTCTGAGTCTAGTTTCTGAGACAATAGATACACGATAAGTGGATCCCAGGTCGATGTATCTATTCCCAAATTCTTGATGGCATGAAGACACTCATTCGTCGTGTCATGCATCTTCTTTATGATAGCAGCTGATTGATGCTGCATAGCCGACAATCCCAAGAGTATGCTTAGGTGAGAGTTGAATATCAGTTTTTTGTTGTTGTACCGGTGTGATAAGATTTGCCAACAGGTGTCATAATTGTCTGAACTGATATTGAGGTGTTGAATTAACCTCTCAGCCTCGCCTTGTCATTTCGCCGTCGTAAAAAAATTTCTTTAATTAAAAGATCTATTTACAGAAATCAATATCAATTAGCATTTAGACAAATAAACTGTAATTATATAGGTAGGTTGACCTTGTTTTTGTAGCCTCAATAACAGGACAATAAACGCAAATAAGTTGATGATGAATTTGTGAAAATTTATTATTATTCACTATTCGCGTTTATCTCGTTCAGTTACCTCCACTATTGTTCCAATATATCAATTGATGTAGCAAGTTATATTTAAAGAATTTGAGTTAAAAACAAAAAAATTGTAACTGTTTAATAGTGGCCCAACGTAAGCATTTATAATTATAAAAAGTATAAAATCCATAAAAAATATAACTCATTTTGTGAATTAAATCACTTCTAATTTTATAAAAGTACTGAACAATTTTAGGTGTGTTTAACAATGACATCACTAGTGCGTATTATTGGATATTTCATTTTAATTCGTGCGTTTGTTGTGTGTGATAATAGTAAGTATAATTATATTCCGCTTGCTATGTGTAGGAGTTCAAGTTAAATTTCTAATCAAGTAGCATAGCAACACTGTCTTGATTGCATAATATTCAACCTTTGCCATGAAGAGAGATTTCAAAGTAAAAGTAATCAGTATCTTGGACAGATAGTTTTGAGGGGCTCCTAGCTTGGTAATAAGAACGGTGCATGGTTATGCTGTGCTCAATGAGGTCAGTGTATGGATGGGTGACCGTACTTAGAAAATCAAACATCGCTAGTTACTTTCCAGAAATACGTATGTTATTTTCAAAGCGCACTAATCATATTAGGTAGTGTTCGCCACACGAGCGTCTTCGAGTAGATTGCGAGGCAAGACCTCGGCCTTTGAAGGGATCCAGGGAACGCTGGATCTTGGGTCACATCGTGGAGTATCTAACGAATCTCATGGTCTTGAATGTAGGCATCTCCTTAGGTTCATGAACGAATGTCTTTACAATGAGTGCAGAATTAAAGGTGACTTGTGACCAGCAGTGAGACGAATGATAATTATTATTTTTTCTTACTTTCCAGATGAACTCCAAGGGGTTAAGCTAGACTATCCGTTTTATTTCGGATACAAGAAGTATGACGTGGTGAACATGAGAATAAATTTTACAAATATTGCTTCGAATGTGAACATCACTTTAACATTGACTACCGTAATATCTTCGAATATAAAATACACTTTCCAATATGTTCTAAGTAAGTTTCAACTCTAAGGAGGCGTATCACACGCAATGGCAAAACATTAAGTATTTAAGTAGGTAGAGAATGACATCTGCGTCATTATTTAATCCGTGATACGTCATTACACAATTTATCAAAACAAGTCGACGTGATCGGCCGAGGAGACGTTGGCGAGAAGATTTCGATCGCTTTTGTCAACCTGATATGATTCTTCATATCGGGTAAAATAGAAAATCCTTTATTTTTTTGTCTACTAGGGTGGAAATCCTCATAGTTGTCCCCCACCCCGGGGAGGGCGGAGGGTCTGTCAGACTCTTACTGACTAAAACCACCCGGTATTCCCTCTCACACCTACGTCGGGGCCTACGGGAGCTGTACATTCGTCCGCGGCCCCTGACTGGTGATGGCCCGTCTCTGCGGGTCCCGCCGCCTATGGGGGAGTCAACAACTCCCCCTACGCCGCCGCCGCCTCAGATCCTGTCCCGATCATGGAATGGGGGCTGGCAGATTTCCCGGCATACGCCGCCCCTGGACCACGGCCGCAGAGGACAGGGAGAGTGGCGCGTCGTAATACCGACATTTCTCTCTCCCTGCTGCGCCACCGTGTCCTGCGGCTGCGGCCCCGCCGAGACTGCGGGAGGCGGAGAGCGGATACCGTGGTACCAGCACTCCTCTCACGCCACGGCCCCGTTAGCCTTTAGTACCTACGTCGGGACCTACGGGAGCTGTACATTCGTCCGCGGCCCCTGCTTGGTGATGGCCCGCCTCTGCGGACCCGCCGCCTATGGGGAAGTCAACAACTCCCCCTACGTCGTAGAGGGGCGCACATGGAACACTACGCGCCGCCGCCGCCTCGGATCCTGTCCCGAACATGGCACCGGGGGCTGTGGGAGGCATGGAGAGCGGATACTGTGATACCGGCACTCCTCTGATGCCGCGGCCCCGTAAGCTTCAGTTGCGGTGCCTCCCATACG
This sequence comes from Subacronicta megacephala, assembly GCA_958496365.1. Lineage (NCBI taxonomy): Eukaryota > Metazoa > Arthropoda > Insecta > Lepidoptera > Noctuidae > Subacronicta > Subacronicta megacephala. The sequence continues at coordinate 6,327,160 of OY292541.1, read as the reverse complement.
ACATCGCAACCTACAGTGGCCGCTCCACTGCTGGCTTCCTGGGCAAAACCCGTAGGAGCAGCGCCCGCTCGGGGTTCCACTTGGCTTCACCGTAGGCAGTCACTCCACGGCTATTAAGCCGCCGGCCGTGACAAAGCGAGAACCCCTTGGAGAGAAGATAGAAAATCCTGGACTAGCTTCGCATAGTTAGCTGTGCATTAAAATTTCGTTACAATCGTAGAATGATATAACTCTACGACTCTAGTTGCGCGATTCCAAAACTTTGATCCTGTAGAGAAGAATACAAAATTAAACTCCATGGACACGCTTTTATTGTACACATCAAGCTATTCCAAACCAGTTTAGACTGACCTCCCATTGTGAAGGTATTCCACACAATTCAAGGCCAGCCTATACTGGTTTTTGTGTAACCGTGCGTACCTAATCACAGTCTTCGCTGTTACAATATTGAGACAACATGTGAGAGAATAATAATTATCTTACCTAAACTGAAGTATACGTTATTAAAAGTAATTGACGTTAGAGAAGACCTCAGTCTTCCCCGAAACCAAATAAACAGGCTTACCTGTACTTCTAATAAAGTCATCTTTTCAGATATCCGTGAAGAAACTTCAAGATTCAATGGAACACAGTCGTTTCATATTAATAGTAGTCTTATTAAAGAGAAAGCTATCATCACCGCAAAATTACATACTAGGTCCGGCTTATGTGCAACCAAAACTATCAGTGAAGGAGTTCATTTTTCAAAAAATGACTACTCTGCGTTAAAATGTAAGAAATTGCTTTCATTTGCATAAATGATAACAGAATCGAACAAGTCCTCATATGTTAAGATTTGTATGAACTATATTTTCAAAAAACAGCTTCCCGGGAGATGTTATTATGATTTTATACTTGGACTAATGATGTAAAAGCATATTTTGCGACTGACTCATTAGTCTAGTGGTCCTCAGCGCGACTGCTGCGCTAGAAGTCCTGGGTTCGATCCCCAGGTCGAGCAAAGTGGTATTGGGTTTTTCTATGAAATTCTTAGTAGCAGCTCGGAGTCTGGATTTGTGCCCAGTTAATGGCAATAGCCTATATAGGACTATAGCCTAATCCCTCTCGTAATGAGAGGAGACCCGTGCCCAGCAGTGGGACAATGTAATGGGTTGATGATGAATGGCAATAGGCTCGCCCCCTATTACATGAAACTTAAACATACCAGTGTGGGTGGACTTTAGTACAACTCTGCCTAACCCTTCGGGGAATACAGGCGTGATGGTATTATATGTAAGAAGCAGTTCTTTCTTATTATAATATTTGTGACGCGACTCTAGATAGATTTGTGAGTAGTGATCACCTGCGACTGCAATGACTGGTTGATAACAGTGGGTTTTAAAATAAGGTAGGTAAGGTACAGTTTGTTCGAAATAAGTAAGCCGATCGGAAGTTAGCCGTTCCGAACTACCGTGGTGATAAAATCATTTAATTAAGTGTTTTAATACATTAATTTCGAAATTAGTAAACAAAATAATTAGAAATGTGAAGCATATACGACTCTAATTATCTTTACACCGACTCTTTCTATGAAAATTTACCACTTCTAAACCACTTGCAGACAACTTCCGATCGGCTTACTTATTTCGAACAAACTGTAGGTATCAAGATCACGAAATAACTAATGTCTTATAATAATTTCAGATAGCCAGAAAAATTGTTTCCATGACTTTTCACCGTGTATAATAGAAGTAGATCTAAAGGAACAATGCGGAGGTAAGGCTTTTGACACTATTCATTATCAAAATTATAGCAATATTCCGTTGTGGTTTAACTGACATTTATGTCACATTTTAAAATAAATAAAATAATCCTTACGGTAAATACGAATTTTCTTTAAATCAAACACAAAACTTCGTACGTGTATAATATGCAAAGAAATACCAAGTGGTGTACCTCAAGGAGGCAAACCAGGCGCGATAGAGTCCAAATTAATTTGATTAATTTGTAGGGAAAATATTGCCGTAATATTATTTAGAATTTATGGATAAATTAAACTAGACTAATAGCTAAACTATATTTATAAATAAAAGAAAAATTAAAAAAGGGCATCAAAGAACTCCTCCGCATCGCTATCAGCCGGGAGGGTACCCAAAAGGCTAGAATTTATTAGAGCTCATATAGGTATTTGAAATAAATCAATAATAATATATCAAATAATGGGCGTAGTGAAAAATATAATTACATATAAGTAGTTGGTATTCTGAAAAAAAAATTGGCTTCTAAAATTCTAAGTTCTACTAAAGCTACTAAACCAATACAAAAGTTTAAAGGATTTAGAGGTAGGTACCTAATGCAGTATCCCTTTCCGCAAAACAAACGTTGTGATGCACCACGCTCTCTGATGAAATTAAAATACTTGTAACATCCTTATGTTTGGATCGATTTTAATTCTGTTATTTATGGTCAACATGACATGAGGTCATACAATATATTCAATCAACTAGCCTTATATGTATTTCAGGTAATAATACCGACGTTCAGACAATAAAATATGGTCCTACAAAAGATGTACTGTTCGACTGCCGGGAGTATTCAAATATAACCGAGGGTAAGTATCATATGTGAGAACGAATCTCACTTATAAGTCATCATAATTAAGTATCATTTTAAGTATGTCCCACTGGCCACACACAAGTCTGGTACAGGTTGGCCGACAACACACGACGGCTCGAATTTCCCTAAGGTAAGCAACATTTCGGAAACAAAAATTTCATCATATTAATCTATTCTGAGCGAGTTTTAATTATTTCACCATTAGGCCAAAGTAACAATTTACACAGTCAGGATTACATCAGGGCAAACATACAATAATACCACGTAATGTTCCAATAGTCATCGTCACTATCACAATTAGTAGCGGACAAGAAGTGTCTGACATGATCTCCTATAGATTCATGTCATCCATGTCGCCCCGAGCTCTAAAGCAAAAAACCGGCAAAGTGCGAGTCGGACTCGCGCACGGAGGGTTCCGTACCATTACGATTTATGACGTATTAAAAAATAAACTATTTACTAGATCTCGTCCAAACCAATTTTCGGTGGAAGTTTACATGGTCATCATCATCAACCCATTACATTGTCCCACTGCTGGGCACGGGTCTCCTCTCAGAACGAGAGGGATAAGGCTATAGTCCACCATGCTAGCCTACTGCGGATTGGCAGACTTCACATGCCGTCAAGGAAATCTCTCAGGCATGCAGGCTTCCTCACGATGTTTTCCTTCATAATTAATTATTAATACGCACATGACTTCGAAAAGACAGAGGTGCGTGCCTTGGATTCGAACTCGAGACCTTTGACTTGGCAGTCCAATGGTCATATATCACTAGGCTATCACTGCAAATGCTAATGTACATCATATATTTTTTATAGTTTTATCGTTCTCTTATTTTAGAAGTTACGGGGGGGGACACACATTTTACCACTTTGGAAGTGTCTCTCGCGCAAAATACATATTTAATTGATGACGTATTAAAAATAACTATTTACTAGATCTCTTTCAAACCAATTTACGGTGGAAGTTTAAATGGTAATGTGTACATCATATATTTTTTTTAGTTTTATCGTTCTCTTATTTTAGAAGTTACAGGGGGGGGGGGATACACATTTTACCACTTTGGAAGTGTTTCTCGCGCAAACTATTCAGTTTAGAAAAAAAATATATTAGAAACCTCAATATCATTTTTGAATTGATTCGTTGTTTGTACACAGTTTGAGCAATAAATATCTTTGTCTTTGTCTTTGTCTTTGAAGACCTATCCATAGATACCCCACACGTATGGATTTGATGACAAATAATATTTGAGTATCAGTTCCAAGTATGGTGAACCCCCAGCATTTATTGTTTTTTTTTTTCCATTTTTGTGTGCAAATCATAATGCAGTTCATAGAATACATCTACTTACCAAGTTTCAATAGCATAGTTCTTATAGTTTCAAAAAAAAAAGGCTGTGACACGATCGGACAGACAGACATGACGAATCTATAAGGGTTCGATTTTTTTCCATTTGGCTACGGAACCCTAAAAAGTGAGCGAGGTGACGTATCAGCTTGTCTTTTATACTATACAAATACAATGCATGTCACTTTAAGAATAGGCGGGTATTCTCAAAAACTTCATCAATCTCCTAACAGAAGTGAGCAGATATATATATATTTTAACACAATCACAACTATCATAACAGGATCATATATTATAACAATGCGCTAGTGTGGTCTTTACGTGTTTTAGAAAAAAAAAACTTTGTATTAAAACCAGTATAATTCATAATAACATAATTGTAGTGGGGTTTTCGTTAATTCATTCAGAGAGCATGAAAAAAAAGACTAAGTAAGTACTCTGTCTGCAACGATGTTCAGCGTATGTAAGGCGCGCGTGATGGGTGCTTTGTTGAGCAAGTTGGTTCGCGTTAGCATCGCTAACAATCGCGGTCGCCGCCACCCGCTGTCCGACATAGTTGTCTGGCACGTTCAGATATAACTCGTCCAATATCACCTTACTATTTATCTTACCTCTCATCACTTTACCCAAATACGTTATAGTTACATTAATCAATTATTTGAAATAAAAACATTTGATTTGATTTGATTTGAATGAATTGAGTTTTTTTTTTTTTTCATTTAATTCTTCAGAATCTATAGGAGATCAAAGGCTCCTCAATACAATAGCCCCTCGCTTGCTCAATCATGCTGCAATCAAGCAAGCAATCTGCTTCAAGCGGCGGTAGCCTAATGGCTTGGGCGTCGAACAAGTAATACAAGCATTTAGCTTAGTACGAGGGGTTTACAATTAAAATGCTAGTAATGTGTGGTGTGACCCACATTGATAGTAACCTTTTTTTAAAAAAAATACAATGCGGCTCTGAGTATAGGGAGGGAACTCTTCAGCGGTTTACAGCAGCTTCTTCGTGTTTTAGGATATTTCGTAGATCTTAATATACTTACGGCAAATACATTTTACGGTTTAGTAGTAGTAGTGCCTGCTGGCATGTCTACATGCCAGCATGAATGGGTCGCACGACCGGGGACGTACTAGGTAGGGACGTCGATGTTCTGCGGGAGGGTCCCGCAGAACATCGACGTCAAGTAACAGTATGCATACTGTTGCGGTACATAAGGTGAGTGTCGAGCGCCGGAGGCCCAATTCCTCCCTCAGTGCCCTTCGTTTTCCTATTCTCCCTCTCTTCCCTTTTCCTTGGCTCAGCAACGCATCTGCAACTCCTTTGGTATTGCAGATGTCCATGGGCAGTGATTACCACTTACCATCCGGTAGCTCGCCTGCTTGTTTACTAAATTATCCCATAAAAAATGTGCATTTAAGACCTAATTGTAGTTTTTGTAAAGAACTTGTAAAAATATGAATGTAGATTTTAGCTACAAAAATAATAAAATAAACGTTTTTGGTCTTAATAAGAAATTTTGAGTCAGCGCCAGAAAACAACCAACGGAGATCATACGAAGTAAAAGTGAGTTCGGCGCCGACTCCAACTTAGTTCCCTATTAAGACTAAAAAGGTTTATTTTATTTTACACTTTACATTTTTAATAAAAAGTACAATAATGTTCTAACTCGGTATATAATCACCTACATAAATCGTAAGACCGTTGTACCATTTCGATCCAAAGTAATGACGCTTGATTACCCTTTTTTATCATTTGCATATATTTACAGATATAACAATAATCCAAAATCGAACACAACACAGAATTACTAGGTTTAATCAAAATTGGATAAATAAGACATTTAATATAGCTGACAATGGTACCACATTGTATTGCTTGCTTTACATACACAAGTATGTACCCGGAAATAAATATTTAGTGGAGGAGTTAATCCAAAAAAGAACTATATTAATATATGATGAATCGCTGGATTCCATTAAAAGCGGTAAGTCTTGAACAGTTGCATTACATTTATAATTATATTTAAAAAAAAAGAAACCCCCCACAATTATTTCATTATATCTCAACCGATTTTCATCAAACATAGCTAAGATCACTCCCGAATAATTCGCCCTTCAAACAAAATCAAAATCGGTTCATCCGTTCGGGACCTACGATGTCATAGATAGACACACACACAGACACGTCAAATTTATAACGCTATGTCGTGATTGCGTCGGGCGTTAAAAAGGTCTTAGACAATTAACTAAAGGCGTATCACCACTTCTTACTGCGATCGTTTTGTTATTGAGGGAGAGGGATGCCGTGACACTAATTAAATGGTGCCATCCCTTTTACACAACCTAAAAATTTACGCGTTATCACGTCGTGGAAGAGCCTGTGTTGACTGTTCAGCGTGATTTGGGTGACGTTAACGCAAACTTATCATTATGTAAGAGGAGTGTGAGGAAACTGTAGGATACATTAAGTACACTTCTGCCTAACCCTTCGAGGAATACGGGCGTGATTGTATGTATGTAATAGGAGTTTTTCTGTAACGCGTTCAATACAAACTTGATTGGTCTTATGTCTGACAATGTATTCACTAATATAATTGCCTCAGATTCCACAATCCATCCTTGCTATACATGTATGGCTTCACGTTTGTCTACACCGAATTCCTGAAAGTATGCGTTACCTTCAGGAACTGTAACATTATTTTATTATGATAATTTTATTATTGTCACCTTTATTCAAACTTTTTACATATTGACAAACAAAATTAGAATGCAGTCTGAATACACTTTTTAAAGCAATCAATCGGTCGTTCCTTCTCCTTTTCTCCTTCCCCTGCCTTTTCTTTAAATAGGCTCGGAAACGCATTTGCAACTCCTTTCGTTTTTCAAATGCCCATGGACGGCGATCACTACTAACTACGTAGCTCGCCTGCTTATTTGCTGAGTTATCCCATATTTTACATTAAAAAAACTGAAAAGAAAATAAAAACATTTAGAAATATAAGAAAGAGCACCGGCATCGGGAGCAGGGTCCAAGCTACCCGCGGTCAAGGCTTCAGAGAACGAAACCATTATTAGATAATATTACATATAATGATAATACATTATAATTATGAAATAATAAAAAAAACGATTAAGCGAAAGGGCTCAATACACTGTTTCCATTCCATTCCCTGCTCCTACGATGTGCTTTACTTATGATTATATTATATTTCAGATATACCGGAGTCTAATATTCTAACAATAATATTGGCTGTAGTTGGAGGGATAGTAATTCTGATAATAGTGATACTAATATCATTTAAACAACGGTGCTGGATGACAACGGACCCACCCCAAAGACCGCAGTTACCCATTAACGTAAGTGACATACATACTCTCAAGCCTCTAGTGCCTACACAAGCCACAGTAAACAGAAGCTAGCCTTTCTTATAGGGGTTAGCGAAAACTACAGAACACCATTTGCTACGATTCTTGCATACTTGTTTTTGCTTCGTCCACATTCATACATCTTGTCATACATACGCGCCGGTTGCGAGGTCGGTGTATGTCTTTCTAGGGCGACCCCTTCCGACGGCTCCCTTGCGTTAGTCGCCTTTCATCCAATGTCTCGACATGCCCATACTATCTTAGCATTCTCCTTTCGATTCATGTCACTAGTTAATCTACGACGTACCTATATCTGGGGGTCTTGCCAATGTCACATCTTCATTATCGATGACGAAGTTAGATATCCAAAATATATGTATTTGACATAATTTCATCACGTGACATATCGAAAGATTATGCCAATTTCATACATTTATCTAACTTCGTTTTCGATATGGAAATGTAACATTGTCTAGGCCCCCTGGTTGGGACGTCTCGGCGTTGGCTATGATTGGTGCGTGCGCCGGCACCGTGGCGTTGGCATAAAAAAATTTTCAGACTCGATACGACACAATTGAATTTATATATTCAGAAGTAGTATAATCAATTCAGCTATGGATTCTGAATAAACTAGTTTCAGGTTTTGAAAGAAAAAAAGAACGATAGAAAGAAAACACATTTATTGAGACAAGGAGAAGAGCCAGATAAAATTAACTATTAAAGTAAGATTACTAGGTGTGCTGTCGATTACACATTGTATTTATTCCTCACTGCTATTCAGATAGGCGTACAGTTTGTTCGAAATAAGTAAGCCGATCGGAAGTTAGCCGTTCCGAACTACCGCGGTGATAAAATCGTTTAATTAAGTGTTTAATACATAAATATTGAAATCAGTAAACAAAATAATTAGAAATGTGAAACATATACGACTAATTATCTTTACACCGACTCTTTCTATTAAAATTTACCACTTCTAAATCACTTGCAGACAACTTCCGATCGGCTTACTTATTTCGAACAAACTGTAAGAGGCGCGAAAATATCTGACTTTCTCTCAAACTCTCTCTTTCTTTCAAACCCAAGGGTTTGTCTGGCTAAAGTCCAACTGGTATTTATTTAGATATTTTAGTGAAGGAAAAATACGACCGCAGGCAGGATTCAAACCTGCGTCTTCTGGTTAAGTACACCAGACGCTATGACCGCTAAGCCACCGAGACTCCCACCCGCGAAGTCGAAATTTGCCTTTAAATTTTTATTTTTGTCTTTGAGGTGACGTCAGTGATGAATGAGTTACTCGTCAAATGTCTCCTTTATGCCGATGATCAAGTTATCCTTGCTCCATCGGAGGGGGAGTTACAGAAGATGGTAACAATTATGGACGGTGCTTTTAGGAGTAAGGGAATGAAAGTGAATGTAAGCAAGACAAAAGTGATGGTCTTTGAAAGGGATGAAGTTATGACAGCATGCAATATTTTGATAGGTGGCGTAAGAGTAGAACAAGTGAAAGAGTTTGTTTATCTGGGCTCTATGTTTACTATAGATGGTAAACATGAGAGTGACATTGAAAGGAGAGTGAATGCTGGTAACCAGGTGAATGGGGCGCTACACGCCTTCATGAATAGTCGGAAAGTGTCCGAAAAGGCACGGCTGGCTGTGATTGGGGGAGTGTTGGCGCCGACACTAATGTATGGTAGTGAAAGTTGGGTATGGCAGAAGAAACATGAAAGCAGAATAAATGCTGTAGAGATGAGAGCTTTGAGAAGTATGTGTGGTGTTACGCTAAAAGATAGAGTGAGAAACAGTGTGATAAGGGAGCGTTGTGGAGTGAAAGAAGATGTAGTAACAAGGATTGAGAAAGGTATGTTAAGATGGTTTGGTCATGTAGAGAGAATGGATGAACGGAGATTGACGAAACAAGTATATATGGTGAGTATGGATGGACGAGTTGGAAGGGGAAGACCTCGGCGAACGTACCGCAACCAAATTGCGGATGTTCTTAAAAAAGGCCAGGTTCCGAGCACCCTAAACCGACGGTCATGCATGAAGAGATTAATGAATGTAGATGAAGCGAAAGTAGTGTGCCAGGATCGTAGCAAGTGGAAATCTATAGTCTCTGCCTACCCTCATGGGAGACAGGCGTGACAATATGTATGTATGTATGTAGGTGACGTCAGTGACATCAGATCTGATATGCTTGTCAAACGACATGACATGCTTTACAGCATGAATTAAAATAACTTAATAATCTTTGCATGGAAAATGCCTAAAAAAATACGAAAAGATGGTACCTACTTATTTATTTAAAATAAGGCACTTCAACGACTTACTCACTAATACATTTTTATGTAATCTTATCATTAAACATATAATCTAGAGTGAGTTTGTCACTTATAGGAGGTGTGCACAGCACTTACATATAAAATTATCGTAATAAGTATATCCGACGTTAGGGTGGTGGGCACCTTGTGGTATGTTGTGACTTTTACGCGGAGAGCCCGTTGTCCTTGGTACTGAAGCTCTTGCAGACTGTCCGTAAGGCTCAGCAGCATATCAGCGTTCTCCTCTGCTGTTGCAGGTCTCAAGTAGTCATGATTATGTACTCAGAGGAGTAATGGCTATCTGTGCCCTTCTGAACCCCTTTTAATACTCAATATATTTATTGCTCTCCACACAAGTTTACGCACAAGTGTTGCATAAAATATTGTGGTATCAAGTGGGGGTCCATTTGATTGTTCAAATAAAAACATGTGGTGTTTGTTTCAGGACAACCCTTTTTACGTCAATTTACTTTTCCGAAGGAAATGGGATCAAGAAATAGAAGCCGCAGAACAGAACCATTATGAAGAAATTAATTAAAAGGCGTAAAGACAATGTGTATGTGTAATATGTTGCAGTTGCATTCCTTAATTAGCTGATTGACACAACCTCTAGGTATTTTACAAAATGGCTCCGTGATCGAAAAGAGCTTAATGACGTTTAACGGTTATTTAGAATATAATAGTTTGCTAGGGAGTTTGGAAGAAACTTTTTTCATTTTTTTTGGCATAATACGCGCACGAAGTTTGAGATTTGGCATAAACAGTTTAACTTATTTTTTTATTTCAAATAAGCCAGCGTTAACGGAACGTTATTATGACTCTATGAGAATGACTCTTGGATTCTATGAGAAGAATCCGACATTCTATTAAATTAAAAAGTCAACAATATTAACTGATACATTATTGCCATAACAGGAAGTGAGGACATAGAATATAATGAAAAATGTTTACCTAGAAGGAGAGCAAAAAGATTTTTTGGTCGCATTTCGCCCACCTGACAACCACTATATTACATTATAGTTAATTCAGCAAACTTGTATACCCCAGGTATACAAGACATTACATTTTGCATTTTGTCTGTAATGAAATACTTGAAGGGTTAAATCTCAGATCAAATAAAAAGTTAAGATAGAACTTTGCGAACAAAGAAGTGAAGCCGGCTAAAACTAAGCCTAACGGTGTACAACACACAATTACACGCACACACGTATACCGAAACTACGTCTTATCTTGTCAGTCGAGCTATGGAGGTATCGAAAGCTCGACTGACAAGATAAGCCGTAGTTAACTAATACATATGTGCGTGTAATTATGTGTTGTACACCGTTAGGCGTAGTTTTAGCCGGCCTCACTTCTTTGTTTGCAAACTCTCATCTTAACTTTTTATTTGATCTGAGGGTTAAATATAATTTGTAATTGCAACTGCGGAGACCAACAAGCGGCGCAAAAATTTAACAATCTAATTAATAGTTATATTTTCGAACCGTTTGGGGTTGAAACGCTGGGGCCATGGGGTCTGAACGACGCTTCACGTGATCCAAAGGCTGGCCTATAGCTGGCTGGTCAGAGAATCAGCATTGCTATACAACGTGGCAATGCAGCCAGCCTCCTGGGTACCCTCTCGGCTGATAGAGATGCGGAGGAGTTTTTTGATGCCCTTTTTTAATTTTTCTTTTGTTTATAAATATTGTTTAGTTAGTCTAGTTTAATCTTAATCAGTTAATTTTTTATTTACTACTTAATTAATTACAATTATAGTTTATCAAGTAGTGGTACTGTGGAGGATGTCTATCACTTGTAAGTAGAGTGTGTCAAAACTGGGAGAGAGGCTCTGACAAATAAGTTTAAGGTAAACCTAACAGATTTAGGTATTTTTCAAAGCATTTTGTCAGCGACTCTGTCTAAAGCAACATTCTAGTTAATAAAATAATTGACAAAATTAGGTAATTAAGAAAAATCATACTAAAGTTAACATAGTTAAGATTACGATGGGGCTGACATGGTCTATTATGTGACTACAAGCCCCTTAATAAAATAAGATTTAAAAAAAAAGTTTATCAAGTAAGTTAGTACACAGAACAGGTAAAAGAGGTTAGAAGGGCCTTGTGGGCGAGACAGGCGTGCCGCTCATAATTATGAGCAGGCGCTCATATGTCAACCGAAATTAGTTTTACCGGCCAACAGTCGCGCTCTCAATGTGCTAGAGTACGTCGCTCCGCAAAAAAAAATAACTAAGCCGTCTTGCACTAATATAATGGGTCGGAAAAGAAGCCAGGTGTGTAGGGTAGCCAGAGAAGGGATTTCTGTTGACCGGAAAGACTAGAAACCTTAAAATACAGGTTATATTTATAATTATTACAATAGTATTATGTACTTTGTAGACAAAAACGACACAATCGCAAACAGGTGAAACATTATACATTGCTTGCAATACATCATGTCAGCCTATTGCCGTCCACTGCTGAACATAGGCCTCCCCCAAAGAGCGCCAACCATCCCGGTCTTGGGCAGCTCGCATCCATGCGCTGCCGGCCACCTTCTTTAAATCGTCGCTCCATCGTGTCGCAGGGCGTCCCACACTACGTTTGCCCAAACGCGGTCTCCACTCTAGCACTTGTCTGCTCCAACGATCATCGGTCCTTCTGCAGACATGACCGGCCCACTTCCACTTCAGCGTGCTTATTCTTCGCGCAATATCGGTGACTTTAGTTCTTTGGCGAATGACTTCGTTACAAATTCTATCCACCAAAGAAACTCCGAGCATTGCTCTCTCCATTGCACGCTGAGCGACCTTGAATTTTTGACCAGTCCAATAGTGAGTGTCCACGTTTCGGCTCCGTAAGTCATTACGGGTAGGACGCACTGGTTATAGACCCTGGTCTTTAGGGATTGTGGGATCGACGATTCAAAGATAGCAATACATGGGTACCATCTTATACTACGTGAGCGATCGCGCAAGGTATTGCGTTCACTGCGAAAGTCGCGTGCACCGAGCAAGCTTCAAAATCGTAGCATGTGACGTACACTCACACACGCGCAAAAGCAATAATTAATTACTTATTATTGCTTTTGCTCGACGTGCACTCACACACGCGTGAGTGTATGTCGAGCGCATAATTTTCGTTAGTGTGACAACTAATTAAAAACTCGAGATTTAAGTGTGTGTGGTTTAATTGTGAGCGTAATGCGCGTACGTATTGGTCTCTTGCTTGTAGTTGAGTTAAAGGGTGGGAGACCTCTTTATCTGTTCTGTGAGTTAGTACAGTTTGTTCGAAATAAGTAAGCCGATCGGAAGTTGTCTGCAAGTGGTTTAGAAGTGGTAAATTTTAATAGAAAAAGTCGGTGTACAGATAATTAGAGTCGTTCAATTGTAATTATTTTGTTTACTAATTTCGATATTTATGTATAAAAACAATAAATTAAACGATTTTACCACCGTGGTAGTTCGGAACGGCTAACTTCCGGTCGGCTTACTTATTTCGAACAAACTGTACATTTGTATTCTGATAAAAATATATTTTAATATAAGATTATTAATTTAGGTACCTATATACGTTTATAATGTTTGGTGGGGATTGACATGTCCTATCCCATTCTCGAAACACACGTGTTAGTATAGAATTTATATGGCACATTGGTTTGTGACATCACGACGCTAAAGTGCGCTCTCCGTCTAAAATAAACCAATTTAAACCAATTTTAATGTAGTTTTTGTTGATGGGCTTTCCGACCTGCTACTGAGAATTACATAAAAAAACCCAATAACACTGCTCGACCGGGAGATCGACACGTGGACCGTAATGACATGGTTCATGGTTCATGGTTCATGGTTCGTAGTTCATAGTACATGGTGCATGGTTCATGGTTCATAGTTCATAGTTCATGGTCCATGGATCATGAATCATGGTTAATGGTTCATGGTTCATAGTTCATGGTTCATGGATGATGGATTATGGATCATAGTTCATGGATTATGGTTCATGGTTCATGGTTCATGGATCATGGTTCATGGTTCATGGTTCATGGTTCATGGTTCATTGTTCATGGATCATGAATCATGGATCATGGTTCATGGTTCATGGTTCATGGTTCATGATTCATGGTTCATGATTCATGGATCATGGTTCGCGGTTCATGGTTCAAGAATCATGTATCATGGATCATGGGTCATGGGTCATGGTTCATGGTTCATGGTTCATAGTTCATAGTTCATGGTCCATGGATTATGGATTATGGATCATGGTTCATGGATTATGGTTCATGGTTCATGGTAAATGGATCGTGGATTATGGTTCATGGTTCATGGGTCATGGGTCATGGTTCATGGTTCATAGATTATGGTTCATAAATCATGGATCATGGTTCATAGTTCATGGTACATGGTTCATAGATTATAGTTCATAAATCATGGATCATGGTTCATGGTTCATGATTCATGGTTCATAGTTCATAGTTCATGGATCATGGTTCATGGGTCATGGGTCATGGGTCATGGTTCATGGTTCATGTTCATGGATCGTGGATCATGGTTCATGGATCGTAGTTCATTGATCATGGATCATGAATCATGGTTCATGGTTCATGGTTAATAGTTCATGGTCTATGGATTATGGATCATGGTTCATGGATTATGGTTCGTAGTTCATAGTATATGGTTCATGGTTCATGGTTCATATTTCATGTTTCATGGATTATGGTTCGTAGTTCATGGATCATGGTTCATGGTTCATGGTTCATGGATCATGGTTCACGGTTCATGGTCCATGGATCATGTATCATGGTTCATGGGTTCATGGATCATGAATCATGGTTCATGGTTCATAGTTCATGGTCCATGGATTACGAACCATGAACCACGAACCATGAACCATGAACCAAGACCCATGAACCATGACCCATGAACCATGAACCATGAACCATAATCCACGATCCATGAACCATAATCCATGAACCATGATCCATAATCCATGATCCATGGACCATGAACCATGAACCATGTACTACGAACTACGAACCATGAACCATGAACCATGAACCATAATCCATGATCCACGATCCATGAACCATGAACCATGAACCATGACCCATGACCCATGAACCATGATCCATGAACTATGCACTATGAACCATGAATCATGAACTATGAACCATGAACCATGAACCATGATCCATGATTCATGATCCATGAACCATGAACCATGAACCATGATCCATGATCCATGATCCATGATTCTTGAACCATGATCCATGAATCATGAATCATGAACCATGAATCATGAACCATGAACCATGAACCATGAACCATGAGCCAAGAACCATGATCCATGATTCATGGTCCATGAACCATGAACTTTGAACCATGAACCATGAACCATGTACTATGAACTACGAACCATAATCCATGATCCACGATCCATGAACCATGAACCATGATTTATGAACTATAATCTATGAACCATGTACCATGAACTATGAACCATGATCCATGATTTATGAACCATAATCTATGAACCATGAACCATGATCCATGACCCATGAACCATGAACCATAATCCACGATCCATGAACCATGAACCATAATCCATGAACCATGATCCATAATCCATGATCCATGGACCATGAACTATGAACCATGAACCATGATTCATGATCCATGAACCATGAACCATGATTCATGATCCATGAACCATGAACCGTGAACCATCATCCATGAACCATGAACCATGAACCATGATCCATGAACCACGAACCATAATCCATGAACCATGATCCATGAACCATGATCCATGAACCATGATCCATAATCCATGATCCATGAACCATGAACTATGAACCATGAACCATGAACCATGTACTATGAACTACGAACCATGAACCATGAACTATAATCCATGATCCACGATCCATGAACCATGAACCATGATTTATGAACTATAATGCCTTAAAACTCGTGTTGAGTTCGTCTGTGATACACATTTGAGATCCTTACGTTCATCAGAAAACTTAAAGCTAATGATGCCTATGCATACCACAAAATTTTTCGATCAGTCTTTCACTGTTCAGGCTACTCGGCTGTGGAATGCACTGCCGGTTTCCATAAGACGTGCAAAAACTTTGGCATCATTTAAATTAATGGTGAAACAGCATTACTTAGCTGCTTAAATTGTTACTATTATAATTGTTCTGTATTTATAGAGTATCTATATTATATATATTTATTTTTAGTATTATTAGTATACTATTTATTTTTATAGTATTATTAGTATGGTATTTATGGTTTTCTTTTCTTTCTTTCTCTTTCTTTCTTTATCTTATTTACAATTTATAACGCATTTATAATATTTAACTGTATATATTTACTGAATACCTATTTATTATGTACACCTGCAACAGCCCATTATCTTTTAACCAATCTTGTCCACCCAATGGTAGTCTGGAAGAAATTGCTTTTAGCGATAAGACCGCCAATTGTACCTACTTACTTCGTTTGTTTTGTATTTTGTTTCTTGTGTACAATAAAGAGTAATCTATCTATCTATCTATCTACAATCTATGAACCATGTACCATGAACTATGAACCATGATCCATGATTTATGAACCATAATCTATGAACCATGAACCATGACCCATGACCCATGAACCATGAACCATAATCCACGATCCATTAACCATGAACCATGAACCATAATCCATGAACCATGATCCATAATCCATAATCCATGGACCATGAACTATGAACCATGAACCATGATTCATGATCCTTGAACCATGAACCATGATACATGATCCATGAACCATGAACCATGATCCATGAACCATGAACCATGAACCATGAACCATGAACCATGAACCATGATCCATGAACCACGAACCATAATCCATGATCCATGAACCATGAACCATGAACCATGAACTATGAACCATGATCCATGATTTATGAACCATAATCTATGAACCATGACCCATGACCCATGAACCATGAACCATAATCCACGATCCATTAACCATGAACCATGAACCATAATCCATGAACCATGATCCATAATCCATAATCCATGGACCATGAACTATGAACCATGAACCATTAACCATGATTCATGATCCATGAACCATGAACCATGAACCATGATACATGATCCATGAACCATGAACCGTGAACCATGAACCATGAACCATGAACCATGAACCATGAACCATGAACTATGAACCATGATCCATGAACCACGAACCATAATCCATGAAACATGAAATATGAATCATGAACCATGAACCATGTACTATGAACTACGAACCATGAACCATGAACCATAATCCATGATCCACGATCCATGAACCATGAACTACCATTACTATTTAATTTTATTTGTGATCATTTATGTGTGATGCAGTTACGAGTGACCTCGGTCCTCAGTACAACATGTTTCTGTAACATAATTTACACCTGGCTGCATTGTCGTCATGCTCCCTTAGATGTCATTGCTTGCGGTAGCGTCATTGGTCGGGTCACCCCCTTCCCTCTAAAATGGCGAGGAAGGTGATGGCTGATCCGTGCGTTATACTCGTGAACGGGTGCTGCTTGTGGTGACTGGTCGACTTGCTGGCTATCGTGTCTCAAATATATATTTTTTATTTTTTTTCTATTTACGAGTTGACTGAGTTGCCTTGTAGGTCATAGTTATCATGCATAGTATTATTATTAATGTACACTGTACCATACAAAATGTAAATGTGAGTACTATGTCGGTTAGTTTTAACTCGTATAACATTTATTTATATTAAAGGTTTCTGAAAGTTATGAGTATTTCCCATGACCTACGTAAACGTCTTGATGATCTGGTATCGTTGTGCGTCGGGTCGTTGGGCTCCCTAAAAAATGGTTGAGCTACACGATGACTGATGTATGCGTTCCGTCGGTTAGGACAGGTCAACTCAAAGCTGGTATGGTTCTTTCTTCAAAAGGCCTGTTCAGATTTTGCCCTACATTGAACTCGCATATAATATAACTATAATCTGGACTTTAAAAGAGACCATGATTCTCTGAGTTTGTTTCGACGTTTCTTCTCAGAGGTCGTGAGATAGGAAACGTCGACGCCATCTAGTTAATTTTTTTTTAAAAAAAACGACTTGTAAAAGTGTCTTAAAAGATCTATTTACAGAAATAAATATCATTTCATTTCATTTCATTGAAATTGCCTTTTTTTTATTAAAATACTCAGTTTCTGTTTTAATTTTTGGTGACAATTTATTTGAAACTTGGATGATGCACGGCTTATTCTTTAAATTCATTCAGCACTCCTATGATTTCTGCATATGTAGATTCTTCAGCAGGTTTTATTCGCTGACCGTCACCTCCAACAATATCTAGTTCCGCATACAAAACACCGCTTGAAGGAGCCTAAAGAACGGAAATACAATTTATGGTATTATATATTCATAAGCCTGCCTCGTTGGTCTAGTGGTCCCAATCGCGACTGCTACGCTAGAGGTCTTGGGTTCGATCCCCAGGTCGAGCAAAGTGTTATTGAGTTTTTCTATGAAATTCTCAGTAGCAGCTCGGAGTCTGGATTTGTGCCCGGTGAATGGCCATAGGCTGGCCCCCTATTACATGGGACCTAAACATACCGGCGAACTGTGGGTGTACATTAAGTACACCTCTGCCTTACCCTTCGGGGAATACAGGCGTGATGGTATGTATGTATGTATATTCATAAGTTTAATTTTGCAACAATGACATAGGTACATTAAGCTATGACACATTAAATCCACACTCGAACAGAAAACTGCATTGGAAGTGTTTAATATAGAGGTTTGATTCTGTGTTGCGAATTGCGACGCCTCTACAAGATATAAACGATGACAAGGTCAGGACAGACATAATATTATACGTACACACGGCTACACATCAAGCTATACAAAACCAGATTCGCTGGCCTTTTATATTATAGGAAGCCTACACAATGCGAGATCAGCGTAAACTGGTTTTGTATAGGTTGACCTGTAGCCGTGGGTACGTGCTATGAAGGAAAACGCTGTGAGGAATGCTGAATGACTAACCACTCGCATCATGGAAGTGAAATCCCAGCCCATCATTATCGCATCAACTATCCTGCATGATTTATGATCCATGTAGGATAATTGATGGAATAATGATGATGATCCCTTTACAAAAAACAAGGAAGCTTTAATACAACATTATCAGGCACACACACGAGTCCACACGAGGCAAAATACAAACTAATGTTAGAACGGGTGCAGCGTAGATTCTGTCGCTATCTGTACAAAAAATTATACGGTTTTTATCCCTACTTGTATCCGTCTCTTTTCGTCTCCGGCATGGTGGGTATCGATACCCTCGAACTGCGACGTAAATGTACGCTGCTGCTGCACTACTATTTGTTACTCAATGGCAAAATTGACGATCACGCCTCTTTGTCACGTTGTGCCCTATCAGCACCGGATCAGTACACACGGCGCCTGTTTGCAGCTCAAAGTGTGCGAACTTGTACTGCACAATATGCTTCGACAAATCAGGCTATATCTCTGCTTAATACTCTGATGGCGCAACAGTCGGATCTGGACATATTCCATACTAAAAGTAATAGTTTTATTCAATATTGTAGAGAATTCTTGAGTAAATTAATGCGCGAAAAATGATTAATAATAATTTAAATGATTTAAATGATAAATAATAATTCATAGGATATTTTTTAATTTATTGTTGTATTTTTTATGTATAAGTATTATTGTATTGTAATTGTTTCATTGTAATTTTATTTTAATCAACATAAATGTTTAATCTCGAAATTTAAATGTAGGTAAACTATTAATATTAAGCTTATTTCTATGTTGACTTTCTACACGTGTTGGTTTTAACTGTAAGTGTAGCGAGTAATTGAAATTAAATAAATAAATCAGGCATTTAAACGGTGAAGGACAATATCGTAAGGATACCTGCATGCCTGAGAGATTTTGTTCGGCTTGTGAAGTCTACCAACTCACAGTAGGCACTGCGGGTTGGCAGACTTCACACGCCGTAGCGTGGTGGACTATAGCCTAATCCGTCTCATTCTGAGATGAGACCCGTGTCGTATTTTGTTTGTCTGACTGTGGCATCGTAGCACCAAAATGGATTAAACAATTTCAATACAGTTTATCTTCGTCTGGAAGTTGATTTTGTCGAAAGTTTTAGGTATATTTATTGGGAATTAGCTATAATCGGGCTTCGCAAAATATGTGTGTGTGGATTTAATTGATGAGTACGTGAAATGTATTATTTTATAAACTTACATTGGTATGTAATTCATGCGATTCTTCTGGATTGGGATTGTTGCGGTAATATTTTTTCATTAAAATGACAAATAATATCATTATTACTACTAAAGCTGATGCTATTATAATATAAATTATACCGTTTGTAAATAAGGACGGCGAATCACTCTCCTCTGAAAAAAAAACAACTTTATTAACATCGCGATATTTGAAGAGCACACCAAAGAATTTATCAGCTATCAATTTATATTCATCAAATTAAATCTTTTTTACATTAAACTAATTATTGTACAGCTTAAATTAACCAATTGTTTATCAAAACTAGTACATTAAATAATTCGGACATAGTTACACGTGTACAAACTACGCCTTATCTTGTCAGTGGAGCTTTCGATAGCTCGACTGACTTGACTGACAAGATAAGGCGTACTTTCGGTATACGAGTGTGCATGTAATTGTGTTTGTTCACGGCAAGGCGTAGTTTTAGCCGGCCTCACTTCTTTGTTCGCAAAGTTCCATCTTAACTTTTTATTTGATCTGAGTATGCATTTATAAAAAAAGCTTAATTTATACAATGGGGGTGTGCATATTATGATTTATAGGAGTAAATATATAGTCATTTATTTAAATTCACAGACACTGATTTATATAGTAGGGACAAGTTAACAAGAATAATATATAATACAGTTATAAAGCGTACGTGGCCGTTCAGGCGTTCGACCAATTATCTCATTCTTACAAAAGGTACACCGTAAGGTGTCATTTATTTTATTTCCCTTTCTTCGCACGTATAAATCGCTATCGCTGCATATATATTAGAATAGTCTTTTATTTTGATAGCCTTATTGTTCGCGAATGACGCGTCCATACAATAATACATTGTTGATCCCACCTAATACTTTCTCCTTTCTCATACGATGTCCGATACTGATGCCTGCCAAATTTGGCATTTGGCTGGTAGTGGCAGAGCAACTAACTTCTATGTCACGTACTGTGGGTTCAAATCCCAGTCGAATAAATATTTGTGTAAGCTACAGCTTCCTGATCTTGGTGTTCTATGTGAGATAATGTGTTTCTAAAATGATACAGGACGAAATACTGGCAACCCCGTTTAAAAAAAAACATTCTGCTCAAAACTTACCATTTGGGATCAAATCTAACAATTTATCATATATGAATATAGTTTTATTTTTGACTAGTTGCTTCTTGCTACCATCGTCAAAAATGATTTGAAGCAAGCAACACAATATGGTACCATTGTCAGCCATGTCGAATTTCTTTTTGACCCACTTTTGTACATCATATGTTGAAATTTGGTTAACTGTATTTATGAGGCCTATTTGTATATCTGTAAAGAGATTTACCAAATTAAGAAGATCTACTATGAAAATCAAACATTGAAGCTTCAAAACGAAACGACGAAGCACAAGTTTTATGTATCTTCTGCCACACCCAACACTCACTTCCGTACATAAGTGTAGGTAGGTACCAGCACACATATGCATAGCAACATTTACTTTTTTTCCACATTCATTTTCCTTCCCTTTGCATCAATCTTACCATCCCTAGTAAACACACTTTCTAAGTAGATAAACTCTTATCCTCTATGTTTACATCACACACACATACATCTTCTTACATACATACATACATATTGTCACGCCTGTCTCCCATGGGGGTAGGCAGAGACTATAGATTTCCACTTGCTACGATCCTAGCACACTACTTTCGCTTCATCTACATTCATTAATCTCTTCATGCATGACCGTCGGTTTAGGGTGCTCGGAACCTGGCCTTTTTGAAGAACATCCATCTTCTTCTTCTCTTTCATAAACCATATTTTTCGTGTTGCTGACATTTATTTTCACGCCCTTCAACTTGTATGAACATAAACATACCATCACGCCTGTATTCCCCGAAGGGTTAGGCAGAGGTGCACTTAATGTACACCCACAGTTCGCCGGTATGATTGGGTCCCATGTAATAGGGGGCAAGCCTATTGCCATTCACCGGGCACAAATCCAGACTCCGAGCTGCTACTGAGAATTTCATAGAAAAACTCAATAACACTTTGCTCGACCTGGGGATCGAACCCAAGACCTCTAGCGTAGCAGTCGCGATTGGGACCACTAGACCAACGAGGCAGTCATTCATACAGAGGCTTCATACATTCAACTTGTATGAAGTACAAATATCTGGCTTTACCTATTGAAAATAATGAAATACGGATGGGTGGATATTTTTTTTGTACCACTATGGCTGCCGAAGTAGAATAAATGCTGTTGAAATGCG
Organism: Subacronicta megacephala; assembly: GCA_958496365.1. Classification (NCBI taxonomy): domain Eukaryota; kingdom Metazoa; phylum Arthropoda; class Insecta; order Lepidoptera; family Noctuidae; genus Subacronicta; species Subacronicta megacephala. Next base: position 6,304,971 of record OY292541.1, on the reverse strand, counting down.
TTCCTTGCGTAGTATGTGCTGTGTAACTAGGAATGAGAGACTGAAAAATAGTGTGATAAGACAACGTTGCGGACTGAAAGATGATATAGTGACACGTATTGAAAGGAATATGCTAAGATGGTTTGGGCATGTCGAGAGAATGAATGAAAGACGATTAACGAATGGAATTTATAAGGCGAATGTTAGTGGCAGCGTCGGGAGAGGTCGCCCTAGAAGGACGTACACCGATCTTATCGGCGAGGTTCTCCAAAAAGGTCAGGTGCGTAGTACTCGCAACCGGCGCGTGTGTATGAAAAGATGTATGAATGTGGAAGAAGCGAAAGAGATATGCAAGAGTCGTAGCAAGTGGCAGTCCATAGTTTCTGCCTACCCCTGTGGGAAAAAGGCGTGAGTGTATGTATGTATGTATGTACTATGGCTGCAAACAAGCATACGGCACGCCTCATGGTAAGCAGTTACCCTAGCCTATGGACGCTTGCACCAAATGGGGTGTATGTTGTCAACCCTGTAAAGGAAAGGAGGGGAAAGGAGAAAGGGAAAAGGAAGAGGGACTAAGGGAGAAATTGGACCTCCGGCGTTCCATCATACTCTGATTCACAGACATACAGCTACTCGAAATATTTATTTAGCCAGTATAAGCTAACCTCCTGGGCTAGATCCGTGCCCAACAGTGCGACTATAGATGGATCGATATAATCGATTGGCAGGCTATACGATCGCTTTAGCCTTCAATAGCGATACTTACCCTCGGTTACATTTACATAGTTCCGGCAATCAAACAGTAGCTCTTTTGTGAGACCATATTTTAAAGTCGTTACATTTGAATATTCATCTGAAACACATTATCAAAAGTATTATTACTAAGCGGCGGCTCAGCTTAGGACAGGAGGAGCATCCAGTCGTAGTAGTTATCGATTAAACGGTAAACAAAAACATTGTGACGAAACCTGCAGAATTGGGAAATATTATTATAGCGTGTGAAGTCTGCTAGCCTTCAATAGGCCAGCGAGATGGACTATAGCCTTACCTCACTAATTCTAAGAGGAGAACCATGCCCAGTGGCAGGACAGTGAATAAACTAAGACATCAACTTGACGGTAAGTTTGGCGTGGTGGCTCATTGACCGACTTCGGTGCTTTGATTTCGCCACGAACAAACATTTTTGTATAACCTACACATAGTTGTTTCGGGTCTGGGTGATCGTATAACTTTAATATATGATAACTTCTGTTTTTTTTTTTAAAGTTTGTAAACTCACCCACGGTATCTACAGAGGAAATGCATGTGTTTTAAAAAAAACTGCTTGGTACTTACCGCTTACGCTTGGAACAAAATCTAGCAGTTCGTCATATATTAATCGAGTTTTCTTTTCGACAAACCGCTCCACTTGTTGCTCTGTATTGCTATAGACTCTGACGTAAAGCAAGCAACACATTATGGTACCATTGTCAGTCATGTCGAATGTCCTTTTGACCCACTTTTTATCAAACGTTGAAATTCTGTTTGCTGTATTTATGAAGCCTATTTGTACATCTGTAAATAGATGTAATGGATAAAGATAATGTTGGGGACTACTATAAAAATCGAGCGTCGAAGCTTCGGATCGAAACCAAACAACAAGTCCCAATGGAATATATTTTCAATAATTGTGTTTCAATACTTGTATTTATGTTGTGGTAGGGCCACGCTGTTCGCAGCATGAATGGGCCGGCTTGACCGGGGAAGTACCACACTCTCGCAGAAGACCGACGTCCGAGTAGTAGCGTTTAGTTACTGCGCTTCGTTTGGTGAGCGACAGGGCCGGAGGCCCAATTCCTCCCCCAATCCCCTTCCTTCTCCTTTTCTTCTTCCCCTCCTTTTCCCTAAATAGGCTCGGCAACGCATCTGCAACTCCTTTGGTTTTGCAGATGTACATGGTCGGCGATGACTACTTACCATCAGGTAGCTCGCCTGCTCGTTTGCCAAGTTATACATAAAAAAAATAATGATGAACTAGTGGGAAGCTAAAATGGCCAATGATGAATCACAATATTATAATTCTCAGACATACGGCTGCATATCGTGCCATATAATTATTGACACTACAAGCAGACCTCTTTCTGTTAGAAAATAAATCATATTATTGTGGAGTAGCGGAGTGGACAGTATTTTGCTGGATTCCAAACATTTCCAAAAAAGTATTGGAGTGTCACTCCCTCGCGTTTACTCAGGTTGGACCAATCCCGCAAATAAAACTGGAGTACCACTGATTTCTGCAACAGCCGGTCTCCCAAACTTCCCGTCTGCAACGACAAGCTGGGCAGTTGAGGGTGACCCGAGTGAATGTTCGGAACGCACGGTGTTTATAGACCAAGATCTGGAGCTTATATTTAATTTCTCGCACGGCGCAAACACTACACGATCTGAAAGGCGAGCGTACGCGACGACGACTCCGGCAAAACAGACCGTCTTCCGCTTCCCCCATTACTGTAGGCACAGGTACGCGACCTGTACAGCCAGCGCTACTAGCGTCAATGATACCTTCGGTGGAAACAAACTGGTACTACGAACCGTGCGTCCGATTTTAAAGATGTGTCCAACTACGGGTTAGATACTTAACAATTATAATTCAGCAGTCATTTTAGACTTCCTAAACGTGAAATTTCCTTTGGAAGGAACGTTATCACAAGACATTGAAGGTAGATGTCATTGGGTCCGAAAAATGTTCGTTGTAGCAATTCATTTTGATGGGAGATCCGTGTCCAGCAGTTGAACAGTAAATGGTTCGACGTATTCATTGGCCATGCGAGCGTTTTAGCCTTCAATAACGATACTTACTCCGGTTTATATCTAAATAGTTCCGGCAATCAAACAGTAACTCTTTACTAAGCCCATATTTTAATGTCGTTACATTTGAATATTCACCTGAAAAGAAATTTTTAATTGTTATTGTTAGTAATCGTAATGACTTCCTTATAATATAGGCTACCCGCTGCTGAGTTCAGATTTAAGATTCGATTTGAATCGAGCAAAGTGTTAGGGAATTAACGGGGAATATAACCTGCATATATTGGAAAATATTCTCGAACGCGTGTGCAGTCTGCCAACTGTAGACTTGTAGAGCGCCGGAGGCCCAATTTTTCCCTCAGTCCCTCTCCTACCCCTTAATAGGCTCGGCCACGCATCTGCGACTCCTTTGGTTTTGCAGATGTCCATGAACGGCGATGACTACTTACCATCAGGTTTGCCGAGTTATCTCATAAAAAAACTACTACGGGTTGGCAGACTTCACGCACCGTTAAGAAAGTCTCAGGCATGCTAGTTTCTTCATGATGTTTTCCTTCACCGTTTATGCGCAAATAATTAATTATGTATTTATTCGCACATGACATCGAAAAGTCAGAGGTACGAAACACATGCGAAGCCTACTGGGGCCATTGTCTGGTCGGGCGATGGACTCCCAAGTTCAGCCACGGATCAGCGGATTCAAGTCCTGCTCGAAAGTGTTTTTAATTTTCTCTGTTATATTATTAACTAGCTTTCCGCCCACGGTTTAGCCCGCATGTTATTTCGACATTTTGTATGTATTATACATTAAAATCCTTCTCTGGAATCACTCTATCTATTAAAACAAACCGCATCAAAATCCGTTCCGTAGTTTTAAAGATAAGCATACATAGGGACAGACAGACAGCGGGAAGCGACTTTGTTTTATACTATGTAGTGATGGGATAATTATATTAAACCGCTCATCAAAACTACTTATTGAGTGACAAAATTACTGATTGACGGGCAAAATTCTAATTACAGATCCTATCAGTTAGGTTAGGTTAGAACTGTGACCACACATTGCTAGAACCAAATCGTGTTCATGTTTTGTTAAATTTAATAAAATGTATTCTATGTCTCAGAGAAAGAGGATCCTTAACAAAGATGAGTGTTTAGCAGTTTTTGCAAAACTAAAACGATCATTTAAATAAGTAGGTACATGCCGTTAGAAATTAATGATTAGTATGCTTACCAGATTCATTTTGATATAAATATATTTTACTTCTTTTAGGTTTCAAAGATATGTTCAATGTTATTGCAGTAAGCATACTATAAATTTCGGTATCGTGGTCAAATTTTTCGAAAGTCATGATATACTTTGATGTCCTTGTGAACAACGAAGGCATCGACACTACATATTCTGGAAAAAAATATATATATTAAAATACGGAACTCAAATCACTGAAGTCACGCGCAAAGCCAGACAGCTGAAATAGAGTCCTATTTAAGGGCGAGACACGTTTACCGCATGCCGGACGAACTGTAGGCAGAAACTACCACAAATTGGACCCCGCAAAGTAGGACGAGATTGGAACGAGGGATGGGAGGCCTTTGCCAAGCAGAGGGACGCAATGGATGCAATCTATGAGCCCCGACACACTAGCGTTTGTCTGGGGCACATAAGTACGCTGCGCTAAAGAAACGCGAGCGTGACGTTAACGATACAACAACGACATTGCGTGACGTCAGCGCCGCGCTAGCGCAGCGTTTAATTGACTGCTGAGGAAACGTCGTGACAACGCGACGTGTGTTGTCGTAGCACCTAAACTGCGCATACGTTCATCAAAAACGTACGCTGGACAAATGCTAGTGAGAAGGCGTTCAAAAAAAAAATTCAAGTTTGGTGTAATGTGATCACTAAAGTTTTAATGAAGATATAGACATATTTTAATTATTTTTTGAAGGCGATTTTATTATACTTCTAGATATTTACGCTCATCGTAAGGGAGAAGTAAGAATTAATCATTCTAAGTCAAGTCTCAACTATTTCTTTACTTTTCACTTTTGAATACAGCAGACAATACTGACATCTATATAATAATTCAAAGCCTAAAAATTACGAATTCCACGGGCTACGAAGCTATGACGACATAAGCACATTAGATGTATTCAACAACAGAGTACGAAGCTATGACGACATAAGCACATTACCTAGATGTTCAACAATAGTGTGTTTAGGTATTTACTTACGTTTACCGTAGTCATGATACCACGTTTGAACTACATTACCCGTTAGATCTGTCTGTGATTTGCACACAAATTTTTTCGACTCTCTATAACAATTCACTGTAAGCTGATTTCCTGAAACAATACACATTACAATGTACAAGAGCAGTGATGTTCTAGCGATATGACCTTCGTCTGCCAAGACTTTGTATGTAATAGTAGTGTCTCGCTGGCATGCCTACATGAATGGGTCGGCACGACCGGGGAAGTACTACCCTCCCACAGAATATCGACGTGAAGTAGCAGTATGCATACTGTTGCGTTTTGCGTTATGAGTGTCGAGCGCCGGACGACTCTCTCAGTCCCCTTCCTTCTCATTTTTCCCTTTCCGTCTGCAACTCCTTTGGTTTTGCAGATGTCCATGGTCGGCGATGACTACTTACCATCAGGTAGCTCGCCTGCTCGTTTGCCGAGTTATCCCATAAAAAAACAGACTGCCTGGACTTGATCCTGCTTGATCCACCCAGCGTGCTGGGTTGTCTTCACGTAAACTCGTGTTTCTTCATTCGTATGAGGAGGAAGTTTATAGGTAAAGTCGCCAGCAGATCAATGTTTACAAAACGGTAAAATTTCTCCAAATGATTTTAAACCTTAAATTGTTGAAGATCACGTTCAAAATCAACTGAGAAAATTTTACATTTTGTGGTTACTTGATGTGCTGGCCATCGTACATATTTTTTTATAGGATATTTGTTAAAGCGACGCTGCGGAGTAGCCCAGTGGTAGCGGCCGCGACTTACGAGTTGTAGGTCGTAGGTTTGAACCCAGACAGATGCTTTACTTTATGTTAATAATTTATTACCACTGCTCCCAAAACGGTGAAGGATAACATCGAAGAAACCGACATGTCCTAGAACCAAAATTTCCAAGACAATCATGTGACATCTACCATCCCGTACTGGGCCCGCGTGGTGGGATACGGCCCACTCCCTCTCACCGAGAGGGGGGCTGTGTCCCAGCAGTGGGATTACGTTATAGGCCGATTATGCTTATGCTTATATCATTAAAAGTGTCAAAAGCCTTACCTTGACATACATTTGTTAAATCTACCTCTATTTCACATGGGTGTTTACCGTTGAAACAGTGATCATAATCTGAAATTGAAATAAGGAATTGATAGATACATCCATACATACTTACCATCATGCCTGAATTCCCCGAAGGGTTAGGCAGAGGTGTAGGTACTTGATGTACACCCACAGTTCGCGGTATGTTTAGGTCCCATGTAATAGGGGGCTAGCCTATTGCCATTCACAGGGCACATATCCGAACTTCGAGTTGCTACTGAGTATTTCATAAAAAACCCCAATAACACTGCTACATCCGGGAATCGAACCCAAGACCCCTAGCATAGCAGTCGCGGTTAGGACCACTGGACTAATGAGGCAGTTTGAAGACATTGATTTATTCGCAATATACCTAAGTATCACTTCTGATTTTTCGTAGGTGTGTGTATGTGTCAATAATATTACATATTCAATCGCTTTAAACAGTGAAAAAAAAAACCTCACGCGGAAAGCTTGCATGCCTAAGAGATTTCGTAATGGTTTGTGAAGTCTGCCAATTTGCACCAAGTTGCACGGCTAGCGTGGTTGACCTAACCCAGTCAATCTGGGAGGAGATCTGTGCCCAGCAGTGGGACTGGAAATGGACTGATGGGGATACTATAGTACCTTTATCTTATTTAACAGTCAATCGCACATACAACCAGTCATTCACTGGTCACACACTGGTTGCTACTGGTTACTGGTTTAGTAGTAGTAGTGACTGTGGCATGTCTACATGCCAGCATGAATGGGTCGGCACGACCGGGGAAGTACTACCCTCCCACAGAATATCGACGTCAAGTAGCAGTATGCATTCTGTTGCGTTTCGTACGGTGAGTGTGGAGTGGCGGAGGCCCAATTTCTCCCTCAGTCCCCATCCTTCTCCTTTTCTCCTTCCTCTCCCTTTTCCCTTAACTCGGCAACGCATCTGCAACTCCTTTGGTTTTGTAGTTGTCCATGGGCGGCGATGACTACTTACCATCAGGTAGCTCGCCTGCTCGTTTGCCGAGTAGTCCCATAAAAAAAACAGCGAAAGGGACTAAATTCAGTGATTGCTTTGGAATACATTTATATTTAGAACCTTGTAACTGAACCATAGCCATTTTCATATGACACAATTATCGGCTATAACACATTCTAGAAACAGGGCAGTAAGAATTGCGACACCAAAAAAAAACAATAAAATAGAAGATTCGGCCAATTGTCAATTTACGCTACTATCTGTTACGATTACGATTTGTTAGCAAAAGTTTTAGCACCTACTAAGTTATAAATAAGTTATAGTTGATCTCGCAATTCTTACTGCCATGATACTAGAATGTGTTTTAGGCGTAAAATTTGCGAGAAACCATGGAAAGACATAATTTGGCGTGTAAGTAATAGAAAATGTTCTTACATTTATACTTAACAGCGTTTTCACTATCGGAAGGTAATGAAAGATTAATTCCTTCAATTATATTATATCTTGCACACAGGCCGCCGGACTCTGTGCGTAATTCTGCGTCTAACCAAATTTCTTCATAGTTTAGAACTCCAGAGCAAACATACGACATTTTTCCGTTGAATTCTTCAGGATTCAGGTAGACTGCGAGCCCTGGAAATATTATTTTATAATTAGAAAGTACAGACAAGGGTATTTATTGGGTTTTGCATATACCTAGCAATATCTCAAGAAAGTTCTCAATTTGACTGTATTTATTAAATGTTTGTTACCTCATAACTTTCGACTGGGAGAACCGATTTTGATGATTCTTTTTCATTTGAAAGGTTCAGTTTAGACAAAAGCATCCATGGGAAAATCTTATGTCTTAAATTTGCATTAAGTATGTGCGCGACAAATGGACGAATAACTCAATATTGCGCCAATCGATTACGATGATTATTTTTTTATTGGATAGGTTATTTTTTAGAGATGGTTTCATTTAAATTATATCGTAGTCGGTTGAGCGGTTTTAAAAAAAAAAACAACAAAAATAAGAAAAAATCCTCCGAAACCTTGCTGTCTCATTGGAGCAGTGCATGCAGTGGCTTACAAGACTTATATATAAACAAAACTTTCCACGAAAAATTAATTAACTTTTACCAAAAAAGTAAAATTGCCTTCAAAAATAATAAAATAATTGTATGCCTAAGAAAGTTTTGGAAGTTTGTGACTTCAACCACTCAGGTTATTTTGTTTTCGCCAACCACTCAAATTGAAGTCGACGACTTCCGAAACCGCTTGTGTCATAAAATTATATTATTAGTTTTTGGAGGCGGTTATACTTTTTTGTTTAAAGTTAATTTATTATATATTTTTTTCTAAATTTTAAGAGGCGGCGATAGCCGGTTCGAAACCCACCTTATGCACTACGGATGTGAACCCACTCGTAATACAAGCATTTAGCTTAGTACGAGGGGTAACAAAAATACTAGTAATGTTCGACCCACAATACTAGTTGGTACGGTGGCCAGCACATCAAGTTCCCACAAAATTAAAAATTTTCTCAGTTGATTTCACACTTCGCCGGTATGTTTAGGTCCCATGTAATAGGGGGCGAGCTTATTGACATTAACCGGGCACAAATCTAGACTCCGAGCTGCTACTGAGAATTTCACAGAAAAAACCCAATACCTAACACTGCACGACCTGGGGGTCGAACCCAGGACCTCTAGCGTAGCAGTCGCGCTTAGGAACACTAGACTAATGAGGCAGTCCCCATCAAAAACCTTAAACGCTTATATCTTAGAACTTTATGAGCCGATTTTCAGAATATGAATTAAACTTATATCATTTTATTTTCCAGTGTTATTTTTAGTATTTTAAGCACTAGTCTATCCTAATTCATGATTCTAGGCCAAAGGGGAAGTACCATATACGTGTTAATTTATACGCAAGAGTCGTAATATGTAGCATAATTTACTTAAAAGCTTGATTTTTGCATAGAAGGTCTGTAGGTCTAAGTTTTTTGTTATTTATTTCAACTTGACAGACTTTCAGATGGACAGTAAAGTGATCCTGAATGGCTTCCTTTTTTCAACCCTAAAATGATGAATTAGATGAGGAACCCTGTTTTGTTTTTTTGGACACTAATGCGTTGCCATAGGTATCACTCATTCACCGGAGTTGTTCTATTCACGTCCGCAAAGGTCTCTAAACGGACAGAAGGAAGTCGGTCATCAAATTTTCAGAGAATAAACTTACCATTTGTATGTGCCATGTGAATGCTCACATGAGAAGGAATATTTTTAAAAATTATTGTCATATTTAGCGACTGACGACTATAGTATCCGAACAAAAATGGACGACCTAGCTTGACATCGTGGTGTCCATCTGGAAAGTAAAAAAAAAATATAATCATTACATAAATTATATTCCCGTTATTTAACAAACTAGCTTTCGCCCACGGCTTCGCCCGCGTGGTTTCTCGGCTTTTCTGCATTTAAATTTTCCCGTTTTTGCATCATTTTGCATTTATGCTCCGCTTCTATTGGTCTTAGCGTGATGATATATAGCCTATAGCCTTCCTCGATAAATGGGCTATCTAACACAAAGAATTTTTCAAATCGGACGCGTAGTTCCTGAGATTAGCGCGTTCAAGTAAACAAACAAACAAACTTTTCAGCTTTATAATAATATATAATATATATACCTGTAGCCACATGCCTACCTAATTTAAAAACCGCAAAAACCACATAACACAGACAATTATAGCGGTTGGGTAAATATCCGTCACCTACCCGCTAAATACCTATATAAAATAAGTATATAAGTATAGATAACGTTATAATGCAATCGTTCGAACTAAATCAGGGTGTCGGTTATCAAAATTCGATAATTGTGGCGGCGGCGGTAAGCTAATGGCTAGGGCGTCGGACTTGTGATCATGTGGTTACAGTTTTTTTTTTATAATAGAAAGGGTCGCACAGTGTTTTCTACCGACTTCAAAAAGGAGGAGGTTCTCAATTCATCTGCATGTTGTTTTTTTGTCCGCCAATTGTGGATTAATTTTAATTATTGTTTTTTTATTTTTTGTTTGGTAGGTCATACTTCAGAGGTAGTCCCGTTTAAATTTATCGAAATCGGTTGAGCAGTTTTGAAAATATGAACAAAAATCTTTAGTTGGCTAACAAGTACTTATAAAACAAACGTTCCACTAAAAATAAAAAATTAAATTACTTTTAATAAAAAACTAACACTGCCTTCAAAAATAATGTTGTCTAAAACAGTTTGGGAAGTCGGTGGCGATAACAAAAGAACCACTCAAATAGAAGTCACCGACTTCCCAAACTGTTTTAGACAAAATTATTTTTTGAAGGCTTTTTACTTTTTTGTTAAAAGTAATTGTAATAAAAATGCGATTTCCGAAAAATCTGAAATCACTGTGAGTCGGTGTAAAGATAATAAGGGTAATAATATATGTTTAGCATATTTTCAACTGACTTCAAAAAGGATGTTCTGAATTCGTCTGTATGTTTTTTTTGTATGTTTGTTACGCGATATCTCCGCCAATTGTGGATTGATTTTAATGATTGTTTTTTGGTAGGTCATACTTTAGAGGTGGTCCCGTTCAAATTTTATCGAAATCGGTTGAGAAGTTTTAAAAATATCAACAAAAACAAAAAAAATGTTTACATCCATGATATTATCGCTTACTCCGAAACATCGCTGTCTTATAGGAGCAGTTCGTTTAGTTGGCTAACAAGTACTTATAAACAAAATATCCACTACAAATTTAAAAATAAAATTACTTTTAACAAAAAAGTAAAACCACCTTCACAAAATAAATAATCAAATAATGTTGTCTAAAACAGTTTGGGAAGTCAGTGGCGAAAACAAAAGAACCACTCAAATAGAAGTCACCGACTTCCCAAACTTTTTTAGACAAAATTATGTTATATTTTTTTTTACTAATTTCTAACACTGAATTAAGCAATTTCACCAGCTCGGAACGTGCTCCGAACTCGCTAGTTCGGAACGGATAACTTCAGACAAGCAGAGTTATTTCAAACAAACTGTAGTAGGTAAAGATTTCTTTAGGTTTAAAGAAAATATAAATAAATACACTACACTTATGTATGGAAGTAAATGTTGGATATGGCAGAAGAGACATGAAAGTAGAATAAATGCTGTGGAAATGCGTTCCTTGCGTAGTATGTGCGGTGTAACTAGGAATGATAGACTGAGAAATAGTGTGATTAGACAACGTTGCGGACTGAAAGATGATATAGTGACACGAATTGAAAGGAATATGGTAAGATATGATATAGTTTGGGCATGTTGAGAGAATGAATGAAAGACGATTAACGAATGGAATATCTATGGCGAATGTTAGTGGCAGCGTCGGGAGAGGTCGCCCTAGAAGGACGTACATCGATCTTATCGGCGAGGTTATCCAAAAAGTTCAGGTGCGAAGTATGTATGAAAAGATGTATGAATGTGAAAGAAGCGAAAGAGATATGCAAGATTCGTATATCCTAGAATAGATCTAATTACCAGGATAATGCGTACCTACAGAATTTCAAAATACTCCTGCGCATAGCTAGCAATACAAAAAGAAAAGAATATACTTACAATTATAAGTATGAGCATGGTCAGTTTTACTTAAATATTGCTTAGCACCCACGTTAATAGCAAGAATTAAAACGAAATAACCAATAATACACACTACTGAATTCATTTTTCATTACACTTTTAAATAAAAAAATATTTAATTCACTTATTATAAGTCTTTATAAACTATTACTAAACTTGTTTAAGTTTTTTTTTACCATTTAAATATTTTATTAAAATGGACATTAATTATAAATTATTTGTATGCTAATAGCTGTGGTGACTTCAAAACTGTGAATAATATGAGTATTTATAATAATCAATTATGTTGTTATTTTTCCTACTACAGTGACTAAAACTTGCATGTACAGTTTGTTCGAAATAAGTAAGCCGATCGGAAGTTAGCCGTTCCGAACTACCGCGGTAATAAAATCGTTCAATTAAGTGTTTTAATACATACATATCGAAATCAGTAAACAAAATAATTAGAAATGTGAAACATATACGACTCTAATTATATTTATACCGACTCTTTCTATTAAAATTTACCACTTCTAAACCACTTGCAGATAACTTTCGATCGGCTTACTTATTTCGAACAAACTGTAGGCACAATAGTCAAAGCTAAGCGACGCTATACAATATTTAATTATTTATCATCCTAGTCTTTCCTCAACCATGTTTTGATCGGTTTCCAATCTATATCTATACGATTGAATATTAGTATTTTAGACGAAGAAACTGCCGTCAGACCTCCGCAGCCCAATTACTGAATGATATCCTAAGGATAAACTGGTTGTCAAGCTTGACGGGCTCCCGACTAGTACTAATGATAGTTGTAGGGGTTTTTAAGACAACTGGGACGAACACAAAACTAAATATATCTACATACAATACATGATATATATAACCCATAAATATATATAAATATCAAATATACAGATGGGTCAAATTCACGACGATGAATCAGCCAAAGTACATTAATAAATAAATTTTCGCAGCTTATGTTTAAAAGACAGACGAGTGTTTGCCATCCTGATTTCAGATGTAAGAGCATTCCATAATAAAATAGCCTGGACAAAGAAGGTAGAGTGAACGAAGTCAGAGCGGTGAGAGGGACATTGAAGGAGACGATTATTTGAAGATTGCAAATATTTTGTATGGTTAGAACATAGATACTGAAAGGGAGAAGTTAAGTACGAAGGAGAATTGGAAGAAAAGAGGACGAAGAATAGCGTAGTCAGTGCTCTCATGTGCCTACGTTGCCGAATGGGCATCCATTTAAGGAGCGTGCGGAATTTAGACACATGATCATATTTGCGAAGGTTAAAGACGAAACGAATGCAGTTATTGAGAAGGCGATCGAGTTTGTTGAGTAGATCTGCATTCAGGCCATAGTAGCACACATCACCATAGTCAATTATATAATAGGAAATAGAAGGGCCTGCACAAGCATTGATTTGGTCTTCGGTCGAAGTAGATTTTTCAGGTGGTATAAGGAACGTAGTGATCCCGTTACTTTCTGATCGACGCTATAATTATATCTATTGTGTTTATAGAAATAAATTATATCATTTACCTATTCACAGCTAAGCTAAAAATATCCTGCTATGGTATCTGACCTTTACAACGTAGGCGCATTATATCAATTATTAAATTATTATGTTTCCTTAGTGTTTGGTTAGTTAAATAATATAGAATATCTTTAAATATAATATTTGGGTCACATTAGGTTGGTATTAATCACTTTCATTACATTGGACACATATATAATTAACTATGTGTAGGGTGACTAAGTAAGTTTACTGAAGACAAAAATACCTATATCACCAATTGTGGTATTATTATGTTTAAATAAAATTTGATATTTATCCTCATTTAGGGTACCAAGTACCTACTAAATAATGTAACATACCATCACGCCTGTAATCCTCGAAGGGTTTGGCAGAGGTATACTTAATGTAAACTTACAGTTCGCCGGTATGTTAAGGTCCCATGTAATAGGGGGCGAGCCTATTGCCATTAACCGGGCACGAATCCAAACTCCGAGCTGCTACTGGGAATTTCATAGAAAAACCCAATAACACTTTGCTCGACCCGGGAAACAAACCCAGGACCTCTAGCGTAGCAGTCGCGCTTAGGACCAATGAGGCAATCTCAGTTCAATATTCTACTAAGAGGTTTCGGGTATTAATTTTATTCTATTTTGCAATAAGCCTGCATTCAGATATATCCCGTCTTTTCGATCAGAAGATATGACTCACTGTTTTCACTTCGTTGATAATTTGCGCATACCTAGTGCGCATGTCTGACGTTGTCACAAGAGAGCTGCGGCTGCGTTTCGTCACAGAATACTACAATAGTGAATACTGAAGTTTGATACACTGCGAGTGATCGCTAGCTGAGCGCATGCGTGCGACTGGTGTTCAGGTTCAGCTCAGACAGGGGATTATATCGTTATACTTTGTCCAATATGTGAACCGTTTTTTGACAGAAGCCTTTGACTGCCTTAGAGCGTAGGTGTTCCAGATTACGTAAAAGTTAACTTTGAAATGCGTAACAAAATAAATGTATTATCTACCTTAAGTTATTCAATTATCCTTGCAGACATTATAATACCATAAATGTAACGGATTTTCCAAAAAAAATGAAGACAATCAAAGTGTCAATAATCGGATCGATAATCGCAATATTAAGTTCCTGCAATCACTAGTTCCATCTGTCAAAAAACGGGTTACATATTGGACAAGGTGTAGAGAATGAATATACAGCAAAGTTATTAAGAATATTAATTTATTTATAATGTCATAAAAGTTTCTTAATTACTAATTTACATGACAATACCTATTTAAAAATTTATTCTCATGTATTAAAAAATAAAGAAATAGTATAGAATGAAAAAAAGAACCGAAGCTTAAGATCTAAATATTATACTTAAAACTAACAATATAAACACCCAGTTAGTAAGGTACTTATGTACTAAGTTATTGTACAAATAGTGCCACAGCTCAGCACAATGTCAGAGTGATAGGGACTACCACGTGACGCTGATTTTCAGCTGCAACCCACTGTTGCTATAGTTAAGAATAGTTTGTGTCATCATCATCATCATCATCATCATCATCATCATCATCATCATCATCATCATCATCATCATCATCATCATCATCATCATCATCATCATCATCATCATCATCATCATCATCATCAGCCCGTGTTCGTCCACTGCTGGGCGTAGGCCTCTTTAAGTGAACGCCATAGTTTGTGAGTCGACTTAAAATAATACAACTAATTTCCTGAAATATTAGCATATCACGAGCGAGGCCGTGTCTGTAGGGCAGGGGAGGGTTAGTGCAGTTGTGAGTCTGTACGAGTCCGACATGGCCTGCCTCCCTGTGGCGGACGATCCTTATGTTACCAGTTGGACACTGTTAGCAATTTATTTTGGTGAAGGAAAACTACGACTGCGGGTAGGATTAGATACTGCGTCTCCTGGTTAGGTACACCAGACGCTATGACCGCTAAGCCACGGCGAGTCTCATCCGACAGATCGAAATTTGCCTTCACATTTTTTTATTTACGTCTCTGAGGTGACGTTAGCGACATCTGTTGAAATGCAAGTTTTTCCTAATCAACCGACATGACTTACTTAACAACAAAGACTATTCTCTTTGCTTAACAACAAGTACGATGTCGTACGATGTCACCTTACCTTTTAACTACCTATTTTTTTTGTATTTTTAGGCATTTTCCATGTCAAAGATTATAAAGTAATTTTAGTGAAGGAAAAATCGCGGTGGCTTACTGGTCATAGCGTCTGGTGTACCTAACCAGAAGGCGCAGGATTGAATCCTGCCCGCAGTCGTATTTTTCCTTCACTAAAATAACTTAATAAGCCTGGCATGGAAAATGCCTAAAAAGTACAAAATGATGCTGTTAACAATGTTTGCTCAGCGACAGTAACAATAAGACCACCTCAGTATTATTATCGTGTAGAGATGATCAATTAATTTCTTCATAATTATGTTGTTCTATTTCTTCTATTTCTCGTGCGCATTCTTCTCGGAAAAGTAAATTCAGGTAGAAACGGTTTGTCTGAAAAAATAAGAACTACCTTTGAATATGATATGAATCACTGCTACGCTAGAGGTGTTGGGTTCTGTTCTCACGTCGGACAAAGTATAGTAATTGTAGCTATACATTATTAGGTAGGCAGACTTTTGCCTAATCCCTGTGGAATACAGGCGCGATGGAATGTTGTGAAATATAAAATTTAGACCTATTATTTTTATCAATAAAATTGTAGTATGATTCATTATTATGTTTGATTGTACAGTGTTAATTTTATCAGGCGTTTAAACAGTAAAGAAGTAGTGAAAAAGAGGCTGACTGGAATAACACATATTAATAAAAAAATAAAAATCTGCAAATCAACTTACGTCAATAGGTAATGACGGTATTTGTGGAGCGGATTTATTCCAACAACATATTTTAACTACTATTATCAGTACAGCCACCACAATTATAATTGCCAATACTGTGGCCGTTAAAATCAGATAATAAGTAGTTGACGTTAAGTGTTCTGAAAACAAATAGTACATTACGTAATAAAAATGGATAATCTGTTAAATAACACTTATTTTTTATTATTTTTTAGCATTAAATATTGCGAAATGTTAGCATGTTAGTTAGCATATTATAATAATACAATAAATGAATAACCCTTTTTAACATTATAACACTTTATTCATTAACGTTAACAAAAAGACGGCCATCATCGTCGCAAGATGGCGTGAGTAGCATCGTCCTGAACAAGTGTACTAAGAGTAGATAATTAGTTAAGTAATTAACTGTTATTTAACAGTTCACAAAGATATGAATTTTCTAATGAAAGAAAATTTCAAGTGAAAGAAAAATTCGATCTCATGCAGGGTTTAAACCTGTGTCTCTCTGGTTAAGTACGCCAGACGCTTTGCCAACTAAGCTACCGAGACCACTGCTTGAAAGACATAGTAATGTCGTCAATAGATGGTGCTGACGTCGCTTGAAGACGTAATATGTGGAAGAGAAATTCGACATCACAGTCGTCTGGCGTACTTAACCAGAGAGACACAGGTTTAAACCCTGCATGAGATCGAATTTTTCTTTCACTAGAAATTTTCTATCATAAGAAAATTCATATCTTTGTGAACTGTTAAATAACAGTTAATTACTTAACTAATTATCTACTCTTTGAACACTTGTTCAAGACGATGCTACTCACGCCATCTTGCGACAGTGATGGCCGTCTTTTTATCACGTTAATAAATAAAGTGTTATAATGTTAAAAAAGGGTTATTCATTTATTGTATTATTATAATATGCTCGCGTCAGTAGGCAAAACAATTATGTGCTTTTTTCCAGCATAGGTAGTTAATTTGCATGTGTGACAAATAAATTTGACATTGGTTTTTGACAACTGCTCAGTACTTACCGCTTGGAACTAGATCTAGTGATTCATCATGTATTAATATAGTTTTATTTTTGACTAGCTTGTTCTTACTGCCGTCGTGGAAAATGATTTGAAGCAAGCAACACAATATAGTACCATTGTCAGTCATGTTGAATGTCCTTTTGACCCACATTTTATCATAGTATGTTGTAATTTGATTTTTTGTATTTATAAGGCCAATTTTTATATCTGTAAAGAGATTTAACAAATGTAGGAGGTGCTGGGGGCCTACTATGAAAAACGAAAGTAATCTTCCAATTATATTATTTTCTCGAATTACTCTTTGCCGATGATATTGCGCTAATAAGACAGAGTGATGGCAGGGATTGGAAAGTGTCGGTTTGAAAATAAGTAGAACCAAGACTGAGTATCTTTTTTGAGATTTCGGCAGCGTTTCCAGTCCTGTGCCTATAACTTAAGGCAGTGTGTCTCTACCAGTTCACGCCAACTTTCGATACCTCGGGTCAGTCGTGTAAAGCGATGGTGTAATCGATCGGGACGTAACACATCGATTCAACTCAGGATGGATGAATTGGCGACGGGTCAAAGAAATAACTTGCGACCCATAAATGCCTCTCAAGCTGAAGGGCAAGATATACAAAACCAATATAAGACCGGCTATGCTGTATGGATCCGAGTGCTGGGCCGATGAAATCCGATGAGAGATGAGATCCGGAAAATCGATGAAAGAAGACTACGTGCAGCAGAGATGAGAATGTTGAGGTGGATGTGTGGAGTTACTAGGATGGATTAAATAAGGAATATTATAGGAAGTTTGAAAGTGGCAAGAAGTTATAGGAAGTTTGAAGTGTGACAGAAATAATAATAAGAAATAGAAAAAAAAAGAAACCAAAATAAATAATTGTATTTGATCGGACAGGTACGTAATGAGGAGGATAAAACTTATGTGACTAAAAGAGTGATGAATATGAATGTGGAGGGATGGAGTGGAAGAGGGCGACCCAAGAAAAGATGGATGGACTGTGTTAAGGAGGATATGATGGAAAAGGGGTTGAATGATGAGACGACGAGTAACAGGGATGAATGGAATAAAGGGCATGCTGCGCCCATAATTGGGAAAAGGGCAGGAAGAAGATGGGTGGGACAAATTTTCAATATGATTCCTGGACATGGCTGGGCTGGTCCGCCCAGCTGTGGGACAGTAAATAAGTTGGTGTGATTATTTAGTGGGCGAACGCTTCAGCCTTCAATACACGCGATACTTACCCTCGGCTACATTTACATAGTTTCGGCAATCAAACAGTAGCTTTTTTGCGAGACCATATTTTAATGTCGTTACATTTGAATATTCATCTGAAACACATTATCAAAAGTATTATTACTAAGCGACGGCTGAGCTTAGGACAGGAGTAGCATCCAATACTACCGGGGTCGCGGATGAATGATTCATCGCTCCCGTAACCCCGGCAATTATGTGGAGAGGCGTAACACCCGTGTGGGGTTTAGTCGGTAGTCACCCCCGCTCTGGGGGTGGAGTCTGACACCTCCCGCCGCCTCCCCAAGGCGGCGGAAGTCCGTAAAAGGATTCCCCGCACGAAAAAAAAAATGTAGTAGCATCCAGTAGTAGTTCTTTATCGATTAAAAAGTAAAGGAAAACGTCGTGAGGAAACCTGAGAAATTGGGAAATATTATTATAGCGTGTGAAGTCTGCTAGCCTTCAATAGACCAGCGAGATGGACTATAGCCTTACCTCACTAATTCTAAGAGGAGAACCATGCCCAGCAGTGGGACAGTGAATAAACTAAGACATCAACTTGATGGTAAGTTTGGCGTGGTGGCTCATTGACCGACTTCGGTGCTTCGATCCCCGCACGAACAAATATTTTTGTACAACCTACACATAGTTGTTTCGGGTCTGGGTGATCGTATTACTATAATATGATAATTTCTGTTTGTAAACTCACCCAGGCACCTACAGAGGAAATGCATGTGTTTAAAAAAAACTGCTCGGTACTTACCGCTTACGCGTAGAACAAAATCTAGCCATTCGTCATATATTAATTGAGTTTTCTTTTCGACAAATCGCTCCACTTGTTGCTCTGAACTACTATTGTCCGTGATGTAAAGCAAGCAACACAATATGGTACCATTGTCAGTCATGTCGAAGGTCCTATTGACCCACTCTTGATCATACGTTGAAATTCTGTTTGCTGTATTTATGAAGCCTATTCGTAGAACTGTAAATAGATGTAATGGATAAAGCTGGTGATGGGGGCTACTATAAAATCGAGCGTCGAAGCTTCGGATCGAAACCAAACAACAAATTCCAACGCAATCTATTTTCAGTAATTATTATACTAGTAAGAAACCAATGATAAACCAATATTATTTGAAGACACACGGCTACATATCATGTCATTTAAATATTGACAGTATAACCAGACATCTTCCTGTGAGAAAATAAATCATATTATTGTGGAGTGGCAGAATGGACTTTACTTTGCTGGATTTCTACAATTTTCAAAAAAGGTTTGGAGTGCACGCACTCACGCGTTTAGTCAAGTTTGACCGATCCCGCAAATAAAACTGCCGGTCTCCCAAACTTCCCGTCTGCGACGTCAAACAAGGCAGTTGAGGATCACCTGAGTAGATGTTCAAAACGCATAGGGTATATAGACCAAGATCTGGAGCTTATATTTAGTTTCTCGCACGGCGCAAACACTACACGATCTGAACGGCGAGCGTACGCGACGACGACTCCGGCAAAACAGACGGTCTTCCACTTCCCCCATCACCGACGCGCACGGGCGTGGTGGAGTAGTAGGCACAGGTGCGCGCCCTGTACAGCCAGCGCTACTAGCGCCATTGATATCTTCGTTGGAAACAAACTGGTACTACCAATCGTGCGTCCAGCAATTTGCAAGAAGTGTCCAACCACGTGTCAGATACTTTACAATTAAAATTCAGCAGTCATTTTAGACTTCCTGAACGTGAAATATCATTAAATTTGGAAGTAGCGTCATCCCAAACAGTGAAGTCAAGGTGTCATTGGTTCCGAAAAGCTTTCGTAGAAGCAACTCATTTTGATGGGAGATCCATGTCCAGCAGTTGAACAGTAAATGGTTCGTCGTATTCATTGGCCATGCGACCGTTTTAGCCTTCAATAACGATACTTACGATACGTTACCAACTAATGCAGACAATAATGATGGGAAAAGTTCCGGGCAAAAGAAGTGTTGGAAGAAGGAAATTATCCTGGCTCTGCAACATCCGACAATGGACTGGGATAAGGAAAGTGGAAGATCTGTTCAGAGTGGCTCTGAACAAAGAAAAATTTAAAAGGATGACTGCCGACCTTCAGTAGTGGAGAGGCACCCAAAGAAGAAGAACGATACTTACCCGTGTTTATATTTGAATAGTCCCAGCAATCAAACAGTAACTCTTTACTAAGCCCATATTTTACTGTCGTTACATTTGAATATTCACCGGCTGAAAAACATTATTAAAGTGTTATCGTTAGTCAAAATATTGACTTCCTTATAATATTGTCTACCAGTTGCTGAGTTTAGATCTTTGATTCGAAATGAATCGAGCCACGTGTTAGGAAATTAACGGGGAATATAACCTGCATTATTGGAAAGTGTACTCAAACCCGTATGATGTCTGACAACCCTCACCAGGCCAGCGTGGTGAACTAACCTAGCCCCATTCATTCGAAGATGTGCCAAGCTATGCCATTATAATACCATATATGGGTTGGCAAGAACGGGGAAGTACCCTCCCACAGAATATCGACGTGAAGTAGCAGTATGCATACTGTTGAGTTTCGTACGGTGAGCGTAGAGTGCCGAAGGCCAATTCCTTCCTCAGTCCCCTTTCTTCTCCTTTTCGTCTTTCCCTTCATTTTCATTAAATAGGTTCGGCAACGCATCTACAACTCCTTTGGTATTTCAAATGTCCAATGGTGGCGATGACTACTTACCATCAGGTGGCTTGCCTGCTGGGTTGGCAGACTTCACACGTCATCAAGAAAGTCTTTCAAGCATGCAGGTTTCTTTACGATGTTTCCTCCACCGTTTAAGCGCATGATAATTAATTAATAAGGCGCACATGACCTCGGAAAGTCAGAGGTGTGAAACACGTGCGATGCCTACTAGGCCATTGTCTGGTCGGGCGACGGACTCCTTAGTTCAGCCACCTGGAGGCGACAGCTCGACGAAACCGGAGGATTCCGAGGATCAGCAGATTTGAGTCCTTCCAGTATGTGTTTTTTTTTTCTTTGTTATAATATATATGGGATTTATTAAACCGCGAATCTAAAATACTGATTGAGCGATAAAATTACTGATTGGGCAGCAAACATTTAAATACAGATATCGGTTACGTTACGTTAGAACTGTGAACCAAATCGTGTTCATGTTTTGTTTGAATTTAATTTATTTTATGTCTCAGAGAAAGAGGATCAATCATTAAAAAAGAAGAAGATTTTGTTTTTTTTAATTGCAGTTTTTGTAAATTTAAAACGACCATTTAAATTCATGCCGTTAGAAATGTATGGTTAGTACGCTTACCAGATTCATTTACATATATTTTACTTCTATTAGATATCAAAAGTATGTTCGATTGTCTCTTAGATAGTTTTCTATAAATTTCGGTATCGTGGTCAAATTTCTCTATGGTCATGATGAGCTTTGATGTCCTTGTGAACAACGAAGGTTTAACCATTATAGATTCTGGAAAAAATATTTAAAATTAAATATACCTAATAAAATCCAAAACTCAATCACTAATGTCACGCGCAAAGCCGGACAACTGAAATGGGACTGGGTTGGACACGTTTACCGCATGCCAGACTAACTGTGGGCAAAAGGAGTGGACAAATTGGACCCCACAATGTAGGAAGAGATTGGAACGAGGGAAGGGGGGCCTTTGCCCAGCAGAGGGACGCAATGGATGCTATCCGAGAGCCCCGACACACTATCGTTTGTCTCTGCTGGGGCACATAAGTACCGCGATCCAACAACGGAATTTCGTGACGTCAGAGCCGCGCTAGCGCAGCGTTTAAGAGGAGTGTCCCTCGCGAAGACAACAATGTTGCACTGTTGTCGCTGTCTCTGTCCCTCACGATGCGAACGCGTACCCGAGAGGTGAAACAACAATTAATTAGCAACATTTTCGCGCGTATTTCTTGTTCCGAAATTTGGAGATTACTCTTTTATTAGAGTTATTACGTGGATTATTGTTTTTGTAAAAGGATATTCATTATATTATCTGGGTTCCCCATAAGTCAAAATGGTTCTGTATTGATACATTATCTTGAAATACTAGCGTAAAGTTGGGTCGTTCTCATCGAAAATTACCAATCTTTGAGCTCGTGTAACTTTAAAAACTATAAAAAGACTCATTAGTTCATACTCAAGATAAGGCCAAACTACGTTTGTATATATATACTACCATAAAAACGTAGTTTGGCCCTATCTTGAATTTAAAGCAATCAAAATCATTGAAATTTTGCAGTAGCAATCTTATCACCAAAATACGTGTTCTTTGAACGTAAAACTTCATTTCAATACACGGTTATAAAGTAACACGACCTCGAAGATTGGTAATTTTTGATGAAAACGACACAACTTAATTTACAATTTTGACTCATGGGGAACCCATATAATATAATGATTATTCTTTTACAAAAAAAAAATTACGTAATAGGTAACTATATTAAAACGGGGTACCTAATCTCCAAAGGACAATGGCAAAAAAAATGTTAAGAGAATAAATAAGCGTCTATCAATATCATCTTTACAGATGTATATAAAATTATTTCCTACGTGTTTTCCAGTATAAAATCACCATATTTTAAAACACAATTGACTTCATCGAATGCGTTGAATACTTAGTTGAACGTCGAATACTCAGTTTAACTTTAAGTGTTGCCATATGTATTAAATTAAATTCCCAGTTACGTAAAGTGTTTGGCCTATATTACATTATGTGCAGAATGCAAAGTATCAGAATAAATACGAAAATGACAACATTATTTTTGTGCTAAGAAGACAACCGTTTTAGTTGTAAAAATAAATCAGATGAAATCGTAATAATAATTCTAACCTTCTAATTCTAATCTAGTATGGCAACAAAGGCGACAAAAAATGACATCCGTCCCTCACCTGCCAATCAGCTCACTGACAACTGTTACGTTTCGTTATTCGTTTCGTATCGTTTCGTTATTTTGTATATAAAATACTTATGTCCTATAGTTTGCCATTAAATAGGCATAGGTAATAACTATGTAAATATATTTAAAAAGTAGAGAAACACTGATTATGATATACCTGATCATGGTATTTATTTATTTGCACTCATATTTGTTTTAATTGTTTGTTGTCAAACTTAACCTTTAATACTTCAAACTGGAATATCTTTAATTTCTGACTTTCAATAATCTCGGTCTACAAACAAAAATTGTTTAGAAATACAAAATCTATATTTTGACATATTTTTATGCGCAGACGCAACAAAAAAAAACAACAAAATTTTGTTTGGGAGTTCGCCACCGTCCTCCGGGACAAGAAATACGCATGAATATGTTGCAAATATCTACGTACGCATGAATATATTGTTTCACCTCTCGGGCACGCGTTCCCATCGTGAGGGATAGAGATAGCGACAACAGTGCAACATTGTTGCGTCCGCGAGGGACACCACTTAATGGAGTGCTGAGGAAACGCCGTGACAACGCGACGCATGTTGTCGTGTTGTCGGGGTACGAAGCTATGACGACATAAGCACATTAGATATATTCAACAATAGTGTACGAAGCTATGACGACACAAGCACATTGATGTATTCAACAATGGTATTTGAAGCGGCGCGGCGGTAGCCTAATGGCTAGAGCGTCTGACTTGCGATCATGTGGTTGCCGATGCCGGTGCGAAACCCACCCATTGCACTGCCGACGTGAACCCACTCGTAACACAAGCATTTAGCTTAGTACGAGGAGTTAACATTGCTACATAGCATTGCGACATTGCTTCTAAGATTAAAAAAAAAGTGTATTTAGGTAAGTATTTACTTACGTTGTCATGATACCATGTTTGAACTACATAACCCGTTAGATCTGTCTGTGATATGCACACAAATTTGTTCAGCTCTCTATAACATTTAATTGTAAGTCCTGAAACAATTACACATTATATTGTACTAGCTTTCCGCCCGCAGCTTCGCCCGCGTAGATCACACGATTTTGCCGGTT
The DNA here is from genome assembly GCA_958496365.1 of Subacronicta megacephala. NCBI lineage: Eukaryota > Metazoa > Arthropoda > Insecta > Lepidoptera > Noctuidae > Subacronicta > Subacronicta megacephala. Next base: position 6,280,654 of record OY292541.1, on the reverse strand, counting down.
TAGGTTTTTCCAAAATAACATGAACCTATATTTGTTATTAAATGAGTAGCATTCGTGTTCTAATAGTTAGAGCGATGGTCTATCATTCTGGAGTTCTCGTAGGATCGATTTACACGGGAGGCACAAATAGTGGTAAACCACTTTGCTCATTGGTGCTTTTTCTGTCTGGTGTCAAAATGACCAGACTGCTATTAGTACTGACTCTATAACAGGCAACGTAGAATTGCTCATGAAGGAAGCAATGTTCTCTTAAATCTATGCCTGCCACCCTTAATGACTCACCCTGAATTATTTTTATAGGCATTGCAAAGCAGAAATCGTACTCAAAAGCATAGTCGGATGGTATCAGTGGTATTTGAGGTAGGAAAATTGATTCCACCGAATACATCCAGCTATCACAGTGGCTCTTTAATATGTTTGTGCAATGCGGTTACTCGCAGTCTAGTCCCGTTACATAGTTTAAATCGTTTAATGAGACGCAGCAGCATTACAGGTGTCCCAAGGAAGGTTAACACTGTTAAGGAACTCTACATGATAGTAAATTGCTTCATCCGCTTGTAGCACTGAATCGATAGACCTGTATTCAATTTCTGAGCCCTATGACCAATGAGCCCAATGGTTTAAGAAGTATGTAATTAATAGCAGCTGCACTATTGTTTTTCGAAGTTAGTATTGCACGTTTGCACAGCTAATCTATAAAATTGTTTGTATTAATTATGTATTTGAAAAATCAGGGTACACTCTAACTATTAGAACTATCTCTGAGTTTGTTTCGACATTTCTTCTCAGAGGTCGTCAGATAGGAAATGTCGGCGCCATCTAGTTTAAAAAAAATTTGTAAAAAATCGACTTGTAAAAGTGTCCTTAAAAGATCTATTTACAGAAATAAATATCATTTATCATAGCCACCTGTCACTACTATATTCAGCAGAGATGGTATACATATTTTCCTTTCGGATTCGGGATAATCCGCATTTCCTATTTTAAGTAATAGCTTTGAAATATTGTACAGAGACTCGAGATCCCACAGTCAAACTGACAACACAGTTTTGTGTGGCATATTTATAGCGTAAGAATAAAAGCATGTGAGTTAATAAATAAATAAAAAAAACATAGTAATCCTGTTTGGCGCCGGTTATAAATGTGCAGGCTGGCTAGCTATCACTCGATCCTATTACCCAGCGTGCTGGGTTGTCTGGACGTAAAATGTGTGTTCCTTCATTCGCGTACGAGGAGGATATTTACAGGAAGGTACATATTTTTTTATTGGGTAGGTATTTGTAATTTACGGTCATGCTGCCATGCTGTGGAGCGGTGGTGGCCCAGTTGTAACGGCCGCGACCTACGAGTAGGTTCGAACCTAGACAGGTGCTTTGCTTTGTATAAATTATTTCTTCACCACTGCTCCCAAATCGGTGAAGGATAACAGTGAGGAAATCGGATGTCCTAGAACCAAAAAATCGAAGACATGTGACATCTAACAACCTGTACTGGGTCCTCATGGTGGGTTACGGCCTACTCCCTCTCACTGACAGGAGGCCTGTGTCCCACCAGTTGGAATATTACAGGCCGATTATTTATTTATTTATTTAATTCATTACAACGGTCTTTTAACCAATTATAGTAACTGATATATATAAACTGTAGGAAATTAACAAAAAAGGCTAACAACACTTTCATAAATTCCTCTCACAGTACTTCTGACATACCAATAAGATCTTCGACCATCCATCCGCAAACAAATCATCTGTTGGATTAGAATCCAAGAGATCATTAAGCGCGGCCATAGTGCGAGGAATTGGCGACTTAGCACGTGCAACAGTACGACATGGCAAGGTCGCCATATAAGGGTTCGACTCGGGAGAGAAATGAATACGTGTTGATGGTTACATGTATCCTTTATTACTCTCTCTAATACCAATTAATACAATGATTATATACTCTTAAATCTAGGCTATGACATCATCATACTCATCATACACTATAGAGGCACGGCAAACAGCTTGTGCTTTCTGCCCCGACAATAATTGTTTGGGACAAAAAAGCGCGCCAGTACATAAAGCAAATCAGGAGCGTCAATAGCACCACGGAGCGTTTTGCTTATGCTAAGATGATTTGAAGTGTAGGTGCGCATTATATGCACACAAGTATACATACCGACGTGTTACACATATTTTTCCACTAAATTTAGGGGGAAAAAATCCAGCTAGGGGATTTCTTAGGGGCTAAATATTTTTAGTGGTTTTTTTAGGGATTTTTCTATAATGCTGCAAAGTGTGATGATGGTCCACTTTACACTACAGCGATTAGGATCTTTCGTGACATTTACTCCAACAAATACATTGTTAAAACTATTTTTAACGTTCGTATGTATGATCATAAAAATGTCGAATCGATTTAATGAATGGTTTAATGTACGAAATTCTGGGAAATGTATTAATAAAGAATTAATTAAACGTATAATTTCTTTTATTTTTTATTTAGGGGGTTTTCCAAAACAATAGTGCAGTTTTAGGGGATTTTAAGTTGAGCTCTAGGGGTAAAAAAAAAATTGAGTTGGCAACCCTGATCTGTTGTGCCGTGTACAGACCACTTGTATTTTATGATCATTATATATATTATTATATTTCGTGTTCGTGTATAATTTGGAAGCCAACAGGTAACTCCTGTTGGACACCGTAACCCTGTGCATTCACCTGAAACTGAATACGTCCTCCTGAACATTTCCTAGCACAGTTAATCATATCAAAAGCCTTACCTTGACGTACATTTGTTAAATCTACCTCTATTTCACATGATTGTTTGACGTTGAAACAGCGTTCATAATCTGAAATTGTAACAACACATTCATACATAACATACCATCACGCCTGTATTTATTTATAACTTTTAGGAAGACTATCAGCTATTTAACTAAAATACACAGCTTAATAGAAATATGAAGCCATTTAAAAGTCTCCACAGGTAGAAACAATATAAATGTGGGGAAAAAAAGCTCGTATGCCAAAGTATATAAATTACATACTAACTAAATTAATCAAAGTAATTACAGTACTCGTAACATAAAACATAGAATAGAATACCTGCCAATTAGCTCCATATAAAAACATTCCTGTCATTGAAACCATGACTAACATGACCATTCAAAAGATAATTGAATTCAATACCTTTCTCATTGAAGATATACTCGAGATGGTTATATCAAGATCATGATTACATATCAGTTTATTATAATTGCCACAAGAGCGGAACAAGAAACTGTTCTGACGATAATTTGTAGCAGCCAAAGGAATAGCGAAAAAAGGCGCGTGGCGCAACGAGTGTCTTGGAATGTAAATATTAATTTTATTTAGTAATTCAGGACAATGGAATGACAAAGAAGTTAAAATTTGTGTATTCCCCGAAGTGTTAGGCAGAGGTGTACTAAATGTACACACACAGTTCACCGGTATGTTTAGGTCCCATGTAATAGGAGGCGAGCCTATAGCAATTCACAGGGCACATATGGGATCGTGTGGACAACACGGATCAAATTGAGTGATTTCTTTGGAATACATTCGTTTAGAACCGTATAAAAGGACCAAAGCCACTTTCATAAGACATACCGTCTCTATCAAATACTAGAATCAGTGCAGTAAGAATTTTGACACAAAAAAAGAACAAAAAATAGAGGATTCGGACAAAATTGACAATTTACACTACTAAGTATCTGCTACGACTGACCTCATAGGTCTAGTGGTCCTAAGCCTGACTGCTACGTTAGAGGTCCTGGGTCCGATGCCCAGGTCGAGCAGTGTTATTGGGTTTTTCTATAAAATTCTAACTAGCAGCTCGCAACTCTGGATTTGTGCCCAGTTAATGGCAATAGGCTCGCCCTTATTGAATGCGACCTTAACAAACATACCAGCGAAGTGTGGGTGTGCATTAGTACACCTCTGCTGAACCCTTCATTAATAAAAGCGGCGGTAGCCTAATGGCTAGGGCGTCGGACTTGCGATCATCCGGTTGCCGGTTCGAACCCCACCCATTCCACTACCGACGTGAACCCACTCGTTATACAAGCATTTAGCTTAGTACGAGGGGTTAACAAGATTACTAGTAATGTGTGACCCACATTTCTAGTAAGCTTTTTTTTTTTAAAAAAATAGTACTCTGTTGTGAACACATTAGTTGATATCACAATTCATACAACCATGATCCTAAAATGTATTGTAGACATACAATTTGCAAAAAAACATGAAAAAAAAAACATGATTTCGCTGGTTTGCGAAAACATCGACGTTACTCAAAATTCTGTCAAAACGTGAAAATTGTATGCCAAACGATCATAAATCTTTAACATTTTATCGTGAACAGAGACGCACCGTTCGTGAGAAAGAGACAGCGACATTATTCATTTGAGACAAAACACTCGTACAGTTTGTTCGAAATAAGTAAGCCGATCGGAAGTTGTCTGCAAGTTGTTTAGAAGAGGTAAATTTTAATAGAAAGAGTCGGTGTAAAGATAATTAGAGTCGTAGGTATATGTTTCACATTTCTAATTATTTTGTTTACTAATTCTGATATTTATGTATTAAAACACTTAATTAAACGATTTTATCACCGCGGTAGTTCGGAACGGCTAACTTCCGATCGGCTTACTTATTTCGAACAAACTGTAGCGTAGGTAATAATATGTAATATTTATAAAAAAAATAAAAAATGCCAGTCTCTAAAATCAGTAATTTGTAGTTCCGTCGCTCTTCTCGCAAACCAGCGATTTGGCGCCCAAAGTTTAAGTATTAGAAAATGTTCTTACATTTATATTTCACAGGGAGCCCAGTGCCGTGATAACATCCAAGATTAATTCCTTCAATTATACTAAAATTTGCATACCCGCCGGACACTGTGCGTAATGTTGCTTCTACCCAAATATAATCATTGTTTAGAGGTCCACCGCAAAAATACGACATTTTTTCGTTTAATTCTCCATGTTTAAGAGGGTGCGTTGTGAAACCTGGAACTATTTTTTTTATTAGTAAGTACAGACAAGTATATTTAATAGGTTTTGCATAGGTATAGGTACGTGACGAAATCGACACACAATAAATTAAATGGAAATCACACAAAGAACAAATTAGATCGAACTTTCTAGATTTTCTTACGGGTTTATTAAAAAAAAAAATTTGAGTGCAGTGATAGCCTAGTGATATGACCATTGGACTGCCAAGTCAAATATCTCAAGTTCGAATTCAAGGCACGCACCTCTGACTTTTCAAAGTCATGTGCGTATTAATAATTAATTATCACGCGCTTAAACGGTGAAGGAAAACATCGTGAGGAAACCTGCATGCCTGAGAGATTTTCTTGACGGCGTGTGAAGTCTGCCAACCCGCAGTAGGCTAGCGTGGCGGACTATAGCCTAATCCCTCTCGTACTGAGAGGAGACCCGTGCCCAGCAGTGGGACAATGTAATGGGTTGATGATGATGATATTGAATTTGACACCTCCAGGTGTTCCCGTACAAAAAGGTCCGGACAGACGGTCAGTAAAGTGATCCTAAAAAGCTTTCTTTTTTTACCCTAAAATGATGAATAGCATGAGGAATCCTATTTTGTTTTTTTGACCTTAATTCGTCACCCGTTTGCGATGAAACTACGCTGAGTTGTTTTATTCACCTCCGCAAAGGTCTCCGACACAAGGAAGTCGGTAATAAATTTTTCAGAGAATAAACTTACCATTTGTATATGCCAAGTCAACGCTCACATTAAAAGGAATATTTTTAAAAGTTATTTTCATATTTAGCGACTGACCAGTAAGGTATCCGAGGTAAAATGGATAATCTGGCCTGACATCGTAGTGTGCATCTGGAAAATAATAAAATAATTTAATCGTCACATATATTCCCGGTATTTGACAAATAACATTATAATTTATTAAGGCAAATCGGCGGCGGTAGCCTAATGGCTAGGGCATCGGACTTGCGATCATGAGGATGCCGGTTCGAACCCCACTATTGCACTACCGACGTGAACCCACTCGTAACACAAGCATTTAGCTTAGCACGAGGGGTTAACAAGAATACTAGTAATGTGTGACCCACATTGCTAGTAAGCATTTTTTTTTTGTTTTTTTGAAATAAAAAAAAAACAACAATAAAAACATAAACATTGGTAAGTAGCAAATAGTGGGATATGGACATATGTTTCAATCAATAAAAGATATGCACAGCATTTAAAATATTTAAAGTTGAGTAGAACTAGTAGAATAAAATGAAAAAAATACCTCCGACAATTGCTTTATATCTCGACCGATTTTCATCAGACATAGCTAAGAACGCTCCCGACTAATTCACATTTCAAACTAAAAATACTAAATCCAAATCGGTCCATCCGTCAATCAATGGTCATCTGAACGATATTGTACAACGTACGGGCATTAAACACACGAACAGATAATCCATGAAGCTGATCGTTCAGCCACAATGACATCCGATCCGTCAAACAAAAATATTGCATAGCTCAGATCAAATAAAAAGTTAAGTTGGAACTTTGCGAGCAAAGAAGTGAGGCCGGCTAAAACTACGCCTAACGGTGTACAACACACAATTACACGCACACACGTATACCGAAACTACGCCTTATCTTGTCAGTCGAGCTATCGAGGTATCGAAAGCTAGTTATAAGGCGTAGTTAACTAATACATAATAATTATGTGTTGTACACCGTTAGGCGTAGTTTTAGCCGGCCTCACTTCTTTGTTCGCAAAGTTCCATCTTAACTTTTTATTTCATCTGAGTACAGTAGATACTGCCGCTGTTCCGCATCGGTGTCGCACGCGTTCAGTGTGGCCAAGTCATTATCAAGTGGTCAAATACAAAGACTATTATGTGGACGAAAAATTCGACATCATAGGCAGTGATCGCGGTAGCTTGGGTGGGCTAATAGTCCGATTAAATTAGACCAAAAAATAGGGCTTGCTTACAGTTCCCAAATTGACTCATTTTAATTTTAATTTTTGTTTGACTGATAATTCTTATCACTCTTCAACTATTATCCTAACGTTTTACTAATTAAATACCATATTCCACGGCTTTATAGATCTGTGAACAGCGTTGCGGGCTACAATATTATACTTATTTATGTGTATCTCTTTTTGTAATACTGTATTTTGTAGCTGGTTGTTGTTCCCTATGATTAAATTTAAAAAAAAAATCGGTCACCATCAAATTATGGAAGGTATTTAGTACAGTCAGATAAAAAAGTTTCAAAAATAAAATATTTGAAATGTGTGGAAAGAAAACGTTTTTTAATATAGTTATTACGTACATATATTATGGGGCAGGCGAGTAACTGATGGTAAGTAGTCGCCGCCCATGGACATTTGCAATACCAAAGGAGTTGCAAATGCGTTGCAGAGCCTATTTAAGGAAAAGGAAGGGGAAAGGAGAAAACGAGAAAGAAGGGGATTGATGGAGGAATTGGGCCTGCGGCGCATTACTTCACCGATTTCATTCATCTTTTTTTAACAGTTGTAGAAAATCGCAGGAATTTTTAAAATAATAGTAATCACATGAAAATATCACTTTTACCTTAGATTAAATTCTACCTATATAATAACTACATACCTACTACTTAGTTAGTTTCACTGAAAAATCAATACAAATCTGAAACAAAATAAAATAACCTACAATATTATTGATACATATAACCTTTCGTTTAAAAAAGGCTTTCGGTAAAAGTCGGTTAAAAACTGTTTTAAAGGCAGGACGGATTTCTAAAATTAAGATACCATTAGAAGTTTTTTATCTGACTGTACAAAACTGATTTTTTATTGGTGTCCGACTTTTCAGTGACAAAAATATTTAAAATTACTTTTAATAATTCGAACACTGTCCAAATATATTTTACTAGATTTCCGCCCACGGCTTCGCCCGCTTGGTTTCTCGGCTTGCAACATTTTTCATTTATGCTCCGCTCCTATTGGTCTTAGCGTGATGATATATAGCCTTTAGCCTATCTCGATAAATGGGCTATCTAACACTGAAAGAAATTTTCAAATAGGACTCGTAGTTCCTGAGATTAGCGCGTTCAAGTAAACAAACAAACAAAGAAACAAACTCTTCAGCTTTATAATATTAAAATAATAAGTATAGAAGTATAGATTAGAATCGTTAGCAAAGCAAAAATAGGAGTGGAGGTAGAAAAAATCGCACCAAGTTCAAAGTTGGAAGGATTATTCAAAACACCATCATAAATAAAAAATAAAAAGTCATCGATCCGATACACGGAAACATTTTTTTTGCGATTTTCAGCAAAATGGTAAGTTTTATCATAAAATTAGTTTAAACGAAAATTGTAGATCAGATAATAGAAGACTTTTTTTCCTAAGAGCCACCGTTTCTGAGATGATAGGATTCAAAAAGTTGTAAGAATTGTAAAAGCATATAAGTATCTAGTGTATCGAACAGGAGGTACAAACAGAAGTATATACTTACAATTATCAGTATGAGCATGGTCAGTTGTACTTAAATATTGCTCAGCACACACATTAATAGCTAAAATAAAAATAAAATAACCAATACACATAAACACTACTGAATTCATTTTTCAAATATTTTAAATTAAAAATTCATTAAGTCTTATTATTAACGTTACACTTATTTTAATATTTATTTTTTAATTCCTAATATTTTTTTTAGTATTAATTTAGATGAGAACTTTTGACACTAAGGTCCATATTGAAATACAAATTATTTGGATGCCACTTACTGTGGTTACCTCAACACTGTGAATAATAGGAGTAATATAAATATATTATTCAATTATGTTGTTATTTTTCCTACTGCAGTCTCGATCAAATAAAAAGTTAAGATGGAACTTTGCGAACAAAGAAGTGAGGCCGGCTACAACTACGCCTAACGGTGTACAACACACAATTACACGCACACACGTATACCGAAACTACGCCTTATCTTGCCAGTCTAGCTATGGAGGTATCGAAAGCTCGACTGACAAGATAAGGCGTAGTTAACTAATACATTATGTGCGTGTAATTGTGTGATGTACACCGTTAGGCGTAGTTTTAGCCGGCCTCACTACTTTGTTCGCAAAGTTCCATCTTAACGTTTTATTTGATCTGAAACTGCAATGAGTAAACCTGCATGTAGGTACTACTATAGTCATCCTAGTCTTTCCTCAACTATATTATGATCGGTTTCTAATCTATATCTATGCGATTGATTATCGGTATTTTAGACGAAGCAACTGCCGTCAGACCTTCGCAGCCCAAGAACTGAACGGTATCCTAAGGATAAACTGGTTGTCAAGCTTGACGGGCTCCCGACTAGTACTAATGATTGTCGTAGGGGTTTTTAAGACAGCTAGGGCGGACGGTTTAACGTGCTTGCTTGTAGTAGGAGGTGGCGGCTTTCCATGTGATCTCACTCCTCCTGACTGTGCTTCAGAAGTCCATTTCAATCTTAACCCTATACTGCACATTCACATATTTGATACTAATATCCAGTTTTACTTCTCACTTTGACTTCAGACATTTTATGTTAAAATATCTAAAAATCAAAACATTTATTTGCAAACTAAGTGTATACAAAGGTGTTACATTTAAAACAGTACAAGACTTAGTGCCTTTTTCAGGCGTAGCAAAGATAACATTTTATATTATGCTCTTATAATAAATTTATTTTAGTGCTTATACATTTACTGCTTATACTTTTTTAAGACTGCCTCGTTGGTCTAGTGGTCCCAATCGCGACTGCTACGCTAGAGGTCCTGGGTTCGATCCCCAGGTCGAGCAAAGTGTTATTGGGTTTTTCTATGAAATTTCCAGTAGCAGCTCGGAGTCTGGATTTGTGCCCGGTTAATGGCAATAGGCTCGCCCCCTATTACATGGGACCTAAACATACCGGCGAAGTGTGGGTGTATTTACATAAGTACACCTCTGCCTAACCCTTCGGGGAATACAGGCGTGATGGTATGCTTATACATTTACGCAAGTGAAAGTATTTTATATAATCCCTACTAATATTATAAATGCGAAAGTAACTCTGTCTGTCTGTCTGTTACGCTTTCACGCCTAAACAACTCAACCGATTTTGATGAAATTTGGTACTGGGATAGACTAAAGCTTGAGAAAGGACATAGGCTACCTTTTATTGCAAAAAATAGTTTTGAAGGGGTTGAAATAGGGGGAGTTCGTCATTTTTCAAGATAAAACCATGAAACTTTATATTAAGGCACATGATAAGAAATTAATAAATATTTGTTCTAGCGTTTTTGAAATTCCGACCTGTGTGGGGATGAAATAGGGGATGAAAGTTCGTTTAGAAGTCCAAACAAAGTCACGCTTTCAAGTTTAACCCCGGAACCGATTTTGATGTAATTTGGAACAAAAATAGACTAGACCTTGGGAAAGGATATAAGCAACGTTTTGTTGTAAAAAAGGGGTTGAAATAAGGGAAGAAAAATTGTATGGGAGTTTGTCATTGTTGATGAAAGTCCGTTTGGAATTTGACGAAATTTGGTACAAAAATAGAATATACCCTGGGAAAGGTTAGGTATAAGCTGCGTTTATATATCGGTAAATAATAAAGTTGGGCAAATTTTGTGCTCTACCCGAGCAAAGAAGCGGACGGAAAGATAATATATGGAAGGATAATTTGCAATTTCCCGCCAGAATTGGGAAAAAGTAAACATTAAAAATCGTGTTGTCCACGCGGGCGAAGCTGCGGGCGGAAAGCTAGTAATTTATATAATTCAAAATACTTGATTCTGAGTTGTACAATAATTATTAACTAATGCAACATAATTAAAGAGAAATATATATGTCGTATAAGTAGTATTAAAAGTATCATTTTTTAAATGTATATTATTTTATTTATATTTTAAATGTATTGCTGTATAATTTAATCATAACATTAGATGGGACAATAATATTGTATGTAGTATATTTTGTTTGAATAATATATTTATTTAATTTTTTATATTTATGTATTTTTGAGTTTTCGAAATACTCTTCTAGGGAGTAGAAACATTTATGTATTAAGAATGCTTTGAGTTTTCTATTAAATATTATTAGTTCTACTGCCTCACATTAGAATAATCATGGTTCCATGACATCTATCCATCAAATTACGTTCACGTTAAATACGAAGTGCAGTGATAGCCTTGTGATATGACCATAGGACTGCCATGTCAAAGGTCTCGAGTTCGAATCCAAGGCACGCACCGCTGACTTTTCGAAGTCATGTGCGTATTAATATTTTTCATTTCTTATACTCGGAAAGTAGTGTTTATTTGATCTGAATAGCGGGTGGAAAATGCTACTTCCCACCCTCCGGCGGATATAACTCATAGTAATTACTTTCCTCCATAGGGTAGAAAATAATTTTAAATATAGAACAAAATTAGGTTAGGCAGTCAGCTGTAAAAAATCTAACATAATTAAGAAAAAAATGCTGCGGTCTTGTGTGTTTATAAACGGCCAGTGTGAATTTAAAAAAAACGCGTGCGGCTGATGCAGTGACGCGGTGTGTTCCATAATTCAAAATTTAAATAGACTATGACAATATATAATTTGGCGGGATACTAACTTAACTTTTGCTCGCTTTCGAAATCTTTATTAAAAATGAGTTTTTCTACTTTCCTTATATTCGAAATGAAAAGTAGAGTGCTTAACTCGGGTGAAAGACATCATTTCCTACTAAATACCTCGTATGGGAATTGATTCCTTTCCACCCTTGTGTAACAATCTACTATATCACGCGCTTAAACGGTGAAGGAAAACATCGTAAGGCAACCTGCATGCTTGAGAGATTTTCTCGACGGCTTGTGAAGTCTGCCAACCCGCAGTAGGCTAGCGTGGCAGACTATAGCCTAATCCCTCTTATTCTGAGAGGAGACAATATATGGGTTGATGATGATTATGATAAGCACGAAGTAGGTAATGTTGTTAGAAAATGTCCGCGAGTTCATCAGATTTGAATAATATATTGGATAATAATTATTATATTATGTCCTTTTATAAAAAGGCCATTATTCCCCGAGTTTTTTCGACTTTATTCCGTCAGTTAGAAAACGTCGGCGCTTACTAGTCGTGAAAATCTAAAACATTAACTTGAAACGTGTGTTGCAGATGTATTCCTAGCTACGCTAAACATATCTTGCTGTGGTGTCTGACCTTTATAATAGGCATGATGACTGATTTTCAAAAACTGATCTAAAATATTCTTATGTATATACTATTTCCGAAAAATATTTTTTTTCTTCAATTAAAAAAGGTTTTTGATACAAAAATGCGATTTTAATTCAATGTTTTTAAATTAGCGCGAAAACGGTCCCTGGTGTCATGGCGTCTGCTTATGACGTCACTTCTATGTTTTGACATCGTATACAATAGGAGATTAAGGCCGGGTGGTACTGCAAAGCCCACATAAAAATGTTTTTTTTTAAGTAGTAAATAGTAAAATTAAAATCTGAGAAAATAAATTTATATTGTTGAGTATATATTCTAGGGAACACATACAAGGGAAACACGATTTGATAAAGTTGGCTCGATAGAATAAATTCACAAAGATACCTCTTTTTTTGTAATTTTATCTTCCATTTTCGATTTTATTCTTAAAATAATAAAACCGAAAATGATTTGACATCATGTTTTATTTAATAAAATAAAGTTCATAGATAGCTCGAGAGATTTTACCCGATAGATTTTCTTTATTACATTAAATTTTTAATCAATTATTCAAGTAACTTACGAGGCGAGACACTGACTGAGCCTGAGCCTCGCCGAATGGATCGTAAATTACCTACTTGAATAATCGGTTCTTCACTCCTACGATGGACCCACATGAGAAATGCAATGGCATGTTTGCAGCCTCCTTGTGAGGCAACGCAGTCATGGCATTCTACCGATATAACTTCTTCCTTTACTTAGTCAACTATTAACGTCACTGCATATAACTTCGCGTGGACCTTGTGTTCTGGGCAGATTTTTGATTTAACTATAAGTACATAGATTTCCATCGCGTTTTCACTGAACGTAGCTAATCGCGTCGTCCCCATAAGATGGCCTGGAGGATCTAAAACAAAGAAATCGATAGGAAAGCATATTTTATAAAGTCAAAACATTATTAAAACTAAACATACGAAGCTGTGCTTTTTAAAAATGATTTTATTTTTTTAATTATAGTAGGTATAATATAAATAATAATAAATAATACTTACATTGTAGTTTAAACATTTCTAAATTCTGCTGAACAGAACTCTTTGTTCAATACCGGGAACTGTCCCAGCATTAACAAATCAATTCTGGGAAAATTAGAGCTGTTTGCCTTGGTAAACCCTTGTTCCATTACTTAATAAGTTCTTATACAAGTTGTAGGACAAAAGCTAAGTAATATACAATTAGGAAATACATAATAAACAATTTTAAGCGCGGAGATCGTCGAAATTCGTACGAAATTTACGTGACAGCGACAGTTCAACATAGATGTGACGTAATTGAATCTGATTGGTGTTCAACTGAACATGGCGGACTAGTGTATTTTGTAGTTTTATTTTATCAAATAAATTAATAATCCCGTCTTATAAATAAAAATAAATATTCTTTTCTAAACATATTTATTATATTTCAGTATATGAACATATTATTTTAGTAATTCTTGCTTACTGTCATCATGCCTATTTATGTGCATTATATAATTTAATGATTTATTGTTTCCTTAGTTTCAGGTTTATTATTTATCAAAATAATATAGCATCGCTTTAAATACATTGCGGTGGCATTACTAATTTTGTTTTGTTGTTATGACTTATAATCATCATTAGCTTATCGCCGTCCACTGTTGAACTTAGGCCTCCCCCAAAGAGCACCAACCATCCCGGTCATTAACTATTATTGCCATGAACCGGGCACAAATCCAGGCTCCTAGCTGCTACTGGGAATTTCATTAAAAAAATCCCAAGGACACTACTCGACCTGGGGATTGAACCCAGGACCTCTAGCGTAGCAGTCTCCCTTAGGACGACTAGACTAATGAGGCAGTCATGTATTTATTTCGTTTTTAATTATTCTTTGTTTTCTTTCGGCTGCCTCTTTACTCCAGTGGTCGTCGGGCAAATTGTAATTGGGTTTTTCTATGAAATTCTCAGAAGCAACTCGGAGTCTGGATTTGTGCCCGGTGAATGGCAATAGGCTCGCCCCCTATGACATGGGACCTAAACATACCAGCGAAGGGTGGGTGTACATTTAGTAAATCTCTCCTTAACCCTTCGGGGAACACAGGCGTGATGGTATGTTAGTGTTTAGCCGTTCTCTGGCTTTTAAACCCCCGATGCAAAAACGACAGGGCGTTATAAGTTTGACGTGTCGGTGTGTGTGTGTCTGTCTGTGGCATGGTAGCTCCCGAACGGATGAACCGATTTTCATTTGTTTGAAAGGTGAATTATTGTTGAGGTTCACAGTAACTGAGATTATGGCGAGGACGAGATGTGATGCGCCTTCGACATTAGTGTTAATGTTAATAAGTGTTTAAAATGTTAATAATGTTTAGTGTTAATAATAAATATTTTGCGCAATTGATTAATGGTAACGTAGCAATATTTTCCGTTAACACATTTATGTGCGATTGACCAAAATAGGACACTATAGGTACCTCAGTTTGGTTTTTCCTTTTAAGTATATTTGTTTAAATTTATTGTGCATCATTATTTATACGATAGGTATCTAATAATAATACGAACCATCATGTATCAGCGGATATTGTAAAACCAATATATTTTAAAGGAGTGTCCATGGAGTTTCTTGCCGGATTCTTCTCCATAGGATCAACTTTTTGGAACCGTGCAACTAGAGTCAATAACGTTTCATAAACGCTTGTATAAGCTTATTTGAAATGAAAACTTTTGATTTGAATTGAACCCTTTTTTTTGGTTTCCATAAAAGGGACACTACTTTGGCGGTATATTTGTCTCGGAAACTCTAATGCTAAGTCCGAAGCGAGTTGATTTGAAACCTGAAGGCAAAAAACAGCAGGTGTGTATCTCATATATCTATACTTCAAATAGGTAAGTTTCGTTGTTTTAGTAGTAGTAGTGCCAGCTGGCATGTCTACATGCCTGCATGAATGGGTCGCACGACCGGGGAAGTACTACCCTCCCACAAAATATCGACGTCGAGTAGCAGTATGCATACTGTTGCTTTTCGTACGGTGTTAGTATACGGCAAGGCGTAGTTTTAGCCGGCCTCACTTCTTTGTTCGCAAAGTTCCATCTTTACTTTTTATTTGATCTGAGTTACTACCTATCAAATTATGTGAATGTCACAATACTTATAGTCAAATTCTGAAATCAACTTCAGAACTATCCTTCTAACTAACTTCAGATCAACTTCACATGGTAAGCCGCCACCTTCTACTACAAGCAAGCACGTAAAACCGTCTGTCCCAGTTGTCTTAAAAACCCCTACAACAATCATTAGTACTAGTCGGGAGCCCGTCAAGCTTGGCAACCAGTTTATCCTTAGGATATCGTTCAGTAATTGGGCTGCGGAGGTCTGTCGGCAGTTGCTTCATCTAAAATACTGATATTCAATCGCATAGATATAGATTAGAAACCGATCAAAACATGGTTGAGGAAAGACTAGGATGATAAATAATTAAATATTGTATAGCATCGCTTAGCTTTGACTATATTGGACTATACAAGTTTTAGTCACTGTAGTAGGAAAAATAACAACATAATTGAATATTATAAATACTTATTATGAAAATTATAAATTCACAGTATTGAAGTCACCACAGCTATTAGCATACAAATAATTTATATTTAATGTCCATTTAAATGGTACAAAAATACTTAAACAAGTTTAGTAATAAAGTTTATAAAGACTTATAATAAGTGAATTAAATAATTTTTAATTTAAAAGTTAATGAAAAATGAATTCAGTAGTGTGTATTATTGGTTATTTCGTTTTAATTCTTGCTATTAATGTGTGTGCTGAGAAATATTTAAGTACAACTGACCATGCTCATACTGATAATAATTGTAAGTATGTACTTCTGTTTTTACCTCCTGTTTGACACACCAGATACTTATAGGCTTATACAATTCTTCCAACATTTTGAATAAACTTGGGCAAAAAGTATAGACAGGTTTTATAGACAATTATCATATCTACAATTTTTATCTAAACTAATTTTATGATAAAATTTATTATGGTATCGGATCGATAATGACTTTTTAGATTTTATTTATGATGGTGTTTTGAATAATCCTTCCAACTTTGAACTTGGTGCGAATTTTTGTACCTCCACTCCTATTTTTGCTTTGCTAACGATTCTAATAAAATATATTTGGACAGTTTTCGAATTATTAAAATTAAAATGTGTCATTTTAATTTTAATATTTTGTCACTAACAATTCGGACACCGATAAAAAAAACAATTTTGTACAGACAGATAAAAAACTTCTAACGGTACCTACCTTAATTGTAGAAATCCGTAAACAGTTTTTAACCAATTTTAACGAAAGCCGAAACGAAAGATTTTAATCAATAATATTGTAGGTTATTTTATTTAGTTCAAGATTTGTATTGATTTTTCAGTTAAACTAACTATTATGTAGTAATTATATAGGTAGTATTAAATCTAAGGTAAAGGTGATATTTTCATGTGATAACTAATATTTTAAATTTTTCTGCGATTTTCTACAAAGTATTAGTAACTGTTAAGAATAGATGAATGAAATCGGTAAAGTAATGCGCCGCAGGCCCAATCCCTCCATCGATCCCCTTCTTTCTCGTTTTCTCCTTTCCCCTTCCTTTTCTTTAAATAGGCTCTGCAACGTATCTGCAACTCCTTTGGTATTGCAGATGTCCATGGGCGGCGACTATTTACCATCGGGTGCTCGCCTGCTCGTTTGCCGAGTTATACCATAAAAAAAAAGAAAATTTGAATCCTGTCATACGTGGTTCGTGTTGCGAAAAATGTCATTGAAATATATATAAGTATCTAAGAAGGAACATGGGCTTAAATGTTGATATTTGGGGCCTAGGTATTATAACGAATATTATGTAACGAAAAGGTTATCTATGTACGCAATAGCTATTTATAAAACGCTTTTTTTCCACATATTATATTTTAAATCATTTTTATCTTCAATAATTTGATGGTGTCCGAATAATTTCAGTGAAAAAAATATTAAAATTAAAATGTATCCATTCGGATACTTTGTCCAAATATTTTTTGGTCTAATTTAACCAGACTATTAGGCCATATAAGCTACCGAGATCACTGCCTGTGATGTCGAATTTCTTTGTCCACATGTCTCCGTCCCCGTAGAATAAAATGGTAAAGACCAAAACTTTTCTTTCTTTCTTTCTTTCATAACCATAGTTTTAGTGTTATGTCATTTTGGAGATCTATGGGTTACAAAATAATTCATAAGTATTCACAGATTTTACCTAAGCCTGAAATTACTAGAAAAAACGTGTTAAAAAATTAAAATTTCTTACGCATAATAAACTAAAATATTCCGAATGTAATAAAATTAGCTTTTCTTAAAGCTGACATTCATTTGTCTACGACCAGTATTAAAGAAGGAATCGACAAAAACATGTTTTTTATTTTTCCTCAAAAGTTGTGTTTTTGCTGTTACCATTTTATTCCCCGGGGACGGCGATGTAGTCTTTGTATTTGACCACTTGATAATGACTTGGCAACACTGAACGCGTGCGACACCGATGCGGAACAGCGGCAGTACTTAGTACTGTATGCAACATTTTTGTTTGACGGCTCGCTTAGCATTGTGGCTGAACGATTAGCTTCACGGATTATCTATCCATGTTTTCGATGCCTGTACGTTGTACAATATCGTGCACATATTATACCATTGTTTGGCATGAAACTTGATTATACAGGGTGTTTGGTGCATCGTTTGCCAAATGAAAATAGCCGATAGAAGAGGTCATCAGCTATGTCTTCAAGGCCAAAAACTCATTCCTTGTCACACCAGTTTTTTTATAACAACTTTTGAAAATTTATTTGGAAAAATTCCAGAACTCAGCATTATCACCGCTGGGTCCATCGATGGGTGGGTCGGATGCTGGGGGGGGGCCCGAGAGCACGCCTGTCAGGTTCACAGTTGGGGAGGTTAGGTCGGTCTTGAAGGGCCTGAAGCGGGGTAAGTCTCCGGGACATGACAGCTTAAGCGTAGAACACCTACGATATGCAGGTAAGCACCTACCACGTGTCCTAGCGCTCTTGTTTAACTTATGTATGAGTCACGCGTATCTTCCAGAGGACCTTATGAAAACCATTGTCATTCCTGTAATAAAAAACAAGACTGGAGATACGAGTGACAAGAACAACTACAGACCTATCTCCTTGGCGACTATTGTTGCAAAGGTGTTGGACGGTCTGGTTGACAGGCAGCTGGAAAAATATGTCACCCTACATGACGCCCAATTTGGGTTTAGGCCACTTTTGTCGACGGAAACAGCGATCCTCTGTCTCAAGCATACTGTCCAATACTACGCAGCAAGGAAAACACCTGTTTACGCGTGTTTTTTGGACCTCTCCAAGGCATTCGACCTAGTATCGTATGACTGCCTATGGGGCAAACTCTCCCATGACACGAACGTTCCTGGGGGACTGATTGCTGTGCTGAAGTACTGGTACAGCAACCAGTCTAACTACGTTAGATGGGCAGGTGCCATGTCGGAGGCGTACAGGTTGGAGTGCGGCGTGAGACAGGGGGGGCTTAGCTCACCCAGGCTCTTCAACCTGTATGTCGACCGGCTGATATGTGAGCTCAGCAACACCCAAGTCGGTTGCTCCATTGATGGTCAACGTATTAATAATATTAGTTACGCAGATGATATGGTGTTGATGAGCCCATCTATCGGTGCGTTGAGAAAGCTCATCCGAATCTGTGAAGACTATGCGGTGACTCATGGTCTCAGGTATAACTCAACCAAAAGCGAGCTCTTGGTATTTAGGGCGCAAAATAAAACATATGACACTGTTCCACCAGTAACTTTGGGCGGAGTTCCGCTGAAAAGAGTCACTCGTTTTAAATACCTGGGGCACTGGGTCACCGATAGGCTGTCGGATGACGCTGATTTGGAGAGGGAACGTAGAGCATTGGCGGTGAAGTGTAACATGCTGGCCCGCAGGTTCGCGCGGTGCACGCGAGAGGCTAAGATAACATTGTTCAGGGCCTACTGCCAGTCGCTGTATGCATGCGCCCTGTGGGTCAGTTATGCGCAGGGCTCGTACAATGCTCTACGGGTCCAATATAATAACGCGTTCCGGGTAATGCTGGGGCTGCCGCGCTTCTGTAGCGCCTCGGGGATGTTTGCGGATGCACGCGTTCCGGATTTCGGCTCGCTGCTGCGTCTGCGAATCGCATCACTGAGGCGGCGGGTGCGCGATAGCCCCAACAGTCTCTTGGCTACTGTAGCCGGCAGAGTGGATGGCCAAATATTATGTCACTGGATAGCGGCCCACAGACCGTCACTCAAGTATGTAATGTGATCTAGTTTTAAATATTTAAGAGATATAAGTTAGTAGATATGTATGTGATACCTAGTTATTAAATTATGGATCTATGGTCTGAAATAAAGGTTAATAATAATAATTATAATAATAATAATTATACCTTTAAATTTAAAAAATCTAATTAGTATTACGTTTAAATTTCAGTTAAATTTTGATGTCTACTCTTGTATGGTTCTATGATATTCAAAATTACTTGCTAATAACACCTAGTTCCTTTTTAAAAGCATCACAAAGTTTTTTGAAAAAGAAAATTTTTATTAAAGCTCAACTTCAAATTGTTGTAAAAAAATAACTAAAAGCGATTGGGATCTTCGAATTCTTTTAAAATGTTTTCTAGTCTGCCACCTTTCCAACGGTATGCCACAAGCCAAAAAAAACTTTTGTTAACTTCACTAATTTTCTGAATGTGTAAGCGAGGCACATCGTGCTGATTTTCGATATTACGGTAAGTAGCTCTAGTTTTCGCATTTAACATGCTTTAAGAAGGTAGATAGTGTTATCTGACTCTTACGCAGTCTCTTATCTCTTTCTTACATAGGGAACTAACTATCCTGGAATCCGAATCTATTGCATATGCACGCGCGACATCTTCGGAGAAAGAACTTGTTTACGCATCGGAAGTTGAAGCTAGTGCTTTTGTCACTATCAGAGCAGAAATACGTGCATACGCAATAGAGTCAGACAATTGGAACACAATTTGTAATTAGGTTCTTACTTTTTTTATGGCATAACTCGGCAAACGAGCATGCAAGCTGCCTGATGGTAAGTTATGTTCACTGCCCATGGACATCTGCACAACTGAAGGAGTCGCAGATGCGTTGCCGAGCCTATTTAAGGAAAGGGGGGGAAGGAGAACCCTTTTCTCCTTCCCCCCAACAAAACGCAACAGTATGCATACAGCTACTTGACGTCGATATTCTGTGGGAGGGTAGTACTTCCACGGTCGTGCTACTACTTACTACTACTTTCTTAGTTTTTTATTTTTTTCTTGTTCGAGCAGTTTATACGGTGGCCAGCACATCAAGCTATCACAATATGTCAAATTTTCTCAGTGATTTTGAGCTTAATTGTCAACATTTTAAGGTTTAAAATCGTTTGAAGAAATTTGACAGTTATGTATAACATGATGTGCTGGCGACTGTACCATATGTAAGAAAGAGATAAGAGACTGCGTAAGATTCAGATAACACTATCTACCCTCTTAAAGCATGTTAAATGCGAAAACTAGAGCTACTTACCGTAATATCGAAAATCAGCACGATGTGCCTCGCTTACACATTCAGAAAATTAGTGAAGTTAACAGTTTTTTTTTTGGCTTATGGCATACCGTTGGAAAGGGGGCAGACTAGAGAACATTTTAAAAGAATTCGAAGATCCCAATCGCTTTTAGTTATTTTTTTACAACAATTTTAAGTTGAGCTTTAATAAAAATTTTCTTTTTCAAAAAACTTTTTGATGCTTTTAAAAAGGAACTGGGTGTTATTAGCAAGTAATTTTGAATATCATAGAACCATACAAGAGTAGACATGAAATTTAAACGTAATACTAATTAGTTTTTTTTTATTTGATGGTTTCTGGATTTTTTCCAAATAAATTTTCAAAAGTTGTTATAAAAAAACTGGTGTGACAAGGAATGAGTTATTGGGCCTGAAGACATAGCTAATGACCTCTTCTATCGGCCATTTTCATTTGGCAAACGATGCACCAAACACCCTGTATAATGCCGGAAAATGTATACCTAGTTCGTTAAATCCCGAAGTAAAATGACTGCCTCGATAGTCTAGTGGTCCCAAGCGCGACTGCTACGCTAGAGGTCCTAGGTTCAATTCCCAGGTCGAGCAAAGTGTTATTGGCTTTTTCTATGAAATTCCCAGTAGCAGCTCGGAGTATAGATAGATTTGTGCCCGGTTTATGGCATAAACATACCGGCGAAATGTGGGTGTACATTAGTAGACCTCTGCCTAACCCTTCGGGGAATACAGGCGTGATGGTATGTTATGTTATGTTATGTAAAATGACACCGTTTACTATTAATTATCGACACAACGATTTGGTTCCAACGATGGCATTATAACGTTATTTGTTAATATAGGTGATGATTTTTTTTTCCAGATGCACACTACGATGTCAAGCTAGGTCATCCATTTTTGTTCGGATACTATGGACGTCAGTCACTAAATATGACAATAATTTTCAAAAATATTCCTTCTCATGTGAGCATTCACATGGCACATACAAATGGTAAGTTTATTCTCTGAAAATTTGATGACCGACTTCCTTCTGTCCGTTCAGAGACCTTTGCGGACGTGAATAGAACAACTCCGGTGAATGAGTGATACCTATGGCAACGCATTAGGTTCCAAAAATACAAAATAGGGTTCCTCATCTAATTCATCATTTTAGGGTTGAAAAAAAAGAAGCCTAGACCTTTTTGTACGACACGCGTAGGTGCCAAGTTGAAATAAATAACAAATACTTAGACCTACGGATCTTTCTATGCAAAAATCAAGCTTTTAAGTAAATTTTGCCACATATTACGACTCTTGCGTATAAATTAACGCCTAAAGGGTACTTCCGCTGTGGCCTAGAATCATGAATTAGGGTAGTAGACTAGTGCATATAATACTTAAAATAAAACTGGAATATAAAATTATATAAGTTTAATCGTATTCTGAAAATCGGCTCATAAAGTTCTAAGATAAAAGCGTTTAAGGTTGTTGGTGGGGACTGCCTCATTAGTCTAGTGTTCCTAAGCGCGACTGCTACGCTAGAGGTCCTGGGTTCAGCCCCCAATTCGTGCACTGTTATTGGGTGTTTCTGTGAAATTCTCAGTATCAGCTCGGAGTCTAGATTTGTGCCCGGTTAATGTCAATAAGCTCGCCCCCTATTACATGGGACCTAAACATACCGGCGAAGTGTGAAATCAACTGAGAAAATTTGTAATTTTGTGGGAACTTGATGTGCTGGCCACCGTACCAACTAGTATTGTGGGTCGAACATTACTAGTATTTTTGTTACCCCTCGTGCTAAGCTAAATGCTTGTATTACGAGTGGGTTCACGTCCGTAGTGCATAAGGTGGGTTTCGAACTGGCTATCGCCGCCTCTTGAAATTTAGAAAAAAATATGTAATAAATTAACTTTAAACAAAAAAGTATAACCGCCTCCAAAAACTAATAATATAATTTTATGACACAAGCGGTTTCGGAAGTAGTCGACTTCAATTTGAGTGGTTGGCGAAAACAAAATAACCACTCAAATTGAAGTCACAAACTTCCAAAACTTTCTTAGGCATACAATTATTTTATTATTTTTGAAGGCAGTTTTACTTTTTTGGTAAAAGTTAATTAATTTTTCGTGGAAAGTTTTGTTTATATATAAGTCTTGTAAGCCACTGCATGCACTGCTCCAATGAGACAGCAAGGTTTCGGAGGATTTTTTCTTATTTTTGTTGTTTTTTTTTAAAACCGCTCAACCGACTACGATAAAATTTAAATGAAACCATCTCTAAAAAATAACCTATCCAATAAAAAAATAATCATCGTAATCGGTTGGTGCAATATTGAGTTATTCGTCCATTTGTCGCGCACATACTTAATGCAAATTTAAGACTTATATGATTTTCCCATGGATGCTTTTGTCAAAACTGAACTTTTCAAATGAAAAAGAATCATCAAAATCGGTTCTCCCAGTCGAAAGTTATGAGGTAACAAACATTTAAAAAATACAGTCGAATTGAGAACTTCCTCCTTTATGAAATCGGTTGAAAATTATGGATGAGATATTGCTGGGTATATGCAAAACCCAATAAATACCCTTGTCTGTACTTGCTAATTAAGAAATAATATTTCCAGGGCTCGCAGTCTACCGTCCTGAAGAATTCAACGGAAAAATGTCGTATGTTTGCTCTGGAGTTCTAAACTATGAAAATATTTGGGTAGACGCAGAATTACGCACAGTGTCCGGTGGCCTGTGTGCAAGACATAATATAATTCAAGGAATTAATCTTTTATTACCTTTTATTACCGATAGTGAAAACGCTGTTAAGTATAAATGTAAGAACATTTTCTATTACTTACACGCCAATTTATGTTTTTTCATGGTTTTTCGCAAATTTTACGCCTAAAACACATCAACTATAACTTATTTATAACTTAGTAGGTGCTAAAACTTTTGCTAAAAAATCGTAATCGTAACAGATAGTAGCGTATATTGACACTTGGCCGAATTTTTTTTTTTTATGGTATACCTCGGCAAACGAGCAGGCGAGCTACCTGATGGTAAGTAGTCATCACCGACAATGGACATCTGCGAAACCAAAGGAGTTGCAGATTCGTTGCCGAGCCTATTTAGGGAAAGGGAGGGGAAGGAGAAAAGGAGAAGGAAGGGGACTGAGGGAGAAATTGGGCCTCCGCCACTCCATACTCACCGTACGAAACGCATGATATAGAATATTCTATTTTATTGTTTTTTTTTTTTTGGTGTCGCAATTCTTACTGCCCTGGTTCTAGAATGTGTTATAGCCGATAATTGTGTCATATGAAAATGGCTATGGTTCAGTTACAAGGTTCTAAATATAAATGTATTCCAAAGCAATCACTGAATTTAGTCCCTTTCGCTGTTTTTTTTTATGGGACTACTCGGCAAACGAGCAGGCGAGCTACCTGATGGTAAGTAGTCATCGCCGCCCATGGACAACTACAAAACCAAAGGAGTTGCAGATGCGTTGCCGAGTTAAGGGAAAAGGGAGAGGAAGGAGAAAAGGAGAAGGATGGGGACTGAGGGAGAAATTGGGCCTCCGCCACTCCACACTCACCGTACGAAACGCAACAGAATGCATACTGCTACTTGACGTCGATATTCTGTGGGAGAGTAGTACTTCCCCGGTCGTGCCGACCCATTCATGCTACTAAACCAGAAACCAGTAGTACCTAACCAGTGTGTGACCAGTGAATGACTGGTTGTATGTGCGATTGACTGTTAAATAAGATAAAGGTACTATAGTATCCCCATCAGTCCATTTCCAGTCCCACTGCTGGGCACAGATCTCCTCCCAGATTGACTGGGTTAGGTCAACCACGCTAGCCGTGAAAGTTGGTGCAAATTGGCAGACTTCACAAACCATTACGAAAATATCTTAGGCATGCAAGCTTTCCACGTGATGTTTTTTTTTCACTGTTTAAAGCGATTGAATATGTAATATTATTGACACATGATTACCTACGGAAAATCAGAAGTGATACTTACGAATATTCCGAATTAATCAATGTCTTGAAGCTGCCTCATTTGTCCAGTGGTCCTAACCGCGACTGCTATGCTAGGGGTCCTGGGTTCGATTCCCGGATCTAGCAGTGTTATTGGGGTTTCCTATGAAATACTCAGTAGCAACTCGAAGTTCGGATATGTGCCCTGTGAATGGCAATAGGCTAGCCCCCTATTACATGGGACCTAAACATACCGCGAACTGTGGGTGTACATCAAGTACCTACACCTCTGCCTAACCCTTCGGGGAATTCAGGCATGATGGTAAGTATGTGTGTATGTATCTATCAATTCCTTATTTCAATTTCAGATTATGGTCACTGTTTCAACGGTAAACACCCATGTGAAATAGAGGTAGATTTAATAAATGTATGTCAAGGTAAGGCTTTTGACACTTTTAATTATATAAGCATAAGCATAATCGGCCTATAACGTAATCCCACTGCTGGGACACAGCCCAGGGGGGCTCGGTGAGAGGGAGTGGGCCGTATCCCACCACGCGGGCCCAGTACGGGATGGTAGATGTCACATGATTGTCTTGGAAATTTTGGTTCTAGGACATGTCGGTTTCTTCGATGTTATCCTTCACCGTTTTGGGAGCAGTGGTAATATAATAATTAACACAAAGTAAAGCGTCCGTCGATAGTCGCGGCCGTAAGTAACCATTGGGGAATCACAGCTCCGCAGCATGGCAGCATGGCCGTAAATTATCTTAATTTAACAAATACCTATCCTATAAAAAAATATGTAGCCTTAAACTTCCTCATATCGAACACGAATAAAGAAACACGATTTTACGTGAAGACAACCCAGCACGCTGGGTGGTAGGATCAAGTGATAGCTAGCCAGTCTGTTTGTTTATGGAATAACTCAGCAAACGAGCAGGCGAGCTACCTGATGGTAAGTAGTCATCGCCGCCCATGGACATCTGCAAAACCAAAGGATTGCAGATGCGTTGCCGACCCTATTTAGGGAAAAGGGAGGGTAAGGGAAAAAGGAGAAGGAAGGGGCTGAGAGAGTCGTCTGGCGCTCGACACTCATAACGCGAAACGCAACAGTATGCATACTGCTACTTCACGTCGATATTCTGTGGGAGGGTAGTACTTCCCCGGTCGTGCCGACCCGCTCATGCTGGCATGTAGACATGCCAGCGAGACACTACTACTACATACAAAGTCTTGGCATACGAAGGTCATATCGCTAGAACATCACTGCTCTTGTACATTGTAATGTGTATTGTTTCAGGAAATCAGCTTACAGTGAATTGTTATAGAGAGTCGAAAAAAATTGTGTGCATATCACAGACAGATCTAACGGGTGATGTAGTTCAAACGTGGTATCATGACTACGGTACACGTAAGTAAATACCTAAATACACTATTGTTGAATACATCTAATGTGCTTATGTCGTCATAACTTCGTAGTCCGTAGAATTCGTAATTTTTAGGCTTTGAATTATTATACAGATGTCAGTATTGTCTGCTGTTTTCTTTTGGTTTGTATCGTTTCTTTTGTATTGGTTTTGAGGGATAATAGTTGAGACTTGACTTAGAATGATTAATTCTTACTTCTCCCTTACGATGAGCGTAAATATCTAGAAACATAATAAAACCGCCTTCAAAAAATAATTAAAATATGTCTATATCTTCATTAAAACTTTAGTGATCACATTACACCAAACTTGAATATTTTTTAGAACGCCTTCTCACTGGCGTTTGTCCAGCGTACGTTTTCGATGAACGTATGCGCAGTGCAGGCGCTACGACAACACGCGTCGCGTTGTCACGACGTTTCCTCAGCAGTCAAACGCTGCGCTAGCGCGGCGCTGACGTCACGCAATGTTGTTGTTGTTGTATCGTTAACGTGGCGCTCGCGTTTCTTTTGCGCAGCGTACTTATGTGCCCCAGCAGAGACAAACGCTAGTGTGTCGGGGCTCATAGATAGCATCCATTGCGTCCCTCTGCTTGGCAAAGGCCTCCCATCCCTCGTTCCAATCTCGTCCTACTTTGTGGGGTCCAATTTGTGGTAGTTTCTGCCTAAAGTTCGTCCGGCATACGGTAAACGTGTCTCGCCCTTAAATAGGACTCTATTTCAGCTGTCTGGCTTTGCACGTGACTTTAGTGATTTGAGTTTCGTATTTTAATATATTTTTTTTTTCCAGAATATGTAGTGTCGATGTCTTCGTTGTTCACAAGGACATCAAAGCTTATCATGACTTTCGAAAAATTTGACCACGATACCGAAATTTATAGTATGCTAACTGCAAGAAGATCGATCATATCTTTGAAATCTAAAAGAAGTAAAATATATTTATATCAAAATGAATCTGGTAAGCATACTAATCATCAATTTCTAACGGCATGTACCTACTTATTTAAATGATCGTTTTAATTTTGCAAAAACTGCTAAACACTCATCTTTTTTAAGGATCCTCTTTCTCTGAGACATAGAATACATTTTATTAAATTTAATAAAACATGAACACGATTTGGTTCTAGCAATGTGTGGTCACAGTTCTAACCTAACCTAACTGATAGGATCTGTAATTAGAATTTTGTCGCTCAATAAGTAGTTTCGATGAGCGGTTTAATATAATTATCCCATCACTACATAGTATAAAACAGTAAGTCGCTTCCCGCTGTCTGTCTGTCCCTATGTATGCTTAGATCTTTAAAACTACGGAACGGATTTTGATGCGGTTTGTTTTAATAGATAAAGTGTTTTAAGAGGAAAATTTATATTTATTTATTTATTTATTTATTTAGTACATGGAGGATTAACAGCTAATAAAAATAGACAGAAAACTAGAGCATATATGACAGAAAGCCAATGACAAATCCTCACGTATATATATAAGTACATTAAAAAATTATGGTGTGAGCTTACAAAAAATAAAATAAACAAAATCACGTCGCCATAATATTATGGTTAGTTTTTTTGTATTGTTTTTTGTATTTTTTTGTATTATTATATGTATAATACATACAAAAAGCCGGGAAAACACGCGGGTGAAGCCGTGGGCGGAAAGCTAGTTTATAATATAACAGAGAAAATTAAAAAGACTTTCGGGCAGGCCTTGAATCCGCTGATCCGTGGCTGAACTTGGGATTTCATCGCCCGACCAGACAATGGCCCCAGTAAGCATTGCACGTGTTTCACACCTCTGACTTTTCGATATCATGTGCGCATTCATAATTAATTATCACGCAGTGAAAGAAAACATCGTAAAGAAACCTGCATGCCTGAGAGACTTTCTTGACGGTATGTGAAGTCTGTCACCCAGTACCTAGTAGCTTTTTTATGAGATAACTCGGCAAACCAGCAGGCAAGCCAAAAGTAGTCATCGCCGTCCTTGGACATTTGAAATACCAAAGGAGTTGTAGATGCGATGCCGAACCTATTTAAGGAAAAGGAAGGGGAAGGAGAAAAGGAGGAGGAAGGGGACGGAGGAAGGAATTTGGACTCCGGCGCTCTACGAAACGCGACAGTATGAATCCTGCTACTTCACGCCGATATTCCGTGGGAGAGTAGTACTTCCCCGGTCATGCCAACCCATTCATGCTGGCAGGTAGACATGCCAGCGAGACACTACTATTACTCCTACTTAAGCTTATTATAACGTCATAGCTGGGCACATCTTCGAATGAATGGGGCTAGGTTAGTTCACCACGCTGGCCTAGTGAGGGTTGGCAGACGTCATACGCGGTCGAGTATATTTTCCTATAATGCAGGTTACATTCACCTTTAATATCGCTCAATTCAAATCGAATCTAAAATCTAAATACAGTAGCTGGTAGAATATATTATGAGGAAGTCATTATTTTGACTAACAATAACACTTTAATTATGTTTTTCAGTTGGTGAATATTCAAATGTAACGACAGTAAGATATGGGCTTAGTACAAAGTTTCTGTTTGATTGCCGGGACTATTCAGATATGAACACGGGTAAGTATCGTTATTGAAGGTTAAAACGCTCGCATGTCCAATGAATACATCGACCCATTTACTGTTCAACTGCTGGACACGGATCTCCCATCAAAATGAGTTACTTCTACGAAAGTTTTTCGGAACCAATGACAGCTTGGCTTCACTGTCTTGTAATGACGCTACTTCCAAATTTAATGATATTTCACATTCAGGGAGTCTAAAATGACTGCTGAATCATAATTGTTAAGTATCTGACCCGTGGTTGGACACTTCTTGCAAATTGCTGGACGCACGGTTGGTAGTACCAGTTTGTTTCCACCGAAGGTATCAATGGCGCTAGTAGCGCTGGCTGTACAGGTCGCGCACCTGTGCCTACTACTCCACCACGCCCGTGCGCGTCGGTGATGGGTGAAGTGGAAGACGGTCTGTTTTGCCGGAGTCGTCGTCGCGTACGCTCGCCCTTCAGATCGTGTAGTGTTTGCGCCGTGCGAGAAACTAAATATAAGCTCTAGATCTTGGTCTATATACCCCATGCGTTTTGAACATCTACTTAGGTAATCCTCAACTGCCTTATTTGGCGTCGCAAACGGGAAGTTTGGGAGATAGGCTGTTTTATTTGCGGGATTGGTCCAACCTGGGTAAACGCTTGGGTGCGTGTACTCCAAGCCTTTTTTGAAAATTTTAGAAATCCAGCAAAGTACTATTTTTATTTTCTCACAGGAAGAAGTCTGCTTATAGTATCAACAACTATATGGCACGATATGTAGCCGTATGTCTGTGAATTATAATATTGGTTTATCATTTTTGGGAGTCTAGAACGCGCTCTGCATACGTTGTAATAGTGTACTCTGTTTTATCTGTTCTAAAAAATATTTACTGGTCATAATAGTTTATATTTTTTTTGCTAAAACTCAAGAACAAGGAAGTGCAATCATATTCTTTATTAGCTCGTAGTTCTGCTATAGTATTTAATCAGAAATAAATAATTTTCTAAAAGTGCAGCTTCATAGTGCTTGGATCACCAGTTCCCGGAATACTCACAGTTAAGTACACTGCATAACCGCTGAAGTCCTGTGAGCGCGGCGTCATTGTCGAGGTGATACCAACATCACGAAGTAATAGTACTGACGCCAACTTTCCGAGGTCTCACGGTCTCAGTTGGCGTTCCAGTGATAAATATAGTGCGACAAATGCTACCGAGAATAAATAAGCACAAACATTAGGGGGGCTTAAATCGTCGAAGATCGTGCTAAGCTTTGTAAATAATTAAGATAAAACAAATTCTCAAATTTCGAAAATTATAAAGTGATTGTGATTGGCGGCATTTGAACTCGCGCCGCGTGGTGACGGCAGCCAGGTGACT
This sequence comes from Subacronicta megacephala, assembly GCA_958496365.1. Lineage (NCBI taxonomy): Eukaryota > Metazoa > Arthropoda > Insecta > Lepidoptera > Noctuidae > Subacronicta > Subacronicta megacephala. The sequence continues at coordinate 6,250,547 of OY292541.1, read as the reverse complement.
CGAACGCATTCCCAGCGCGCCACCGAGTAAGCTACCGTAGTTGCTGCTTCACACGAATAACTGTGTGCTACGTGCGACTGCGTCATCCGCTCGTGCTAGGACGTGCTACGGAGCGTCTAAGAATCTTGTATCGGCTACGCCCCGCGCCGCCCTGCCGTGTGGCTACGACCGCTGGTACGAACCACGAAGTGCTCCGTGTTCGGACGTTTGGATAAGAACAACGCGGATCAAATAGGAGTACTAACTAATTGAAATACACTATCAGATAAGTAAACTTCTACTTTTAACTATTTGCAATGGCTGGTGTCCAGCGAACCCCTCCAAGACCGCACAGTATTAATCTGACTCAAACTCAGTCCGAATCTGACATCAACTCGGCGTCTGAGATAAACGAATATGTTACAAGTAGACATAAACGTCCAAGACCTAACACTCACCTCAAGGCCAGCAGGATATACAGGACTTATTTGATATTTGGAAAAGAGATCAAGACATCCGTATCACTAAGATTTTGGAAGATCAAACCATGTTGATGTCAAAATTAGTTGCAGACATAAGTGAGATTAAAGCCCAAAACACAAAAATTCAGGAGTCCAATGCTGAAATATCTAAAGCGAGTGCAGTGATTGAGCAATCAATGACCTTCATGAATCAAAAATTCGAAGACTTAAGGAAAGAGGTAGAGGAGCTGAAGAAAGTGCGTCAAGACCAGCGTGGCTATATAGCAAACCTTGAGAAGAAGATTACTGATCTCCAGTACAAGTCACGGTCGTCGGGAGTCGAAATAAGAAACATCCCAGAAACAGATAGTGACAGTACAACCGGCCTAATAAAAACAGTCTGCAACATAGGTAAACTGGTTGGATTGCCTATAGCCGAAGCCGAACTTCGTGACGTATATCGCCTGCCTGGGAAATCCACAACGAGCACTGCAGCCCCTCCCACGCGTCCAATCATTGCTGAATTCACTGCAGTGCGTACAAAACAAAACATATTGTCTTCAATCCGTTCCTACAACAGCAAAGTATCGAAGGAAAACAAATTAAACACTGAATTGATCGGCTTTCCAGGGAAGCGGCAGGCGGTCTATGTGGCTGAACAACTGCCTCCGAGCTCTAAGAGGCTGTTCTACTTGGCGAGAGAATTTGCGAAGAAAAACAGCTATACGTTTTGCTGGGTGAGCAATGGAAACATCTTCCTCCGCAAGCAAACAGGCGACAAACAGTTGCTAATAAACTCGGAGATATGTCTTCAAAATCTCGCCGGGAAGAATATGTGACTATTTAAACTAATCCCCCAATCGTCACTTATAAATCTTTTGTTACTTATATCTTTTTTCATGAACCTTGTAATTTTTGTATCTAAACTACACATTCCTTTATATTGGACACTAATAAACATATTTTTTACAGTAACAAACCCAAACCACACACAAAAAATGGATAAAAAACACACAAATACACTTACATTCAACACTACATCATATTTACAGAAAGGTGATGTTATTCTCGAGCAGCTAATACCAACACTATCAAAACCACTGTCTCCCCTTACGGCGTTAGTTATCATTTCAAATGGCTAATATAAATAGTATAAATCATGACCTTGACAACCATAATCTCGGAAACTCTTTCTCCTGTGACCCGCACGAATGCATTAAATATATTAATACATCCGATAGTAGCATAAAATTATTGCACATAAATATACGTAGTGTTAGTAAAATTTTCGATAGTCTTCAAGCATTGTTATGCATAATTAACCTTGACCTTGACATTATTATTTTGACTGAGTGCTGGCTGAGTAAGGTGTATAACCTCCCAGTATTACACGGATACCAGCCGCACTCCACAAAAAACATAACAAATCAAAGTGATGGGGTAATAGTCTACACTAAGGTTGGGTTAAACGTTACGGTCTGGGAACCAAACCTAAATTATGCTGATTGTCTAGTATGTTAAATTGAAAATAAGCTCACGGTACTAGCGATATATCGCTCTCCATCGAATAGCACCAATGATCAATTCGATAGCTTTTTGACTAGTCTGAATAATATTTATACTAAATTACCGTACTCTACCAATATCACAACTGTAGGTGACTTGAATATTGACATCAAGCTGGGCAGCAGGAATGACCGTGCACTAGATTATCTTCTTCTAAACGCGTCCTTTGGACTACTACCATCCCATCTTTTACCCACTAGAATGTAAAATTGCCTCGATCACATCTTGTTAAAAACAAAATTAAATGCCACAACTTTAGTGTTAGAATCACACATAACAGATCATAAACCAATTGTTCTTATGATTGCAAGTACAAACCCTACACGAAACAAGAATTTTACAATATCTCGGCCCAATCTTGACGTCATTAAGGAAGAAATAGAAAACATAAATTTCGCGGACATTTACAAAATTGAAGACGCCAATATAGCAATGAATAAACTAATTACATTACTATCATCAATAATATCTAAACATACTAAACAAATCAACGTACCTAGAAAACAAAGAACCATAAAACCGTGGATAACCCCAGGCCTCCTTAAATGTATTAAGCATCGAGATAACTTACATACAAAGTAAAAAAAATCACCAGAAAATCTAATACTACAGGTTACTTACACACGATATCGAAATAACTTGTAATACGTTACTACGGAAATTAAAGAGAACTTATGAAAAGAGTGAATTAGAAAAGTCAAAGAATAATCCAAAAACACTATGGAAAACAATCAAGGAAATAACTAATACTGGTAAAATATGCTCTAGCCCCGTTGAACTGCTGGAAATATGTGACAACCCTAAGGCTTCCCTAAACAATGTCTGTTCCTTCTTCAGTAACATTGGTAAAAACATGGCAGCAGAAATACAGAATGATCCAAATAAAAGGCGACCAAACCGTGACATCCCACGCGCTTGCGAAAATAACACAATGAAGTCACCGGCCAATTCACTAGTTATACAAAAAGTCGACGAATGTGAGGTAGAATCTATTATAATGCAGTTACGTAATGACTGTGCCGTGGGCTGGGATGGAATATCAGCGTCGTTCCTTAAGACATGTCGGCACATATTGGTACCACCGATAACATATATCTGCAATCTTTGCATAGATACAGGGGTATTTCCAGATTCTTTAAAGAAGGCCATAGTCCACCCAATCTATAAGGGAGGGAAGAGAAACTGTGTCGATAATTACAGGCCTATATCAGTGCTGTCATCGCTTTCAAAGATTCTTGAGCGGATTCTTAGCAAAAATCTAAGAAGTTTTCTTAATAAGTATAAAACTATAGCAGATAATCAGTACGGCTTCCGCTCAGGAGTCTCCACTGCAGACGCTGTGCTAGACTTAACGCAATAGATTGCTAAAACCCTGGACAGCAGGTCTAAGTGTCTTGGAATATTTCTGGACCTGTCAAAAGCCTTCGACACAGTTTCTTTTCCCATCCTTATATCAAAGTTAGAGTATTTGGGTGTGCGAGGCATAGCACTGGATATCTTCAAAGATTACTTGAGTAATCGCAGCCAACGAGTTAAAATAAACTCTAGTTATAGCGATGAAGAGGTTGTGTCTTACGGTATACCCCAAGGAAGCATACTGGGTCCCTCACTATTTGTAATCTACATAAACGACCTCTGTAGTATGCCAATCCCATCTTCCAAGATATATGCATATGCCGATGACACAGCGATTCTAGTTCAAGGGCGTACTTGCGAAGACGTGAAAGCAAAGGCGGAATCTGCACTATCTGCAATAATGAACTGGCTTGACCAAAATTTGCTGACACTTAATCAAAATAACATAACATACCATCACGCCTGTATTCCCCGAAGGGTTAGGCAGAGGTGTACTTAATGTACACCCACAGTTCGCCGGTATGTTTTAGGTCCCATGTAATAGAGGGCGAGCCTATTGCCATTAACCGGGCACAAATCCAGACTCCGAGCTGCTACTGGGAATTTCATAGAAAAACCCAATAACACTTTGCTCGACCTGGGGATCGAACCCAGGACCTCTAGCGTAGCAGTCGCGCTTAGGACCACTAGACTAATGAGGCAGTCAATTTAATCTAAATAAAACTTATTATATACCCTTTGCTATCCGCCGTAACACCAAACCCATAAATACCTTCGCGATAACCGCTCACTCATGTCAGAATCAGTTGGTATTATGCTCATGTCCTACCATTGTTAAAGCTGATAGTGTGAAATACCTAGGTGTGCATTTTGACGATGGGCTAAGATGGAAGAAACACCTTGATTGATACACTAACAAATAGAACACTTCGTCTTATTCACATCTTCAAATCTCTCCGTGAATCTGCTGGGTTGGACACTCTTAAAATGGTGTACCTCGCATTATGCCGATCATTGGATACTGCATAACTGCATGGGGTGGAGCAGCTAAGACTTGTCTTCTGAGAGCGGAGAGGGCACAGAGGGCAGTACTTAAAGTTATGATAAAGAAACCATATAGATACCCAACAACGCAACTTTACACTGACTGCAAAGTTTTAACAGTTCGACAGCTCTTTGTTCTTCATTCTGTTCTCAGAATACATGGCCGCTTACCACCTCCTAACCCTAGGAAGCGAACATATATTCCCTCAGGTGTACAACACAACACGTCGTTTGCAAAACACCAATTCTATGTCCTGAGTATTCATATATATAAAAAACTGCAGAAGGAGCTAGACATAATTGACTTAAATAAATATAAAGTTAAATCGAAGATTACGGGTTGGCTCATGCAGCAGGACTATATTAAAACAGAATCCTTAATAGTATACATCACTTAAAATGTCCCTAACAACATTCACGCACTATTATTACTTTTACTTGCACCAAACACTCACACCACACAACACATCACTACACACTCACACCACACAACACATCACTACACACACACATACACACAAACACACACCTTTCCACTGGTAAACTACTCGGAACTCATTAAACTGCCATTTTAAGCTTCACATCAAATCAAGAAAAAAAAAACATTAATGTTAATTGTACACTTGTATCGGTAGATCAATACACGTTCGTTATTATTAATTAGTGACCTAAATTAACTGTTTGGCCAAACACTGTCTCTTAAGATACAGGTCTCCTAGTTTAAGAGTTAAGAGCAGGGTTTATAATCTTTGGTTGTATAGATTTTGTTAAATGATTTCTATGAATGACCTACCATCTTATGTCAAATCTGTATTTACTTTTGGATGAATAAACATTTTATATTTTATTTTATATTATATTATATCATTGGCCATTTAAGGTTCTCACTAGTACATTATGATTGAAAATAGATTGCGTTGAGATTAATTCTTGTTTGGTTTCGATCCGAAGCTTCGACGCTCGATTTTTATAGCAGCCCCCATCACCATCTTTATCCATTACATCTATTTACAGTTCTACGAATAGGCTTCATAAATACAGCAAACAGAATTTCAACGTATCATCAAAACTGGGTCAATAGGACATTCGACATGACTGACAATGGTACCATATTGTGTTGCGTGCTTTACATCAAGCACAATCTTAGTCCAGAGCAACAATTCGAGCGGTTTGTCGAAAAGAAAACTCTATTAATATATGACGAATGGCTAGATTTTGTTCCACGCGGAAGCGGTAAGTACCGATCAGTTTTTTTTAAACACATGCATTTCCTCTATATGTACCGCAGGTGAGTTTACAAACAGAAATTATCATATTATAGTAATACGATCACCCAGACCCGAAACAGCTATGTGTAGGTTGTACAAAAATATTTGTTCGTGCGGGGATCGAAGCACCGAAGTCGGTCAATGAGCCACCACGCCAAACTTACCATCAAGTTGATGTCTTAGTTTATTCACTGTCCCACTGCTGGGCATGGTTCTCCTCTTAGAATTAGTGAGGTAAGGCTATAGTCCATCTCGCTGGTCTATTGAAGGCTAGCAGACTTCACACGCTATAATAATATTTCCCAATTTCTCAGGTTTCCTCACGACGTTTTCCTTTACTTTTTAATCGATAAAGAACTACTACTGGATGCTACTACATTTTTTTTTCGTGCGGGGAATCCTTTTACGGACTTCCGCCGCCTTGGGGAGGCGGCGGGGGGTGTCAGACTCCACCCCCAGAGCGGGGGTGACTACCGACTAAACCCCACACGGGTGTTACGCCTCTCCACATAATTGCCGGGGTTACGGGAGCGATGAATCATTCATCCGCGACCCCGGTAGTATTGGATGCTACTCCTGTCCTAAGCTCAGCCGTCGCTTAGTAATCATACTTTTGATAATGTGTTTCAGATGAATATTCAAATGTAACGACATTAAAATATGGTCTCGCAAAAAAGCTACTGTTTGATTGCCGAAACTATGTAAATGTAGCCGAGGGTAAGTATCGCGTGTATTGAAGGCTGAAGCGTTCGCCCACTAAATAATCACACCAACTTATTTACTGTCCCACAGCTGGGCGGACCAGCCCAGCCATGTCCAGGAATCATATTGAAAAATTGTCCCACCCATCTTCTTCCTGCCCTTTTCCCAATTATGGGCGCAGCATGCCCTTTATTCCATTCATCCCTGTTACTCGTCGTCTCATCATTCAACCCCTTTTCCATCATATCCTCCTTAAGACAGTCCATCCATCTTTTCTTGGGTCGCCCTCTTCCACTCCATCCCTCCACATTCATATTCATCACTCTTTTAGTCACATAAGTTTTATCCTCCTCATTACGTACCTGTCCGATCAAATACAATTATTTATTTTGGTTTCTTTTTTTTTCTATTTCTTATTATTATTTCTGTCACACTTCAAACTTCCTATAACTTCTTGCCACTTTCAAACTTCCTATAATATTCCTTATTTAATCCATCCTAGTAACTCCACACATCCACCTCAACATTCTCATCTCTGCTGCACGTAGTCTTCTTTCATCGATTTTCCGGATCTCATCTCTCATCGGATTTCATCGGCCCAGCACTCGGATCCATACAGCATAGCTGGTCTTATATTGGATTTGTATATCTTGCCCTTCAGCTTGAGAGGCATTTATGGGTCACAAGTTATTTCTTTGACCCGTCGCTAATTCATCCATCCTGAGTTGATTCGATGTGTTACGTCCCGATCGATTACACCATCGCTTTACACGAGTGACCCGAGGTATCGAAAGTTGGCGTGAACTGGTAGAGACACACTGCCTTAAGTTATAGGCACAGGACTGGAAACGCTGCCGAAATCTCAAAAAAGATACTCAGTCTTGGTTCTACTTATTTTCAAACCGACACTTTCCAATCCCTGCCATCACTCTGTCTTATTAGCGCAATATCATCGGCAAAGAGTAATTCGAGAAAACAATATAATTGGAAGATTACTTTCGTTTTTCATAGTAGGCCCCCAGCACCTCCTACATTTGTTAAATCTCTTTACAGATATAAAAATTGGCCTTATAAATACAAAAAATCAAATTACAACATACTATGATAAAATGTGGGTCAAAAGGACATTCAACATGGCTGACAATGGTACTATATTGTGTTGCTTGCTTCAAATCATTTTCCACGACGGCAGTAAGAACAAGCTAGTCAAAAATAAAACTATATTAATACATGATGAATCACTAGATCTAGTTCCAAGCGGTAAGTACTGAGCAGTTTTCAAAAACCAATGTCAAATTTATTTGTCACACATGCAAATTAACTACCTATGCTGGAAAAAAGCACATAATTGTTTTGCCTACTGACGCGAGCATATTATAATAATACAATAAATGAATAACCCTTTTTAACATTATAACACTTTATTTATTAACGTGATAAAAAGACGGCCATCACTGTCGCAAGATGGCGTGAGTAGCATCGTCTTGAACAAGTGTTCAAAGAGTACATAATTAGTTAAGTAATTAACTGTTATTTAACAGTTCACAAAGATATGAATTTTTATGATAGAAAATTTCTAGTGAAAGAAAAATTCGATCTCATGCAGGGTTTAAACCTGTGTCTCTCTGGTTAAGTACGCCAGACGCTTTGCCAACTAAGCTACAGAGACCACTGCCTGTGATGTCGAATTTCTCTTCCACATATTACGTCTTCAAGCGACGTCAGCACCATCTATTGACGACATTACTATGTCTATCAAGCAGTGGTCTCGGTAGCTTAGTTGGCAAAGCGTCTGGTGTACTTAACCAGAGAGACGCAGGTTCAAACTCTGCCTGAGATCGAATTTTTCTTTCACTTGAAATTTTCTTTCATTAGAAAATTCATATCTTTGTGAACTGTTAAATAACAGTTAATTACTTAACTAATTATCTACTCTTAGTACACTTGTTCAGGACGATGCTACTCACGCCATCTTGCGACGATGATGGCCGTCTTTTTGTTAACGTTAATGAATAAAGTGTTATAATGATAAAAAGGGTTATTCATTTATTGTATTATTATAATATGCTAACTAACATGCTAACATTTCGCAATATTTAATGCTAAAAAATAATAAAAAATAAATGTTATTTAACAGATTATCCATTTTTATACGTAATGTACTATTTGTTTTCAGAACACTTAACGTCAACTACTTATTATCTGATATTAACGGCCACAGTATTGGCAATTATAATTGCGGTGGCTGTACTGATAATACTAGTTAAAATATGTTGTTGGAATAAATCCGCTCCACAAATACCGTCATTACCTATTGACGTAAGTTGATTTGCAGATTTTTATTTTTTATTATTATGTGTTATTCCAGTCAGCCTCTTTTTCACAACTTCTTTACTGTTTAAACGCCTGATAAAATTAACACTGTACAATCAAACATAATAATGAATAATACTACAATTTTATTGATAAAAATAATAGGTCTAAATTTTATATTTCACAACATTCCATCGCGCCTGTATTCCACAGGGATTAGGCAAAAGTCTGCCTACCTAATAATGTATAGCTACAATTACTATACTTTGTCCGACGTGAGAACAGAACCCAACACCTCTAGCGTAGCAGTGATTCATATCATATTCAAAGGTAGTTCTTATTTTTTCAGACAAACCGTTTCTACCTGAATTTACTTTTCCGAGAAGAATGCGCACGAGAAATAGAAGAAATAGAACAACATAATTATGAAGAAATTAATTGATCATCTCTACACGATAATAATACTGAGGTGGTCTTATTGTTACTGTCGCTGAGCAAACATTGTTAACAGCATCATTTTGTACTTTTTAGGCATTTTCCATGCCAGGCTTATTAAGTTATTTTAGTGAAGGAAAAATACGACTGCGGGCAGGATTCAATCCTGCGCCTTCTGGTTAGGTACACCAGACGCTATGACCAGTAAGCCACCGCGATTTTTCCTTCACTAAAATTACTTTATAATCTTTGACATCGAAAATTTCTTTTGTTGTGGTAGTGCCACGCTGTTCGCAGCATGAAAGGTGAAGTAGACTGGATTTTTTTTATTGTATTTGTAAATCGGAATATTGTAGTTATCATCTGAAAATATAACATGTTACTGCAGATGAACTCTTTTTTTTTCAGACTCATACCGATACGAAGTCTTATCTTAATTTATAGTGATAGCTATGGCTATAACTATAGCTACTATTTTGTTTTGGTAGGGCCACGCTGTTCGCAGCATGAATGGGCCGGCTCGACCGGGGAAGTACCACACTCTCGCAGAAGAGCGACGTCCGAGTAGTAGCGTTTCGGTACTGCGCTTCGTTCGGTGAGGGAGAGGGCCGGAGGCCCAATTTCTCCCTCAATCCCCTTCCTTCTCCTTTTCTCCTTCCCCTCCCTTTCCCTAAATAGGCTCGGCAACGCATCTGCAACTTCTCTGGTTTTGCAGATGTCCATGGGCGGCGATGACTACTTACCATCAGGTAGCTCGCCTGCTCGTTTGCCGAGTTATAACATAAAAAAAAAAAAAATGCCTAAAAATACAAAAAAATAGGTAGTTAAAAGGTAAGGTGACATCGTACGACATCGTACTTGTTGTTAAGTAAGTCATGTCGGTTGATTAGGAAAAACTTGCATTTCAACAGATGTCGCTAACGTCACCTCAGAGACGTAAATAAAAAAAATGTGAAGGCAAATTTCGATCTGTCGGGTGAGACTCGCCGTGGCTTAGCGGTCATAGCGTTTGGTGTACCTAACCAGGAGACGCAGTATCTAATCCTACCCGCAGTCGTAGTTTTCCTTCACCAAAATAAATTGCTAACAGTGTCCAACTGGTAACATAAGGATCGTCCGCCACAGGGAGGCAGGCCATGTCGGACTCGTACAGACTCACAACTGCACTAACCCTCCCCTGCCCTACAGACATGGCCTCGCTCGTGATATGCTAATATTTCAGGAAATTAGTTGTATTATTTTAAGTCAACTCACAAACTATGGCTTTCACTTAAAGAGGCCTACGTCCAGCAGTGGACGAACACGGGCTGATGATGATGATGATGATGATGATGATGATGATGATGATGATGATGATGATGATGATGATGACACAAACTATTCTTAATTATAGCAACAGTGGGTTGCAGCTGAAAATCAGCGTCACGTGGTAGTCCCTATCACTCTGACATTATGCTGAGCTGTGGCCCTATTTGTACAATAACTTAGTACATGAGTACCTTACTAACTGGGTGTTTATATTGTTAGTTTTAAGAATAATGTTTAGATCTTAAGGTTCGGTTCTTTCTTTCTAGTTCTTTTATTTTTTAATACATAAGATTAAAATTTTAAATAGGTATTTTCAAGTAAATTAGTAATTAAGAAACTATTATTACTTATAATAAATTAATTAATATTCTTAATAACTTTGCTGTATATTCATTCTCTATACCCTGTCCAATATGTGAACCGTTTTTTGACAACTTGGTGTTTATATTGTTAGTTTTAAGTATAATATTTAGTTATAAAGCTTCGGTTCTGTCTTTCATTCTATACTATTTCTTTAATTTTTTTAAACATAAGATAACATTTTTAAATAGGTTTTTTCATGGAAATGCACTGCCTCGTTGGTCTAGTGGTCCCAATCGCGACTGCTACGCTAGAGGTCTTGGGTTCGATCCCCAGGTCGAGCAAAGTGTTATTGAGTTTTTCTATGAAATTCTCAGTAGCAGCTCGGAGTCTGGATTTGTGCCCGGTGAATGGCAATAGGCTCGCCCCCTATTACATGGGACCCAAACATACCGGCGAACTGTGGGTGTACATTAAGTGCACCTCTGCCTAACCCTTCGGGGAATACAGGCGTGATGGTATGTTTTTCATGGAAATTAGTAATTCAGAAACTATTATTGCTTATTATAAATAAATTAATTTTATTAATTATTTTCCGGTATATTCATTCCCTAACGATATCACGAGATTGCCTCATTAGTCTAGGAATACCTCATCAGTTTAGTGGTCTTAAGCGCGACTGCTACGCTAGAGTTCCTGGGTTTGATCACCAGGTCGAGCAAAATATTATTTGTGTTTTTCTATGAAATTCTCAGTAGCCGCTCGGGGCCTGGATTTGTGTCTGGTGGTAATAGCACAGTATAAATACAATACAGTAATAGCACTCGGGCCATGGCCTTGAAATATTACGTACAGCCGCGATGTACATAAACACGCAATAGGGCTGCTTAATTGATTTCTTGATTTATTTCTAGATTTCAACCGACTTCAAAAAGGAGGAGGTTCTCTATTCGTCTGTATGTTCTTTTTTTGTATGTTTGTTACGCGATATCTCCGCCAGTTGTAGACCGATTTGCATGATTGTTTTTTTTTTGGTAGGTCATACTTCAGAGTTGGTTTCGTTCAAATTTTATCGAAATCGGTTGAGCAGTTTTGAAAATATCAACGAAAAACTAAAATTTGTTTACATCGATGATATTATCGTTAAATAATGCGTAATATTGCGTTTAGTTGGCTAACAAGTACTTCTAAACAAAACTTTCCACTAAAAATTACAAAATAAAATTACTTTTAACAAAAAAGTAAAAACGAATTTATTTTTAAAACTAAAATATTTATAATCATACTACTTTTAACAAAAAAGTTAAACCGCCTTAAAAAAATAATAAAATAATTTCGCCTAAAACAGTTTGGGAAGTCGGTGACTTCTATTTGAGTTGGTCTTTTATTTTCGCCACCGACTTCCCAAACTGTTTTAGGCTGCTAGCTGCTCGTCGTGCTAATGAACTGATGTGTATTATTCAAAATTTAGAGCACCATGATGTTGAATGGCTCGATGAGAATGATGTAGACAAAATCGGATGAAAGTAAGCAGACTCACAACACTGAGCAGCAATCCAAGCAATCCAATGTCATCGGAAACTTAGATTTTTAAAATAATTATAATTATAATATAAAAAAAAACACATTTATAATTGAAAAATGTTTACGTAAGCATTGGGGGAGGGGGTAAGAGCTTCGCTTACTTTTGCTGACAAGGGGGATGGCGGGGGGGTAAATCTCAACATATAATAAAAATGTAACAGGCCGATGTCTGTACATTGAAGGTATTTAAAAAAAAAATAACACGGGGGGTCTTTATTAGAGCAAGAGAAGCCAAAACATCAATTTTTAGAATTTTTGTCTGTCTGTCTGTATGTTTGTACCCGCATCACGCAAAAACCACTGCATGGAATTGAATGCAGTTTTCACCGATGTATTCCTAAAGGTCTAACTTAAAACATAGGCTACATTTTACCCCATAAAATAACTTATTCACAAAATTTTAAATTTAATATTTTCCGAAGCTCATGTTGTTCCGGAATAAAATCATAGATGGCGTTGTTTAAAATTTAAAATGGGTATATCAACCACTTACAACAATATATTATTTGGCTTGGTTCCATAGAAAGTAGAAATCGGAAAAAAAATATGAGTAGAATATATTATAATTTGATATACCTACTTTATTGCACACAAAAACACACAAAGCTAAACAGAAATAACAAATAAGAACAGTGAACAAAAAGGTGATCAGTATTCCTTAATATTAATTTCTACGAAGCAGCAAAGAGGAGTATGTAATAGACGCCAACGGGGTTCGCCTGTAGAGGGGTATGTCTTTCGCGAGCACGCACTGCGATAAGTTACTGTTCATCCAAGAAAAAGTGAGTTCTATTATATGCGCTTTTTACTACACACAGTCTGCGGAGCCATGACGTTGAGCATTCTACCTTTCACGGAGCTGGAGCGCGCTGATGGAGATAGTGTGGCAGAGTCTGATGAGCGTGTTATTAATATTCGCTTTTGCTCGCTTCAAGATATTGTTATTTAAATAAATGCCTTTTGAATCCTGCTTCCTAGAGCCGCAAAAAAAACTTTAGTTCTGTGAGTTAGTCAAACTAGGTTGTAGAGATAAATTACAGTTGTTTTGCGATGACCGAAATTGTGAACGATAATATCGAGATTCTTACCGATGTCGAACTATCAAGAAGTGTCAATGAACAGGACAGTGAAATATTTTTCCCGGACGCCTGCGAAAGTTTTTGCCTGTATCACACAGGCAAAAACTTTTTGAATCGACTACCTACTACAAGCTGAAGGGCGAAGACAAGGAAGAAGGAAAGATTGCACTAGCTGTTGCCTCTTCGGGGATTGCTGCAACTTTACACCCTGGAGGTAAAACTGCCCACACTGCTTAAGATACTCTTCAACCTGGATATAGACGCAGAGTGCAGCTTAATCATTTGGAATGACCTTGGAAGACGTTAATTTGCACTCTGTAAGACATCCGAAGAAATGATCCCATCATGGGAAGGATTACTGTTTCATTTTTTGGGGATTTTCTTCAGACTCTATTCGTTATAACCCGAGGAACTAGAGTTGATGAGTTGAGCGCATGTCTCAAATGTTCCGTGCTCTGGCCCGGGGTATAGAAATTGAGCCTGATGCGGAACATGAGGACTCCCTTTGGTGGCAACCTCCACACATAAGAATTTTCGGTATTTTTTTTTTAAATCGACGAAGACTCATTTCTCACAAAAGAATTTCGAATTCGAATTTTCGGACGTTTTTTTTTTTAAATTTAAAGGTCAGGTGCGTAGTACTCGCAACCGGCGCGTGTGTATGAAAATATGTATGAATGTGGAAGAAGCGAAAGAGATATGCAAAAGTCATAGCAAGTGGCAGTCCATAGTTTCTGCCTACCCGTGTGGGAAAAAGGCGTGAGTGTATGTATGTATGCTTTTAAAAATCGACGAAGATTCATTTCTCGAATTGAATGGATAAGTAACCCTACCAGTGAACATTTGTAAGATTGTTGCTTCGGTAGAGGAACTCATTCATTTCGTTTATAGTGATTTATCTCAAGTCTTTCATTGTTTCATTAATTTTTTTTCATTTTTTATCCCATTTTAATTTTAACGCGTGCAGTATCTCCTGAACGTATGTTTCGCTATGATCATAATATAAGCAAGTTGCAAGGTCAGACACTTCGAGTCGCCTGTGTCGTTCTCAGGAAAAACTGTTTCTCACACGGCAACTATTATATATTGTGCTGCTTGCTCACTGATCACTCAGATAAATTGTTTATAATGGATCCTATGGGTGGAATATGAAATGTTGTAAAAGAAATTCATTAGTTTTTGTCGCTTCATTTTGCACAAAAATAAACGTTGTTTATCTACCCGTTTCAAATCCATTTTATTGGGATTAAATTTTATTCTTTACTCTCTTTGAAAAAATTTATACTTGATTCTAAATTACACGAGTATAAACTCGCGGTCAAAAGCTTTTTATGAATAAACGATTTTTCAAAAAAATATCGCTATCTTCATCTAACAAAGGTTGCATTGATTAGGCTAATGTCATACAGATGAAAATAAAGTTGAAATCGATACCTTCAGTAGATTCGAAAGTGATTTGATCGACTTTACGTTGTATATAGCTTAATAACCATATACTTAACCAGAGGGACGCAGGTTTAAACCCCGCCTGAGGCCGAATTTTTTCTTTCACTTGGAAATTTTCTTTCAATAGAAAATTCATATCTGTGTAAACATTTTTTCTGCATTATTCAATGCTGAGATATAATAAAAAATAAGCAATTGATAAATAGATTTACTGTGTTTTGTGTATGTAGCAGTTTAATGGTAATGATTTCGGATGTTTGTTTAAGAAAGATGATTAATTCCATAGTATTTTCAAAGTTAACAAATCTATGATAACTCATTATAAAGAGGCAGAGTTTGTTGAAAAAATATGTTAGTTATAGCCTATTTATTGAGGAAGGCTATAAGTTGTACTATACATAATACAATAAATGGGAAAGTCTGGATGGATGTTTCTTACTCAGTCACCCCAAAACTATTGAACTGATTTGTATGATATTCGGCACACAGTTTATTACCTGAATAACACATAAGATGGGACTTTTTGCCTACTACGTGGACGAAGTCGCGGGCAGAAGCTAGTAATTGTAATAAATCTGCTTTCGTAATATTTGAACGGCCCCTAGCGTGTACGCTACCTACAGTAATGAAAATCTCGAACTACCTACTACACAATCTTACTTTTTTTTTTTTTTTTGATGTACATAACAATTTATTGATGGATAAATTAAATCTTACTTAAATTATAATATGTTGAACATTATTGACGTTAACAATACGCCTGTCTTCCCCCTTCCAAGGGTTAGGCAGAGGTGTACTAATATTACCTACTATTATGCAAATTTCGACCTGGGGGCCTACCATGAACTTATAAAATATTTGCCAAGTACAGGACAGGCCAACTTTGCAGGTCAACCTGACAGGTTTTCTATTTGTACCATGAACAATTCAAACTGCCCTGCAATGCATCAACTTCAGACCTGCTACACTAAAGCTGTCCGGTTCGCTTTAATATAAATAAACGTTCTGAAATACGCTTTCGCATTATTATCGGTTTTACGGTTTTAAGGAAGTTAGGATAATTATTTCAAAATACTGTTTTTATGAGAGTGATACTTCTACAGACGCTAAGTTTTGTTGCAAAACATTTTTAGTTATCATGATTTAAATGTTAAAGACCCTTGTCAATACTTAAAACACTTAGCATACAAGCAACTAAAATACAGAAAACAGCCCTTCTGTTTTCGAACGAAGCTTTAAGTACATACGAATCAAATAATTTCTTATGCACAATTTACGAGATCATAATAACTTCTTGAGTGGTGTGGGGTGGTGGATTTTTTTTAAAATTTTTGGAACGAGTGTTCTAAAAATTAAAAAATTGAAAGCATTGTTCGAAATAAGTAAGCCGATCGGAAGTTGTCTGCAAGTGGTTTAGAAGTGGTAAATTTTAATAGAAAGAGTCGGTGTAAAGATAATTAGAGTTGTATATGTTTCACATTTCTAATTATGTAGTTCGGAACGGCTAACTTCCGATCGGCTTACTTATTTCGAACAAACTGTAAGAAGGTAGTTTCGTCATAGCAGACAATTGTATCGTGTTCGTCGTTGTGAGTGGTAAAGGAAATATCAAATTAAGTTATCATGATTTAAAAAAGAGTTTCATATGAACAATTGGAAACGTTGTGTGAATTTTAAATAATCACAATAACATTGCAATGGGCTACAACTTAAGTGCTCGGTCAATGTTTCGAAGATGTGTGATGCGGACGGAGGTAGTGGAAAATTGGAATTCCATTGTTGCTGTTGGTGGTGCTATCAAATATTATAAAGGCTGGGCAGACAACAATAAATTAAAAATAAATAATGTGTTCTTTATTTTCTGGTAAGTATATTTTAATTAAGTACCAACTCTATTTTTTTTATTTTAGTGATGAGTTTATCACTGATATTATCACGGAAGAGATAAACTCTTCCGTGGATATTACCGATATATTACTCAAGAAATCAAGTACTTAAGTAATTCGTCTTCATCACACATCGAAAATGAACGGAAAATATAATACTTTTATTCTGTCTAAAATTTTAAATAATGCCACAATAGTATGTTATGCACTAAGTCATTTTTACTTTAGGTTATTCTTACAAATTAAAGAAAACAGGTCAATAAAAGCTACTTCTATACGGCTGCTAAATATGACTGCAGGGCAGTTCAATTTCAAGTGTTCTAATGTCAAAAATGAGTTGATGGTAAAGCTCTTTGCAGGTCAGCCCGCTGAAATGTTGTCACGTGACCGCTCGCCGGCTTAAGTCACGTGACCGCTGGCTGGCCGGTTATTTGATGTGCTCATGGTACAAAATAACACGACAGTTCACTTTCCGTCTAAAATTGACCTGCTATAAGAGTTTATGGTAGGCCCCCTGGTGGTTGGGACTCGCGGTTGCTTAGTCTTCTGGTGTACCGAACCAGATGACGCAGGTTCGAATCCTGCCTGTAGTCGAATTTTGCGTTCACTTAAATAATTTTATAATTTTCGCATGAAAAATGCCTAAAAACTACAACAAGATAGTTAGAAGGTATGGTGGCATTGTACGACGTAGAACTTGCTGTAAAGCAAGTCATGTCGGTTGAGGAGAAAAGCTTGCTTTTCAACGGACGTCATTGACGTCACCTCAAAGACTTTGTGGCAATGGCTAAACATGCTCGAACTAAAATTCAAATATTATAATATTTTGCATGCTCTTGTATGTAGGTACTGTGCTGTTTTATCCATATGTAGGGGCGTAGCTGATGTGGTGATCGTAGTATCACACCTCTTTAAAATGAAACCATAAAGATTTTAATTAAGAATAAGCAATCATCTATTTGTATTTGAAAGTAGAACTGTTCGAGACGTCAGTCAGAAGACGACGACATATGTTTTTGCTAGGGCTTCGCCCTCTTAATAATTGGAATAAACCACAGTTAATGGTTTAAATCATATTTTATTTATATCCTACCCGGCGCTTTGCTACGTTCCCCACAGTACACACATGTTTTACAAATAAATACAAACTCATCAAACACAACATTTTATAGAAACAAAAAAGTATTCTGCCCACAAATTATTGCAGTAAGTAATTACTTACGCGAAGTATGGAAATTCCATATGATTTGATTTGAAGACGTACATTTAAAATGTGATGGCAAATTTCGACTTGGGGGCGGGACTCGCGGGTGGCTTAGCGGTCATAGCGTCTGTTGTACTCAACCAGAAAACGCAGGTTCACTATATAAGGCAATGTCAAATATGGACTTCTGAGGAGCCACTACATTCAGGAAGAGGGAGATCCTATGGGAAGCCATGGGAAGCCGTCATGATATTGTCGGTCCCAGTTGTCTTAAAAACCCCAATCGTTTAAAGACAACCAGTTTATCTCAAGTACTAGTAGTCACTACGCCTAAAATACTGACATTCAATCACATAGATAAGTGCAGTGATAGCCTAGTGATATGACCATTGGACTGTCAAATCGAAGGTCTTGAGTTCGAATCCATTAATTATCAACGCTTAAAGAAGGAAAACATCGTCAGTAAAATGCATGCCTGAGAGATTTTCGTGACGGCGTGTGAAGAATGCCAACCCGCAGTAGGCTAGCGTGGAGGAGTCCTAATCCTTCTCATACTGAGATCAGACCCGTGCCGAACAGAGGGGGAATGTAATGGGTTGATGATAATGATGATGAATAGCATAGATAGATTGGAAACAACACAACACAGTGGAGAAACGACTAGGATGTTGAATATTAATTTAATATTGTACAGCATCGCATAGCTTTGACTGTAATAATTTATTTATTTTTAGTCCCGACTTCAGGATAATTATGACATAAACCTCCAATGTCCTCACATCCTGTTATCGCCATAGTCTACCAGCGAATAATGTAAAAAAATATACATATATTTTAAAAGAGTGTCCATGGAGTTTCTTGCCAGATTCTTCTCCATAGGATCAACTTTTACCGTGCAACTAAAGCCAATAATGTTTCATAAACGCTTGTAAAAGCTTATTTAAAATAAAAACATTTGATTTGATTAGTACATTGTAAGTTTTAGTCACTGTAGAAGGAAAAATAACAACAAATAATTACTCATATTCGAGAAAATGATGTCAACGTGTTGCGGTTAACACAATTATTATTTTACAAATAATATTTAAACGTATTTAAATGTGAACCTCGGTGTTTACAAGTACAGAATTACATAAGGACATTTAGTAAAGTTTTAAATTAATTCTTAAAAAGTTCAGTGTGATATTTCAAAAAATAAATTAAGAGAGATTTTTTGAAAGATTAATGAAAAATGAATTCATTAGTATGTATTATTGGATATTTCGTTTTAATTCTAACTATTAATGTCGGTGCTAAGTATAATTTACGTACGAATAACCATGGTAACAACTTGCAATGTAAGTAAATATATTATCTCCTTTTAAATTTCTTAAAAACATTTGCTTGATATGCGCGAGTGATTTGAAATGTACTGGTAATTAAAACGACTTAACTACTTACTTATATTTCCTTAACTAAAAAGGAATCCTTATAAAATCACTTAATTGTCCATCTGTCTGTTTGTACATTTTTCTCAAGAATGCGAAGAGGTATCAAGTAGGAATTAATAAAAACTAGTCCCTTGGAGCTGTGAAAAATTCAAGCTTCTAAGTCTAAGCATTCAAAAAGTATTATGACCATTTTATATCATAGATTTCAAATTCGTCAACTAAGTAAATCAAAATATTATGAAGAATGCCGATTTAGTCGTTAAAGGGTGATTCTACCCGACTGACTACTGACCAACTTTGTCTTTTAAATACATTACAATTAAAAATATATATTTTAAAAAACTTTTTATACATTCCGAAATGAGGTCTGTTGACGTTTTTTTCTTAAAAAAGCTTACCTACTAGCAATGTGGGTTGCACATTACATTCTTGCTTGTGAACCCCTCGTACTTAGCTAAATGGTGAATTTTATTATGTGACGAAACAAAAGATCATACCAAATCCATAACAACGGCTTCCGAAACACATAGGTAAATAACATTATTTTTATCGCATTGAAGGCGGCTTATAAGAAAAACTTTGGATATTGGTTACATTATATAATTCAGTTGCCTTTTCTTTGTTCAATTTTAACAATATTTTGTATTTGTAGAGACTACCTCGTTAGTCTAGTGGTCCCAAGCGCGACTGCTACGCTAGAGGTCCTGGGTTCGATTCCCAGGTCGAGCAAAGTGTTATTGGGTTTTTCTATGAAATTCCCAGTAGCATCTCGGAGTCTGGATTTGTGCCCGGTTAATGGCAATAGGCTCGCGCCCTATTAAATGGGACCTAAACATACCGGCGAAATGTGGGTGTACATTAGTACACCTCTGCCTAACCCTTCGGGGAATACAGGCGTGATGGTATGTTATGTTATGTTATGTTGTATTTGCATGAATATAAATAAGTAAGTAGGTATGTATGTTTTCCCTTTACTTGAAGTAGGTACCTAGCGTTATCGTGGACTAACTGTTTTTAATATCACAACATGTCAATAAGCTCTTTATTCATGTTATGTCAGTTTTTAGTATTAATTACTAATAGTAATATAATTATACGCTTACAAAAGAAACTATGCACAGAATGCGGGTAGCGCAAAGGGCTATATGATTCGAGCAATGTAAGGCATTACACTTCGCGATCGAATGCGAAAAACGCATATTCGGTAGAAGATTTTGCTGTGGTAGGGCCACGCTGTTCGCAGCATGGATGGGCCGGCTTGACTGGAGAAGTACCACACTCTCGCAGAAGACCGACGTCCGAGTGGAAACATTCCACTACTGCGCTTCGTACGGTGAGCGAGAGTTCCGGAAGTCTAATTCCTCCCTCAGTCCCCTTCCTTTTCCATTTCTTCTTCCCCTCTCTTTTCATAAATAAGCTCGGCAACGCATCTGCAACTCCTTTGGTTTTGCAGATGTCCATGGGCGGCGATGACTACTTACCATCAGGTAGCTTGCCCGCTCGTTTGCCAAGTTATACCATATTATATTTTTGTGGTTGCCGGCAACCACAAGTATGTTTGAAAATATTATTTTTTTCATCTCATATTTATCTTAGTACGAGGGGTTAACAAGAATACTAGTGATGTGCAACCCACATTGCTAGTAATTTTTTTTAAGAAAAAAAGTCAATAGGCCTCGTTTCGGCATGTATGAAAAGTTTCTTTTAATATAGGGTAAAGCACCCTATTACTGACACCCCCCCAATTTATTGACACTCTATTTTTATTATCAAAATATAAGGAAACTTGGTAACCTAAGTGTATTATTTATTAAAATGATTTTTGATAGTTTATTTTTGTATGCCACTGGCAAAACTAATATGTTAAAAGAACTATTACGGCGCCAAATAGCTGATTCAAATAGAGCAATCAGTGTTTTAGAAGGAGAAAGTTGGTTTTCTTAAAGTTTCGATACGGTAAGCGTTCATTTTAATCGTGTAAAAGTATTCAGAAATTCGAAAACCTTTCTTTGAATGTTGTGTTATTCTAATTTTGAAGGTTTATATAGCAGATTTCAATGGTTATTCCTCACTTTACTGTATAAGTTTAATTTTTACAGGGTGTCGATTTTTGGTATGTCGAAAATAGTGAAATTCCAATTTATTGACACCCATGTCAATAATTGGAATTTTCAAATTAGTTTTAGAAGAGGCTAATTCAATTGTATATACCTAGTTTATGACTTGATATATGACTACAAATTAGATTAAAGTCAAAATACACCTTTATTCCAAATTCCGACATGGGTGTCAAATCAATATTCTCTATACAAACAGCAGTGTTGATAATTGGGCAAGGCTATGTCAATAATTGGAATACAATGAAGACCTAAGAACTATCTTCCACGAGTTACATGTTTAGATACTTCTGCATCCTTTACACTCATAAAATAAGGATTATGCAAGTTATGATCAGATAATAATGCGGTTATCATCAGACGAACATTTCGCTTGTGTCGCATGATCGCTTTCATTAGTGCATAGGTATGTGTTTTGTAGTTAGACAATTCCTAACATAAAACTTCGAACAACATTGATTAAAAGACTTCAGAACCCTCAACATAAAGCCCGTCCGGGTCCTGCTACTCTCCTGACCGAAGCCGAAGAAAATTACTTAGTGGAGTGGATCAAGAATCATTAATGATAGAGAAAATCCTCCTATGATATTAGAAACCTCAATATATTTTTTAAAGATCTAGGTATCCATAGATACCTCACACATATGGGTACAAAATTTTTGAGTTTCAGTTCTAAGTATGGGGAACCCCAATTTTATTTTATTTTTCTATTGTTGTGTAAAAATCTTAATGCGGTTCACAGAATACATCTACTTACCGAGTTTCAACAGCATAGCTCGTATAGTTTCAGAGAAAAAATTCTGTGACATACGGACGGACAGACCGAAAGACAGACAGACATGACGAATCTATAAGGGTTCCGTTTTTTGCCATTTGGCTACGGAACCCTAAAAATGAAGCATTGACTGTAGAAGAAATTGAAAGATTTTAATCACAAAGATAATACCCAAGTAGGTACCTATTTAGAAGTTCCTCATAAGAATTACCTCATTATTTCCAGTGATTTCAAGTATAAACAAAAATACGATTAATTTGTTAAGTTGACTGATTATACTCAAGTTTTTCTATTCGTAAATACAATTTCATAGTAAAATAGGTTAATTACAAACAATTAAGATTTGTTTTATTTAAAAAAACCGTATATAATTTTTATTAATAGGTATACCTACTAAGAAAATTGCAGTGTCAATAAATTGGTTCAACACGTGACGATAATAGGGCGGAATGTGTCAATAATTGGGTAAATCATAGTAAATCAATAAAACTTGAAAAAATAATACCAATTATCATCTAAATATGTTTTTTGGTAATTATCAAGGAAATACAATACTTGCTCTATTATTATAAACCGGATATCCAACGGGCAATACCATAAAATGGCAGATATTAAACTATTTTGGTACGATAGCCCTTAAAGTGTCAATAATTGGGTATCTTACCCTATATATTTTTAATTGTAATGTATTTAATATAGAACAGTGCCGATACCTTAGAAAACGGTAAAAAGTATTTAAAAAATATAGTAGGATGAAACCCATTGCAAAAGGAAGAGAATGTAACAAAAATTAAAGGAAAAATAAATACGGGCGATCTGAGTTCGGGAAGTGGGAGGGAGGGGGTTTAGCGTAAAAAACGATTTATCTCGATTGCCGACAAAACTACAAGTCCTATGGAAAAAAGTTAAATGGCAAAGTTGTAGGTAATAAAGAGACCTACAACTTTTGAATTTACACTTTTTTTCAAATACCCTCAAAATTTATGTTAAAAATTCAAATAACCAAGTTTTTGGTTTTTTATTTTTATCTTTTACAAAAAAATAATTTTTTTCACGAAATTTGGTGAAAACTTAGTTTCATATGCCCCAAACACACTGTATTTTTTTTATTATTGTATCGAAAAATTTATCGTTCGTTGAATCCAAAATTATCGAATTTTGACGTATCGACATAATGAATTGGTGCAAACTATGGTGTTATAACGTATTTGTATAATAAATGGAGTTTTTTTAAAGCTTATTAGCAATGTGGGTCGAACATTACTAGTTATCTAGTTAATCCCTCGTATTAAGCTAAACGCTTGTATTAGGCGTGGGTTCACGTCGGTAGTGCAATGGTTGAGTTTAGAACCGGCTACCACATGATCACAAGTCCGACGCTCTCGCCATTAGGCTACCGCCGCTTTTAAATACACCGTGTAGTATGTGAGATGTTTTTTTTTTTCAGATGCAGACACTAGAGTTGAGGTTGCTTATCCGTTTTATTTCGGATACTTAAGTGGTCAGTCGCTTAATATGAGGATATTTTTTAAAAATATTCCTTCAAATGTGGATGCCACCTTGTCATATACAAGAGGTAATTTTACACTCGTCTATCAGAGTACTTTGCAGGCGCACATACAACACTCAACGAAGATTTATCGCAGTCAATAGACTGATGAATGTTTCCTAAAGGGACTGGCTCATTAATCTAGAAATACGATAGGCGACTGCTACGATAGAGGTCCTGGGTTCGATTCTCAGATCGAGCCAAGTGTAGTTCGGCTTAAGTATTGCTCATTTCGTTCCCTTCACTTTAAAAATGCAATTTTGCAATTACAGATTACATTTATACAGACTTATGTGAATAGGTACTACACTCTAAAAAAATAAGCGAGTGGTGCGAATATGATATTGCAAAACCCATTAAATATGTTTAGTTATACATTCTAATAAAAAAATATAATTTCCAGGTCTCGATTTAAAACAATCAAAGACGTCGGTGCTTGTCTCTGGAGTTCTCAACTATGAACATATTTCGGTAGATTTAAAACTAAAAACAGGATTTGGCTTTTGTACAAAAATAAGGATAGCTGAAGGAATTAATCTTTCAGTACCTTCAACTAGGAGCGACTCTAATAAGTTTAAATGTAAGAATTCTCTTTATTGAAGGATTACAAATAACAAAAAAGGTATAAACGTGAAACCTATAAGAAGAAAAAAATATCCATCAAATTATGACCTTGAGTAAGTACGTATGAATTTTTTTGATTAAATGTTGTCATGTTGGGGGACCGCTCTTTACCTACATAATAAAAAAGAGCGGTCCCCCGACGCTTTTCTTTTTATAGGTTTCACGTTTATATTTTTTTTTGTTATATTTGACGCAATTTTTCTTGATTTTTACGTTCATACCATTTTTGTTATTATTTTAATTTTTAATTTTTAAATGTATTTTTTTATTTCATGCGTACGTAAGGATAAAATTACGGAGTCCCTATAAAAAATAGGGACTCCGTAATTTTATCCTTACGTATTTCATAGTTATTTACTAAAAGCTTAATAAATAATAATTCGTTAGGTCCTAGGTACCAGTCCTCACTCCACTTTTCTTATCAATCTAGGGCATTAATCAGACAAATTTTTTTTTTCAAGTTTTTTGTTTTATTTATTTATTTATTTATTCATAAAGTACACCAACAGCAAATACATACAAATTGGTACTTAAATCCTATAAAATTGGTATTTTTTCTTATGTATATACTAATTAAAGGTGTACATAACATTTTCGTATGAATACAAACAGATAAAATGAATTAAATTACAATGAAAAAAAAAACAGTTAAGTTCTATGAAGCATTGTCAAATTATGTAAATATCAGAAAATTAAATTATAGAAATTAGGTAGTAGGTACAGTAGTAACAGATTGATAAGGTTATTTATTTATGGATGTCTTGTTTCAATATTACAAATAAAGCTTAGGTCTAAAATTTTCTTCCTAATACCACTCAAGGAGTCATGGAACACGTCAAGTTTGGTACGAGTATTTAATTTTTGATTAAGAAGGTTATATTGATTGAGGATACGAATAAGAGGACCATGTGCACCAATGTTAGAACGACAAAATGAAGGACAAAATGTTTTAGTTAGGGATTTGCGAGGTATTTTTCGGGGGACTGTTAGTGGGATTTGAGACAAAAGGTGGCTATCATCAAGTTTACCATTAAGAAGTTTATGAATAAATAATATTTCAAGCATTGTACGTCTATCATGTAGTGTAGTTAGTTTAAAGAAAGATAATCTCTGGTTATAGGGGCAATGCACTCACATCCTGTTATCGGCATAATGTACCAGCAAATTATGTTAAAACAATATATTTTAAAAGAGTGTCCATGGAGTTTCTTGCCGGATTCTTCTCCATGGGATCAACTTTTTGGAACCGTGCAACTAGAGTCAATAACGTTTCATAAACGCTTGTGAAAGCTTATTTGAAATAAAAACATTTGAATTGAATTGAATTGGAAAAAAAAAACAAATTAAAATCGGTTCATCCATTCGGGAGCTACGATGCCACAGACAGACACACACACACACACAGACCCGTCAGCCGTCGTTTTTGCGTCGGGAGTTAAAAAGGAGGTGCTTATGTTAAACTGTGCAACATATAGCTGTACTGATTGACAGATGAAATGATGACATGCGTGAGCTGCCACCACCATAATATTCATATGACCTGCAGTTAGTTGGTGGTAAAGTCTCGCTGGAATTTTTTTAGGTTCTGTAATGGAGTCTAAAACTGAATCTATTTTTTTAAGGTTCTGTAATACAAATGGTTTTTTTTTTAATTATTTTAGTTAGGGGCTAAGCTATAGCCCGCCCCGCTACCCTACTGCGTGTTGGTAGACTTGACACACGATTGAGTAAATTTTTAGGCATGCAGTTTTTCTCACGATGTTTTCCATCACCGCTTTTAGAAAGAGAAAGTTATTATTAAAATTAGGTAATGGGATATAACAACTTATTTAATTTCTTATTTTAATTTCAGATGATACTTCTTGTGTCAATCCCGTGAAACCGTGTACAATAGTGGTAGATTTAAAAAACGAATTTGAAGGTAAGTAAGTAAGTAAGTAATGAATTTATTGCCAAAGTTTACACAAAGAAATACACTTAACGTTACTAAAAGTTACAAAAAAAACAAAAACAAGTGTGTTATTTTGACAATTGGGGTAGGCTCAGCGCTAACACTGTGGAGACAAATCTCCACAGGGCTGATTTTCAGCATACCCCATCGCTCGAACTCTGGTGGTTGTTACAAAAAAAAAACAACAGTGTTAGACGAGTTGCCACAGAACTTAAGTAAAAATAAACATGGAACAAAAACCAGAAAAATAAATTCTGCTTTTGTGTGTGTGTGTGTGTGTGTGTGTGTGTGTGTGCGCGTGTGTGTGCGTGTGTGTGTGTGTGTGTGTGTGTGTGTGTGTGTGTGTGCGTGCGTGTGTGTGTGTGTGTGCGTGTGTGTGTGTGTGTGTGTGTGTGTGTGTGTGTGTGTGTGTGTGTGTGTGTGTGACAGAATCAGGAATCAGACCCAAATTTCTCGCTTCTGACACTATAGGTATAGCTACTCCGTTGACGGATAATTGCGGGCTATGAGAGAGAACATTTGCGATTTGATTTTTAGTGCCTAAAATTAACATCTTCGATTTAGAAGGATTTATTATTAGTGAGTTTTTAGAAGCCCATTCAACGATCTTATTTAAATCGCTGCTTATGATACTCATTGCTTTCTGCGTGTCATTAGCTTTAAAGGAATGATAAACTTGAGTAGCATCTGCATATAAATGGTATTTACAATATTCTATATGGATTGGCAAATCGGCTGTATAGATTGAAAACATAATTGGACTCAATATTGATCCTTGTGGAACGCCTCTCCTTAACTTCCCTACATTGGATATGATTTTCGTACCATTAGGAGATTCAGTCTCTACATACTCTTCCCTGTCTGATAAATATGTTTGGAACCATTTGCAAGTGTCATTAGAGAAACCGTAGTACGAAAGCTTTGCTATGAGCATATCGGGGTTCAGGCAATCGAACGCACGGGAGAAATCAAGTAGGATTACAGCACTACCGAGACCAATATCGGAAGCTGTTATTAAATCGTCAGTCACTTGCAGAAGTGCAGTTTCTGTACTATGTGCTTTTCTGAAACCCGACTGGAAAGAGGGGATAATATTTGTTGTATACACATATTTTTCCAATTAAATAAATACCACTCTCTCCAGCACCTTTGACAATACTGGGAGAATGCTTATTGGTCTCAAATTTAACAAGTGCTCGCTTCCATGACTGCGGGAAGATATTTAATTCAATTGAGCGATTTATAATAGCCGTTATAATAAATAATGTCTCAGAGAGAGTAAGTTTGACCATATCAGCGTTTATGCGGTCGTGGCCCATTGCATTTGAATGAATACCCAGAATAATTTTACCAATAACTTCCTCAGACACGGGCTCCAATGAAAACACATGATTACTGGCTTTATGCGATTTAAAAAACTACAGTGTCTGGGCATCTATAGTGCCGTCTCCAGGGATATTTAGAAAATGTTTATTTATCAAATTTGGATCGTTCAAACTATCTGGGATAAATGTTGATTGTTTATTTATTATATTTATACTCTTTATGTATTTCCACATTTTTTTAGGCTGATGTAGATTGTCGTTAACGAAATTGGTAAAGAAAGCCTTCTTTTCTCTTTCTGTTGCACCTATCACCAAATTTTTAAGGCTTTTATAATACGCTTTAGATGAAGTAGTCTTCCTATTACAGGCTCTTACAAGTGCTTTATCCTGGAGTGACATCATATACCTAATCGTGTCAGTTATCCATGGTTTGGGGGATTCCTTGACTCGTTTGCGTCTTACAGGCGCATGTCTATCAAAAAGATTAGTTAAATATTCATTAAACTTTGCGATCATTACATTAGGTTCAGGCATCTGCATGATATTATTCCATGGAATGGATTTCAAATCAATGTCAAATAATTTCTCATTGATATTACCAATTGCACGAGTCTCAATAAACCGAGACACCGGTTTAGGCTTCCTTATATTAAATTCACTCAGCACTAACGCGTGATCACTAAGACATGCATTGTGTACGATAGTTATTTTTTTACATCTTTGGGGTACATTAGTCAAAATCAAATCAATCAAACTTTCTGAATCCACCGTTTTTCTGGTAGGCTCTTTGACAATTTGATCTAAGCCTAATTGTGAACAGAAGGTCAATAATTCCTTAGATTTAGGATTGTCAAGCGATAGCAGATCTACATTAAAATCGGTTAATAAGCAAACGTATTCACAGTTCGCGCATACGCTGAGTGATTCATTTAAAGCGTAAGGTAAGGCAAGGCCTTTGACACTTTAAAATTTTTAAAATTTATTTATTATCCAATACTAACAAAAAAATATGTAGGTATTATTTAAAACAATAATAAATAAAAAAAACCCCCGACAATTGCTTTATATCTTGACCGATTTTCATCAAACATAGCTAAGAACACTCCCGACTAATTCACCGTTCAACCAAAAACTAAATCCAAATCGGTCCATCCATCCGGGAGCTACGATGCCACAGACAGACAGACACACACACAAACGCGCGCACACATACACACACACACACACACACACGCACGCACGCACGCACGCACGCACGCACACGCACACACACACACACACACACACACACACACACACACACACACACGACACATGCTTTAGTCATTATTCTGTGGTGTGTATACATGATGTAAACAAGTATAGTGGCCAGCAATTAACGATCGATAGTATGGCAACTGCGCCGAACGGAACCGGACGTCTCGAGAGCATTACATTTTATTCTTACGTGACGAATTCTCTCAAGTAATACCAAGCTAGCTGCGATAAGGAACTTTGTTTCACAACATATTATTTTAAATCGACTATTGAAATTCTAAGTTTAAAAGTTTTCGTGTGGCTTCATAGGGCATGCCCTATCCTTATCCCGCAGAACGCTAGCAAAAGCTACATAATTATGTGAGTACTATGACTAGGCCCGGGTCTAAGATCACAATATGACCTTTCAGTGGTAGTGATAGTCACTATAGGCCGACCGTTTAACTCGCGTATCGCCTGCGCGGTAAGAAGGGAGCGGCCTGTAGGCGGGTAACGCTACACACGGAGTCAATAATCCAAAGATTTATCCTGAGATAGACATTGTTGGTAAATAATAAAATAATAAGTATCTTTTTTAAGTATCCCTACTAGTAGTAGTACTCCCTTCGTACCGCGCAGGCGATACGCGAGTTAAAGGTCGGCCTATAGTGCCACTGCTCTTATAAATTGTTATCGTTATTTTATTTATTGTTTCAGGATATCCGACTTTAATTCAAACGAATTGTTATAGGAACTTGAATAAATTTGTCTGCACATTACAAATGGATCAAGAGGGTGATATAATACAAACGTGGTATCATGACTACGGTAAACGTAAGTTAACATCGACATTACTATTTTTAAATCCTACTTAATATTATAAATGTGATAATTTATGAGGATGAATGGATGGTTGGTTGGATGGAGTTTGTTACTCTTGCACGCAAAAACTACTGAACGGATTTTGATGAAACTTAACAGTATTATTGTTTATACATCAGAATAACATATAGGTTTTATTGTATAATTATATTTTGGGAAATTCCCACAGGATTGCTAAAAATCTATTCCATGCGCGGGCAAAAGCTAGTCTATCTATAAAACAAACAAACATAATATACGTCTATATTCCCCGAAGGGTTACGCAGAAGTGTACGAGTATATTCACAGTAGGGCTCTAGACAGACGGACCGCATTTCAACTGCAATCCAACCGCAAATTTTGTTGTGGTAGGGCCACGCTGTTCGCAGCATGAATGGGCCGGCTCGACCGGGGAAGTACCACACTCTCGCAGAAGACCGATGTCCGAGTAGTAGCGTTTCGTTACTGCGCTTCGTTCGGTGAGCGAGAGGGCCGGAGGCCCAATTCCTCCCCCAATCCCCTACCTTCTCCTTTTCTCCTTCCCCTCCCTTTCCCTAAATAGGCTCGGCAACGCATCTGCAACTCCTTTGGTTTTGCAGATGTCCATGGGCGGCGATGACTACTTACCATCAGGTAGCTCGCCTGCTCGTTTGCCGAGTTATCCCATAAAAAAAAAAAAAAAAAAAAAAAAAAAAATTGCAGTTCGGATGTAGTTTGAATGCAGTTGACATGACTGCAATAGAACTGCAAACCAAACGTGCACACGATTGCACGCCGACTGCAATTGAACTGCAATCGGACTGCACGTTTGGTTTGCAGTTCTATTGCAGTCGTGTCAACTGCATTCAAACTGCATCCAAACTGCAATTTGCGGTTGGATTGCAGTTGAAATGCGGTCCGTCTGTCTAGAGCCTTAGGTGGCCTCTTGCCATTAATCGGAGACCAAATCCGAATTCTAAGCTGGCTATTGAGAATTCCGTAGAAAAGCTCAATAACACTTCTTCACTGAGAATCGAACACAGGACCTTTAACGGTATCCATCTATATCAATAAAATTCTATTGGTGCATGTATGAAAGATTATCACTTTAAAACTGCTTTATCAATTTGGCTTATTATTTTTATTATTTTCGTAAATTTAAGGGCAGAGTTTGTATGTTTTTTTTCCAATACCACCAAGTCGAAAATTTGTATGTAAAATCTCAATAGATCTAAAACTCCAGTAGTAGTTTCGTGCCAACAGCTTATAATAATTATAATTTAGTACAAAAATGAAAGTTGTATACTCACTCACTCAATTAATCACGACATCTCTTTAACTATCTGGCCCAGAAACTTGACATTTGTCAGATCTAGACCCTCCAGATTAAGATAATTTATTTAAGTAGTAGTACTTAGTGTCTCGCTGGCATGTCTACGTGCCAACATGAAAGGGTCGGCACGGCCGGGGAAGTACTACCCTCCCACACAGAATATCAACGTCAAGTTGTTGTTTATCAACGTTGTTGTTGTGGTAGGGCCACGCTGTTCGCAGCATGAATGGGCCGGCTCGACCGGGGAAGTACCACACTCTCGCAGAAGACCGACGTCCGAGTAGTAGCGTTTCGTTACTGCGCTTCGTCCGGTGAGCGAGAGGGCCGGAGGCCCAATTCCTCCCCCAATCCCCTTCCTTCTCCTTTTCTCCTTCCCCTCACTTTCCCTAAATAAGCTCGGCAACGCATCTGCAACTCCTTTGGTTTTGCAGATGTCCATGGGCGGCGATGACTACTTACCATCAGGTAGCTCGCCTGCTCGTTTGCCGAGTTATCACATAAAAAAAAAAAAAAAAAAAAAAAAGTAGCAGTATGCATACTGTTGCGTTTCGTACGGTGAGTGTGGATCGCTGGAGCTCCAATTCCTCCCTCAGTCCCGTTCCTTATCCTTTTCTCCTTCCCCTCCCTTTTCCTTAAATAAGCTCGGCAACGCACCTACAACTCCTTTGACACTGCAGATGTCCATGGGCGGTGATGACTACCTACTTACCATCAGGTAGCTCGCCTGCTCGTTTACCGAGTTATCCGAGGAAAAGACTAATGAGGTAGTATAATAATTAATTTTATATATTATTCCAGAAAACTCTGTAATTGGTTCCATACGTAATTTGCAAGCTAGAAAGACCAAACTGATCATGACGTTAGAAAAATTCGACAACAATACCGAAATTTATAATATACTCACAGCAACAAGAATATACAAAACTTTGATGTCTAAAAGATGGAAAATATACGTATTCGCAAACGAATCGCGTAAGTATCATCCAACCATTTCTATGATGACGAGGAAAAATTCGACCACATATCCAAACAAGTGCAGTGATAGCCTTGTGATATGACCATAGGACTGCCATGTTAAAGGTCTCGAGTTAGAATCCAAGGCACGCACCTTTGACTTTTCGAAGTCATGATTGTGCGTATTAATACTTAATTATCACGCGCTTAAACGGTGAAGGAAAACAGCCTGAGAGCCTGAGAGATTTTCTCGAAGGCGTGTGAAGTCTGCCAACCCGCAGTAGGCTAGCGTGGCGGACTACAGCCTAATCCCTCTCATTGCGATAGGAGACCCGTGCCCAGCAGTAGGACAATATATGGGTTAATTATGATATCCGAACAAGACTAGACTCTTTGCTTTGGCTTTGGAGAGCGAGGACTGATCTCCTGCTTTTTTATGAATAACTCGGCAAACGAGCAGCCGATCTACCTGATGGTAAGTATAGTCATCGCCGCCCATGGATATCTGCAATACCAAGGAAGTTGCAGATGCGTTGCCGAGCCTATTTGAAAAGGAGGAAAGAGAAGGAGAACGGAGAAGGAGGGGACTGAGGGAGGAATTGGGCCTCCGGCGCTCCACACTCTCCATACGAAACGCAGCAGTATACTTGACGTCGATATTCTGCGGGAGAGTAGTGCTTCCCCGGTCGTGCCGACCCATTAATGCTGACATGTAGACATGCCAGCAGGCACTACTACTACGAACCAGCTTCCATAAACTATGGTCGGCGGGCGGCTGAATTGGAAAACTGCCGCCGGACCAGACTTTGACCCCAGTAGACGGCGCGCGTATTTGCTGCCGCGCGCCTTCGGAGGTATGTCAGGCAAGAGCTTTCCCTTTCAAGAGGTCCAGCGAACGAAATATAAATCACAATCTGTCATGGTTTTTAGTC
The DNA here is from genome assembly GCA_958496365.1 of Subacronicta megacephala. Taxonomy (NCBI): domain Eukaryota; kingdom Metazoa; phylum Arthropoda; class Insecta; order Lepidoptera; family Noctuidae; genus Subacronicta; species Subacronicta megacephala. Next base: position 6,217,550 of record OY292541.1, on the reverse strand, counting down.
AGTACGGGACAACATACCCTGCCGTGTTTGTGGCACCTATGAGGGTTTAGTAGTAGTAGTATGGCGCTGGCATGTCTACATGTCAGCATGAATAGGGTCGGCACGACCGGGGAAGTACTACCCTCCCACAAAATATCGACGTCAGGTAGCAGTATGTACTGTTGCGTTTCGTACAGTGAGTTTGGAGCGCCGGAGGCCCAATTCCTCCCTCAGTCCCCTTACTTTTCCTTTTCTCCTTCGCTCCAACGCATCTGCAACTCTTTTAGCTTTGCAGATGTCCATGGGCGGCGATGACTACTTACCATCAGGTAGCTCGCCTGCTCGCTTGCCGAGTTATCCCATGGAAAGAAATCCGAACTATATAAATAAAAGGAATAGCTTTCTCCAGTTAGGTATACCGGACGCTTAACCCGTAAGTAAGCAATCAAGGTTTAATAACAATACTTTTAATAATATGTTTCAGGTGAATATTCGAATGTAGCGACATTAAAATATGGTCTCACAAAAAAAGTACTGTTTGATTGCCGAAACTATTTAAATATAACTAAGAGTAAGTATCGTTATTGAAAGCGCTCGCTTAGCCTACCAATCGATTATATTACCCATTTACTGTACTCGTATCAATGCTAGGCACAGATCTAATCTCAAAAGAAGTTCTTACTACAAAAGTTTTTCGGACCCAATGAAGACTCAATGAAGACCAAATGGTCACGGTGATGAATCATCTATCATCCATCACAATGGTATAATTACCAGTCCTCGATTGTATTTTAGGGTGTTTTGCCGAATTCATATACAATGTTAATTTTTGTTTACCCTCAAGCCGAAACACCCCAACTTTAATTAGATTTGAAAAGTAAGAAAAATATACAAAAAAAAAATTACAACACATGATGGTGAGCTCAAAAGTTTTTTTTTTTTAAAGTTTACTAGCATTGTGGGTCGCACATTACTAGGATTCTTGTTAACCCCTCGTACTAAGCTAAATGCTTGTATTACGAGTGGGTTCACGTCGGTAGTGCAATGGGTGAGTTTCGAACCGGCAACCACATGATCGAAAAATGGTGGCGAGCTCAAAAGTTTGTCCTAATTTACTAATTTACCTAGATTGTGCGAGTGGGTACGAAGAGCTAGGGTTTCCGGGCGGTGCAGGCGAGTGATTGACCTCCCCGTTCGGTGTTTCTTGCGCTGATTTACGTAATAAAAATGGGTGTCCAACTTGAATCATTTTTAAAATGTAAAATTATAACATAGGGTAAAAACCATTGCAATCGATTCTGTCACTTATTCTGAACAAACTACTTTCGGCTTTCGGGTAATCAAAAATTTACGTTGTATAATATTTTTTTTGCTAATAGTTCGTCTATACCACATTCTACATGCATACTTGTTTACGTCTAAAAAAGACACATCTTTTTCCCATAGGGCTAGGTAGAAATTTCTGTACGCCATTTGCTACGATTCTTGTATACTTTTGCTTCGTCCACATTCATACATTTTGTCATACAAACGCGCCGGATTGCCGTACTCTGCACCTGACCTTGACCTGACCTTGAATCATTCCTATTCCGAACTTTAAAAAAAGACCTTGATTAGCTAAGCTCTTTTCAGACTCTCATCGGTTGAAAGTCAGAGTGATCCTATTGAAAAAAAGTTTGACTTAAAAAAGTGTAAAAAGTTGTTATGTTTATGTTACAGATATACAAATTGGTTTCATAAATACAGAGAACAAAATTTCAACGGATGATCAAAAGTGGGTCGAAAGGAATTTCAATATATCTGACAATGGTACCATACTATGTTGTTTGGTTCACATCATCCACGTTGGCTATAAAGAGCAACAACTGGAGCGGTTTGTCGAAAAGAAAACTCAATTAATATATGACGAATCGCTAGATTTAGTTCCAAGCGAAAGCAGTAAGTGTTGAGCGGTGTTTTTTTATACAAAAGCGCAAAAAAAATTTTTTTTGTAACGTATTGTGTCTTTAAAAATACAAATTTTCACAAATACACGGTCAAAAAAAGGGGTGCCTGCCATTTGGCCGAAAAGATTTTGACAAAATTTCATTACCCAAACAAATTTTAGCAACCTTTTTTATACCATTGCAATATTTCGAATGATTTTAGTACGCATATTTTTATTTGGTCAAATTTTTACTTGGCAAAATATTACCAAGTATAATGTCATTATGGCATTTGGTCTTTAATCAAATGATTTATTACAGCAAACAATCTTCAGACAAAAAGTGTTTGGTGAAATGATTTGTTCAGACAAAAATTAGGTTAATTTTTTCTTTAAAAAAAAATGGATAGGTTAGGTTAGGTTAGAACTGTGACCTCCTACAAAAACGACTTGCATCAATAGAAAAAAGAGATATTTTGGCTTAATTGATTTTGCGTAAAAACTGTTATTCCAACTGAAATATTTGACTAAATAAAAAATGTTAAAAGTACTAGTTGGTAAACAAGTTATAGTTTAAACGTTCATTTACCATACATTAGGTTTGCGTTATAATTTTTTGTGAATAGATTTTTTGCTAATTAATAATTTGGCAAATGAAATTATGCGAAACATTTTTTGGGAAGTGAAAATTTGACAAATTCCTTTCGGTCAAACAAGGGAGACCCAAAAAAAGAGTTAGATATACAGGCAGCTACCCAACATCTGTACTGATATAGATTTTATTATAAATAATTATACGCCAAAGCGTGTCATATGAAGGCTGCTAACAAAACCAGTATTTTGACACGTATTGCGTGATATAGGTATTACACAAACATTGTCAAAATACATATATAGTTAGCTGCCTGTATATCTAACTCTTTTGTTGACTGTACAGTCTGTAGGGTAGGTATACAAAATATTTGTTGGTTCGGGGATTGGGGTAAAAGTTGGTCGCTCTGCAACCACGTTATAGGCATCAGCATCGAACTTTGGATTAAAAAGAGAAAATATGCGCTTTTTTTATTTGTTTATTCATAAAGTACACCAACAGCAAATACATACATTCTATAAAATTGATATTTTTTCTTATGTATATACTGATTAAAGGTGTACATAACATTTGTGATTGGGGGAGTGTTGGCGCCGACACTGATGTATGGTAGTGACAGTTAGGTATGGCATAAGAAACATGAAAGCAGAATAAATGCTGTAGAGATGAGAGCTTTGAGATAATATGTGTGGTGTTACGCAAAGGTATCCTTCTGTTGTTAATTATCTTGCTTTTTGTTTCAGAGAAGAATGATGCTTTGTCCGGATTTAAAAACAGCATATTTTACTCTATAATTGCAACAGCTGTTATAATAGTAGTTCTATTAGTGATAATCATTATTATTGTTTATGTAAAAAAACGTTATCGTAAAAATCCCAATACGGAAGAACCGCTGGAATTGAATACCTACGTAAGTTTAAAAAGGCATTACATACTGTGGCAAAATGCTAAACTAATACCGATAAAATCAGCTTTCAAACAAAAATGAACCTTATTGTAATTGGTTTATACGTTAAGCGCTTTGATGCCACAGAGAAAAAGACAAAGGTTTCCTTCCTTTCTGTAAAGGGATGATCATTATCATCACTGAAGAAGGCACTTGAGATCTTGCTAAGATATGAATTTTCTAGTGAAAGAAAAATTCGGCCTCAGGCAGGTTTTGAACCTGCGTCCCTCTGGTTAAGTACACTAGACAAAGCTACCGACACCACTAGGTACCTGTGATGTCGAATTTATCTTCCACATTTTACGTCTTCATGTGACGTTAACCAGAGGGACGCAGGTTCAAAACCTGCCTGAGGCCGAATTTTTCTTTCACTAGGAAATTCATATCTTTGTGGACATTTCGCATTTTTAATGGTTAAATATAATAAAAAATAAGCTGTAAACATTACTTTTAAAACGACTTGCAACGTTAAAACATATGCGTGCTGCCATTACCCTAACCATGCGATCGATTCAATCTCGATTCAATACACCATTAATCATTGTAGATTGAATCATGCTTATTTTTATTATATTTTAGCATTAAAAAATTCAAAATGTTCACAACGATACAAATTTTTTGATGAAAGAAAAATTCTGCGTCTGGTTTACCTACTTAACCAGAGGGACACAGGTTCAAACCCTGCTTGTGATTGAATTTTTCTTTCACCACTTAGGAAATCTTTCATTTAAAATTTCATTACTTAATGCATGTCAGATCGTTTCAAATGAACCTTCATCTTCAACCCATATTGTCTGTATGTTTTTGTTTACCGTTTAAGCGCGTGGTAATTAAGTATTAAGCACATGACTTTGAATAGCAGCTGTAGCTATGCCAGGGCGTTTGACTTGCGATCATGTGGTTGCCGGTTCGAAACTCACCCATTGCACTACCGAGTGAACCCACTCGTTATACAAGCATTTAGCTTAGCACGAGGGGTTAACAAGAATACTAGTAATGTGCGAACCGCATTGCTAGTAAGATTTAAGAAAATTGACAAAAGTACGATTCTTCGATTAGGACTCGAGGCTTTTAATTTACTGATAAATGTTTCTACACGATGCAGTTCTTAATTGTAGAAGACCTTGACATTATTCCACTATAATAATTCTTTCATCATCATCAACCCATTACATTGTCCCACTGCTGGGCACGGGTTTCCTCTCAGAACGAGAGGGATTAGGCTATATAATCCGCCACGCTAGCCTACTGCGGGTTGGCAGACTTCACACGCCGTCAAGAAAATCTCTCAGGCATCAGGTTTCCTCACGATGTTTTCCTTCACCGTTTAAGCGCGTGATAATTAATTATTAATACGCACTTACTTCGAAAAGTCAGAGGTGCGTGTCTTCGCTTCGAACTCGAGACCTTTGACTTGGCAGTCCAATGGTCGTATCACTAGGCTATCACTGCACTTTCTGCATGTGAATCTACCATGTTTAATGCAAATAAATTACTTATTACTTAAAAGTAAGGCACGTCAGGTCAATAATGTCACTAACGTTATGTTTCAGACTTCTCCGAACAGAGTTACGTATGCGAACCTAGATTTTGATGACGATGACGATCAAAAAACAAAACCCGATGAAGAATGTACGTATGCAGTAATTATAGGAGAGCTGAACCCTTTTTGAAGAACAGAATATATCATTAGTCCCAAAAAACAAATCCCAAATATTTCCAATATACCCAAAATTTATTGCTATATTGTGTCGTCCAGAAATGAAGCGGAATGAAAGAAGTGGCGGTAGCCTAATGGCTAGGGCGTCGGACTTGCGATCTTGGGGTTGCCGGTTCGAAACTTACCCATTGCACTACCGACGTAAACCCACTCGTAATAGTCGTAATACTAGCATTTAGCTTAGCACGAGGGGTTAACAACCGACAAACGCCTTCAAGAAACCATAAAATAATTTTGTCCAAAACAGTTTGGGAAGTCGTCGACTTCAATTTGTTTTCGCCACTGACTTTCCAAACTGCTTTAGACAACATTATTTCATAGTTTTTTGAAGGCGGTTCTACTTTTTTGTTAAAAGTATTTTTTTTTTTTTATATTTAGTGGGAAGTTTTGTTTATATATAAAAAACGCTTTGATCATCGATGTATATTTTTTTTAGATTTTTGTTGTTTTTTTTTTAAACCGCTCAAACGATTTCGATAAAATTTGCACGGGACCACTTCTGAAGTATTACCTACCAAACAAAAAAGAATCATCAAAATCAATTCATAATTGGCGGAGTTATCGCGTAACAAACATACAAAAAATACACAGACGAATTGAGAACCTCCTCCTTTTTGAAGTCGGTTGAAATACGACTCGTCCCATCGCTAGGCGAAATGATATCTACGAATAATATTTTTAAAGCGAAAAATTTGACGACGCATGTGGAAGAGAAATTCGACATCACAGGCAGTGGTCTCGGTAGCTTAGTTGGCAAAGCGTTTGGTGTACTTCACCAGAGAGTCGCAGGTTCAAACCCTGCCTGAGATCGAATTTTTCTTCCACTAGAAATTTTCTTTCATTAGAAAATTCATATCTTTGTGAACGAAAGATTAGATTCAATGTTACTATTCCCTTTTTAATTATTTGATTTTAATTATAATGCATTTTAAAGGTTTTCCGTACCTACAAGCTTTTCTATAGCTGGCATCTCTGTATAGCTTGATGCGTAGCCGTGCTGTACTGTATACTTAAAAATATGTAACCGTATTTGTCTAGTGGTCCTAAGCACGACTGCTACGCTAGAGGTCCTGGATTCGATCCCAGCTCGGAGTCTGGATTTGTGCCCGGTTAATGGCAATAGGCTCGCCCCCTATTACATGGGAACTAAACATACCGGTGAAATGTACAAAAATAATACAGTTATGTTTATTTAACTTTAGTTATAAGCATGTTTGTACATATTTGGAAATAAATTATTTTACGAAATTGTTTTTATTTTATTATTATAACAAAATTGCTTACAAAACATTTAAATTACTTACAATCTAAAAACCATAAGCGTTTCTATGGTCTCCAACACATCAAGTTATCACGAAATGACAAATTTTCTCAGTTGATTTTGAACTTAAACATATTTTTTTTAAGGTATAACATAATTTGGAGAAATTTGACATTTTGTATAACCTAATGAGTTAGCGACTGTTATGTACAGTCGCTAAGAAAATACGATATCGACAATAAGTTATTCACCATTGAGCATTAAAACTTATAAACGATGTTTTTCAACCGACATGACATGCTTTACGGCGTCGTACGACATCGTACTTGCTGGGCTGTGAAGGAAAAATACGACCGCGGGCAGGATTCGAACCTCAAGGACGTAAATTAAAAATGTAAAGGCAAATTTCGACTAGATGGGTGGGACTCGCCGTGGCTTAGCGGTCATAGCGTCTGGCGTACTTAACCAGAAGACGCAACTTCGAATCCTGCCTGGGGCCGTATTTTTGCTTCACTAAAATAACTCAATAATCTTTGCATGGAAAATGTCTAAAAATACAAAAAGATACTTATTTACTAACTTATTAAACTTTATTAAACATTATTTCGCCACCATGCCTGATAGTAGTTTTATTTCAAGACTTATTAAGGCTTAAGCGCCTTAATAAGTCTTGAAATAAAACTACTTTTTACGGATTTTATCGCGTTATTCAATTCCCGACGTTTCGGATCCTTTACAGCATCCATCCAGCATTAAAATAATCAATATAACGCGATAAAATCCGTAAAAAGTAGTTTTATTTCAATGTCTAATATTCGCGTAAGTGTTAGAAACCAGTATCTTAATAAGTCTTGATATATTTAACGGATTTCTTCATAAATCTCATCTATAGCTTGTAATTCCTGTTCGCACTCCTTTCGAAAAAGTGAATTCACGTAAAAGACTTCAAACTGAAAAAGATTGTGAACAAAATAAAATAATTGAAACATTGTTTTCATATAACTTAGGTGCAGTACATCAGGTTATACAAAACTGTCAAATTTCTCCAAACGATTTTGAGCCTTAAAACGTTGAAAAGAAAAAGAAAAGAAAAAAGATTTATTTGCGTAGAATACAGGTGGTACCAGATATAAAATTGGTGGTTATGGAACAATACCATATTCTGCCTACATAAAGCATGCAAATTAATTTTACATTTATGTTCATTATAATTGAGTTAATTATTATTAATATGTATTATTTTTTATATAGTAATGCAGTTATTATTATTAAACACGAGACATAATAAAATATAGAACCACATTTATACAAATCAGAGACAGGTGCATTTACATTAGATTTTTAGTGGCAAACATGATTTAAAAACTCTTGTACAGTATAGAAACATTTATCTATCAACCATTTACGTAAATCTTTTATAAAATATTTGAATGGGAGTTCCCTTATGGACTTTGGCAATTTATTAAATAGTGATATTATGTTAAAAATTGTTGATGATTATGTTAAAAATTGACTGAGATAATTTGATGTTTTGTTGTAACTTTATGTGCTGGTGTACATAAACATGTACATTGTTTTTGTTTTTTTAACCTATATTATCCCACATCAGTGCAGTGATAGCATAGTGATATGACCATTGGACTGCCAAGTCAAAGGTCTGGAGTTCGAATCCAAGGCACGCACCTCTGACTTTTCGAAGTCATGTGCGTATTAATAATTAATTATCACGCGCTTAAAACGGTGAAGGAAAACATCGTGAGAAAACCTGCATGCCTGAGAGATTTTCTTGACGGCGTGTGAAGTCTGCCAACCCGCAGTAGGCTAGCGTGGCGGATTATAGCCTAATCACTCTCCTAACTGAGAGGAGACCCGTGCCCAGCAGTGGGACGATGTAATAGGTTGATGATGATGATGATGATGATTATCCCACTGCTAGTCACGGGTCTCCTCTAAGAATAAGAGGGATTAGGCTATAGTCCTCCACGCTAGCCTACTGCGGGTTTAAAGACTTCACACGCTGTCCAGAAAATCTCTCAGGCATGTTATTGGGTTTTTCATTGAAATCCTCCGAGGTTGGATATGTTCCCGGTGATTGGCAATACTCTCGCCCCCTATTCGACCGAAATATCGACGTCCGAGTAGAAGCGTTTAGTTACTGCGCTTCGTTCGGTGAGCGAGAGGGCCGGAGGCCCAATTCCTCCCCCTATCCCCTTTCTTCTCCTTTTCTCCTTCCCCTCCCTTTCCCTAAATAGGCTCGGCAACGCATCTGCAACTCCTTTGGTTTTGCAGATGTCCATGGTCGGCGATGACTACTTACCATCAGGTAGCTCGCCTGCTCGTTTGCCGAGTTATACCATAAAAAAAAAAAAAACAAAAAAAACAAATACTGTAGTCAACATCTCTACCTTAACCTTCGGGGAATACAGGCGTATTTTCTATGGCGTATGGTGGATGGTATATTAAATAACACATACCATCACGTTTAGGTCCCATGTAATATGGGTGAGCCTATTGTCATTCACCGGGCACAAATTCAGACTCCGAGCTCCTACTGAGAATTTCATAGAAAAACCCAATAACACTTTGCTCGACCTGGGGATCGTACCCAAGACCTCTCGCGTAGCAGTCGCGATTGGGACCACTAGACTAACGAGGCAATCTGGTATATATATATTTTTATACATACATACATACATACCATCACGCCTGTATTCCCTGAAGGGTTAGGCAGAGGTGTAACAATGTACACCCACATTTAGCCGGTATGTTTAGGTCCCATGTAATAGGGGTGAGCCTATTGTCATTCACCGGGCACAAATTCAGACGCCGAGCTGCTACTGAGAATTTCATAGAAAAACCCAATAACACTTTGCTCGACCTGGGGATCGAACCCAAGACCTCTCGCGTAGCAGTCGCGATTGGGACCACTAGAGAGACCAACGAGACAGTCTGTTATATCTTTTTTTATATTTTTTTTTTATTTTATGATATATTAAATAAAATATAAAAAATCAGGGATATTTACTTACGTCAATAGGTAATGGTGGCACTTTGGTTTCGGATTTATTCCAACGATATTTTTTTAGTAATATTATTACTAAAACCACTACTAAGCTTGTCAATACTGTTGGAAGCAATACTATTAAACAAATGTTTAAAGTTGATACCCCTGAAAAAAAAAAGGATCATAGGTTAAGATTCATCACCATCATATCAGCCACATGAAGTCCACTGCTGAACGAAGGCCTCCCCCATAGACTTCCACAACGACCGGTTATATGCCGCCTGCATCCAACGACTCCCAGCGGCCTTTACCAGGTCGTCTGTCCACCTTGTTGGAGGTCGTCCCACACTGCGTCTTCCGGTGCGTGGTCTCCACTCGAGAACCTTTTTGCCCCAACGGCCATCAGTTCTACGAGCTATGTGTTCCGCCCACTGCCACTTAAGCTTGCTAATCCTTTGAGCTATGTCGACAACTTTGCTTCTTCTACGAATCTCCTCATTTCTCGGTTTGGGCGCGTAGAGAAATGCCAAGCATAGTACTCTCCATAGCTCGCTGGGCGAGTTGTCGCCACCCATGGGTATCTACAATACTAAAGGAGTTGCAGATGCGTTGCCTATTTAAGAAAAGGAGAGGGGAAGGATAAAAGGATAAGGAAGGGGACTGAGGGGGGAATTGGGGCCTTATTACTTAGTTTATGTGATGATGATGATACTTACCATCTTTTTTTTTGTCTATCATTTCTGCTGGTGGGTCTGTAGTTAACAGTAATGAAGTTTTATTTTCGTCGTGAACCACCATATTATTATCTGCTGGTGAAACAAAACACAGTAGATAATATAACATAACAAACCATCACGCTTGTATTCCCTTGAGGGTTAGGCCAACGATAGTACTAATGTACTCCCAAACTTCGCTGGTATGTTTTTTTTTAGTTTTAAGGTAAGAGGCGATAGCCTAATGCGATCATGACGTGTTTGCTTGTTCGACACCTACCCATTGCACTACCGACGTGAACCCACTCGTAACACTAGCATTAAGCTTAGCACGAGGGGTTAACACACAGAACAGTTAAATTTACCTGTTCTGTGAGTTAACAATCAACATCAACCCATATAATTGTCCTACTGCTGGGCACGGGTCTCCTCTCAGAATGAGAGAGATTAGGCTATAGTCCACCACGCCAGCCTACTGCGGGTTGGCAGACTTCACACGCCATCGAGAAAATCTCCGTTTCCTCAAGATGTTTTCCTCCACAGTTTAAGAGCGTGATAATTAAGTATTAATACGCACAAAAAGTCAGAGGTTGCGTTGGATTGGAACTCGAGAACTTTGACATGGCAGTCCTACGGTCATACCACAAGGCTATCACTGCACCACGGGGTTAACAAGAATACTGGTAATTACCCAAATTGCTGGTAAGCTTTTAAAACAAAATTACGCACTGTGACCCAGCGTTCACACTGGCCCCTTCAAGTTATTGCCTTATCTTTTTTTGATGACAAGGTTGGAAGAGTTTTATGCACTACCCACCGATCCGCTCTGAAAAGAGCGATCTACCGACTAAAACCAACCTCGGCGTTTCGAGTCACCAGGCGTTATGCGGCCTCCTACGCGTAACGGAAGAGAGGCGTAGTTGTTCTTCTTACCCTTCTTCCCCCGATCCGCTGAGCGGGGCGCGGAAACTGCAAACCGCGTCGCCTGCTCGGGCCTTGTGAGTGGACGGTCAGATTTCCCCAAGTCCGCCGCCCGTGGCCCTCTATGGTGGTTGGAACAGGGCGTTGTCTGCCCTGTCCCTACGCCCGGTGCGAGTGCGTCGGGAGCGGATCGGCAGGGTGGAGGCGCTCTCCCTCACCCTCTTTGCTTCTTCCTTCTGCGAGGAGGTTCTCTCGCAAAAGGAAGAAGCAGAGAGCATAGCAGATATTACGGCCGGCGGCTTGGCATTTCCTCACCAAAACCGCAATACATTAGGTAACTTAAGCTTAGGTTGAACAATTGTAACAGTTGAGGATCGCTGGTGCCTGAGGTGGGTGCCGTCGCACCTGTGTTACAGGACACCAGGCCCCCACTCGAACCATGGTTAACAGTTTTATAGTTTAGTTTTTTAGTGATGTAGCGACATCTAACACGCTACAGCTGCCTTATGCAAAGACTGGTTGGGCGGACAAAAAAGTAAAAGAAGAGAAGGATTTTTAGTTGCATCGTTAGAAGGAACTCTCATGATCCTGTCTAACATAAATAAATAACATAACATAACATAACATACCATCACGCCTGTATTCCCCGAAGGGTTAGGCAGAGGTGTACTTATTGTACACCCACAGTTCGCCGGTATGTTTGGGTCCCATGTAATAGGGGGCGAGCCTATTGCCATTCACCGGGCACAAATCCAGACTCCGAGCTGCTACTGAGAATTTCAAAGAAAAACTCAATAACACTTTGCTCGACCTGGGGATCGAACCCAAGACCTCTAGCGTAGCAGTCGCGATTGGGACCACTAGACCAACGAGGCAGTAGTAACATTTATTATAATTTTACATAAATAAATATGTAAAATTATAATAAATGTTACTAATAACTAATTAATAATTATAGCTAATATAAATATAACTAATAATTAATTAATAAACTACACCTTACAAAGTAGAAAGAGACCGTTTGAATGTTGGTGTGTGGTGTGTGTGTGTGTGTAAGTGCGAATTAGGAGGGTTTGCGACTGAAGAAATGAGTGAAATGCACATTTTCACTTAATTGCATCCATGAGGACACGGCGATTTCCTTACCTGCGTTATCATAATATAACATAGATTTCTTTTTGACGTATCTCCTTATGTGTAAGACCCCCTTTTCATTATCAATCTTATAGATAACACAGCACAACATACTCCCATTATCCTTCCTCATGAATTTTGCTGTTACTTTTTTCGTTTTCAGCATTTGTATTACGTTGTTGATATCTACTATTCCTACGTACACATCTGAAACAAAAATAAAACAAGTAATTATTTTAGTGAAGGAAAAATTCGACTGCGGGCAGGATTCGAATCTGCGTCTTCTGGTTTCGACTGGATGGGACTCTCGGTGGCTGACTTAGCGTCTGGTGCATTGAACCATAAGATGCAGGTTTGAATCCTGCCCGCAGTCGAATTTTTCCTTCACTAAAATTACTTAATAATCTTAGTATTGAAAACGCATAAAAAATACAAAAAGAACAGTACGTCATCATCATAAATACAGGGTGGAATTTTTTTTTCATAACCGATGAAAAATATCAACGCAAGGGGGTCCAGAATCATGGACTGATTTCGTGGTAAGCGGTTGTGCGTCGATGTCCCTTCCACCCTGTATAAGCCTTTATCAGTACGTACACTGCTGGATCTACGTATCCCCTAATTTGTGCCAATTTACTCTGACTTGAAATGATATTTATTTCTGTAAATAGATCTTTTAAAGACACTTTTACAAGTCGATTTTTTACATCTTTTTTTTAAACCGCCCTCCGAGAAGAGATGTCGAAACAAACTTCGAGAATCATGGTCTCTTTAAAAGTCCACACAATAGTTATTATTATTAGATTTGCGAGTTTAACAATGTAGGGCAAAATCTGAACAGGCTTTTTGAAGAAAGAGCCATAGCAGCTTTAAGTTGACCTGTCCGAGATGACGGCACGCATACATCAGTCATCGAGTAGCTCAATCATTTTATAGGGAGTTGATTACACAGATGATTCCAAAAAGTCAAAAATTTGTACTTCAGGTTGAAAATATACTTACAAGTATTTGGATTTTTATATTGTTCGCAGGTGAAGTAGACTGGATTTTTTTTATTGTATTTGTAAATCGGAATATTGTAGTTATCATCTGAAAATATAACATGTTACTGCAGATGAACTCTTTTTTTTTTCAGACTCATACCGATACGAAGTCTTATCTTAATTTATAGTGATAGCTATGGCTATAACTATAGCTACTATTTTGTTTTGGTAGGGCCACGCTGTTCGCAGCATGAATGGGCCGGCTCCACCGGGGAAGTACCATACTCTCGCAGAAGACCGACGTCCGAGTAGTAGCGTTTCGTTACTGCGCTTCGTTCGGTGAGCGAGAGGGCCGCAGGCCCAATTCCTCCCCCAATCCCCTTCCTTCTCCTTTTCTCCTTCCCCTCCCTTTCCATAAATAGGCTCGGCAACGCATCTGCAACTCCTTTGGTTTTGCAGATGTCCATGGGCGGCGATGACTACTTACCATCAGGTAGCTCGCCTGCTCGTTTGCCGAGTTATCCCATAAAAAAAAAATGGCATTCGTAGCACTTGCCACGACCATGAGTATGTAGTAGTGTCTCGCTGGAATATCTACGTGCCAGCATGGATGAATCAGTACGACCGGTGAAATACTACCCTCCCACAGAATATCGACGTGAAGTAGCAGTATTTATACTGTTGCGTTTCGTACGTTGAGTGTTTATGCTTAACTTTAAGGATATTCCCTCAACTCGACCCAGGCAGAAAACTGGAGAGAAATAGGAAGATGGATTAGTCTAGGTACTTACTGGGTTCACCAGACCACCTTTGTACACTTTGCTGCACTTGTAAAGGGTTTTTCACCGAAATATTTCTTATTTTACTCGCGAGATGCTCGATGACAGACAGGCCAACGGAACCAGTTCTCGCCATAGCCGTGAGAGGGCGTTAGTGTGGCTTGCGTAGGTTTATGGGCGACCAAGGCGCGGAATTTGAATGTATGGGTTAGGGAAGGAACTGATAAAGGAAGTAGGATACGTCTTCAAGCCTGTTCAGTGACTGTGGAGTCCCCTTCCTTCTCCTTTTCTCCTTCCCCTTCCCTTTCCTCTACAGGGTCGGCAATATGCGGATGATACTCCTGGTGTAGCAAGCGTCTATATGCTACGGTTACCGCTTACCATCAGGCGGGCCGTATGCTTGTTTACCACCTTGGTGGCATAAAAAAAATGACAAGCTATGGTCCATTAACCGTTGGACCCTATAAAAATGATGAGACCTCGTCTGGCATCCTGCTCAAAGCCATTGTTTGGTCGATGGCGGGCTTCCTAAGTCAGCCGCCCGCAGTTCACAGCTCTTATGAAAGCCGGAGAAAGCGCCTGTCTGAAGTTAGCCGTTTTATTCATTTATTCGGAGAATAGCGACTATTCTATCATCATTTTCATCATGTAAATGTTTTTTTTTATTTTTAAATCGGACGTAGCCATAATGCTACCAAAACTGCCTGTGTTATTGAATTTACATACATACATACACGCACTCACGCCTTTTTCCCACCACTTGCCACGACTCTTGCATATCTCTTTCGCTTCTTCCTCGTTCATACATCTTTTCATACACACGCGCCGGTTATGAGTATTACGCACCTGACTTTTTGGAGGACCTCGCCGATAAGATCGGTGGACGTACACCGATCTTATCGGCGAGGTCCTCCAAAAAGTCACATAGTTCTACCTTCTAGGGCGACCTCTCCCGACGCTGCCGCTAACATTCGCCTATGAATTCCATTTGTTAATCGACTTTCATTCATTCCCTCAACATTTCCAAACCATCTTAGCATATTCCTTTCAATTCGTGTCACGATTATCATCTTACAATATTCAGTTATTGTTATTGAATTTCTCCTATTTTACAAGCTTATTTAACTTGCAATGTTCGTAGGATGTATGTTTTTTTCATACAGGATGACAATTTAGTCACCTGAACCCTTTTAAAGGGGCGATTCTACCCGTAATGCTGACCAACTTTCCCTATTTAAACCATCATAGAAAAAAGCTAAGAACAAGGACGAAGAAGAAGTTTCTAATAATAAAATATGTAGAAATACATGATTTTACTTACCGTAATTAGGAACAGATATTTTTTTGCGAGTATAGAAATACTTAATTGGATTATTAGTAACCAAACGTTTGGTATGATCTGTGTTAAAGGCGTAAGCTGTAAAATTACTGGTTACAATTGAATTATTATCAAACTTCTCTATTCCCATCGTGAACTTCGAATGCTTTGCTTCTATTTGAGGTAGAGTAATTAAAGTTATGTCTGAAATAAACAAAATATATTATTACTAGCTGTCCGCCCGCGTGGGTTATACGTATCTTGTGTATGTATTTTTAATGCCACATAACAAAAAAAAATTAGGGGTGAACAATCCTTATCACTTAGATAGTAGCCGATTCGCA
Organism: Subacronicta megacephala; assembly: GCA_958496365.1. Classification (NCBI taxonomy): domain Eukaryota; kingdom Metazoa; phylum Arthropoda; class Insecta; order Lepidoptera; family Noctuidae; genus Subacronicta; species Subacronicta megacephala. The sequence continues at coordinate 6,201,932 of OY292541.1, read as the reverse complement.
GACCTACTGAATATGCATATAAAATTTCATAAAAACCTTCAGTCAATATAAGATCTTCCTTCAGTCATCAACAGGTACGGCAGGATTTTATCGCGTTATATTGATATTTATTTAATTGTCGACCCTTCCCGTGACCCAAAGGCTGGTCTATATTTTTTGTCAGAGAATCAGCATTGCCATACAACGTGGCAATGCAGCCAGCCTTCTGGGTACCCTCCCGGCTGATAGCGATGCGGAAAGTTTATTGATGCCCTTGTTTATTTTTTCTTTTATTTATAAAAATAGTTTAGTTAGTCTAGTTTAATTTTAATCAGTTTTTTTTTTGTTTACCTAATAAAGTAATTAGCTTGGTTGTTAATGATTATTCTTTATATATATATAAGAATATTTTATTCAAAACATTTCAAAATTTTTGAGGCCCTAAAACAAAAAGACCATTTCTTTATTTTCCTATGCTGAGTCCCAAAATATTTTTAATATTTTTTTTGTTAAATTCCTGAGAAAAAAAATAAAAATCAAAAACGTGTGCTGACGTCAGTTATTCGGTGGAATGAAATAGAAGGGTCATATTCAAAATAATTGTACGTAACGGATAGGAAACAAATATGAATATTATTTGATTGTAACAGAAAAATAACAGAAAGGAATTATTAGGGCAAGTTTAAATAACACACGTTTGTAAATTAAATAATTAACGTTGAGCTAATTACAACATCTGGAATAGTAGAATACCATCATCACTATCATTACTTATACATACTTATTACAATGAACCTACTAAGATTAAGTATTTAAAACGGCTACGAGTGCGAAGCCGGTGTGGTTCGCTAGGTGGGTGCATTATGAAACAATTTGGTGATCGTATTTTAGTTGGTGTAATTACCATACATAAATGAACAATTCGTAAAGTAGTTTATTATTATTATTTAAAAAAATAAGATATTAACTTAAAAAAATCTCATAAAATACAACTTTCATGCAAGAAAAGTTTAATTTACTCACAATAAAAAACTAATACATAAATATCCTTAATTTTTCAATCAATTACTTACAGGTAACCTTTTGTGAAATGGCCCTGTCAAATATTTAGTGAAAACAAAACAAACAAACCCATCGATATGGTCAAATAAAATTAACTTAGGAAATTTGTATTTTTAATTTTTTTAGGTCAAATACACATCAAATGCCATAAAATTCAATAAAACGTAGCTTTTTTATGTATTGGTCTAGTAAAAATTAAATAGTAACGTAATTCTGTGACCGCGACAATATTTGTAAAAACCGTTAAATATTGTAATTACTTATCAATTAGGTTTAAATATTTTGGTTAGTTTTGAAGCATAAAGGACAAACTCAAGGCATTAAAAACTACAATTCATTGAATTACTAGCCATAGGTGGGTCGAAATCACCTTAACTTATTAAAAAATAACGAGCTAGACTCTAGCCTAATAAAATAATACTTAAAAAATGACCATGTTGATTTGGTCAAATTAACATTAGGAACATTCTACCAGGACCTGAAAGTACGAAAATTATCTTAATTAGTGGTTTTTCAATGCATACAACAGCAATTCTATTTTCGGATTTATTAATTGTATGAGGATGGTAGTGTAGATATTAGTATTAAAGCGAAAGGATTCTAATGATTTGAATTATGTAAAGCCATATTATATACGTTCATCATATTTTAATCAACATACAACTTTACACTGACCTGTAAATTGCAAAAAACTGAGCTTTTTTGAATTTCGCGGGCTACCTTGGCGCATCCCCCTTAACTGATACTATGACGTTCGACGAGAGGCTGGGTTCGCCTCGGCGAGGCTGTGTGGTTAGTACTAACGGCTCAAGCGGTGAGGACTGAGGATACGCAGTAAAACATACACACGCAGACAATATATGCCACAGAAATGCAATACATGGCAAATTATACGCAAAGTTTACATACTTCAAATAAATTTAGGTAAGTTAAAAAAATTTTTTAGCTAACCTGCGGTGCAGTAAGTTTTTTTTTATTAAATCATTCATGAGACAATGTGAATAACGCCTAATCATTCATATCTGTTACGTAACATAAAAAAGTAACAGATAAAATAACTTATATGAATTAATTGCACGTGTCTAACCTACAAATCTATTTATTTCTACACCAATTCACATTATATACGAATATTTTATACTTTATAGCAAATATCACAATATAGCCATTTCCTAGTATGAGTAATAAAATAGTAAGTACTTACTGATATTGTAAAAGACTCGCATTGAATATTTACTTTTAAAAGTCAAATTTTCTTTGACAACGAAAGGAGTTGAAACACTATATTAAACAAAATTGCCGAGCGTTGATTCTTACATCGTGTAGTGACAGCTAGTGAACGAATCCTGCCAATATATCCAATTTCTTTATTACCATGGAAATAATGTTAAAAATAGCATAACAGAGAAGAATAACAGATATGTGTAAAATCAGGAGACTCATTAATAAATTAAATTTGGAGAACAGTAAATAGTATTTTATATCTTGTTTAGTGAATTGTTGAAAGTTTTAACAATATTCTCTGACTATATATTTTTTTTAAACTTTTGTGTAATGGTTAATAATTAAATATTTTTTTTAGATTCCCGTCAAAGACGTGGACATTGAATACTTGTATGAAACGGAACGTATGCAATGACTGGTTTAATTTTTTAAAATGAATTGTTTAGCTGTACCAAATGTTTCGTTGTTTTTTATTAAGCTCAATTAAAACAATAATCTGTTTGTTTATAAAATATTACTCAGTTGTATCTCGTTATGAAAATAATTGGGTTGGACATTATGACAGTAGTAAATGTACAATTATTTTGAATAAGACCCAGAAATCTTTGCCAAGCGTTATTACTTTTGAATCACTAAATTCTGGTTTTAAAAGCATGGTAGGAATGTCATGCTACCGCGAATGCCATTATCAAATACGAAATTTTTCAAGAAATCAAAGGCATTATCAGCGTTCAGCCGTATATGTGACATAATTTGTCATTAATTAGACTGCCTCATTAGTGTGATCCTAAGCCCGACTGCTACGCTAGAGGTCCTGGGTTCAATCACCGGGTCGAGCAAAGTGTTATTGGGTTTTTCTATGAAATTCCCAGTAGCAGCTCAGAGTCTGGATTTATGCCCGGTTAATGGCAATAGGCTCGCCCCCTATTGCATGGGACCTAAACATACCGGCGAAATGTGGGTGTACATTAGTATACCTCTGCCTAACCCTTTGGGGAATACAGGCGTGATGGTATGTTAATTTTTGTTATATACTCTTCCTTTTCCAATGGGTTGCATCCCACTATATTTTTTTTCGGTTTTAAAAATTATCAACCCTGATGTAATTAGCATGGAATTGATTATACATACAACGTTTAACGTAGATTTGAGTCCACGTAAAATAATATATTTCATCTTCCCGTGCACAACCAAAACCATATTCGCACGTTATATTATTTGAAATTCTTAGATTTTTAGAGATTGTATCTGAAATGTACAAATATAAAGGATAATATACGAAATATTTAGTCATCTGGACCGGCTAAAGTGGTGATTCTACCCGTCGTATAGACCAACTGGCCATATTGAACCCATTACAGATACGTAAAAAGAAACGACTTCTCATATAAATGTATGCCGAAATGGGATTTTTTTACTTTTGTATTGGAAGATATATTTATTCACAAATAGGGTTGAGGGTTAGGTTGGAGATCATAGAAAAAAATGTTGAGTCCGACGGGTAGAATCACTCTGTAACGGGTGGAGGTGACTAAATTGGCACCCTGTACTTAAAGACATATCCAAAGGAGGGAATAAGAAAGAAAGATTTATTTAGCCATCAACACAGGAGACAGTACTGACGAATACATTTTTAATTGATATATCAGTTACAGTTTGTTCGAAATAAGTAAGCCGATCGGAAGTTAGCCGTTCCGAACTATCACGGTGGCAAAATCGTTAAATTTATTGTTTTTATACATAAATATCGAAATTAGTAAACAAAATAATTAGAATTGTGAAACATATACCTACGACTCTCATTATCTTTACACCGACTTTTTCTATTAAAATTTACCACTTCTAAACCACTTGCAGACAACTTCCGATCGGCTTGCTTATTTCGAACAAACTGCACAGATAATTTGTAATAGTCGTTCGAAAAGGCAATGTTTGAATGTCTCACGTCTGAGGGGGGGGGGGGGCACCCTAGAAAGACTAGGACAGTATAATCGGCCTATAATGTTCCCACTGCTGGGACACAGGCCTCTTCTCGGTGAGAGGAAGTGGGCTGTAAACCACCACGCAGGCCCAGTGCGGGTTAGTAGATGTCACATGTCTTCGATATTTTTATTCTAGGACATGCAGGCTTCCTCACAATGTTTTCCTTCACCGTTTTGACAGCAGTTGTGATGAAATAATTCACACAAAGTAAAGCGCCTGTCTGGGTTCGAATCTGCGACATACTCGTACAACTGGTCAGACGCCGCCGTAACCACTGGGCAACCAGCGCTCGCTTCGCGAAAAACAATGATATTAGGTATGCCATATTAATTATAATATTATAATTGGTAATAGGAGGAAGGATAATTATAATATGAAGACTAAAGTTGTGATTTTCCTGTATACATACAGGTTATAACTAATTTTTTTTTCTCTAGCCGTTACTGTCCCACTGCTGGGCAAAGGCCCCAATCCCTTCCAGGTGCTCTTTTCTTGCGCCACCTCGAACCAGCCCTCGCAGTACGCATCCAAATCATCCCGCCACCTCTTTCTGGGCCGACCTCGACGGCGCCTTCCATCTTCAGGTACCCATTGCGTGGAGACCCTTGCCCAGCGGTCATTATGCATGCGACTGACATGACCCACCCATCATCATCAACCCATTACATTGTCCCACTGCTGGGCACGGGTCTCCTCTCAGTACGAGAGGGATTAGGCTATAGTCCGCCACGCTAGCCTACTGCGGGTTGGCAGACTTCACACGCCGTCAAGAAAATCTCTCAGGCATGCAGGTTTCCTCACGATGTTTTCCTTCACCGTTTAAGCGCGTGATAATTAATTATTAATACGCACATGACTTCGAAAAGTCAGAGGTGCGTGCCTTGGATTCGAACTCGAGACCTTTGACTTGGCAGTCCAATGGTCATATCACTAGGCTATCACGGCGCTTTTGACCCACCCAATCCCAACTAATTAATTATAATAAATTACAATTACAATAAATTACAATTACAATAACCATACCTGTGTCGTTATAGGTGCTCATTTCAAAATGAATTTTTGGTTTTATATCAGAGTCACACGTTGATCCCTCGGCAATACCGTTGACTATTAAAACGAAATCTGAAACAATATCATCATCATCATCATTCAAAATTTATTCAACGGTATAGGCGTGATTAACAAACAGCCAGACATCTTAAAATATATACATTTCAGCGAAAGATCGATCTCAGGTAGGATTTGAACCTACGTCTCTCCGGTTAAGTACACCAGACGCTTCAGCCACTAAGCTAGTACTAAGTAGTAGTGCCTGCTGGCATGTCTACGTCATGCTAGCATGAATGGATCCGCACCGGGGAAGTACTAACATCCCACAGAATATCTACTTCAAGTATCAGTATGCATATTGTTGATTTCGTATGATGATTGTGGAGTGCCGGCGGCCCAATTTCTCCCTCGATCTCCTTCCTTCTTCTTCCCCTCCCTTTTTCTTAAATTGGCTCGGCATTGCGTCTGCAACTCCTTTGGTTTTGCAGATTTCCATGGGCAGCGATGACTTCTTACCATCAGGTAGCTGAGCTGGGAATCTGAAATATCCTATCACTTCCTCAGGTACCTAATAGAAACATGAGAATTTTCAGGACCCAAAAATATAAATAATAGATAGATAAAGGTACTTCACCAGGGGTTGTGTCCAAACTGGCCATTGGAGAGGTGTTAATGGGTAAAAATACCACACTATTCGGTCTATTTCCGAAAGACCGTTTGCCTTTTGAAGGTTTCCCCCATAAACAAAAGCAAACACAATTCGCCGATGTTAGGCAAAAAGTCGTCAGCCTTAAATGAAACTGGGCTGGACATATCTGCCGCATGTCTGATGAGTTGTGTACAAAAACTAAGGCAATGTAGATGCCACAGAATACCAGAAGACATCGCGGTAAACCCCGTGCAACTACAGTCAATAACGTTTCATGGACTCTTGTAAAAGCTTATTTGAAATAAAAACATTTGATTTGATTTGACCCAGTATGAGATGGCGGGATGAGCTTAACTCTTACTGCGTGGGCTGGATCCTGAAAGCTCTCTACCGGGAGGAGTGGAAGAAGGAAAGAGGGGCCTTTGCCCTGCAGTGGGACGATCACATCATCATCATTGTCCCACTGCTGGGCACAGGTCTCCTCTCAGAACGAGATGGATTAGGCTATAGTCCGCTAGCATACTGCGGGTTGGCAGACCACACACACTTCACAAGACTTCAAGAAAATCTCTCAGGCATGCAGATTTCCTCATGATGTTTTCCTTCGCCGTTTAAGTGCGTGATAATTAATTATTAATACGCACATGACTTCGAAAAGTCAGAGGTGCGTGCCTTGGATTCGGACCTTTGCCTTAGCAGTCCAATGGTCATATCTCTTGGCTATTGCACTGCACGGGAGGATTTTTTTTTAAAAAAAGCTTACTAGCTATGTGGATCACACATTACAAGTATTCTTGTTAACCCCTCGTGCTAAGCTAAATGCTTGTGTTACGAGTGGGTTCACGTCGGTAGTGCAATGGGTGGGGTTCGAACTGACAACCACATGATCACAAGTCCGACGCCCTAGCCATTAGGCTACCGCCGCTTCCAATTATGACTGATAATAATAATAATAATAGGTAGGTACTTACTCTTTCCATCAGTCGAATAGCATTTCACTTCACAATCAATTATTAAAATTAAGCACATCACAGGTACCCAAAACATTGTTAATTTGTTACTTAATTGTGCCAGGTTTAAGAGCACACTAAATACGTTTTAATTTATCCAATTATCGCATATAAATAGTTCATTAAGCTTCGTTCACATAAAGGCAACATAAAATAACGACTTTAAACTGCTTATTTATTATTATATTTTAGCATTAAATAATGCGAAATGTTCACAAAGATATGAATTTTCTATTGAAAGAAAATTTCATAGTGAAAGAAAATTTCGGCCTCAGGCACGGTTTTAACCTGCATCCCTCTGGTTAAGTACACCAGACGCTTTATCAACAAAGCTACCTAGACCACTGCCTATGATATCGAATTTTTCTTCCACATTTAAAGCGTCTGGTGTACTTAACCCGAGAGACACAGGTTCAAACCCTGCCTGAAGCCAAAAATTTTCTTTCACTGTGAAATTTTCTGTCAATTGGAAATTCATATCGTTGTGAACGACTTTGAATTTAATATCAGTAGCATATCATCATCATCAGCCTATACTCGTCATCTGCTGGACTTAGGCCTCTCCTAGTGAACGCCACAGAGCCTGATCTTCGGCTGTCCATACCCAGTCACTGCCAGCTGCCTTCCGCAAGACCTCACTCCATCTGTCCGGCGGGCGCCCTACTCTACGCTTGCCTACCCACAGCATATATTTAATATTAAATTCGACTGCGGGCAGGATTCGAAGAATTTTAGATTCTTCTGGTTCAATAGACCAGACGCTATGACCAACTTAACCACATTGAGCCCCACCCGCCAGATTTGTATCTGTCAGAATAACTTGACATTTCCATTCACCACTTATGCAGTTTTAAATCCTGCCCGCAATAGAGTTATTCCTCCACTAAAATAACTTGGATTAAATGTGGAAGAATCGAAGAGTCGTAGCAACTGGCAATCTATTGTTTCTGCCTACCCAGGTGGGAAAAATCCGTGAGTGTACGATATGTATGTAAAATAAATTTGGTGTTAAATTTAGTGAACATTAAATTAAATATACCTAAGACGCATACTGAAAAAATAATTTAAATCAACTAATAAAGTTCTAAGATTATTCAAGCATTCAAAGTTTTTTGGTGGTTCACCCTCAGATCAAATAAAAAGTTAAGATGGAACTTTGCGAACAAAGAAGTGAGGCCGGCTAAAACTACGCCTTATCTTGTCAGTTGAGCTATGGAGCTACCGAAAGCTCGACTGACAAGATAAAGCTTAGTTTCGGTATACGTGTGTGCGTGTAATTGCGTTTTGTACACGGCATGGCGTAGTTTTAGCCGGCCTCACTTCTTTGTTCGTAAAGTTCCATCTTAACTTTTTATTTGATCTGAGGGTTCACCAAAAACATAAATGCTTAAAAGAGATATTGAAGCATACTTTGTCCCTTTCCCGCAAAACAAATGTCAGTATAGAAATTGTAGGGCATATCGGATGGTGACGTCACAAGCTGATATAGTGTGCTCTGTCGAGCATAAAATTTAAATACTTATAACTTCCTCATTTCTGATAAAAACAATATTTAGTTTTTTTCTGGTCGGCTCTATTGATGGGACCATAATTTTTTTTTTAGTTAACTAGGTGGATGCGGCGTTTGACTGCGATCTTTTAGCCGCTATTATTCGTGATTGTAAACGTGGTTTTATTTTTCACAAATATTGATGTGTTTACAAGGAAAAATCTAGTTTCATAACACTATCCTGTCGGGCACGGCAATATAGGAGAGAAGAGGAAGGCATTATGTTTTTATATTACTATTTATAATTATAACATAAAATAACATACCATCACGCCTGTAGCCTCTTCCCCGAAGAGTTAGGCAGAGGTGTACTAATGTACACCCACATTTCGCCGGTATGTTTAGGTCCCATGTAATAGGGGGCGAGCCTATTGCCATTAAACGGGCACAAATGCTGACTCCGAGCTGCCACTGGGAATTTCATAGAAAAACCCACTAACACTTTGCTCGACCTGGGGATCGAACCCACGACCTCTAGCGTGGCAGTCACGCTAAGGACCACTAGAATAATGAGGCAGTCTACATTTCAATACTCAATACATTTATTGCACTCCACAAGTAAAAACAGCTGTTACAATCATATAATTTAGGAATCATGTGTGGGCCTTGTCAGGCACGGCAAGATGTAGGAGAGAGGAGGAAGTTTTAAACCCTTTTTATTATTTTCATATTTTTCATTTTTTATATATTAATTATTATTTTATATTAAGGTGTACCTACTATAATTCATTCCTTCGCCGTCCGTGCTGAGAGAAAGACGTATTGCAAGTCATTCCGCCAAACATTAATTAACTTAACCAAATATTGTGGAATACCACAATATTTGGTTAAGGATGGCTGCGAAATCTTCAAATGCCCTTACAATTTATTTTTAACCTGTCTATTAATGCAGGCGAATATCCAGCAGAGTGGAAAACATCTAAGGTATTCCCGGTGCATAAAAACGGCTCAAGAAGTGACTTAAAAAATTATAGACCTATAGCTATTTTATCCATATTTGCCAAAGTGTTCGAAGCAGTGCTTTATAAAAAAATACATAATCAAATGCAACAGTGGTTTGCAGATGAGCAGCATGGATTCCTTCCAAAACGCTCAACTACGTCGAATCTCCTTAATATCACTACACTTCTAGCTGAAAACATCAATGACAAAAAGCAAATTGATGTAGCCTATTTCGATTTTCAAAAGGCTTTTGACCGCGTTGATAATGATATACTTTTGAGTAAAATGGCTGTTGCTGGTTTCTCGGAGACACTACTAAAGTTCTTTGCGAACTATCTTTGTGGTCGTAAACAATAATTATGTTACGTATAAAAATGCCAAGTCAGAGCTCTACCCAGTCACTTCTGGAATAGGACAAGGTACTAGCCTTGGACCCCTTCTTTTTCTTATAATTGTGAATGATCTTCCTAGCTACGTAAAACACTCCACAGTTCTAATGTTTGCCGATGACATCAAAGTTGCTCTTCCCATAGTTAGCTCTACTGATACAAACACACTCCAACTCGATATAGACAGCATTCACACTTGGAGCACTTTTAACAAACTCAACCTAAATATTAGTAAATGCGTGATCATGACCTACTCAAAAGCAACTCACCCAATACACAATGTCTACACTTTAAACAATGAGACCCTAAAGCGTGTTTCAACTGTACGTGATCTAGGTACACAGTTTGATCCACACCTTACTTTCAACCAACACATAATAAAGACCGGTAACAAATCCCGTAAAAGTCTAGGATTCGTGTTGCGACAGGTGAAAATTTTCAACAACCGTCAGGCCATAACCATACTCTACAACTCATATATTCGCAGCTTATTAGAAACTAACAGTGTAATCTGGAACCCCCATGAAAAAAAATATGCTCTGCTCATTGAAAAAGTTCAGAAGTCATTTGTTCGCTACCTCTACTTTAAATTATACGGGTACTACCCATACATGTACCCAACACCATTCGCCCTAGGTATGGTTGCCTACCAAAGCTTGGAAGTTAGGAGAAATGTAGCGCTTATTAAATATTTTGTCCGCTTAATTCGTGGTACCCATTCCAATTCCACGTTACTGCAGTACATTTCTATTAATATTCCACTGCCTATCAGACATACCCTTCGTCCTCGTCAACGTCCTCTATTTTCGATACCGCAAACTAGTACCGTAACCCTTAAGACGAGTCCTTTGTATCTAGCACTTACCCACATTAATAATATATTGCATTACGATGACTCACTAGATGCCTTTGCGAGCACGGACAGCACTGAGATTCCTGAGTACAGCCACTCGATACCTGGAATCTATTGCCCCATCTAGTACAATCCCATAGCTTAGTAATTGTTTTATTATTTCCTAATTTTATATTTCAAAATAATTAAAAATAATGTATTCTTTCGTTACTACCTATATGACCGATAACTTGTATGTGTAGTGTAAACTGTTAGTATAAGTTGGTTAATTAATAAATAAATAAAAATAAAAATTAACTAACCATTACTATTTAAAAGCACCGAACTAAATTGTATTGGCAAGTCATCGAAATAGCAGTGTTTGTTGTAAGATATCAGCATATTATAGACTAATAAAGGAGAAATAGCTAAAGCAACAAAGAAAAAAAAAAGTGAACAGCAATCAAACAACAGTGACTCATCCTGCGAGCGCTGCTCCTATTCGCTAACTACAGGTGAGTCAGAGCGCACGAAAGAAAGAAGAAAGAAAGAAAGAACATTTATTCACTGCTACACAGTAAAACTATAACTAGGTACATGAATCAGTTAAACTTAAATTCTACTGCGGCAATGAAAAGGCTACGACTCAGCATAATTGCCTCGCTTGGACAGCGGGGCGCTGATTTTCTGACGCACCCGGTGCAAACCTCAATTACAAACTAAGAGAGACACACTGAAATATATTATAACATATAAGGGTAATAACATTCTAATTATGAAATAGACAATTTGTGTAAATGTGTATTGTGGAACTAAGATTGAAAATGAAACTATAAATACTGAAGCCGGATAGAATAAATATTTATAACGCACGACACATCACAAAACGATACCTTATATGGTAACAAACCTCTACTGCAACATTCGAAGTCGGCAGCCCTGTGAGAAGTACATGTACAATTATGCGTAAATTTCGCAAGCGCAAATAGCTCGCCGAACTTCTAGTACGACACATAAGCAACGAGACATCGATTCCGAAGGCACGCATTACTTTTTGCATTTTCTTTTTGTTTTTTTTTGTATGAGATATTTCATCAATTGCTACCTAAATCGCCCCTGGTCAACTGTTATCCTAATTCTACAAATTTTTAAGGATATTATATATATGTATATATATTCTTGAATAAGACTAGGTACTATGTAGGTTAGTTTTAACTCGTATAACATTTATTTATATAAAAGATTTCTGAAAGTTTTTAGTATTTCCCATGATCTACGCAAATGTCTTGCTGATCTGGTATCGTTGTGCGACGGGTCGTTGGGCTCCCTGTAAAATGGTTGAGCTACACGATGACTGATGTATGCGTGCCGTCAGTTAGGACAGGTCAACTCAACGCTGGTATGGCTCTTTCTTCAAAAGGCCTATTCAGATTTTGCCCTACAAATACAACCTACCTACGCATATAATATAACTATTGTCTGGACTTTAAAAAAGGCCATGACTTTCTGAGTTTGTTTCGACGTTTCTTCTCAGAGGTCGTCAGATAGGAAATGTCGGCGCCATCTAGTTAAAAAAAAAACTAAAAGTGTCTTAAAAGATCTATTTACAGAAATAAATATCATTTCATTTCATTTCTCTTTGCAGCCACTTTCGTCCAATTACTATCCTACCTTTCCTATCAAGAATTTGCGCCCATCCAACACGAAAGTAATGCTTGTACAGACCTTAATATTTCCTATGATCGACTATGGTGATGTGTGTTACTATGACCTGAGTGCTGATCTACTCAACAATCTTGGCCGTCATCTCAATAACTGCATTCCATTCATTTTCAATCTTCGCAAGCATGATCATGTTTCAGCATTTTTATGGGATAACTCGGCAAACAGGTGAGCTACCTGATGGTAAGTAGTCATCGTTGCCCATGGACATCTGCAAATCCAAAGGAGTTGCAGATGCGTTCCCGAGCCTATTTAGGGAAAGGGAGGGAAAGGAAAAGGGAGAAGGAAGGGGATCAGGGAGGAATCGGGCCTTCGGCCGTCTCGCTCAACGAATGAAGCGCAGTAGTAAAACGCTATAGAAAGCTAATAAAATGTTTGACCAACCGTCAAAAGAAGACCACTTTGTTTTCTATACTAGATTCTCCTTTTTCTCCTACTTATCTCTCTTCTTATTTTCAATATTATTATGCTCTAACCATGACAAAGATCTGTGATCCTTATGCAATCGTCCTCTACAATGCCCTTCTCATCGCTATGATTTTTGTTGCTCGAAGCTTTGATTTCATACTCTAGTTTTTTGTTCATATACAGGGTGGAAGGGACATCGACGCACATCCGCTTACCACGAATTCAGTACATGATTCTGGACCCTCTTGCGTTGATATTTTTCGTCGGTTATGTTTTAAAAAATCAGCTGTTTCATACATTTTGACAGTGTAGGTATTGCACTTTTGTATGAAAAAGCAGATTTCTTTTTTCATAACCGACAAAAATATCAACGCAAGGGGGTCCAGAATCATGTACTGAATTCGTGGTAAGCGGATGTGCGTCGATTTCCCTTCCACCCTGTATATATTATTACTATATTCGGTTTTCTTTCTCACTGTAAGGCATCTACTAATTTCTGTCTCTGCATTATCCTAAAGGTGATTGGCAGAAAATGCCTTAGGCATGAAGTCCATATTTGTACTCCTTGTTAATAAAGTATTCAATAAATGAATAAACCTGCAAAAAAGGGGGGTGTATATAAGTAGGTAACACCGAAAGATCGTAGGGGATCTCCGAAGCAATGACGCTTGGAATAAGATATTCTAGTTGTTGCAATTGAGAGAGAGAGAGATGCTACTCTATTCGTTACATACCACCATCCCTTTCCCCCATCTAAACATCACGTCTACACCTCATGGTACGACTCTGGCCAAACGACAATCGCATAAGTACTAATTATAATATTCATTGTTTTCGTTAGAATCCGAATTAAAAGTTTCGTGTATTCCATTACTTGGTATATTAATTAATAATTAAATTTCAATTGCTTACTTCAATACTGACCGTTGATCAGTGAGCTTGTGCGAAGAATTAATTGGTGATAGTTTTGGGTTACATATATTATTATAATATTGTAAGTAAATATACCTCCTTATTTTTTAACATTCGCGTATATATTTGTCATAAAACTTTTTGAAAAAACGTCACTTTTTATCATATATCATATATATATTTATATAATATATTATTAATATATCATATATGATGATGGTGATTTTGAAATAAATAAATATGATATTCTTACTAGAATATCATATACAGGCTGTTTGGTGCATCGTTTGCCAAATGAAAATAGCCGATAGAAGAGGTCATCAGCTATGTCTTCAGGCCCAAAAACTCATTCCTTGTCAAACCATTTTTTTTATAACAACTTTTGAAATTTTATTTGGAAAAAGTCCAGAACTCAGCATTAAACCTTTAAATTAAAAAAATCTAATTAGTACAACGTTTAAATTTTAAAGTTTAATTTTGATGTCTACTCTTGTATGGTTCTATGATATTCAAAATTACTTGCAAATAACACCTAGTTCCTTTTTAAAAGCATCACAAAGTTTTTTGAAAAATATAAATTTTATTAAAGCTCAACTTAAAATTGTTGTAAAAAAATAACTAATGCGATTGGGATTCGAATTCTTTTAAAATGTTCTCTAGTCTGTCCCCTTTCCAACGGTATGCCATAAGCCAAAAAAAACTTTTGTTAACTTCACTAATTTGCTAAATGTGTAAGCGAGGCACATCGTGCTGATTTTCGATATTACGGTATGTAGCTCTAGTTTTCGCATTTAACATGCTTGAAGTAGGTAGATAGTGTTATCTGACTCTTACGCAGTCTCTTATCTCCTTCTTACATAGGGAACTAACTATCCTGATACATGTTTTTTTTATAAATAAGTACCTAATTACCAATTTTATTAAAATTGTCCGAATCTATTGCATATGCACGCGCGACATCCTCGGAGAAAGAACTTGTTTACTTATCGGAAGTTGTCACTATCAAAGCAGAAATACGTTTACGCACCACGACAGTTAAAACAAGATGTCGCGCGTGCATACGCAATAGAGTCAGACAATTGGAACAAAATTTGTAATTAGGTTCTTACTTTTTTATGGCATAAATCAGCAAACGAGCATGCAAGCTGCCTGATGGTAAGTTATGTTCACTGCCCATGGATATCTGCACAACCAAAGGAGTCGCAGATGCGTTGTCGAGCCTATTAAAGGAAGGGGGGAAAGGAGAATCCTTTTCTCCTCCCCCCCCCCTTTCAAAGACTGCGGGAGAGAAAGAAAAGAGATACTGAGAGAGCAATTGGGCCTCCAGCGCTTCACACTCACCGGACAAAACGTAACAGTATGCATACAGCTACTTGACGTCGATATTCTGTGGGAGGGTAGTACTTCCGCGGTCGTGCTACTACTTACTACTACTTTCTTATTTTTTTCTTGTTCGAGGAAAGTTCGTACGGTGGCCAGCACATCAAGCTATCACAATATGTCAAATTTTCTCAGTGATTTTGAGCTTAATCGTCAACATTTTAAGTTTTAAAATCATTTAAAGAAATTTGACAGTTATGTTTAACCTGATGTGCTGGCGACTGTACCATATGTTAGAAAGAGATAAGAGACTGCGTAAGATTCAGATAACACTATCTACCTACTTAAAGCATGTTTAAATGCGAAAACTAGTGCTACTTACCGTAATATCGAAAATCAGTCTGATGTGCCTCGATTAAACATTTAGCAAATTAGTGAAGTTAATAACAGTTTTTTTTTTGCTTATGGTATACCGTTGGAAAGGGGACAGACTAGAGAACATTTTAAAATAATTTGAAGATCCCAATCGCTTTTAGTTATTTTTTTACAACAAATTTAAGTTGAGCTTTAATAAAATTTATCTTTTTCTGGTGTTATTAGCAAGTAATTTTGAATATCATAGAACCATACAAGAGTAGACATCAAAATTAAACTAAAATTTAAACGTAATACTAATTAGATTTTTTTAATTAAAAGGTTTAATGCTGAGTTCTGGAATTTTTCCAAATAAATTTTCAAAAGTTGTTATAATTGATTTTATTTGTCTGTTTGACTTTTCTGTACTGTAATATGTATGTATTATACATAAAAATTTCCTCTTGAATCACTCTATCTATAAAAAAAACCGCATCAAAATCCATTGCGTAGTTTTAAAGATCTAAGCATGCATAGGGACCAACAGCGGAAAGCGAATTTGTTTTATACTATGTAGTGATGAGTTCTTGTGAGATAAAAAAGTTTCTCTTTAAGGCCAAATCATGGTGGTAGTGGAGGAATTGGACCCAGCTGAGAAGTTCGAGGCACAGCTGTTGTCTCGTCAGAAGGCGATGCACAAGGCGACGGCCCGGGGAGACTCCCCCGTGCAGCAGTTCTACGATGAAGCCGTGGTCTTCGTGACGGGCGGCTCCGGCTTCCTCGGCAAGCAGTTCATAGAGAAACTCCTCAGGTGAAAAGCATACTCTTTATTTTTTACCAACTGCTAATGAATTATGGGAAGAAAAGCTTACAAATCTGGTAGATGTCGGCTGGGTCTTACCAACTGCTTGGAACCCCATCATAGATTCCATTAAATCTAAACCCAAGCACGATACTGCAAGAACGAAGGATATGGTGAGCTCGTTCTGCGTGACCGAATGAATGACTGTTATTAGCACTAATACGTACAATACCTTAGACTACCGGCGATGCTGTATAGGATTCGAAAGGTAGAGAATCAACTATTGATAATATAACGATAAAATCGGTAAAAAGTAGATAAAGAGATAGTGTTAATTTGTATAAACATGGTTTACATACGTTGCATGCAAGATGTTCAGTTTAAGTAAAAGAAAATGTTCCAACATGTGTAGCCACTTAATGTGTCGTATAAATTGATTTCAAGAAATGGTGTATTATGCCACAATAGTTTGATTTCAATGTCTAATATTCGCATTAGTGTAAGATACCAGATGGTATCTTGTTATTTACTACCGTTATTTGGTACTTTTACTCCTTTTTTCGAACCAAATGACTGTAGGTATTCTAATTGGCTTATTGATGAAAGCCGTCTAAAGAAATATTAACTTTCAATACTTTCTATAGAGATAAAATTGAAGGGTCCTTTTTTTGCAAATCTAAACTCAAAATTATATTTTGAAACCTTTTAAGTGCTAGAATTCATTATCAAATTGAATAGTTGACTTGTTTGTTTTCAGGGCAACAAATATATCAAAGATCTTCGTCTTACTCAGATCAAAGAAAGGGAAACCCATACAGCAGAGAGTAAAAGAAATGCTAGAAGATCCTGTGAGTATTATCCCCTGAAAATACAAAATGGTTCCTTTACATGCTGGACAGTAATACATCTTGTTGTCGTCAGCACATCAAGTTATACAAAATTGACAATTTTTTCCAAGATTTTAAACCTTAATCTGTTCATGATAAAGTTCAAAATCGTCTGCGAAAATTTGACATTTTGAGGTAGCCTGCTGGCGACCGTACAAGTGAACAAATAACTTTATTATTGTCTCTCTCTCTCTCTCATTTAAGAGCTCAGCTCTTGTCGGTTGAGATATGACCACTGTTCTTTATTCTCTGCCTTCTTTTACCTCTTTATATGACTCTACTCCTTTAATTGTTCAATTAAATTTCTTCTAAGACTTCTGTTCCTCGTTTTCCTTAAATTTTGACTTATAAAATTGACTTAAAAAAGTTGTCGTCTTATATCAAGTGGCCAATCGTCTTTCCTCGTCTGTTTTCTATGTTTATCAAGAGCTGTCTCCTCTTGCTAACAATTAATAAGACTTCTTCGTTATTATTCTAGTCGGTATAGAATTCGATCCTAATGTGCCCCATTTCGATAGGAGCAGTGATAGACTAGTTATATGATCATTGGACTGCCAAATAAAAGGTAGTAATCCAAGACACGCACATCTGACTATTAGAAATCATGTGCGTATTAATAGTTAATTACCACGTGCTTAAACGGTGAAGATAAACATGGTGAGGATAGCTGATAGATTGTCTTGATGGCGTGTGAAGTCTGCCAACCTGCAGTAGGCTAGCGTGGTGGACCCAATGAGTTAGATTCTGTATTGCAACATTATCTTGAAATACTAGTTAAATAAAGTTGGGCCGTTTTTAATTGAGAATTACCATTCTTTGAGCTCGTGTAACTTTTTAACCTATATTGAAATAAAGTTTTACGTACAAGGACACTTATTTTTATGATAATAATGTTACTGCGAAATACTCTGTCTAACTCTTCGGGGAACACAGGCGTGATGGTATGTATGCTAATCTGTAAAATCTGTTAATCTGTTATCGCCATAGTGTAAAGTGAGTAATGTAAAATCTTTTATTTTAAAAGAGTGTCCATGGAGTTTCTTGCCGGATTCTTCTCCATAGGATCAACTTTTTGGAACCGTGCAACTAGAGTCAATAACGTTTCATAAACGCTTGTAAAAGCTTATTTGAAATAAAAACATTTGATTTGATTTGAATCAAAGTTAATTAAAACAGAATAATTATTCACTCAAATCAACGTAGTATATTTTAAGGTAGGATTTAGTTTACACTGTGGGACAATGAAATCGATTTTAGTCAAATATTTGGCGTCGCTTGATTTGCGTCTAGGTGTTGATAAACTCAGTGTTCAGCACACATTTTAATAGTATGAACTTCGGTAAAATTCTATTATTAGGTAAAGAATCCGTTCCTATAGAAACTAGCCGTTTATTGCCCATTTTACTAACTTCGTTTTAGGCGGCGTATCAACATGAAAAATACACCACAATTCAATTTTTAATTATTAATCCGATGGTGTGAATATGATTGCAATAAAAGTTTGTTACTAAAGGATAGCGTAGCTATTCACTAATGTGTAATAATTTACAATCGTCAAGAAATTTAGTAGTAGTAGTGCCTGCTGGCATGTCTACATGCCAGCATGAATGGGTCCGCACGACCGGGGAAGAACTACCCACCCTCCCACAGAATATCGACGTATACAGAATATTGCAGTACGCATACTGTTGCGTTTCGTACGGGGACTGTGGAGCGCCGGAAGCCCAATTTCTCCCTCAGTCCCCTTCCTTCTCGATTTCTCTTTCTCCATAAAGAAAGTCGTCCTGACAAGTAAAGCGTAGAATGCCGCAAGGGAGTATTCTAGGGCCTGTATGATTTCTTACAAACAGCAAGCTGACTGACGGGAGGCTCATGACTAAGTTATAACTGCGCTGATCACCAGATCTTCAGGGTTAAGCTGCACCTGCCGCGGTCAGTCTGTGGATGGGTGACCTTAACATATCTAGACCCCTCCGTGCCTCGGAGAGTATGTAAAGTTGTCGGTCCCGGTTGTCATACGAACACCTATGACAATCGTTACAGGTAGTCAGAAGCACAAAAAGCCTGACAACCAGTCTATCCTTCGAATATCGGTGTTGCCCAGAAATTGTGTTGCGGAGGTCTGATGGCAGTCAAAGCTGACCTAAATATACTTAATTGGGAAAAAGGCTATGAGAATGGAGCTGACTAGCGTTTCATTTATTATGGTCCTAGTTATCTTGCATTGTTTTATCACCTGTACTAATGTAACTTGACTGCCTCGTTGGTCTAGTGGTCCCAATCGCGACTGCTACGCTAGAGGTCTTGGGTTCGATCCCCAGGTCGAGCAAAGTGTTATTGAGTTTTTCTATGAAATTCTCTGTAGCAGCTCGGAGTCTGGATTTGTGCCCGATGAATGGTGTGTAAAGTGCACCTCTGCCTAACCCTTCGGGGAATACAGGCGTGATGGTATGTACTAATAATGTTATGTAGTTACATAAATGATGTCTTAACAAAATAAGTTAAACCTCCGTAAAATAATGTTATATCAAAAACAGTTTCGGAACTAATATAATAGGTAATAAAAACATATTTTTTCAAAATTTTTGTGTGGAGAGTATTCCAAATACTTCACTTTTAAATTTTACTTACTTTGACGATGTCATTTATAAAAATAAAATGTTAGTGGTTATGTAGATTATAGGCAATTATTCATTTGCTATTGTGAACTACATTTTAAATGTTCGTCATCCGCATTGTTTTTTATGAATATAATTATCAATTTTAATTTATTTAGATTTATTTGTTAAATGACAAACAGTTTTTTTTGTGGACGTACTCTTTAGTAATATGTCTTGCTTATTGTTATAACATAACATACTAACATAGATGAGCAGAGTGCAGCTCTACTAATGTACAGTGGGCTATAGCTGTTACCTGGCCCACCCTAGGTGGGACGGCGAGGTCTCGGTGGGTCAGGTAACAGCTATAACCCACTGTATACTCACAGTTCAACGATATGATTTGTTGTGGTAGGGCCACGCTGCGCTGTTCGCAGCATGAATGTGCCGGCTTGACCGGGGAAGTACCACACTCTCGCAGAAGACTAACGTCCGAGTAGTAGGCCGTTTCGCTACTGCGCTTTGTTCGGTGAGGGCGAGGGCCGGAGGCCAAATTCCTCCCTCAATTCCCTTCCTTCTCCTTTTCCTCCCTTTCCCTAAATAGACTCGGCAACGCATCTGCAACACCTTTGTGTGTGCATGTAATTGTGTGTTGTACACCGTTAGGCGTAGTTTTAGCCGGCCTTACTTCTTTGTTCGCAAAGTTCCATCTTTACTTTTTATTTGATCTGAGATAAACTGTAATCCAAATAACTGTACCTAAGATCAACAAAAAACATCAAAATATATCCACCGAATATTCCCGAATATATTTACGTTGATATTTACGATGATGAAATCGCTTATCATTGACTCATCATTTCAAGGTGTTTGATATGGTGCGTCAACAAAAACCTGCCTTCGAGGAGAAGATTGTACCAGTTGAGGGAGACGTGGCAGATCTTAAACTAGGCTTGAGCGATAAAGACTGGCAGATGATCACGGAACAGGTAATTTTTTTCTTAAAAACTAAATTAAGTATGCCTCGATTTGAAAAGTAATTAGACGATAAATTATTCTTTATCTTTCATCTATTCTGCTAGCTTTGATTTCTTTACGCGGAAACCTTTGAACCGTTGTCGTAACCTTTTGAAGTGCTGCAATAAAAAAAAAACTTCTTCTATTTCAGAGCTGCTCTTGATAGTAGAGCAATCTACACTAGAACTATGACTAGAATAGGGTATTATTGTATACCCGTTAAACGTTGCTCCATCAAATGATTTTCTTCTTCATGCATGGGTATTAACAAATACAAATCCAGATATACACAAACACCTAGACTCGGGAGAATTACCTAGACGCCAATTGAAATTTGATGTTTAAATCGAAACGATTTCGAGAAATTGTTCATATATAACCGACTTAATACAGAGTAACAATAAAATTATCAGTATACACTGTGTCTCCTGAGAGGGCTTGTGGCTGAGTTATAACTGCGCTGATTAACAGATCTGCAAGGTTAAGCTACGCCTGCCGCGGTCAGTCTGTGGATGGGTGATTATTCTTAACACATCGATACCCCTACTTGCCTCGGCGAGCACACAAAGCTTTTGGTCCAGGTTGTCATAGAAACACCCATGACGATCATTAGTAGAAGTCAGAGGCCGAAAATGCTGGTCAACCAGTCTATTTATCGAATACCGTTGTTGCCCAGAAATTGGGTTTGGTTAGTCAGCCGTATCTGGTTAGACTATAGATACTGAGAGAGATATGGATACTGTCGATCTCCGGAGCTGTTTTCTAAATAAATGTTGATTTATATCCTTTTCCATTCATTTGTTCGTTGATTCAGAACAGTAGATTAAAACCTACGTCAGCCACACAAATATTTGTGCCATGCGGAAATAGACCAGTAACACTGCAGAAGTGGCAGGTTCTGCACTTGCATCAGCATTTTCACTATCATCAGCCCGTACTCATCCACTGCTACACTTAGGTCTCTTTAAATACACGTCACAGAGGCCGGACTTCAGCTCCTTTCTTCCAGTTGTAACCAGCCGCCTTCCGCAAATCCTCACTGCAATACGTTGTGTTAATTATCATGTATATTATACTCTTGAACAGACGAACATAATGTTCCACATGGCAGCCACAACACGGTTTGACGAGTGTCTTCGTGTATCGACCATGATCAACGTGCGTGGCACAAGAGAGGCCCTGATACTGGGCAAGGCTTGCAAGAAACTAAAGTAAGTACATCCTTTAGATGAAGTTAATGTGCTAGTGATTAATCCACAGGCTACGATGTCATCAGGTCTTAACATCAGTGTTTAAAGGCCAATTGTCTCTCCTTGGGCGCGATATCCAAATGTTTATTTGAAAATTTTACGTCTATCACACATCCTGAAGTCATTGTAAAGTCGCGACATCAACTACAACTACATCACAACTGAGTACTATAAAATTTGCTGTGAAATCGTTCTTGTACCAGATAATAGTGTAAAATAGAAGATTCTGCCAAATGTTGAAAATTGCTACAATAACGATTACTAAGCAAAATTTAAGTACATAAGTACTCAGTTATGATTAAGTTATAGTTCATGACGAAATTTCCACTGATATGGACCTAGAATGTTTTAAAGACAAACAATGTGTTTAAAACCAAAAAATAATCGAATTTCGCGCCTAATGGACGATACGATCCGCCAGAATGGTTTATTTATTTCCAACTTCCAGTGAGAAGATTTTTTAAGACATTCTAGCCTTTGAATTGGGTCCATTCGGGATAAAAAAGAAATATTTTGTGTACTAGTCCTGTGTCAAATTGTGCCAAATTTCATTCAAATACATTCAGCGTGATTATCGGACAAACATCCTAGCTTTAACATTTATAATATTAGGGATTTGAATGATGTCCCTTATCCACCCCGTTGTCTTTGAAACATTCATCAATTTAATCCAATGGCAGTTTTTGAGTGCCTTTTTTACTGCTAAAGAATGGAACTACTATCTCATTATCATCAGTTGTTAAGGTAATGTCAATTGCTCTGCAATTTCACTAATTGGAACAAAATAACGTTAGCATACTAGTCTACTAAAATAACGTTAACTAACGTTAGGCAAAATATTTGGCGATGCGTTTCTACTCATCCAAATGTTCAGTACCTATAGTTTGTTCGAAACAAGTAAGCCGATAGGAAGTTGTCGGTAAATTTTAATAGAAAGAGTCGGTGTAAAGATAATTAAAGTCGTAATTAAATGTCATTTCTAATTATTTTGTTTACTAATTTCGATTATATGTATTAAAATACTTAATTAAACAA
Organism: Subacronicta megacephala; assembly: GCA_958496365.1. Taxonomy (NCBI): domain Eukaryota; kingdom Metazoa; phylum Arthropoda; class Insecta; order Lepidoptera; family Noctuidae; genus Subacronicta; species Subacronicta megacephala. The sequence continues at coordinate 6,178,956 of OY292541.1, read as the reverse complement.
TTTTATCACCGCGGAACGGCTAACTTCCGATCGGCTTACTTATTTTGAATAAACTATAACAGACTAATAAGTACCAAGTCCTGCTCACCATCAGTTCAAAAAATCACCTTCTTTTTCTTCTCCTTCAGGTCTTACGTGCATGTTTCGACAGCCTATTCCTATGCTTGTGAAAACATGATCGACACGGAGGTGTTAGAAGAGTTCTATAAATCCCCCATAGATCCGGAGACATTGATCAAGTTGGCTGAAACCGTTCAAGAGGAGAGGCTGAATGATATTACATCTAGGTAAGGGATGAGGGCCAGTCAAAGTTTATTTCAATTAGAGTATGAAAATTGCCGTTGTTTGAAACTGCGTAAACAGTTTGTGCGTCAAATGTTAAAGCATAAATTCTATAAACTTCACTCAATTTTGAGTAGAAAAAGTAACGATGGAGTTTCTCGAAAGGTTTTCTTTTTTTTTTTTTCATTTTTAAAAACAATTCACACACACACACACACACATACACACACACACACACACACACACACACACACACACACACACACACACCCACACGCACACACTTACATGAGCGCGACGGGCATCCGCTTTGCTTGACATCCGTATGTCACAAACAGGTTTCAGCAGAATACCAGCGTCAGGTGTTACAGCCTGACACATGCTGAGCTGAATACCTTTTTGCTACAGCCGGGACACACTCCGCGCGTTGAAACTCAGAACCTATTTCGTCCTTAAGAGTATTTGTGGAATGGAAAAATTATGTGGTTTTCTAATTTTCTCTAATCTATCTAATTTTAGTGTGTCTTGTACGTAGTAAATAAACATTTTTCTTTCTTTCTTCTTTCTTTCTTTTTAGAAAATAACTTAATCAGCGATGACAGCGATGACGGCAATAGCTGCATATTTAGTTTTGGTTTTTATGTTCCCCATCAGCTTTTGCGGTACTGGCGGTTCGCAGATAATAGATTTCCGTAGATGATAGTCTTTTTTGATAGTAATTATTCCATTAATATTATTCTTGAAACTGCAAATTTTGTGTTTCTAGTCTCATCAAGAACTGGCCGAATACATACTCTTTCGCAAAAGCAGTGGCTGAGGAGATAGTTCGGACCGAGAGTGGTGACCTGCCTCTTTGCATCGTTAGGCCTGCTATAGGTGGGTACCCTTTTTTTACACTAGAACCCATCATCATCATCTTCTTACCCTTTCCCAATTTTCTGTGGGCGGAGCAGCATATTCTTTTCTTCCATTCATCCCTGTCAGTCGTCATCAGCATCATTCAATCCCTTTTCCATCTATCGGATTAAACACAATCCATCCATCTCTGTTTGGTCTCTATCTACCTCTCCATCCACATTAATATTTTCAATTGCTACACACACGGCAGCTATAATTTATATTGATGTCTAGCTTTGAATTATCTTAAAGTATCATACTCACAACACGTAATATAATGTGTCTTTCCTCATGTTCCCCTTATACAGGGTTATTTGTAAAACACCGGTAACCTCTCAGGACTATGTAACATCAAAAACAACAAATTTTGTTCTGCCACTTTTTACAAAACATAATACATTTACCAAAAACAAACCTTCAATATTTCGTTGTCCTATCTAACAAATTTCAACTCTGTATTTTGCTGTACTTACATTGGCGCGCACCGCTCCCCTCGCTATTGTCGGTACTATCGCTTTCTTTTGCTTCGCATAGACTTCGTAACATTTCGAGCGTTTAATTTAAATATTTTTATTTTTGTATGAAAATCTGATGATTTAATATATGATGAATTTTTAAAAGTCATACAACAAAAGTTGTTGATTATGATGTTACTAACATAGTCCTGAGAGGTTACCGGTGTTTTACAAATAACCATGTATAGAAATGACATGTATTCAGATGTATTAAGTATCGAAATACAAAATGTATATTTTCGTATCGCTCTTTAACTTAAGATACGAATTAAATATGTAAATAAATAATAATAGCTGTCGTGTGTGCTCTTCTAAAGGAAGGAATGATGCAATGATATGCTTCAGAAAATTTAAAAATCTTAGACTTTTTTTATCCCTTTCTAATTGGATATTCATAGCTAAGACATAACAACGTCTGTCGCGTCTGTTAGTTTTCAATAAAATCAACACCAGTCAACTATTTTAAACCCTTTTTTTACTTCTAGCATTACTTTCTTACAGTCGTAGCTGCCCAGCGGGAACCGAACCCAGGATGGCTCGACATGTCTTGTGTTTACGGAGCCAGTGGGGTACGTAATTTATTGTGAGGTTTGAGATATTATAATAATAATACAATTTTGTGGAATCATTGTAATGTCTGTAAATGTGTACTTGTCTCTTTGGCCTTAGTTTTGAAGACATTATACAATTATGTATATTATTATTATGACGCCATAAGAACCAGAGTAATCTATCTACCAATAATGAATACTGAGATTTTAAAGGAAAAGCCTAAGATTAGCTTAAAAAATTAAGCTTGATTTTTGTTATATTAAATTATAGAAATTTAATACAGTTCTGTGCTGCCATCTGTTAATAATTGAGAAATTGCAAAGTAGGTTACTCTGTTTTTTAGTAACGTGTTATAGGCCAAAACTTTTTTATTTTATTTTAGATAGGCTACTCTGGTTCTCATGGCCTCATATGACAGCAGGAGTAAGTGTAAGTTACAGAGTGTCCATGGAGTTTCTTGCCGGATTCTTCTCCATAGGATCAAGTTTTCTGAACCGTGCAACTAGAGTCAATAACGTTCGTGCAAAAGCTTATTTAAAATTAAAATCATTTGATTACATTTGATTTGATTTTACAGCAATGAATGAGCATTGCATAAGCGGTACATATTCTATGCTAATAGCTAGGGCGTCGGGCTTGCGATCATGTGGTTGTCGGTTCGCACGCACCCATAGCACTACCCACGACCTTGGCATTGCAAGCATTTACCTTAGCGTTAGGCTTTAACAAGAATAAAAATAATACCTGGGTCTGATCTCATTCAGTCTCTCCTCTTCCACTTAAACTTATTTAAAGAAAAGCAAACTTTGTATAGTCTTCAAAAAAATTAACTTATGTTCTGAAATAAAAAGTTTTTGACTCCCTCTTTAGTCTAGTGGTCCTAAGCGTGACTGCTACGCTAGAGGTCCTGGGTTCGATCCCAAGGTCGAGCAAAGGGGTTTTTCTATGAAATTCTCAGTAGCAGCTCGGAGTCCGGACTTGTGCCCGGTTAATAGCAATAGGCTCGCCCCCTATTACATGGGTTCTAAACATATGATACAAAGTTTTTTTTTTTCAGATTGTTTTAGGGGCTGGCGTGGGTCTTACACATGTCGGGTATGCTAACGGTGATGTCAATATCGGTGTGGTCCCCGTGGATTACGTCAACAATTCCATCATAGTGTCCGCTAGGGAGACGGCGAAGAGGCGAGCTGCTGGTGCCAAAGACATAAAGATATACACTGTCATTACCACCGCGAGAAACCCAACAACTTTTGGTAAATTTTCATTTTTTTTTGGTATTCCTTGCTTTGAAACCTGACATGTTGCAACAAGCCAAAGACTCACTTAAAGACGTCACCTCACAGAACACTAAACTGTAAAAGTTGTCAAATATTATGTAATTTTTTATGGGATAACTCGGCAAACGAGCAGGCGAGCTACCTGATGGCAGTTGGACGGCTGACAACAACTAGATGAAAAGAGTTAAAGTTTGGGCTCGACGAGTACAGCCATGATAGATCACGTATTAGAAAAAAGCCCAGGTTCCGAGCATCCTAAACCGACGGTCATGCATGAAGAGATCAATGAATAATAATAATGCGGTTGCAGTGGACAAGGGACTTACCCCTCTCTCGTTGGCCAAAGAGAACTGGCACAAACCTGCAGTACTAAGTACGAACGAACGCAGGGAGATATGGCAAAGCAAAGAGCTGCACGGACGCTATTACCGGGCTCTCCATGAGCCTGATGTAGATTTTCTAGCGTTCGTGTCCTGGTTACGCTTCGGAAATCTCTTTGGAGAAACCGAAGCGTTTGTTTGTGCAATCATGAGTTATGATGTCGAACAACTATCGGAAATATATCGTTAAAGATGGTACGGTTGACATATGTCGGGCTTGCCACCGTCCGGGAGAATCTATTCGACAATTATTATCTCAGGTTGTTCGCGTCTGGCTAATGGCGAGTACTTGCACAGACATAACCTTGTGGCCAGGATTATCCATCAGCAGCTTGCTTTGAAATATAACCTTGTGGAATCGGAGGTACCGTACTAAAGGTATGTGCCCAACCCAGTTCTCGAAAATGGTCATGCTACATTGTACTGGGATTGATCTATCATCACAGACAGGACTATTGTTGCTAGTAAGACTGATATTGTGGTGAAAGATCGATCAGAGCGTCGTGCAGTGATTGTTAAAATCACCGTTCCGCATGACGAGAACCTCGTGAAATCCGAAAAAGAGAAACAAATAAAGTATCTTGATTTGGCACATGAGGTTGTCGACATGTGGGGGGTGGAGTCAGCAATTATTGTACCAATCGTTGTGTCAGCGAATGGCCTAATAGCCAAGAGCCTCGACCAACACCTAAGGAGGCTCTCGTTGAGTGGCTGGATCAAGGGCTTGATACAGAAAGCAGTACTCCTAGATACGGCGCGTACTGTTAGGAGGTTCCTCTCTCTGGGGCCCTGACCACCGGTGGCTTGGACTCTGCTCCCGACACCGGTGGACTACTATTTTTATATTTTTAAATGTTTTTTATTTATCTTCTGAGTTTTATAAAAATATTTAAAAATCTAACAATATGGGGAAACTATAAATAAGTGAAATAATTAAACTAAGTTCACTAATAATATAATGTATGGGTTTTGTGTGTGTTTTATGTGTGTATGTGCGTATACCAAATATGCTATACGCTTTACATTAATGTAAATGAATGTAGATGAAGCGAAAAGCGAAATCAATAGTCTCTGCCTACCCCCATGGGAGACAGGCGTGACAATATGTATGTATGTGTGTCGCTGGCATATCTACATGCCAACATGGGTCGGCACGACCAGGGAAGTACCCACAGAGTAGAAATGTGCAGTACTGTTGAGTTTCGTACGGTTAGTGTGTGCCCAATTCCTCCCTCAGTCCTCTTCCTTCTCCTTTTCTCCTTCCCTGCCTTTTCCTTAATAGGCTCGACAACGCATCTGCAACTCCTTTGGTATTGCAGATGTCCATAGGGTGTGATGACTACGTACCATCTTGTAGCTCGCCTGTTCGTTTGCCGAGTTATCTGATAAAAAAGTAACTACATTTACAGATTATAAGCTCGTGAGTTATCGGGAGGTTTGGAAGGGACTTTTTGTCCCTTTCGACCGCGAACGCGAACGACCGCTGTGACTAAGTGCTATAGACTAGTGCACTTTATGTCGTCTATAGAGCTGGCCCAATATTTAAATATCTCATTTACCTTGTATATTTTTTATTGTGTGTGTGTGTGTTTTTTTTGTGTTTGAAAGGTGAATTAGTCGGGAGTGTTCTTTGCTATGTTTGAGTAAAATCGGCCGAGATATAATGCAATTTGAAGAGGTAGTTGGTTTGTTTAGAGCGTCGGAATTGCGATCATATGGTTGCCGGTTCGAAACTCACTCATTGCACTACCGACGACGTGAACCCACTCGTAATACAAGCATTTAGTTTAGTACGAGGCGAGGGGTTAACAAGATGACTAGTAATGTGCGACCCACATTGCTAGTAAGCTTTTTTTTTAAAAAAAAAAGTGTGGGATTAAAAGAAATAATTATTTATTCCAGGAAATCTCGTCAATTCTGCGCTAACGACGGTAAACGATCATTACAGTACACCATCATCAGTATTCTTAATTTTTACTTGGGTTACTAAGAACCCAATGTTGTTTTGGCTTTTGAGCTGGATACTGCATTTGATACCAGCTTACATCGTTGATGGCATATGCTTAGTAATAGGTAAACCAAGAAGGTGAGAATGATATTAAAACACTATAACTCGGACGAACGGGGAAGCGCTACCCTCCCACAGAGAAACGACGTGAAGCAGCAGTATGCATACTGTTGCGTTTCGTACGGTGAGTGTGGAGCATCTGCAACTCCTTTGGTTTTGCCGATGTCCATGGTCGGCAATGACTACTTACCATAAAAAAAATGCCGGTGTATGTTTAGGTCCCATGTTATAGGGGACGAGCCTATTGCCATTCACTGGGCAAATATCGAACTCCGAACTGCTACTGAGTATTTCATAGAAACACCGAATAACACTTTGCTCGTCCTGGTAATCAAACCCAGGACCTTGACTTATGAGGCAGTCGTAATATTTCAAAAATATATAGTTATAATATACTGCTACTTGACGTCGATATTCTGTGGGAGGGTAGTACTTTCCCAGTCGTGCGGACACATTCATGCTGGCATGTAGACATGCCAGCGAGACACTAAAACTTATATTTTATGTCCTCTTACAGATTCGTGAAAGTATATGACAAAATGTACAAAATGTCTATAGCATTGAGCTATTTCACAGTCAACGATTGGCAATTCACCGATAAAAATACAGAGAAACTTTATGAAAGTTTATCGACCGACGATAAAGAGATTTTCGATTTCGATGTAAATAAAATCGATTGGTTAGAGTTTATGACTCTGTGGTGCCTTGGATTAAGAAAATATGTCGTGAAAGACAACTTAAAGAATACGGCTTATGGAAAAAAGAAACAATTTGTATTCAAAATATTGATGATATTTATTGCTCCTATGTACATATTTTTATTGTATAAAGTATTAAGTGTATCATTTGTTATTTTCAGTTTCTTGTTTAAGAATATTTTCGTAAATACATTGTGTTAATTTATGGCATTTTTTTTTCTTAACATATTTCTGTATGTATATTTTTATTGCTGACTGCCTCATTAGTCTAGTGGTCCTAAGCGCGGCTACTACGCTAGAGGTCCTATGTTCGATCCCAAGGTCGAGTAAAGTGTTATTGGGTTTTTCTATAAAATTTCCATTAGCAGCTCGGAGTCTGGATTTGTGCCCGGTTATGGCAATAGGGTCGCCCCCTATTACATGGGACCTAAACATACCGGTGAAATGTGGGTGTACATTAGTACACCTCTTCCTAACCCTTTGTAGAATACAGGCGTGGTGGTATGTTATGTATATTTTTATTATCAAACCCAGAAATATAAAAATACCACAAATATAAAAAATAGTACCTAGTCCATCGGTATCGGTGACAAGTTCCAAGCTACCAGTGGTCAAGGCTTCAAGGAGACGCCTATCCAGAGCCTCCGCAGGTGTGATTCGAGGCTCTTAGCTATTAGACCATTGGCGGTCTCAAGTATTGGTACAATAATTGCCACCACGTGACCAGAGGGCTGGGTTATTCTTAGGACAAATAATTAGTATTGCCATTCAACGTGGCAATGCTGCCAGTCTTCTGGGCACGTTACCAGACGACAGTGATGCGGAGGAATACTTCGACGCCTGGGCGTGACAATTTGTTTTCGTATATTGTGTATTGTTAAATGAGTCCTTATTCCTACGAAAAGTACAGATTTATTAAACATTGCCGAGTCAATATCCCACATGTCGACAATCTCATGAGCCAAGTCAAGATATTTAATTTGCTATCTTTTCGGCTTGCACGAAATTCTCGATAAGCAGAACACTGACATCAATGAAAGGGTAGGGTCATACATCAAATACCAGTGGCAGTCCTATTTCATCATCATCATCATCATCAGCCCGTATTCGTCCACTGTTGGACGTAGGCCTCTTTAAGTGAACGCAACAGAGTCCGATGTTCAGCTCTTTTCATCCAGTTTCTGCCGGCTGCCTTCCGCAAATCGTCACTCCACCTGGCCAGCGGGCGTCCTACACTGCGTTTGCCTAACCGCGGTCTCCACCCGAGAACTCGTTTGCTCCAACGGTTGTCGGTTCTCCGAGAAACAGTTCTATTTGAAAAATATGATTAAAAATAGTTAATATGTACCTATACTGACTTAACAAAGTTCCAAGATATTATCAAGCTCTTAAAGTTTTTAGGAGATTCGGAATGTTTTGTCCCTTTCCCCCAAAACGAGTGTCACTATAGTTGTTTATAGCAAACGAATGGTGAGATGTCACAGCGTGCGATCTCTGTATTAGCATAAAATTGAAATGCCATAAACTTGAATCAATTTTAATGGCACAATAGAAAAATATAAGTAAAAATGAAATTTTTGCACGGCGCTCATGTCAATCTATTAACAACATATCAAGCTTATTGTCGAAGTTAGTTTTGCCAGTAGATTGATCCCAATACAAAGTAACACAACCATTGTCTAGAACCTATTGTATGGTAAGTACCTATCAGTCTACAAGAAGTATTTTGTAACAGTTTAATACACATCATCAACCATCAACCTTTCCAAATTCTGAGGGACTTTTTGTACAATATAACATAACATACCATCACGCCTGTATTCCCCGAAGGGTTAGGCAGAGGTGTACTTAATGTACACCCACATTTCGCCGGTATGTTTAGGTCCCATGTAATAGGTGGCGAGCCTATTGCCATTCACCGGGCACAAATCCAAACTCCGAGCTGCTACTGAAAATTTCATAGAAAAACCCAATAACACTTTGCTCGACCTGGGGATCGAACCCAGGACCTCTAGCGTAGCAGTCGCGATTGGGACCACTAGACTAACGAGGCAGTCTTTGTACAAATAAAACCTATACTTACTGGTTTCTAACACTTACGCGAATATTAGACATTGAAATAAAACTACTTTTTACGGATTTTATCGCGTTATATTGATATTTTTAAATTCCCGACGTTTCGGATCCTTTACAGCATCCATGGTCACGGGTGGACTGAGGTGTTGGTCGTCCTAATGTCAAAATTATCAACAGCTACCCTACATTTTGTTGATTATTATTTATGCCGGTCACGCAGAATGAGCTCACCGTATCCTTAGGTCTCGCAGTCTTGTGCTTGGATTTAATGGAATCTATGATGGGGTTCCAAGCAGATGGTAAGACCCAGCCATCTTCTCTATTGAAATTTGGATGTTTTTTAATTTCAATAGCCTCGCGAATCATCCTAGGTAGGAATCGGTTTTCTTTTGCAAGGACTTGTGGTTTATCAAATCTGATGTAGTGCCGGGTCTTGTCAAGTGTATGTTCACAAACTGCTGACTTCCCGGAACGGCGGTGTTTGACATCGGCGATGTGTTCTTTTACGCGGGTCCCTATGCTTCTTTTAGTTTGGCCTATGTATGAGAGACCGCAATCACAATCAAGCTTGTATACTCCTGCATCTTGTAGAGGTATGTGGCACTTGACAGGTGGTAGGAACTGACTAATCTTCTTCAGCGGCTTGAAGTAAGTTTTGATTGAAGCCCGCTTCAAGATATAGCCAATCTTGTCTGTGACTCCTCTTACATATGGTAACACAACAGGTAGTCGCTCAACTGTGGTACGTTTCACGCGGTTTCTGTGATGAGGTTTCGGTATTTGGAGCTTGTTGTCGTGCAGTACTTGCTTGACATGTTGAAGCTCTGCATCCAGGTGTTGCTCATCACAGATCCCACGCGCTCTCTGAAACAATGATTTACCGACGGTAGATAACTGTGTTGGGTGGTGGTGTGATACACCATTTAAGTATTTGTCTGTATGGGTTTTCTTTCGATACACGGTGTGACTCAAGGTGTTGTTGTAGTAATGTTTTAATAGTTCAGCATATTCAACATTGCCTAACATCTGGCTATCTATTGTGGAGTAATAAATTCTACACGCAAGTGGATGGTGTAGCAATGGGCTCTCCAGTATCTCCCATTGTTGCTGACATCTTCATGGAAGATTTCGAGGAGACTGCTCTAAAATCTGCTCCTGTAACACCGAAATTCTACAAGCGGTACGTAGATGATACTTTCACAATATTACCATCTAATAAAGTAACAGCATTTCTAGACCACCTTGTTGAGATAAACGCAGACATGCCGCAGTACTAAAAGTATAATAGCGATACAAAGAGTTTCTATGTTTATAAGTTTTATTATAACCTCCTTCTTAGTAAAATGTCATTGTCCGTGTACGTGATCTTGTCTTGTTTATTAGTGAAAATATATTGACTTTCTTCATACGTTACAAGTCTTGATAATTATTTATTTCATCAGGTTATGGGCCTCTCCCTGCCTTAATAGTGTTATACAGTAAAAATAAACGTAAATCTAATTGATTTTGTTCCGAAATACGTATAACTTAAAAATTATCATAGCGGTCGCCGAAGTTTCAGCTATAATAATTTGATAAAAAATGGCATCAAACAGTTCTTTGATACCAATAGAAAAACTTACTGGCCGTGATAATTGGACATCCTGGAGTTTTGCTGTGCAAGCATACTTGGAACTCGATGATTTATGGGAGTGTGTCAAAGGTATAGATGCTGATCCGAAGAAAGAAAAAAAGGCCAAATCAAAACTAATATTATTAGTTGATCCGATAAACTATATACATATACAGGATGCGCAGACAGCAAAACAGGTTTGGGATAATTTAACAAAGGCATTTCAAGACTCCGGTTTGTTGAGGAAAGTTGGTTTATTGCGAGATTTAATTAACACTAATCTGGAAACAAGTGCCAGTGTAGAAGACTACGTCAACAAAATCATGAGTTCAGCTCATAAGTTGAGAAACATAGGATTCAGTGTTGACGACGAATGGCTCGGGACTTTGATGCTGGCAGGTTTACCCGAGGAATATAAGCCAATGATCATGGGTATTGAAAGCTCAGGTGTAACAATAAGTGCCGACATAATTAAAACTAAACTTTTGCAAGAAATAAAAGTTTCATCAGGTACTTCAGCTTTGTACACAAGTCATAAAAATACTCAAGCAAAGTTCAAAAATACTCAGCATCAGTCAAAGTCAAAAGGCCCAAGATGCTTCAATTGCAACAAGCATGGACACCTTGGTAAAAATTGTTGGTTTTTGAAAAATAAATCACAAAGTAAAGAAAATAATAACAAAGGTTTTGTGGCAGCGTTTCCAGCTATGCAACTGAATGATTGTATTAATTGGTATATAGATTCAGGTGCTTCGATGCACATGACAATGCACAAGGATTTATTAGAAAATGCAACAATACCTCCGATATCCACGATCAGAATTGCAGAAAATAAAACATTATGTGTTGAAAGTTGCGGTGATGTTACTCTACAAATATGTAACAAAGATGGCAGTACAAGTGAAATACTCGTAAAGAATGTTTTATTCGTGCCAGAGCTGTCCACAAACCTATTGTCAGTAAGTAGAATTATAAAATCTGGTTGTAAAGTAAAATTTGATAAAACTGGCTGCTCAGTATACAATCTAAATAACAAAAAAGTGGCATCAGCAGATCTCATAAATGACACTTACAGACTAAACATAAACAATAATAAAATGTACGCTATGTCAGCAAAATCAGAGTCAAATACAAATCTGTGGCATCAACGTTTAGGTCATCTCAATTATAATGATGTCCACAAATTACCTAACTGCACAACTGGTGTACAATTGTCATCTCAGAAAGAAAAGTTTGTATGTATAAGCTGCCTAGAAGGTAAGCAGACAAGGCAGTCTTTTCCAAGCAATGGCTCAAGGGCAAATGAGTTGCTAGATCTAGTCCACACAGACGTATGTGGCCCGATGCAAGTTGCTTCGATTGGCGGTGCCAGATATTTTACAACTTTTACAGATGATTTTTCAAGGAAAGTTTATGTTTACATTATTAAAAGTAAGGCAGAAGTGTTAGAAAAATTTATTGAATACAAAAATCGAGTAGAAAATGAACTTAATAAAAAGATAAAAACTTTACGGAGTGATAACGGATCCGAGTATATTAACAAAAACTTCAGTAATTACTTAAAGAAAAACGGAATATTGCATCAGACTTCCAGTCCTTACACGCCGCAACAAAACGGTCTCAGTGAGAGAATGAACCGGACTCTTATCGAACGGGCAAAATGCATGATGCTTAATGCTGATTTACAGAAGAATTTTTGGGCTGAAGCTGTAACGACTGCCGCATATATAATTAATCGCTCACCCACACATGCTCTGTCAGACATTACACCTCATGAAATATGGACTGGACAAAAACCAGACCTAAGTAATATGAGAATATTTGGCTGTCCTGCTATGGTACACATACCCAAAGAAAAGCGACAAAAATTAGATGCAAAATCGCATTCGCTAATCTTTGTTGGGTACAGTGAGTGCACAAAGGGATACCGATTTATAGACCCGAAAAATAAAAAAGCAGTGATAAGTCGGGATGTAATTTTTCTCAAAGAATGTGTCAAAAGAAAAATGGTAGAATCATCTTCTTCTTCAGAACCTGAAACAAAAGTTAATGATATTAATCAAGCAAAACAGGAAATAAATACATTAACAAACAAAAATAATAATGATGAAATAAAACTACCACAAATATACTTACCGTTAAATGAACAGACATCTGAATCAATTGCACAAGATTCACAAGATGAAGAAAATACTGAGAATACTGATGGTGAAGAACAATCCCTTTCGAGTAATCTGACCCATAGTACTTCAGATAATTCAAGTACTACAGAATATGATGATCCGCTAGATGAGACATACCTACCAGATGAGATTATTGGTATACCTGAAAATATAACAAATATTAAAACTCGTCGGCAAGCAAAATTGCAAACAAATAATGAAAATTCATCTTTATATATTTGTATGAATGGTGAATCAACATCAAGCTTTCTTAATGATGATCCTCAGTGCTTAGAAGAAGCTCTTCAAAGTGATGAATCTAATGAATGGAAACAGGCTATGAACGAAGAGTATAAGTCTCTGATTTCTAACAATACTTGGTCTTTAGTAGACTTACCGGATGGGAAGAAAGTTATTCCATGTAAATGGGTTTTCAAACGTAAGCTGGATGAAAACGGAGAAATAAGTCGTTATAAGGCTAGACTTGTTATTAAGGGCTAAAAACAAAAAAGGGGAATTGATTATAACGATATATACGCACCTGTTGTACGATACACTTCAATTAGATATCTAATAGGCATGGCGGCAAAATACAATCTGGAAATTTATCAAATGGATGCCATTACTGCATTTTTACAAGGGGAAGTTGATGAAGATATATATATGTCACAACCACCCACTTTTGATCAAGGAGAGAAAGTATGTCATTTGAATAAAGCTATTTATGGCCTCAAGCAAGCCAGCCGCATGTGGAACATGAAGTTAAACTCTGTTTTGTTAGAAATGGTCATGAAGAAATCGAAACTTGATCCTTGCATTTATTTTCGCAGAATGTTTATTTTCGAACCTACTATAGAGCATTGGATCACACTGAAAAGAGTCTTAAGACTAGCCATTGGTCAAGAGAGTCAAGACATGGCTGCTGACCTTTTGACTAAAGGACTGCATAGACCAAAACATGAAATTTTCAGCAAAATAATGGGTCTGCGTTAAGGAGAGAATGTTGAGATAAACGCAGACATGCCGCAGTACTAAAAGTATAATAGCGATACAAAGAGTTTCTATGTTTATAAGTTTTATTATAACCTCCTTCTTAGTAAAATGTCATTGTCCGTGTACGTGATCTTGTCTTGTTTATTAGTGAAAATATATTGACTTTCTTCATACGTTACAAGTCTTGATAATTATTTATTTCATTTAACTCCTTAAACTCTAAAATTCAATTTACTATGGAGTCAGAGGCTAATAACTCTTTACCTTTCTTAGATGTTTTAATAATTCGTAACCTAAATAACACCTTGAGTCACACTGTGTATCGAAAGAAAACCCATACAGACAAATACTTAAATGGTGAATCACACCACCACCCAACACAGTTATCTACCGTCGGTAAATCATTGTTTCAGAGAGCGCGTGGGATCTGTGATGAGCAACACCTGGATGCAGAGCTTCAACATGTCAAGCAAGTACTGCACGACAACAAGCTCCAAATACCGAAACCTCATCACAGAAACCGCGTGAAACGTACCACAGTTGAGCGACTACCTGTTGTGTTACCATATGTAAGAGGAGTCACAGACAAGGTTGGCTATATCTTGAAGCGGGCTTCAATCAAAACTTACTTCAAGCCGCTGAAGAAGATTAGTCAGTTCCTACCACCTGTCAAGTGCCACATACCTCTACAAGATGCAGGAGTATACAAGCTTGATTGTGATTGCGGTCTCTCATACATAGGCCAAACTAAAAGAAGCATAGGGACCCGCGTAAAAGAACACATCGCCGATGTCAAACACCGCCGTTCCGGGAAGTCAGCAGTTTGTGAACATACACTTGACAAGACCCGGCACTACATCAGATTTGATAAACCACAAGTCCTTGCAAAAGAAAACCGATTCCTACCTAGGATGATTCGCGAGGCTATTGAAATTAAAAAACATCCAAATTTCAATAGAGAATATGGCTGGGTCTTACCATCTGCTTGGAACCCCATCATAGATTCCATTAAATCCAAGCACAAGACTGCGAGATCTAAGGATACGGTGAGCTCATTCTGCGTGACCGGCATAAATAATAATCAACAAAATGTAGGGTAGCTGTTGATAATTTTGACATTAGGACGACCAACACCTCAGTCCACCCGTGACCATGGATGCTGTAAAGGATCCGAAACGTCGGGAATTTAAAAATATCAATATAACGCGATAAAATCCGCAAAAAGTAGTTTTATTTCAATGTCTAATATTCGCGTAAGTGTTAGAAACCAGTAAGTATAGGTTTTATTTGTACAAAGACTGCCTCGTTAGTCTAGTGGTCCCAATCGCGACTGCTACGCTAGAGGTCCTGGGTTCGATCCCCAGGTCGAGCAAAGTGTTATTGGGTTTTTCTATGAAATTTTCAGTAGCAGCTCGGAGTCTGGATTTGTGCCCGGTGAATGGCAATAGGCTCGCCACCTATTACATGGGACCTAAACATACCGGCGAAATGTGGGTGTACATTAAGTACACCTCTGCCTAACCCTTCGGGGAATACAGGCGTGATGGTATGTTATGTTATATTGTACAAAAAGTCCCTCAGAATTTGGAAAGGTTGATGGTTGATGATGTGTATTAAACTGTTACAAAATACTTCTTGTAGACTGATAGGTACTTACCATACAATAGGTTCTAGACAATGGTTGTGTTACTTTGTATTGGGATCAATCTACTGGCAAAACTAACTTCGACAATAAGCTTGATATGTTGTTAATAGGTTGACATGAGCGCCGTTCAAAAATTACATTTTTACTTATATTTTTCTATTGTGCCATTAAAATTGATTCAAGTTTATGGCATTTCAATTGTATGCTAATACAGAGATCGCACGCTGTGACATCTCACCATTCGTTTGCCATAAACAACTATAGTGACACTCGTTTTGGGGGAAAGGGACAAAACATTCCGAATCTCCTAAAAAACTTTAAGAGCTTGATAATATCTTGGAACTTTGGTATGTCGATGTCAATATTTTTTTCAGTATAGGTACATATGAACTATTTTTAAATTATATTTTTCAAATAGGACTGTTTCTCGGAGAACCGACAACCGTTGGAGCAAACGAGTTCTCGGGTGGAGACCGCGGTTAGGCAAACGCAGTGTAGGACGCCCACTGGCCAGGTGGAGTGACGATTTGCGGAAGGCAGCCGGCAGGAACTGGATGAAAAGAGCTGAACATCGGACTCTGTGGCGTTCACTTAAAGAGGCCTACGTCCAACAGTGGACGAATACGGGCTGATGATGATGATGATGATGAAATAGGATTATATATTTTTAATAAATAAGACACCCAATGGTACCTATTTGATGTATGAGCCTACCCTATTATTGATGTCAGTGTTCCGCTTATCTAGAATTTCGTGCAAGCCGAAAAAGATAAGCAAATTAAATATCTTGACTTGGCTCATGAGACGTAATTAGTGTTTTCTTTGATTTTAAAAAGGTACAAATAAATAAACTCGCTATTTTCGAGTAACACATGTGCCTAAGTAAATCCTCTTGAAAAACATTTGTATTTGTACATATTACGGTGTGCTCGACTGTACTACTTATTTTTTCTGAAGTATAATAGTATTTGGGCGAATAGTCCATTACTAAATTTAACTTGACCTGTTTCGCCCGCTATTAAATTTGTCTCGGGCGAAACCGGCCCTAAAAAATTTTCAAAACTGAAAGTAGTGCATTCGCCCAATTCGGGCGAGCCAAATTGGGGCGAAACCGCTACTAAGCCAGATTGTCGACATTTGGGATATTGACTCGGCAATGTTTAATAAATCTGTACATAACGTAGGAATAAGGACTCATTTAACAATACACAATATACGAAAACAAATTGTCACGCCCAGGCGTCGAAGTATTCCTCCGCATCACTGTCGTCTGGTAACGTGCCCAGAAGACTGGCAGCATTGCCACGTTGAATGGCAATACTAATTATTTGTACTAATGTACACCCACATTTCGCCGGTATGTTTAGGTCCCATGTAATAGGGGGCGAGCCTATTGCCATAACCGGGCACAAATCCAGACTCCGAGCTGCTACTGGGAATTTCATAGAAAAACCCAATAACACTTTGCTCGACCTTGGGATCGAACACAGGACCTCTAGCGTAGTAGCCGCGCTTAGGACCACTAGACTAATGAGGCAGTCAGCAATAAAAATATACATACAGAAATATGTTAAGAAAAAAAAAAGACATAAATTAACACAATGTATTTACGAAAATATTCTTAAACAAGAAACTGAAAATAACAATTGATACACTTAATACTTTATACAATAAAAATATGTACATGGGAGCAATAAATATCGTCAGTATTTTGAATACAAATTGTTTCTTTTTTCCATAAGCTGTATTCTTTAAGTTGTCTTTCACGACATATTTTCTTAATCCAAGGCACCACAGAGTCATAAACTCTAACCAATCGATTTTATTTACATCGAAATCGAAAATCTCTTTATCGTCGGTCGATAAACTTTCATAAAGTTTCTCTGTATTTTTATCGGTGAATTGCCAATCATTCCGAGTAAAATAGCTCAATGCTATAGACATTTTGTACATTTTGTTATATACTTTCACGAATCTGTAAGAGGACATAAAATATAAGTTTTAGTGTCTCGCTGGCATGTCTACATGCCAGCATGAATGTGTCCGCACGACTGGGAAAGTACTACCCTCCCACAGAATATCGACGTCAAGTAGCAGTATATTATAACTATATATTTTTGAAATATTACGACTGCCTCATAAGTCAAGGTCCTGGGTTTGATTACCAGGACGAGCAAAGTGTTATTCGGTGTTTCTATGGAATACTCAGTAGCAGTTCGGAGTTTGGATATTTGCCCAGTGAATGGCAATAGGCTCGCCCCCTATAACATGGGATCTAAACATACACCGGCATTTTTTTTATGGTAAGTAGTCATTGCTGAACATGGACATCGGCAAAACCAAAGGAGTTGCAGATGCTCCACACTCACCGTACGAAACGCAACAGTATGCATACTGCTACTTCACGTCGATTCTCTGTGGGAGGGTAGTGCTTCCCCGTTCGTCCGAGTTATAATGTTTTAATATAATTCTCACCTTCTTGGTTTACCGATTACTAAGCATATGCCATCAACGATGTAAGCTGGTATCAAATGCAGTATCCAGCTCAAAAGCCAAAACAACATTGGGTTCTTAGTAACCCAAGTAAAAATTAAGAATACTGATGATGGTGTACTGTAATGATCATTTACCGTCGTTAGCGCAGTATTGACGAGATTTCCTGGAATAAATAATATTTTTTTTAATCACAGACATTTTTTTTTAAAGCTTAGTTACTAGCAATGTGGGTCGCACATTACTATAGGCCGAACGTTTAACTCGCGTATCGCCTGCGCGCTAAGAAGGGAGTACTACTACTAGTAGGGATACTTAAAAAAGATACTTATTATTTTATTCTTTACCAACAATGTCTATCTCGAGATAAATCTTTGGATTATTGACTCCGTGTGTAGCGTTACCCGCCCCCGCTCCCTTCTTACCGCGCAGCGATAAGCGAGTTAAACGGTCGGCCTATAGTATTCTTGTTAACCCCTCCTACTAAACTAAATGCTTGTATTATACTCAATACTTTATTGCATTCCATAATGTAAATATTAACAGGTATTATAGTTTAAGATAAGTGTAACAATTATGGACCCTGTCGGGCACAGCAAAACTTCAGTAATTTAGTAGAAGAGAGGAGGAGTGCGTCAAATTATTACGTGTGGGTTCACGTCGTCGGCAGTGCAATGAGTGAGTTTCGAACCGGCAACCACATGACCTGCGCAATTCCGACGCTCTAACCATTAGACTACCGCCGCTTCAAATTGCATTATAAATCTCGACCGATTTTTATCAAACATAGCTACGAACACTCCCGACTAATTCACCTTTCAAACAAAAAAAAAACTAAACCAAAATCGGTTCATCCGTTCGGGAGCTACGATGCCACAGACAGACACACACACACACACAGACACGTCAAAGTTATAACACCCCGTCGTTTTTGCGTCGAGGGTTAAAAAAAGATACAAGGTAGGTAAATGAGATATTTAAATATTGGGCCAGCTCTATAGACGACAGAAAGCGCACTACAAATTCTATTTTTTTTTTTTTTATCACTGATAGGCTTACGCTTGACCACAACTTGCCTTCTATACTCGACTGACACTCTCGTTGCGTGGGAAAGGGACAAAACATCCCCTTTCAACCCTCCCGAAAACTCACGAGGTTATAGTCTGTAAATGTTGTTACTTTTTATGAGATAACTCGGCAAACGAGCAGGCGAGCTACAAGATGGTAAGTAGTCATCACAACCTATTGACATCTGCAATACCAAAGGAGTTGCGGATGCGTTGCCGAGCCTATTTAAGGAAAAGGCAGGGAAGGATAAAAGGAGAAGGAAGAGGACTGAGGGAGGAATTGGGCACACACTAACCGTACGAAACTCAACAGTACTGCACATTTCTACTCTGTGGGTACTTCCCTGGTCGTGCCGACCCATGTTGGCATGTAGATATGCCAGCGACACACATACATACATATTGTCACGCCTGTCTCCCATGGGGGTAGGCAGAGACTATTGATTTCGTCTTGCTACGATCATGGCACACTACTTTCGCTTCATCTACATTCATGTAAAGCGTAAAGCATGTTTGGTTTACGCACATACACACATAAAACACACATATACACACACATACACCCATACATTAAATTATTAGTGAACTTAGTTTTATTATTTCACTTATTTATAGTTTCCCCATATTGTTAGATTTTTAAATATTTTTATAAAACACAGAAGATAAATAAAAAACATTTAAAAATATAAAAATAGTAGTTCACCGGTGTCGGGAGCAGAGTCCAAGCCACCGGTGGTCAGGGCCCCAGAGAGAGGAACCTCCTAACAATACGCGCCGTATCTAGGAGTACTGCTTTCTGTATCAAGCCCTTGATCCACTCAACGAGAGCCTCCTTAGGTGTTGGTCGAGGCTCTTAGCTATTAGGCCATTCGCTGACACAACGATTGGTACAATAATTGCTGACTCCACCCCCCACATGTCGACAACCTCATGTGCCAAATCAAGATACTTTATTTGTTTCTCTTTTTCGGCTTTCACGAGGTTCTCGTCATGCGGAACGGTGATGTCAACAATCACTGCACGACGCTCTGATCGATCTTTCACCACAATATCAGGCTAATTAGCAACAATAGTCCTGTCTGTGATGATAGATCAATCCCAGTACAATGTAGCATGACCATTTTCGAGAACTGGGTCGGGCACATACCTTTAGTACGGTACCTCCGATTCCACAAGGTTATATTTCAAAGCAAGCTGCTGATGGATAATCCTGGCCACAAGGTTATGTCTGTGCAAGTACTCGCCATTAGCCAGACGCGAACAACCTGAGATAATAATTGTCGAATAGATTCTCCCGGACGGTGGCAAGCCCGACATATGTCAACCGTACCATCTTTAACGATATATTTCCGATAGTTGTTCGACATCGACGATTTGTTTGTGCAATCAACTCATGATTGCACAAACAAACGCTTCGGTTTCTCCAAAGAGATTTCCGAAGCGTAACCAGGACACGAACGCTAGAAAATCTACATCAGGCTCATGGAGAGCCCGGTAATAGCGTCCGTGCAGCTCTTTGCTTTGCCATATCTCCCTGCGTTCGTTCGTACTTAGTACTACAGGTTTGTGCCAGTTCTCTTTATCCAACGAGATAGGGGTAAGTCCCTTGTCCACTGCAACCACATTATTATTATTCATTGATCTCTTCATGCATGACCGTCGGTTTAGGGTGCTCGGAACCTGGGCTTTTTTCTAATACGTGATCTATCATGGCTGTACTCGTCGAGCCCAAACTTTAACTCTTTTCATCTAGTTGTTGTCAGCCGTCCAACTGCCATCAGGTAGCTCGCCTGCTCGTTTGCCGAGTGATCCCATAAAAAATTACATAATATTTGACAACTTTTACAGTTTAGTGTTCTGTGACTCACTCACTTAAAGACGTCACCTCTTTAAGTGAGTCTTTGGCTTGTTGCAACATGTCAGGTTTCAAAGCAAGGAATATCAAAAAAAAATATGAAAATTTACCAAAAGTTGTTCGGTTTCTCGCGGTGGCAATGAGAGTGTATATCTTTATGTCTTTGGCACCAGCAGCTCGCCTCTTCGCCGTCTCCCTAGCAGACACTATGATGGAATTGTTGACATAATCCACGGGGATCAGACCGATATTGACATCACCGTTAACATATATGACATGTGTGAGACCCACGCCAGGCCCTAAAACAACCTGAAAGAATAAAACTTTTTATCATATGTTTTTTTTTTTTTTTTTTTATGGTATAACTCGGCAAACGAGCAGGCGAGCTACCTGATGGTAAGTAGTCATCGCCGCCCATGGACATCCGCAAAACCAGAGAAGTTGCAGATGCGTTGCCGAGCCTATTTCGGGGAAGGAGAAAAGGAGTAGGAAGGGGATTGAGGGAGGAATTGGGCCTCCGGCCCTCTCGCTCACCGAACGAAGCGCAGTAGCGAAACGCTACTACTCGGACGTCGGTCTTCTGCGAGAGTGTGGTACTTCCCCGGTCAAGCCGGCCCATTCATGCTGCGAACAGCGTGGCCCTACCACAACACGTGGCCCTACCACAACACGTGGCCCTACCACAACAGTTTAGGTCCCATGTAATAGGGGGCGAGCCTATTGCGATTAACCGGGCTCAAATCCAGACTCCGAGCTGCTACTGAGAATTTCTTAGATAAACCCCACATCTTTGCTCGACCTTGGGATCGAACCCAGGACCTATAGCGTATCAGTCACGCTTAGGACCACTAGACTAATGAGGCAGTCAAAATATTTTTATTTCAGAACATAAGTTCATTTATTTGAAGGCAATACAAAGTTTGCTTTTCTTTAAATAAGTTTAAGTAGAAGAGGAGAGACTAAATTAGATCAAACCCGGGTAAGCCTTTTTTTTAAAGCTTATTAGTAATGTGGATCGCACATTACTAGTATTCTTGTTAAAGCCTGGTGCTAAGCTAAATGCTTAAGCTAAATATGCTTAAGCTAAGCTAAATTCTTGTGTAACCAGTGGGTAAACGCACTTGTAACACAAGCATTTAGCAATACCAAGGTCGGCGGTAGTGCAATGGGTGGGTTTCGAACCGGCAACCACATGATCGCAAGTCCGACGATCCATTAGCATAGAATATGTACCGTCGCTTATGCAATGCTCATTCTATACTGTCAAATCAAATCAAATGTTTTTATTTCAAATAAGCTTTTACAAGCTTTTATGAAACATTATTGACTCTAGTTGCACGGTTCCAAAATGTTGATCCTATGGAGAAGAATCCGGCAAGAAACTCCATGGACACTCTGTAACTTACACTTACTCCTGCTGTAATATGAGGCCATGAGAGCCAGAGTAGCCTATCTAAAATAAAAATAAAAGTTTTGGCCTATAACACGTTACTAAAAAACAGAGTAACCTACTTTGAAATTTCTCAATTACTAACAGATGGCAGCACAGAACTATTATATTTCTGTAATTTAATATAACAAAAATCAAGCTTAAATTTTTAAGCTAATCTTAGGCTTTTCCTTTAAAATCTAGTATTCATTATTGGTAGATAGATTACTCTGGTTCTCATGGCATCATAATAATAATATACATAATTGTATAATGTCTTCAAAACTAAGGCCAAAGAGACAAGTACACATTTACAGACATTACAATGATTCCACAAAATTGTATTATTATTATAATATCTCAAACCTCACAATAAATTACGTACCCCACTGGCTCCGTAAACACAAGACATGTCGAGCCATCCTGGGTTCGGTTCCCGCTGGGCAGCTACGACTGTAAGAAAGAAATGCAAGAAGTAAAAAAAGGGTTTAAAATAGTTGACTGGTGTTGATTTTATTGAAAACTAACAGACGCGACAGACGTTGTTATGTCCTAGCTATGAATATCCAATTAGAACGGAATAAAAAAAAAGTCTAAGATTTTTAAATTTTCTGAAGCATATCATTACATCATTCCATAGAAATCTTTAGAAGACACGCACGACAGCTATTATTATATTATATTTACATAATTATTTAATTCGTATCTTAAGTTATAGAGCGATACGAAAATATACATTTTATATTTCGATACTTGCAGTAATATAAGTGCAGTGATAGCCTTGTGATATGACCATTGGACTGCCAAGTCAAGGGTCTTGAGTTCGAATCCAGGGCACGCACCTCTGTCTTTTCGAAGTCATTTGTGTATTAATAATTAATTATCACGCGCTTAAACGGTGAAGGAAAACATCGTGAGGAAACCTGCAGGCCTGAGAGATTTTCTTGATGGCATGTGAAGTCTGCCAACCCGCAGTAGGCTAGCGTGGTAGACTATAGCCTAATCCCTCTCGTTCTGAGAGGAGACCCGTGCCCAGCAGTGGGACAATGTAATGGGTTGATGATGATTTCGATACTTAATCACATCTCAATACATTTCTATATAAGGGGAACATGAGAAAAGACAAATTATATTACGTGTTGTGAGTGTGATACTTTAAGATAATTCAAAGCTAGACATCAACATACATTATACCTGCCGTGTGTGTGTAGCAATTGAAAATATGAATGTGGATGGAGAGGTAGAGAGAGACCAAAGAGAGATGGATTGTGTTTAATCCGATAGATGGAAAAGGGATTGAATGATGCTGATGACGACTGATAGGGATGAATGGAAGAACACAACATGCTGCGCCGACTACAGAAAATTGGGAAAGGGTAAGAAGATGATGATGATGGGTTCTAGTGTAAAAAAAAGGTACCCACCTATAGCAGGCCTAACGATGCAAAGAGGCAGGTCACCACTCTCGGTCCGAACTATCTCCTCAGCCACTGCTTTTGCGAAAGAGTATGTATTCGGCCAGTTCTTGATGAGACTAGAAACACAAAATTTGCAGTTTCTAAGAATAATAATAATGGATCACATCACTATTAAAAAGGACTATCATCTACGGAAATCTATTATCTGCGAACCGCCAGTACCGCAAAAGCTGATGGGGAACATAAAAACCAAAACTAAATATACAGCTATTGCCGTCATCGCTGTCATCGCCGGTTTAGTTATTTTCTAAAAAGAAAACCTTTCGAGAAACTCCATCGTTACTTTTTCTACTCAAAATTGCGTGAAGTTCTCAGAGGGTCACAACATTTGAGTAAATTCCGTAAAATTTACTCAAATGTTGTGAGCTATGACAACGGCAATTTTCATACTCTAATTGAAATAAACTTTGACTTGCCCTCATTCCTTACCTAGATGTAATATCATTCAGCCTCTCCTCTTGAACGGTTTCAGCCAACTTGATCAATGTCTCCGGATCTATGGGGGATTTATAGAACTCTTCTAACACCTCCGTGTCGATCATGTTTTCACAAGCATAGGAATAGGCTGTCGAAACATGCACGTAAGACCTGTGGGTGAAAAAGAAGGTGATTTTTTGGACTGATAGTTAGCAGGACTTGGTACTTATAAGTCTGTTACTGAACGTTCGGATGAGTAGAACCGCATCGCCAAATATTTTGCCGCCAAGCAATAGTATGCTAACGTTATTTTAGGTCCAAAAAGGTCAGGTGCGTAGTACTCGCAACCGGCGCGTGTGTATGAAAAGATGTATGAATGTAGAAGAAGCGAAAGAGATATGCAAGAGTCGTAGCAAGTGGCAGTCCATAGTTTCTGCCTACCCCTGTGGGAAAAGAGCGTGAGTGTATGTATGTATTTTATTCCAATTAGTTCAATCCAAAGTATCAATTGCAGAGCAACTGATACTTAACAACTGATGATAATGAGATAGTAGTTCCATTCTTTAGCAATAAAAAAGGCACTCAAAAACTGCCATTGGATTAAATTGATGAAAGTTTCAAAGACAACGGGGTGGATAACGGACATCATTCAAATCCCTAATATTAAAATGTTAAAGCTGGGATGTTTGTCCGTTAATCACGCTGAATGTATTTGAATGAAATTTGGCACAATTTGACACAGGACTAGTACACAAAATATTTCTTTTTTATCCCGAATGGACCCAATTCAAAGGCTAGAATGTCTTAAAAAATCTTCTCACTGGAAGTTGGAAATAAATAGACCATTATGGCGGATCGTCTCTTCTTAGGCGCGAAATTCGATTATTTTTTGGTTTTAAACACATTGTTTGTCTTTTAAACATTCTAGGTCCATATCAGTGGAAATTTCGTCATCGTTTCGTCATCAACTATAACTTAATCATAACTGAGTACTTATGTACTTAAATTTTGCTTAGTTATCGTTATTGTAGCAATTTTCACTTTTGGCAGAATCTTCTATTTTACACTATTATCTGGTACAAGAACGATTTCACAGCAAATGTTATAGTACTCAGTTGTGATGTAGTTGTAGTTGATGTCGCGACTTTACAATGACTTCAGGATGTGTGATAGACGTAAAATTTTCAAATAAACATTTGGATATCGCGCCCAAGGAGAGACAATTGGCCTTAAAACACTGATGTTTAGTCAAAGGCTAGAATGACAATTGCCTGATGACATCGTAGCCTGTGGAGTAATCACTAGCACATTAACTACATCTAAAGGATGTACTTACTTTAGTTTCTTGCAAGCCTTGCCCAGTATCAGGGCCTCTCTTGTGCCACGCACGTTGATCATGGTCGATACACGGAGACACTCGTCAAACCGTGTTGTAGCTGCCATGTGGAACATTATGTTCGTCTGTTCAAGAGTATAATATACATGATAATTAACACAACGTATCCAATTGCAGTGAGGATTTGCGGAAGGCGGCTGGTTACAACTGGAAGAAAGGAGCTGAAGTTCGGCCTCTGTAACGTGCACTTAAAGATACCTAAGTGTAGCAGTGGATGAGTACGGGCTGATTACGATGGAAATGCTGATGCAAGTGCAAAACCTGCCACTTCTGCAGTGTTACTGGTCTAATTTCCGACAACTGCTACGAATGAATCGAATCAAAATGAGCGGAAAGAAAGCAACATTAATTTAGCCAACAGTACAGCAGACACAGTATCCATATTATTATGCTTCTAGCCTTTTCCTAATTATGTTGGGGTGGGCTTCCAGTCTAACCAGATGCAGCTGAATATCAGAATATCAGCATTTTACACTAAATTACTGCCAGTGACTGCCATCAGACCTCCCTAACCCAATCTTTGGGCAACAACGATATTCGATAGATAGACTGGTTGACCAGCATTTTCGGCCTCTGACTTCTACTAATGATCGTCATGGGTGTTTCTATGACAACCTGGACCATAAGCTTTGTGTGCTCGCCGAGGCAAGTAGGGGTATCGATGTGTTAAGAATAATCACCCATCCACAGACTGACCGCGGCAGGCGTAGCTTAACCTTGCAGATCTGTTAATCAGCGCAGTTATAACTCAGCCACAAGCCCTCTTAGGAGACACAGTGTATACTGATAATTTTATTGTTACTCTGTATTAAGTCGGTTATATATGAACAATTTCTCGAAATCGTTTCGATTTAAACATCAAATTTCAATTGGCGTCTAGGTAATTCTCCCGAGTCTAGGTGTTTGTGTATATCTGGATTTGTATTTGTTAATACCCATGCATGAAGAAGAAAATCATTTGATGGAGCAACGTTTAACGGGTATACAATAATACCCTATTCTAGTCATGTCAAGAGGTCAAACAGAGTGCAGATATTGGGAAACAGTGTAGATTGCTCTACTATCAAGAGCAGCTCTGAAATAGAAGAAGTTTTTTTTTTATTGCAGCCCTTCAAAAGTCTACGACAACGGTTCAAAGGTTTCCGCGTAAAGAAATCAAAGCTAGCAGAATAGATGAAAGATAAAGAATAATTTATCGTCTAATTACTTTTCAAATCGAGGCATACTTAACTTAGTTTTTAAGAAAAGAATTACCTGTTCCGTGATCATCTGCCAGTCTTTATCGCTCAAGCCTAGTTTAAGATCTGCCACGTCTCCCTCAACTGGAACAATCTTCTCCTCGAAGGCAGGTTTTTGTTGACGCACCATATCAAACACCTTGAAATTATGAGTCAGTGATAAGCGATTTCATCATCGTAAATATCAACGTAAATATATTTGGGAATATTCGGTGGATATATTTTGATGATTTTTGTTGATCTAAGGTACAGTTATTTGGATTACAGTTTATCTCAGATCAAATAAAAAGTAAAGATGGAACTTTGCGAACAAAGAAGTGAGGCCGGCTAAAACTACACCTAACGGTGTACAACACACAATTACACGCACACACAAAGGTGTTGCAGATGCGTTGCCGAGTCTATTTAGGGAAAGGGAGGAAAAGGAGAAGGAAGGGAATTGAGGGAGGAATTGGGCCTCCGGCCCTCTCCCTCACCGAACGAAGCGCACTTAGCGAAACGGACTACTACTCGGACGTTAGTCTTCTGCGAGAGTGTGGTACTTCCCCGGTCAAGCCGGCACATTCATGCTGCGAACAGCGTGGCCCTACCACAACAAATCATATCGTCGAACTGTGAGTATACAGTGGGTTATAGCTGTTACCTGACCCACCGAGACCTCGCCGTCCCACCTAGGGTGGGTCAGGTAACAGCTATAACCCACTGTACATTAGTAGAGCTGCACTCTGCTCATCTATGTTAGTATGTTATGTTATAACAATAAGCAAGACATATTACTAAAGAGTACGTCCACAAAAAAAACTGTTTGTCATTTAACAAATAAATCTAAACAAATTAAAATTGATAATTATATTCATAAAAAACAATGCGGTTGACGAACATTTAAAATGTAGTTCACAATAGCAAATGAATAATTGCATATAATCTACATAACCACTACCATTTTATTTTTATAAATGACATCGTCAAAGTAAGTAAAATTTAAAAGTGAAGTATTTGGAATACTCTCCACACAAAAATTTTGAAAAAATATGTTTTCTATTACCTATTATATTAGTTCCGAAACTGTTTTTGATATAACATTATTTTACGGAGGTTTAACTTATTTTGTTAAGACATCATTTATGTAACTACATAACATTATTAGTACATACCATCACGCCTGTATTCCCCGAAGGGTTAGGCAGAGGTGCACTTTACACACCATTCACCGGGCACAGATCCAGACTCCGAGCTGCTACTGAGAATTTCATAGAAAAACTCAATAACGCTTTGCTCGACCTGGGGATCGAACCCAAGACCTCTAGCGTAGCAGTCGCGATTGGGACCACTAGACCAACGAGGCAGTCAAGTTACATTAGTACAGGTGATAAAACAATGCAAGATAACTAGGACCATAATAAATGAAACGCTAGTCAGCTCCATTCTCATAGCCTTGTTCCCAATTAAGTATATTTAGGTCAGCTTTGACTGCCATCAGACCTCCGCAACACAATTTCTGGGCAACACCGATATTCGAAGAATAGACTGGTTGTCAGGCTTTTTGTGCTTCTGACTGCCACTAATGATTGTCATAGGTACGTACGACAGACTGACCGCGGCAGGTGCAGCTTAACCCTGAAGATCTGGTGAACAGCGCAGTTATAACTTAGTCATGAGCCTCCCGTCAGTCAGCGTCCTGTTTGTGAGAAATCATACAGGCCCTAGAATACTCCCTTGCGGCATTCTACGCTTTACTTGTCAGGACGACTTATGTATTTATAGAATGACTCGGCAAACGAGCAGGTGATCTACCTGATGGTAAGTAGTCAACGCCGCCCATGGACATCTGCAAAAGCAAAGAATTTGCAAATACGTTGCCGAGCCTATTTAAGGTAAAGGATGGGGAAGGAAAATCGAGAAGGAATGGGACTGAGGGAGAAATTGGGCCTCCGGCGCTCCACACTCACCGTACTAAATACAACAGTATGCATACTGCAATATTCTGTATACGTCGATATTCTGTGGGAGGGTGGGTAGTTCTTCCCCGGTCGTGCGGACCCATTCATGCTGGCATGTAGACATGCCAGCAGGCACTACTACTACTAAATTTCTTGACGATTGTAAATTATTACACATTAGTGAATAGCTACGCTATTCCTTAGTACCAAACTTTTATTGCAATCATATTCACACCATCGGATTAATTATCAAAAATTGAATTGTGGTGTATTTTTCATGTTGATACGCCGCCTAAAACGAAGTTATAGATAATAGTTAGTAAAATGGGCAATAAACGGCTAGTTTCTATAGGAACGGATTCTTTACCTAAAAATAGAATTTTACCGTTTAAAGTTCATACTATTAAAATGTGTGCTGAACACTGAGTTTATCAACACCTAGACGCAAATCAAGCGACTCCAAATATTTGACTAAAATCGATTTCATTGTCCCACAATGTAAACTAAATCCTACCTTAAAATATACTACGTTGATTTGAGTGAATAATTATTCTGTTTTAATTAACTTTGAAGCGGCGGTAGCCTAATGGCTAGGGCGTCGGACTTGCGATCATGTGGTTGCCGGTTCGAACCCCACCCATTGTACTACCGACGTGAACCCACTCGTAACACAAGCAATTAGCTTAGCACGAGGGGTTAACAAGAATACTAGTAATGTGTGACCCACATTGCTAGGAAGCTTTTTTTTTTAAAAAAAACTGATTAGCATACATACCATAACGCCTGTGTTCCCCGAAGAGTTAGACAGAGTATTTCGCAGTAACACTATTATCATGAAAATAAATGTCCTTGTACGTAAAACTTTATTTCACTATAGGTTAAAAAGTTACACGAGCTCAAATAATGGTAATTCTCAATTAAAAACGGCCCAACTTTATTTAACTAGTATTTCAAGATAATCTTGGAATACAGAATCTAACTCATTGGGTCCCAACGCTAGCCTACTGCAGGTTGGCAGACTTCACACGCCATCAAGACAATCTATCAGCTATCCTCACCATGTTTTCCTTCACCGTTTAAGCACGTGGTAATTTATTATTAATACACACACGGTTTCTAATAGTCAGATGTGCGTGTCTTGGATTACTACCTTTTGTTTGGC
Organism: Subacronicta megacephala; assembly: GCA_958496365.1. Classification (NCBI taxonomy): domain Eukaryota; kingdom Metazoa; phylum Arthropoda; class Insecta; order Lepidoptera; family Noctuidae; genus Subacronicta; species Subacronicta megacephala. The sequence goes on along the minus strand of OY292541.1, from coordinate 6,149,321 downwards.
AGTCCAATGATCATATTACTAGTCTATCACTGCTCCTATCGAAATGGGGCACATTAGGACCGAATTCTATACCGACTAGAATAATAACGAAGAAGTCTTATTAATTGTTAGCAAGAGGAGACAGCTCTTGATAAACATAGAAAACAGACGAGGAAAGACGATTGGCTACTTGATATAAGACGACAACTTTTTTAATTCAATTTTATAAGTCAAAATTGAAGGAAAACGAGGAAGAGAAGTCTTAGAAGAAATTTAATTGAACAATTTAGAGGGGACTCTAGTCCTGAGGAATTTGAAAATAAGTATTTGAAGAAACTATTGCCGTCACGCTTCACCTCCAGGCTCTCCCCATAAAGTGCGAAAAGGACAACTGCGACTTAGGATGATTTTACCTACAAAAGCCTTGACAAAAAGACGATTCGTATTCTGCTGGTTTCTTCTTCAAAAGTGGATTGATCTAAACAATTGATGTATCAAAATTTAGAGAAAAAGCATGTCTATGCTTCTATTATTTTATTTTTTGATAAAAACTAAAATTTGTCTGATAGTCGCCTGCACATGATGGTAAAAACGGTTTGTTTTCGAGTTTTTTAATTGTCATATTTTCTTGTGAATTTTTTTTTTTGGAAAAAATAACATAATTGGGGCCCGTATGAATTAGATCTAGATTTTTTTGAAAAATCATTGCTTTAGAGCCATTATCTACGAAAAAAACAGCAGAATGCGTTTGTATAGAGATAGGCTCAATAGAGTACCCTCTTAAAGGAGTAGAGTCGTATAAAGAGGTAAAAGAAGGCAGAGAATAAAGAACAGTGGTCATTTCTCAACCGACAAGAGCTGAGCTCTTAAATGAGAGAGAGAGACAATAATAAAGTTATTTGTTGACTTGTACGGTCGCCAGCAGGCAACCTCAAAATGACAAATTTTCTCAGACGATTTTGAACTTTATTATGAACAGATTAAGGTTTAAAATCTTGGAAAAAAAATTCAATTTTGTATAACTTGATGTGCTGACGACAACAAGATGTATTACTGTCCAGCATGTAAAGGAACCATTTTGTATTTTCAGGAGATAATACTCACAGGATCTTCTAGCATTTCTTTTACTCTCTGCTGTATGGGTTTCCCTTTCTTTGATCTGAGTAAGACGAAGATCTTTGATATATTTGTTGCCCTGAAAACAAACAAGTCAACTATTCAATTTGATAATGAATTCTTTCAAAATATAATTTTGAGTTTAGATTTGCAAAAAAAGGACCCTTCAATTTTATCTCTATAGAAAGTATTGAAAGTTAATATTTCTTTTGACGGCTTTCATCAATAAGCCAATTAGAATACCTACAGTCATTTGGTTCGAAAAAAGGAGTAAAAGTACCAAATAACGGTAGTAAATAACAAGGTACCATCTGGTATCTTACACTAATGCGAATATTAGACATTGAAATCAAACTATTGTGGCATAATACACCATTTCTTGAAATCAATTTATACGACACATTAAGTGGCTACACATGTTGGAACATTTTCTTTTACTTAAACTGAACATCTTGCATGCAACGTATGTAAACCATGTTTATACAAATTAACACTATCTCTTTATCTACTTTTTACCGATTTTATCGTTATATTATCAATAGTTGATTCTCTAACTTTCGAATCCTATACAGCATCGCCGGTAGTCTGAGGTATTGTACGTATTAGTGCTAATAACAGTCATTCATTTGGTCACGCAGAACGAGCTCACCATATCCTTCGTTCTTGCAGTATCGTGCTTGGGTTTAGATTTAATGGAATCTATGATGGGGTTCCAAGCAGATGGTAAGACCCAGCCGACATCTACCAGATTTGTAAGCTTTTCTTCCCATAATTCATTAGCAGTTGGTAAAAAATAAAGAGTATGCTTCTCACCTGAGGAGTTTCTCTATGAACTGCTTGCCGAGGAAGCCGGAGCCGCCTGTCACGAAGACCACGGCTTCATCGTAGAACTGCTGCACGGGAGAGTCTCCCCGGGCCGTCGCCTCGTGCATCGCCTTCTGACGAGATAGCAGCTGTGCCTCGAACTTCTCAGCTGGGTCCAATTCCTCCACTACCACCATGATTTGGCCTTAAAGAGAAACGGATTTTTATCTCACAAGAACTCATCACTACATAGTATAAAACAAATTCGCTTTCCACTGTTGGTCCCTAGGCATGCTTAGATCTTTAAAACTACGCAATGGATTTTGATGCGGTTTTTTTTTATAGATAGAGTGATTCAAGAGCAAGGTTTATATATGTATAATACATACATATTATAGTACAGTAAAGTCGAGAAAACACGCGGGCGACAAATAAAATCAATTGACGTGTGTCCCGCAAAATCTAGAAAATAACTTGATTTTATATTACACAAATATAGATGGTCTAGATTCAATTGATGGATGGCGTGGTTAGGGTAGGACAAGTGATAGTGATATGAGCATTGGACTGGCAAGTCAAATGTCTCTAGTTCGAATCCAAGGCACGCACAACTGACTTTTCGAAGTCATGTGCGTATTAATTTTCACACGCGAAACGATGAAGGAAAATATCGCTAGGAAACCTGCATGCCTAAGAGATTTTCTCGATGGCGTGTGAAGTCTGCCAACCCGCAGTAGGCTAGCGTGGTGGACTATAGCTTAATCCCTCTCACTTGATGATGATGAAGAATGTCTGTCACTAGTAGGCGAATAAAATATTACAACTGAATTGAAAACCTCCTCCTTTTGCACCAAGTTACCGACACAAGCATTTAGCTTAGCACGAGGTTTTAACAAGATTACTAGTAACGTGTGACCTTTATATATATATATATATATATATATATATATATATATACTCAGTTAAATAACCCATCGGTTCAAGCCTAATTCTGGCTGCTTGTCCCAAACAGTAGGTTGAGACTCAGTGCTAGACAGAGACTGTTCGAGGTCCTCATCATGAAATGATATGAATTGATATTTTTTTTATTTCTGTAAATGTATCCTCCAAAGAAGGATCTATCATCACCATCAACCCATTACATTGTCCCACTGCTGGGCACGTGTCTCCTCCCAGAACCTGAACCAGTAGGCTATAATCAACCACGCTAGGCTACTACGGTTTGGCAGACTTTACAATCCGTCAAGAAAATCTCTCAGGTTTCCTCGCGATGTTTTCCTTCACCATTTAAGAATACGCATTTAATTATGAATACGCACATGACTTCGAAAATATAGAGGTGCGTGCATTGGATTCAACCTCGAGACCTTTGACTTGGCAGTCCAATGGTCATATCACTAGGCTATCACTGCACGCGGTAACAAAGTCTTGCGGTAACAAAAATTACTTGTAGTTACTAAATATTTTGTAGTTTTGTAGTGTTGTTCATTTGTCAAATTTTGTTTTAGTAAGTATTATTATTACACTGCAATTCATATTATGACTTGCAGTATACTTATACTGATGTTAATTGAACTGTATGTTAATTGAATTATATTTTAATTTAAAATTGATTGCATTTCAATACCTACTGAGTTTATGTTGTTCAAATTTAAATCACTATTTTGTGTTGATTATTGGTTGATTATATTTTTAATATTTGTGCTTATAAAACTGGGTTAAATGTAATAATATTATAACTACGAGTATGACAACATTATCGGATGATTATGGTGATTTTGAAATAAATAAATCTGATATTCAAGTAATAAAATCGTACAAGTAGTCACAAAAACGTCACTTAAAAAAAATGTTTATAACTTTCATGACAAGTAATTATTCCAATGTCGAAAAATAAGGAGGTATATTTAAATACTGAATTTATGTTTATATTTATTTATTTCAATCATGCGATAATGTAATAAATATATATGATATATTAATAATATATTATATAAATATATATGATAAAAAGTGATGTTTTTTCAAAAAAGTTTTAACTTTCATGACAAATATATACGCGAATGTTAAAAAATAAGGAGGTATATTTACTTACAATATTATAATAATATATGTAACCCAAAACTATCACCAATTAATTCTTCGCACAAGCTCACTGATCAACGGTCAGTATTGAAGTAAGCAATTGAAATTTAATTATTAATTAATATACCAAGTAATGGAAAACACGAAACTTTTAATTCGGATTCTAACGAAAACAATGAATATTATAATTAGTACTTATGCGATTGTCGTTTGGCCAGAGTCGTACCATGAGGTGTAGACGTGATTTTTAGATGGGGGAAAGGGATGGTGGTATGTAACGAATAGAGTAGCATCTCTCTCTCTCAATTGCAACAACTAGAATATCTTATTCCAAGCGTTATTACTTCGGAGATCCCCTACGATCTTTCGGTCTTAATTATATATACCCCTTTTTTTGCAGTTTTATTTATTTATTGAATACTTTATGCACAAGGAGTACAGAGATGGACTTAATGCCTTAGGCATTTTCTGCCAATCGTCCTTAGGATGATGCAGAGACAGAAATTGGTAGATGCCTTACAGTGAGAAAAAAGCCGAATATAGTAATTAAATATACAGGGTGGAAGGGAAATCAACGCACATCCGCTTACCACGAATTCAGTATATGATTCTGGACCCCCTTGCATTGATATTTTTGTCGGTTATGAAAAAAGAAATCTGCTTTTTCATACAAAAGTGCTATACCTACACGGTCAAAATGTATGGAACAGCTGCTGATTTTTTTAATCATAACTGACGAAAAATATCAACGCAAGAGGGTCCAGAATCATGTACTGAATTCGTGGTAAGCGGATGTGCGTCGATGTCCCTTCCACCCTGTATAAGAACAAAAAACTAGAGCAGGAAATCAAAGCTTCGAGCAACAAAAATCAAAGCGATGAAAAGGACATTGTAGAAGACGATTGCATAAGGATCGCAGATCTTTGTCATGGTTAGAGCATATAATATTGAAAATAAGAAGAGAGATAAGTAGGAGAAAAAGGAGAATCTAGTATAGAAAACAAAGTGGTCTTCTTTTGACGGTTGGTCAAACATTTTCCTTCCTCAATCCCCTTCCTTCTCCTTTTCTCCTTTCCCTCCCTTTACCTAAATAGGCTCGGGAACGCATCTGCAACTCCTTTGGTTTTGCAGATGTCCATGGGCGACGATGACTACTTACCATCAGGTAGCACACTTGCTTGTTTGCCGAGTTATCCCATAAAAAAAATGCTGAAACATTATCATGCTTGCGAAGATTGAAAATGAATGGAATGCAGTTATTGAGATGACGGCCAAGATTGTCGAGTAGATCAGCACTCAGGTCAAAGTAACACACATCACCATAGTCGATCATAGGAAATATTAAGGTCTGTACAAGCATTACTTTCGTGTTGGATGGGAGCAAATTCTTGATAGGAAAGGTAGGATAGTAATTGGACGAAAGTGGCTGCAAAGAGAAATGAAATGAAATGATATTTATTTCTGTAAATAAATCTTTAAAGACACTTTTACAAGTCGTTCTTTTAAATTTATTTTAACTAGATGGCGCCGACATTTCCTATCTGACGACCTCTGAGAAGAAACGTCGAAACAAACTCAGAGAATCATGGCCTCTTTTAAAATCCAGACAATAGTTATATTATATGCGTAGGTAGGTTGTATTTGTAGGGCAAAATCTGAAAAGTCCTTTTGAAGAAAGAGCCATACCAGCTTTGAGTTGACCTGTCCTAACTGACGGCACGCATACATCAGTCATCGTGTAGCTCAACCATTTTATAGGGAGCCCAACGACTCAACGCACAACGATACCAGAACAGCAAGACATTTGCGTAGGTCATGGGAAATACTCAAAAGTTTCAGAAATCTTTTATATAAATAAATGTTATACGAGTTAAAACTAACCTTCATAGTACCTACTCACATTTACATTTTGTATGGTACAATGTTCATTAATTAACAGATAATAACTATGCATGATAACTATGACCTACAAGGCAACTCGTAAATGGAAAAAAAATAAAATTAAATATATTTGAGACACGATAGCCAGCAAGTCGACCAGTCACCAGAGGGGTTGGAAATTTTTGGTAAAGCACAGACATATCATGCTTTACGCCACAGGGAAGGGAATTATCTTAAGATTAGAGAGTAGTTAATGATGTGTGAGATTGGCGATCAGTTGAACCGGGATTGTAATAACATGCGGCGGGAGAAGAGGCAATATTTTAACTATAGGAACTAATGTTTTATATAGGTAAGTATCCATTTTTTATAACAAATGTTTTTCACATGTTTTTCCAAAACTCCGTGATAAATATTTAAAAATCTTAAACTTCGATAATTCCTAGATCTTAGCGGTTTTTTGTAATAATAACGTATTTTTTTGTAATAATAATAAAACATAAATATAAGAAACGAGTATTGTTACTTGTAGTCTTATTCAAGAATATACAGGCATTCATAAGCTAGATCAGGATATTTATAATGAAAACCAGACGTTTTTTCTGTACTATACAAATATATATACGAATATATAATCATTAGTGTGGTCACGTGGGCAGGTGCCATTGTTTATATTGTTTTATGTTTCATACTTTTTTTTTTGTTTTTCTGACACATCAGCTTTTGGTCCGAATGTCGTGCGTCAATTTGTGCGAAAATAAAAACCTTTCTTTCTTTCTTTCTTTCTATATACAAATTTTCATACAATTTTATCGAAAAACCTACAGATTACGCACGCATTGGTTCAAACCATAGTGCACCCGTTGCACGTTGCTCATGCGCACTTTGCATATTCATTACTAACAAGTAAATAAAAATTTGAAATTTAATAAGATGTCGTAGAACATAATTTACCATAAACGGGCATGTTTATGTAAAATTATGCTTATATTATAGGTATTAAAAATTACCTTGAAAAAGGCTCTGCTTGCTGGCATTTATCCATCTATCACACATTACGTGCGAGCTGATCAAGCCAAGTAGATACCGCCATCTAGAAGCAAAAAAGAAATTAGTTAGCTTTTTGCGCCATCTAGCGCGATTTCCGTCTTTAAAAGTGTGGTACATGCGGATGCCTCATTTCTTCAACAGATGGCGCTAAATGTAGAAATTTCTTACAGTTTCACTAGGCATGTGTCATCAGCGTCCTTCTACCCTCGCTGGACTTCATCAAAAATTAAAAAAAAACCCTCACAATTGACACACACCACAGAGAGAGAGAGAGAGAGACGTCAAACTTATAACACCCCGTCGTTTTTGCGTCGAGGGTTAAAAATACACAATCATTCTCTTGAGTTACCATCCATGTAAACTACATTGTGGAATGCAATAAACATAGAGTATTGAGTTTCATTTCAGAGGTCAAGAAAAAATTAAATATTGAATTGTAAAATCTATTTACAGAAAAAAAAAGACCGTGATCTGTGTCAAAGAAACCATCGTAATTAATAGTTAATTAACATAATTAATTGGTTCATTAAAAGTAATTGTTTTTTTTTTAATAAAGCTTACTAGCAATGTGGGTCACATATTACTAGTATTCTTGTTAACCCCTCGTGCTAAGCTAAATGCTTGTATTACGAGTGGGTTTACGTCGGTAGTGCAATGGGTGGGTTTTGAACCGGCAACCACATGATCGCAAGCCCGTCGCCCTTGCTATAGCCCTTAGGCTACAGCCTCTTTAAACCTAACCTAAAGTTGTACCTTTCCTTTTAATTCAGGACTATGCATTATGGTAAACTAGGTGGGTTTTGGTAAACCCTTGGTTGACTACTTACCCAAATAAACCCAAAAAAAAATCTTCTCTGTCTGTCGGTCTCAAGTTCAAATCCAAGACACGCACTAGAGACTTTTGTAAATCATTTGCGTATTCATAATAAATTATGACGCACTTAAAACGGTGAAAGAAAACATCGTGAGGAAACCTGCATGCCTGATAGATTTTATTGACGGCGGGTGATGTTTGCCAAGTTGCAGTAGGCTAGCATGGTGGATTATAGCATAATCTTTGTCGTTCTGAGAGGACACCGAAGCCCAGCAGTGGGACAATGTAATTGGTTGATGAATATAGATGCCTGACATGACGGCGGGAGATTGACTTGGGGTGACCGACCAGACAATAGCCTCAGTGCGGCTACACGTCAAGCTATACAAAACCAGTTTAGAATGACCTCCCATTGTAAAGGCTTTCGGTACCATTTAAGGCCAGCCTCTACTGGATTTGTATAGCTTTATGTGTAGCCGTGCGTACACGTCACAAATAATTACTTAGAAAAAAAAAATTGACCGCTAAAAAAACTGAAACGCATTAAAATAACTTAAAAAAAACCGCCTCCAAAAAATTATACAAAGAATGTTGTCTAAAACAGTTTCGGAAGTCGGTGATTTGAATTTGATTTCATACCCTTTGAGTTAGCTGATTTCCAAAGAATGATGGGTCAAGTATATCCAATAAACTTAATTATAACATTAAATGAAACCTTATATCATAAGCTTCAATTTTTATTATGGGCAGAACACTGTAAACTACCGGAGAAAAAAGATATCACCCCAGACATCATAAGAAGTAAACCACTTCGGTGTAAGCCGCGCAAGTTGCTAATGCGCTGGAACCTTGTTGAATGCATACATGACGTCATCGGCGAGTAGTGGCTGGCCAGCATAGAGAATTTACTGTCTCTTTCCCTTCTTTGAGACCCTGGCTGAGAATTTCATAGAAAAACCCAATAACACTTTGCTCGACCTGGGGTTCGAACCCAACACCTCTAGTGTAGCAGTCACGCTTAGGACCACTAGACTAATGAGGCAATTGTGCGCGTGTTATTACCATAATAAATGTTTATTTAAAAAAAAATTGAAAATGATTCTTACTAATCAAAAGTAGGTGCAGAAAATATAACTTTTTATGTGCTCGACTGTACATTTCCGGTCGATTCATAACATGAATTGTTTCGGTTCAGTAACTGTTGGTTATAAGCAATAAGCTAACAGACATTAGAACTCTATTGGCTATTTGGCCAGGGTCCATACAAAAGTGCCCATCATTTTTTATATGGGATCAACTTCAGGGTATATACCCTTTCCAATAAAAAAAGAATCATCAAAATCGGACGTAGTACTCTGTAAAAAGTTATGCATAAAATACATAAAAATAAATAAAAAATATACGCGTCAACTTGAGAATCACCTTCGTTTTTTCCTAACGTAGGTACAATTTTAGCTGTTGTTTTAAATTTGCGTTTAAACAAGCGAGCTACTTAGTACATCAACGTTTTAATGAGCATTCTGATGTTATTCTAATATTAATTAGTCTACGCATTAAAAGGGTGAGGAAAAGGTCAACTTTCATAAAAAAGGAACCCCGAAAATATAGGTAAGTCTAGTATAATAGAGGTTGGTAACCTTTTGAGTCGGCTACAATTTTTTTTCTTGCCAACAATACTTTCATATATAAAGTATTTTAAATAATATTTGAGTATGGTCGCTCGCCTCAGAGTGCCGACCCTTGATCTTACTGTCTCGTAAGTATAGCGGTCCTAAGCGCAATTGCTACGCTAGAGGTCTTTGGTTCGATTACCAGTTCTAGCCAAGTGTTATTGGGTTTTTCCATGAAATTCTCCGTATCAACTCGGAAACTGGATTTGTGCCCAGTTAATCTATAGGTTGCTGGTTCAGATCCGACTCGAAGGACCAAAATATACGAGACAAAAGCTAAATGGTAGAGACTGCTGTGCTGCTAAATTTAACACTAGTATTTTTTTTTTTTATTGTATAACTCAGCAAAACCATAGGAGTTGCAGATGCGTTGCCGAGCCTATTTAGGGAAAGGGAGGGGAAGGAGAATAGGAGAAAGAAGGGATTGGGGGAGGAATTGGGCCTCCGGCCCTCTCGCTCACCGAACGAAGCGCAGTAACTAAACGCTACTACTCGGACGTCGGTCTTCTGCGAGAGTGTGGTACTTCCCCGGTCAAGCCGGCCCATTCATGCTGCGAACAGCGTGGCCCTACCACAACAAAAACTTAAAGTATAACTTTAAGAGGTTTATTTCCGAAACTGTATGATACGCTATGCTATAAAATTATGACTTGTAATAAGTATGCACTGAGGTCGCGACGCAATTGTGGCGGCGGCATTTGATCGCTAGATCAGCAAAACGTGTTCGATCGTAATTATTGCATCGAACAGTGTCACTGATTTATATATTATTCATACTAAGTACTAGTAGTGCTAGTTTTAATAGAATACTCTGATACCATAAAAACTAGAACAGTTTCCCACAAAACTGTAGGTAAAACAATTTGTCTGGGGAATCAAAATGATAATAATATAAGTATCTAAATTTACAACAAGTACTTATAACTACTATCTTTTTGTATTTTTTAGGCATTTTCCATGCAAAGATTATTAAGTTATTTTAGTGAAGGAAAAATACGACGGCGGGCAGGATTCGAACCTGCGTCTTCTGGTCAAGTACAGCAGACGCTATGACCGCTAAGCCACCGCGACCCCCACCCGTCATGTCGAAATTTGCCTTCACACTTTAAATTTACGTCTTTGAGGCGACGTCAGTGACATCTGTTGAAAATATGCTTCTCAACCGACATGACACGCTTTTCAGCAAGTACAATGTCGTACGATGCCACCTTACCTTTTAACTATCTTTTTGTATTTTTTAGGCATTTTCCATGCAAAGATTATTAAGTTATTTTAGTGAAGGAAAAAGTAGTGGGGGTCGCGGTGGCATAGCGGTCATAGCGTCTGGTGTACTTGACCAGAAGACGCAGGTTCGAATCCTGCCTGCGGTCGTATTTTTCCTTCACTAAAATAACTTAGGTACTTACTTATACATAAAAAAAATATTCAACAAATATTAGTGACAACAAAAGTGAGAATCGAGACTATGCTTGAATAGGCTTGCCCTGAAGAAGCGTGGGTGTACAATACATTAGTAAACCTCTGCCTAAATCTTTTTTTTTTAAAAAAAAGAACTTACTAGCTATGTGGGTCACACATTACTAGTATTCTTGTTAACCCCTCGTACTAAGCTAAATGCTTGTGTTACGAGTGGGTTCACGTCGGTAGTGCAATGGGTGAGTTTCGAACCGGCAACCACATGATCGCAAGTCCGACGCCCTAGCCATTAGGCTACCGCCGCTTTAAATGTGGCCTTCGGGGAATACGTGATGGTGTTTTATCAATAAAAAAGCCGAGGTAGGGGACGCCCTATAAATGCCGCGACTACACTCAGATGCGCTATAATCGGCAACAGAATCGATTGCAATGGTTTTTAGCCTATGTTATATTTTTACACATACCATCACGCCTGTATTCCTCGAAGGGTTAGGCAGAGGTGTACTTAATGTACACCCACAGTTCGCCGGTATGTTTAGGTCCCATGTAATAGGGGGCGAGCCTATTGCCATTCACCGGGCACAAATCCAGACTCCGAGCTGCTACTGAGAATTTCATAGAAAAACCAATAACACTTTGCTCGACCTGGGGATCGAACCCAAGACCTCTAGCGTAGCAGTCGCAATTGGGACCACTAGACTAACGAGGCAGTCTTTTTTACAATATTACTAATATTTTTACATTAAAAAAAATATTCAAGTTGAAGAGCCATTTTTTTACGTAAATCGGTGCAAGAAACACCGACCGGGGAGGTCAATCACTCGCCTGCACCGCCCGGCGTCCTTAGCTCTTTGTACCTATCAACACAATTTAGGTAAATTTTGAGCTCGTCACCGCGTGACTTTTAATTGTTTTTTTAACTTTTCAATTCAAATTAATGTATGTAGATATGTATCAATAAAAAAGGCGTACAAGCCGTCTGATGGTTGGTGGCCAATCGACTGACTACAAAACTGCTTCCATTCTTAGACCTCATTGTAATTTCAATACATTTCAAACAACACGACAACGCACCAGTTTTCAAAATGTATATACTTAAATGTTAAGTACATGCTTAAATTATTGACGATGACGTCAGCATGATAATTACTAATATATGAATATGTATAGCTTCAAAACTGTGTTCAAATATGTCTGTTAATACATGATCTTTAACAATAAAAAAATTTAAAGGTTTTTTCTTGATTTTTCGCAAATTATTTGGCTATAACACATTCTAGGTACATGGCAGCGGAAATTGCGATATCAACAATAATTAAACTTATTCACGAGTATTAAAACTTTTGCTTAAAAATCGTTATCGTAGAAGATTTAAGTGTAAATTGGCATTTTTCACTGAATCCACTATTTAACACCTAAATCTTCGAGTAAGCATAAGTTTTAATACTCAATCGTGGATAAGTTATTGTTGGTGTCACAATTTCTACTGCCATGTACCTAGAATGTGTTATAGCCGAATAATTTGCAAAAAATCAAGAAAAACCCTTTAAAAATTCAGCAGATTTTTTTTTAATAACCGAAGAAAAATATTATAGCCAAGGGGTCTAGAATCATGAACTGAATTCATGGTAAGCATTTGTGCGTCGATGTCCCTTCCACCCTGTATATTTAACAATCAATAGAAAAGATACATACAAAAGATCTGATACATATGCCAATTACAAGCATACATTTACCACTGAAGCCGCTTAGAACTAATAAAATATAAGATAAAACAGTATTATAGTAGTCATATACAAATTGTTTGAACACTTCATTTTAGAGAGATGAAGAAGAGAAGAGAAGTTATCCGTTAGAGAACTAAAGTTACCGACATAGCTCAAAGGATTAGCAAGCTGAAGTGGCAATGGGCCGGTCACATCTGTCGAAGAACTGATAAACGCTGGAGCAAGCGAGTTCTCGAGTGGAGACCACGTCTAGGCAAACGTAGTGTAGGGCGCCCGCCGGCCAGATGGAGTGATGACTTGTGGAAGGCAGCTGGCAGTGACTGGATGAGGAACGCCGAAGATCGGGCTCTGTGGCGTTCACTAGGAAAGGCCTACGTCCAGCAGTGGACGAGTATGGACTGATGATGATGATGATGATGATGAAACGTTATCGAACAAAAATTTAATTCGACACATATCGATGCTAAAACATATCGACTCGACAAACCTTATCGCCTAGATCAAAAATATAGACAAGACAATATTATCGACTTAATAAAATTAATCATCAATGATTAATTTTATAGAACTATAGCTTAATCCCTCTCATTCAGAGAGGAGACCCGTGCCCAGAAGATAACCAGAGATTGACGATGATGATGATGATAAATTATATGGAGCCGTTAAAAATTATCGATGCGATAAATATAATCTAAATAAAAAAAAAATATTATGGCGGAGTGTGTCTGATTAAGAAGATCATCAAGTACACTCTGGAGATTGGAGATATCCTATTCAAGCTTGGGCAGGTATAACTGATGCACTGAACACGGAGCGGCAGGAGATGTTTTTCAGTGCCAAAAAGAACATAAATGATCGTGAGCGTGACATGTTATTAAAGGAGCTGAAGCAATTTTACGATTTAAGCATTTTACGGATTTTAAGCAATTTAACATGTGCAGCAGTTCGGAACGGCTAACTTCGGTCAGGCTCAGTTGTTTCGACCAAACTGTACACATACATACAACATATTGTTGAGATAATTCGAAAATGCCCCGCGGCATAGCAGTAGTGCCTTGCTGGCATGTCTACGTTCCAGCATGAATGGGTCCGCACGACTGGGGAAGTACTATCCTCCCACAGAATATCGACTTCAAGTACCAATATCCATACTGTTGCATTTCGTATGGTAAGTGTGGAGCAGGCCCAATTCCTCCCTCAATCTTCGTTCTCTTTTCCTTAAATATGCTCGGCAAAGCATCTCCAACTCCTTTGGTATTGTCCATGGGTGGCGATGACTACCATCAGGTAGCTCGCCTGCTCGTTTGCCGAGTTATCCCACAAAAAAGTGGGCAACTACTGATATCTTCAATCATCGTGGCGTTGCGACTCGTGTGAACTGACCCTTAGCGACAATGAGTCGTCAAAAACGATAAAACATTATGAATAGCACTACAAAACGCGCATAATTGATAAATGTAAATTTTATTTGTAGTACTTAGTATTTTTTAAAGCACTATATCAGTTTTCCGGTTCATTTCACTACTGTGATTCAACTGGTGTGTTTGTGGATTGTGCAAGTAATTCGTAAGTTTTGTTTTTGTTATTCGGCCATTATAGTCCCACTGTAGGGCAAAGGCCGCTGCCCTCTTTCAACTTATCTGGGTTCAGAGCTTTTTGCGGCCAATCCTTCCTTCCAAATAAAGGTCTAGCTCATTCCGCCATCTTTTTCTGGACCTGCCGCGACGTTGTCTGACGTTGTGTGGACTCCACTCAAGTCAGTTATACCCACAGCACAATTCCACTTTAAGCTTGCTATTTTCCAACGTCAGCACTCTCAGTTTTGGAGCGCAGTATAAGTTCCTTATATATGATAAGTTAATTGCATCAAAGTTCAAGTTTATTGTCTGTCAACTACAAGTCTAAGGTCTGTATGAAAGTGTCGCTTTTTTGTAGGAAAAAGTCATTCGGATTTGGTCGGATAACCAGCCGTCGTTCACATGATTTTAAACGACTTCATAAAAGTAGGAGGTTATACGTTCGTCCGTATTTTTTTTTTGTATGTTCACCAATTTCTCCGTCAGTTGGGAACCAATTTTGAAAATTCTTTTTTTGTTTGAAAGGGTAGTATACTCCCAAGGTGGTGTCATCAAGTTAAAATCCGACGATGGGATTACGGAGAAATCAAGGGAATTCTTCAAATATTATATGTATTAAAGTACCTGAAAGGAATTTGCGGAGGCTTTTGCCCAGCAGTGTAGCAGTGACAGCTAGAAAAAAAATTATAATTTTGACAAAACACACAAATTTTTGGTGCAACTACACATCTAAGGTTGGGCCGGTTTCTCGTATTTGCCGTCAAAGTTATGACACCGTCATTTCGACTTTCAGCAATATTATTCAATAACGTATATAATACTAGCTTTCCGCCCGCGTGTTTTTCGACTTTTCTGTACTATAATATGTATATATTGTACATAATACCGTCTGTCTTTTACCGGTTACATTTCGGAGAGTGTGCATCGGAACTACATGATATAGTTCCACCATCCCCGTTCCACTATCGGACGAGCAGAGCTACGGCAAGGCGCCACCGCTACATGGTGGAAGTGCCTAAATCTCGCACGAAACGTTTTGCGTCTACATTTATAGTGCGTACTGCTTTATTGTGGAACTCGTTACCGGAATCTTTGTTCCCTGAGACCTACAATTTGGGTGTCTTCAAGACGAGAGTGAATAGGTACCTTCTAGGCAAGCGCGCTCCATCGTAGACCACTTCGATGCTTAACATCAGGCAAGTTGTGGTCAAGCGTAAGCCTATCAGTGATAAAAAAAAAATATGTACAATATATACATATTAGGTTTATATTATAAACCTTCCTCTTGGATCACTCTATCTATAAAAAAACCGCATCAAAATCTGTTGCGTAGTTTTAAAGATCAAAGCATATATAGGGACAGACAGACAGCGGGAAGCAACTTTATTTTTTATTATGTAGTGATAGACGTAATAATTGTTTAAAGAAGACTGCCTCGTTGGTCTAGTGGTCCCAATCGCGACTGCTACGCTAGAAGTCTTGGGTTCGATCCCCAGGTCGAGCAAAGTGTTATTGAGTTTTTCTATGAAATTCTCAGTAGCAGCTCGGAGTCTGGATTTGTGCCCGGTGGATGGCAATAGGCTCGCCCCCTATTACATGGGACCCAAACATACCGGCGAACTGTGGGTGTATATTAAGTGCACCTCTGCCTAACCCTTCGTGGAATACAGGCGTGATGGTATGTTATGATGGTATGTTGTTTAAAGAATTAAAATATTGCCAAAAATTGCACAAAAGCTCTTCATATCAACCTGTCGCCGTCTGAACGTAGGCCTCCTCCAAAGAGCGCCAACCATCTCGGTCTTGGGCAGCTCGCATCCATCCGCTGCCAGTCACCTTCTTCAAATTGTCGGTCCGTCGCATCGCAGGGCGTCCCACACTACGCTTGTCTGCTCCATCGATCGTCTGTCCCTCTGCAGACATGGCCGGACCTCTTCCACTTCCACAAAAGCTCTTAATCCATACTTCCATACTAATATTATAAATGTGAAAGTAACTCTGTCTGTCTGTCTGTTACGCTTTCACGCCTAAAGCACTGCACCGATTTTGATGAAAGGGGTTTGGGTAAAGTTGGCGTCGTTTTGAAGTTGCGCGGCCAGTAATGAAACTTAGAAATTATTGAAGAGCAGAAAAAAGCGATCAAAAGTTATTATCGATACAATGCTCTTAACCATATCGGAGCTGAGATATTTGCACTTGAAGATTTAAAATGTCATCAATATAAATACTTCAATTATTGTCCTGTGTCAAGAAATCTTATAATTATATGCTTTGGAAGGTTTATATTAGAGATTTTTCTGACCGTTTGTCAATGTGACCATGAGTGTCACCAGGCGCCAGGTCGCCAGACGCTAGGAGCATGTAGTAAGTTCTAGTTGAGGAAAGGATCTATAGTTTTTTTTTCTTTTTTCTCTGTTCTCGCGTCAAGCCCTGCTGTCATCTACCTTAGAGGTATATTACCAGAACCCTTTTGGGCTGTGTCATTAGGATTGGGAGGGTGTTACTAATCTCTTCGGACGAAGCACTTCGTATAATTATGATAGTACTTCACTTTGGGTAGGTAAGTTCATTTAATCATTAATTAAACTGCGTTGTTAGTCTAGTGGTCCCAGGCGCGACTGACGCTAGAGGTCCTATGACCCTGTAGCGTCAGTCGCGCTTAGGACTGGGAATCGAACCTGGGAATCGAACCCAGGTTCGATTCCCAGGTCGAGCACAGTGTTATTGAGAATTTCATGGAAAATCTCAATAACAGTCAATGGTAGTCTAATTATAATTATACAACTCTTATAAATAAAGACAATTATTTAATGTATCACTTTGTGTGTGAACAATTGTCTACTTACTTATATCACATAATTGATACGAGTATCTAGGTGATATTACCAGAACCTTCTCTCAAAGTCTACATGTACTAATCTCAAGGACGGACGAAGCACACAGTATTCATGATTAAACGAACTTACCTACCCAAAGTGAAGTTCTATCATAATAAAGCGTAGTACTTCGTCCGAAGAGATTGGTAACACCCTCCCAATGAGATAGCCCAAAGAGGGTTCTGGTAATATACCTCTAAGTTAAATGACTGCAGGGCTTGACGCGAGAACAAAGAAAATAGAAAAAGACTATAGACCCTTTCCTCAACTACAACTTACTACATGTTCCTAGCGTCTGGCGACCTGACGCCTGGTGACGCCGTTGGTCACATTGACAAACCGTCGAAAACAGTAAAGCGAAGCTCTTATATCAACAGTCTAAAGCATATAATTATAATATTTCTTTACACAGGACAATAACTGAAGTATTTATATTGACGACATTTTAAATCTTCAAATGCATATATCTCAGCTCCGATATCACTTGGACATTTTTTTTTACGTATATGTGTATTTACCACAGCACAGCATATTAATATTAAAATTATTGGTGGCCGCTGGAAAAAAAAAACGACGCCACATAGTCCATACAAAGTTACCCAATGTCCCTGAGATAGACTTAAGCTTGAAAAAGGACAGCTACCTTTTTTTGCAAAAATCCTTTTAGAGGGGTTGAAACAGGGAGTGAACGTTTGTATGGGACTTTGTCATTGTTAAAGATAAAACGTTGTATGTAGGCACTTGATAAGAAATAAATAAATATTTGATATAGGTTTCTGTAATTTTGACCTGTGTGGGGATGAAATAGAGGACGAAAGTCCGCTTGGATTTTGACGAACTTTGGTACAAAAATAGACTAGACCTTGGGAGAGGATATAAGCTGCGTTTATATTTCGGTAAATAATAAAGTTGGGCAAATTTTGTGGTCTGCTCGAGCAAAGAAGCGGACGGAAAGATATAAGGGTATTTTGCAATATTCCGCCAGCGTTGGAAAAAACTAAACATTCAAAATCGTACTGTCCACGCGGGCGACGCTGCGGGCGGAATACTAGTTAAAAAAAAATGGTTCCAGTGAACGTTTTCTCTTGGTTGAAGGTTGAAGGTTGAACCATGGTGGTAGTGGAAGAAATGGACGCAGCCCAAGAGTTCGAGGCAAAGCTGCTATCTCGTCAGAAGGCGATGCACGAGGCGACAGCCCGGGGAGATTCCCCCATGCAGCAGTTCTACGATGAAGCCGTGGTCTTCGTGACGGGCGGCTCCGGCTTCCTCGGCAAGCAGCTCATAGAGAAACTCCTCAGGTGAGAAGCATACTGCCAAGTACAGTCAACATAATAAAACTAATTTTATGTCCAAAACAGTTTGGGGAGTCGGTGACTTCAATTTGAGTGATTATTTTGTTTTCGCCACCGACTTTCCAAACTGTTTTAGAGGTATTTTCTCTGTCGGCACCAATTTTTTGAGCACCTAAGGTTTCAGCACCTGAGCTATTCAACTTACAGCACCAATAGGTATATATTAGCACATTGAGCACCAAGCAAGCAAGGTCTGAGCACCTAAGCTATTCCACTTATAGCACCAATAGGTATTGGTGCTATAAGTGGAATAGCTTAGGTGCTCAGACCATAGGTGCTTAAAAAATTGGTGCCGAAAGAGGAATACTCCTTTTTAGACATAAAATTATTTTATGAAGGCGGTTTTACTTTTTTGTTAAAAGTAATGTTATTTTATAATTTTTAGTGGAAAGTTCTGTTTATAAGTACTTTTAAGCCAACTAAACGCACTGCTCCAATGAGACAGCGACGTTTTGGAGTAAACGATAATATCATCGATGGAAACAATCTTTCGATTTCTGTTGATTTTTTTTAAACCACTGAACCGATTTCGGTAAAATTGGAACAGGACTATCTCTGAAGAATGACATGATATCTTAAAAAAACATACGAATTGAGAAGCTCCTCCTTTTTGAAGTCGGTTGAAAAGAGTTAGGTATAGCTACAGGCAGCTACCGAACATCTGTCTTGGATATAGATTTTGTTATAAATAATTTATACGCCAAAGCGTGTCATATGAAGGCTGCCAACAAAACCAGCATTTTGACACGTATTGCGTGATATAGGTATTAAACAAACTTTATCAAACCACATATAGTTAGCTGCCTGTATACTGTAACTCTCTTATTTCTTCTCCTTTTCTCCTTCCCTTCGGTTTTCCTTGACTCGGCAACGCATCTGCAACTCCTTTGGGAGTTGGGATGTCTACTCACCATCAGGTGGCTTGCCTGCTCGTTTGCCGAATTATCCCATAAAAATAAATAAAAGCGATCTCATTGAAATAAAACATTTTACATTAAGCTTCGATTTATTTATTTAGAATTTATTACACCTTCAAGAATTTTCTAATGAGAATGATATAAATAATTAATGAAATGCGACATTTTAAGTCTAGCAAGCATGATAAGAGGGATTGATTGTAAATAATAAAGGGAAAATTAAAATTCAAAGCATGTTCACATTTGGTCATCGTCGTATGCTAATTATAATTAAACGTGAGTACTGTTATTGGTAGGTACCTACCTATTTACGCCGTGGTATAATTATTTTGAATAATTAATTTATTAATGATTTTCAATATGCATTTCCTGCCTCATTAGTCTAGTGGTCCTAAGCGCGACTGCTATATTATTGGGCTGTTCTGTAAATTTCTCAGTTGTAGCTCCAAGTTTGGGTTCGTTCCCCGTTAATGGCAATAGGCCCGCCCCCTGTTACATGGGACCTAAACATACCGGCGAAATGTGGGTGGAAGCCCAAACCTTTAAAAAGGCCGAGCACGCACTTGTAATTCCTCTGCTGTTGCTTACCATCTGGCAATCCGTGATAATGTAGGACATTTGGTTATCTTTTTAATCTGATACTAATATTAGCTCATTGCTATCCAGGGCAACAAATATATCAAAGATCTTCGTGTTGCTGCGACGAAAGAAAGGGAAAACCATAGAACAGAGATTGAAGGAAATGTTAGAAGATCCTGTAAGTATTTCCTTTCTCCTCTTCCTTTAGCCATACCTTCCATCATACGAGATCGGCTCTCCATGTCTGCCTTTTTTATTTAAATAACACCTCATTACTGCCTCGAAAATCTAGTGGTTCTTAACGCGACTGTTACGCTAGAGGTCCTTCCATATATTTCAGATTTATCTTACTTCGTTATCGATATTGAAATGTAACATTGTCTAGGTTGTCTGTTCAATCCCCAGGTCGAGCAGACTTATTGAGTTTTCCTATAAATTCTCAGTAGCAGCTCGGAGTCTGGATTTGTGCCCCATTAATGGCAATAGGCTCGCCCCCTATTACATGGTACCTAAACATACAGGGCGTACATATGATAATATACCTCTGCCTAACCTTTCGAGGAATACAGGCGTGATAATATGTAAATCTCCAGCATACTTGCATAACTAAACTATATGCCATACTAACCAACCAAACTTTTACAGGTATTTGATATGGTGCGCCAGAACAAACCCAATTGCGAGAAGAAGATTGTGATTTTAGAAGGAGACGTTGCAGATCTTAGGTTAGGCCTCAGCGATAAAGACTGGGAAATGGTTGCAGAAGAGGTATGCTTTAATTGATCATCAAACCGATTACTATTTCAATGCTTGGCAAGAGAAAGATATAAAATTAGTCCACCACGCTAGCCTATTGCAGATTGGCAGAATTGACACGCCGTCGAAATATTTGACATGCAGGTGTCCTCACGATGGTTTCCTTCACCTTATAAGCGAGTGATAATTATTTATTAATATGCACACGACCACAAGAAGTCAGAGGAGTGTTAGCCTTAGTTTCGAACTCAAAACCTACCATTGGTAGTCATCATTACTTCTATATCTCCTTTACTATTTTATATACTTTAATTAAAATGGGAAATTCATCTGCGGCAAAAAGATGTTAGTTCAGGTAACTCTTCTTAATCCGCGCTCGACGCACTGGGCGCAGGAACAGGGCATACAACGCCCTGTTCCAACCACCGTAGGCGGCCACGGGCGGCGGACTTGGGGAAGTCCGTCCGTCCAGCACTAGGCCCGAGATGGAGGCGCGGTCGGAGTGTGCCGCGCCCGCTCATGGATTGGCAGGTGGGGGAATATACAGCCCCCTCTCTCAGGAGCCGAGGACCGCACTCTAAAGCGGTCCGCCACTGCCGGGGTCGCGGATGAATGATTCATCGCTCCCGTAACCCCGGCAATTAAGTGGAGAGGCGTAACACCCGTGTGGGGTTTAGTCGGTAGTCACCCCCGATCTGGGGGTGGAGTCCGACACGCCCCGCCACCTCCCCAAGGTGGCGGAAGTCCGTAAAAGGATTCCCCGCACGTTAAAAAAAAAAAAAAAAAAAAAAAGGTAACTCTTCTTCTGCCGGTATTTAAAGTTCTGCTCTCATCGGTTCAGTACATTCTACAGCTCTCTATTGGGCCAACTTCCAGCTCTCCTTAAACGTCGAGATCTTGAGGTTCTCCTATATATGTATATAGTAGCTCTGTTTCGGCCTACCTTTTTTTTATGAGCTAACTCGGCAATCGAGCAAGTGAGCTACCTGATAGTTAGTAGTCATCGCCGCCTATGGACATGTGCAGTATCAAAGGAGTTGCAGATTCCCGAGCCTATTTAAGAAAAAGAGAGGGGAAGGAGGAGGAAGGGGACTGAGGGAGGAATTGGGCCTCCGGCGTTCCACACTCACCGTACGAAACGCAACAGCATGCACACTGCTACTTGACGTCGATATTCTGTGGGAGCGTAGTAAGCCGGTCGAGCGGCCCATTCCAGCATGACACTAAGACTATGAAAGAACTACCTCTCGTTGTTCTTTCCTCTATCTTTCTTTCTATGATGTTTTTTACGCATTTGTTAGTAGAAAATAATGGTTCCATGCAGGAATCAGACCCTCAACCCTATGTAGGATTTTACTTTGTCCTAGTGGTGAAATCATCATCATCATCCACATTTATTGTCCCACTGGTGGCTACTTATAGGTTTTCATCAAAATATGCCATTTACTACAGTCCTTGATTATGTTATTTTTTCCAGACAACCATAATATTTCACATGGCAGCCACAACACGGTTTGATGAGCGTCTTCGGGTATCCACCATGATAAACGTGCGAGGCACCAGAGAGGCAATGATACTAGGCAAGGCTTGTAAGAAACTTAAGTAAGTACACTGTTAATATTAGATATATAGATTATATAGTTATTTAAGTATATAGTGAAGACTGCATCATTAGACTAGTGGTGCTATGCGTGGCTGCTACGCTAGAGGTTCCGGGATCTGGGTTCCCCAGGTTGAGCAAAGTGTTATTGGGTTTTTCTATGAAATTCTCAGTAGCAGCCCGGAGTCTGGATTTATGCCCTGGTTAATGGCAATAGGCTCGCCACTTATTACATAGGACAAGTTGTGTTGCCCCACCAACCAAAAAGATGCTGTATATCCGAGAGGTCGATAGCGCCTGAATATCCAAGTTGCCAGGAAAATATTGTTAGCGCGATTCAGGATTTTGTATTATGTCGCTACATGCATGTATATTTTTGTAAGTGTAAGGTACTAGACCTCTTCCAGTGGAGTTCGTCTGGAGTGGTACCACCACATTACCAATATTTGTCCTTTCTTTTTGGTAAGTTGGAACAACTCAGCAATACTAGACTTTGTTCAATTGTTTCTTTCGCTACAGGTCCTACGTTCACGTCTCGACGGCCTATTCCTATGCATGCGAGAACATGATCAACGCTGAGGTATTGGAGGAGATCTACCCAAGCCCCGTGGACCCAGAAACTTTGATCCAGCTGGTTGAATCCGTAGAAGAGGAGAGACTGAATGAGATCACACCCGGGTAAGACACTTTTTTTTAAACCTTACTAGTATGTAGGTCACACATTACTAGTAAGCTTGTTAACGCCTCGTGCTAAGTTAAATGCTTGTTAATGAGTGGGTTCACGTCGGTAGTGCAATGGGTGGGTTTCAGCAACCACAAGATCGCAAGTCCGACGTCCTGGCCATTAGGCTACCGCCGCTTAATTTGAATAAGGAACGACCCCACATTTGAAAGAAAGAAAGGAATTTTGTGATAGTTTGCTTTTTCGTCAGCTAGGAAATGCCTTCCATCTTGTATTAAAAATATAAATATTGACTTGTAAAAGTGTCCTTACAAGACCTACTTATTTACAGAAATAAGTATCATTATTTTTGTCTATTTTAGTTATTTGTCTTCATTTTCATCGGCTTATTTCATGGAAAGTTGCACGAGTATTTTTTTTAATTTCAGTCTCATCAAAAACTGGCCCAACACATATTCTTTCGCGAAAGCGGTGGCTGAGGAGACAGTTCGGAACCTGAGTGGTGACCTGCCTCTATGTATCGTGAGGCCTGCTATAGGTGAGGACGTATTAGTACTCAATACCTCTTGCATTTGACAAAGAACTACAAAACACTACGCTATGACTGTACACGTGCCGACAGTTAGGACAGGTCAACCGAAAACTGCTATTAATCTTCCTGCAAACGGCCTGTTCAAATATTGCTCTACATTATGAAACTTGCATGTTTGATAATACAAATGCCTGTAACCACCACAAACACCACTGCTCCCAAAGAAAGGAAAATCGTGAGGAAACCGGCATGTCCTAGAACCATAAGTTCGAAGACATGTGACATCTACCAACGCGCACTGGGCTCGCGTAGTGGATTACGGCCCACTCCCTCTCAATGAGAGGACGCCTGTGTCCCAACAGTGGGAACACGATAGGCTGATTATTTATGCATGAAACAAGGATTGAGAAAGGTATGTTAAGATGGTTTGATCATGTAGAGAGAATGGATGAACGGAGATTGACGAAACAAGTATATATCGCGAGTACGGATGGACGAGTTAGGAGGGGACGACCTCGGCGAACATACCGCAACCAAATTGAGGATTGCCTTAAAAAGGCCAGGTTACGAGCACCCTTAACCGACGATCATGCATAAAGAGATTAATGAATGTACTTAGATGAAGCGAAAGTAACTAGTGTGACAGGATCGTAGTAAGTGGAAATTTATAGTCTGTGCCTACCTCCATGGGAGACGGGCGTGACAATATGCATGTATGTAAATACCTGTTAATGTATTTTACACGAAGCGACGGCCATGACAGACCTTCGCAATCCAACCAATGCTATTTTTGTTATAGTTGTGTGCGCCAAGAAGGAGCCGTACCCTGGATGGATCGACATGTCCTGTGTGTATGGAGCAAGCGGTGTAAGTATACCATAACATACCATCACGCCTGTATTTCTTTATTAAGTATCGTTTTCCGCCCATGGCTCTGTCCGCGTGGTCTCTGTACTTTTCTGCATTTAAAAGGAATATAGTTTCCCGTTTTTGCAACATTTTTAATTTATGCTCCGCTCCTATTGGTCGTAAGTAGTGTGATTTTATAAAACCTATAACCTTCCTCGATAAATGGACTATCTCACACTGAAAGAGTTTTACAAATCGGACCAGTAGTTCCTGAAATTAGTGCGTTCAAGCAAAATCTTCAGCTTTATAATATTATAAGTATAGATAGTATAGATTAGTTGTAGTCACGGAAGAGATAAATAAGGTTGGAATGGCCATGTGGGCGGGGCAGGCGCGCCACAGTTATGATTAGACAATCATAACTCGACCGAATCATACATGCGGCGCGTTTAGTGTGCTTAGGACTATTTCAGAGAACAGAGCTCCGCTTTAAAATGCCGTGTTGTGTTATTCTTACGTGATAGACAAAAAGTCAGACCTCCAGTATATAGCGAGGAGGTATATCTTTCCATCTGTAAGTCAAAAATAGCATTTATTTACACAATAATTGATAAAAACATAAAAATATACTGAACACTATGAAATTCCAAACATCATTCATATTATTGCAACAAGTTACAAATAAAATACATTGCCCGATATGTTCTCGTTTAATCAACGCGATGACCTAGTCCGCTGGCAATGTACTGCATGCATTGCGTTCTCTACGCCTCAAACATGGCCGTTGTTCGTCGTTGGCCGGGGTTGGCCGTGAGTGGTGTACGGCGTACATATATCGATATCGAGGTGACCGTGAAGTTAAATAAAAGCATCGATAGAATTCTCAACAATATTTACGTTTAACAAAAATTATTTATGAAATATTATATATTTAATTGATGAGAGTATATTTTTAGTTAGATGTATTTTATTATACGAATGATTGAATGAATGAAGATAAAGCGGCATGTAGACCATTTTATTTTACTTAGATTTTAATACTGAATCGATACAATATAGTCTAGTCAAATCTAAGTCAAATACCTATTTTATACATATATATTTTAATATTTGATTCTATTCGACATATTATGCAATTAATTATAATAATGTTATGTTATAACTCTATTATGTTATGTTAGGTTTCCCCCAATTGCTTAATGATTACGTTTTGATCCAAAGACAAAACTAAATTAATTAATATTAAATGAAAATAGTTCTTGATTTTTATGTTCCCCTTTTCCCCATTCAATATAAAAATACAAAACAGACTGAGAATTTATCGATAAAAATATCGATAAATTCTCAGTCGGCTTTTCAAGCACTAGCGTATGCTTGTTGCGAGTGTGTCTAATGCCTACGGGAGCTTGGTGCTGGTGTGTGAACAAATTGCTGCCCACAGATTTATGTGTGTGTGATTTGATTGTGTGCGAAAAACTTGTAAAGATAATGTTGCGTATGTTTGAGAATTGAAATAGTGGGAGTAAAGCGGCGACACTGGTCTTAGTACAAAATAGCAGCGAGGGCCATTCCAACCTTATTTATCTCTTCCGTGGTTGTAGTAGTGCCTGTCTACATACCAGCATGAATGGTTCGGCACGACTGGGGAAGACGACACACCTCCGCACGACCCTCTCACAGAATATCGACATCAAGTAGCAGTATGCATACTGTTGCGTGTCGTACGGTGAGGGTGGAGCGCCGGCGGAGGCCCAATTTTTCCCTCAGTCCCCTTCCTTCTTCTTTTCTCCTTCCCCTCTCTCTTCCTTAAATATGCTCAGCAACGCATCTGCAACTCCTTCGGTTTTGCAGATGTCCATAAGCGGCGATGACTATTTACCATTAGGTAGCTCTCTCTCTTTCTAATTTCTATACTAACACTCTTTTGTGAGAAAGGGACAAAGCATCTCAATCCCCACTAAAAACTTTAAACGCATAAATTCTAGAACTCAATGAATCGATTTAAAATATTTGTATTATATTATATTTTATTTTTTACAATAAGCCCGTTATTTCCAATAATTTTAACATCTTTCCTATATTTCTCAGTTAGTAATTGGGACCGGTTTAGGTCTCATGCACGTAATGAATGTAAAGGAAGATGTCAATGCTGGTTTGATTCCCGTGGATTATGTCAACAATGCCATCATAGCGGCTGGCTGGGAAACGGCTAGGAGGAGAGCTATTGGAGAGAAGGACATCAAGATATACACAGTCATCTCTTCACGGAATCCGACAAACTTTCGTAAGTTTCTTGTTTATTCACAAAGATAATTATGGTCTTTCTAATGAAAGAAAATTTCTAGTGAAAGAAAAATTCGATGTCAGGCAGGTTTGAACCTGCGTCTCTCTGGTTAAGTACACCAGACGCTTTACCAACCAAGCTACCGAGACCACTGCCTGTGATGTCGAATTTCTCTTCCACATTTTACGTCTTCAGGCGGCGCGCGGCGTCAGAAACATCTATTAAAGACATTATTTAATGCTAAAATATAATAAAAAAAAAAACAGTTTTCTTGTTTATTTCAAAACGGTTTAGTCCACGGTCTCTGACCGCTGACCTTTTTTTGTTAACTTATACTGTCTCACTGGTGGGCAAAGCATTCTTCGTCTTTCTGTTAGTTGCTTTCTTCTGCCTTCCATAAAGTTCGTCAGATATCCAGATTGTAGTGTAGTACTCCATATCGATATCCACATAGAGTATATAATGTGTTTTCTAGCAATGTTCGACCAACATTGCTAGTAAGCCTTAAAAAAACATTATGTATTGTATTAAAGATAGGTTGTACAGAGCTAGTGTTTTTGTTTTGCCATAGTTACACGCAGAACAAATGATAGTCAAAGATAGAGAGCTTGTGACTTGTGAATACTTTTGCTTAAAATTCGTACTCGTAGAAGATTTTGATAGAGATAAATTGTCAATTTACACCAAAACAACGATAACAATTTTTGATGAATGTAGGAAGGTGTTTTCGGTTGACGTCACGCGTTGACAAAAAAAAACCGAGGTGCGGTGATAGTATTTTATTATTGTTTATTGTCCAGAATATAAAATAGGACGATTCTGCACCACCTTTTCCCAGCAGGGATGAAGGAGGGAGGGAGATGTAGGTCCTCTAACCAAAAAAAACTATAATACTCGAAGACCGGTAATACGGTTTAGGTATAGCGCAAACTAGAAATCACGGAAGAGATAAATAAGGTTGGAATGGCCATGTGGGTGGGGCAGGCGCGCCACAGTTTTGATTAGACAATCATAACTCGCCCGAATCATACATTCGCCGCGTTTAGTGTGCTTAGGACTACTTCAGAGAACAGAGCTCTGCTTTAAAATGTCGTGTTGTGTTAATCTTACGTGACAGACAAATTGTCAGACCTCCAGTATATTGCGAGGAGGTATATCTTTCCGTCTGTAAGTCAAAAATAGCATTTATTTACAAAATAATTGGTAAAAACATAAAAATATACTGATCAATATGAAATTCCAAGCAACAATCATATTATTATTGCAACAAGTTACAAATAAAATACATTGCCCGATGTGTTCTCGCTTAATCAATGCGATGTCGTAGTCCGCTTGCAATGTACTGCATGCATTGCGTTCTCTACACTTCAACGATGGCCGATATTCGTCGTTTGCCGGGGTTGGCCGTGAGTGATGCACAGCGTACATCTATCGATATCGAGGTGACCGTATAGTTAAATAAAAGCATCGATAGAATTCTCAACTATATTTACGTTTGACAAACATTCTTTTTAAAATATTATATATTTAATTGATGAGACTATATATTATTATTAATAATTTGTACTTGGCTTTCGTTTGTGGTGTACAATAAAGAATATTCTATTCTATTCTATATTTTTAGTTCGATGTATTTTATATTATATGAATTATTGAATGAATGAAGATGAACCATGAATACATGAATACATGAAATGTAGACCATTTCATTTTACTTAGATTTTAATACTGAATCGATACAATATAGTCTAGTCAAATCTAAGTCAAATTCTATATCTACTATTTTATATATTATGTTTTAAGATTTGA
This sequence comes from Subacronicta megacephala, assembly GCA_958496365.1. Lineage (NCBI taxonomy): Eukaryota > Metazoa > Arthropoda > Insecta > Lepidoptera > Noctuidae > Subacronicta > Subacronicta megacephala. The sequence continues at coordinate 6,120,966 of OY292541.1, read as the reverse complement.
TTCTATTCGACATATTATTTATGCAATTAATTATAATAATGTTATGTTATAACTTTATTATGTTATGTTAGGTTTCCCCTAATTGCTTAATGATTACGTTTTGTTCCAAGGACATAGTTTCTTTTAAATAATTTATTATAAATAAAAATAGTTCTTGATTTTTATGTTCCCCTTTTACCCATTCAATATAAAAATACATAACAGACAGAATTTATCAATAAAAAATATCGGCTTTTCAAGCACTACCGTATGCTTGTTGTGTGTGTGTGTCTAATGCCTACGGGAGCTTGGTGCTAGTGTGTGAACAAATTGCTGCCCACAGATTTATGTATGTGTGATATGATTGTGTACGAAAAACTTGTAAAGATAATGTTGCCGTATGTTTGAGAATTGAAATAGTAAAAGTAAAGCGGCGAGTCGGCGACACTGGTCCCAGTACAAAATAGCAGCTAAGGCCTTTCCAACCATAGTTATCTCCTCCGTGCTAGATATCTTCAAATGTTGTTGTTGTCATGTGCTACCGAAGGTCATTAAATCACGGAGAATCTTAACACCGCCATTCAGAAAATGACGTTATCGCACAACGCCATCTAGCGCCGAACAGCGGTAGTTTTCTAATACTCTATTCCTTGATAGATGGCAGCTGCTGTATGTAACCTTGACATAATGATGGTTTTTTTTTTGTTAATAAATATATTTATTATATAGATGTGTTACAGGGACAGTTTTTTTTTTGTTATAATCTTTCAGGTTATATCGAAAAAATATTAAACAATGTAGTTGGCCCCGTTTATTCGTCACCAAAGGCAGTAGGGCCAAATTTTGGGTACTTTGCCGATAATACTGTGATATTTTGGATTTTAAGTTGGATTATGCATTTGATATATATAGATGTGTTACAGGAATAGTTTTAACAGTTTTTTTTTGTTGTAATATTTCAGGTAATATCGAAAAAATATTAAACAATGTAGTTGGCCCCGTTTATTCGTCACCAAAGGCAGTAGGGCCAAATTTTGGGTACTTTGCCGATAATACTGTGATATTTTGGATTCTAAGTTGGATTATGCATTTGATACCTGCTTACATCATTGATGGGATATGCTTACTTATTGGAAAACAGAGAAGGTAAGAATTATAACTATTAAAAAACTCATTAATGTACTTGATGGCGCAATTTCTACTGCCATGATCACAATGTAGGTATTATAGACAAACAATATGCGAAAAAAATAATTAAATGTAAATATCCTTGATTGAAGTAGAAACAACTTTGAGAGGGAAGTCGATAGGAGGATTCAGTTGGGATGAGCACCATTCGGCAAACTTCGTCAACGTCACCCATACCGCAGAGCCTTAAGACGAAAGTCTTCAATGCGTGCGTCCTACCTGTTCTGACCTACGGAGCAGAAACGTGGACAATCACAGTGAGACTGGTCCACAAGCTTAAAGTCGCACATCGAGCTATGGAGAGAGCTATGCTCGGAGTCTCTCTGAGGGATAAAATCCACAGTGAAGTTATCCGTAAGAGAACTAAAGTTACCGACATAACTCAAAGGATTAACAAGCTGAAAGGGCAATGGGCCGGTCACATCTGTCGGAGAACTGACAAACGCTGGAGCAAGCAAGTTCTCGAGTGGAGACCGCGTCTAGGCAAACGTAGTGTAGGGCGCCCGCCGGCCAGATGGAGTGACGACTTGCGGAAGGCAGCTGGCCGTGAATGGCAGTGAAGCGGCGGTAGCCTAATGGCTAGGGCGTTGGACTCGCGATCATGTGGTTGCCGGTTCAAAACGCACCCATTGCACTACCGACGTGAACCCACTCGTGATACAAGCATTTAGATCAGTACAAGGGGTTAATGTGTCACCCACATTACTAGTAAGCTTTAAAAAAAATATATGGATGAGGAAAGCCGAAGATCGGGCTCTGTGGCGTTCACTAGGGGAGGCCTACGTCCAGCAGTGGACTAGTATGGGCTGATGATGATGATGATGATGATGATCCTTGATTTGTTATTGCCATTTTAGTGTTCGAGTAACTCTATAGTTTATATATCATTGGTTAAATACGTCATGCAGATAAGATAAGTGAAAAATTACAACTGTAACACATTTTCACAGAATACCTTATCATTTATTTCTTTGCAAACATGGGTCGTTGTCAATGATATTAAAAACTAACGTCTTTCGTTGTACGGTCCCCAGAACATTAGATTACCACAAAATGTCAAATATTCTCAGTCAATTTGAACTTAATCATAAACATTTTAAGGTTTAACATAATTTGGAGGAATTTGACAGTATATCCTGATGTGATGACTATACATATATCTTAATAATATTATTTTAGTTCTCCACGTTCTGCTATTAGTATACAAGTTTTTATCGATCATTACAATATCTTTATAAATGTCAAATTTATAAATCAAATGTCAAATGGGTGTTATTACATGTCAAATGGATACAATTAAATGTCAAAGTATACTTTTTTTTTTGAAAGTTATTGTCCATAAGATTACTTTATACCTAGACACAATATCCTTACATGCTAAATTCAATTCGATATTGAGGTTTCATTTTCTACAATAATTACAGAATCACAATTAAATAACATATTATGATAAGAATACGAGATTGTGCACCATTTAGATTTGTTTACTAGACATGGCATGACGCAGAGGGCGCCACTGGCACAGGCGTGTTAGTGGCGCTCTTTTTCTTCAGGCTTTGCATAATGTTGTATTTAAAATTTGGAGATATGGATCAACCGCAATACTGATTGTGATTCTGTATATTCGTAACTAAGACTTGACCGTGGAGGTAGAAAAATAATGTTATCAAGTATTCTCTATCGTAGCATTATTTTACCATGCTGCAATGTGGAGGCGTTAGCTTTTGCCGCTAGAAAAATAAATTAAAAAAATCTAAATCAAAACTGAGCCACGAATGGCGCCTCTTACGCTCGACTCTGTGCAATCCTATTGGCAAAACCTCTTTGATCATCTGCCTATTGTCAATAGCACGTTGTGATTGGTTGTCGTACGAAAAGACAGGTGCTGACATCTGTTTTAGCTTTGCGTTGCTTTCATTAACGGTCTTTCGAAGTTTGTAGGTCTAAAACATTTTGCAATTTAGTTACCTATATATAGCTGCATCAGTACCTACCTGTGGTATAAAACTTAAACTATTACTTAATTGACTTGGTGTAAACCAAGTCATGTCGATTGAGAAGCAAAAACTTGCATTTCAACAGATGTCACTGACGTCACCTCAAAGACTTTAATTAAAAATGTGAATGCAAATTTAGAGCTAGAGTGGTGGGACTCGCGGTGGCTTAGCGGTCATAGCGTCTGGTATACCTAACCAGAAGACGCAGGCTCGAATCCTGCCCGCAGTAGTATTTTTCCTTCACTAAAATAACTGTTACTTATTTTATCTTTCAGATTCGTCAAACTCTATACAAAAATGTATAAAATGTCGGTTGCGCTGTCCTATTTCACAGTCAACGATTGGCAATTTGTCGATAAAAATACAGAGAAACTATATGAAAGTTTATCGACGGAAGATAAAGAGATATTCGAATTTGATATAAATAAAATGGATTGGGTTGAGTACATAATTACTTGGTGCATTGGACTAAGAAAATATGTTATCAAAGATGGATTAAAAGGATCGAAGATTGGAGTAAAAAAACAATCCCTTTATAAAAAACTGTTGGTAATCTTTACTCCGTTATACATTTACATATTGTATAAAGTATTGAGTTTACCTTTTATTATTCTAAGCTCCTTTTTAAGCTTATTTTGTTAATTAAATTGTTTTTTTCCTGTTAATTTCTTGGTTTTACTTTTTTATTTATCCCTTTGAGGTGTAAATAGTGTAAATGAAACGAAATGAAAATGTTTTTGCAGGAAGTATTGTAAATATCAACTGGTTGGTACATAATACAGGGTGGTATACAGCAGAGGTGTACTAATGTACACCCACTTTTCGCCGGTATGTTTAGGTTCTACGTAATAGGGGCCGAGCCTATTGCCATTCACCGGGCACAAATCCAGGCACCGAGGTGCTACTGAGAATTTCAAATAAAAACACAATAACACATTGCCCGACCAGGGGGTTGAACCCAAGACCTCTAGCGTAGCAGTCGCGATTGGTACCACTAGACTAACGAGGCAGCCTATGTATTTGTCTAGTTTATTTTTTTCTTACTTTTCAAATCAAATGAATCTGTGTATGTATCAATAAAAAAGGCATACAAGCCGTCTGATGGAAGGCGACCAACCAATCCGCTAGAAAATTGCTTCCCTTCTTAAACCTCATTTGCCCAGTAATTTCAATAGCTACATTACACTTCAAACAAGACGACAGACGACGCTAATGATACCCCTGGTTTTCAAAATTTATATACAAACCATGTACTTAACAGAAACTTTTGTTTTTGAAAAAGATTACTAGCAATGTGGGTTGCACATTACTAGTATTCTTGTTAACCCCTAGTGCTAAGCTAAATGCTTGTGTTACGAGTGGGTGCACGTCGGTAGTGCAATGAATGGGTTTCGAACCGGCAACCACATGATCGCAAGTCCGCCGCCCTATTCATGACGATGATGTCAACATGATAATTTCTAATATGAATGTGACTAACTTCAAAACTGCGTTAAAAAATGTCTGTTAATTCATTTAACAATAAATATTATAACGGCTTAAATTTTTAGTTTTTATGAACCTGGTAATATCTTGTAATATAATTATGTATTTGTCTAGGGAGTAAATGAAAAACATTAGAGTTAATTTTATTAGAAAAAAAAAAAAAAAACAAAGTGTGGTACTTCTTATTCTGAAAAAATTAAACATTTAGAAATCTTTCAGTCAGTCTTATAATATATATAGTAAAAATATATATATATATATATATATATATATATATATATATGTCGCAGCGTCACGGAGATAGTATTAGCTAGTCGCTCTCGAACGAGATCAGAAGTGTGGTTTTTACTATTGGGCGTGGTAACGCGACTATAATAAATTAAAAGACAAAATAAATGTTCTACAATCAATATGACCTAAATTATACTAGCACGCAACATAACCAGGTATAAACTTATATGATGAAACAATAACTCAAAGATTTCTCAGAGAGGAACGTTTTCGCAGGTCGCGCCTATACTTCACGATGTCTCAATACAGAGTGCCCCAGGATGGAGCCCCTTTGCTCTTTTGCATGGCACCACCATAAAAAACAATGTCCACTTTCTCATCACAGGCTGACCCGCGACTACGCTCGGCACAGTGCATCTGCATTGCACATGTTACCGCCGCTCTTTGAAACCATACTTAACCTTCTAAGAAGGACTAACATAAATCTTTACAATTCATTAGGTGACTCACGTCAAACCCTCATAACGGGATGTCTACTTTCCCATTTACTATTTTTATACTACTTGCAGATGTGTTAATTACACAATGCTTAAATCCGAACAATTGAAACTGTAGAAAGCTAGTCTTCAATTATCAAACATAATAAAGTGTGCGTATAAAGTTAATGCTAACTATTAAAATAGTGTTTTAAGCGCTGATTTTCCCGCGCGTCGACATATATATATATATATATTTATTTACTAATATATATACTATACCTATCTATAATATAAAAAATCCAAAAAAAATGGATTTTGGCCTCTCTACCACTAAGGACAGGTGCTGAATATGTGCTCTCCACAAATAGGAGTGTTACAGCCGTCGCACATTGATAAAAGCCACAGTAATTATTTTCTAATTTTAGCTCAGGTACACCTTCACATTACGTAGGAGGTTCAGGTTAATATCTTTTTGGCATCAGTTTGTACTTCATCTTCTAGTAAAACCTCTTTAGTTTCAGTGTCCGACCCTTGAATCTGAATCTTGAATCAACAATCGACAATTTCTGCATCGTGTGCAAGAATTTGTGACGTTCTTGTGTTTTTGTTATCATAAAATATAATAAATAAAAAATATTTAATAGGAATATGAAAATTTATTTACAAAGAAATAGCAAATACCCATTTTACTGTGTGTCAAAATACTAACACTAAAGATAACCATACGTTACTTCGACGTATGATACGTAAATATTTAATTATTTATTTATTCATTTATTGCACAAAGTTACAAGTTTGGCTTAAACTAATTAATACATGACCCTGTTAGGGCGCAGCAAAAAAACTTAAAATTAGAATATACATATATATATTATATGTTTAGAATATTATCAATATTAGGAACTTTAACAAACATGCATTATTGACTATTAGTAAAACTTCTTTCTAGCTTTAGTAAAATATAATTAAAATAGTATTAATATTATTAAAATAATTATGTATTTGTCATAATAATTAATTAGTTCTAAAGACTTTTATTCTTGGATACTATAATAACACTTTTGTAAGAGTAATGACTTTAACCTAGCTTTAAATACACTTTTTGTTTTGGTCGACCTTATACTTTCGGGCAATTTGTTATATATTTGAATGCTTCGGTATTCTGGGCTATTTTTATACATCTGTAGTCTAGGTGCTGGTAGGGCTAGCTTAGTTTTACGGCGCTCGTTCTTATCAAAGTTAAACATTTTAATGTATTTCTTAACAAAAGTGGCTACTTCTAATATATAAATGGACGGTAAGGTTAACAATTATTCCTTTATAAAGTGGGGTTTGCAGCTATCTCTAGGTTTAATTTTAAATATTATTCGAAGGCATTTCTTTTGGGCAATGAATAAATCTATGGCATCTACACCGCAGTAGGCTAGCGTGGCGGACTATAGCCTAATCCCTCTCGTACAGAGTGGAGACCCGTGCCCAGCAGTGGGACAATGTAATGGGTTGATGATGATGATGATGATGATCCACACTGTGTCCCCATAGGATGATGCCGTAGCGTAGCCATGCGTAGGCATACGCGTAATATGCTGAGAGGGCGCACTGAGTTTTTGTGTTAGATTTTAGCACACTAAGCCCATATGAGAATTGTGATAGTTTTATTTTAGTTTTGTCAACATGTTTTTTCCAATTTAAGTGAGAGTCTAGTGTAATACCTAACAGTTTGAATTCTTCAACCTCTTCAATTTTGATAGTATTAGTGATCGTTGTTAGGTTAATTTTTTGTTTTTGGTAGGGTTTGAACTGTATGATTTTAGTTTTTTTGTTATTTACTTCAAGGTTGTGATTCTCAAGCCAAGATTTTATTATATTAAAGGTTTCAATAGTTTGGGAGTTATTTAGGTACTACGTTATTTGTTGGGCTTTTAAAGAGAATGGAAATGTCATCCGCGAATAGCACACAAAGATGGTCACATATTTTCGGTAGGTCATTTATGTAGATGAGGAATAGGAATTTACGAAAGTATTGCACCTACCTAAGTTATATGGGCACTTCCTGCAAGCTCCAAGGGCCGAATGAGTTTGCAGGAACAATGAGTTACCTAAGTGATGCGAAAAACAAACGAATTATAACAATTTTTCATAATCGAGTACCTACTTACGTCGATTCGACGACGACATTTCTTTTGGGCAATGAATAAATCTATGGCATCTACACCGCAGTAGGCTAGCGTGGCGGAGTATAGCCTAATCCCTCTCGTACAGAGTGGAGACCCGTGCCCAGCAGTGGGACAATGTAATGCTGTAGGTTTGTTATTGGACATGACAAAAGCGTATGATAAGGTACAATTTGATATATTATTAAATAAACTATATAACATCGGTATTCGCGGAAAAAGTTACGACTGGTTCACATCTTATCTCAAAAATAGAGAGCAAGTTGTAGAAATAGAACATTACAATCTTAAGTCAAAAGAAATAAAATTAATTCGATCCCAAAACATGCCAGTAAACGCTTCTATACCACAAGGTAGTGTGATAGGCTGCCTGCTATTCCTTGTCTACATCAACAATCTCCCTAACCACATAAATGAGCCATGCGTATTGTTCGCTGATGATATCTCAATCATAACATCATGCGATAATAATATAAATCTAAACCAAAAATTGAGTACTATACTCGACACTGTAACACACTGGATGAACGAGCACAATCTTGAAATTAACTACAATAAGACAAAAATAATAACTTTTCACCCCCGACAAAAAACACCTTTATGTATAAATTTCAAATATAATGGATCAAAATTAGAACTAGTAAATAAATTCACACTCTTAGGCCTAGACATAGATTCACATATAGATTGGAAATCACATATCCAAAAAGTAAGAGCAAAATTATCCAAATTTTCATACGCTCTCCGAGAAATTAAGAAAACAACAGATCTCAAAACAGCACTAGTAACATACTACGCGTACGCATTTGCGTGGCTTAAATATGGAGTTATCCTATGGGGAAATAGTACAGACGCACCTACATTATTCACTCTACAGAAAAAAATGATTAGAATTTTAATAAATATCGAAGATACAGACTCTTGTAAACCCCATTTTAAAGACCTAAAAATATTAACCCTACCCTGTCTCTACATACTTGAAATTTGTAAATTTGTACGACAAAATCCGCAACTCTACACCAAAAGAGAAGATATACAAACTAAAATTGCACTAAGGCATAAAAGCCGATTAAACTTACCCACTTCACGATTAAAAATGCACTCTTCTAGTACATTTGTTATGTCCATAAAAATTTACAATAATATACCAGAACACATCAAAAGTATAAATAAAAATAATATCTTTATCAATAAATTAAAACAATTTCTAATAATTAAAAGCTACTACACTATTGAAGAATTCTTTAGCGATAAATTTTAAACAACAACCTGCGGATAAAAACTACACATACATACTAAAATGAAAGAATATAATTTAAAATAATAATGATAACATTCTACAAGGCTTAATAGAATCGTAAATATCTAGTTTATTATAATTTATAGTTGTAAAAATGAAAAACATGCAATATATAAAATAAAAATACATAAACATTATCGAAAACAAATAGAAGAAATACTTATTATATAATAAAATAAAAATACATAAACATTATCTTAAACAAATAGTAGAAATACTTATTATAAAATATGTTACTATATACGATACTATAATGATACATAATTTAATGATACAAATTTATTTAATATAATATAATTATAGTTTATAATTAATTTGACAAAGAGCGCCTTCATCCTCTCTCCTATTAAAAATATCTTTGCTGTGCCCGACAGGGTCCATAATTGATCCAATGTTTAACATACCTACCAACTAATGTACACATTATGGAATGCAATAAAGTATTGAGTATTGAGTATTGAGTAATGGGTTGATGATGATGATGATGATGATCCACACTGTGTCCCCATAGGATGATGCCGTAGCGTAGCCATGCGTAGGCATACGCGTAATATGCTGAGAGGGCGCACTGAGTTTTTGTGTTAGATTTTAGCACACTAAGCCCATATGAGAATTGTGATAGTTTTATTTTAGTTTTGTCAACATGTTTTTTCCAATTTAAGTGAGAGTCTAGTGTAATACCTAACAGTTTGAATTCTTCAACCTCTTCAATTTTGATAGTATTAGTGGTCGTTGTTAGGTTAATTTTTTGTTTTTGGTAGGGTTTGAACTGTATGATTTTAGTTTTTTTTATTATTTACTTCAAGGTTGTGATTCTGAAGCCAAGATTTTATTATATTAAAGGTTTCAATAATTTGGGAGTTATTTACTACGTTATTTGTTGGGCTTTTAAAGAGAATGGAAATGTCATCCGCGAATAGCACACAAAGATGGTCACATATTTTCGGTAGGTCATTTATGTAAATGAGGAATAGGAATTTACGAAAGTATTGCACCTACCTAAGTTATATGGGCACTTCCTGCAAGCTCCAAGGGCCGAATGAGTTTGCAGGAACAATCAGTTACCTAAGTGATGCGAAAAACAAACGAATTATAACAAATTTTCATAATCCAGTACCTACTTACGTCGATTCGACGTAGGTAAGGTTATCTAGGGTTAAGGGTATCTAGGGTTAAGGTTAAGGCTACCATCAGACGGACTGCATCGCAGCAACCGCGCAAAGTCGTTAATTTCAACTGCATGCAGTCATCTGCAGTCGGCTCTGACTTACTGAAAGAAATAAGTCAGTATTAAAATCCATTTTTAGGGTTTCGTAGCCAAATGGCAAAAAACGGAAGCCTTATAGATTCGTCATGTCTGTCTGTCTGTCTGTCCGTATGTCACAGATTTTTTTCTCTGAAACTATAAGAGCTATGCTGTTGAAACTTCGTAAGCAGATGTATTCTGTGAACCGCATTAAGATTTTTACACAAAAATAGAAAAAAAAACAAAAAAATTTGGGGGTTCCCCATACTTAAAACTGAAACACAAAATTTTTTTTGGCATCAAACCCATACGTGTGATGTATCTATGGATAGATCTTCAAAAATGATATTGAGGTTTCTGATATATTTTTTTTCTAAACTGAATAGTTTCCGCGAGGGACACTTCCAAAGTGGTAAAATGTGTGTCCCCCCCCCCAACTTCTAAAATAAGGGAATGATAAAACTAAAAAAAATATATGATATACATTACCATGTAAACTTTCAACGAAAATTGGTTTGAAAGAGATCTAGTAAGTAGTTTTTTTTAATACGTCATAAATCGTAATGGCACGGAACCCTCCGTGCGCGAGTCCGACTCGCATTTGGCCGGTTTTATTTAAACTGTTAGGCGCGCTTTATGCTCCTTGACTACACATGGACAGTGTGCGTCGACACTAAACGACTGTTATGTCGACCGCGTAAAGTTGAAGTCACGACTGTATGCAGTTAGAAATGACTTCACATGACTGCAGCCGACCGCATGAAGGTGATATCATGACTGAACGAAGTCGAACGCACAACTATCGACTGCGCGTGGTTGCTGCATGCAGTCCGTCTGATGGCAGCCTTAGCCTTGGGTTCGAAATTAAAAAAAATCTTGTTTTTTTCGCAAATTATTCGGCTTGGTATAACACATTCTAGGTACATGGCAGTAGAAATTGCTATATCAACAATAACTAATCTTATTCACGATGGAATATAAAATTTTTTGCTTAAAAATCGTTATCGTAGAAGATTTAAGTGTAAATTGGCATTTTTCGCTGAATCCACTATTTAACACCAAAATCTTCGAGTAAGCATAAGTTTTAATACTCAATCGTGGATAAGTTATTGTTGATAGCGAAATAATAACAAAAAATAATAATTTGGCTTCCAAGGAAAATGTGGTTAGACCTTTAAAAATAAAAGCCAGCAGTATTTGTAGAAACACACTCATTAGCTGCGTAATTTAAAACCCATCGTTACTACTAACTCAACATTATAACTGCTAAGTCATTACCTAATAGTAGCAGTTAAATATATTTTTTTAATTCTATGAATAGAATATCGACGTCAAGTAGCAATATCCATACTGTTGCGCTTCGTAATGTGAGTGTGGAGCGCCGGAGGCCCAATTCCTCCCTCAGTCCCCTTCATTTTCCTTAAATAATAATAATATAATATGTTTATTTAGAATAAGGAGCCAAAAATATTTTAACAATAAGTCTTACAATTTAAATAAAGTCTAGAATTATATGCCTGAACTAGGTTGAACCTGTGCTTCAGGCTAGGAAGTGCATTACGATAAATTAACAATTAAAATAAACATACTGTTTCTATAGTAGGTATTAATTATACATTAACGATACTCTAAAATCAGGTCAAGTAATTTATTTGCAATATACGAGTAAGTCTTCTGTTTGTTCGTAAGATACGGTTTGTGAATATTGACTTAAACGTTTTTTGCAGTTAAAATAACTTAGCTTATAAATATTCAATTATTTTATTTAACCTATTGTACAAAAATGGACCTAAAAATGTAAAGAATCTCTTTATGAATACATGTTTGGAGGTTGAGTTAGAAATGCAAACTACAAGTATTATAGGTAAGCATGGTGTGTTGTTTTAATATTAGTTGCATTATGAAAAGTTGACGAACAGTCAGCACGTTGCAGGATTTATAAAAAAGGTATATGGGAAAAAAGAAAGGGTGGTACTTTTAAAATTGCTCTCTGAGCTCGTTCAAGGGGAAGCATATTTGTTTTTAGTGCTCCGCCCCATGAAGTTATACAATAATTAATGACAGATTGACATAAACCAAATAAACTTGTGTAATTAGTTTGGAATCTGCGATTGTCCGTAGCTTTTTAAATATATTAATTTACGTACCCTCTTAACCAAACTGTCTATATGTTGTCTAAAGGAGAGTGTGTCGTCAATTATGACCCCGAGATATTTTATGTTGCAAGTTTTGATGATCGCAGCTGGCTGCACGGTTTTCACATTGATGAGCGTACAGATGCGGGTTTGTAATGTTAATATGAGCTTGCGCATGAAGAAATGGATATATTTAGTCTTGTCAGCTTTTAATGTTAGTAAATTGTTTTGAAGCCAATTCACACTATCAAAACCTAGTTGAGCGCTTTCGTAGAGCTCGCTGCTGGTTTTAGCGGTAAAAATTAGCGCCGTGTCGTCTGCGTACGATACAATTTTGCCGTTTTTAATATTTGGTCTACACAAATCGTTGATATAAATTAGGAATAGGGTAGGGCCCAGGATGCTTCACTGGGGAACACCAATACAAGTGTTTTCCTGATCATTGCTCGTGATCTTATCTATTCTAACACATTGGTATCGATCATCTAAATAATCTCCAATGAGTATCAGCGACACACCTCTCTTACCTATAGGCCGACCGTTTAACTCGCGTATCGCCTGCGTGGTAAGAAGGGAGCGGGGGGAGAAAAATAAATACTTAAAAAAAAGTTCTTATTATTTTATTCTTTACCAACAATGTCTATCTCGAGATAAATCTTTGGATTATTGACTCCGTGTGTAGCGTTACCCGCCCCTGCTCCCTTCTTACCGCGCAGGCGATACGCGAGTTAAACGGTCGGCCTATAAAGCTTCTAATTTATTTAAAAGTAAAGAAACAGATACCGTGTCATAAGCTTTTCCCAAATCAAGAAAAATTCCCAAGGACTGATTGCCTTTAGCAAGTTCTACATACATACATACATATTGTCACGCCTGTCTCCCATGGGGGTTTACCAAGTTCTTCTGTGATAAAATCGAGTTAGTACAGGTGTCTGCCACGGTGATGGATGAAACAGTAGAAACTGAGGATAGTATTGGTATGGATGAAATTGTGAAAGCGTTGGATAGTATGAAATTGGGAAAAGCTGCAGGATATGATAGGATATCGACCGAAATGCTGAAGGCTGGACAAGGCGTGGTAGCTAGTCAACTGTACCGCCTTTTCAACTTGTGCTGGAGTAACGGGCTTGTACCAAAAGATTGGAGCAAAGCCGTGATTGTGCCACTCTACAAGGGAAAAGGGTCACAGCAAGACTGCAAAAATTACCGAGGCATTAGCCTTCTCAGCGTTGTCGGTAAATTGTATGCAAAAGTTTTGATCGAGAGAGTCGTGAAAGGAACAGAGGACAAAATATGGGATGTGCAAGCGGGATTTAGAAAGAGCATGGGATGTACGGATCAGGTTTTTTCCTTGCGATGCATAGCCGAAAAATGTTTGGCCAATGGCCAAAAAGTCTATTGCGCATTCGTAGATTTGGAAAAGGCCTACGATAGAGTGATTAGGAATGAATTGTGGTCAGCACTGTCCATGTATGGGGTGAATGGCAGCCTGATTCGGGCACTGAAATCGCTCTATGAGGGTTCCAGTGCATGTGTCAGGATAAACGGGCCCTACACTGAATGGTTTGACATCAATAAGGGTGTTAGACAAGGATGTGTAGCGGCACCGTGGCTGTTCAACTTATTCATGGACAGTTTTCTGAAGGATTTGAAAGAGAGTGAATGTGGTTTAAGAATGAATGAGTTACTTGTCAAATGTCTCCTCTATGCCGATGATCAAGTTATCCTTGCTCCATCGGAGGGGGAGTTACAGAAGATGGTAACAATTATGGACGGTGCTTTTAGGAGTAAGGGAATGAAAGTGAATGTAAGCAAGACAAAAGTGATGGTCTTTGAAAGGGATGAAGTTATGACAGCGTGCAATATTTTGATAGGTGGCGTAAGAGTAGAACAAGTGAAAGAGTTTGTATATCTGGGCTCTATGTTTACTAGAGATGGTAAACATGAGAGTGACATTGAAAGGAGAGTGAGTGCTGGTAACCAGGTGAATGGGGCGCTACACACCTTCATGAATAGTCGGAAAGTGTCCGAAAAGGCACGGCTGGCTGTGATTGGGGGAGTGTTGGCGCCGACACTAATGTATGGTAGTGAAAGTTGGGTATGGCAGAAGAAACATGAAAGCAGAATAAATGCTGTAGAGATGAGAGCTTTGAGAAGTATGTGTGGTGTTACGCTAAAAGATAGAGTGAGAAACAGTGTGATAAGGGAGCGTTGTGGAGTGAAAGAAGATGTAGTAACAAGGATTGAGAAAGGTATGTTAAGATGGTTTGGTCATGTAGAGAGAATGGATGAACGGAGATTGACGAAACAAGTATATATGGTGAGTATGGATGGACGAGTTGGAAGGGGAAGACCTCGGCGAACGTACCGCAACCAAATTGCGGATGTTCTTAAAATAGGCCAGGTTCCGAGCACCCTAAACCGACGGTCATGCATGAAGAGATTAATGAATGTAGATAAATATATTTATAATTATTACAATAGTATTATGTAGTTTGTAGACAAAAACGACACAATCGCAATCAGGTGAAACAATATACATTGCTTGCAATACATGGGTACCATCTTGTACTACGTGAGCGATCGCGCAACGTATTGCGTTTACTGCGAAAGTCGCGTGCACCGAGCTAGCTTCAAAATCGTAGCATAGGACGTACACTCACACACGCGCAAAACCAATAAATTACTTATTATTGCTTTTGCGCGTGTGTGAGTGTACGTCGAGCGCATAATTTTCGTTAGTGGTAGAACTAATAGAAAACTCGAGATTTAAGTGTGTGTGGTTTAATTGTGAGCGTAATCCGCGTACGTATTGGTCTCTTGCTTGTAGTTGAGGTAAAGGGTGGGAAGCAAGCGGCGCGGCGGCGACACTGGTTCTAATACAAATCGGAAACTATTTCCTTTCTAACCTCTTTATCTGTTCTGTGATAGCGATAATGGCTAAGGTTACACCTAGTTTGATAACTAAACAATTACTCGAGCAGTTTTCTAAAGACTTATCTTCGACGATGACCTTTAAGGATTCCTTAGCATAGACTACAACACCATCATTTTGATTGTGGTTTATTGAACTATAGATTATGTTATATCCCGCTATTTTTGGGAGGTTGTTATAGCGATTTGCTAGCCAGCATTCAGTTCAGCATCAGTATTATTTTATATCGCAATCAAAGTTAAGTCTATGCAGCGTAATTTTAAAGCTGTATATGTTTTTATAAATACTACGAATGTTTTGAGTAAGGATTGTTAAAGGACTTTGATATTCGGATAGATGTTGTTAGCAGTCATCTAACTCACGTGACTTTGACTTAGTTACAAATGTACTATCTATTTCATTGGTTAAGTTTAATTCCATGCTATTTAAAACACAGAATTATTAATAAATTATGTCTAACAATATAAAATATTACGAGGCGCCGTCATAGTCTATCGAATTGATGTAGGTACCTGTACTCAGCACAGTGGCGTAGCGTGGGGGGGGGGGCGGCCCGCACCGGGCGGCACTTTGGCGGGGGCGGCACTTTGGCGGGGGCGGCACTTTGGCGGGGGCGGCACTTTGGCGGGGGCGGCACTTTGGCGGGGGCGGCATTTCACAGGTGGTCAAAAAATACTTAAAAAAAACAAGTAGGTATCTTATGATTGTTTCGTTGTGGCATAAAATACAGTATCAACAATGAATTTTACTTTTTTTTATGTGAGAACATTTGTTTACTTTTCAGTTTAGTTTTGTCATGCCCTACATTTTTTGTTATTCATTTAAAAAATTATGGGTCGGAAAATTCGGGATCCGCACCGGGTGCTAGTGACCCACGCTATGCCACTGACTCAGCAGCTTTCTTAACCTCCGCTCCGATTGAAGGGGCTGCCTTCCATAATTTAACTTATAAGATTGTCCGTTATTTGAAACTAAAACACTACGATATAAAACTGTATAACACTTTAAAACTAGGTCACTATTACGTAATGCAATTGTTGATATTATGTTTATTTTTTGCATCGATGTAGGTACACGTCTGTATGTAACGATATCGAACAAGTGAAACTGAAACTGACAATAACTGAAAATAGACTTGGCAATGCATCTGCAAGATGTCCATGGGTGGCTATGACTACTTACCATCAGGTAGCTCGCTCGCTCGTTTGCCGAGTTATCCCATAAAAAAGTGGACAATCACTGGCCTCCTCAATCATCGTGGCGTCGCGTCTCGTGTGAACTGACCCTTAGCCACAATGAGTCGTCAAAAACGATAAAAACAAATCAGTATGAATAGCCCTACAAAACGCGAATAATTGATTAATGTTAATTGTTATTTGTAGTAGTTTTTAATGCGGGTTCCAATTCATTTCATTGCTGTGATTCAATTGGTTTGTTTGTGGATTCTGAAAGTAATTGGTAAGTTTTTTTTTTGTTATTCGGCCATTATCGTTCCACTGCAGGGCAAGGACTTCCCTGCCTATTTGCGGCCAATCCTTTCTAGAAAAAAGAATTTATTCGAATTTAATCGGATGACCAGCCGTTGTTTACATGTTTTGTGTATATCTACTTATTGCGAAATCTTCCAAGCTGAATATTTTCACTATAGGTATATCACAGTACCTGGAAGGTTTTTTTTTTAAATAGCTTACTAGCAATGTGGGTCACACATTACTAGTATTATTGTTAACCCCTCGTACTAAGCTAAATGCTTGTGTTACGAGTGGGTTCACGTCGGTAGTGCAATGGGTGGGGTTCGAACCGGCAACCATATGATCGCAAGTCCGACGCCCTAGCCATTAGGCTACCGACGCTTAATCGACTCTAAATAATTGGGGGAGACCTTTGCCCAGCAATGGGATAGTTAAAAAGGCATATTTTTGACTAGACGCACAAATATTTGCCACACTTACACATCTTAGGTTGGGCCGGTTTCTCGTATTTTGCCGTCAAAGTTATAACAACAGATGGTGCTGACGTCACCTCAAGACGTAGAAGGTGGAAGAGAAATTCGACATCACAGGCAGTGGTCTCGGTAGCTTAGTTGGCAAAGCGTCTGGTGTACATAACAAGAGAGACGCAGGTTCAAACCCTGCATGAGATCGAATTTTTCTTTCACTAGAAATTTTCTTTAATTAGAAAATTCATTTCTTTATAACAACGTCGTTTCGACTTTTATCAATATTATTCGACCTTATACGTTTTGTCATTTATCAAATGAAAAAAACATAATTATAGTCCACGCGGGCGAAGCCGCGGGCGGAAAGGTATTTTTAAAATATAGACGTAATATAAATGTTTAAAGCAATAAAATAATGTCAAAAATAACTTTAAAAAAATGAATAACCGGCTTCAAAAAAAAATGACATATCTAAAACATTTTCGTAAGTCGGTGGGTTTAATTTGACTGGATCTTTTGTTTCCGCCACCGACTTCCAAAAATGATTTATTTATTTTTGAAGCCGGTTTTAAATTTTTTTGTTAAAAGTTATTTTATTTCACAATTTTTAGGGGTCACATAGTTTTTCAGTAGCTTAGTTTGTAATTTACCTAAGTTACAAAAACCCAATGTCAACTGCTCATCGCCTTTTAAAAGATATTGCTTTTTCCAATGCAGGGACGTTAATTATTGAGGAGTTCTCTTGTAACTTCCCCATATGCATTGTAACCAGCATAAATTGTAACTATAAAAGTATTCGAATCGCAACTCCTACAATACTTATTATTGAGGAGTTGCGGTGCGGGGTGGTCTTCATCATCAGTTTCACTTCACCAAATGAAGCTTTCCTAGACAACTGCAAATATAATACTTATATTTCGAGAGGAATCGAAGAGTTCCTTCGATTCCTCCAGGATCCCATCGTCGGATTTTAACTTGATGACATTGGGAGTACCTGGGAAGTAGGTACATCCTTCAAACAATAAAATATTTTTCCAAATCGGTTTCACTGTTTTCCAATAATCGGAAAAATACATACGGCGGCCGTCTCTGGACTCCATCATCAGTTGCACTTCACCAAATGATGCTTTCGAGAGCAAAGGCACGAGTTACTTTAAAAATACAAATATTAGGTATTATATAGGTATGCATATAATATTTGAAGAGTTCCCTCGATTTCTTCGGGATCCCATCGTCGGATTTTAACATGTTGACAATGGGACCACCTCTGAGGGTAAACCCTTTTTGGTATGTGTATTGGTATAGCGGGCTTTTTTCCGCAACTCCACGACTAACCGCGTATTTTGCGTGTGGGTGGGACGATGTTGGGTTTTTAATCAACCACCCCAACTCCTCGAGAAACGCCGACAAGCGCCCAATGTTGCCTATGGCATCTCGGAGAGTACTCGGGTTACTTTGCCCTGTATGTGGCGACACCAGGACAGTGCAGGAGCACGTGGGCTGCTGTCTCATCGGCCCCCAGGCAGGCTCTGCATAGGGGGCTGTCTGTAATACCTAAAACAGAAAGATGTTTATTGAAAGGACCATGGCCAGTAACGACTGCGGTGACTGTCCTCAGTTGTTGTTTGGACAGCTGTAGTAGCTGCCCGGTGATGCGGTCGTCAAATGGAAGGGAGAGCCTCCTTAGCCTGCCTACACTCACCGTGGTTTATCCAGCAGTCATTGTGCCTGTCCCTAGTGCGTTTCCTTACCAGGGTGCGTATCTGACCGAAGGGGAAAGGTACTATGGGTTCAGGGCCCACAGCAACCGTGGCTGATCCCCGTCTAGCAGGGTAACCCCTTTCAAACAAAACAAGAATGTTCAAAAGATTTGCAATTGATGGAGATATCGGTGAAGATACATAGAAAAAAATATATACAGACGAACGTATAAACTCCTCCTTTTTTGAAGTCTTTAAAAAATTGCACTAATGCTAGCGAGTTATGTTATAGGAATGTACAAACGATGTACGTTTCTCGGTATTATTATTCTGAATAATTAATTTATTAATGATTTTCTGACTGCCTCATTAGTCTGCCTCATTAGTCTAGTGGTCCTAAGCGCGACTGCTACGCTAGAGGTCCTGGGTTCGATCCCCGGGTCGAGCAAAGTGTTATTGGGTTTTTCTATGAAATTCCCAGTAGCAGCTCGGAGTCTGGATTTGTGCCCGTTTAATGGCAATAGGCTCGCCTCCTATTACATGGGACCTAAACATACCGGCGAAATGTGGGTGTACATTGGTACACCTCTGCCTAAACCTTCGGGTAATACAGGCGTGATGGTATGTATGTAATGTACCAGTAGTAGCTCGGAATGACATCTGTCCATGTTTAACAATTGCACTAAGGCTCTTAATTAAAATAATGGTTCCAGTAACCGGTTTCTCTTCAAGGTTGAACCATGGTGGTAGTGGAAGAAATGGACGCAGCCCAGGAGTTCGAGGCAAAGCTGTTGTCTCGTCAGAAGGCGATGCACGAGGTGACGGCCCGGGGAGACTCCCCCGTGCAGCAGTTCTACGATGAAGCCGTGGTCTTCGTGACGGGCGGCTCCGGCTTCCTCGGCAAGCAGCTCATAGAGAAACTCCTCAGGTGAGAAGCATACTGCCAAGTACAGTTAACACAATAAAACTAATTTTATGTCCAAAACAGTTTGGGAAGTCGGTGACTTCAATTTGAGTGATTATTTTGTTTTCGCCACCGACTTCCCAAACTGTTTTAGACATAAAACTATTTTATTATTTCTTGACGGCGGTTTTACATTTTTGTTAAAAGTATTTTTTTTTAGTGGCAAGTTTTGTTTATAAGTGCATACTTGTAAGATTTTTCGGAGTAAACTATAATATCATCGATGTAAATAATTTTTAGAATTTTGTTGATTTTTTTTAAACCGCTGAAGCGATTTCGGTAAAATTTTAACGGGACTACCTCTGAAGTATGACAATCATGATGTCTTAAAAAAACAGACGAATTGAGAACTTCCTCCTTATTGAAGTCGGTCGAAAAAAGTTAGGTATACAAGCAGCTACCGAACATCTACTCACTATCTAATTAACTAATTACCTATTTTTCTTTCTCTAGAAATTTTCTTTCATTAGAAAATCATGTGAACATTTGCATTATTGTATAATAAATAAAGTTGAAATCGATACCTTCAGTAGATTCGTAAGTGATTTGATCGACTTTACGTTGTATATAGCTTAATAACCATATACTTAACCAGAGGGACGCAGGTTTAAATCCCACCTGAGGCCGATTTTTTCTTTCACTTGGAAATTTTCTTTCAATAGAAAATTCATATCTGTGTGAACATTTTGCATGATTTAATGCTGAGATATAATAAAATATAAGCAATTAATAAATAGATTTACTGTGTTTTGTGTATGTAGCATTTTAATGGTAATCATGATTTCGGATGTTTGTTTAAGAAAGATTTTTCTTAAATCTTTATTATAATTTTTAGGGACATTTTTCAGTAAAGAAAATGTAGCCCGTTTAGGAAAGATGATCAATTCCATAGTATGTTCAAAGTTAACAAATCTATGTTATGTATGTATATGTTAGTTACAGCCTATTTATTGAGGAAGGCTATAAGTTGTACTATACGTAATACAATAAATGGGAAAGTCTGGATGGATGTTTCTTACTCAGAAACTCCAAAACTATTGAATTGATTAGTATGAAATTCGGCACACAGTTTATTACCTGAATACCACACCACATGAGATGGGACTGCCTACTACGTGGACGAAGTCGCGGTCTGAAGCTAGTTGTATAATAAAAATAATCATTTAATAGAATAGATTACTGACTAGGACTGCGCTTAGGACACTAGACTGCCTCATTAGTCTAGTGGTCCTAAGCGCGACTGCTACGCTAGAGGTCCTGGGTTCGATCCCCAGGTCGAGCAAAGTGTTATTGGGTTGTTCTATGAAATTCTCAGTAGCAGCTCGGAGTCTGGTTTTGTGCCCGGTTAATGGCAATAGGCTCGCCCCCTATTACATGGGACCTAAACATACCGGCGAAATGTGTGTGTGTTATGCGAAGGGTTAGGCAGGGGTGTACATTAGTACACCTCTGCCTAACCCTTCGGGGAATACAGGCGTGATAGTATGTTATTACTTTATTACACACCAAAAACGTCAAGTTCAACTAATAAAATCATAAAATCACTATACCTACTTATTACTCGTATCATACATTCTTACAATAGGCGGTCTTATCACTTAAAGTTACACGCTTAACTAGTAGTAGTGTCTTGCTGGCATGTCTATATGCCAGCATGTATGGGTCGGCACGACCAAAGAAGTAGGTACTAGCGCTACCCTCCCATAGAATATCGACGTCAAGTACCAGCATGCATACTGTTGCGTTTCGTACGGTGAGTGTGGAGCGCGGGAGGCCAAATTTGCCCCTCAGTCCCTTCATACCTTCTCCTTTTGTAGGTACAGTTTGTTCGAAATAAGTAAGCCGATCGGAAGTTGTCTACAAATGGTTTAGAAGTGGTAAATTTTAATAGAAAAAGTCGGTGCAAGGATAATTAGAGTCGTATAAGTTTCACATTTCTAATTATTTTGTTTACTAAATTCGATATTTATGTATTAAAACACTTAATTAAACGATTTTATCACCGCGGTAGTTCGGAACGGCTAACTTCCGATCGGCTTACTTATTTCGAACAAACTGTAGTTCCATTTTCCTTGACTCGGACGCATCTGCAACTCCTTTGGTATTCCAGATGTCCATGGGCAGCGATGCGATGTATACTTACCATCAGGTGACTTGCCTGCTCCTTTGCCGAATAATCCCATAAAAATAAATAAAAGCGATCGCATTGAAATAAAACATTTTATTTTAAACTTTGACTTCCTTAGAATTTATTAGTAACATATTTTTTATGTGAATCATATTAATAGTAATGAAATGTGACATAGAACAAAGGGAAAATTAAAATTCAAAGTACCTTCACATTTGGTCATCGCTCGCTCGCTTTTCATTATGATTAGCATAATTATATTGTATATAATTTTGCTAATCATAATAAGTTACAAGAGTTATGTGATCGGTAGGTATGTACAAACTACGAGTATGTACGTTCCGGGGTATTATTATTCTGAATAATTAATTTATGAATGATTTTCATTAAGCATTTCGTGCCTCATTAGTCTAGTGGTCCTAAGCGCGACTACCGTGTGCTTACGATGTTTTCCTTCACCGTTTAAGCGCGTGATAATTAATTATTAATACGCACATGACTTCGAAAAGTCAGATGTGGATTGGATTCGAACTCAAGACCTTTGACTTGGCAGTCAAATGGTCATAATTACTAGGCTATTACTGTACTAGGCAAAAAAATCCATTCCACTAAAATTGACCTTTTATTGTTCGGGAACCCAATGCACGATCCGCTTATACTGGCTGTAAGCCGTCTATACATGGCGATACGCATGATCAGGGTTGCCATCTCTTAAATCAGATAAACAGGACAAGAAGCACGAAAACCCCGGATTTTGGAGCTTAGAACCCGGACATGTGGACAGTGTTTTCTTAAAGTTAGTCAATAAAATATTTTTCAGTTATAATCTTCCGGCAGCGACCGATGACTTGACAACTTTTAAACCCGGACCACAAATGAAACCCCGCCCGGACGCTCCCCGGACACCCTCCAAACTAGGACAAATCCGGGGAAACCCGGACGGATGGCAACCGTGTGTTATTTGGTTATCTGTTCAATCTGATACTAAAATTGACTCATTTATATTCAGGGCAACAAATATATCAAAGATCTTCGTGTTGCTGCGACGAAAGAAAGGGAAAACCATAGCACAGAGATTGAAGGAAATGTTAGAAGATCCTGTAAGTATTTCCTTTCTCTTCTTCCTTTAGCCATACCTTCCATCATACGGGATCGGCTCTCCATGTATGCCTTCTTTATTCCACTTTTTTACATAAAATCTTTAAAAAAAGACTGCCACATTAGTGTAGTGGTCTATGCTCGAAGTTTGAAATTGTGCCCGGTAAATGACAATAGGCCCGCCCCCTATTACATGATACCTAAACATACAGCTCTGCCTAACCTTTCGAGGAATACAGGCGTGATAATATGTAAATCTCCATCATACTTGCACCTGAGATTAGGTATCGTAATAACTAAACTATATTCCATACTAACCAACCAAACTTTTACAGGTATTTGATATGGTGCGTCAGAACAGACCCAATTGCGAGAAGAAGATTGTGATTTTAGAAGGAGACGTTGCAGATCTTAGGTTAGGCCTGAGCGATAAAGACTGGGAAATGGTCGCAGAAGAGGTATACTTTAATTGATCATCAAACTGATTACTGTTTCACTGCTGGGCAAGAGAAAGAGATAAGATTAGTCCACCACGCTAGCTTACCGCGAGTTGACAGACTTGACACGTCATCGAGAAAATCTCACAGGCGCGTTTCCTCACGATGTTGTCCTTCACCTTTTAAGCGAGGGTTCATTATTTATTAATATGCACATGACAACAAAAATTCAGGGGAGTGTTAGCCTGAGTTTTGAACTCAACACCTATCACTTAATTACTTCTACTTCTTCTTCTTAACTATTTTATACTCTAATTAAAATTATTCATCTGCGGCGAAAAGATGTTAGTTCCAGTAGGTAACCCATATTCTTCTATTTGAAAGTTATGCTCTCATGGGCATATTAGAGCTGTGGAAGGTACTGATACTTTCCACAGCTCTCTATTGAGCCAACTTCCAGATCTTCTTAAACGTCGAGACCTTGAGGTTTTCCTATATCTGTATAATGTAGCTCTGTCTGCCTTTCGCTTTTTTCTCTCTATTTTTCCTTCTAAGATGTTTATTACGAATTCATTGTGACTAACAATATGTTGGTCTAGCCATTACCAACAACCACATCGAGTTAAAAATAACTAAGAGGAAAATACAAATAATTATTTTAAGTTATATCTTATCTGAAAGCCAGTCAAAAATTGTTGAAATATATCATCATCATCATATCAGCATATCGCCGTCCACTGCTGAACGTAGGCCTCCCCCAAAGAGCGCCAGCCATCCCGGTGTTGGGCAGCTCGCATCCATCCGCTGCCAGCCACCTTCTTCAAATCGTCGGTCCATCGCATCGCAGGGCGTCCCACACTACACTTTCCCAAACGCGGTCTTGAAATATATAGAATAGCATAATCTTTATTATACACCATTAATAAGAAGCAACATTATTCAGTAAATAATTAAGCTAAGGGTGCAATGTCGGTCTTATCTTCAAAAGCAATATCATCCAGACCACCTTTGTATGGACATATCCTGTATTTTCAAATTCCAGGTCTATTTTCATTGTTATTTCCAAATAGAGACGTTTTAAGTTTAACGTGTGTATCGCCTGAGAAACTTAAGTCTTCAAAGACTATAAAAACGCTACCAAGAATAGTACCCTGCAGGAATCAGACCGTGGACCCTATGCAGGATTTTGTTTTGCCCTATTGATGCTATCATCATCATCCACATCTCCTATTGTCCCACTGCTGGCTACTAATAGGTCTTTATCGAAATATGCCATTGACCACGGTCCTTGATTATCTTATTTTTTCCAGACAACCATAATATTCCACATGGCAGCCACAACACGATTTGATGAGTGTCTTCGGGTGTCAACCATGATCAACGTGCGTGGCACCAGAGAGGCCCTGATACTAGGCAAGGCTTGCAAGAAACTTAAGTAAGTACACTGTTTTTGGTTTTTATTTATGTACACGGAGGACCTGTCTCATTAGCCTAGTGGTCCTAGACGCGACTGCTACGCT
Organism: Subacronicta megacephala; assembly: GCA_958496365.1. Taxonomy (NCBI): domain Eukaryota; kingdom Metazoa; phylum Arthropoda; class Insecta; order Lepidoptera; family Noctuidae; genus Subacronicta; species Subacronicta megacephala. Next base: position 6,096,031 of record OY292541.1, on the reverse strand, counting down.
AGAGGTCCTGAGTTCTGGGTTCCTCAGGTCGAGCAAAGTGTTATTGGGTTTTTCTATGAAATTCTCAGTAGCAGCTCGGAGTCCGGATTTGTGCCCTAGTTAATGGCAATAGGCCTAGTGAGCTATACCGGCGAAATGTGGGTGTACAGTAGTACACCTCTGCCTAACCCTTCGTTGAATACAGTACATGTACAGTAATGTACATGGAGGGACAAGTTGTGTTGCCCCTCCAACCAACAAGATGCTGTATAGCCGGAAGGTTAATGGCGCCTTTTAATCCAAGTTGCACGGAAAATATTGCTTGCGCGATTCAGGATTTGTCTTATTGCAGCTCTTACGTAGTGCGATAGATGTCGCTACATGTACGTTATTTTTCTTGTGTAAGGTACTAGAAACTCTGCTGCGGGAGTCTGGGGTGGGACTACCACATTACCAATTCCAATATTCCTCCTTGTTACCGGCAAGTTGGAACAACTTAACAATACTAGACGATGATCAATCATCATGACTCATCATTTCAACGTACTGAATAAGTTATTAAAAAAAATGCTACCAAATTGTGCCTATACTCGTACCTTAATATAGTTTTATTTTGTATATTTGTAAATGTTGCATGCCTACTGGCTTGTATTTTCTTTTTATTATGTCATCATGTATGTATCTTACCAATCGTTTCTTACAAATTCTTACAGGTCCTACGTCCACGTCTCGACGGCCTACTCCTATGCATGCGAGAACATGATCAACGCTGAGGTATTGGAGGAGATCTACCCGAGCCCCGTGGACCCGGAAACATTGATCCAGCTGGTTGAATCCGTAGAAGAGGAGAGACTAAATGAGATCACACCCGGGTAAGATATTTGAATAAGGACCGACCCCATATTTGAAGGAAAGACATTTCGTGAAAGTGTTTGCTGTTTCGAAGACAGGGGTGCAGCGGTCGTCAGCTAGAAAATGCCTTCCATCTTGTATTAAAAAAAAAAAGTTATTTTAGAGAAGGAAAAATACGACCGCGGGCAGGATTCGAACGTGCGTCTTCTGGTTAAGTACACCAGATGCTATGACCGCTAAGCCACCGCGACCCCCACCCGCCAAGTCGAAATTTGCCTTCACATTTTTTATTTACGTCTTTGAGGCGACGCCGACTTCAGTGACATCTGTTGAAAATGTGCTTCTCAACCGACATGACATGCTTTACAGCAAGTACAATGTCGAGTTACACGAGTATTTTTTTAATTTCAGTCTCATCAAAAACTGGCCCAACACATATTCTTTCGCGAAAGCGGTGGCTGAGGAGACAGTTCGGAACCTGAGTGGTGATCTGCCTCTATGTATCGTGAGGCCTGCTATAGGTGAGGACTCAATACCTCTTGCATTTTACAAAGAACTACAAAACACTACGTTATGACTGATGTTCGCGTGCCGACAGTTAGCCTACCTCCATGGGAGACGGGCGTGACAATATTATGTATGTATGTATTTATGCATGTATGTAAATGCCTGTTAATGTATTTTACACGAAGCCCGTCGCTTCGTGAAAAATACATTAACATGACATGACAGACCTTCACAATCCAACCAATGCTATTTTTGTTATAGTTGTGTGCGCCAAGAAGGAGCCGTACCCTGGATGGATCGACATGTCCTGTGTGTATGGAGCAAGCGGTGTAAGTATACCATAACATACTGTTACGAGCTGGGGTTCGGGATAAATTAATCAACACCAATTTACCAATAAACAAACAAACACTTTAATTAAATTCGCAAAAACACAATAGAAATCACCACAACGTCACTATAGTTGTACACTACACTCAACAATATCGCACAATTAATCACTTGTTAACTCACTTCGATCTTCACTTGTTCGCTTCCAACACAAGACTACTCTGCCTAGCCCTCACGACCGGTATTTATACGCGCGATGAAGATTCCAGAGTCGAATGGTCGCGATTAGTCGATAATTATCGTGTAGGTACCTAACCGCCTATTGTTTCCGGGCGTTGACCCGTGACCTTGAACGGTAATTATTTGCGCGCGGTGCAGTCGGGTACATTCTTTTGTGTTTCGACGTGCTTCTATGACGGATCTAGAACCTTCGTGGCCTATCCACGTTCTTCTATTATACTCCATTTGGTTAGGTACTTAACTAAAGGTAAACAATAAAAATGGCGGCGTTCAGGGCTCTTCAACCTTTATTGCAATGTTATCTTATGAATTGGGAGCGAAATTAATAACAACACAACTAACAATCAATAAAAACAACGAACAAACAAAACAAAAACTAATTAATACAATTTACGGCAAAAGAAACACCAATAAAAAACCCCCGACACAAAAAAAAAGTAGCTTGAACGTAAAGCCTAAAACAAGTAAAAAAAACTATACAAAAAATTGCGACAAATATAACAAAAAAGGTATGAACGTGAAACCTATAAAAAGAAAAAAATAACCATTAAATTATGACCCTACGTAAGTACGTATGAATTTTTTTGATTAAATGTTGTCACGTCGGGGGACCGCTCTAATTTATTAGCCTAACGTTTTGTTAAAGTACATACGTAACATATGAAGTTTTTTTCCAAGTTTTCAATTTATTTTTGTCGTTAATGCTGTGATATTCATGTTTAAATATTGAAGAAACGAAATTTGCTTCCCGAACGCGACTCCCGTGAATTGTGGTGGATGGCGCGCCCGTCGTGGCGGCGCGCTCGTGTGGGGCGTAAAGTGGTTGGAGCGTCACATTATCAAGTTTGTCGACCCGAGCGGGCAGACGCGCGAGGGCAGACGTCGTTGACAGTTGTGTTTTTCCTTATAAATTTTTTGAGTCAATTTTATATATTTTTTTTTTGTTTCAGCATTTATCTGTATAGTTTAGTTGTAAATTCAGTTTTTAATTAGGTTCACTTGTAATTCTTAATACTTACTTTATAATTTTCGTTGTAATTTTAATATCATTTTATTTGGGTAGGTGTTTTTATATGTAAAGAGCGGTCCCCCGACGTGACAACATTTAATCAAAAAAATTCATACGTACTTACGTAGGGTCATAATTTAATGGTTATTTTTTTCTTTTTATAGGTTTCACGTTCATACCTTTTTTGTTATATTTGTCGCAATTTTTTGTATAGTTTTTTTTACTTGTTTTAGGCTTTACGTTCAAGCTACTTTTTTTTTGTGTCGGGGGTTTTTTAAATTTTTAATTTAATTTTTTATTTCAAGCTTTTTGAAGGGATTCCTTAATTTTATCCTTAAGAACATATAGCTTTTAGATATCTTAGGTATTTCAGATCTAGTTTATAAAATGGGAGTGGGCAGAAAAACTAAAAAAGCTCAAAACGAAGCGAAAAGGCGCAAATTAACTCAGCCTGAAGAGAATAGTTCTAAAAATAATAGCTTTTTATTGTCAGAAGGTACTCGAAAAGCTGAACTGCGTAGTCAAGAGAGTTCATTAGATAGACAGCGTCGTTTGGATAGTGATGCTGCATCTAAGGCTTTACGGAGATCAAAAGAAACTAGGGTTGAACGTTGTTTACGTAATACAAAAAATGCTAAATATACTAGTACTTCGCGATCTAATGAAACTCCAGATCAACGTGCTTCCAGGCATTCCAGAAATGCACAGTGTACTGCTGAGTCTCGTTTAAATGAGACTCCAGAACAAAGTTCGCTAAGGCGTACTACGAATGCTCAGTCTACTGCAGAGGTTCGTTTAAATGAGACTCCAGAACAAAGTTCGCTGAGGCATGCTACGAATGCACAGTCTACTGCTGAGGCTCGTTTAAATGAGAATTCAGAACAAAGTTCGCTAAGGCATGCAACGAATGCACAGTCTACTGCTGAGGCTCGTTTAAATGATACTCCGGAACAGCGGGCTGCAAGGCTTGCTAGAGATGCAGCAGCTACAGCTTTGTCTAGAACCAAATTTAGGATAGATTTTAATAATTCAATAAACAAATTTGCTGATACAGTTTGTTTAATTTGTAATAAGCTTTGCTATCGTAAGCAAGTACAGTCAGTAACATTAGCCAATTTTCCAGGAGATATACTACCAAATGAGTTAATGGCTCAATATGACGTTATCTCTGCCTGTCACCGATGTGTCAGAACACTTCGTAAGTCAAGAACACCTACTCAAGCCTATTGGAATGGTATGTCATTAGACGAAGTTCCCCCAGAATTAGCGACACTATCTGATGTAGAAATACGTTTGTTAAGTAGGATAATTCCATTCGTAAAAATGGTCAAACTCAGTGGTCGCTTCGGACAACATGGTTTCCATGGTCAAGCCGTACTTTTCGGTCAAGATGTTGAAGAAATCGCTGAGCAGCTTCCTCTGAGAATTAATAGTGCTGGGCTAGTGATTGTTTGCGAACAATTAGAATCAGTTCAAAGATTACGTCGATTTTTTGTAAATATTCAAAAACTGCGAGCTGCATTAGATTGGTTGGTTGCCAATAATCCTTTGTATAGAAACGTTACGGTAAACTATAATAATGAAAATTACGATGTTATCGAAATTTGTCATGTTCAACATAACGACCTAATACGTCAGGAAAATACAAATGACACAATTTGTTTCCAAGATATTAATAATAACCGGCGTATACTGAGAGGTTCTTTTCATCAAAGTCACAGTAAATTTCTAAATTTTTCTCGAGGAAAGCAGTGTACTGCGAACGCAGCAGTAGCTATTACAGTTTCAAAAATTAAAGAAACTGAAACATGGTCTTCAAATATAATCGATTCAATTTTGATTTCCGGTGATCGTTTATACTCAAATAGTATACAGTCTCGAAGAGCTCCGAATTCGGCTGAAGTTAATATAGAATATTTACGTGTTCAAGAGTTACAAATCAATTTTGAAGTATTGAATCATTCATGTCTGATACAAATTCAAGATGAAGCTTCTTCGATTTGTGGCCATTTGTCCGTAAATATTGATGGATTTCCAAATCTAAAGAATGGCTTAATTCAGTTTTTTACAGAATCTGGTGTTGATGAGGGAGCTATTGTTACATGTAATGGTATATCGGTTGCAATCTGGAAAAGAGACAATCGATATTATTTGTTTGACTCTCATTCAAGGGGACCAAAAGGTCGTGTAGCTCAGGATGGAACAGCTTGCTTGATATCTTTCAGCGATAGTACACAATTGTGGTCAATTTTAAAATCAAATATACCCAAAACACAGGGAAATAGGCCAGACGATGATCAATATAGTATAACAAAAATCACCCCTGATATATATCCATTAAATCAAAATGAAAATGCACTCCTAAGTGACATTCATACTATAAGAAATACCCAGCAGTCATCAGAAACATCCATTAGTTTGAACAACGATAATATTGTTATTACATCGTCAGTTTTACGTGTTGTAGATGAACCTATTCCTGAATTGTCCACTGTTATTGACAATAATAATTGTGATCAGTTACCAGTTCATCAACTGCGAAGAAAAACCGAGGCTCCTTTACAAATAACCAGGGAGAGAAGAGCAGAAGAATTGTCTTGGTTCCACTTGTTTCCTTACGGCAGAAATGGTTTGCAGGAAACCCGATCTCATCCGATTACACCATTAGACTACTGTCAAGCTAGAATAATGGGAGCTGATACACGTTTTCAAAGACATGACTATCTTTTTTATGCATTGTCGGTTATGGAGTTCTATAGAGCAAAGCAAAATATAGGGGTGGTTTTAAGAATGCGCCAGGGAGAAAGTCGACCTGAAAACCTGGTTGAAAATATTCATCTTAATATGCGCAATATGCGTGGATCGAATGCATACTGGCAAAGTGCTTGTTCTAATCTTATTGCTATGGTGAAAAACATAGGCCCTCCTACGTGGTTCCTTACCTTAAGCTGCAATGATCTTAATTGGTACGATATATTGAAAGCGCTCTTAATTGCTGCCGGAAGACCAAATGAAAGTCCAAACGATTTAACCTTTAATGACAAAGAAGCATTGGTTGACAGTCATCCTGTGACTTTAAGTCGCCAATTTATGATAAGAGTTAATGCTTTTATGATGTTTTTAAAGAATGACGATCAAATTCTAGGAGGTAAGCTTATAGATTTCTGGTGGAGGATTGAATTCCAAAACCGTGGAAGTCCACATTTGCACATGTTGTGTTGGATTCAAAACGCTCCTAGTTTTGAAACTCCTGAAGGTAGAAATTTAATTAATGACATTGTTTCTTGTTCGTTAAATAATGTAGACGATGAACTAAATGACATTGTGAAACGAGTCCAAATTCACTCACATTCCCATACCTGTTTTAAAAACAGGCAGGACCAACACTGTCGGTTTAATTTTCCCAGACCAGCAAGCGATGGGACAATTTTATTAGGACCTGACGAAACTTTGCGTAATAATGGACGATTTTGTATTTTGAAAAGAAATCCTGAAGAACAATATGTAAATAATTACCATCCGCAGATATTGTAACTCTGGAAGGCAAATATGGACATTCAACCGTGTGGTAATGTAACAGCTGTTTCTTATTATATAGCCAAATACACTTCAAAGCACGAACCACAGGATGTAGGTCAAGCGGTAAAAGATGCCATCAGCAAAGTTCGAGCCTGTCATGGGGATATTGGAAGGCAATTATTTGCTGTTTCTATGGCAATATTAAATCATCGCAGAGTGTCGGCATGTGAATGCGCATACAGATTATGCCATCTGAAACTGAGAGACAGTTCTCGAAAAGTTGTTTTCGTGAACACATGCCGACCTTATGAGCGCTACCGAATCTTAAGGTATGATAGTGACGAAGGTCAAACATATCAAAATATATTTGACAGATATATTCAAAGACCAACAAATCTCGAGCATCTAAGTTTAGCAGAATTTGCCGTTAATTACGAACACACAAGTAGACTTGTAGATGATGAAGAAAATGGTGATAGAGAAGTTTATGAAGACCTAGGAGAGTGGACTGAAACTACGCGAACAACGATCAGACTTCTAAATGGGAACATGATGAAAAAGCGAAGAAAGCCAGCAATTTTGAGGACTCGCTATTACACGCAAACAGGAGACCGAGAAGGCTATTTTTATAGCTATCTTGTGGCCCATGTACCATTTAGAGATGAAGGAGATTTGTTAGCAGGGTATGAAACTTGTGAAGAAGCTTTTATGGCACAACGAAATCTGTTACGTCCTTTCCATGGAGATTCTGTTGAGCAATTTCAGTTTATTGAACGCGAGCTTCAGCAAGTTATTGGCCAAGTTCTAGCACTAGCTGAACCTCCCGCATTTAATAATTTTAATGTTCAAGAAACAGAAAACCACGATGTAGGAGCGGTTGTTGACGGTTATGATCTAAGAATGGCTGATGTTGATATCGAAGTAGAAGAATTGGAAGAATCAATACACGTCAATATAACAGACGCAGAGTTTTATTCCATGGTAAGCAGCATGAACATAGAACAAAAAAAAATATATGATGAAGTAACAAAACAAATTCGAGATGAGGTAACAAATCAACAAAACAGAAATGTTCCATTAAAATTATTTGTTACGGGAGGAGCTGGTAGCGGTAAATCTTTCGTGCTTAAAACTTTAGTACACCATATTCGGCGCTGTTACGCTCCCACAGTAGACCAATTGTTGCATGTAAGTTTCGTTGAAATCACAGCACCCACAGGAGTTGCAGCGCGGCTTGTTAACGGGAAAACCCTTCACAGTGCATTTTCTCTCGGCATCGAAAAAGGTCGAGCCACAGTCTACAGGCAAATGACAGGACAACGTCTGGAGGACATGCGAAGAAAATGGCGTTATATCCGTTGGCTTGTAATCGATGAAATATCGATGGTGTCATATGAAGTTTTTCGATCTATACATCTCCGTTTACAAGAATTCAAAAGTTGTCCAGATATTTTCGGTGGAGTAAATATCTTAGTTTTTGGAGATATAATGCAATTGTCGCCCGTAAAGGGCAGTTGGTGCTTCAAGCAACCTCTAATATTCCAAGGAGAGCCGCATCTATGGCATTATTTTGGACTTTGTGAGCTCCAAACCAATGTCAGGCAACAAAATGATAGTCAATTTATTGACATTCTGAATAATCTACGGGTAGGAGAGTTGAGTATGGAGCAGTATGAAATTTTACTTGAGAGAAGTCGAGTGTCATTGACTGGAGATTTTGCCGACGGTAACGCTGTACGAATTTTTCCTACTGTAAAATTGGTGAATAGTTATAATGACAAAATGGTAGAAATAATGGCTAAAGCAGTAAAAATTTATACTATAAATGCTCTCGACGAGTCTAAAGAACCTGCCACCTATGGCCAAAAACCTAACCACGTTTCTATCCCGCAAGATCCAAATTGTACGGGAGGGTTGCTCAATTCAATTAAAATTGCAATCGGGGCTAGAGTGATGTTGAGAGTAAATTTAAAGGTATCTGAAGGGCTAGTAAATGGTAGCATGGGGATTATCAAAAAAATCGAATGGAATGGACTTCGCCGAGATCAACTCGAAGAAGGTGAACTTCCAAAAACAATATTTATTAAATTTGATGACGAGTCCATTGGCAAGAGTTCTAAAGACGAAAATGGTTGGATTCCCATACGAACACAAAGTATAATTTTTCAAGGTCTCCGAGGGTATGGCAACATTGAGAGAACAATGTTTCCGATTATTTTAAGTTGGGCTGTTACTGTACATAAGTTGCAAGGAACCACAGTTGAAAAGGCTGTAGTATATTTGGGCAAAAAAACTTTTGCAAAAGGCCAAGCCTACGTGGCTTTAAGCCGCGTAAAAAGTTTAAATGGTGTCGCTATTTGCGAGCTTGACCAAAGGAAGCTGTTTAATAATCCTCATGATAAATTGGCTTTGGCAGAATTGCACAGATTGAGAAGCAGTAAAGATTAAACATTGGTCATCTAAACTTTTACCCCCCCCCCCCACTTAATTTAGTAAATAATGTACTAAAAGCTAAATAAATAATAATTCGTTAGGTCCTAGGTACCAGTCATCACTCCACTTTCCTCATCAAGCTAGGGCATTTATCAGACCAAAAAAATATTTTTCAAGTATAGTTTCCATTTCGCTACTTGATATTCCTCATTTCCTTTTAATATAGTTTACATTATTCTACTAGGTTAGCCCTTTCATTTGATACCCATATTGAGGGAATTATGAAAAAAAAAAACATGTAATTCGCCATTTTGTGGTGGCGGCCATCTTGGATTTGAAATTTGTCAGAGTGTGTAGTGTTCTACTAGTCAAGCCCTATCATTTCATACCCATATTCAGAGAGTTGTGAAAAAATATGTGATCCACCATTTTCTGGCAGCGGCCACCTTGAACCGATTTTCATCAAACATAGCTAAGAACACTCCCGACTAATTCACCTTTCAAATAAAAAAAACAAAATTAAAATCGGTTCATACCTTCACGAGCTACGATGCCACAGACAGACACACACACACACACACACACAGACACGTCAAACTTATAACACCCCGTCGTTTTTGCGTCGGGGGTTAAAAACTAACGAAAGTACAAACTGTTACGAATGGCGTCTGGTTACCCGACTAAGTATAATATCGGTTAATTATTTTGCCGCGCTTCCTCGCGCTACTACTTCTTATTTTTTTCGAGTTATCAAAACTCTACTACGTAGAAAAATGTTTTGATATCCTGTCTTTTTAGGTTCTTTCTAGTAGGCACATTGCAATACTTTATGACATAATTATCAGATTTGATTTATTTATTGGTCACAAGCTTAAGAATTAATAATTACCATTTAATATTAAACAAAGTAGTAAAATATGCTAGTATAGTAAAGGAAAATTATTTTGAATGATTAAATAATTTATTTTGGTTACGTTTTATTTCAAGATGAAAAATGGCCCTGTAAAAGAACCTTTTTTATGATTTGTTTACATTTAGTTAAGTACCTAACCAAATGGAGAATAGTTACTCGGCGTAACAATACCATCACGCCTGTATTTCTTTATTTAGTATAGTTTTCCGCCCATGGCTCTGTCCGCGTGGTCTCTCGACTTTTCTGCATTTAAAAGGAATATTGTTTCCCGTTTTTGCAACATTTTTCTTTTATGTTCCGCTCCTATTGGTCGTAGTGTGATTTTATATAGCCTATAACCTTCCTCGATAAATTGACTATCTAACACTGAAAGAGTTTTACAAATCGAACCAGTAGTTCCTGAGATTAGTGCGTTCAAGCAAGCAAACTCTTCAGCTTTATAATATTATAAGTATAGATTAGTAGTAGTAGTGCCTGTCTACATACCAGCATGAATGGTTCGGCACGACTGGGGAAGACGACACACCTCAGCACGACCCTCCCACAGAATATCGACGTCAAGTAGCAGTACGCATACTGTTGCGTTTCGTACGGTGAGCGTGGAGCGCCGATGCTGGCCCTTCCTTCTCCTTTTCTCCTTCCCCTCCCTTTTCCTTAAATAGGCTCAGCAACGTATCTGCAACTACCATCAGCTCTCTCTCTCTAATTTCTTTACTAACACTCTTTTGTGAGAAAGGGACAAAGCATCCCCACTAAAAACTTGATACGCATAAATCTTAGAACTTCAATAATCGATTTAAAATATTTTTGGAAGTGTGTGACTTATATTTTATTTTATTTTTTTACAATAAGCCTATTATTTCCAATAATTTCAACATCTGTCCTATGATTTTCAGATTGTAGTCGGGACTGGTTTGGGTCTCATGCACGTAATGAATGTAAAGGATGATGTCAATGTTGGTTTGGTTCCCGTGGATTATGTCAACAATGCCATCATAGCGGCTGGCTGGGAAACGGCTAGGAGGAGAGCTATTGGAGAGAAGGACATCAAGATATACACAGTCATCTCTTCACGGAATCCGATAACATTTCGTAAGTTTCTTGTTTATTCACAAAGATTTTAATTTTTTTAAGAACTTTCTAATGAAAGAAAATTTCTAGTGAAAGAAATTTTCGATGTCAGGCAGGGGTTGAATCTGCGTCTCTCTGGTTAAGTACACCAGACGCTTTACCAACTTAACTACCGAGACCACTGCCTGTGATGTCGAATTTCTCTTCCACATTTTACGTCTTCAGGCGGCGCGCGGCGTCAGAAACATCAGTCTATTGAAGACATTATTTAATGCTAAAATATAATTTAAAAAAAGCAGCTTTCTTGTTTATTTCAAAACGGTTTAATCCACGGTCTCTGACCGCTGACCTTTTTTTGTTAACTTATACTGTCTCACTGGTGGGCAAAGCATTCTTCTTCTTTCTGTTTGTTGTTTTCTTCTGCCTCCCATAAATATCGTCTGATATCCAGATTGTAGTGTAGTCCTGTGTAGTACTCCATATCGATATCCACATAGAGTATATAATGTGTTTTCTAGCAATGTGCGACCAACATTGCTAGTAAGCCTTAAAAAAACATTATGTATTGTATTAAAGATAGGTTGTACAGAGCTAGTGTTTTCGTTTGCCATAGTTACACGCAGAACAAATGATAGTCAAAGATAGAGAGCTTGTGACTTGTGAATACTTTTGCTTAAAATTCGTATTCGTAGAAGATTTTGATAGAGATAAATTGTCAATTTACACCAAAACAACGATAACAATTTTTGATGAATGTAGGAAGGTGTTTTCGGTTGACGTCACGCGTTGAAAAAAAAAATCCGAGGTGCGGTGATAGTATTTTATTATTTTTTATTGTCCAAAATATAAAATAGGACGATTCTGCACCACCTTTTCCCAGCAGGGATAAAGGAGGGAGGGAGATGTAGGTCCTCTAACCAAAAAAAAACTATAATACTCGAAGACCGGTAATACGGTTTAGGTATAGCGCAAACTAGAAATCACGGAAGAGATAAATAAGGTTGGAATGGCCATGTGGGCGGGGATGGCGCGCCACAGTTTTGATTAGACAATCATAACTCGCCCGAATCATACATTCGCCGCGTTTAGTGTGCTTAGGACTACTTCAGAGAACAGAGCTCTGCTTTAAAATGTCGTGTTGTGTTAATCTTACGTGACAGACAAATTGTCAGACCTCCAGTATATTGCGAGGAGGTATATCTTTCCGTCTGTAAGTCAAAAATAGCATGTATTTACAAAATAATTGGTAAAAACATAAAAATGTACTGATCAATATGAAATTCCAAACAACAATCATATTATTGCAACGAGTTACAAATAAAATACATTGCCCGATGTGTTCTCGCTTAATCAATGCGATTTCGTAGTCCGCTTGCAATGTACTGCATGCATTGCGTTCTCTACACTTCACCGATGGCCGTTGTTCGTCGTTTGCCGGGGTTGGCCGTGACTGATGCACAGCGTAGATCTATCGATATCGAGGTGACCGTATAGTTAAATAAAATCATCGATAGAATTCTCAACTATATTTACGTTTGACAAAGATTCTTTTTAAAATATTATATGTTTAATTGATGAGACTATATATTATTATTAATAATTTGTACTTGGCTTTCGTTTGTGCTGTACAATAAAGAATATTCTATACTATATTTTTAGTTCGATGTATATTATATGAATTATTGAATGAATGAAGATGAACCATGAATACATGAATACATGAAATGTAGACCATTTCATTTTACTTAGATTTTAATACTGAATCGATACAATATAGTCTAGTCAAATCTAAGTCAAATACTATATCTACTATTTTATATATTATGTTTTAAGATTTGATTATAATAATGTTATGTTATAACTTTATTATGTTATGTTAGGTTTCCCCCAATTGCTTTATGATTACGTTTTGTTCCAAGGACAGTTTCTTTTAAATTATTAAAAATAGTTCGTGATTTTTATGTTCCCCTTTTACCCATTCAATATTAAAATACATAACAGACAGAATTTATCAATAAAAAATATCGGCTTTTCAAGCACTACCGTATGCTTGTTGTGAGTGTGTGTCTAATGCCTACGGGAGCTTGGTGCTAGTGTGTGAACAAATTGCTGCCCACAGATTTATGTATGTGTGATATGATTGTGTGCGAAAAACTTGTAAAGATAATGTTGCCGTATGTTTGAGAATTGAAATAGTAAAAGTAAAGCGACGAGTCGGTGACACTGATCCCAGTACAAAATAGCAGCTAAGGCCTTTTCAACTATAGTTATCTCTTCCATGCTAGATATCTTCAAATGATCTTGTTGTTATGTGCTGGCGAAGGTCATTAAATCACGGAGAATCTTAACACCGCCATTCAGAAAATGACGTCACTCGCACAACGCCATCTAGCGCCGAAGAGCGGTAGCTTTCTAATACTCCATTCCTTGATAGATGGCAGCTGCTGTATGTAACTTTGACATAATGATGTTTATTTATTTACTTTTTATTTTTTTGTTAATAAATATATTTATTATATATATTATATAGATGTGTTACAGGAATAGTTTTAACCGTTTTTTTTTTGTTGTAATCTTTCAGGTAATATCGAAAAAATATTAAACAATGCAGTTGGCCCCGTTTATTCGTCACCGAAGGCAGTAGGGCCAAGTTTTGGGTACTTTGTCGATAATACTGTGATATTTTGGATTCTAAGTTGGATTATGCATTTGATACCTGCTTACATCATTGATGGGATATGCTTACTGATCGGAAAACAGAGAAGGTAAGATTGATACCTATTAAACAACTAATTAATAGAGTAAAAATTATAAAGTCATTAAAACACAAACATACATAATTTATATAAGACTATCTAACAACAACTATTGTCTGGACTTTAAAAGAGACCATGATTCTCTGAGTTTGTTTCGACGTTTCTTCTCAGAGGTCGTCAGATAAAAAACGTCGGCGCCATCTAGTTAAAAAAAAAATGTAACAAATCGACTTGTAAAAGTGTCCTGAAAAGATCTATTTACAGAAATAAATATCATTTCATCATTTCATTTCATTTCAGACTACCTTTGAAATTAATAAGTTTTACAGCGTTGACATAAAATTTACAACGTCGCTCATGCGCTTATTGTTTAACATAAACCATTTTTATACATATTGACAAAAATAATGAAATTATTCCGATCATTGGTAATTTACTGTATCACGGTATGCGGGGGTGTAGTCTCTCCGTACTAACCCAACTACTTCTGACTATTTGTTCGGTTTTTTTCATGCTTTTTATATTTACTATTAAGTCTATACAACGTTAGTTTTTATTTACCCGAAAGCCAAAAGTTTTTGGTTCAAAGTTTGCGAACAAAGAAGTGAGGCCGGTTAAAACTACGCCTTGTCGTGTACAACACACAATTACTCGCACACACGTATGCTGAAACTACGCCTTTTCTTGTAAGTCGAGCTATCGAGGTATCGAAAGCTCGACTGACAAGATAAGATGTACTTAACTAATACATATATGTGCGTGTAATTGTGTGTTGTACACCGTTAGGCGTAGTTTTAGCCGGCCTCACTTCTTTGTTCGGAAAATTCCATCTTAACTTTTTATTTGATCTGAGCTTTCAATTAATACAATTCAAGCAAAGCGCTTCATGCTTTTTAAATTTACTATTAAGTATATACAACGTCAGTTTTTGTTTACCCGAAAGCCGAAAGTTGTTTGTTCAGAATCAGTAACAGAATCGATTGCAATGGTTTTAAGCCTATGTTAATTTTTACATTTTAAAAATTATTATGGACACCCATTTTTATTTCGAAAATCGGCACAAGAAACACCGAACGAGGAGGTTACTCACTCGCCTGTGCTGCCCGGCGCCCTTAGCTCTTCGTACCGCAAATTAGGTAATCTGTTAAATTAGGACAACATTTTTAACTCGTCACCGCGTTGACGTTGTACGTACGTTGTACATTGCTTCCTCTCTCCTACATTGCTGTGCCCGACAGGATCCATAATGAACAAAATTGTAAAACTTACCATCTATGTAAACTACATTGTGGAATGCAATAAATATTTAGTATTGAGTATTGAAAAGAATATTTTTTTTTATTTTGTATTTTTTTCTTACTTTAAAGTTAGGGTGTTTCGGCTTTAGGATGAACATAAAATTACGTTGTATAGCTGCAACAGTACCTACCTATGGCATAAAACTTAAAATGTAACTTAATTTATGTTTCAGATTCGTGAAACTGTATAAAAAAATGTATAATATGTCGATTGCGCTGTCCTATTTCACAGTCAACGATTGGCAATTTGTCGATAAAAATACAGAGAAACTATATGAAAGTTTATCGACGGAAGATAAAGAGATATTCGAATTTGATATCAATAAAATGGATTGGGTTGAGTACATAATTACTTGGGGCATTGGACTAAGAAAGTATGTTTTCAAAGATGGATTAAAAGGATCGAAGATTGGAGTAAAAAAACAATCCCTTTATAAAAAACTGTTGGTAATCCTTACTCCGTTATACATTTATCTATTGTATAAAGTATTGAGTTTACCTTTTATTATTCTAAGCTCCTTTTTAAGCTTATTTTGTTAATTAAATCGTTTTTTTTCCTGATAATTTCTTGTTTTTACTGTTTTATTTATCCCTCGGTAGGTAAATGGTATAAATGAAACGAAATTAAGTTGTTTTTGCAGATAGCATGGTAAATATCAACTGGTTGGTATATTTAATGCAGGGTGGTATACAGCAGAGGTGTACTAATGTACACCCACCTTTTGTTTCGGTTCTATGTAGTATGGGGCGAGCCTATTGCCATTCATCGCGAACAAATCCAGACTCCGAGCTGCTACTTACACTTTGCTCGACCTGGAGATCGAATCCAGGGGGCCTAGACAATGTTACGTTTCCATATCGATAACGAAGTTAGATAAATCTTTGGCATAACCTTTCGACATGTCACGTGATGAAGTTATGTCAAATACATACATTTCGGATATCTAACTTCGTTATCGAAAATGAAAATGTGACATTGTCCAGGCCCCTAGGGCCTCTAGCGTAGCAGTAGCACTTAGGGCCACAAAACTATTGAGGCTGTCAATGTTAAGAAAATAATTAAAAATATAAAAAAAACCTAAAAACTAGTGTGCTAGTTTTCTTTGATATCGATAATCGACAGAACAAAAAGGATATTATTTTTACATACCATCAGGCCTGTAATATTCCCCGAAGGATTAGGCAGAGGTGTACTAATGTACACCCGAATTTCGCCGGTATGTTAAGGTCCCATGTAATAGGGGGCGAGTCTATTGCCATTCACCGAACACAAATCCAGACTCCGAGATGGCTACTGAGAATTTCAACACACTGCTCGACCTGGGGATTGTAACCTCTAGCGTAGCAGTCGCGCTTAGGACCACTAGACTAATAAGGCAGGCCTATTGCCATTATTAAAACAAAACCAAACTCCAAGTTTCTACTAAAAATTTCATAGAAAAACCCAACAATACAACTAATCGAACTCACAACTAGCGCAAAAGTCGCGCTTACGAACACCGAAACTGTTGAATTTTGGTCGCGCCTATGAAAATGAGGTTTTACTTTTTTCAAACCGACATTAGTTCCGATTAAGGCCACCGGATCACTTGTCGCACTATATTTTTATATTCAGCGCATTAGAGTTTGTTCGAAATAAGTAAGCCGATCAGAAATTGTCTGCAAGTGGTTTAGAAGTGGTAAATTTTAATAGAACTTGGTGTAAAGATAATTAGAGTCGTATATGTTTCACGTTTCTAATGATTTTGTTTACTAATTTCGATATTTATGTATTAAACACTTATTTAAACGATTTTATCTCCGCGGTAGTTCGGAACGGCTAACTTCCGATCGGCTTACTTATTTCGAACAAACTGTATCTTGTTTATGGTGTCCTGTCAGATAGTCTGACAGTCGAATTATTAAAAAGATAAATTATGGGGCAACGAGCGGGAAACTTCATGTCCGAAAATCTGACACCAACAACCAATAAAAAAGCAAACACAAAAATTTATTCACCAATTTAAATTAATTCTGTATCACAATGCATCATTTTTTTCGCGTAGTTTCCTGGACTTTCGGATCAGGCCGTTGTGCCTTGGTCTCTCACAGTTTGGAAGGCTATATTCTAGGTCGAGGCAATATAAAAAAGTCACACACTGCATTTTTGACCTAGATGGCACTATACTTGGTAAGCAGACTTCTTCTTTACATCACTACGTAAAGCAAAGTCGCTTCCCGCTGTCTGTCTGTCCCTATGTTTGCTTTGATCTTTAAAACTACGCAACGGATTTTGATGCAGTTTGTTTCATTAGATAGAGTGATTCAAGAGGAAGTTTATATATAAAATACATACATATTTTAGTATAGAAAAGCCGAGAAACTACGCGGGCGAAGCCGTGGGCGGGAAGCTAGTATTATATAAAATGAAGTCGCTTCCGCTTATTGTTAGCTTAGGTCTTTAAAACTACTCAACGGATTTTGATGCGGGTTTTTTTAATAGAAAGAGTGATTCAAGAGAAAGGTTTATATTTAAAATACATACATATTATAGTATAGAAAAGCCCCTAGACATCGGCAATACCAAAGGAGTTGCAGATGCTTTGCTGAGCCTATTTAATGAAAAGGGAGGGCAGAAGAAAATGAGAAGGAAGAGGACTGAGGGAGGAATTGTGCCTCGGGCACTCTACACTCAACTACCCAACACAAATTTTTAATGGCTTCTTTCAGATTCGGAGAATATGTACCACAAAGTAGTTGGAGAAGTATGTGCAAATCACAAAAAAATATACACGAAGGAGATGGAAGCGCGCGTAAGTAAAGATAAGAGTTTTTTTTACATAATGCATATGCCTATGATGTTCCCACTGTTGGGACACAGGCGTCCTCTCGGTGAGAGGGAGTGGGCCGTAATCTACCACGCGGGCCCAGTGCGGGTTGACAGATGTCACATGTCTTCGAAATTTTTGTTCGTCGAGACGTCCCACTGCTGGCTATGATAAGACTGCACCAGCCTAGCATAGTTGAAACAAAGACGAATTATTATATAGACGCGTTATTCACGAACATTACGGCTATCAAGAACATCACAACTAGGGTTGTAACGCAACTTCGCCTCCGCCTCCGTTACTGCGGAAGTTCCGCAAGAAATCGTACCTTCGCCTCCGCTTCCGCCTCCGCACAATTTTTGCGTAGTTGTAACGGAGTTTTATTTACGTAATCATATAGCAATACCGCGCGTGAACAATTATTTAGTTCAGCTGGATTAATTTATGAATCCCTTAGAAATCGTTTGGAAGGTGATAAAGCCGCAAAACTATGGTTTGTCAATTTAATTTACCTCTCCTTAATTTTTATTACTAATTTTGATTACAAAAAAGTTAACTTAAAATTTTTAGTTTATGTTTCAAATGTTTACGTAAGTGTTAAGTATTTAATATGAAAACTTTTGAACCTTAAATTACTATTTTATTTACATCCACTTTCACCTTCGCCTCCGCCTCCGTTAACCTCCGCATCCGCGGAAGTGAAACTCATCGCCTTCGCATCCGCCTCCGCCTCCGTTAAGAAGGCCTCCGTTACAACCCTAATCACAACTATTAGATACCGACTAATACGTGCGAAGAAAGAGAGAGAAAATAAATGACACCTCACGGTGCACCCGTTGTTAGAAAGAGACGAATATACATGTTTAGTTACGGTACGATTAAGTGCTGTATTCTAATTGGTCAAGCGCAACGCTAGTTGGTGCGTAACCTTAACACGATCCGGGCAATTGCCTTTATTTCTTGTTGCCATTTTAAAGAGCGGGTAACGTATCTATTGTTTATATATTGTTGAGTTGAAATAAATAAATAAATAGTGAACTTTAACCTAACTCTCGCTCTGAGAGGAGACTCGTGCGCAGACATAATCAGTTAATGGATTGATTATGATGGTGACGATAATGTGGAGAAAGTTGAGCAGCAGATATGCCAGCAAAAGTGTCAAACAGGAGTCTCGCCCAAAGCAGGTCGGACGAGCAGAGCTGTACAAGACAAGTACGTAAATCTCGCACGAAGCATTTTGCCTCTACATTTATCGTGCGTAAGTACTGCTCTATTGTGGAACTCTCTGCCGGGATCTTTGTTCCTCAAGACATACAATTTGGGTGTCTTCAAGACGAGAGTGAATAGGTTTCTTCTAGGCAAGCGCGCTTCATCGTAGACCACTTCGTTGCTTAACATCAGGCAAGTTGTGGTCAAGCGCCAATTGCCCGCTCAATTATTGATTCTTTGCCCTTCTTCTATCTTGGATAATGTGACGTCATTCTCCACTACACCCAGGTAAATGCCATCTGGGCTGCCATGACCGACCCCGCAACGCTTGGGTCTGGGGATGCATCGGTAAGAATCAGAATAATTATTGAAAACGTCACGTTAGTAGGGATGAAAAAAAATCGTCATCAACATCGATCCTGATTGTCATACGAATACCTACGACAATCGTTAGGTTAAGCCTAAAAATCTTGCTAACCAGTCTATCCTTGGATTATTGGTATTGTCCAGAAATTGGATGGGACATTAAGGAGTACACACGGCTACACATCAAGCTATACATTGTAGCGGTAGCCTAATGGCTAAGGCGTCGGACTTGCGATCATGTGATTGCCGGTTCCCACACATTGCACTATTGTCGTGAACCCACTTGTAACACAAGCATTTAGCTTAACACGAGGGGTTAACAATAGTAATGTGTGACCCACATTGCTAGTAAGCTTAAAAAAAAACAAGTTTAGACTAATCTCCTATTATAAAGTTTTGCCGTACAATTCAAGGCCAGCCTATACTGGTTTTATATAGCGTTATGTGTAGCTGTCTTCTTTTTCTGGGTTACAAGAGAGAGATGGCACTATTTAACCCTGAGACTAGCATCCCTCTCTCACAAACTAAAATTTATGAATAAGTTAGCTATAAGAGAAATAGACTTGGATTTTCTTTCTTTTTCAGCTACGCGGTGCCACAGATAAGGACGTTTGTGCCTTTCTGGTGAAGGAGTTCAATTTAAAAATAACGCCGGCGCAGCTGGAGCAAGAGATTGAAGACCTGTCCAAAACTAAGCTGCCGCAGTCACCGTTACAAAAGGGTACTTTTTTTTTCTCTAGTCGTTACTGTCCCACAGCTGGACAAAAGGCCTCCGCCAATTCCTTCCAGGTACCCTTTTTTGCGCTACCTCGAAGCAGCCCTCGCGGTACGCATCCAAATCATCCCGCCACCTCTTTCTGGGCCGACCTCGAAAGCGCCTTACATCATCAAAGGGTACTTAATTTTTTTATTTTTAGAAGATGACTAATGGTATGCTGCCTGAAAATAATTTGTCTGCCAGCGACACAGTTACTCCACCCATTACTCTATCACTGCTTCGATATCTTTAAGAAGTATTCCATTGAGTGCTTCAATTTCACCTTTGTGTGCCATTGTAGCAATCCCACACGATAAGTGTGCGGTTTCGGAGAAATTCAGCACAACGGAGTTTCGACACGGGTGAGATGCGTTAGTCATTTTCCCATTTTCCAAAAGAGTAGTTGATGTTTCAGATCAGGTACCGAAAAGGTACTTCACTTTTTTAGTGTTATAAGATGACAAATACGATGCCGCCTGATTGTACTTAACGGGCAACCGCAGCCTATACATGACAGCAACACCAGAAGTATCACTCCCGCATTTTCGTCTTAAGATCTCCTTGTCAGGTTTCTTTTTGCCTACCAGCTTCACTACCCTCCAAACTGGAACGCATTTTTAATTATGGTAGGGCCACGCTGTTCGCAGCATGAATGGGTCGGCATGACTGGGGAAGTATCACACTCTCGCGGAAGACCGACGTCCGAGCAGTAGCGTTTCGCTACTGCGCTTCGTTCAGTGAGCGAGAGGGCCCGAGACCCAATTTCTTCCACAGTCCCCATACTTGTCCATTTCTCCTTCCCCTCCCTTTCACTAAATAGGCTCGGCAACTCCTTTAGATTTGCAGATGTCCATGGGAGGCGATGACCACTTACCATCAGGTAGCTCGCCTGCTCGTTTGCCAAGTAATCCCATAAAAAAATCAATAATCATCATCACCATCCATTAATCATCGCCATCGATAAAATCTCTCAGGCATGCTCAGGCATGCATCATGGCATGCAGGAGGTTTCCTCGCGATGTTATCCTTCATCGTTTAAGTGTGTGATAATTTACGCAAATGATTTATGATTAAACTCTGATCTTGTATTCGAATTCGAGACCTTTGATTTATATTAACACTGCACTAAACGCATCAATTTGAGCACACAATTAACGGCAGAATATTTGGCATTGCGCGGTTGCCTTCCCAAACGAACTACAGTAACAGAGTTCTACCACTCTCTCTATTTTTCTTTTTCGCAGGAGTTGAACGTCTTCTCATCCACTTTCATACAACTGGAGTCCCGTTCGCTCTGGCTACTAACTCCAACAGAAGCGCCGTGAGTATGCATATGGAAGCGAAGCCGAAACTCTTCGGGATGTTCCATCATATGGTAAGATTTTCTCAGCATTATAAACCCCAATTTTGAGCATTTCACATGACCTACGCAAATGTCTTGCTGAACCAGTATCGTTGTGCGACGGGTCGTGGAGCTACCTCAATAATAGTTGAGCATGATCTATGCGTGCCGTCAGTTAGGACAGGTCAGCTCAAAGCTCTGCGGAGAAATGTCACAGCGCTCCCGTATTCCCAGCACTATAGTGGTGACGCGAAACGC
Source organism: Subacronicta megacephala (assembly GCA_958496365.1). Taxonomy (NCBI): domain Eukaryota; kingdom Metazoa; phylum Arthropoda; class Insecta; order Lepidoptera; family Noctuidae; genus Subacronicta; species Subacronicta megacephala. The sequence continues at coordinate 6,074,385 of OY292541.1, read as the reverse complement.
CGAGGTTGGTTTTAGTGGGTAGATCGCTCTTCTCAGAGCGGAGTCCGACACACCCCATCGCTCTCCCCGGGGCTGTGAGTAGTGCATAAAGCATTTCCAACCCCGACAAAGCTGCTATTGCTCTTTCTTCAAAAGGCGTGTTCAGATATTATTGACCTACATTCTCTTTCTTTCTCACCTCCTATGAGATGCTTTTCTTAATAGCAATGAACAATTACAGTCAAAAAATAAAAAGGTTTTATAGGGACGAGGAATATTTAGGCAGTGGCGGCGAAAAGTCAGGTGCGTAGTACTCGCAACCCATGCGGATTTATGAAAAGTTGTATGGATGTGGAGAAAGCGAAAGAGATATACAAGAGTCGTAGCAAGTTGCGGTCTATAGTTTCTGCCTACATCTATGGGATAAAGACATATTTATGTGAAATAATCTTTTTTTTTAGGTGTGCGCCAGTGACCCTGAGGTAGAACGCGGGAAGCCACACCCTGACATTTACCTGGCAGCCGCTAACAAGTTCCCTGATAAACCAAAACCTGTCAAGGTATTTTTCTTAAAACTTGCCCTTTTCCTACATTGGTTTACCGTCCGATTATGTTAAAATAAATTAAGTACATTTGTTTATTTCATTATTACATAACATAATATACCTACAATCACGCCTGTATTCCCCGAAGGATTAGGCAGAGGTGTACTAATGTACACCCACAGTTTGCCGGTATGTTTAGGTCCCATGTATATGGGATATGGGGCGAGCCTATTGCCATTAACCAGGCATAAGTCCAGACTCCGAGCTGCTACTGTGAATTTCATAGAAAAACCCAATAACACTTTGCTCGACCAGGGGATCGAAACCAGGACCTCTAGCGTAGCAGTCGCACTTCAGACCACTAGACCAATGCGACAGTCATTCCAATAGACTTACACACGAATAAACAAAATCCGAAGCGAAAGCTTTTGCGGATTTCTGTATACCATAATAGATTGTCATGTTTGTAAGAGAACCGGAACATTTTCATTGCAGAGAAAATCAAGTTTTATCTAGTCTTGTGCTCAGATCAAATAAAAAGTTAAGATGGAACTTTACAAATAAAGAAGTGGGGCCGGTTAAAACTACGCCATGCCACACGCACACACGCACGTGATACGTTAGTGACGTTTTGATAGACGTATAGCGATAGCTCGACTTGTCAGTAGAGCTATCGCTACACGTTTAACTTGTCAGTTATGGCGTAGTTTCGGTATACGTGCGTGCGTGTAATTGTGTTTGTACACGGCAAGGCGTAGTTTTAGCCGGCCTGACTTCTTTTATCGCAAAGTTCCATCTTAACGTTTTATTTGATCTGTCTTGTGTAGTTCTTAAAAGAACTAGCTCCCAGATCCGTCGCTCCTTCGTTTCTTTGACAAGACCGAGAGTGGACCACACATGAATGTCGGTGATCGCGTATGATCGATCTGCCTTTCTCTGCTTCCAGACGGGAGCTGACGAACTAATAGAACGAACTAGTTCGCTGAGGAGCAGTGAACTAAACTGACCGCTCCTGATCGCGAACTATTATGTGTAAGACTTCATTCGTTTTATCTCATTTCAGTGCCTTGTGTTTGAAGATTCGCTTGTGGGTCTTGAAGCTGGCATTGCAGCTGGGATGCAGGTAAATGGTTCTTGGTAGGGATTGAGCATGGATGCTCTGCCCCTTTACCGCAAATGAGTTTTAATATAGAAATTGTATGCATATCGGATTGTGACGTTACAAGCAGACATAGTGCGTTCTCTGTCTAGCATAAAGTTAAAATGCATATAAACTTCTTAATTTTTTAACCAATTTTAATTATTTTTTGTTGTTGGGCTGTATTTACGTTCAACCTTTTTTATGGAACTGTAAAGAGGAGAGGTGTCTTGCCTCTCTAACCAAAGAGAGGATTTTTTTTTTTTTTTTATGGTATAACTCGGCAAACGATCAGGCGAGCTTCCTGATGGTAAGTAGTCATCGCCGCCCATGGACATCTGCAAAACCAGAGAAGTTGCAGATGCGTTGCCGAGCCTATTTAGGGAAAGGGAGGGGAAGGAGAAAAGGAGAAGGAAGGGGATTGAGGGAGGAATTGGGCCTCCGGCCCTCTCGCTCACCGAACGAAGCGCAGTAGCGAAACGCTTCTACTCGGACGTCGGTCTTCTGCGAGAGTGTGGTACTTCCCCGGTTAAGCCGGCCCATTCATGCTGCGAACAGCGTGGCCCTACCACAACAAAGAATTCCAAGATTCTCCAACAAGGCGTGTATTTTTGCCTGGCGGGCTACGGTCCGACGGGTGATGTCAGGCGGTCATATATATGCTAGTCGCGCGGTAAACTTCGCTAGCGCGATTCAGGATTTGCTCGACGTAGTTGCTATGTAGCGCGCTAGATGTCGCCATAGGATCATACAAATATAAGTCAACTAGCGTATTTTTAATTTCGCAGGTAGTAATGACGCCTACATTCCGTATGCCGCCAGAATACGCTCGGAAGGCGACAATTGTCGTCAAATCACTTTTGGAATTCAAGCCGGAATATTTTGGGCTCCCCCCTTTTGCGGATCCACCTGATTAGACAGAGAAAACTGCTAAGAGCCGGCAAACTTCAGAGATAAAAACTTGTTTTATATCCACTAACGCGCTCAAAAATATCTAAGGATTTTTATGGATGTCTATATTACCTATCCCTTAGCTACATATCTAGGCATTGAGGGCTAAGAAAATTGCATTGCAATAGCCATCGAAATGACAGTTCTTGCAGATTTTATAGACAAATATGTCAGTGACAATTCTGAAACCGAAATTATTTTTATTAAAAATCTATAATTTGTAAGCATTTACTTATTTTTATAGAACTATTGTAAAAACAAAATAGATTAAGATAAGTGGATAAAAAAAAAACAGAAACTATCTTTGTATTATGTGTTTTATTTCACTCTTTTTTTCACGAGTAGTAACAACCTCACTGTAAATTTTTTTTGTAATATTTTTGTCATGGCTTCAGAGGCCTTTGTGCCACTTAACAAAATTGTTATGGCAAGTAATTAAATTAATGATATATTTTTAAGACTGCCTCGTTAGTCTAGTGGTCCCAATCGCGACTGCTACGCTAGAGGTCCTGGGTTCGATCCCCAGGTCGAGCAGTGTTATTGGGTTTTTCTATGAAATTCCCAGTAGCAGCTCGGAGTCTGGATTTGTGCCCGGTTAATGCCAATAGTCTCGCCCCCTATTACATGGGACCTAAAAACATACCGGCGAAATGTGGGTGTACATTAGTACACCTCTGCCTAACCCTTAGGGGAATACAGGCTTGATGGTATGTATGTTTTATATATTTTTATAAAGTAATGTTGCAATGCATAAAAATATCTTAGCGTATCAGTTATTGTAATACTGAGATATAGTATTGATTCAAGATTGTCGGCCAGCCTCCTTTAGATTATAAAATATCGAAAATGTACGCGACATATTGTAATTTTGACTGCCTCATTAGTCTAGTGGTCCTCAGCGCGTCTGCTACCTTAGAGGTCCCAGTTTTTCCCTACGAAATTCTTAGTAGCAGCTCGAAGTCTGGATTTGTGCCCGGTTAAGAGGTTCGCCGCCTATAAAATGGGACCTAAACAAGCCTTCGAAATGTGGGCCTACAGGCGTATGCTGGCTATTAGCTGGACACATAAAGTGACCAATGAAGAAGTTCTCCGCCGAGCCGGTCAGAAACGCCAAATTATGCAGACCGTCAAACAGAGAAAAGTTGGTTATCTGGGTCACATTATGCGACATGATAGATACCAACTGCTGCAACTTATAATGATGGGCAAAGTGGCTGGAAAAAGATCAGTAGGCCGAAGAAGAAAGTCGTGGCTGCGCAATATTGGGCGCTACTGTGCCACAGTTTACATCGTGTCCGTATATAAAACTAAATAAAAAATATAATAAGTGCAATATAAGTTGTGAAAAGTGTTCAAATTTATTACTAAAAACATAATCTTTGAGGACTATGAATTGATTATGTAAAAGTGCCTTAAAAACTCAAAAAAAGACTTAAAATAATACGTAACGGCTAAATAGTTTTTATAAAAACATTTGTGCTTATGATGGTAATAATTGCTATATCTATAAGAATATCCATACAATAACTGTGAATAGTGGACTATACAGTGAAACAACCTTATTATTAGTGCTGAAAGTGTTTATAATAAGAATAATCTAAATAAATACTAAACCTGAAAATTTTCTTATCTGTATATAGTGACATCTCTACACAAAACGGAGAACTATACATTTCTAAAAGTATTGAATGAAACTAACTAGTTCTACATTAAACCACAAGATGGCACCACCAGTATCTAAACACAACAAATTGACACCTTGTGCAGGTTGTAAACAGATAATTCCAAACAAACAATACCTGACCTGTCTGACCTGCAAGGAATATTATGACCTGGAATGCGCAAATATAACAAGTAAACTGTATAAGGATCTTACAAAAGACGATAAACTTATCTGGGAATGCCCAAAATGCAAATGTAATAAACCTAAGATAAATAATTCCAACACACCTATAAGACCTTATTCCATTGCCAGTAACCATATCATAACACCAGAAACAAATATTACATTCAGAAATAAACCAAGTCAAAGTCAACACAGGGATGACACAATAAATTCTGAAGACGTAAGTATATTAGGAGATACAATAAGCGAAGAGAAAAACATAGAGACCCTCATAGAAAATGAATTAACGTTACAAAACCTAAGTGAGATGATTACTGCAAAATTAAAAGAGAATAATAAGTCAATAATACAGGAAATACAAATTACAATACAATCAGAAATAAATAAGGCGATTTCAAAATTAAAAGAAGACATAAAACAAGAAACCAATAACCTGTCCATGCAAAACGATCACCGAAAAGCGGAAATAGAAACATTAAATCTACAAATAAAACAACTGAACAAAGAAACAGAGTCCCTACGATGTGAAATAAAAAACCTAGTAAGTAAAACCACTCTGATCGACAGTAATAGCAAGAAATTTGTAATATACGGCCTTATAGAAAACCAGAAGGAGTCAGAGCGGGACTTGCATAACAAGATTGTAAACATATTCCGAGATATATTACGTGTAGACTTGGTGGGCTACATAGAGGACACTTATAGAATTGGAAAACAAAGCCATAACAAAACTCGTCCATTAGTCATTGAGCTTATCAGTAAAAAAATGACTAAATATGTCATCGATAATAAACGATATTTCTATAAAACCGGCATAAATTTATCCGAATTTTTAAACGAAGAGGAACGGAAGGAAAGAAATTCCAGGAAAGAAAAAATGCTCCTTGCACGAAAGCAGGGGTTCCACGCAGTGATAAGAAATAATAAACTATTTGTAGAAGGAGAACAAATTCACAACATCGACAACCTAAAAACACACAACGAAAAAGAAAACATTTTTATTACGAACAAAAAAGATAGCGACTCAAATCCTACACCTACCAACAACCACGAGAATCATACATTTCGTCGGAACAGACCAACCATTTAATATACTATTTCAGAATATCCAAAGTTTATACAATAAGCAACATTTAATGGAAGCATTTATCAACCAAAACTCAAAATACCAAGCTATATGTCTCACTGAAACTTGGTTGTCTGCAGATAAATTAAGCATGATTCATTTTAATGGATATAAAGTTGCAGCGTCTTATTGTCGAAAGAATCGAGGAGGTGGCGGCGCTTGCATTCTTCTAGAAGAACATTTACAATACATAGAAAGAAACGATGTGTCAAAGATGTCAATAGAATATATATTAGAAGCTTGTGCGATTGAATTACCAGTAGAAAATATATTATTAATAACTATGTATTGGAATAGGAGAGAGGAAGAAATATTTTACCATCAACTAACACAAATACTAACATACATAAATAAAAAATACTCAAAATTAAAAATAATACTCGGGGGAGACTTAAATATAGATATATTAAAAAATAATCTTAAAACTAACACCTTTCTTGACCTCATGTCAGAATATAAACTTACACAACATATTAAAGATCCCACGCACATAACACAAACCGCATCCACTTGTTTAGATCTGATCTTTACAAATTTTAAAACAAAAAATCTACACTCATATGTAAAAGAACTAGGCTTCTCAGATCATTGCAGTACTATACTAAGCTTCAATGTATCAAACAAACAAAAACAAATAAATTGGTATACCGAGAAGCGAACATTTAACAAAAATAACATAGAAAAGTTTCGATTAGAAGTAAAATCAGTAAACTGGAGTGACATTATAACTGAAAATAATAATATAAACCAAAACTATAACGCATTTAACAATGTATTATTAAATATACTAAACAAAACAATACCAAAACGAAAAATAATGTTAAAAAAAAGCCCTAAAAAATACTGGTTTTCAAAAGGAATAAAGCTTTCATGCAAAAATAAAAGATTATTAAAAATTTTATGCATAAAGTCAAATAACCCTATTATTAAAAAATATTATAGAAACTATGAAAAAATTTTAAAACAATCGGTAAATAAAGCAAAGAAGTTAAATTACATACATCAACTAAAAAAGTCAGAAAATAAAATTAAAACTATGTGGAATATAATACATGAACGCACTAATAAAAAAACAATTAGAGAATACCATAATATCCAACTCCAAATAAATAATACCCTTATCTCACAACCTAACCAAATAGTAAATGAATTCAACACATTTTTTGCATCGATTGGAGAAAACAGCATACCAAAATTAAATACTAAATCACTAGACCTGCCCATACTTGATTCCTCTATAAACACTCTCTTTCTTAGACCCGTAGACTGTCGCGAGACTTACAAAATTATAACAAATATAAAAAATAAACATAGCTATGGCATTGACGAATTCCCACCTTCCCTGATTAGGCAATGTGCAAAAGAACTTTCTTTACCCTTTAGTGTACTAATAAACCAATCCTTTGATGAAGGCGAATTTCCTGACTTATTAAAAAAAGCAATAGTTAAACCAATACATAAAAAGAATTCTAAAACAGACCCCAGCAACTATCGCCCAATAGCTCTTTTACCCACAGCTTCAAAATGTTTTGAAAGAGCAATGTGCGACCGCGTCTACAATTTCTGTGAAAAATACAAAATCTTTCATGAGAGCCAAAACGGATTCCGGAAAAAACGTTCTACAACTCTTGCAGTCTACAAATATATGCAAGAAGTCATTAATATTATAGATAATAAAAAATATGCAGTGGGAATACTCCTGGACATGACTAAAGCATATGACAGAGTCCAATTTAATGTTTTACTAGACAAACTATACAAAATAGGCATTCGCGGAAAAGCACACAAATGGTTCACCTCCTATCTAAAAAATAGAGAACAATATGTAGAAATAGATAATTAATTATGACAATAATCTGAAACAAATAATAAAATTTAGATCGGATAAAAAAATAATAAACGCTTCAATACCTCAAGGTAGTGTTATTGGATGCTTACTTTTTTTAATTTATATTAATGACCTTCCAAAAATTACAAATGAACCGTGCGTACTATTTGCAGACGACATATCTCTGCTTACCTCATGTGAAACCGTTGATGGGTTAACGAGCGGCTCCAAAACATTTTTGATAATATTGCAAACTGGATGCATGAACATAATCTAGAAATTAACTATGGAAAAACTAAACTAATGTCCTTCTATCCGTATCAAAAATCCCCCTTAAAAATTAACTTTGCAACTAACAATATAAAAATAGAGAATGCACATGACTTCACACTATTAGGAATAACAATAGATACAAATTTAAACTGGAAAACCCACATTAAAAATATCCGAGCTAAAATATCCAGATTCGCCTATGCCCTCCGGGAAACCAAGAAAACCACTGATCTACAAACAGCGCTAACCACTTACTATGCTTACGCTTATGCGTGGCTTAGTTATGGTATAATCATGTGGGGAAATCATCATCATCATCATCAACCCATTACATTGTCCCACTGCTGGGCACGGGTCTCCTCTCAGTAGGAGAGGGATTAGGCTATAGTCCGCCTGTGGGGAAATAGCACTGACATAACATCCCTCTTTATTTTACAAAAAAAACTAATCAGAATCTTAGCAAACATAGACCAAACTGACAGTTGCCAACCCTACTTTAAGAAACTTAAAATACTCACCTTACCATGCATTTATATCTTGGAAATATGTAAATTTGTTAGAAATAACACCACCTTTTTTACGACGCGCGCAGACAAACACACAAATAGATCATTGAGATACAAAAACAAACTAATGCTACCTAGTTCCAGAACGACTCTACATTCACATAGTCCATACGTGATGTCTATAAAAATATATAACAAACTTCCAGAATCCATCAAATCCACAACTAACGATAAAATATTTACAATTAAGGTAAAAAAACTGCTCATTGCTAAAGCCTACTACAATATTAATGAATATATTAATGATAAAGATATAAAATAAATAAATATAACAATAAATATTAACATACTATAATATTGTATATATCCACAATAAAATGCAATTACTACAATACTAAAAACTATATGAATGATAATTAAATAAAATAAATAAAATAATAAATAGCAATATTATATGTTATTATTATAGATTACCATGGTGGTAATCCAGATGGTCCATTAAATTCATATTAAATTGATAAAATAAAATAAAAATAAATTAAAGTAATAAAATGTAACTAATACAACAAAATAACTAAAATGCTCCTCTCCTCACTCCTACTTCAAAAAACAATGTTGCTGTGCCCGACAGGGTCCATAATTGTGTCTATCTAATATAATAATCACCTGTATGTGTACATTATGGAATGCAATAAATATATATGAATATGAATATGAATATTCGCGAGTGGACCGGCATTAACAGCGCCGCAGAACTGTTCCGCCTTGCGAAGGACAGACTGAAGTTTTCCGAACTGACGGCCAACCTCCAGTAATTGGAGAGGCACTTCGAAGAAGAAACATACCGGCGAACTGTGGGTGTACATTTGTACACCTCCGCCTGTTGTTACGTTATGATTCTTGTCTATAATACTATCCAGATTCCTTCTACGGGATGACGTATCCATAGAGTATAATTATCTATTGTGTGGGTTTATTTGACAGGAAATAAAACGAAATATTTATGTTTATGTTACATACATTATATTTATGAACACCAAAACCTTTTTACATAATACATACTAGCACAATTTAACTAATGGTTAAAAGTTTAAATCAATTGAAAATTACACAACATTAGTTTTTTTCAGGTGGCAATTGTAACGATTTTTTTTTACTGGCGACTTTATGAATATGGAGAGGCTCTAATTTGATGGACTTCTTGAGCGAGTGAGTGATAGATTTCCAATTAAAGAAAGAACTAATCGAATAAAGCTTGGCCTTAGAAAAAGAGATACAGATTTTTTTTTTTTCTTGGATGCTGCTAACCTTCCCTTCAGAGTTCTCCATAGGATCAACTTTTCAGGACCGTTTCATAATAGTAATTTCAGTCCACTATTAAAAAACAGCATAATATTAAGCTATCCATATCTCTTTATGTTATCACAATGGTAGGTACATTTTCAATCAAATTAAAAATAAGTATACAAACTATTTGGTACATTTAACTTTGATACAATTATATACATAAAAGTATAGATAATTTCTAGTATAAGTTTGCGAAATATTGTTTGGAACATTATCTTTATTAAATTAAATTTTAAAAAAAGCTTACTAGCAATGTGGGTCACACATTACTAGTAATCTTGTTAACCCCTCGTGCTAAACTAAATGCTTGTGTTACGAGTGGGTTCACATCGGTAGTGCAATGGGTGAGTTTCGAACCGGCAACCACATGATCGCAAGTCCGACGCCCTAGCCATTAGGCTACCGCCGCTTCAATATTGTTGTAGATGTTTAAATAAATATGTCCATACACGTTAAAGTATGCTTTGGTGGTAAACAGCAAAAAATATTTCCCAAACTAACAATTTGATGTGAAATCAAGAAAATATGCCCTTCATATTTCATTGTAATTATAACAACGAATACAATTATTAGAATTTCTGTACAAGATAATAATTTTTGTTTAAAATTTATTTTCTCTAACGGACATAAAACAAAAATTTCAACACAAAATAACATATTTTTCTAACGTAAATGTTTATTGGTATAGGTATTTATACCTTTTTTTTAAAGTTTCAAATGTATTAAAAATCGTGGAATAGTTTCTTTGAATTACTATAACTTACGCCAATAAAGACAGTTTTACGTGATGGCTGCCAATCTCGTGCCATCTCTCTCGTACCGCTAACAGTACAGTTCTATGTGAGAGAGTGATGGCAATGGATCGACGGTTGTTGCATAAAAAAAATCTTTTTTCACACAACTCCGATACCGAGGTCCCCTTCGTATTTTTTTGTTATATTTGATTTTTTTTCAGACGCATCGTGTTTCTTTATAGAGGCAACTAAGTTGTTTTTAAATTATATTTCCTTGAAAAATCATAAATATTTTTTATTGGCCTGATACTTGTCATAAATATGTGTTTTTATAATATAAATTATATAATGCAATCTAGGCCTTGGGACAGTATCAGGCCTTACCGTGTAGAGATAGTGAGTATTTTTTTTGTAACATTGTCGGCCATTAGGGCAGGCCACGCCAATATAAGGTAAGGACTAAGCCATGGCCTCGTAATTCTTACTAGTGTATTGTAAAAGGTAGTTTTTGTTACCATTTAAAAAAAACCTTTATAGAAATATCTCTTCACGAGTATGTAACATGGATATTGGATAAATGCTTAAAATCCCTATTTTAGTTTTTGGAAATCCCGTAATTGTTTTCCAGGCCTAAACCTGGAACTGAGGCCACGACTTGTACAAGGCAAGATTATTATAAATACAAAACTTTAGAGATACTTTATACATCATTATACATGTTTTATAAATATATTACCATCTTATATACATTTTGGGAAAGGAATATAAACAAAATGTGAACTATACCTATTGCAAAAATATTATTTGTTGAACTTTCCAACAATGCGAACCCTACATTTGAGACCACTCTTCGAATGATGAAACTATGAACTTGGTTGCTAAAGATAGAACCTTAAATTCACTGACGCACGTAGTGGTCTCATGAGGGTAAAACTGAGGGCTAAACGTTCAGCCTTGGACGGCAATTTGCGTCACGCATGCGCTGTGCAACTAGTTTGCACAGCAAGCGGTGCATCTGTAGGGAAGAAATCCCAGTCACCTATTAACATCTGCAACACCTAACTCCGCGTTCCCATTGAAGACAAAACATGTTGAAATCATCTATTTAACCCTAACTCTCAAAGAGTGAATGGGATAGGTAGCTGTTCGCAACATGTTTTGTCGTCAGTGGAAACGCGGAGTAAGCAGTCATCGATACGTGGCTGATCTTTTTTATGTGGGCATACATTGTTAAAAAGTTCAATAAAAAAATTAATAAGAAAGTGCAATTGAACAGGCCTTAAATTAGTTATTCGTCCGTGATAATCCAATAACACTTTATTAACACATCGCTTTAAATAAAATTATAACATGATGATGAGTGATGTCTGTAGGTTATTATAGGTATTCAAGAAAAACGAATAAGGGGTGCCTTTATTAGAGCAACAGAAACCAATACATCACGTTTTTTTGCTTTTTTGTCCACGCATCACGCAAAAACTGCTGCACGAAATTGGATGAGGTTTACACAGTTGTATTGCTGGAGGTCTATATTAAAATCTGGTACATGTAGCCTGGTCCGTGCTTATAATCCGAGTTATAGTAAGTAAATCGTTTTGGGAAGTGGATGAATCCATCCAATGATGAGCAAAACAATTTTGAAAATTGGGCCTTAACCTGGCAAGCGTTACAGTTCCTCTTTTAAGCACATAACAATAGATTTTGCATTGTGTCTACAATATGCCGCTTGACAGGTTAAAGTAGTGTTAATTACGTGCTATTGATATTGGATTATTACCGACGTTTTGTTTTTGTAAATCTAGTGTTTTGGTACCACAGTTCTAATTCGGTACTCGCTACAGATATCAGTCTCATTTTGTGATAGTTTTAGGCACTTGATAGTTTAGCATGGCAAGGTAGATATTGGGTGATAATTTTGATATAGTTCTGTCCAAATAATTGCAAGTTTGACATATCTGAAGTTAGAAGTAAGTTGGTTTTTCAGTGGTAAAACTTTAATATATTAACTCGGCGTAAAGATAGTTGGGGTCGTAAGTGAGTCTATATAAATTTCGACTTCTTTTTAAACAATTAAAAACGTAGGATCATCTACGTCAGGTACAGTTATCAAACATTTTTTTAAATTATCGGACCGATTTCCATCCGTCATTGTTACTGATATTTGTATACTTAAAAGGCCAGAATATTGACAGCGACCGTGATCGTTTCGGAGTCTCTTTTCAGAGAAAGTCACGTAGGAAATACCTACACTAGATGGCGACGGCATAACAAAATAAAACCTGGTCTAAGAAAATCTATTTAAACCAAATAAATCATCATATCAATTATTAAAACCTGTTTTTCAGTCGTGCTTTGATAGCGTTTTATAATTTTATTAGGTTATTTAGCATAAAACCCCACAATCAAGACTGCCAGTCCTACTCAACTAGTCTTGCTTTACCCAGCAAGAACAAGTCTTGGCCTCAGAATAAAAACATAATTTAAGCAATAAAAGCCCGCCATAGCTAGACACGCTTAAAATACTTAGACTATAACATTTATTTAATCAGGCCAAGAGTTAGGACAATGGCCTTACAATATTGATGCAAGTCCGTAAAATAATTTATTAAATGCAACGTTTTATAAGCTAGGAAAACGGTTTTATTGTTGAATATTCTTGTAATATTACATTGAGGCCAATATACAGTCCATGGCCTGGTATTATTTTGTACGACTGATTTGCGTGTCTAGTAATTTTGATTTTGCAATATTGTAAGTTGATTCGGTTTTATTACTAAGTCTTGATTGAGATTTCATATAAATATGATACCTATAAACTAATTACTAATTTTTTTTGTATATTTCTTTTTTTATTACTTACCCAATATCATAACCTATTGCCAAAAAAAGCTTTGATAACATAATCAAGTGTCTAAAATACGCTGAGCAACGAAATTTGTATTCAAATCGCAAATTTTATCATTCAAAACAATTATTTCACTGTTACGCTTTGAAACATCAACCGTACCTGATGTTTTGATATCAATCTTAGTTTCATCGTCATTGCATTCTGCGATTTTTCCTACATGACTTAAAACACAATTCCCTTTGACACGGTCCCCATCAGAATTGGTATTTGATTCTTGGATTTTTTTACCTTCGTTTACATCTACCTTACTCTCTGATGTTTTATATACTTCTCCCGTTTTATCTTGCTGGTTCTCTGTAAAACCAGTACCTACTACTGTAGAATTCTCACCTGTATCTCCACCACTCTCTTTACTACCCTCAATTTCTACCTCTAGTTTTTTAGCTTCTTCATCTCTTAATTCCTCTTCTTTTCTCAGCTTCTCCTGCTCTTCTTGTTCTTTCTTTTCTGCCAGTTCCTTCCTCTTCTGTGCGTTCCACCACGGCATGAATCGCTGGAACATGACCCTGGAGCGGTGTTGGGGTCTCAGGACCCAAGATACGGCGACTTCAACGTCTGCAATTCTGGAATTAGATAAAGTTTTCTTGAAGAGGGGGTTTGCTACTTGCGTGGCAATAATACTACGAAATATAGTTTATTCCTTAGTAAAAAGTTAAGCCTAGGCATGGTGTATTTGAGCGGGGGTGTAACGGTAACGGTAACGGCCGCGACTTATTATTTGTAAGTCGTAGGTTCAATCTTAGACAGACGCTTAACTTTGTGTTTTTTCATCACCACTGCTGCAAAAAACGGTGAAGGAAAACATCGTGAGGAAACCGGCATGTCCTAGAACCAACAATTCGACATGTGACATCTACCAACCCGCACTGGGACCGCGTGGTGGATTACAGCCCACTCCCTCTCACCAAGAGGAGGCCCGTGTCCCAGCAGTGGAAACATTATAGGCCGATCATGCTATTGCTTTTGGTCTCAGGACACGTACCTTCGCTTAAACCGGTCTCTGTCAATAGCGTATCTCTCCCAGTGACCGGCTCTCGCCTGCCGTGCTGCAAACGACCAGACCCGCATCACGTGCACTTTGGGAGGCTGTTCGGAGAACTGGACCTGTTGACAAAAAAAAACTAGGATTAGGTTTGGAAGAAAATGTCATTACATCACTGCTGGGCACGGGTCTCCTCATAGAGTGAGCGGGGTTATACCTTGTCCACCAGGTAAACCTCTTTATGACAGAAAGAACTAGTGATTACAGAAACACACTCAATTTTCTTTTATATGACATTGATCTTTGTACAAAACACATTTGTTTTCATATGACATTGATCTTTGTGCAAAACGCACATTTGTTTTCATATGACATTGATCTTTGTGCAAAACGCACATTTGTTTTCATATGACATTGATCTTTGTACAAAACACATTTTTGTTTTCATATGACATTGATCTTTGTACAAAACGCACATTTGTTTTTATGTCGGTTATTATGTCAAGAGGTTAATATTTACGACTGGCTTCACGCTCCTATTCAACACCTACAATTGTGTTTTTGTATTTATGTTTGTATTGTTTTCACACAAAAACTACTGGACTGATTTCAAAACATTTCTTTCACCATTAGAAAGCTGCACCATTATAATTTTTTTTAAATAGGGATTCCTAATGAAAATGCAATTATAATATTGCATTTTTATTAGGGATCCCTAGGGACCCAAGGTGTGAAAACACGGGCGAAGCTGCGGGCGGAAAGCTAGGTATCTAATAATATTAATGTGACGTTATGTTTGTGTGGCGTTTCTTTACAATGAAGCGACGGTAGCCTAATTGCTAGGGCGTCGGACTTGCGATCATGTGGTTACCGGTCCGAAACCCACCCATTGCACTACCGACGTGAACCCACTCGTAACCCAAGCATTTAGCTTAGCACGAGGGGTTTACAGGAATACTAGTAATGTGGGACCAGTGTTTCCCCGGATTTGTCCTAGTTTAGAGGGCGTCTGGGGACCATCCGGGCGGAGTTTCATTTGTGGTCCGGGTTTAAAAGTTGTCAAGTCATCGGTCGCTGCCGGGCGATACTTATAACAAAGAAAAATATTTTATTGTCATTTTTAAAAACCCTGTCGACATATCCGGGTTCTGAGCTCGAAAATCCGGGGCTTTCAGGCTTCTTGTCCTGGTAACTTGATTTTAGAAATGGCATCCCTGTGAGATATTACTAGTAAGCTTTAAAAGAAATCACAGCCCGGCCCACGGTGCTCGCGGGTGAAACATTAATCTAATGACGTAACAACTACGTCAGTCTGTAAATACCGTGATATCCCATCTAAAAATACGCCTTGATATTCATCTCGTGGGTGTCATTCACGAGCGGGTGAGTTCTAGACTTAATACCTAATTTGGTTTGGTACGGTTGGAGCGTTTTCATCCCAGTGGTAACCGCCGCGACTTACGAATTGTAGGTCGTAGGCTCAGATCAAATAAAAAGTTAAGATGGAACTTTGCGAACAAAGAAGTGAGGCCGGCTAAAACTACGCCATGCCGTGTACAACACACAATTACACGCACACGCGCACGTGATACGTAAGTGACGTTTTGATAGACGTGTAGCGATAACTAAACTCTGCTCGACTGACAAGATAAGGCGTAGTTTCGGTATACGTGTGTGCGTGTACCTAATTGTGTGTTGTACATGGCATGGCGTAGTTTTAGCCGGCCTCACTTCTTTGTTCGCAAAGTTCTATCTTAACTTTTTATTTGATCTGAGGCTCTTATTTCTATTATACAGTTTATTCGAAATAACTCTGCTTGTCTGAAGTTAGCCGTTCCGAACTACCGCGCTGGTAAAATTGCTTAATTAAGTTTCTAGTGAAAGAAAAATTCGATCTCAGGCAGGGTTTGAACCTGCGTCTCTCTGGTTAAGTACACCAGACGCTTTGCCAACTAAGCTACCGAGACCACTGCCTGAGATGTCGAATTTCTCTTCCACATTCAACGTCTTGAGGCGACGTCAGCACCATCTATTGGAGACATTACTATGTATTTCAACCAACACGACTGCCTTTACAGGTAGTTCAATGTCGAACGATGTTGCCTTACCGTATTATGCTTATTTTTTATTATTTGTTAGCATTAAATATTGCGAAATTTTCACAAAGAACTGAATTTTCTAATTAAAGAAAATTTCTAGTGAAAGACCACTGACCACTGCCTGTGATGGTCTCGGTAGCTTAGTTGGCAAAGCGTCTGGTGTACTTAACCAGAGAGACGCAGGTTCAAACCCTGCCTGAGATCGAATTTTTCTTTCACTAGAAATTTTCTTTAATTAGAAAATTCAGTTCTTTGTGAAAATTTCGCAATATTTAATGCTAAAAAATATGCTTAATTAAGTGTTTTTATACATCAATATCGAAATTTGTAAAGAAAATAATTACATAATTATGTGAAACATACGACCCCAAATTGTGTTTACACCATTACACCGACTCTTTCCATTAAAATTTACCACTAACAAACCACTGGCGGATAACTTCAGAAAGGATCAGTTATTTCGAACAAACTGTATGTACCATTGTTTTTTATAGTCTTCATTTCAATGCCCTCATTTTTTCTAACACGAGCGCAAAAAGTTTTAGTAAGTACAGTTACTCATTCATACATTAATAATAAACAAATGACGAGACACTGTCTGATCATCAAAACACTTCCCACATTGTGAGTCATGGAATTATCACAACGCTATTCTGACGTCATCGTCAGAATTATGTAGTAATATGTGACGACTAACGGCCGAAATTAATAATCAATCCTTATCCAAATTTTGCTACCCCAGATTGCCTTTTCAATCTATTTTGAAGGTGAAGGATGTTAATAACCAATCCACGGATTGAGTTTACTATCTTTAGAATCAAACCATCTTTAGGAGGGCGGACCACACCTTATGGATTGACCTCTGTTCGAAAATGACAGTTTGTGCGTGTCAATAACCTATCCGTCCATTTTGAAGTTTACTTCGATTGATGGAAACAATCGCAGATTGCAATCCGAGGAAGTTCGGGGATTGATGATTAGTTATCATGAAATACTCAAAATAATTTGTATATAAATGTTTGTTGGTATCATTCGTTGTTATTATTTTTGTTACCTTCTACCAAGTTTAGAAGAAAATTTGTCTCTATTTGATGAGGTGAGGGGCTCGCCTTTTACCTAGTAACAAATCATTGTAAGTAATATAATCATAGAGATTTATTGTAAATGCGCGGCAAACTTAGCGTGACCGCTGGGAAGTGCAACATAAAACATTTCTATATAAAGTGAAATATTGAGTTCTTAATAATTCACCATCCATTTTACAAAATGATAAAAGATCACACACAAATTGATACAAACTCACAGAGCATAATCACGTTTGCAAAAAACACTAAAATTCATCCAGCTGCGGCGTCAAAAAAACAGGGTGCCCACGTTCCGTTTTCGTCCAAATAGGTTTGAACAATGCATTTTAAAATGCACAAAAACTGATGGGCTGAAATTTATATGTGTTTTTACATATCTGGTTGTTTTGTTTTAAGTACTTATTGAGTATTATTTTGCATTTGAATACGTATAACGTATAACTTTCGAGAGGAAAAGGATCGCTTGCAATCTATCGTTTGCAAAAAACATGAATCGTACAGTTTTGTTATTGACATGTGGATTGGAGATCTATGCATCGATAGGCAACAATCTCAGATTGGTTTTAATCTTGGATAGGAGATACATTATTAATTTCGGCCGATAAGGAGCATCATAAACTGTAGGTATAAATAAATATCACGCCCGTATTCACCGAAGTTAATTGTGTATAGAACAAAGTTGCATCCGCTGTTTGTTAGCTTAGATCTTTTAAACTACGCAACAGATTTCTATGCAGTTTTCAGCAATAGATAGAGTGATTCAAGAGGAAGGTTTTTATGTAGTATACTTGCATATTAAAGTAGATTAAACCACGAGGTTATATTATAAAACAAAGTTGTTTATCTGTCTGTCTCTTCGGGATTAATTCAAAACTATTCAACGGATTTTCATGAGGTTTTCACCAATAGATAGAGTGATTCATGAGGAAGGTAAAGGTGTATAATTTGTAAAGGTTTTGTGTCAAATTGGTTGAAATGTATGACAATAATTGTTAGAAATGTCGGAAAAACCCAAGCCGCCACGGAGCTTTAATCAAAAACGCTGCCTCATCATCACCAGCCTATACTCATCCACTGCTGGATGTAGGCCTCTCCAAGTGAGCGCCATCGACACCGACGACCGACTGCCAGCTGCCTTCCACAAGTCGTCACTCCATCTGGCCGGCCGGCGCACTACACTACGTTTGTCTAGACGCAGTCTCCACTCGAGAACTCGCTTGCTCCAGCGTTTTTCAGTTCTCCGACAGATGAGACCGGCCCATTGCCACTTCAGCTTGCTAATCCTTAGAGCTGTCGGTAATTTTAGCTCTGTGCCGGATAACTTCATTGCGGATTTTATACCTCTGAGAGTGAAATCTATTCTAAAGAGATTGATACTTTTATCGACTCTAAGTCGCCAACCAAACCAGTATCTTTGTCGATATTAAATAAAATTACTTGTTCTACAACTATTTCGCCTTGAGACCAGAAACTAATAGTGTTAATACATATGACATGATCTAGACACGTTCTTGATATAACAAAACATACCATCACGCCTGTATTCCCCGAAGGGCTAGGCAGAGGTATACAAATGTATTCCAACACTTGGCCGGTATGTTTGGGGGCTCCCATGTAATTGGGGGCGAGGCCTTTGGTTATTGCCATTAACCGGGCACAAATCCAGACTGCGAGTTGCTACTGAGAGTTTCATAGAAAAACTCAATAACACTGCTCGACCTGGGGATCGAATGAGGGACCTCTAGCGTTGCAGTCGCGCTTAGTACCACTAGACTAATGAGGCAGTCTTGATTTAACCAAATATTCTAGGATTAATTGCTGGGATCTATAAACTTTAGTCGCCGCTTAACATCGAGCGGCGACGAAACTGTCTTTAGTCTGTAACCCTAAATTTTTATATCAAAATTTACCACAGGGCAACCAATTCCGTGTTGCAGTGATAGCCTAGTGATATGACCATCGGACTGCCAAGTCGAGTCTTTTTTTTAAAAAAAAAGCTACCTAGCGATGTGGGCCGCACATTACTAATATTCTTGTTAACACCTCGTGCGAAGCTAAATGCTTGGGTTACAAGTGGGTTCACGTCGGTAGTGCAATGGGCGGGTTTCGAACCGGCAACCACATGACCGCAAGTTAGACGCCCTAGCCATTAGGCTACCGTCGCTCAAGTTCGCAGTCTCGAGTTATAATCCCCTTGGATTATAACTCGAGACTACACCTCTGACTTTTCGAAGTCATAAAGATTATTTACTTAGTTATTTTAGTGAAGAAAAATATGACCGCGATACTAACAATGTGAAGGCAAATTTCGACAAGGTGGGTGGGACTCGCGGTGCCTTAGCGGTCATAGCGTCTGGTGTACTTAACCAGAAGACGCAGGTTCAAATCCTGCCCGCAGTCGTATTTTTCCTTCACTAAAATAACTTAATAATCTTTGCATGGAAAATGCCAAAAAAATACAAAAAGATAGTTAAAAGGTAAGGTGGCATCGTACGACATTGTACTTGCTGTAAAGCATGTCATGTCGGTTGAGAAGCACATTTTCAACGTCACTAACGTCACCTCAAAGACGTCAATTAAAAATGGGAAGGAAAATTTGGACTAGGCGGGTGGGACTCGCGGTGGCTTAGCGGTCTGAAGACGCAGGTTCGAATGCCCGCAGTCGTATATTTCCTTCAGTAAATAACTAAACGAAAAGCTATGAAGTAATCAATAATAAAGTCTTGGCCACATCGCAATTACACGTATTATCATTAAAAAACAATGTTAATTAGTGTGTTTCCAATCCCAATAGGTTATTAATTTATCATTTTTACTTGTAACCACATCCATGAACGCTTATCATCGACATAAATGTTTATTTACCTACACAAGCAAAATTGGGAGTTGCTTCGGGTATTTTCGTTTAAATTCGAACGGTTTCGTGTGGTGAACTACTTCGCTGTTGGGCCTACCATATGCTCAGATCAAATAAAAAGTAAAGATGGAGCTTTGCGAACAAAGAAGTGAGGACGGCTAAAACTACGCCATGCCGTCTACAACACACAATTACACGCGTGCGGCTGAGGCAGTGACGCGGAGTAATTTGGCGGGATACTAACTGAACTTTTGCTATATCGAAATCTTTATTAAAAATTAGTTCAAGTGATTCTGACATGTTGACCCCAGATTTTGTTAAAGACGAGGGAAATACAATAATCGAAAATAAATACATATGTACAATGATTTTATGAAGTGGCGAGCAGATAAAAAATTATAAATATAAAAAAAAAACTATTTTCTACTTTCCTTATATTCGAAATGAAAAGTAGAGTGCTTAACTCGGGTGAAAGACATCAATTCCTACTCGGACTATAGCCGCCCTCGCTGCGCTCGGGCGTCTAAATACCTCGTATATGGCAATTGATTCCTTTCCGCCCTTGTGTAACAATCTACTATAAAAAAAAACTACTAGATTTTACTTTAGACATAATTTTAGGAGCACTAAACGTACCCCAATTCTCGGCTCATTTTAACTGTTCGCATACCTTCGGCTACTATCGCACGAAAATCGGACAATGAAGAATGTTTCACTAATGTACACAATGTGTTGGATTGGTTCCAAGCTCGTGCCAAGGTTAGAGTGGACGTCCTGATATCGATAATTTTATTGGGGCTCCCAATTTTTTTTATGGTTTGGCGACGTAGTTCACCGAGTATTGTATCAAGCCTTTAACAATGCTACCAGCATATCATCACGCCTGTATTTCTCAAAGTGTTATGTAGAGTTGACTTCACCTCTTCGATGATATTTTTAGGTCCCATGTAATAGGAGGTGAAACTATAACCATCAATCCGAGCACGGAGATGCCACTGAAAATTTCATAGAAAAATCCGATAACACTGCTCGACCCGTGAATCACACCCAGGACCTATATAAAAAGCATAGCAATCACACTAACGACCACTAACAATAAGTATCTAACTAGACTTTAATAAATAAGTAGACAAGTAATAAATCTGACAGTCTGTAAAGTTTGTTTGTTTGAACGTACTAATATCTGGAAAAACCAGTCGAAATTGAAAAACTATTTATGCATTTGATAGCCGAACCCTTGAGTAAGGTTAATGGCTATTTCATCACGCTACAG
The DNA here is from genome assembly GCA_958496365.1 of Subacronicta megacephala. Taxonomy (NCBI): domain Eukaryota; kingdom Metazoa; phylum Arthropoda; class Insecta; order Lepidoptera; family Noctuidae; genus Subacronicta; species Subacronicta megacephala. The sequence continues at coordinate 6,052,908 of OY292541.1, read as the reverse complement.
CCTTTAGGAGCATGAAAAAAATTATATTATTTTATTTTTTTTATTTTATTATCTTTGGGGAGCTTACAGCTACTTACTAATAAATAACAAATTAGATAAATAAATGCCAATAACAAGCTTCCACAGTTGGTCAACAAAATAATAATTAATTCCACAGCTTAAGCACGAATAACAACAAAATTTTCAAAAACAAATATTAAAATTGTACCTAATAACAAATAGTTGATAAGATTGAGCCAATGCAAATGGTAAGAAACAAATAAACATCTAAGAATTACACATTATCAACAAAATATTTAGTGAGATATGATCTGGCGGAATGTTTACTCGTGGTAAAAAGATCAATACGATTATCAACATTTAATTTGTTAAACTCATTAAATACTCTAGGCAGAAAACTATTCATTCTAAAATTGGTGTGACATGGAGATCTATATAACAAAAGATTTTTACGTAAATTTCTTACAGGTATTCTTAACTTAATTTTAGAAAGGAGATCAGGACAGTCATTCTTACCCTGAGCAACGCTGAGAAGAAAAGTTAAATCAGAAATGTTTCGTCGTTCATGCAAAGGTAGAAAATGTAATTTAACACAGCGCTGCTCATAGGTGAGATCAGCTAGGTGGAACAATTTAAATTTAAATCCTAAATATCGAATAAATTTTCGCTGGATCATCTCGATCTCATTAGAATAGCACGCGTAGCTAGGGTTCCAAATCTGCGAAGCGTATTCCAGATGACTTCGTACATAGGAGCAATATAGTACTTTAATGGTTTTCATATTCCTGAATTCATTGGAACATCGAATCACGAAACCTAATGCCCTATAGGCTTTATTGACAATTTGGGTAACATGCTGATCAAACAGAAGTTTGCTATCATGTGCCACACCCAAATCTCTAGAAACTGTTTTCTTCTCTAAATTATGGCCTTTGATTATATAGTCAAATCTGTGAACTTGACGCTTACGTGTAAAACTCATATAGAAACATTTAGAAGCATTTAAATCTAGTTTGTTACAATAACAATATAAATCAAGACGTTGGAGGTCCTCCTGCAATAGTTTTGCATCATGAATATGATTAACTAAACGGAATATTTTCATATCATCGGCAAATAGCAAAAAAATTGAATCCTTGAAACAAGAGCCAATGTCATTAATGAAAATAATGAAGAGCAGGGGGCCCAACAAGGAACCCTGAGGGACTCCTGAGGGGATCCTAACCCAAGATGAGGTATAACCACTCAACACTATAACTAGCTTTCCGCCCACGGCTTCGCCCGCGTGGTTTATCGGCTTTTCTTTTTTTCCCGTTTTTGCAACATTTTACATTTATGCTCCGCTCCTATTGGTCTTAGCTTGATGATATATAGCCTTCCTCGATAAATGGGCTATCTAACACTGAAATAATTTTTCAAATCGGACCCGTAGTTCCTGAGATTAGCACGTTCAAGTAAACAAACAAACACTCTTCAGCTTTATAATATTAGAATAGATAATTGTGGCGGAAAATACAGTCTCGTCTGGAATGAATCAAACAAATCTTCAAAACTATGTCGGTAAAGGAATATTCGTATCTTTAATGGCTTACCTAATTAGTTTAAATGTAAAGTAATTAGTATGTTGGTCATTGACGAATATTTTCCGAGAAACATCACCATAAATGATAGTCATTGGACTGTCAAAGGTATATTGTTCCGTATGTTAATTATCAAGCACTTAACGGCGAAGGCAATGCCCGATAAATTTTCTCGACGCGTGAAGTCTGCCAACGTGCGTTAGGCGAGCGTATATAATATTTTTCCTCTCGTTCTAGGAGACCCTTGGCCAGAAGTGGGACAATACTATATTGGAAATCGTACAGACTAAACTGCACTTGCTATCCCTTGCCCTAAAGTCACACAGCCAAAAGATTCGTAACATTAACCACGACTATTACAGGCTGTACTTCGGTACAAATACCGTACCTCTTCATGGTGTGAGGGGTTGCATGCTCTGTTCCTACTTAAAGGCGCCAACTGAGGCTATTGTCTAACCAGGCTACAGACTCCTCAAGCCAGTCACCCACAAGCCAAAGTCCATGGAAGCCGGAGGTCTCAGTGCGCCCTCTGCGTCCGGTGTGTCGTCTACGGGCAAATGTAGATGCATGCTTTCACACTTTCCGTCGCCTTTACTTTTATATGACTACGTGATGGTATTTTATCATCCGCAACAGGATAACAATAGCTCAAGTTATCAATACGAGGAGAATTCAACAATCTTTGTTTTAATATTAGCAGATTTTCTATAAGATAGGTAACAATGCATCCCATGCAAGATGGGAACAATTACTGTTGAATGTTTTACATTATCTTTGAACAGTTAAATAAACATTATTACTGATGATTAGAAGAATCTACGAAGTCTTTTAGCAAAAGCGGATCGGTGCAGGGCGTTATCAAGTCATAGTAGTACAGTTTGTTCGAAATAACTAAAACTGTCTGAAGTTATCCGTAAGTGGTTTAAGCGGAGGATTCACTAGACGGACATGCCCGCGGGCAAGTCTGCAAAGATGCCCTTCGGACTTCGCTACTATAGGTCTTGTCTGGACTTGGGGAAGTTCGTCCGCCTATAAAAACACGGCCCAAGATGGCAGCGCGGTAGGTGTTGCCACGTCTCACTTATGTAGATTGGCAGGTAGAACGGTTTAAAAGTTCTTCTCAACAGTGCCGGAGACCGCAACGACGGTCTACCACTGCTGGGGTCGAGGAAGAATAACAACTCGCTCTTATGGTCCCAGCCAGAAATGCCCGCGGACATGTCCGTTTAGTAAATTCCACGCTTTTCGGTAAAGCCGGGCGTTATATTATATGCACTGTTCCTGCGCCTTATTCGCAGGACAGGAGCTCGAGCATAATCTAATCTAACTCTAGAAATCAGATGATACGCTTTATACGATATAGTTACCAACTAGACCGGTAATGAAATCGGAAAGCGGGAGCCCTTCTCAGTGCTCGCATAACCTGTTCCCTTTCTCTTCGCTTAGTACAAACTTATGGACCAAGAATATAAAATTATGTATCAATTGATTTAAAAATCAATCTTATGCTTTGCGTCATTTATCTGAAATTTGAAATAATTTTCTAGAAGAAAATGAAATTCTCAGTAGTAACTCGAAGTTTGGTTATATTTGCCTGGTGAATCGCAATAAGGTCGCCCCCTATTACATCGGACCTTAACATACCGCTTAACTGTGGGTGTACATTAAGTACACCTCTGCTTAACTCTTTGGAGAATACAGGCGTAATGGTATGTTGAACCGTGTCATACAACATTCTCCTAGACTAGAGTATGAGATTGCAGGATGATTACATTCCTCCCTTCAAAGCGTGGTGTAGTGTGTGACGCGCCTCCACCCTATATATTGTACCTTAGCTGGCAAAAACTATTGAATATTAGTATAATAATGCATCTCTTACAAGCTAAGGTACAATATATAGGGTGGAGGCGCGTCACACACTACAGTGGGATTCAGGCAGAAAAGCTCTTAACCGAATGGAAGATGCCCAATGGTAATAAAATTGTTAAAAATCTGATTCTGTACATTGAAGATATAAAAAAAACTAGTAAGTAATGGTCCCTGAACCCAAAAATTACTTGATTAATTGATTCTTCTGTTTTTAAGGGTTAGCGCAAAAACTACTGAAGTTTTAATTTTATTGCCACTGTTAGAGAGTATAAGGTCCCACTTATAAACTGCGGTACATCTTATGTCAATTCATTCAATAGATTCTGAGATAAAGATTGACCTCGCCGTTGTATACAGATCCATAGAAAGGATAGATCATTATTGTTGGTTTCTGATAAATTATTTCTATTTGTGCACGGAACGACCACGGATGGGAACAAAACTCAAACTTGTCCATATCTGCCGGGCTATTGCAACTAATTTCACATCTATGACTGATGCAAAATTTGTATGAACTTGTGCAAGCAATTTCCCAGTAATTGAGCAACAAATAGACGGATAACAACTTGTAACATTAGTTAGAATTACGTGGCGAATCACTATTGATAGCTGAATGAAGAAATAACGCACTTAATTGTGTAACTTAGTGTATTACTTTGTTTATTTCACCAGAAAATTGTAACTGACGAAAGCTTGTAAACGGTGAACAAAGTTCACAATGGGTTGTTATATGAATACCTATGACAATCGTTAGTGGTAGTTAAAAGTCCGAAAACTTGACAATCAAATTATACTCTCAGATCAAATAAAAAGTTAAGATGGAACTTTGCGAACAAAGAAGTGAGGCCGGCTAAAACTACGCCTTGCCGTGTACAAACACAATTACACGCACACACGTATACCGAAACTACCTTTTATCTTGTCGGTCGAGTTTTCGATAGCACGATAGGTCGACTGACAAGATAAGGCGTAGTTTCGGTATTTTTATATAATGTAAAATTGTGTTTGTACACGGCAAGCCGTAGTTTTACCCGGCCTCACTTCTTTGTTCGCAAAGTTCCATCTTAACTTTTTATTCCATCTGAGATTATACTTACAATAGCTTTTCCTTGCGGTTATGTCCGCTTGCCCGGCTCCTAAAGGTCTCTTCCATTAATACTTTGGCTATTAAAAATATATGTATTAAAAAAGAAGCTGAAGATTGGGTTCTGTGGCATAAAGAGGACTACTTCCAGCAGTGGACAAATACGGGCTGATGATGACGATGATGATGAAATGTAAAATTTATACTGGAGTATAAATATCGTGTTCGAGTCGACAAACCATTGGCATTGTTCATTCTAGCACCATACAACAAAACTAAAAAGTCTAGTATATCTCAAGGTACTTAAATAATGGGAATCTACCAGGGTGTAACCCAATATAAGACAGAACTAAGTTTGCCGGGCCAACTAGTCCTATTATAAAAATCGATTGCTGTTCGTTAGTCTCGTTAAAAATCTCGAACGGCTAGACTGATTTGGCTAATTTTGGTTTTGAAATATTTGTGGACGTCCAGGGAATGTTTAAACGGTGAGAAAATATGGAAAAAATTGTCCCGGTAGATGACGCTGCGATCGAGTTCAGGCGGACAGCGTATGTCGGGCCAATAGGATACTCCCATATGGAGTATTCGAAATGTGCCAAGTTTGTAACAATATGTAGTCTTGTTTTGCATGACCCGTTTTTCTACCGACTTTCACAGCTCAAGTTCAAGATCGAAGATATTTATAATGCGCACTCTACTGTACAATGTAGGTCAGGTTAACATTTGTAGCTGTTATTTAAATCTAAAAGAAAGAGGGAGTTATGTATACACTAAAAAGAATTCTAATAGCATGTAAAGTCATTGCGACGATTTTTTTATGGGATCAGCCAACACCAGTCCACTCCCCTATGGAAGAAGAAAGAAAGAAGATAAAAGAAATATTCAATCAGTATAAAAACTAAATAAACAGAAGGTATATCGCCGCCGCTGTTCATAGCAATAAGGTCCGTTCCCACTCAGCTTAATGCGAATACAAATCCTGTTTGAGGCCGTATATCAGTTTTAAAAGAAAAATGACATTTTTAAGTTTGTTTTGTGGTTGCCTAGCAACGAGGAGAAAAATATATAACTGGAAGAAAAATAGTTCTAAGAAATAAAAAAAAGTTATCTAATATACAGTTACAACACCGTAACAAGTTGTTTTGCTGTATTATCCTCATCCTTGCTACCATCGCGAGTGCTGCAGATCGAGTAGTGCGTGGAGTAATAAGTGAACGGTTGTTCAAATCCTTCAAAGTCCGATGGCTTGGCTTTTTTTATGGGATAACTCGGCAAACTGGCAGGCGAGCTACCTGATGGTAAGTAGTCGTCGTCGCGCATGGACGGACATCTACAATACCAAAGGGGTTGCAGATGCGTTGCCGAGCTTATTTAGAGAAAAGGAAAGTGAAAGCAAAAGGGAGAAGGAAACGGACTGACGGGGGAATTGGGCCTCCGGCGCTCCACACTCACCGTACGAAACGCAACAGTATACATACTGCTACTTGACGTCGATATTAAATGGGAGACCCATATATATGCTGGCATGGAGACGACGCACTGCTCCTCTCTTCTACTAAATTACTGAAGTTTTGCTGTGCCCGACAGGGTCCATAATTGTTACACTTATCTTAAACTATAATACCTCTTAATATTTACATTATGGAATGCAATCAAGTATTGAGTATTTAGTATTGAGACATGCCAGCTAGGCACTACTACTGCAAGGTACTATAATTTCTCAGAAATCTCTTTTTCGCTTGCGGTCACTAAACTGATGAAATGTATAAGATATGAATAAAACAAAAAGTGCAAACACAGAGATACAATGAGTGCAAAGACCTCATTGTACTTTAGTCAGCATGATTCATCATAAATGAAATACTATTATACATTGTGTAAACATTAGAGTGAGAAATTGACGCATCATTTTATAGGTACTCTGCAAACGAGCAGGCGATCGATTTGTTTTAAACCTATCTTTTTGTATTCTTTACGCATTTTTTATGATAATATGATAATATAATCATATGATTATAACCGATGTTGACTTTCACAGATAGCTGATGTTATTAAGAGTTACTTAGGCTACTTTTACTTAAGAAAAATAAAAAAGGTTCCGTTGAAAAACAAAAGGAAATCCTTTTGATAACAGCTAGTTTCCAATATATGTTGACCTATAATTTGTACTAAAAGCCGAAGAAGTATAGCTTCATGTAGCCATGTATACAATCAATCAGCTGTTTAAAAAGCAACCTCAATGATATATTATATAAACAAAACGTACTTTGTTTAATAATATAAAGAGACTATTTCCTTACCTAATGCCTATACATATCCGGCCAAGGTTAAGTCGTGACTGTACTATCAATGTTAGACCTTGTGATTTTGCAATAAGGTTTATTTTATAATGTCAGTGTCGTTATACTTTAGCTTAGAACCGACGCAATAATACTTCTTTTGTAGAATCGATGTTGGGTCATGATTATTGGGATAAGTAGGGTTGCCATGTCGCCAAATAGCCGGACAGACCAACCAGGTTGGCCGGACATTTGGGTAAAAAGGCCGGGCATTATTGAAGATTTTGTCTGTAAAAATTATTTAAAATCATGATTTTTTTAATAATTACTATCAGAAATCTTGTTAAATTCTAATGAAATACATAAGAGTCGACAGTCGACTCGCCCGCGGTCGGCCACGCTCGGCGCTCGCTCGTTTGCCTAATAAGCCGGACAAACGTTTACATGGCCGCACACGCAATCAAAAAGCCTAACTATGTCTGGCTTTATCCGGACGCCTGGTAACGCTAGCATTTAAAGCATAATGCTGGGTCACAGGCCTCCTCTCGGTGAGAGAGAGTGGGCCGTATTCCACCACGCGGGCCCAGTGCGGGTGGGTAGATATCACATGTCTTCGAATTTTTGTTCTAGGACATGCCGGTTTCGTCACGATGTTTTTTTTCACCGTTTTGGGAGCGGTGGAAATAAAATAATTTATACAAAGTAAAGCGCCTTTCGGGGTTCGAACCTACGACCTACAAACTCGTAAGTCGCAGCCGTTACCACTGGGCCACCATCGCTCCTATACTCCTACATTTGGTTAGGTACTTAACTAAATGTAAACAAATCATAAAAAAGGTTCTTATAAAGGGCCATTTTTCATTTCGAAATATAACGTCACCAAAATAAATAATTTAATAATTCAAAATCAAATTTTCCCTTTTATATATACTAGCATATCTTACTACTTTGTTTAATATTAAATAGTAATCAGCATTCTTAAGCTTGCGAACAATTAATTAAATCAAAATTTATAATAATGTCACAAAGTATTGCAATGTGCCTACTAAAAAGAATCCAAAAATACAGATATTCAAAACATTTTTCTACATAGTAGACTTTTGATAACTCGCAAAAATTGAGAAGTAGTACTTCGAGGAAGCGGAGCAAAATAATAAACCGATATTATACTTAGTCGGGTAATCAGACGCCATACGTAACAATTTGTATTTACTTTACTTTCGTTCGTTTTCGTGTTTCTTTTCCCGCGAATTGTGTTAATTACTTAGTTATTATTCTGTTTGTTCGTTGTTTTTATTGATTGTTAGTTGTGTTGTTATTATTTTCATTAACATTTCGTCGCCATTTTTATTGTTTACCTTTAGTTAAGTATCTTCCTAACCAAATGGAGTATAATTACAGATCAAGTGAATTCGATTAAAAAACTAGCCTCGATGTAGAAGGCTTATATCACTACATAGTATAAAACAAAGTCGTTTCCCTCTGTCTGTTCTTATGTATGCTTAGATCTTTAAAACTACGCAACGGATTTTGATGCGGTTTTTTTTAATAGATAGAGTGATTCAAGAGGAAGTTTTATATGTTTAATACATACATAATATCATAATATAGTACAGAAAAGTCGAGAAAACAAGCGGTTTGCATCCGACGCCAATGAGTAAACTCCGCTTGTTGATATCATGTAAATAAACTTGTGTAAATTTTCCCCAAGTTGTGTAAACGGCGTCTGCGCAGAATGACACGTACGTTCGGCCTGATGTAAACTTATCATTTTTGTGACATTAGTACACACAGCATCACATCAAGCTATTCAAAACCAGTTGAGACTGACCTCCCATTGTAAACGTTTTCCGCACAATCCAAGGCCAGCTTATACTGGTTTTGTATAGCTTGATGTATAGCCGTATATACCTATCTAAGGACAGGAAAAGGATGGTATGAAACTCAGTCTGCGAGTAGGGTCACTGCGCCGGTTTCACAACTACTTCCATAAAGCGACCATTTTCCTCACTCTTTAAACCAAAGATAATACCTACCTACCTAATATATTTTATGAACTGCCTCGTTAGTCTAGTGGTCCCAAGCGCGACTGCTACGCTAGAGGTCCTGGGTTCGATTCCGAGGTCGAGCAAAGTGTTATTGGGTTTTTCTATGAAATTCCCAGTAGCAGCTCGGAGTCTGGATTTGTGCCCGGTTAATGGCAATAGGCTCGTCCCCTATTACATGGGAGCCAAACATATGTACTAGCGAAATTGGTTGTACATTAGTACTTAGTACACCTCTGCCTAACCCTTTGGGGAATACAGGCGTGATGGTATGTTATGTTACTTGAATAGTTAGGTATTAGGAATTTACTAAATTTTATGTAGACACTGATAGATCTGAAGCGAAATTAGTGTGCCGGTTTCATAGCAAGTGCCTCTGCCTACCCCCATAGGAGACTGGGTAGAGGTGACTATATAGGTCATATGTATGTAAAATATCATGTTAGAAAATACTTGCTACTAAGCCAAGTCTCAAATACTTATCTTAAAATATTGATAACAGTTATCTACCAAATTGTATTTTCAAAATTATCTACGAATATTGTTTTATTATGCAGATACCTACCTATGTAGGCATTGGTACAACCTATTTACTTGCTATAAGCATGGAAATACAAATAATTGCTACTTACATTAATGAACGAACGTCAACTTTAATTAATGACAACAAAGTCCATTTTAAATTGGCAAATACTACCTATTTACAAATAATACATTTAATAAATACCTACCTGCGATAAAACACTTTGTATACTTGTGTTAAGGTTGATTATTTTAGAGCATGTTAATTCCACATGAGGGATCTTTAGCCATATTTCCTTTTAAAGGTATTTACATAAATAATCTAGAAACTGTCTCTACCTGAGCTCATAACAATAAAATCATCATAAATCGAAAATTTATATCATAAACTGCCTTATTTGTCTAGTGGTCGAGAATGAGACTGCTACGCTAGAGGTCCTTGGTTTGATTCACAGGTTTAGCAAAATGTTACCTAGGGGCTGTCCATTAATCACGTGAGGCCCGAAAAGGGGGGAGGGGTCCATGAAAAATCACGAAATATCACAAGGGGAGGGGGGGGGTGTAGTAATATATCACGTGTATTTATTTTTCGGGACGCGTGCTGAATTTTTTTAAAAATATTAAGTTTCTTTTTAGTTGAAAAATACACGTGATATAGGGGGTGGGGGCAGTCTTAAGCCTCACCAGGTATCATCAACGCGGAGGGGGTTAAAAAATGCAAAAAAAAACATCACGTGATTAATGGATATAAGATTTGTATCCAGTTATTAGCAACACATACACATGGTGTACATTAGTATGGCTCTGCCTAACCCTCTGGGAATACAGGATTGATGGTGTATTTGTTTTTTATTCTTCACCAAGCCTATCCATACTAGTTTATTAAAAATACGAAAATAACTCCATTTGTTACACTTTTTTTTATTTTAGTATAGACTTAGAATGGATCTTATAGATGTCATTATCTGGTTACTTTTTTGTTAAATCCTATGGGATACAAGAGGATACCCTGGCAACAGCTGGTTTTTAAGCACATTCATCATCATCAACCCATTACATTGTCCCACTGCTGGGCATGGGTCTCCCTATCAGTACGGGAGGGATTAGGCTATAGTCCGCCACGCTAGCCTACTGCGGGTTGGCAGACTTCTCACACCATCAAGAAAATCTCTTAGGCATGCAGGTTTCCTCACGATGTTTTCCTTCACCGTTTAAGCGCGTGATTATTAATTATTAGTACGCACATGACTTCGAAAAGTCAGAGGTGCGTGCCTTGGACTCGAACTCGAGACCTTTGACTTGGCAGTCCAATGGTCATATCACAAGGCTATCACTTCACAGCACATTCATGCTGTCTGTCATTTATGAATTACTTATCTGATGCAATTTGATTTAAACAAACTTTCAACGAAGGTTTCTTGACAATAGATTTTGTATGATTCCTTTGTTTGTTATATTTTAGGTATAACCTGAATTATTGTGACAAAGATATTTTTGGTTTTCTTAATGTGGAACAAGTTATTATTACAGTATTGTGGGTTAATTGGAAATGACTAATCTTTATGACTAATATGGAATTGATGCAGATTAGTCTAGTAGGCACAGGGGTGGCATTTTTTTTTATCTATGTGCTATAGACATAGATTTTGGTGTAAAGTCGAGGATAAGGCCATAATTTACAATTTAAACCCCCTAAGGGGCTGTCGTTAATCACGTGAGGCTCGAAAGGGGGGAAGGGGTCCATAAAAATCACGATATATCACGAGGGGGGAGAGGGGGTGTAGTAATATATCACGTGTATTTATGTTTACATACACGTCACGAGGCATACGCGCCTCAAATTTAAAATAAATAAGATTTTTGGAGGTACTAAAAAATACACGTGATATAGGGGCGAGGGGGGGGGTTAGTCTTAAACCTCACCAAGTATCACCAAGGGGATGGGGGGTAGAAAAACATCAGGTGATTAATGGACGGCCCCTAAGGCTACTCTCTAACGTAACTTTTTCTTTCACTAGAAAATTCATCTACTCTGACCGCTATTTTATTAAAAAAGAGATGTTTCTTATACAGAAAACATTTCTGGCCACCCTAGGCTAAGGTACAGTTTGTTCGGAATAAGTAAGCCGATCGGAAGTTGTCTGCAAGTGGTTTAGAAGTGGTAAATTTTAATAGAAAGAGTCGGTGTAAAAATAATTAGAGTCGTATATCTTTTACATTTCTAATTATTAAGTTTACTTATTTCGATATTTATGTATTAAAACACTTAATTAAACGATTTTAGCACCGCGGTAGTTCGGAACGGCTAACTTCCGATCGGCTTACTTATTTCGAACAAACTGTACATCTCTTGTAAATTCAAGTCAAACATAAAAAATATAGGAGACTTACCCTCTTAGCTGGTAGATCTTTTCTCAGGAGTTTCTTCCTTTCATCGATTAGCAAGCCAGATTTCACATCACTAGCCTGATCATCGATTTGCGAATCACGAAGCGGTACACTTTCACACACTGTCACATCCCGAACGTTGGCACAGTCCACTTCATCCTCACTGTGATCGGCATACAAACTGTCATCTGCTAAATTACACACACTTTTTGACAGCGACGCAGCTAATTTGAAAGATGTATTCCCACAACCGGAATCACTCAAGTCCGAATCACTGTCATACTCTTCAGAGTCGCTGACATCTCCGAAAACATCGTTGGATGTGTAACAACTGTCAGGGGAATCCTCGAAGACGATGAACGAGTCTTCAGATTCACAGTCCGAAGGCCTCCGCTGTTTTGGGCTGTCATTAAAAACAATTTGAAAGGAATCTTCACTTTCGGTTACCGAAGCTGAATGGAATCGGCCTGATACTTCATCGAAATATTCTTTACCAGTGTTCATTGGAATACCAATGTATTTCTCCAGATTGTTCATTGATGGTGAGTTTTCTACGCTAGATAGGTCATCACAACCAATTTCATTTGCGAATTGTAAATCATCTTGAATATTCTTCCTCATTTTGGACTTCATGCGTTTACCGCAGCAGCGGTTAGGGTTCTTAAATCTTTTGTCTTTTACTTTTGTATCAGGTTTATGTTTAGGTTCCTCTTTTACCTCCGGTACACTAACACATTCAGCCTCGACAATTGTTTTTGTGTTTTTTCTCCTTTCCTGTAGTAAAGCTTTCAATCTACTCAATTTATCTTCGCAAGATGCAACCACTTCTTGTTTCATATCACATTCTAATTTATTTACATTGACTGTTTCAGTTTCAGGTACATTTTGAACAATTTCTGTGGTCTCACAGACTGGAAGACTTTCTGTGACTCTTTCAGGAGTTTCAGCAGTCTCAATTTTAACTTTGGGGCTGTCAACTTCATGAAAAATATGGTCATGGTAGCATACAGGGCTTGAGTATTGAATAAAAGAATCATTGGCAATGTTTTCAAAGTCTTCTGGTGAAAAAGCATCCTCAAAACAGTCTTCAATAGAACCAGCTTCAACAAAAACTTTTTTTGAACGTCTCCTTGATCGGAAATTACATGGTACGGGCTTACTACTACCCAATAACAGCCGAACCTGCTCAATTTTATTTTGACATTGAACCACCGCACTCTTGCAGTCAGTCATCGCTGACACTAAATGGTCACTAGACATATCATCCGAGCAATTTTCATCCAGTAAAATTTTATTTTCATCTGGGACTTTGGCGCTCTGCCACATTGGCGGTGGCGCCATCTCGCTGCCCGTGTCCGCACCAAAATCGTTCTGTTTTCGTTTACTAAACATTGCGTTGGAAATAACACTCATGACACTAGAAAAGAAATTAGTAATGCCTGATAAAGGGGAATAATCAGACGGAATCTGCATGTTTTCGTTTGTTTTCACATCAATATTTCTCTCTAATTTAGATGTAGGCGCCATTTTTCCTTCTGTAATGATGGTGTCCGCCAAATTCTTCATCAATGGGTCTGGGATAAGATGAAGGTTAGGCAAAAAAAGTTCTTCGCCAAACGAGGATTTCATTTCGTTTTTCGTTTCTGTGCAGTAGTTTGCAATCGAATAATGTGTGGGTCTAAAAACGGTGCGCCTGTCGCGCCAATTAGTAGTAAAATTCATTTTAAAAAATATTTTTTTTACACTATTTCCTATACACTTGTAACTAGATCACAGTTAGGGCATTTTCACTCACGCGCACATTGCTGCGACTTTAAAGTCCTTAACAATGTCTGGAGAAGGCCTGTGCACAAATCTGCAGCACTTCAAAAAGTTCTCATAAGATTTCAAGGGGAAATCTCTTGGGGAATTCCACACACGGTCACGGAACGAAATCGCTTCGGTTTTACACACTGATGAAGATTTATCTTCGCAAATCAACACGTCTGCGGTCGAAATAGTAGTATTACACTTGTATTTGTTGGAAAAAGTAACGTTTTTAAGCTCCATTATGACGAATATAACTTGAATTGTAATACACGTCTTTAAAGTTCAGCCATTTTGTGAAAAATATGAGAATGACAGATGAAAATATTGGTTTTGTTGTCTCTGTGCTAGTAGTGATGTCTGAAGTTCAAATTAGCAATAGTAATCGATTGTAATTGATTCGATTAGTAAAAACATTTTATGCTACGAGTATTGTAAATAATGTTGCCTTCCATGTTTCGACAAGCTTCGTGACAAAAATAGGTAATTGGAATTTAATTATTGTTTGTCAACAGACCTATTCTCCGAAAATTCATCTCATGGCGCCCAGTATTTTTTTAGTCTCAACCTCGTAGTTGTATTTCGTAGTATTTCAGTAATGTGAAAGTTTCGGTTTACTGAAAAATATAGCTTGGTGTTTGTGGCTATTTTTTCCAACGATTAAATAGCCCCTTAAAATTATAATATTTTTTACTGCCTTTCCATTAAAAAAGTTAGTTTATGGGCTATTCGATTAAAAAATGGTTCTATACCGAATATGAATCAAGTATTCGATTTATAAAACAGGGACACTTTCAATGTCCTTGCTTACTTGGTACTTTTCTGATGCAATAGTATGTTCCCTGTGACGCATAGTCTGTTCTCGAAAATGCTAAAAATAATTTATGATTTGTCAAGTTAATAATAAACAAACGAGGTCATTGGCTGTACATGGTTGAACTTAACCTGATTGGACAGTAATATTACGTAGTGAGGGACTATGACTACAATCTCTACGGTGAAATTAAATATTGCAGTATCCAGAATGTCCTACACTAATCTTTAAAAAAAAGAGTCGATGTTACCAGAAGTAAAATAACACAGTTTAAATAGATATGTACACACGGCTACAAGTCAACCTATACAAAACCAGTTTAAGCTGATCTCGCACTGTTTAGGCTTTCTATACAATAAGAGGCCAGCGTAAACTGGTTATGTATAGCTTGATATGTAGCCGTCCGTACACCTATCTGATTTAAAACATGAAAAATGGTATTTAATTTGGCTTGCTAATTTGGGCCAGTGATACTGATAAAATTACTTTTAACAAAAAAGTTAAACCGCCTTCAAAAAATAATAAAATAATTTTGTCTAAAACAGTTTGGGAAGTCGGTGACTTCTATTTGAGTGGGTTTTCTGTTTTTGCCACCGACTTCCCAAACTGTTTTAGACAAAATTATTTTATTATTTTTTGAAGGCGGTTTAACTTTTTTGTTAAAAGTAATTTTATTTTATAATTTTTAGTGGAAAGTTTTGTTTAGAAGTACTTGTTAGCCAACTAAACGCACTGCTCCAATAAGACAGCGATGTTTCAGAGTAAACGATAATATCATCGATGTAAACAATTTTTAGATTTTTGTTGATATTTTCAAAACTGCCTAACCGATTTCGATAAAATTTGAACGGGACCACCTCTGAAGTATGACCTACCAAACAAAGAAACAATAATAAAAATCGGTCCACAATTGGCGGAGATATCGAGTAACAAACATACAAAAAAAAATAAAAAAACATACAGACGAATTGAGAACCTCCTCCTTTTTGAAGTCGGTTGAAAAACAATTAATGTAGGCTAGGCTAAACACCATTCCATGAAGTAGGTATTTTAGTGCACGCAGCATGTAGGTAGGTACGCATTGACTGCACTCATGCTATATAATTATTATTAAGCAGGTACCTAGGTACTGTATTATATTAAAATATATAGTAATGATTAGGTACGCACGGCTACGCGTCGAACTATACCTGGCCTGTTGTTGTTTAAAAAGCCTCCACAATACGAGATTAGCTTAAACTGGATAAGCATATTAGGTTGACCTGTAGCCGTGTGTACATAGTAACATTGCATTTATCGTATGGATATTTTCCAATAAATTTGCCTTAGATAAATAATATTTATAGTTATTAGGCTCCTGTCAATGTAAGTAATTTATGAAGCTACGACATTCAGTGCTATTTTAAAATAGAAGGCGCTCTAAATTGCAATAAGGCCGTCGCGTCGCAGAGTAGATCGCAGTTAGCGTCGAAATAATTATAATGCAGTTGATTCAATGACTTGCCTCATAAATATAATAATATGTACAGACCCTATGTTTAAGTTGATCACTAGTATCACTGCAAATTCACAAAATGAACAGAAATAATGAACCTATAGACATAGACAAATCATCATCAACCCATTACATTGTCCCATGACTGCTGGGCACGGGTCTCCTCTCAGAATGAGAGGGATTAGGCGATAGTCCACCACGCTAGCCTACTGCGGGTTGGCAGACTTCACATGCCGGCGAGAAATCTCTTAGGCATGCAGGTTTCCTCACGATGTTTTCCTTCACCGTTTAAGCGCGTGATATTTAATTATTAATACGCACATGACTTCGAAAAGACAGAGGTGCGTGCCCTGGTTTCGAACTTGAGACCTTTGACTTGGCAGTCCAATGGTCATATCACAAAGCTATCACTGCACTTAGACTAATAAAATAAAATATTTTATTTCAATTAGATGAAGTAGGTAAAGGAGTGAGGGTTGAGGAATTGAGAATGTTAAAGTCATTTTTAAAACAACTAAAATGTACAATTTATTATTTTTCATTTATTTTATTTATTCTTTTTCTAGTTAAAATTATAATAAAAATCTTTAAAATAACTAACTATGACATGTACCTACAGTACACTAAAAATAAATATCAATTATTTCAGAATTCTTCATAGTAAAAGAGGTTATCAATTCGATCCTTTAAAGTATATTTCAAGAGTGTGTAGGGTCAAATTGATTTTAAGTAATAATTGGTCGAAATGGTTCGTGTATTTTATCCATAGCCATCGTGTAGCTTTCCTTGTTTTGCGAACTTTACAAAAAGTAACGGATAAGTAGGTATATTTTCGTCTTTGGTAAAATTATTTTGTATCAAACATTTATTACGTGGTTGTATATACAATATTAAGAATATTAGGAAGAATATTAAGAAAACCCAGGGGTTCATTCGGTATCGTAATATACCTAACTAAAAAAATACCCCGAAAAAAATTAATATACTTACAAAATTTAATAAAACTAGGAAAGTTACAGGGAGACTGCCTCGTTAGTCTAGTGGTCCCAAACGCGACTGCTACGCAAGAGGTCCTGGGTTCGATTCTCAGGTCGAGCAGTGTTATTGGGTTTTTCTATGAAATTCCCAGTGTCAGCTTTAAATCTGGTAAATGGCAATAGGCTCGCTCCCTATTATATGGTTACCTAAACATATCGGCGAAATGTGGGTATACATTAGTACACCTCTGCCTAACCTTTCGGGGAATACAGGCTTGAGGGTATGTTATGTTAAAAGTTACAGAGAGGGCCGTGGGTGGCGGAAGCAGCCTACACGCGCGAAGCTGATGACAATGTTGCCACTGTTTAAAAATTTGCTATATTTTGGGGAAATTTACCTAATACTTAAAATATTTGGATATAAAATTCGTGATATTTATAATTAATTCGTAAGAATTCGACTTCCTCTCAAGTCTCTGAGATCCTGGGTTCGATTCTAGGTCAAGTTGTGTTATTGAGTGGGTTGTGTTATTGATTCGCAGTACTTAGTAGCTCGGAGTTGGATCATATTGACGAACTGTGTACACCAGTAGATACATCTCTGCCTAAACCTTAATAATAATAGCTTGATGGTATGATATTTATATTTCCTAAAGAGCTTCTAAACAGCCATCGTCAATTTCTTCTGCTTTCGCGTGGAAAGGTGGAATACCCTTGAGCGTTGTATCAAGGAGTTCCACCGAGGATGTGAAGATATGGGTATTGCTGTACAGCATCCAGATGAGGAGTGTGAAGAAGACCAATTTGACGAAACGGTCCGCAGCATATCGACTAAAAAATAATAGGATATTGTTCACAAAGATATGAATTTTCAAATAAAGAAAATTTCATAGTGAAAGAAAAATTCGATCTCAGGCAGGATTTGAACCTGCGTCCTTCTGGTTAAGTACACCAGACGCTTTGCCAACTAAGCTACCGAGACCACTGCCTGTGATGGCGAATTTCTCTTCCACATTTTACGTCTTCAGGCGACGTCAGCACCATCTATTGAAGACATTACTATGTCTTTCAACCAACACGACTGCCTTTACAGGTAGTTGTGAACATTTCGCAATATTTAATGCAAGAAACTAATAAAAAATAAGCAATAGGATATTGTATTGAAATCTATACTTTAATATTACAAAGAGGTTTTTTGAGGTTGTAGGGGGTTATCTCTAGATCTACTGGACCGATTTTGAAAATTCTTTCACCAATAGAAAGCTACATTATTCCTGAGTGACATAGGCTATATATATTATCCCATAAAAGGAGAAGAAATGTATAGTTCACGCAGGTGATGACGCGGGCGGAATGCTAGTAAATTATATATAATTAAAACAATTTATTATTAATGCCTCATTAGTCTATAGGCCGACCGTTTAACTCGCGTATCGCCTGCGCGGTAAGAAGGGAGTAAAGGGGTAAAAATAAATACTTAAAAAAGATACTTATTATTTTATTCTTTACCAACAATGTCTATCTTGAGATAAATCTTTGGATTATTGACTCCGTGTGTAGCGTTACCTGCCCCCGCTCCCTTCTTCCTGCGCAGGCGATACGCGAGTTAAACGGTCGGCCTATAGTCATTAGCGCGACTGCTACGCTACAGGTCTTGGGTTCGATTCCCAGGTCGAGTAAAGTGTTATTGGGATTTTTCTATGAAATTCTCAGTAGCAGCTCGGAGTCTGGATTTGTGCCCGGTTAACGGCAATAGGCTCATACCCTATTACATGGGACCTAAACATTCTGGCGAAGTGTGGGTGTACATAAGTAGGTACAGTCGCCAGCAGGTCAAGGTATACAAAACTGTCAAACTTCTCCAAATGATTTTAAACCTTAAATTGTTGAAGATAAAGTTCAAAATCAACTGAGTAAATTCGACGTTTTTTTTTTTTTTTATGGGATAACTCGGCAAACGAGCTGGCGAGCTACCTGATGGTAAGTAGTCATCGCCGCCCATGGACATCTGCAAAACCAAAGGAGTTGCAGATGCGTTGCCGAGCCTATTTAGGGAAAGGGAAGGGAAGGAGAAAAGGAGAAGGAAGGTGATTGGGGGAGGAATTGGGCCACCGGCCCTCTCGCTCACCGAACGAAGCGCAGTAACGAAACGCTACTACTCGGACGTCGGTCTTCTGCGAGAGTGTGGTACTTCCCCGGTCGAGCCGGCCCATTCATACTGCGAACAGCGTGGCCCTACCACAACAAAAATGTTGTGATAACTTGATGTGCTGCCACTAATAGGTATACTTTCAAGATTTCGTACATACATACATACCATCACGCCTGTATTCCCCGAAGGGTTAGGCAGAGGTGTACTTAATGTAAACCCACAGTTCGCCAATATGTTTAGGTCCCATGTAATAGGGGGCGAGCCTATTGCCATTCACCGGGCACAAATCCAGACTCCGAGCTGCTACTGAGAATTTCATAGAAAAACTCAATAACACTTTGCTCGACCTGGGGATCGAACCCAAGACCTCTAGCGTAGCAGTCGCGATTCGGACCACTAGACCAACGAGGCAGTCTTCAAGATTTCTTCCTTTGTTTTATCTATCACAATTTGAATTCCCCATTTCCCCTAACAGGTTTTTCATCGTGATGAGACCCCAAAATCTGACGAGTATAACGCCGATAAACAACTATTTGTTTTCTATAAGTAAAGCTTAAGTTCTAGCAATGTGGGTCACACATTACTAGTATTCTTGTTAACCCCTCGTACTAAGCTAAATGCTTGTATAACGAGTGGGTTCACGTCGGTAGTGCAATGGGTGAGTTTCGAACCGGCAACCACATGATCGCAAGTCCAACGCCCTAGCCATTAGGCTACCGTTTCATCGTTCACTACTCTCACTGACATCAAATAATGGAAGTAAAACTCACATCTTATGTAACCTCCTTGCTCTCGGAAGGTTGGAAGGATCCTCTTTACAGCAAAACTTTCTGGTTCCTAGCACATAATTCTTCAAGTATTCATCAGGATTTATTTGTGCTAAATCAGTGTAGAATACTTCGTTATCTTCAGCACTGACCCTGGTCCGGAGACTCTTGTAGTTGTTATTTCTGAAGTGCCATTCTTTGGTAGTATAGTACTGAAGAACGTTTAGACCATGACTGATGCGCTTTTGAACGTTCACCATACTGAAACAGATGTTTTTGGTCATCTATGATATTTATTTATTCCACACACTATCTTTACAGTATAACCCCAATACAAACTAATACAAAGCAATAAGATAAAGAATAAGATAAAGGCATTTTTTATGGGATTACTCGGCAAACGAGCAGGCGACCTATCTGATTAAGGGACGAGAGAGACGTTTTAATAATAATAGTCTACATCATCTAAGTAGTCATCAAAACCAAAGGAGTTGCAGATTCGTTGCCTATTTAAGGAAAATAAAGGGGAAGGAGAAAACGAGAAGGAACGTGACTAAGGGAGAATTTGGGCCTCCGGCGCTCCACACTCGCCGTACAAAACGCAGCAGTATGCATATCGCTTGACGTCGATATTCTGTGGGAGGGTAGTACATCCCCAGTCGTGCGACCCATTCATGCTAGCACGTAGACATACCAGCAGGCACTACTACTACGAAAAGTTGTCTTAGTTTATATATATTTATCTTTGTCTTTATGTTGAATTGTCTTGTGTGTTATCAATAAAGCTTTCTTTCTTCTCTTTCTTTCTTATATGAGAATGTACTGTATCTCCTGTATTCATCATGTCAGCCTATTGCCGTCCACTGCTGAACGTAGGCCTCCCCCAAAGAGCGCCAACCATCCCGGTCTTGAGCAGCTCGCATCCATCCGCTGCCAGCCACCTTCTTTAAATCGTCGGTCCATCGTGTCGCAGGGCGTCCCACACTACGTTTGCCCAAACGCGGTCTCCACTCTAGCACTTGTCTGCTCCAACGATCATCTGTCCGTCTGCAGACATGGCCGGCCCACTTCCACTTCAGCGTGCTTATTCTTCGCGCAATGTCGGTGACTTTAGTTCTTTGGCGAATGACTTCGTTACGAATTCTATCCACCAAAGAAACTCCGAGCATTGCTCTCTCCATTGCACGCTGAGCGACCTTGAATTTGTGGACCAGTCCAATAGTGAGTGTCCACGTTTCGGCTCCGTAAGTCATCACGGGTAGGACGCACTGGTTATAGACCCTGGTCTTTAGGCATTGTGGGATCGACGATTCAAAGATATCACGCAGCTTCCCGAATGCCGCCCAGCCCAAGCGTATTCTTCTGGTCACCTCCTTCTCGAAGTTGTGCCGCCCCAGTTGTATAGTTTGGCCAAGATATATGTATTCTTGCACAACCTCGAGGGCAGCGCCATTTACGTATACAGGTCTCGGGGTGATATGTTCATTGTACATGACTTTGGTTTTATCCAGGTTCATCCCGAGACCCACCCGCCGCGAAGAATCGCCAAGATCTCCTGTATTATCGGTTAATTATTATTTTTTCTTTCTTCTTTCTATATATATAGATATAGTATATAAGTACGTTTACATAAATATTTCACATTTTCTCTGTCCATCCAAAGGTTTTTTGGAAGATATCGGTTATAACGATAAGACCGCCATTGTACCCTTAGTTTAATTATGTCCTCATAAATGTAGTTATATTATGGTGTACAATAAAGATTATTCTATTTTATATGTCACTGCTTATGATAATAAAAAAAAAGAGTTCAACTCACAAGGTCTTCTTCCCTAGTAAGAACAACAACCCGTCAACCAGGTAAGCAGGCACGATGTGGCTGAAGAACATATCTATCTGATGAGTAATCTTGTAGGATTTGATGGAACCTCCAGGATACCACAGCGCGACTGTGTAGGGGTACTCATTCACCCATTTTTCTCCTGTAAATTATAATAAGTGGTAGCTGACTAAGGTTATTTTAGTAACTCAGATCAAATAAAAAGTTAAGATGAAACTTTGCGATTGAGGTATCGAAAGGTCGACTGACAAGATAAGGCGTAGTTAACTAATACATATGTGCGTGTAATTGTGTGTTGTACAACGTTAGGCGAAGTTTTAGCCGGCCTCGCTTCTTTGTTCGCAAAGTTCCATCTTAACTTTTTATTTGATCTGAGTTTACCTATTAAAGGAAAAAATCCATCTGACGACAGGATCTGCGTTTTCTGATTAGGTACAGTAAAATAACTACTAAATTAAAAATTAAAAAACCCCCGACAATTGCTTTATATCTCGACCGATTTTATCAAACATGGCTAAGAACGCTCCCGACTAATTCACCTTTCAAACATAAAAAAAAACTAAATCCAAATCGGTATATCCGTTCGGGAGCTACGATGCCACAGACACACACACACAGACACGTTAAACTTATTACACCCCGTCCTTTTTGCGTCGAGGGGTTAAAAAAGAGTTAGGTAATACAGGCAGCTACCGAACATTTGTCTGAATTTATAGATTTTGTTATAAATACGCCAAAGTGTGTCATATGAAGGCTGCTCACAAATCCAGCATTCAAATCAGGAATACTCTCTCTACTACCGTGACTTTCTTGCCAGCAGGATCTTCTGTTATTTTCTTGTAGCGTGAATACTGTATTGTTATTATTTTTTGTTATCAATGCTGTGTCTGTAATTTACGCAAACACTAGTACTTATGTCTCGGTTCTCTATTATTTGTAAATATTTGTGTTGTTGATGTGCCTTAATAAATAAATAAATATAGTTAGCTGCCTGTATAACTCTCTGTCGATATTCTGTGGGAGGGTAGTACTTCCCCGGTCGTGCCGACTCATTCATGTGGCAGCAAGGCTCTACTGCTACTAAAAGTTTTCTGCGTGCGTGTGAGTTTCTGTGTGTGTGGGGGACATATGAATGTCCATGAGTGATTGTACTCGTATGTGTGCGAGCATGTGTGTTTGTGTATAAGGAAGGGCGCAGGAGAGTGATGAGAAACATACCTAATTGTATAATTTCTGCCCAAGTCATATTGAAAACACCAGATAACGTCAAGTTGTATACTTCAGTCTCCTTTGTTCTGAGAACAAAATGGTTATAATTAATTAATGATGTTACGTTGGTACGGCAACTTTCATAGTCGGGGACTAGTGGGTGAAGCAGACTATCCGGTAACTTTCGTAATCTAGGATTAGTAGGTAAAGCGAACTATCCGGCAACTTTCATAGTCGGGGATTAGTGGGTAAAGCAGACTATCCGGCAACTTTCATAGTCGGGGACTATTGGTACAGCAGACTATCCGGTAACTTTTGTAGGCGGGGATTTGTCAGCAAAGCGGATTATCCAGCAACTTTCGTAGTCGAGGACTAGTCGGTAAAGACGACTATCCGGCAACTTTCATAGTCGGGGACTAGTTGGTACAGCGGACTATCCGGCAACTTTTGTAGTCGGGGACTAGTTGGTACAGCGGATTATCCGGCAACTTTCATAGTCGGGGAGTATTCGGCATACAGCGCCGACTATTTTACTTAATACTTTGTATGTATTTATCAATAAAATGTATATAGGAGGCATTACATTATATCAACATCATCATCAACCCATTATTATTGTCCCACTGCTGGGCATAGATCTCCTCTCAGAATGGCCTATGGTCACCATGCATGCCCATGAATCTCTCAAATGAAAATCTCTCAGGCATTTATGTTTCCTCACGATGATGGCGACCCGGGCCCAACGGTGGGTTAGTAAATGGTTTGATGATGATGATGATGATGATTACTAACTTGTCCTGAGCTGTGACGTAAGCGATAAGGATGCACGCATTGGCGACCACGTCGACAGAAATTGCATCGGCTCTGTATGACGGCTCGCAATGCATCGTGCGAATTACTCCTGAAACATATAAGAGTATTTGCTGGTTTATTAAATTATAATTATATATTATACAACACATTAAAACAGGCTTAGGTACTAATAAATATAATTGATTATAATTCGTATTCTAAAAAAACATTTGTTAAATTGGCTATTAAAATTCTAAGATACATATAAGGTGTTCTAAGATTTTTGCAATCTACGCCAGAGGCGAGAAGATCCGCCTTTAATTTTAAATTAACTAAAAAAGTTCTAAGATCTATATTATTATACGTTTAAAGTTTCTAGTACGTGTTTTGTTAAATTTAAATTCATTTCATAACTTAATAATAATTTTTTATGGAATGCGAAAAACAATTTTATTGTTAAATGTATATTTCGGACATTTTAATTATTAATAGTTATGCCAATATTCATGATTGTATATTCTAATTGTAATATTATCATTTTTCAATTTGCACGCCACATATGGCAGAATATGATATACTAAAAAAAAATAAAAAAAATAATAATTTTAAGACCTGTATTAACCATATTCAGACAAATAAAGATATTGTATTGTATTGTATTTGTTTTTTTTTTTCAAATTAAGGCGAAAGCGTCATCGTAGGAGATTTAAGAGTAAATTGTCATTTTGACCGAATCCACCATTGTACACCAAAATCTTCGACGATAACGACTTTTAAGCATAAGTTTTAATACTCAATCTTGAATAAGTTATTGTTGATGTCGCAATTTCTACTGCCATGTACCTAGAATGTGTTATAGCCGAATAATTTGCAAAAAAACAAGAAAAAATTTAATTTCGCGCTGACGCGAAATTCCAAGGAATGCGAAATGCGAAGGCTGACGTTTTAGACTTAAAGATCTTTTTGACAGTTATTATTTTTAAAAAAACGTTACCTTTGCCACTTCCAATGACCAACCCAGTAGGACCATTGAGGTTGTCGACCCAACCAATAATAGGCTCTTTCCATGCAGCTGTCACTGTAAACATGAAAGTTAGGAAATTAATTAAATGGAACACAGAGATATGAATTTTCTAATTAAAGAAAATTTCTTAGTGAAAGAAAAATTCGATCTCAGGCAGGGTTTGAACCTGCGTCTTTCTGGTTAAGAACACCAGACGCTTTGCCAATTAAGCTACGAGACCACTGCCTGTGATGTCGAATTTCTCTTCCACATTTTACGTCTTCAGGCGACGTCAGCCAGTTATCAATACATGCCATTAACATAACATACCATCACGCCTGTATTCCCCAAAGGGTTAGGCAGAGGTGTACTAATGTACACCCACATTTCGCCGGTATGTATAGGTCCCATGTAATAGGGGCGAGCCTATTGCCATTAACCGGCCACAACTCTAGACTCCGAGCTGTTATTGAGGATTTCATAGAAAAACCCACTAACACTTTGCTCGACCTGGCGATCGAACCCAGGACCTTTGGCGCAGCAGTCGCGCTTAGGACCACTAGTTTATGAGACAGTCATTATGTTATTTTTTTATTTATTTATAGGCTTACCAAATAAACACACACACACACAGCTTTAAACTATCGTAGAAGATTTTGGTGTAAATTTCCAATTTCTCTTTTTTTCTCTATTTCTTTTTTTTTACCTCTATTTTTTCTGTTTCACCACAATTTTCTACAATAACGATGTTTAAGCAAAACGAGCACGTTTGTGCTCTGCAACTCATCTGCAACTCCTTTGGTCGTGCAGATGTCCATGGACGGCGATGACTACTTTCCATCAGGTAGCTCGCCTGCTCGTTTGCCGAATGCCATAAAAACTCTGTTCCTCTTACCTATAGAGGGCCTCGCAATGGCGAGAGGGAACTTGCTGCCATATTCTGCCACCAGATCCTCCGTGATCGCCTTGGTGTAAGAGTATGTGTTTGGTTCCGATGATATTATTCTGAAATAATCAAATTAACTTTAATTAATCCACAGTGCCAGTCCAGTTCTGACCTACGGAGCCGAAACGTGGACACTCACGCCGAGACTGGTTATCAAATTTAAAGTCGCACAGCGAGCTATGGAAAGAGCTATGCTGGGAGTCTCTCTGAGGTATAAAATCGGTAACGAAGTCATCCGTCCGAGAACCTAAGTAACCGACATAGCTCAAAGAATTAGCACACTGAAGTGGCAATGGGGCGGTCACGTCTCTCGGAGAACCGCCAACCGTTGGAGCAAACGAGTTCTCGAGTGGAGACCGTGGCTAGGCAAACGTAGTGTAGGACGCCCACTGGTCAGGTGGAGTGACGATTTGCGGAAGGCAGCTGTCAGTAACTGGATGAAAAGAACTGAAAATCGGGCTCTGTGGCGTTCACTTATAGAGGCCTACATCCAGCAGTGAACGAATACGGGCTGATGATGAATCAAATAAAGATCTCAATTAATTGCAGAATAACGCTCCATTTGTTATTATGTGAAAAGAGTAATGGAGAAAATAAGAGAAAGTTAAATGAAAGTAAAAAAAGAGAGAAGGAAAAGGATCTAAAGAAACATGATTTGGACTTGAATATTTATGGCATTAAATATTTGGATATAATTTATTTTAAACATTTGCAACTTTTTTTTGACATTTCCAAAATACCTGTCATATTAGTCTAATTGAAATAAAACGTTTCACTTTGAATTTGAAAGAAACACACAAAGAAGAAGTGCAGTTATAGCCTAGTGATATGATCATTGGACTGCCAAGTCAAAGGTCTCGAATTCGAATCCATTCGGAGTTATGAGCATATTAATAGTTAATTATCGCATTTATCACACGCATAAACGGTGAAGGAAAACATCGTGAGGAAACCTGCATGCCTGAGAGATATTCTTGACGGCGTGTGAAGTCTGCCAACCCACAGTAGGCTAGCGTGGTGGACTAATCCCTTTCACACTAAATGTGACCTTTGTCCAGCAGTGGGATAATGTAATGGGCTGATGATTAATTAAAGAAGAAAGACGTAAAGATTGAAGAAATAGAAAGAAAGTGGGAATTATGCATATGCTGAATGATAAATATAATGCTGGAATAGATGGAATGATGGATATGCGGAATCTAAACTTATACTTATATACTTATCTATACTAATAATATTATAAAGCTGAAGAGTTTGTTTGCTTGTTTGTTTGTTTGCTTGAACGCGTTAATCTCAGGAACTACGGGTCCGATTTGAAAAATTATTTCAGTGTTAAATAGCCCATTTATCGAGGAAGGCTATAGGCTATATATCATCACGCTAAGACCAATAGTTTAAATAGTTTAAACGGAAGAAGTATTATTTTCTACTTACTTCGGTTCCAAGTAATGCAAGGTGTCATCGTCCATCCATTGGACAATGTCCATGATCTTCCTGGGCTTGTGCACCGCTGGGTAAACCTTCTCATCCAGCACATCTAGATCACAACGGCAATATGCTGTTGATAGATGTACAAATACCTGGCAAGGATAAACATGGTGATTTAGAAGAATCTATTGTAGAAAAGAGAGAAAGAGATCAGGAAAGGTCCATCTTGCCCTCATTTTCCGAATAGAACTGATCATCATCATCATCAGCCTATATTACTTCATTGCTGGACGTTAGCCTATCCTAGTGAATGCCACAGATGGACTGCAACTGGAAGCCGACCCCAGTAGCATACAGCCAACATGGATGAGTCCACACGACGGGGGAAGTATTACCCTCCCACAGAATATCGACGTCAAGTAGCAGTATGCATGGAGTTTTGTACGGTGAGTGTGGAGCACCGGACGCCCAATTCCTCCCTTAGTCCTTTCCTTCAACTTTTCTCATTCCCCTCTCTTTTCCTTAAATTGGCTCGGCAACGCAACTGCAACTCCTTTGGTATTACAGAAGTCCATGAGCGGCGATGACTACTCACCATCAGGTGGCTTGCCAGCTCGTGTGCCGAGTTATCCCATAAAAAAATTAAAATACCTAATGATAGCCAAATGACATGACCAGTGGACTGCCTTGTCGTAGTTTCAAGTTCATCCTCTGACTTTTCGTAATCATAAATTATTTTTATTAATAATTAATTCGCATTTGCTTAAAATGGCGAAGAAAAACATCATGAGGAAACCTGCATGCCTGAGAGATTTTCTCGACAGCGTGTGAAATTTGCCAACCCACATAAGGCTAGCGTGTTAGACTATAGCTGAACTCGTCACTCTGGGAGGAGACCAGAAAGGCAGATTAAGAGTTGATGATGATGATTGTATAAGACAAACCTCTAAATTTTGCATGGTTTCAGCCAAGCTTAGCACCCTCCATGTACCAGTGGTATTCATGTTGACAGCTTCCTTGAGTTTCTGATCAAACCTGGAAAGTAAGGGAAGGTACTGTAGAGCTTATACTCTTTGGAGACCCGGAGGCCCAATCCCTCCCTCAGTCCTATTCCTTCGACGTTTCTCCTTCCTCTCCCTTTTTCTTAAATATGCTCGGCAACGTATCTGCAACTCCTTTGGTATTGCAGATGTCCATGGGCGGCGATGACTAACTTACCATCAGGTAACTCGCCTGCATGTTTGCCGAGGTGTCCCATAAAAAAAGAAGATCTGGCCAAAATTGACAGTGTAACTATTATCTGCTATAATAACGATTTTTAAGCAAATTTTTAGTACCCACTCAGTTGTGAATACATTATAATAGATTTTTTATTTATTTATTTATTTATTTATGGTTAGCCAACAATTGCTTACACCACCAATACATAGTTATTTAAATACAATTAATTCATTTACAAGCGTAGCAATTACTTATAGGCTAACACAACATGCACACGTAACGGTTTGTTAAGTAAGTAAAAATGTTTTTAATCATTAAATTTTTCATTTAACTAGTGAAATTTATGAAAATTTTAAAAATATGAAATCAATCAAAAGATAATAGTCAAAAAGGTATTAAGATTGTCTGTCAAAGAGAAATTGTAATTCGAAATTAAAATTAGAAATAAAATCATAATGCACAACAAAAATACAAATAATAATTAATAATTAAAACCAAGTCAAATAAAAATCAAATAAAATAAAATAAAAATTGAATTTAAATTAAAATTAAATTTAAATATCTTAAATATCTTATTTAAATATCTTATGGACTATATGATAAAAATTTATTGTTCCTTCATCTGTGAGAAGTGATTGATAACAATATTATAAAATTTGTTGTAGCTGTCGTTGTGTATATCGATCAAATCACTACAACTGTTAAGTGTTTGACATAGTCTGGGAATAGGTGAGTGCGCTCCAAGGACTGTTCTACGGAGTGGGGGGCATAATGGTGTGATTTTGTTACGAGGATACCTAGATGGTGCGCGAAGATGTCGCAAGTCTAACGGAGCCTAGAATGTTGGGTACTTATATAGACGAACCATTTGCGAAAAACCCAAAAAAAAAACTATGAATTTGTTTCCCAAGGTCAAACGATGAGTGATGATCTCTCCTTGAGCCTTGACCAAGATATCTTAAATATACGTTAAAATGAAGTAAAATTACCATTCAGAAAATGGTCTCTATCTTGTACAACATACCCTCGCGCCTGTATTGCTCGCAGAGTTAGGCAGAGGCGTAAGGCAAAAACAAACGTTAATCATACCGGGGAACTGTGGGTTTACAATAGACACCCACATTTTACCGGTATGTTTAGGTCAAATGTAATAGAGGGCGAGCCTATTGCCATTAACCGGGCACAAATCCAGACCCATTCATGCTGGGATGTAGACATGCCAGCGAGGCACTACTAAAGATTGAGTGGAAGGTGTCAAAGATATTATTTTTTACCTAACACAGGCGGCACTATGAAACACGATGTTGCAATTCTTCTGCAGCTCTTCCTTGTCAACTTCTGATATGCCCAGCCCGTCTTCTGTGATATCTCCATTTATTACTTTAATCTTCTTAAAGCTATCAGGATTCTTCTCTCGGATAAGATCGAAAACCTGAGGAGATGAGGAATCAGATTAGATTAAATCGATATCGTAGCAGATAATAATGTAAATAGAGGTTTAGGCCAAAATGGAGAAAATAGCAGTGATAGCCTATTGTTATGACCATCGGACTGCCAAGTCAAAGGTCTTGAGATCGGATCCATGGTACGCCCCTCTGATTTTTCGAAGTCATTAATTAATTATCACGTGCTTAAACGGTGAAGGAAAACATCGTGAGGAAACGTGACGGGGTGTTAAGTCTGCCAACCCTCAATAGGCTAGCGTGGTGGACTTTTGTGAAAAACCAAAAAGAAGAATATAAATTTGAAGCCCAAGGCGACACGATCCGCTAAAAACTGTTCTCATGATGATACGCGTTGTGAATTTCCAAGATTGACGAAGCAAAAGAAGTATGGAAGAATCGCAAAAGGCGTTCTGTAGTTTCTGCGTGCCCCTATGGGAACAAGGCGTGAGTGTACCTGTTTACTACATAGATCCTTCAGTCTCTCCTCGCAGTTAAGGCCTTTCTTCTGCCTCATCAGCAGGTAGATCGTGCCAAGATCTGGACAGCTACGTAGAAGCTTCTCTATTAACGCCTGTAATCAAATCGTCAATTATTATAGAATATTTATTAGAGGAAGTTTGGCATTGGCGCCAGTGACAGAAAAGTTAAAAGGGAATCGCTTGTCTTGGTATAGGCACGTGATGAGGAGGGATGAAACACATGTAACTAAAAGAGTTATGAGTATGAATGTAGAAGGATGGAGGGGTAGAGGGAGACCAAATAAAAGATGGATAGATTGTGTGAAGTCAGATATGAAGGAAAAGGGATTGAATGATGAGATGACGACTAACAGGGATGAATGGAAGAAGAGGACAGGCTGCGCCGAATAAATGGGGAAAGAGCAGGATGATGATGATGATGAAAATATATAATGGTCTTTTTGCCCAGGTCTGTGTTTCAGGTTACGAATATGGGAGCCAAAATGATCAATCTTGAGTAAACGCATTAAATCGAATATTAAACTATTAAACATACGGGTATTAAACTCGATAACTGCTCATTTGCACTTTCACCTAGAAATCGTACATCAAACATGTCATTGGAAAAGCAAACAGTAGCAAATTATCTTAACAGTAGCTTTTCTATAATTGAACAGTGTTATTAGGTTATTCTTCGAAATTGTGCTCTATATAAAATAGTTGAGCTACACGATGACTGATGTATGCGTGCCGTCAGTTAGGACAGGTCAAGTCAAAACTGCTATGGCTCTTTCTTCAAAAGGCCTGTTCGGATTTTGCCCTACATTGTTAAACTCGCATATATATCTAATAATATTACTATTGTCTGGACTTTAAAAGAGACCATGATTCTCTGAGTTTGTTTCGACATTTCTTCTCAGAGGTCGTCGGATAGGAAATGTCAGCGCTACTAGTTAAATAAATATTTAAATCATCGACTTGTAAAAGTATCTTTAAAAGATCTATTTACAGAAATCATTTAAATTCTCAATAGCAAGTCGGTGTTTGGATTTGCATCCAGTTGAAAAAAAAAAATATAAGTGCTCATTCACACTAATCCGTCAAAGACGATTCGTGTTTTTTGACGAATCGTCTTTTTTCAGGAATCGTTATTTTGATTTGTATGGGTGGCTATACATTTTAATTGCCCGTGTTCACACAATTACGGAATCGTGAAATATGACGGATACATATTACATGACATTTCGTCTTTTTCCAAATTAAATCACGAATCGTTATGACGGATCGGTCAGGACGACTATGCCTTGCACTGCATCCACACACTACGACCGTTCGTTGACTTGTAATGAATCACGAATTCAGTGTGAACATCTACTTATATAATCGGATATTTTGATGAATTGTGAAAAAGTCGATTCCGTATGCAATGTGAACGTTCATCCGTCATTACGAATCGTCTTTTTTGACGAACCGTCGTTGACGAACCCGTGTGAATGAGTCGTAACGCGATAAAGTCCGTAAAATGTAGCTGTATTTCGAAGATCTTACCTTCCCAACGAAGCCAGTCCCTCCAGTGATAAAGATCGACTTCCCTCGATAAAACTCAGGAACAGTGGGTGCCATGGCGTTGATATTCCTGAAAAAAAAAAACACCAATTAATATTAAAATATAAAAACATTTAAGTACCTAGGTATATCTCAGTAGCAGCTCGGAGTCTGGATTTAGGCCCAGTTAATGGCAATAGGCTCGCCCCCTATTACATGGGACCTAAATACCAATACCATACCGGCGAAATGTTGGTGCACAGTAGTACACCTAGTGATGGTATAATACTTTGACGGGTGGGACTCGCGGTGGATTAGCGGCCACAGCGTCTGGTGTACGGTTCGAATCCTGCCCGCGGTTATATTTTTCCTTTACTAAAATAACGTCAAAGTATAATAGTTAAATAACCAAGCTTTCTGAAATTATAAGAAAGTTTTTATAATAATCAAATTAAGTTAAAATTAAATGTTAAAAAAGTGATTATTCGGACTTGTGATTTTAGTGTAGCAAAACAGCTATTTGTCAATTTTATCCTCGAAACACTTTTATCTTTATGAAATGTCGTCTCAAAACCTTCAAAAGTGAAATTGATTACGAATTTTAACTGTATTTGCATAAAAAATTAGCGAGTTTTTGTCATTACATTACGAATTGGTTTGCACACAAATATTATGTAAGTCTGTGTTTTGTAAACACCTACGAATCAATGCCACTTTACTTTTAAAACTTGTGCTATGCAGGACGAATGATAATCTTCACCATCTCCACCATACAGATAGTATGTAGGTATGCGAAAAACCGGCCCAGTGCGGGTCGGACTCGCGCTTGGAGGGTTCCGTACCATTATCAATAAAAACAAACTAAAATTTAACCCTTTAGGCACGGAATCCTAAAAATCTTATGAATTTTCTTACGTCGAACTCACTACCTTTTTTCCACATAAATACTACTTATATGTTATTATACATGACATGCTTTATGCCCCCCCCCCTGTAACTTCTAAAATAAAAAATTGATAAAACCAAAAAAAAATATATGATGTACATTACCATTTCAACTTCCACTGAAAATTGGTTTGAACGAGATCTAGTAAGTACCTAGTTCTTTTTTAAAACGTAATAAATCGTTATGGTACGGAAACCTCCGTGCGCGAGTCAGACTCGCACTTGGTCGGTTTTCTTTTAATTATTTCGACAGGAACTTTTTACGTCTAAAAAAACCTAGTAGATCCAGCGCCAAAGGTCGTGTCAATGAATAGTATGACAGTGCAATTCTCCTAATGTATTTTACATGCATAAATTGCATTTACCTACTGTTTATTTTAATGACATAAATAATTTATCACAGGACACAATGCGCACGCAACTTAATTATTCAAGTTCACGTGATTCACCTTTGGGATACTTGCTTCTAAAATCCCGCTTGCATTTCTAGGGGTGTGAAAAATCATCATGGCTCTTCTGCTACAATTTGTTCGAAATAACTGCGCTCATCTGAGCCGTTCCGAAATACCGCACGTAAAATAATCACAAATGCGATACATATACGACTTCAATTGTGTTTTCACCGACTCTTTCTATTAAAATGTACAGTTTTTTTTAAATAACTAAACCCCTTTGAAGTTATCCGCAAGTGGTTTAGCTGTGGTTAAATATTATTTCATCTAAATCATCATCATCATCCCATTACATTGTCCCACTGCTGGGCGAGGGTCTCCTCTCAGTTCAAGAGGGATTTAGTCCACCACGCTAGCCTACTGCGGGTTGACAGACTTCACACGCCGTCAAGAAAATCGCTCAGGCATGCAGGTTTCCTCACGATGTTTTCGTTCACCGTTTAAGCGCGTGATAATTAATTATTAATACGCACATAACTTTGAAAAGTCAGAGGTGCGTGCCTTGGATTAAAACACGAGACCTTTGACTTGACAGTCCAATGGTCATATCACTAGGCTATCACTGCACTGACTTTTATTTTATACATGTGATCATTTTCTTTATTAATTTCGATATTTATGTATCAAACACGTAATTAAGCGATTTTTCGGAACGGCTAACTTCAGACAAACATAGTTATACAAGTTACAGACACAGGAGTTGCAACGATGCACAAGAAATGAAAAGTTGCATTCGCAATCAAAGCTGTATTTAAGAGGATAGTATCCGCTCCGCGCTCCATACAAACGTAGTTTGGTCTTATCGTGAATATTAACAAATGAAAGTCTTTGGAATTTTGCAGTAACAATCTTATCATTAAAATACGTGTTCCTGTAGTATACAATTTCATTTCAATATACGGTTAAAAAGTTACACGAGCTCAAAGATTGGCAATTTTCGTTGAAAAACGGCCCAACTTTATGCTAGTATTTCTCGACAATGTATCAATACAGAAACATTCTGATTCGAAAGAAACCCAGATAATATAGTGAATATATTTTTACAAGATTTTTTTTTACGTATTAACAATATTATAGGAGTAATCTCCAAAATTCGGAACATAAGAAATACGCGTGAAAATGTGCAAATGTATTGTTGTTTCTCCTCTCGGACACGCGCTCGCATCGCGAGGGATAGAGATAGCGACAACTGTGCAACATTGTTGCGTTCGTGAGGGACACTCCTCTTAATTATATTATGTATAACAAACACTCAAAGGGTTTGGCGCTGATAGCCGCAATACAGGCTATGCCTAGTTCGGCTACAGATATCTATAACACCACATAATCATAAACTAGCCTTATTAGAGTGAAGGAAAAATTCGACTGTGGGCAGGATTTAAACCTGCGTCATCTAGTAAGGTATACCAGACGCTATGACCACTAAGCCAACGCGAGACCCAACCACTAGGTCAAAATGTCACCTTCACATTGTGATTGTATGTCTTTGATGTGACTTCAGTGACATCTGTTGTGCCTACTAATGTTATTTTGTAATTTAAATCAACTTAGATTTAAATTACAATATATTTGAAAAGGCTAATTAATTTAAGTCAAATTACCTAAATGGTGGCTTTAAATAAACATTTTTTTTTTTTTTTTTTTTATGGTATAACTCGGCAAACGAGCAGACGAGCTACCTGATGGTAAGTAGTCATCGCCGCCCATGGACATCTGCAAAACCAGAGAAGTTGCAGATGCGTTGCCGAGCCTATTTAGGGAAAGGGAGGGGAAGGAGAAAAGGAGAAGGAAGGGGATTGAGGGAGGAATTGGGCCTTTGGACATTAGTATTATAAGAAGTGTCGAAATTCAATAATACGCGAAATAGGTTAATAGGTCAATATCTAGGACAATGCATGCTTGTTATTTGTCCATCGCTAAATACTACATTTAAATTTAACTTTCTGGATTTGAGTGTGTTTACTTACATAGGTTCAAGTTCAAGGATAAATGTTTTTATTTTGAACTAGTTGACCCGTGCACAAATAACGTGGCTTTGTAATGGTAACATATTTTTTTAAATCGTTATAGTAAATCCAGAGATAACCACCCTACAACTTCACAAACTCACAAACTTCACCTTTTTTTATTATTAGTATAGATAGTGCAGTGATAGTCTAGTGATATGACCATTGGACTGCCAAGTCAAAGGTCTCGAGTTCGAATCTAAGGCCTCTGTCTTTTCGAAGTCATGTGCGTATTAATAATTAATTATCACGCGCTTAAACGGTGAAGGAAAACATCGTGAGGAAACCTGCATGCCTGAGAGATTTTCTTGACGGCATGTGAAGTCTGCTAACCCGCAGTAGGCTAGCGTGGTGGACTATAGTCTAATCCCTCTCGTTCTGAGAGGAGACCCGTGCCCAGCAGTGGGACAATGAAATGGGTTGATGATGTTGATGATGAAATATAAACTACGCTACGATAGAGGTCCTGGGTTCGATCCCCAGGTCGAGCAAAGTGTTATTGGGTTTTTCTATAAAATTCTCAGTAACGGTTCGCCCCTTATTACATGGGACTTAACCTTTTGAACGCCAGAGTATAAACGTATCGCCGTACCCCTGACGCCAGGCCACTTTTTCTGTCAAATTACACAAGGTAGTGAAAACACACTAAAGTAATGATTAAATTGTTTATTTCATAAAATGGGCGACGTATATTTTGTCATATATTTGTGACGTTGGCGTTCAGCGTAAGATTTCGTTTGTCACATATATGTGACAATGGCGTTCAAAAGGTTAAGCATACCAGCGAAGTTGTGGGTGTCCATAAGCCTGCCTAGCCTTCTGCCTAACCCTTCAGGGAATACCTATAGGCGTAATGGTCGGTAATGTTAATAAAAGTAGGTACTTATAAACACTAGTACAGTTGCACGACAAAAAAATTTACTATCGTAAGAACGCCAATTGATTCCTTACTCAATTACAAAAAAAAACTTCATACATAATTAAACTTAATTTTTATACACTTTCTCAATGTCCGTTTGCAATATATAATTTGATCAATATTGCGATCCTTTCCTGTCAGTTACATCAATCATAGCCTGGTACCGATACCCGATTGGTACCTGCCGATAATAGGCACATAATTCCGATAGGGAGCTGCCCCATTAACGGTCGAAAGCGCAACGGGTCGAGCATAAGTTATTGGGTTTTTCTATGAAAGTCTCAGTAGCAAGCAGCACGGAGTCTGGATTTGTGTCCGGTTAATGGCAATAGGCTCGCCTCCTTAAAATAAATGAATCCTTAACATACCGGCAAACGTAGGGATTACATTGATACACCTCTGCATAACCCTTCGGGAAATACAGGCGTGGTAGGTGAAGTGATATGAAGATGGCGTGGTATAATGATTTACTTTGTTGTAAATATTCTCCTAACATAACATACCATCACGCCTGTATATCCCTGAGGGTAAGGCAGAAAAATAAAACATAAGTACTTAACATGTAGTTACACCAACAGTTCGCCAGTTTAGGTCCCATGTAATAGGGGGCGAGCCTATTGCCATTAACCGGGTACAAATCCAGACTCCGAGCTACTGAGAACTTCATGAAAAAACCCAATAACACTTTGCTCGACCAGGGTGGTCGAACCTAGGACCTCTAGCGTAGCAGTCACGCTTAAGACAACTATCCTAATGACGCAGTGATAGGTATATGATATTTATTTCTGTAAATAGATCCTTTGAAGACACTTTTACAAGTCAATTTTTTTCATTTTTTATTTAAACTAGATGGTGCCGGCATTTCCTATCTTCCGACCTCCGAGAAGAAACGCCGAAACAAACTCAGAGAATCATGGTCTCTTTTAAAGTCCAGACAATAGTTATATTATTATATATGCGAGTTTTACAATGTAGGGCAAAAGCTGAACAGGCCTTTTGAAGAAAGAGCCATAGCAGCTTTGACTTGACCTGTCCTAACTGACGGCACGCATACATCAGCCCTTGTGTAGTTCAACCATTTTTTTGGGAGCTAAATAGCTAAGTGCTTGTGTTACGAGTGGGTTCACGTCGGTAGTGCAATGGGTGGGTTTCGGACAGGCAACCACACAATCGCAAGTCCGATGCCCTAGCCATTAGGCTACCGCCGCTTAAATTATTTCAACATTACCAACCTACGGTGGCACATCAAGTTACCACAAAATGTCAAATTTTCCCAGTTGATTTTGAACTGAATCTTCAACAATTTAAGGCTTAAAAAGCATTTGGAGAAATTTGACAGTTTTGTATACCTTGACCTGCTGGCGACTGTACAGTTTATAAATATTGTATGTAAAAGAAAAATCGACTTCACACAGGAATCCAACGTGCGTCCATCCCACACTTAAGCCAACTTAGCTATCGAGCGAGACCACTGCCTTCTTCTTCTACGTGTGGAGGGTACGATATTTTTTGTAGTTAAATACTCTTTGCATAGTTTAGAAACTGGGCAAAGAGTATTTTGCAGTGCAGTGATAGCCTAGTGATACGACCATCGGACTGCCAAGACAAAGGTTTCGAGTTAGAATCTCTTCGAACGGCCGACTTTTCGAAGTCATGTGCGTATTAATAGGATAACATCGTGAGGAAACATACGTGCATTCCCGAAAGATTTTCTTGACGGCGTGTGAAGTCTGCAAACACGCAGTAGGCTAGCGTGGCGGACTATAGCCTAATCCCGCTCGTACTGAGAGGAGACCCGTGCCCAGCAGTAGGACAATGTAATGGGTTGATGATGATGATGATATCTACCTCTGGCCATAAAAACTTTCTCGGATCGCTCATCTTCTTTTATCTCAGCCAGTATTCACCTAATGCTAAGTGTAGGCCTCCTCTAATGCACGCCATTCCTCTCGAGGTTTCTTCATTCTTATCCATTTTTTTCAAGCAGTTTTTACAATGCCGTCAGCCGGCTAACGACCGACACTTCTTTGCCCGGTTCTAAGTGTCCACTCCAACACTTTCCTGCCCAACCTACCATCGGTTCTTCGGCTTATATGTCCTGTCCACCTCCATTTGCGTTGTGCAATGACTAGACGTATCGCTCTACTTATTAAAAAAATAAACTTTCATTTGTTCGAAATATCCAAAATATATTTACAGATTTTATTTTATTCCGGAAACAAAATGGATACCATCTATACTATAAAGAGGAAAGATTTTTCGTTAATCATCATAACATCACGCCTGTTTTCCCCGGGGTTAGGCAGAGGGGTACTAATGTACACCCATAATTCATCGGTATGTATAGGTCCCATGTAATTTCCAAATTCCGCGGATACTGAATCTCATAGAAAAACCTAATAATACTTTGCTTGACTTGGAAGTCAAACCCAGGACCTCCAGGGTAGCAATCGCTAATGGAAAGATTAATTTGTTTGTTATCGATAAACTCTGAAATTACTGAACCGATTTCGATATTTATTTTATCATTAGATAGCTACTTATGTACATAATTCCCGATTAATATAGGCTATGCGGGTGAAGCCACGGGTAACGCTCTTGTATTAAATAAAAACATACATAATCCAAAATAGTTTTTATACCATCACGCCTGTATTCCCCGAAGGGTTAGGCAGAGGTGTACTTAATGTACACCCACAGTTCGCCAGTATATTTGGGTCCCATGTAATAGGGGGCGAGTCTATTGCCATTCACCGGGCACAAATCCAGACTCCGAGCTGCTACTGAGAATTTCATAGAAAAACTCAAACACTTTGCATCGAACCCAAGACCTCTAGCGTAGCAGTCGCGATTGGGACCACTAGACCAACGAGGCAGTCCAAAACAGTTTTCACATAATTATTAGATAAACAATTTGTGACGGACTTTAAAACAGTTTTACGTAACAAGAAACTTAAAAGAAACGCCAAAACAACAACAATAAAAATATGTACATTTATTATTAAGCAGATAAAAATTTACATTTTGTTTAAAATTTGCCAGAGAAAGCTGAAACAATTCTAGCTATATCATCACTAAGAGATATAACAATAACATAACATACCATCACGCTTGTATTCCGCGAAGGGTTAGTCAGAGGTGTACTAATGTACACCCACATTTCGCCGGTATGTATAGGTCGCATATAATAGGGGGCGAGCCTATTGCCACTAACCTGCATTAAGCTGCTACTGAGAATTTCATAGAAAAATCCAATAACAATTTGCTCGACCTGGGGACCGAATCCAGGACTTCTACTGGAGCAGTCGCGTTTATGAACACTAGACTGTGATTATAGAAACTGCGAAAATTAGACTGCTATATGCGAGTTTGGACATGGGCCCGGTTAATGGCAATAGGCTCGCCCCCTATCATATGGGACCTAAACATACAATGCAGCAATGTGGTTGACCATTAGTACCTACACTTCTGCCTCTACCTTCAGGGAATACAGGCGTGATAGTATGTACTTATGTTTATAAATATGTTTATTTATAGCAAGGATCCGATATAAGTTGTCCTGTGTTAGCTATAAATAGTCAATTAGAACTGGAATAATATTATAAAAAAATGCGCGAAGTTTACCTATATATGTTTATCGTCGTTATATTTTCCGATTTTCTGCGCAATTTTCTTAATGTTTCTTACCGTAAGAACCTTCTACAAAGTACTTATTAGAAAAAAAAAAGATTACTGAAATACCTAAGTGAAGTCGTTCTCAAGTTATGGCGTAATAAAGGGAAATAGGTTTAAAATATTTCTAATATTTTTCATTTTTCTGCGCACTTTTTTAATGTTTTTCTTTCATAAAACAACAAAAATATAATTAGTTAAATTGATCCAGCCGTTCACGCGAGATGCGACATAGGGAAATAGGTTTAAAATATTTCTAATATTTTTCATTTTTCTGCGCATTGTTTTAACGTTTTTCTTTCATAAAACAAAAAAACATAATTAGTGAAATTGATTCAGCCGTTCACGCGAGATGCGACCAAGGAAATAGGCATTCATTTTTATATAATATATAGATAGACGAAGTTAGGGGAGCCCTTTGCCCAGCAGTGGGACACAAACGAGGCTACATAACAAAAAATATATAGAAGACTACCTGACCCGGCGAACTTCGCACCGCCATATTTCATATTGAGATAACACAACATAACACTGTTATTTTTTAAATTAATTTTTAATATTTTATACAAACCCTGACAATATCGAACACAAAAAAATGTATTATTTAATTTGGTGCACTCGTTCGGAAGTTTTGCACGCTCATAAATTTCGACGATTAATTTTTAATTATATAAATATAACTTACCACGAGAATCACTCTCACTGTATCACAAAATCAGCTGTCCACAACGAACTATAATCACTGACTGCTTTGTAAGGCGTAATGCATAGGTATGAGTCATTGGCATTGTCGAATATATATATCGAAGATAATACATTTGTCTGTATGTTTGATTACACGGATTTATTTCAACCGAACTGTTTCTTGAGGAGGTAAAGTAGGCTGCTTAACTCTATTGTCTGAAGTTAGCCATTCCGAACTCTAGCGCTGGTGAAATCGCTGAATTAAGATGATTTTATACATTAATTTCCGCCCACGGCTTCGCCCGCGTTTTCTCATACAAACTTTCATCCCCTATTTTATCCTCTTAGGGGTAGAATTAATCAAATTCCTTTCTTAGCGGATGCCTACGTCATAACATCTACCTGCATGCCAAATTTCAGCCCGATCCGTCCAGTGGTTTGGGCTGTGCGTTGATAGATCAGTCAGTCACCTTTGAGTTATATATATTTAGATATCGAGATTAGTAAAGAAAATAATCAGAAATAAATGTGAAACATAAATATGACCCAATTGTATTTACACCGACTCTTTCCATTAAAGTGTACTACTGCTAAACCACTTGTGGACAACTTCCGACAAGCTTATTTATTGCGAACAAACTGAAGTTCATCTTAGTTTATTAACCCCCGACGCAAAAACGACGGGTGTTGTTAGTTTGACGTGTCTGTGTGTGTATGGGTGTGTGTCTGTCTGTGGCATTGTAGCTCCCGAACGGATGAACCGATTTTGATTTTGTTTTTTTAACCCCCAACGCAAAAACGACGGGGTGTTGTAAGTTTGACGTGTCTCTGTGTGTGTATGTGTGTGTGTGTGTCTGTCTGTCTGTGTTGTAGCTGCATTGTAGCTCCCGAACGGATGAACCTATTTTGTTGTTGAGTGTTTGATGAAAATCGGTCGAGTCATAATGCAATTGTCGGGGGTTTTTTAAATTTTAAATTTAGTAGTTATCATTATTGTGGAGAGGCGAGGTTGTGTCCCTTCATTCTAAGGTAGGATCCTCCGACCAGGCGGGTGTTATGCCAAGCGGGCCACGGATGTCGGGCGGTTGTACGAGTATATATACTATAGTCGCGTGGTAAACTCTGCTTGCGCGATTCAGAATTGTCACGACGTAGTTTCCATGTAGCGCGCTAGATGTCGCTACATCATCATTAGTCATCATATTAATCCATTGCTGGATTGATATAGGCTGATGATGGAACTGCGGTAGAACTCCCATTAAAAGCACCATTTCAGCCTTTTTTATCATACGGAATATCTCATGGATCTTCTACGTCCAGTGGTGGCGGCAGGGTATGTTGGACTCGAAAGCAAGAAACCTGAAGAACTGGATTAGGATAGGTTCCAATATTGCCCAGAAATGGGGTTACAGAGGATTGAAGGCAATCGCTTCATGTAAATTATGAAATGATTAAATGATATTTATTTCTGTAAATAGATCTTTTAAAGACACTTTTACAAGTCGATTTTTTACATTTGTTTAAACTAGATGGCGTCGAAGTTTCCTATCTGAGGATCTCTGAGAAGAAACGTCGAAACAAACTCAGAGAATCATGGTGTCTTTTAAAGTCCAAACAATAGTTATGTTATTAGATATGCGAGTTTAACAATGTAGGGCAAAATCTAAACAGGCCTTTTGAAGAAAAAGCCATAGCAGCTTTGAGTTGATCTGTCCTAACTGACGGCACGCATACTGCATACATCGTGTAGCTCAACCATTTTATAGGGAGCTCAACGACCCGTCGCACAACGATACCAGATCAGCAAGACATTTGTGTAGGTCATGTGAAATACTCAAAACTGTCAGAGAAGTTTATTATACATCTGATACGAGTTAAAGCTAACCTACATAGTACTCACATTTAAATTTAAATGTGAGTAAGTTACCACAAAATGTCAAATTTTCTCATTTGATTTTGGACCTAATCTTCAACATGTTAAGGTTTAAAATCATTTGGAGAAATTTGTCGGTTTTGTATAACTTGATGTGCTGGCGATTAACATTTGAAAACAAAATAATATTCTGCATAATTACTGTAATGATGTAATTAGTGATATTCAATCGCATATGCGTGACTGACTTGAAGCCTGGACCTCAACATAGGTTTATTTATACCAATAAAGTGTCAAAAAAGCATACGGCCCGCACTGTAGATTATAGACACTTGCAACACCAGTTGTATCCCTCGCGTGTTGCCAACTCAAAAAGGGATGGGAAGGAGAAAAGAAGATGGAAGGGTACTGAGGGAGAAATTGGGTCATCGGCGCGCTACACTCACCGTACGAAACGCAACAGTATGCATACTGCTACTTGACGTCGATATTTCTGGTGGAAGTTAGCTGACCCATTCATAATTTCATACAGACACGTAGACATACCGGCGAGGCGCTACTAAAGTTGGAAAAAGGAGGAAGTTTTAACTCAAGACGTTTGACTTGGTTAGACCAAGGTTATCATTGGTCCTAAACACAAGGATCTTATTAATGTATCCAGCAATCATTTTGCTGTCTGCATATTTGATTATCATGACGTCAATCAATACGTATATCTGTCCTGTTTGGTAGATTTCAAGGTAACGCATTAGATTGTAATTGATGCGACACTAGTGACATACCGCGACGTCACCTGCTTGGCAATAAATACAAGGATGGCACCAGGATTGATTCCTTGGACGCGGAGACCAGACAAGTAAGTGTGGAGTGTTGTGTTGTTCATTAGCTCCGCACAAGACATTTCACTTTAGAGTGAGCTATTGAAAATGTTTGTTTGGCTTAGTCTTCAAAACAGGAGACGATACATGATGGTAAGTAGTCATCGCTGCCTATGGACATCTGCAAGACCAAAGGAGTTACAGGTTACAGGTGCTTTGCCGAACCTAATAACAATGACAGACGGGAAAACGGTCAACCCAAAGACTAAACTCACCACCCACCCATAGTTTAAAATGATTTCTTTATTTTGAACCACTTTTTACTTCCTCATTAGTCTAGTGGTCCAAAGCATGACTGCTACGCTACAGGTCCTGGGTTCGATCCCCAGGTCGAGCAAAGTGTTATTGGGATAACATACCATCACGCCTGTATTCCCCGAAGGGTTAGGCAGAGGTGCACTTTATGTACACCCACAGTTCGCCGGTATGTTTGGGTCCCATGTAATAGGGGGCGAGCCTATTGCCATTCACCGGGCACAAATCCAGACTCCGAGCTGCTACTGAGAATTTCATAGAAAAACTCAATAACACTTTGCTCGACCTGGGGATCGAACCCAAGACCTCTAGCGTAGCAGTCGCGATTGGGACCACTAGACCAACGAGGCAGTCGAGTGTTATTGGGATTTTCTGTAAAATTCCCAGTAGCAGCTCGGATGTTGGATTTGTGCCCAGTTAATGGCAATAGGCTCGCCCCCTATTACATACCGGCGAAATTTGGGTGTACTTAAGTACACCTCTGTCTAACCCTTCGGGGAATACAGGCGTGATGGTATGTTATGTTATGTGAATCAGTTTTAATATTGTTAATTTGTTAATCTGCTCTATTTAAACTACATTCTTATAAGGCCACAAAAACAAACTGGCCTTTAGTGTCCTAATTACAATTTGGGCCAATAAGCTAAGATAATTTTTGATAAGGTCAGTATGTTAGATCATTATTCTCCGACTGTTTATTTTTTATTATATTTTAGCATTAAATAATGCGAAATGTTCACAAAGATATATTTATACGCCAGACGCTTTCTGGTGTACTTAACCATTGGCACGCAGGTTCAAACCTTGCCTAAGGCCGAATTTTTCTTATACTAGGATTTTTTCATTTAATAGAAAATTCATATCTTTGCAAACATTACCTATTCTCCGAGTTTATTTTGGCATTTCTTCTCAGTCATCAGATAGGATATCTAGTTAAAAAAAGGAAAATATCGCCTTGTAACAGTGCCTTTAAAGGATCTGTTTATAGAAATATATATAATTTATCATTTATGTCTTTCTAGGTTCGTCCCCTGCCGGAGGCACCACTGACATTCGCTTTATAAATAACTTTAATTGGTCGTCTTTCATTCCATTGAATTCGTCCATTCATGGTGGCACCGCCCCACGAACGGGGAAGTACTACCCTCCCACAGAATCTCAACGACAAGTAGCAGTCCT
Source organism: Subacronicta megacephala (assembly GCA_958496365.1). NCBI lineage: Eukaryota > Metazoa > Arthropoda > Insecta > Lepidoptera > Noctuidae > Subacronicta > Subacronicta megacephala. The sequence goes on along the minus strand of OY292541.1, from coordinate 6,008,377 downwards.
GACGTGTAAATCCAATACACTGTAACTCGAGTTACAGTGTTTTGCCTTAATAGCGCTCATTTGATTATATCGAGGCCGTTACATATCCCTAAATTAATATTTTTTAATTTTATAGAACGTAGACGGAGATATGAGCACATACAAAACACTGTATTTTAGTTACATTTATAGTTTGTTATGGCATAACACTGTGATTGAAGATATAGTGTTTTGGTTGAATAAGTTTATGCGAGATTAGTTGAAATCCTGAGATACAGTGTTTTGGATAACCAAACACACTGGAGACGTCGCGCTCGGCGACATGTCCCTATGCGTGAGCTCCACGCTTAGTGGTCGTGAATCACTGCTCTTGCTTGGACGCGCGGACGGTGTTTTGAATTTGCGTTCGTTTAGATAAGTTTGTTTGACTGTGTAACAACAATAACAATGAGTGGATACCGTAATAGTCTATTAGTTAAATTGTCACAAAGCAATATACAACATCACAACAACTATTAAGTCATAAAGAAATGAATTCAGTAACCATTCTAAAGCAGCATTCCCCTAAGGGTATAATACTCGTATTCACAACCTGAAAGTCATAGAATTCAGAAGAAATAAATTAACAATATTTATCAAGAATGATTATAACGCAGATTTTAAAGAGATATTGTTTTTGAAAAAGAATATAGAACTTGAATTGCAGAAAAAACTTACTATGGGTGTAACTGATCTTTTGGAAGAGATATCTAAAGAGACTGAACCTAGAGGTATTAGCAAGACAAAAAAAAAGATAGTTATTAATACTGTGCAAGTCAATGCCTCAAACAAGAACCGTTTTTTATGAAAATCTTATTGTTTCGAAATCACCCGAGATCTTGACGAACACACAGACACTGATTTATTATAGTAGGAAAACCCTAAGACTTCAAAGTAATTTATAGACTGATTATATATAAGAACGTTGATCTCATTGTTAAATTGTTCCATATTTTTTACTATGTTAGTATTATAATATGTAATTATGAATGTTAAGTTAATTTTTGTTTGTTTCGGTTGTTTTTATTTGAAATTGAATTAAAAATCATTCTTTCTTGAGTTGAGATTTTGTTAATTTTGTGTTTTTGTTCTTATTTCACTAAATATGTGATTTATATTTTATTTTTCGTGTTATTGTAACTTGATTAATATTTTGAATTTTATGAAATTTTAAATTTGGTTCGGAGAGATAATTACTTGAAAGGATTCTTTTGTTTTTATTTTAATCAACATTTTTAAAAATTAACCAGGTTCTATTTTTTAATACTTTTCTTATTTATGTTCTTTTTGACGCTTTATTATTGCCTATTATTGTTAAGGAATACACTGTATTTAAAAAAACAGTATATTGCCTTAACAATAAAAGCTCTGTTCCCATAAAACTAAAACACTGTAACTAAACATACAGTGTTTTGCTAAAACAATCGTTAACATTTTCTCAAGTTTTATAGAGGCAATACACGTTTACTTAGATTATTCTAATAGTATGAATAGTATGGTTGTGAAATATATATGGCTCGATAAAACGTAAAAATACCTTTAATTTGGTATATAACACATAATATGATGTTATAATAACATTACCAAAACATACCAAAAACTAAAAAAAAGTTTTAAAAGCCCTTTTCACGAAATAGATATTTCTGAGATACAGTGTTTTGGATTTACACGTCAGCAGTGTGCATACCGTTGCGTTTCGTACGGTGAGTGTCGAGCGCCGGAGGCCCAATTTCTCCCTCGGTCCCCTTCCTTCTCAATTTCTCCTTCCCTCTCTTTTCCTTAAATAAGTTCGGCAACGCATCTGCAAATCCTTTAGTTTTGCAGATGTCAATGGGCGGCGATGACTACTTACCATCAGGTAGCTCGCCTGTTCGTTTACCGAGCTATTCCATTTTAAAAAACTTACATCAGTTTTCTAAGCAATTATGTATGTTGCAATACTATTTTTTAACGTATAACATCGATATTCATTCGTAACTATGTAAACATACCTTTGCGTAATTAAACTGGTTCTTATACGAGGTTTCACTTACCGTCTTTTTTTTTACACAGCGTACAAACGTAAGTGACAGCCATCACGCCTGTATTCCCCGAAGTGTAAGGCAGCGGTGTATAATGTACACAGTTCGCCGGTATGTTTAGGTCCCATGTCACCAAGTACAAATCAAAACTCAAAAGCTGCAACTGAAAATTGCATAGCCCATTAACACTGCTCTACCTATGAATAATTGAACTCAGACAAGTTTTTTTTTATTCATGATAGGCCTACGGCTGACCGCCAGTTCGCCTGATGTTAAGCGATACTGCGGTCTACGATGGAGCGCGCTTGCCTAGAAGGAACCGATTCACTCGTGATTTAAAGACCCCCAGATTATAGTCATCGGGGAAGACCCACTCGGGAAGCTCATTCCTCATTTCAGCGGTACGCATGATAAAAGTGGACTTAATGCGTTTCGTTCGGACTTTTGGGATGTCCACCATGAAACGATGTCGCTTTTTTGTGCTTCTTTTTTTATCATACATAGATAGGCTTGCGCTTAACCACAGCTCGCCTGATGTTAAGCAACGATGTGGTCTTCGATGAAGCACGCTTGCCTAGAAGAAACAAATTCACTCTCGTCTTACCACCCAAATAGGCATGATGACGGTAAGCAAGAATTACTAAAATAATATGTTCATATACTGAAATATAATTAATATGTTTAGAAAAGAATATTTATTTTTATTTATAAGACGGGATTATTAATTTATTTGATAAAATAAAACTACAAAATACACAAGTCCGCCATGTTCAGTTGAACACCAATCAGATTCAATTACATCACATCTATGTTGAACTGTCGCTGTCACGTAAATTTCGTACGAATTTCGACGATCTCCGCGCTTAATATTGTTTATTATGTATTTCCTAATTGTATATTACTTAGCTTTTGTCCTACAACTTGTGTAAGAACTTATTAAGTAATGGAACAAGGGTTTACCAAGGCAAACAGCTCTAATTTGCCCAGAGTTGATTTGTTAATGCTGGGGCAGTTCCTGGTATTAAACAAAGACTTCTGATCAGCAGAATTTAGAAATGTTAAAACTACAATGTAAGTATTATTTATTATTATTTGTATTATACCTACGATGATTAAAAAAATAAAATCACTTTTAATAAGCACAGCTTCGTATGTTTAGTTTTAATAATGTTTTGATTTTATAAAATATGCTTTCCTATCGATTTCGTTGTTTTAGATCGTCCAGGCCATCTTATGAGGACGACGCGATTAGCTACGTTCAGTTAAAACGCGATGGAAATCTATGTACTTATAGTTAAATCAAAAATCTGCCCAGAACACAAAAATGGAAAGATAAAATTACAAAAAAAGAGGTATCTTTGTGAATTTATTCTATCAAGCCAACTTTATCAAATCGTGTTTCCCTTGTATGTGTTCCCTAGAATATATACTCAACAATATAAATTTATTTTCTAAGATTTTAATTTTACTATTTACTACTTAAAAAATTACTTAATAAAACATTTTTATGTGGGCTTTGCAGTACCACCCGGCCTTAATCTCCTATTGTATACGATGTCAAAACAAAGAAGTGACGTCATTATAAGCAGACGCCATGACACCAGGGACCGTATTCGCGCTAATTTAAAAAAAATGACTTAAAATCGCATTTATGTATCAAAAATCTTTTTTAATTGCAGAAAAAAAATATTTTTCGGAAATAGTATATACCTACATTAGAATATTTTAGATCAGTTTTTGAAAATCAGTCATCATGCCTATTGTAGGTCTCGGGGAACAAAGATTTCGGCAGCGAGTTATTTTAACTATGTTGATGGCGATATGCTGTCACTTATGTGTCATTCACTGTGAAGCTCGACCATCATCATTATGTTCCTGCCTTTTTCGCAACTTGTGGTATTTGTGGTCGGGATGTCCTTTTCTTAATTTTTTTTAATGGGATAGCTCGGTAAACTAGCAGGCGAGCTACCTGATGGTAAGAGTCATCGCCGCTCATGGACATCTGCAAAACCAAAAGAGTTGCAGATGCTTTGTCGCGCCTATTGAAGGAAATGGGAAGGGGAGGAGAAAAGGAGAAGGAAGGGGACTGAGGGAGCAATTGGGCCTCTGGCGCTCCACACTCACCGTACGAAACGCAACAGTATACATACTGCTACTTGACGTCGATATTCTGTGGGAGGGTAGTACTTCTCCGGTTGTGCAGACCCTATTACGCTGGCTTGTGGACATGCCAGCAGGCACTACTACTACTACAAGTAGTACCATTCATCCCTGTTAATCGTCATCTTATAACTTAATCCCTTTTCCATCATATCTAACTTCACGCAATCCATCCATCCTTTCTTTGGTCTCCCTCTACCCCTCCATCCCTCCACATTCATATTCATAACTCTTTCAGTCGCATGCGTTTCATCCCTCCTCCTCACGTGCCCATACCAAGACAAACGATTCCCTTTAAACTTCACTGGTGCCACTTTCAGACTTCCTCTAATACACTCGTTCCATTCTAGTCACTCCACACCTCAACATTCTCATCTCCGCTGTACAAAGTCTTCTTTCATTCATCTTCTTAACGGCCCAGCACTCGTAGTTCGACCAAAATGAAACGCGTAATTAATTTTATATTAATTAAAATTTATTATTTCTATAATTTACATTAGCATTTTTATATAATGAGGTATACAATTAAAAATAAGGATGTTTGTGTACCGAGCAACTATTAAGTTGAGCGACAGTTGCGGCATTTTTTTGACTGATAGTATTTGTGAGTAATAAAATTCGATACTGACTTGAGAGAAAAAAAGACAGGAAATGAGTTGTAATATGTTTAAATCTACAATTTTCTGTGTGAGTAGTTATTATACAACGTTAGTTTTTGTTTACCCGAAAGGCGAAAGTAGTTTGTTCCGAATCAGTAAGAGAATCGATTGCAATGGTTTTTAGCCTATGTTATATTTTTGTCCCAAAACATGTTAAAAATTATTCAAGTTGGACACCTATTTTTATCACGAAAATCAGCGCAAGAAACACCAAACGGGGAGTCAATCACTCGCCTGCACCGCCCGGCGCCCTTCGTACCCACCCGCGCAATATAGGTAAATTACATACATACATACCATCACGTCTGTATTCCCCGAAGGGTTAGGCAGAGGTGTACTAATGTACACCCACATTTCGCCGGTATGTTTAGGTCCCATGTAATAGGGGGCGAGCCTATTGCCATTAACCGGGCACAAATCCAGACTCCGAGCTGCTACTGGGGGTTTCATAGAAAACCCTAATAACACTTTGCTCGACCTGGGGATCGAACCCAGGACCTCAAGCGTAGCAGTCGCGCTAAGGACCACTAGACTAATGAGGCAGTCTATTCAATATAAGTCAATTGGTATATTAATACAAACATTTCAGCTCACCGTGTGAGCTTAAAGCACTTTTTTATTTTTATTTTTTTTTCTTACTTCTCATAAAATTAAATTAATGTTGGGGTGTTTCGGTTTTAGGGTAAACAAAAATTTACGTTGTATATTTATTTATTCCACACACTATCTATTTATTCTAATATACAGAATACGAGGCTTAAGACCGTTAGGCGGGTTGAAGAATGTGTTTTTATTAAAATTATAAGTTGGGTTTTTGGTTCTGTCATATTAATTTACCCAATTAAACTAAAAAGCGACGGAGTGTTCAAGTTGCATAAAAGTGATTTTACGTGACTTAACTCACTATATCAGTTTTCCTTAATTATGTTGCTTAAAGGTTTCTATTCATTAGGCGTTGATTCTATGTATTCTTTTTGCTTAATTTATAAATAGCGTCGGCATAATCTCGCCGCTTCAAACTAAACTAAGTAATTAATTTTGGTAATGAGTGATAAATTATTTAATTATGGTGATGGCGTGGGTATATTCACACGGCTACACGTCAACCTATATACAATTTAATTCTTGAAATTACTTAAGGCTAAACCGTCAGAGTTGGGCGCGAAATTCTTTTTTTTTCTTGGTTTTTGGTAAATTTCTCGGCTATAACACATTCTAGGTACATGGTAGTAGAAATGTAGATGTGTCGACATCAACAATAACTTATTCACGGTTGAGTGTTAATACTTTTGCTTAATAATCGTTATCGTCGAAAATTTTGGTGTAAAATATTGTATTTGGCGAAAAATTACAATTTACACCTAAATCTTCGACGATAACGAATATTAAGCAAAAGTTTTAATACTCAATCGTGAATAAGTTATTGTTGATGTCGCAGTTTCTACTGCCATGTACCTAGAATGTGTTATAGCCGAATAATTTGCGAAAAACCAAGAAAACATTTTAGCCTTAATTCTCAAGTTTTAATTGAGTGCAAAACAGTAGACTGTAATAGTTTTGTCCAATAAATATTGAAACAATGCCTATGTCTAATTAAAGCAGCCGTTTTGACGAGAGCTAATACGTAGCTCATTCATAATAAATAGACTACCAGCTTATATTTTTATACTGTTGTAATAACACATATTTCTTAACGAATTCCTATTTATCATTTTCACTACATACACAGTCACTCGGAAATTAATAATAAGTTGAACAACAAAATTAAAATAAGTAGGAAAAGTCAAGTTGTCAAATAAAGAACATTAATTTCTATACATTTTATTTCTATTTGTTCGTTGGTTTGATTAGATTGTACACACGGCCACGGATCAAGATATAGAAAACCAGTTTAGACCGACCTCCCAATTTAAAGGTTTTACGTATCATTCAAGGCCAGCATATAGTGGATTTGTATAGCTTGATGTGTAGTCGTGCGTGCATAACATAATTTGCTCGAATCGCTCAAAATTGGTATTTACTTTATAAATTGTGGTGAACAATGCAGCCTGCAATGACAGTATTCATAAACACTCGTCTAGCAAATATTAAACATAACATACATACCATCACGCCTGTATTCCCCGAAGGTTTAGGCAGAGGTGTACTACTAATCTACGCCCACACTTCGCCGGCTAGGCCCCTATTGGGGGCGCCCCCTATTGGCCCATATAGCCTATTCCCATTAACCGGGCCCAAATCCAGACTCCGAGCTGCTGCTGAAAATTTCATAGAAAAACAGGACCTATAGCGTGCCAATCGCGCTTAGGACCACTAGACTAATGAGGCAGTCATTACTACCTAAAGAACTTAGTATTTTCTGAACAGAATATGCAAAAAAACTTAATAAAATTTCAAATTGGCTAGCTACTGGACCGCCTTGAAGTAAATGACCTTTCCTATTTAAATTATACAATAATATTTTTACATACTTCATTAAATAATCTAATTTATGCGCTTATCACAGAGTATAGCATATTAAAGTAGTAATATACAAAGTATGATATTAATAATCCGATCATAATTTGCACTGCTTTATCGAGGTAATACAATCTGTGAACAAAAAAAAAATTATATGTTAAGTTACTAAAGATATGAATTTTGTAGTGAAAATAAAATTCGGCCTCAGGCAGGGCTTGAATCTAAGGCATTTTTGTGAACATTTCGCATAATTTAATGTTAAATAATATACTATCACGCCTTTATTCCCCGAAGGGTTAGGCAGAGGTGTACTAATGTACACCCGGGAACAAATGCAGACTCCGAGCTGCTAAAGAGAATTTCATAGAAATACCCAATAATGCTCTATGCTCTTTGCTCTCTATGCTCGACTTACACTTGACTCGACCTGTGGATCGAACCCAGGAACTCTAGCGTAGAAAGCGCGTTTAGAGCCACTAGATTCTTACACATAGTGTATCGGTTTTAGTTTGACATTGCGTTCTCATTTGCTGAGAACCTTCTTGTAATTTTAGTCCCGACTTCAGGCTAATTATGACACAAACCTCCAATGCACTCACATCCTGTTATCGGCATAATGTACCAGCAAATTATGTTAAAACAATATATTTTAAAAGAGTGTCTATGGAGTTTCTTGCCGGATTCTTCTCCATGAGATCAACTTTTTGGAACCGTGCAACTAGAGTCAATAACGTTTCATAAACGCTTGTGAAAGCTTATTTGAAATAAAAACATTTGATTTGATTTGATTTGAGATTAAGGAGGCATTCACATGCAATATTTTTTTGTTTAAGCTTAAAACAAACAAGTTTAAAACCTAAGTAATATACACAAAATCTCAAACTTGTTCTCTTTTATAATGCGTCAGTAGAGCAGTCTCTTCTAGATAATCATGCCAAAAGCTACACTACAGAATAACTAGCTACAGTTTGTTCGAAATAAGTAAGCCGATCGGAAGTTAGCCTTTCCGAATTACCGCGATGATAAAATCGTTTAATTAAGTGTATTAATACATAAATACTTATCGAAATTAGTAAACAAAATAATTAGAAATGTGAAACATATACGACTATAATTATCTTTACACCTACTCTTTCTATTAAAATTGACCACTTCTAAACCACTTGCAGACAACTTCCGATCGGCTTACTTATTTCGAACAAACTGTACACAACAATAATTTATAGTGCTCTAAAAAAAATACTAGTTTGCAGTTTTCTCACAGCAAGGCTAATTGCTAAGGATCCACATCATCATAATATCAAAATCAAGCAAAGGACGTTCTTTACTGCTAAGGCCTCTCCCATAGGTTTCCACAACAACCGGTAATATGCCTTCTAGATCCAACGACTCCTAGATCATCCGTCCATATCGTTGGAGGTCGTCCTACACCTCACCAGTGCGTGGTCTCCATTCAAGAACCTTTTTGCCCCATAGGTCATCAGTTCTACAAGTTGTTCCCCCCTTAAAACTTTCAGCTACGTCAGCCATTTATTCAGCGAATTATTCAAATTCAAATTTATTTATTCAGATAGCAATAATCGATCGTGTTAGTAATATTCCCTTAGGTATATCTAGTGTGAGTAAGTCATAAACATTTACAGAACATATTTTTAAATTTGACATATTTAAATTTGACGCACTCTGCACGAACCATGAACAAGTACGAAAGTTACTCGTTATGGAGAGAGCTATGCTTGACATTCTACGCGATTGAAGCCACTTAAAATTGCTGAAACTTTCAGCTATGTCCATCACTTATTCATCAAACTATGGATAAATGCATGAATATTCTACGCAGTCGAATAAAAAATCAGTGACAATTATCTTGCTTGATGGAAAGCAGTAAGATGGAGAACACATTTTGAACTTACTGTCTCTGTAATTTTCTGGCTGCAGGTAAGGTGGAAGGATCTTCTTTACAACAGAACTCGCGAGCACCCTTAATATAGTCCCTGATGTACATACTCCAGTTCATTTCCTGAAAACATTGACAATATTATTCATCTCCCGTCATAGGATAATTCTAAAGGACAAGAGTTTGGGGAGGCTCGTGGCTAGTTAATCCAATGATCAGCGTAGTCAACGCTGATCAATGGATTTGCCGGGTTAAGAAGTAATTGCCACGATCAGTTTCACGGTTTTGGAGAGAACATTTAGTCGTCAAAGAACACATAAATATGATAATCGTTAGCGGTATTAAGAAGCGCAAAAAACTGACTACCAGTTATTGCTTAGGACATATTGATCAGGAATTGGGATCCAGAGGTACAGTCTTGTCCAAAATTCTGATATTTAGCTGCATTTAGTATGATAAGAATCTAGAAAAGGAGTACGATGATGATGTACGTAATAATGTATGTAATAATGGCAAGTTTTAATAAACATGGGTGACTGACTTGGGGTGTCCGGCACCCGACAAGATAATGACCCCAGTTTGAGCAAAACAAGGCCTCGCCCTCTGCAGGGGCCCAGCAAACGCTGGATCACAACTTGTCACAGTCGAAGCGAAGGTCGCTAATCCCTCATCCATGACCGTAGGGTAACAAAAACCACACCTACCTTAGGTATGGTTTTTGTTAGCCTCAGAATGGCTGGTTGCCTATGGCATGCGGCTCTGAAAGTATATTCAAGAATTGCTATCCAATTGCTTATATTTGCTACATTTCTTCAATAATTGCTACATATTATACATTTAGAGAAAAAAGAATTTTTTTTTTTCATCAGCCATTCTGACGTCAGGATGGATGGTGGCCTCCGTGTTCAGCATGAAGGACGAAGAATTCTTAAAAGTTTTTTGTATCAATAATTGCTACTTTAACAAATTTAAGTTTGAGCATCGTATGTGCATAAGGCAAAAAATATATGTATAGCTTTTAATAAAATTCGTACAAAGAAGTGCCTAATAATTTGGAAAGGCAACAGTTTTTTTAATGTACACCTACAAATAATATCAAACAAAGATTCAACGATTTACGTACTACAGTCTTTCTTATTGGGGTATTGAGGGATATTGAGGATAGGTACGTTCAATGAACTACTTGCAAAACATCATTATAGGTAATTTTAGTCGAAGTTATCGCCTGCATTATTTGAACAAGACGCTGTAGTAAAAAAAAATATGTTGCCTTTTCAAATTATTAGGCACTTCTTTGTACAAATTGTAATAAAAGCTATGTTTTTTTACCTTATGTATGTCGGAAGCTCAAACCTAATTAAGTAGCAATACGTAAGCAATTATTGATACAACAAACTTTTAGAATCCATCCTGACGTCAGAATGGCTGATCAAGAAAAAAATATTTTTTCTCTAAATGTATATTATGTAGCAATTATTGAAGAAATGTAGCAAATATAAGCAATTGGATCGCAATTCTTAAATATACTTTCAGAGCCGCTTGCCGTAAACAAGACATTCTGACGCTAGCTGGTTTTTAGTCGGTGGCAAGCCCGATATGAGGCATTCCACTTAGCACACCCAAACGAATCACACCTAAAGTATTCCACTTAGCACACCCAAAGGTAGGATTCAATTATTTTTTTTAAATAATATTTTTTTTCCACGTATCACACCTACGAGTATCACTTGCCATAGTGCGGGGACTAAGATATAAAAATATCCATTACCATATGCTTTCAATAATTATATCATTAACTTACCCGCATATCAGTGTAAAACGTTTCGTTGTCACTCTTGGATATTTTATGTTGTAGTGCAACGAAATTTTCGTTGGTAAAGTGCCATTCTTTTGTAGTGTAGTATTGTAGTACTTCCAAACCGTAGTTGATTCTCTTCTGTATCTTTATCATGCTGTAAAAATAAAATGTTTGAATCAAGAGAAAGTAAAAAAAACTAGCAGGTGGTGAATATGGTTGATATGGGAGCCTATTCTATGTTGCATAAGATGACTAAAGATGATTTAACAGTTTTAGAAAATGCTGTCAACTTTTTGTGGCGACACAGTTGTGCAATTTTTTGTTAGCAGATCCTAATTATAAACTACAGGTTTTAATGATTCCCTTTTTCTCAACATTTTTTTAAAGAAAATAAAACGATGAAATGTTTCCTGTTCTTTAATATCTTTGTTGGAAAAATCGGAAAAGAATTTTCTTTCATAGATAGATGATAGATGTTTTCTTTCATAAAAAATGCAGCTACAATAATTGCTGACTCCATTATCAATTCAGAAAAAGTTAATTGTCAAAGATATAAAAAAAAATTAATCATTAGTCTATTGGTCCTAAGCGCAACTGGGTTCCAGGGTTCTATCTGAGATCCTGGGTTCGATCCCCAGATCGAGCAAAGTGTTAATGGGTTTATCTATGAAATTCGCAGTAGCAGCTTGGAGTCTGGATTTGTGCCCGGTTAATTGCAACAGGCTCGCCCCTTATTACATGTAACTTAAACTTACCAGCAAAATGTGGGTGTACATAACACCTCTGCCTAACCCTTTGGGGAATACAGGTGCGATGTTATGTTATAATATAAAATAACTACTCACAATGTCTTCTTCCCCATCAAAAACATGAGCAAGTCTACGAAATATGCCGGTAACATATGTGTGAAGAACAAAGCGAGCTGGTGAGCAATATATGATGACTTTGGTGACCCTCCAGGGTACCACAGACACACTGTGAAGGGAAACTCTTGAACGTGGACACGACCTGGAAATAAATAATTTCAGTTATTTTAGTGAAGGAAAAATACGACCGCGGGCAGGATTCAAAACTGCGTTTTCTAGTTGAATTGGTCCTCCGGCGCTTCACACTCACCGTACAAAACGCAACAGTATGCATACTGCTACACGACGTCGATATTCTATGGGAGGGTCGTACTTCTCCGGTCGTGCCGACCCATTCATGCTGGCATGCAGAGGCACTTCTACTACAAACATTGCGTACTGTTGCGTAGTTTAAAAGATTTAAGCGTACGAACAATGGAAGTAGCTTTGTTTTTAACTCAGACGCAAAAACGACGAGATGTTATTAGTTTGACGTGTCTGTGTGTGTGTGTGTTTGTATGTGTGTGTGTGTGTGTGTGTATGTGTGTGTGTCTGTCTGTGGCATCGTAGCTCCCGAACGGATGAACCGATTTTGATTTAGTTTTTATTGTTTGAAAGGCGAATTAGTCGGGAGTGTTCTTAGCTATGTTTAATGAAAATCGGTCGAGATATAATGCAATTGTCGGGGGTATTTAAATTTTTAATTTTTTATACCAACTAGGCTTACCCATATCCAATGCTTGGCCCCAAGTTATAGGATTTATTTGCGACTGTGTTATGTTGCATATACTTATCTCCTTTGGCCTGAAATAAAGCATAACTGACATAAACTACTAAAACGCTGAGACCAGTATAAACTGACCGCTTATTGAATGAAATGAGTAAATAATGTGAGATCAGGTTTTTCAATAAAATTCTCAGCAGCAGCGCAGAGTTTGAATAAGTATGTGCCCGGTGATTAGCAATAGGCTCGCCCCCTATTACCCATCCCACACGCAAAATAGGTAGGCAGAGGTGTACTAATGAACACCCACATTTCGCCGGTATGTTTAGGTCCCATGTAATGAGGGGCGAGCCTATTGCCATTAACCGGGCACAAATCCAGACTCCGAGCTGCTACTGGGAATTACATAGAAAAACCCAATAACACTTTGCTCGACCTGGGGATCGAACCAAGGACCTCTAGCGTAGCAGTCGCGCTTAAGACCACTAGACTAATGAGGCAGTCTGCTGCTGCAGTCAGTCACCAGCGTGCTGTGGTTGTACATTAAGGACTTCTGAGAGTTCTCACCCCTCTGCCTAACCTTTTTTTTTAAAGAAAAAAAGGTTGCTATGTGGGTCACACATTACTAGTATTCTTGTTAACCTTTCAGAGTAAAGGCAGGGATGCTGGCATATTTGCTATTTATAAAATAATTACAAAAATCATTTACCTTTCAATACCAGTTAAGTAAGCTAGAATGATGCACGCATTCACTGTGATATCAACTGGTACCACATCAGCTTGGTAATTCTCGTTACAATGCATCGTACGAATCACACCTAAAATATTAGGAGAATTATTAGAAAATGTATCATAGACATGGGGAACATCTGCGAAGTTAAAGTGGGAGTAGGCATGGGCTACGAGTACCGGGATAGATAGATCCGGAAAAAAACCCAGAAGTCTCTAAACCCGAAACCGAGAAAATGTATCATAGACATGGGGAACATCTGCGAAGTTAAAGTGGGAGTAGGCATGGGCTACGAGTACCAGGATAGATAGATAGATCCGGAAAAAAACCAAGAAGTCTCTAAACCCGAAACCGAGAAAATGTATCATAGACATGGGGAACATCTGCGAAGTTAAAGTGGAAGTAGGCATGGGCTACGAGTACCGGGATAGATTGATAGATCCGGAAAAAAACCCAGAAGTCTCTAAACCCGAAACCGAGAGGAATGAAAGTAAGTAAGATAATAAAGGCTGAATAAGCTAAATAGGCATAATCGGCCTATAATATTCCCACTTCTGGGGCACAGGCCTCCTCTCGGTGAGAGGGAGCGCGCTGTCATCCACCACGCGAGCCCAGTGCGGGTTGGTAGATGTCACATGTCTTCGATTTTTTGGTTCTAGAACATGCCGGTTTCCTAACAATGCTTTCCTTCACCGTATTGGGAGCAGTGGTGATAAAATAATTTACAGAAGGTAAAGCGCCTTTTTTTCTTCCATATTAAGTTTTAAGATAACGTCGTCGGTCTTGGTAGCTCATACGGTAAACTTAACTGGAGGGATTCAAGTTGGAACCCTGCTTGGCGCTCAATTTTTATTACGCTAACATTCTTTGTGTGCCAAATATTATATATAAATTTACCACTTTTAATAAGATCAATGCAGAGTTACAGAATTCAATTAAAACGAACGAGTATCTTTACAACATAAACCAGCTTATCTTGACCTACCTTTACCAGCTCCAACTAAAAGTCCAGTAGCTCCATTAAGATTATCCACCCATCCTGGCATAGGCTCCTTATACGCTGCTGTTACTAAAATTGATAAAGATGTTTAAGTTAATCTCAAGTTCAATTTCAAATGCTTTTATTTCAATTAAGCTTTAACAAGCGTTATGGACTCTAGTTGCACGGTTCCAAAAAGTTGATCCTATGGAGAAGAATCCAGCAAGAAACTCCATGGACACTCTTTATTCAAAATAAAAGGTGTTTCATTATTCACTGGTACATTACGGTGATAACAAGACAATGAGGACATTGGAGGTTAATTTCCTAATTAGCCTGAAGTCGGGATTAAAATTAAAAGAAGGTTCACAGCATCAAAGAACTAAATGTAATCCTAAAAATGAAGAAACTATGTGGTAGAATAACTATGCGATGTATCTATCTGGATATTAAATCGTGGCTGTCGCCTGAAGGATGATAGAATGGATGATGTTCTGACTTCCGTATCGGAAGTTATTTATATATTTAAAAACATATGACCGCCCATTGTACTTGTCATTGTTTTTGGTATACAATAAAGAATATTCTATCTATCTATCTTGAAGATACACAGACTGACCGAAGCAAGCGCCGAAGCAAAACCTTGCAAATCGTTTAATTAACGTTTTTATTACTTAACTACGTTCTTAAATCTTTTTCTTTCTTTCTTTCTCTCCTTCTACGAACTGGAAGGTAGTCGGAATAGGCATTAGGTATCCTTAATTACTACTCACCGATAGATGGCCGTGCTATCACAATGGGGAATTTTCCCGCATACTGGGATACTAGATCCTCAGTCAATGACTTTGTGTATGCATAGGTGTTGGGTTGTGGCTCGATGATCCTGAGAAAAAAATAAATTATAAATTAATTAGAGTACTGCCTTGGACTGCCTCGTTGGTCTAGTGGTCCCAATCGCGACTGCTACGCTAGAGGTCTTGGGTTCAATCCCCAGGTCGAGCAAAGTGTTATTGAGTTTTTCTATGAAATTCTCAGTAGCAGCTCGGAGTCTGGATTTGTGCCCGGTGAATGGCAATAGGCTCGCCCCCTATTACATGGGACCCAAACATACCGGCGAACTGTGGGTGTACATTAAGTACACCTCTGCCTAACCCTTCGGGGAATACAGGCGTGATGGTATGTATGTTTATGTTTAATTAGAGTACAGGCATTTGATTGGCCCACCAAATTCAAATTTCAATCGCTTTTTTGCAATTTGTGGCCCTAGAACACATTCTAGGTTAATGGGCAGTTGTAATCACGACGTTGACTATTCAAAATTCAAAATTGAGTAGTAAGCTTTTGCTTAAAAATCATTCTCTTTACCTATAACCTAAAACTGTGCCAAATGCCAAAATTGACAAATTATAAAGCAAGATAGAAGATAAATAAAGATTTTTAAGCAAACGTTTTAGTAGATACTCAGTTGTATGCAGCCGTGACCATAAAATGAGTTATAGACGTACAATATTTAGAAAAAAGAATTTGGAAAGACGATGCACCTTAGGTAATTCCATCACTTACACTACTCAATAACAGATGGCGTTGTTTTAAACAAAACTATTTTGCAATAAATCTTACTTTGCCTGCATATGTCCCAGGAGATCGTCATCCATCCAGTTAACGCTGTGGATTACGTTCTGCGGCCGGTGCTTGGATGGGTATAACTTCTCTTCGAAGAGTTCCAGCTCACAGCGGCAGTATGAAGTTGATACGTGGACAAATGCCTGGAATTCAATGAAAATCTAGTACTTTTTCGGTGGAGTCAGTTGTAGAAATGGAAGGTCATCTAGCCAGGTGAACTCTGTTACAGAGTTCATAATATATCTACAATATTAATACGAAAAAATAACATGAAAAAATCTACCAAAGACTGGATGGCGAGGACAGATCCTTAAGTCCAGTATCCATGGATAAGCTCAAAGCTGCTACGACTCTTATTTCGAAAGACTATTCCATGCATTAACCTATGTTGCTTCTACGAAGATGTCTATCTAGACTTTCAAATAGACCATGATATTTAAGTTAGTTTCGAATTTTCTCCTCAAAGATTGCTAGTTACGAAACGCCGATGATATCTAGTTTAAGAATTACATTGATTTGTAAGAGTAGTGTCACTAAATATTATTGTATCACTTTCAAATGTCAAACATAAATAGTAAAAATTGTTCTTACCTCCAAATTTTTCACGCCCTCAGCCAATTCGAGGACCATGCGAGTTCCGACAGTGTTCATATTAACGGCATCGCGTAGGAACATGTCGAATCTGAAAAATATAAACAGGCATTTGAACCAAATGTCGATGTAGAGAGATTAATAAAATTCTGGTGTAGATCAAGATGTTTTTTCTGATCATCAATAAAGGAGGTCACCCGTAAAACTTTTACATGTCCTACTTAAATACATACGTATGAGTATCGGTTAACTACACAAAGCTGTTAAAACCATTTCCGGCTAGCCGACAAAAGGCGGCTTTTAATGAATCATCCTTATGAATAACATTAGATACTTCCTAAGGATGAAGGTAAAGGTAGGGGATAGGTATAAGTTCTGTATATGAATTGATTTCAGAGTAATTGCTTAAAGTGGCCTTTTTAACTCCACTCAATAATATTTCCTTAATAGTGCAAAAAATCCTCGTGGATTGGAGGAGTTTCGGCCCTTTACCAAAAAATTGCACTTGAAGGACAGATCCCGATTCAAATTAATTTCATTCTTCGTCAGAATAACGTACGACGCTAGACAAAGTGACATATTTCCTATAAGTAATTAGGAAAATCCTTAAGTTTATAATGTATTGTAGTGATCTGAGTATCACACCTTTTTATATGATAACTCTTAAGATTAAATTAAGAATAAACAATCATCTTTATTATTTAAAAGTAGAACTGTTAGAGACGTCAGTCAGAAGACGACGTAACATATGTTTTTTGCCTAGGGCTTCGCCCTAACCATATTCAAGTAAGCCACAGTTAATGGTTTAAATCATATTTTATTTATATTTACTTGGCGCCCTGCTACGATCCCCCACAGTATCGTCTCTCTTTCTTTTCCTAGTTATGCATCCAGCACAGGCAGTGGTAGGAGCCTTTTGTACTTTTTTCTTCATTTTATCCTGTCCATGATATTGTCTTCAGAAACCTTGTACTCTTTTAAGTCCTATAGCACTAAAGCTTTCTACCTTTTAATAGACGAAACATCGCATATATCCATAGGATCTGCTATGGATATACGCGATGTTTGGTCTCGTAATATTTAAATGTCTTATTTACCTAACACAAGCAGCACAGTGGAATATGATCTGCGCCTCATCCTGAATCATCCGCCGGTCCTCGGGAGAGATTCCCAGGTCTTCCAAGAGGATGTCACCAGCCACCACCTGTAGCTTCTCGAAGCGCTTAGGGTGCTCCGCTTTTAGCCAATCGAACACCTGGAAGACACCGAAATCATTATAATTATTAATCTTTCTTGTGTGTAGTTTTATTTATTTTATTTGGGAGAAAATCTCTCACGCATTCAGGATTGTCACGATGTTTGCTTTCGCCGTTTAAGCGCGTGATAAACACATAAGTTTGAAATGTCAGAGGTGGTCAAATGGTGGAGAAATGGTCATACTACTAGGCTATCATAGCAGTTATGTTAAAACAATAGGTTATCTATGAAAGGTTAAGGGGAGTGTCCCTCGCGAACGCGAACGCGTGCCCAAGAGATGAAACAACAATACATTTGCAATATTTCCGCACGCATTTCTTGTTCCGAAATTGGGAGATTACACTTTAAATATAGTTATTACCTGGATTATTATTTGAATAATTGATCATAATATTGTTGTACTGTAAAATTTCAAAGACTTTCATTGGTTAAATTGAAGATAGACCAAACTACATTTCTATGGAGCGCGGAGCGAAGACTATCCTCATAAGGAAAATATTGCCTTGCTGGGCAACATGTTGTGAAAACTAACAGTATACTGTAAGAGTAGAGTAACAATTATCTTCACATTATTATGCCAACGACAGTAAAATATCACTTCATAAATAATGTATAAATTTATGTATGCATGTCAACATGACAATAAAAATTATGAAATGTATTAATAACAAAATAAATGCAAAAGTTTGGAAAGGTTGCCTTCATAATGTACGGCGGCCAGCACATCAAGTTACCACAATATGTCATAATTTCTGAGTTGATTTTGAACTTAATCATCAACACTTAAAGGTTTAAAATCATTTGGAGAAATTTGAGAGTTTTGTATAATCTGATGTGCTGGCGACTATACATATGAGAGCTGGTATAAAGTGGAATAAAGTGGAGTGTACTAGAGGAACTGATGTCGACGTGGCAGATGAGAAAGATGAGATTGAAAAAATGATACAACGCGTTGCAATGTCTCCAGTTATCAATTAGTTACGAGTAGAGATGGGTTTCTGACAAGGCATTTTGGGCATAAAGAATAAATACCCGAGCATACTACTCCTGCTAAGCTAAATGCTTGTGTTACGAGTGGGTTCACGTCGGTAGTGCAATGAGTGGGGTTCGAACCGGCAACTATATGATCGCAAGTCCGACGTCCTAGCCATTAGGCTACCGCCGATTCAAAACAAAACGCTTCAAAATATTTACAACTGGTCTATATGAAGAACATTTACAAGAATTAAGTAATACAGCGATAGTTTACCACCGAGAGCGGTGGGGGCCCAGTGGTAAAAGCCGCGTCTTACGAGTTGTAGGTAGTAGGTTGGAACTCAGGCGCTTCACTTTGAGTACCTAATTTATTTCATTATCACTGCTTCCAAAACGGTGTAAGAAAACATCGTGAGGAAACCGGCATGTCCTAGAACCAACAATTCGAAGACAAGTGACTTCTGCCAACCCGCAGTGGGTCCGCGTGATGGATGCCGATCCACTCCCTCTCACCTAGAGGAGGCCTGTGTCTCAGCAGTGGAAACATTATAAAATTATGAAGTAATACAATGATTATGAACCAATATGAATATTTTGCGGAATATAGTTCTGCTACTCCATACTAGATGGCGCTACTTACCCGAAAACTCAATAAGTCGTCCAACCGCTCTTTGCTGCTGTGACCTTTCTTCGGTCTCATTAGTAGGTACATCTTCTTCACATCTGGACAATTTCTCAGAAGCTTTTCCACAAGCACTTTACCCATAAAACCGGTAGCTCCGGTGATGAAAAGCGTTTTGTTAGCATAGTACTCTGCTATATTCACAGAGGGCGCCATTTTCCTATAATTAAAAGAGAATATTGATTTAATAATTAATTATACATGATATCACGCTTGTACTCTCCGCAGAATTAGACAGAGGTGTACTAATGTACACCTAACTCGCCGATATGTTTAGGTCCCAAGTAATAGGGGGTGAGCCTATTGCCATTAACCGACCACAAACAAATCTAGACACCGAACTGCTTCTGAACATTATTTTCATAGAAAAACCCAGTAGCACTTTTCTCGACCCGGGAATCGATCCCAGGACCTCTACCGTAGCAGTCAAACTTGAGACCACTAGACTAATGAGGCAGTCAATATATTTATAATTTCATACATTAAAGACGTGCTTTATATACTTTTATAATATACTTCTAGGATCTAATTATTTTTTAATTAGCATAGAAATCAAATAGGTAACTAACTAATACGTCAAACATTTACGTAATGAAATGATATGGAAAAATGTCAAATGGAAAAATTACATAATTATGGAATAATTACATTATCTATGGAAAAATGTTGGCATTTTTATTAGACATAAGTGCGTAGTAACATTACCTAATTATATCAATTAAATTTAGTATGACATATTTCTACCCAATTATGTTGACGGCGAACGGTATTTAAACAATACATTATTATTTATAAATTAGCAAATATTTGGGACCACTAAAACCGGTTTCCACTAATCGGAAGGTATTACGAAAAATTGGTACCTATTTATTTATGGTAATATTATGTTGAATTCAGGTAAACGCAAGTATATACCTACATAAATTTCAAGTACATTCCGATCTCTCACTGTAACCCCATACGCACCGAGCGAAGCCAAGTATAGATAGATATAGATACTCAATATTTGGTCTGGAATTAACTTTAAAGGCATTTATATATTTTTATGACTTATAATATGTTATGACTAAAACAGTTTCGGTGGTAGGTGGAAAACATTCATACATACATACATACACTCACGCCTTTTTTCCCACATGGGTAGGCAGAAACTATGGACTGCCACTTGCTACGACTCTTGCATATCTCTTTCGCTTCTTCCACATTCATACATCTTTTCATACACACGCGCCGAAATGGAAAACAAAAGATAAATTAAAGCCAGCGACTTCTGAAACTGTTTTAGACATAACATTATTTTTATTGCTTTCAATACTCAATACATTTATTGCACAACACGAGTTAAATAGATGTTACAATGGTTTTTAAAGAACAATGCGTGGGCCTTGCCAGGAACGGCAAAAAATGAAACTTTTGGAAGGCGGTTTTGATTTTTTCTTAAAATTAATTTTATTTGAACATTTTTAGTGATCACATCTTCCAAATACGGATTCTTGAAGATCGTCGCTCCTTGGGCGGCAAATTCTTTTATTTTTGTTATTTTGCAAATTGTACATCTTTATCACATTTTTAAAGCTAACTAGCAATGTGGGTCGCATATTACTAGTATTCTTGTTAAACCCTTGTGCTAAGCTAAACGCTTGTATTACGAGTGGGTTCACGTCGGTAGTGCAATGGGTGAGTTTCGAACCGGCAACCACATGTTCACAAGTCCAACGCCCTAGCCATTAGGCTACCGACGCTTCGAAGCTTGTAAGAATTGCGACATGTACTGTACTATAGCTTATTCGAACCATAATCATAATCATATATTTATTGCATTCATGTAGCACAACTAAACAATAAAAAATGTTTTCTGAGTATTAGCCTGGTTGTCAGGTTTTCTGGGCTTCTACCAGACCAGATCAGAGATCGACGGCTTTACGTGCCATCCGAGGCACGGAGATAATCTCTATTTATTAAGAATGGTCACCCATGTAGATGGGTGACCATTCTTAATAAATAGAATCGGTCGCGGTCAATCTGTAGAGATTGACCGCGGAATTTGCAGCTTAACCTTGCGGAGTCTATCAGAAAAGTTATTATGACACAGCAACGAGGCCTCCTTTTAAAAAAAATAATTAGGCGATTTATATGCGACATAAATTATTTGAACATGCATTACATTGAAGGTTATCTATGTAAAATGAATAAAGTATTGTGTAATCAAACCATTAATGTATTTAATTGCTGGTAATTAATTAAAACTATTGCTGTAACCTCACGCTTCTTATTTAGGAGTAGCGAAAGTCTAGATAATACTAGAACTATATACATATAATAAAATTGTAACAAACCGATGTCTGTACATTGTAAAAATTGAAGAAACACTAATATTTGGGGTCTTTATTAAAACAACAGAAGCCAAAACAACTTTTTTTTTATTTATGTCTGCGGTATGTTCGTATGTACAAACGGCTATAGGCCAACCTATACAGTTCCAGTTTAGGCGGATCTCTCGTTTTGTATAGCTTGATGTGTAGCCGTGCGTACACGCATCACGCAATCTAAGCATACATAGGGACATACAGACAGCGGGAAGTGATTTTGTTTTATACTATGTACTTAGTGATATATATATCCTTTTTTGGATGCAAATGAAACAACAGCCTACTTCTATTGTTTATTATTTACATCCAAAGAGATTTAATAGTAGTATTAAATGTCTTTGTTAACATCTGTGTCAGAAATCAATTATGTATAGGTCTCAATCTACCAAATCTTTATATTATTCAACCTGCTCCATCAAAACAATGCACTTCCCGACTTTAAATAAGTTAGTATGCTGTGTTTGTCATGCTCTGGTGTGCTGCCAAGGCTGAAAACGTGGTCCACATATAAATTATACATAATAACATTTTTATCTGGACTTATGTCATATAAATCCACGGTCCTATTTCCTTGTGTCGCCCACAAAACTTGATTTTGATATGATGTACTATCACGACTACTCTCTGAAGAGTTAGGCAGAGGTGAGCTAATTTACACTCACAGATCGCCAGTTTACGTGACATTTATACATACATACATACATACATACATATTGTCACGCCTGTCTCCCATGGGGGTAGGCAGAGACTATAGATTTCCACTTGCTACGATCCTGGCACACTACTTTCGCTTCATCTACATTCATTAATCTCTTCATGCATGACCGTCGGTTTAGGGTGCTCGGAACCTGGCCTTTTTTAAGAACATCCGCAATTTGGTTGCGGTACGTTCGCCGAGGTCTTCCCCTTCCAACTCGTCCATCCATACTCACCATATATACTTGTTTCGTCAATCTCCGTTCATACGTTCCTATATAATAGGGGGCGAGCCTATTGCTATAAGCTAGGCACAAATCTATCTTCGAGCCGCTTTAAAGAATTTCATAGAAAAACTTAATAACACTTTGCATGATTCGAACCCAGAACTTCTAGCATAACAGTCACGTTTAGGACCACTAGACTAATGAGGCAGTTAACTTGATAACTGCTGATGTTAATTCTTAATATATGACGGTAAAATGGTGAAGGAAAAGATCGTGAGAAAACTTGAGAAATTTTCTCAACGGCGTGTGAAGTCTGTCAACACGCAGTAGGATAACGTGGTGGACTATAGCCTAACCCCAAGAAGAGACTTGCCCAGCTATGACTAATAGAACTTTAGAGAAGAACCAATAGTGGAATCAGGTATTCAGTTTGGGAAGTAAAAGGGAAGGAATATTACCTATCTAGTTGAATTTAAGATTTGTCAGGGTCGAACCCAGATGCTTTGGAGAGGGGGCGGGTAGCCTCTTAGCCCTCGGATTCGCTGCTGAGGACTGCTAAAACACCATCATCATCAACCCATTTATTGTCCCACGGATGGGCACGGGTCTCCTCTCACAATGAGAGGGATTAGGTTGTAGTCGGTTGGCAGACTTCACACACCATCGAGAAAATCTCTCAGGCATGCAGGTTTCCTCACGATGTTTGCCTTCACCGTTTAAGCGCGTGATAATTAAGTATTAATACGCACATGACTTCGAAAAGTCAGAGCCTTGGATTCGAACTCGAGACCTTTGACATGGCAGTCCTATGGTTATATTACAAGGCTATCACTGCACTTCACCATAAAGTTAACTAATACTACTGGCGTGATGTTAAAATGTCAGTTTGACGCTAGGCGTAATGCGCGCGCGCGTTTCTGAGATCTGTTTAAACATAACAGCATTAACAATTAGTTTGGGGTTGGTCCTTTGAGTGTTTCGTAAATATTAACATAGAAAATTTACGCCTTTTACTTCTGTCATCGTTTGGTTTCAAACAATATGTAATAACGCTCAATAGTTATTTTGCTCTCGTTATTTATTTCACAGGAAAAAAAACGTATATCAACATCAGACAAAATTGGTTCAGCCTTTCCGGATATTAGACGAAACAAACAAACGGACAGACAAAAAAATAATATAATTAAATACATAGTTAGGTACCGTTTATAATCGGCCTTTCATAAAAGATGTAATTTTAGCACGACGAACATACCTCTACTTAAATTTTATTGATTTGTATCGTTAGTTCGATTCATTGACTACCTCGTTAGTCTAGTGGTCCCAAGCACGACTGTTATGCTAGTTATTGAATTTAACTATGAAATTTTCTGAACAGCACGGAGTCTGGATTTGTGCTCAGTTAATGGCTATAGTGTAATAATGTATAATAATATGTAATAGTGAAATAATGGCAATAGGCTCGCCCCCTATTACATGGGACCTGAACATACTGGTGAACTGTTGGTGTACATTAAGTACACTTCTGCCGAACCATTTGGGGAATACAGGCGTGATGGAATATTATGTTACATTATGTTTTATCGTTAACATGATCGTCGATCAATAATTACACAGATTACACCTTTGTTTTTTAGACACAATCTCATGGAAATTAACTTAGCCATTAACCTAGATTTTTCCCATGACTAAGCGCATCACATTATCGCCTAAGCTATTAATTTAAATGACTGGTTATAACGCTCAATGGGCAGTCATTATTATTCAATGGACGCTTAGTATATACAATAGTACAGTATACAGCACATCAAGTTATACAAAACTGTCAAAATTCTCCGAATGATTTTAATCCTATCTTTTTGTATTTTTTAGGCATTTTCCATGCAAAGATTATTAAGTTATTTTAGTGAAGGAAAAATACGACCGCGGGCAGGATTCGAACCTGCGTCTTCTGGTTAAGTACACCAGACGCTATGACCGCTAAGCCACCGCGACCCCCACCCGCCATGTCGAAATTTGCCTTCACATTTTTAATTTACGTCTTTGAGGCGACGTCAGTGACATCTGTTGAAAATTTGCTTCTCAACCGACATGACATGCTTTACAGCAAGTACGATGTCGTACGATGCCACCTTACCTTTTAACTATCTTTTTGTATTTTTTAGGCATTTTCCATGCAAAGATTATTAAGTTATTTTAGTGAAGGAAAAATACGACCGCGGGCAGGATTCGTACCTGCGTCTTCTGGTTAAGTACACCAGACGCTATGACCACTAAGCCACCGCAACCGGTGATTTTAATCCTTACAATATTGGTGATTAAATTCAAAATCAACTGAGAATTTTTTTCATTTTGTGGTAGCTTGATGTGCTGCCCATCGTAGGTATTAAGTGATTATTAGATATTAAGTGATCTGAAATAACCTCGATATATATTGAAATACGATGACAAACAAGCGGCGGTAGCCTGATGGCTAGGGCGTCGGACTTGCGATCATGTGGTTGCCGTTTCGAAACCCACCCATTACACTACCTATGAGAACCAACTCGTAATACTCGTCTGGTTGAAAACCAGCGACAGGCAAATGTCTGGCAGATGCTGAACCAGGTCCTATTTAGTGGAGTCCTGAGAGACATAGTAACTTATGGCCAATAATGTTAAATATTTTGTTTTTTTTTTCTTATGTATGTATTTAATAGAATTCACATATATAATTCTTATATATGTGTCACGATGGGTAGGTACCCTAAATAAATTATTTTTCTTTCTTTTTTTCTTTCTAATACAAGCATTTAGGTTAATACGAGGGGTTAACAAGAATACTAGTAATGGGACCCACACTGCTAGTTTTTTTTTTAATCTGTCTTACGGGCTATTTACCAGTAGCATAAGTAGCATGACTGCCTCGTTAGTCTAGTGGTCCCAATCGCGACTGCTACGCTAGAGGTCTTGGGTTCGATACCCAGGTCGAGCAAAGTGTTATTTGGTTTTTCTATGAAATTCAGTAGCAGCAAGCTCAATAGCAGCTCGGAGTCTGGATTTGTGCCCGGTGAATGGCAATAATCTCGCCCCCTATTACATGGGACCTAAACATACCGGAGAACTGTGGGTGTACATTAAGTGCACCTCTGCCTAACCCTTCGGGGAAAACAGGCGTGATGGTATGTTTATGTTATAAGTAGCATCACTCGCTTTGTCATCTTGTGTGGTTTTTTTGCGATATCTCGACCAAAGAGTAGGCGATCCACCTGATAGTAGCTGACCATGGACATCTGCAATACCAAAGGAGTTGCATATGCGTTGCCGAGCCGAGCAGCTCGGATTCTGGATTTGTGCTAATAGTCTCGCCCCCTATTACATGGGACATAAAACATACCGGCGAACTGTGGGTGTACATTACACCTCTCCCTAACCCTTCGGGGAATACGGGCGTGATGGTATGTTGTTTAAAACTGCTCTAGCCAAATTGTTTCGGACTCACATTTAGGAATGTATGAGGAGTCGTTGTTTTTTTCAATTATCCGTAATGGGTTGAATAGGGAAAGTTGGTCAGTATTAAATAAAATAATAAAACGTTTATTTCATTCAAGTGTTAGTGCGATACATATACACATTTTCAATTTTTTTGTCTCTGACACTAGGTAATGAAAAATAAAATTACTTTTAACAAAAAAGTTAAACCGCCTTCAAAAAATAATAAAATAATTTTGTCTAAAACAGTTTGGGAAGTCGGTGGCGAAAACAAAAGACCCCACTCAAATAGAAGTCACCGACTTCCCAAACTGTTTTAGACAAAATTATTTTATTATTTTTTGAAGGCGGTTTAACGTCTTGCATTTTTTTGTGGAAAGTTTTGTTTAGAAGTACTTGTTAGCCTACTAAACGCACTGCTCCAATAAGACAGCGATGTTTCGGAGTAAACGATAATATCATCGACGTAAACAATTTTTAGATTTTTGTTGATATTTACAAAGCTGCTCAACCGATTTCGATAAAATTTTAACGGGACCACTTCTGAAGTAAGACCTACCAAACAAAAAAAAAATCATTAAAATCGGTCCACAATTGGCGGAGATATCGCGTAACAAACATACAAAAAAAGAAACATACAGACGAATTGAGAACCTCCTCCTTTTTGAAGTCGGTTGAAAAGAAAAACAATATATCTCTGGCCCCCACACTAGGAAAACCTGTGTTGTGGGGTACCAGTCCCTTCCGTAAGTTGACAATAATTTTTAGTTTATTATATTTGCTCAATGTGTGTATCACAATTTTTTGCAGTATTACGGGTAAAATAACCCCTTTAAAGGTAACAGGTGAATAAATCGGAATCTTGTATTTAATACACTATAAATAATAAATAACTATGGATGCCTAATCCATCGAGGAATATAGGCGTGATGGTTTGTAAAAAAAAGAATGTAGCCATACTAGTTCCGTCCATTACGAAAGTTATCGCGATTTTGAAGGTTGTGCAATCTGTTAATCACTGTTGCGCCAGACGCATTTTGCAATTTCACGAATAAATAAATATGGAATGACACACCTCCGATCCCACATTACTCACTACCATGAATAATGTTTTATATACATACCATCATGCTAGTATTCGAAGGGTTGGGCAGAGATGTAAATGATAAATAAACACGATAAAACGTGGTTTAACTCACGTACCAAAAGGATTTACTTAGGCTTAAGGCGGTTAAAGCGGCGATAGCCTAATGGCTAGGGCGTCGGACTTGCGATCATGTGGTTGCCGGTTCGAAACCCACCCATTGCAATACCGACGTGAACCGACTCGTAAGACAAGCATTTAGCTTAGTACGAGGAGGTTAACAAGAATACCAGTAATGTGTGGCCCACATTGCTAGTAAGCATTTAAAAAAAGAATCGTACAGTCGTTTTTGCGTGGTGTGTGTACAAAGAGATGGACAGACAAAATTTTTTTTACTTCTGTTGCTCTAATTAAGACCCATTGTTTTTCTTCTCCAGGTACTAGATGGTACCGCAACCAAATTGCGGATGTTCTTAAAAAAGGCCAGGTTCCGAGCACCCTAAACCGACGGTCATGCATGAAGAGATTAATGAATGTAGATGAAGCGAAAGTAGTGTGCCAGGATCATAGCAAGTGGAAATCTATAGTCTCTGCCTACCCCCATGGGAGACAGGCGTGACAATATGTATGTATGTACTAAATGGTGTGCGAGAATTTCATAAAAAATCACAATATAGGTACTCGATTTGGACATTAAAGCCATGAATCTAAGTATAGCGTAACAGTCGCTTACAATCACGAAATTATCAGTTACAATAAAAATTTACTTGTAAAAGTGTCTTCAAAAGACCTATTTACTGGAATACCTAATATAATTTATCATTTGATTCATGCGTCTTAAATATGACGATTAGAAAATTATGTAGATTTCTATTACATAAAATTATATGTTCATGCGCGATCACGCACTATTATTGTTACAGAAACGATAAAACTATGGTCATTAAATCGAGGTATTACAACATTTTCTTCTCGACGAAGTATCGAAGATATTTATATGTGGGAATAAGTGTCATGTGAAATATTTTGTGACTAGTCGTTTTCTGTGGTAACACCTGCAATGATCTTGATTATTGGGATAATATAGTTGGTATTTCCTATAATCTCGTCTAACTGTGGTTCTATGGAGTGAATGTATTCCAAAGCTCTATTTTCAATGAGGGTTGTCTGCTTTTTAGGGTTCCGTAGCCAAATGGCAAAAAACGGAACCCTTATAGGATCACTTTTTTGTCCGTCGTTCTGTCTGTCTGTTAAGACCCTTTTTATCAGGAACGCGTAAAAGTATCAAGCTGGAATTTATATCAAATACGCAGGTTTACTGTCCCTTGGAGCTGCGAAAAAATCAAACTTCTAAGCCAACGCAATCAAAAGATACAACCGTTTACGCCGCATTTCCGCAAACTTTCGACACTCGCAAGGGAATCAAAACTTAATTACTTCTCTTGAACTCGAAATCTTGAAATTTGGTACGAAGCAACGTCTTATAGCACATATAGAGGAAAAATTGCGAAAACCGCATTTTTTAGTTACAACATATACGCGTGTACGGAACCATTGGTGCGCGAGTCCGACTCGCAATTGGCCGGTTTTTATTTTATTGTTTGTTTCGGCTATAGTATAACTGCGTCCCCAGTCGGTCTATTGTGATCGCCACTTGTTGATTTAAAGTTCACCGCTAAACCCTGTGGCTACTATCCACTGCAGGCTTTTCTTAGGGGTGAGCTCCCTAATTTCATCTGGGGTTAAGGTTTGTTTCCCCAGATGTGCACTGCGTTTGTGTATCAGCAGGCCGCATTTTCCCCAGAAGGTGAACATGTGCTTGTTTTAGCAGCAGAGTCCTGTTAAGGCTCTCGTGACAAATTGTCCGCTTTCACGTATTTCACCCAAGATATAAGCTTACCTGTATTGTAGCGAAAAGCACAAATTTCTAGATTTCCACTGACTTATTCAAAACTAACTACATTATTATGAATATCGTAATAACATGTATGATTTGAATTATTGCTTAGGCAATTAGAACTTGACATAAAATTAAGTATAACTTAATGTACGAACATTTATTTTGTATTGTATTACATTGTGTTGTTCTTTATTTTGTAACATATTGTGTGATTGTGTATGTAATTTTTAACCTGTAATATTCAAATACAATGAGAATTGTTTATTACATAATTAAATATAACGGATTGACCTGTTATGGTAGGTAATTGATTGCATGAATGGTGCAGCGGCTAAATGTTCAGGTTCTGCGCTATGGAGCGTAAGAGCGATTCTTGCACACAATATTGTTTGGCCTTCAGATATTTGTGCCGAGTTTGGGGAGTTTGGTGTATAAGAATTTATGTTTTAAATATACCCAGGATACTCGAGAAGAAGAGAGCAAGGCGCAACATTTTGTTAAAAAATATTTATATAGTTTATTAGCTGCGTTATTAATGACGGCCTTAAATCCTTTCTTAGCGTCTTCATGTTACTGTTTGAAGGGTATTTTTGCCAGTCAAATTATGGTATATAAACTTATCAACTGATATCGTAAGATTTCAACGCGGAAGTAAGACCACTGATGATATTGATGAAAACTATATCTGGCCACTCACAATCAGGTGGTTTTGTCGTCATTAGCTGACTTTTCAGAGAGAAAAATCGCAACTTACAGTATATTATAGTCATATCAGCTATAACTGCGTCATCTTATATAATGTTATAACAATGAAATGGACTAAATGTAGCTTTTTTACAGTGTTATATGAAAAAATTTTCGTCCCACGATCCAATTCAATCAATGTGAATTGGAACGCTCGCTTGTATGAAAAACTGTTTCTTTCTTACCGATAGCGAACATGTAATACTGCATGTATGAGCTGCCTATAATTATCGTTTATTAATTAATAACAGGCGTTGCACAAGGAGGCTTCTGGAGTGGTCCATTAAGAGGACACTTTAAGTGCTGATGGAGGCCCCCAGGGTTGTTTTAGTGGATAAGAAACCCACACTGTCCGGTCTAATCCCCAAAGACCGGACGCCTTTTAAAGGGTTCTCCCGTAAAATATCTCTCTTTAATTAAGAAGCGTTAAGAGCAGAAAGTTATACATAGAAAGATAACTTAATAAACGCGAGAGATGCGTTTAAAAAACATAACATTTACACATAATTAGACCTGAAATAACCAATTAACTACTACAGTCATTCAGATATTCGATCAAAATGCCAAATTAATGATATGATATCTAATAAAATTTCCCTTGGCTGTACGGCTAAGGGTGAAGGCACATTGTCTCAGGGTCGAGTAAACGGCGAGCGTTAAATATTCTAAGATGTACGCGCATTCGCGCATCTTCGAGTGTATTTAAGTAATAAAGTGAGTCATTAAGAACCAGCTGACTCTTTGATTCGCGTAAATTCACTTGAGTTCGCGCAACGGCGCGGCGCACGTACAAATCGGAATGTTACTCTGTCAATATGCTATGTCATTTATTGTATTGACGCTTTGATTCGCTTCGGCTGTGTCAGTGTGACTTGACCCTAAAAATACAAAGGATCTGGTGGTATTGCTTGCTATCTACCACCCTCGCGTATTAGACCGGTAACAAATATTTTAACTGCGTGCCATCTTGTGTGATGAGCCTGATCAATACCATACCAGGGTGCAGTGATAGCCTAGTGATATGACCATAGGACTTCCACGTCAAAGGTCTTGAGTTCAAATCCAAGGCACACACCTCTGACTTTTCGAAGTCATGTGCGTATTAATACTTAATTATCACGCGCTTAAACGGTGACGGAAAACATCGTGAGGAAATCTGCATGCTTGAGAGATTTTCTGGATGGCGTGTGAAGTCTGCCAACCCGCAGTAGGCCAGCGTGGTTGATTACAGCCTAATCCCTCTCATTCTGAGAGGAGACCCGTACCCAGCAGTGGGACAATATATGGGTTGATGATGATGATGAATACCATACCATCACGCCTGTGTTCCCCTAAGGGATAGGCAGAGGAGACTAGACTATTGGACACTCACATTTCGCCGGTATGTTTAGTTTATTAGGAGGCGAACCTATTGCTATTAACCGAGCACAAATCCAGACTCCGAGCTGCTACTGAGAATTTCACTGCTACGCTAGAGCGACGCGACTATGAAATTCTCAGTAGCAGAATTTCATAGAAAAACCCAATAACACTGCTCGACCAGGGGGTCGAACTCAGGACCTCTAGCGTAGCAGTCGCGATTGAACCACTAGACTAATGAGGCATTCAAAGTTTTATGTTCATGGCAATAGATATTGCGACATAAACTATAATTTATTAACAACTAAGTTTTAAAACCCGGGTCTTGGGTTCGATCCCCAGGTCGAGCAAAGTGTTATTTGGGTTTTTCAATGAAATTCTCAGTAGCAGCTCGGAGTCTGGATTTGTGCCCGGTGAATGGCAATAGGCTCGCCCCCTATTACATGGGACCTAAATATACCGGCGAACTGTGGGTTTACATTAAGTACACCTCTGCCTAACCCTTCGGGGAATACAGGCGTGATGGTATGTTAAGTTTTAAAACTTTTGCTTATATTATGAGTGGGTTCATGTCGATAGTGCAATGGATGGGTTCGAACCGGCAACCAAATGATCCCAAGCCCAACGTGCCTGGGTGGTGCATGGGTGCCAGCTGAAAATCAGCGCTGAGGGTCTTGACACTCAGCACATGCTGAGCTGGTAACCTATTCGGTACGAGCATGCTGTTAGCAACCAAATGTATCTTTAGATTATTAAGATCTTTATTTTATTTCTTGATGTTTTGGATTTTTATTTGTACCGAATAAATTTATTTTCTTTCTTTCTTTCTTTCTTTCAACGCCCTAGCCATTAGGCTACCGCCACTTTTTTACACGATTACACTTAACTTGCATGTGCAGTGATAGCCTAGTGATATGACCATTGGACTGCCAAGTCAAAGGTCTCGAGTTCGAATCCAAGGCACGCACCTCTGATTTTTCGAAGTCATGTGCGTATTAATAATTAATTATCACGCGCTTAAACGGAAGACATCGTGAGGAAACCTGCATGCCTGAGAGATTTTCTTGACGGCGTGTGAAGTCTGCCAACCCGCAGTAGGCTAGCGTGGCGGACTATAGCCTAATCCCTCTCGTACTGAGAGGAGACCCGTGCCCAGCAGTGGGACAATGTAATGGGTTATTGATGATGATGACACTTAACTTGAATTGCGTACATTATTATACCCTGTATATGCTTTCCATAAAGGACAGCTAGGGTCAATTAAAATACCTAACACATCCACTTAATTGTTATTATTGGAAAATTTCATTTTGTAATTAATAAGTGCTAATGTCATACCAACATAATTCAACTAATATAATATTAATGAAGATGATAATTATTATGAATTATAATCGAATGCGTACCTATGTAGATAATAATATATGAATCATATTCCATTTTCGTATCCGGGTTTCGGCTGTCAAAATATATGATATGGAGCGAATATACTAAGTATGAGTTTTTGAGATTGAAGGGGGTAACTTCTTGATCTACTGAACCGATTTTGAAGATTTCTTTCAACAATAGAAAGCTACATTATTACTGAGTAACATAGGCTATATTATATACATACATACATACATACATTTATACTGTAAAATGAAAAGAAACGTAAAGTCGCGGGCAGAAAGCTCCAATAAATACATATTTTATAATATGGAGCGACGGAGGCTCAATTCCTCCCTCAGTACCGTTCCTTGTCCTTTTCTCCTTCCCCTCCTTTTTCCTTTACAGGGTAACATAACAGTTTTCTCGACTAAGGCATCGAACCTCTTGCGTAGCAGTCGCGCTTAGGACCACTAGACTAATGAGGCATAACAGTTTCGGAAGTCGTTGGCGAAAACAAAAGATCTAACCAAATCAAAGGCGTCGACTTCTGAAACTGTTTTGCGTATAAGTAGGTACATATATACATAAATACACTCAGCCTTTTTCCCAGAGTGGTAGGCAGAAACTAAACACCGCCAATTGCTACGACTCTTGCATATCATAATCTTATTTTTTATCGTTTTGAAGGTACTTTTACTTTTTGTTTAAAGTTGGTTTTAAGAATCCTTTTATGAATTCGGTACATATTTTAAATTTAAATTCCTGCGTTTCTAATAAATTTGGAATAGTTTTTTTTTTCATTGAGAAAAGCTCAGGCTATTCAGGCGTGATGGCATGAAATGCTATGTGATTATTACGAAAAAAAATGGTAAACGTTAAAAATACAACATAAAACTCCATTCAATATAATGAATATTAATGGCCGCTTGATTTTATGGTAAATTTTATTACATTTGTAAAACCCCAACAAAAGATTTATTGCGTGATGTCACTGATGACATCACATAACATACCATACAAATACGAAGGTGTATATTTTTACCATACAGGTATAAAATATATATACACCCTCAATTCAGTATGTTCCGGTCTTATTTGAAATAGGCGACTATAAATTTTAGTTAAGTTAAATTCGTGTTAGGATCGCTTAGTTTGGTTCCGAGGCTCGAGTATCGCATACAGGAGACCTAAACTTGTAGAAAGTAGCTGCATATTGGAACACTTCTGCCCAACCTTTTGGGAAATACAGGCGTGATGGTATGTTCTGTTAAATCATCAATGTGAGGTCGAATAAAGTACGGCGATAATGAAATGAAATGATATTTATTTCTGTAAATAGCTCTTTTAAGACACTTTCACAAGTCATATTTTTTTTTTCCAACTAGATGGCATCGACGTTTCCTATCTGCCATCTAGTTTCTTCTCAGAGGTCGTCACCTCTGAGAAGAAACGTCGAAAAAAACTCAGAGAGTCATGGTCTAAAGTCCAGACAATTGTGATATTATTAGGTATGCGAGTTTTACAATGTAGGGCAAAATCTGAACAGGCCTTTTGAAGAAAGAGCCATAGCAGCTTTGAGTTGACCTGTCCTAACTGATGGCACGCATACATCATTCAGTCATCGTGTAGCTCAACCATTTTATAGAGAAAAATGAGTTTGAAGTGTCTTAGTCAGTCTTCGTAAGATCTAGTACCTAATATTTTTTACTCTAAATCTAACAGCTAAACTGCGGACCAGTCTTTTCTGAATTTTAGATATTTCTATTTCTTTCGATTCGAATCAAGTCATGCAATTGGTATGATGGGTTCTACGCCGTCCGAATATATTCTAATTGGCTTCGAACATAACTGTTATAGAGGAATGTATAAGAAGATTTTCGTGTAGAAGTTGTAGAAGTGCCTGCTGGCATGTCTACATGCCAGCATGAATGGGTCGGCACGACCGGGGAAGTGCTACCCTCCCACAGAACATCGACGTCAAGCAGCAGTATGTCATACTGTTACGTTTCGTACGGTGAGTGTGGAGTGCCCAATTCCTCCCTCAGTCCCCTTCCTTCTCCTTTCTCATTCCCCTTACTTCTCCTTAAATAGGCTCGGCAACGCATCTGCAACTCCTTTGGTATTGCAGATGTCCATGGGCGGCGATGACTACTTAACATCAGGTAGCTCGTTTGCCGAGTTATCCCATAAAAAGAAAAGATTGTTTCTTAAATTCTTTGAAGGATCCCTTTGTCATCATGCTCGGAAAAAAGTTATTGACTATGCAAATAAACGCCTAAATCTATGGTAGGTATGATAATCGACCTATCTAAATAAATAAAAAATCGATTGTATAGCGAGTAGGTAGTTTTAGGATGACATTGATTTCTCGGAACTTTTTGTTTTTAATTTAAATAATTCCGACTTCAAGTTATGTCATTAACCTCCAATGTCCTCACATCCTGTTATCGCCATATTGTACCAGTGAATGATATAATACCTTTTATTTTTAAAAGAGTGTCCATGGAGTTCCTTGCCGGATTCTTCTCCGTAGGAACAACTTTTCGAAACTGTGCAACTAGAGTCAATAACGTTTCATAGACTATTGTAAAAGCTTATTTGAAATAAACACATCTGAACTTGAACGTATATACATACCGTCACGCCTGTAGTCCCCGAAGGGTTAGGCAGAGGTGTACTCCTGTACACCCACACTTCGCCGGTGTGTTTAGGTTACATGTAATACGGGGCGAGCCTATTGCCATTAACCAGGCACAAATCCAGACTGGAGCTGCTACTGAGAATTTCATAGAAAAACCCACTTCGTTCTACCTAAGGATCCAACCCACGATCTCTAGCGTAGCAGTCTCGCCTAGGACACAAACAGCTAGATAAGTTATGAAATACAAAAATGAACCTAAAATATTACCTAGCTAGGCACCTAATTTTTAATATTATAAGCTTTTATTTATTTCCCGTAAGTACTTGATTCTCAACTTAACCCAAAGGTTGACTGGCTGAGAATGCCATATGGCATTAAGTCCGCCTTGTGTATCATTTTATTTGTACATAAAAGAATAAATAAATTATAAATGATTATGTAATGCTTGTTAACGGGTAGATCGTTATGTATTTTTTCTAGAATAAAGGGTCAATTCAATGCCGTTAGCACTGGCTAGGAGTTAGGCATTGATTAAAAAAGGAGTTTATTTATCCGTCCAAAAAGATCTAAAGGACATGAATGTTGATGCTGAGACCGCGCAAGAAAGAACAAATGGAGAAGGTAGACAAGGAGAGCCAACCACAGATAATGGGATAAGGCGAAGAAAAGAAGAAGAAGAAGAAAGTTTATTGCACAGAAATACAAAGTTATGGTGTATTTACACATGCCGCCGGCTTTCAGACTCATCATCAACCCATTACATTGTCCCACTGCTGGGCACGGGTCTCTTCTCAGTACGAGAGGGATTAGGCTATAGTCCACCACGCTAGCCTACTGAGGGTTGACAGACTTCACACGCCGTCAAGAAGATCTCTCAGGCATGCAGGTCTCCTCACGATGTTTTCCTTCACCGTTTAAGCGCGTGACAATTAATTATTAATACGCACATGACTTCGAAAAGTCAGAGGTGCGTGCCTTGGATTCGGACTCGAAACCTGTGACTTGGCAGTCCAATGGTCAAATCAATTCGATTTCATAAGTCGATTTTAATAGTACTCTAGTATCGAACGACAAAGTTCTAAGATATAAGCTCTTAAAGTTTTTGGAAGAGATGCTTTATATCCCTTTCCTACAAAATGAGTGTCAGAGTAAAATTGGTATGACGATCACAACGATTTCTTTCTGGCATTAATTATTTAAATGCGATTTTCCAGACCTTTCCATTTTCGTAGTCGGGTAAAAAGTCGCACGACAAGTCGCAAAATTTGCGACGGAACATGTGAAATCAATTTTAACAAAGTTATGAAACATTCTCAACCTTCAAATTAAAATTTCATCATGGTTTTATAAGATTATATGATTTGCATAATTTATTTTTGATTGAGGAATAACATCCGTCGATATTTTGTATATTATTGGTTATTAGTTAAACAAGTTTGTATACCTGGCCTCATTAGTCTTGTGGTTCCAAGCGCGACTGCTATGCTAGAGGTCCTGGCTTCGATACCCAGGTCGAGCACAGTGTTATTAGATTTTTCTATGAAATTCTCAGTAGCAGCCGGAGTTTTGATTTGTGCTCGGTGAATGGCAATAGGCTCGCCCCCTATTTCATGGGACCTAAACATACTTACCGGCGAAATGTGGGTGTACATTAGTACACCTGTGCCTAACCCTTCGGGGAATACAGGCATGATGGTATGTTTTTATGTTAGAAAAGTTTTTGAAGCCTGCAGTATTGGTATCTCAATATATGTATTTTTTTTATGGGATAACTCTGAAAACGAACATGCGAGCTACCTGATGGTAGGAAGTCATCGCCGCCCATGGACATAAGGAATCTCCAAAGGAGTTACAGATGCGTTGCCGAGCCCATTTATGGAAAAGGAAGGGAAATGAGAACAGGGGAAGGAAGGGGACTGAGGGAGGAATTGGGCCTCCGGTACTCCACACTCACCGTACGAAACGCAACAGTATGCATACTGGTACTTGACGTCGATATTTTGTGGGAGGGTAGTACTTTCCCGGTCGACCCATTCATGCTGGCATGTAGACGTGCCAGCGAGACGCTACTACTACTAGTACTCCATAATCATCTTAGATGTTTAAGATATCACAAAAGGTATATTATGGACCCTGACGGGCAAAACTTAGAAGAGCTTAATGATTGAATCATATTTATTTCTGTAAATATAATTTAATCATTAAGCTGTAAATTCTTTAAATATCATTCATCATAAGGCGTGACTGCCTCATTGGTCTAGTGGTTCTAAGCGCGACAGCTACGCTTGAAGTCCTGGGTTCGATGCCCAGGTTGAGCAAAGTGTTATTGGATTTTTCTATAAAATTCTCAGTAGCAGCCAGTCTTGATTTGTGCCCGGTTAATGACAATAGGCTCGCCCCTATTACATGGGACCTAAACATATCGGCGAAATGTGAGTGTACATTAGTACACCTCTGCCTAACCCTTCGGGGAATACAGGCGTGATGGTATGTATTTATTTCTTTAAATAGATCCTTTTAAAGACACTTTTATAAGTCGATGTTTAACATTTTTTTAAACTAGATGGCGTCGGCGTTTCCTATCTGACGAACTCTGAGAAGAAATGCCGAAACAAACTCAGAGAATCATGGTCTCTTTTAAAGTCCAAACAATAGTTATATTATTAGATATGCGAGTTTTACAATGTAGGGCAAAATCTGAACAGGCCTTTTGAAGAAAGAGCCATAGCAGCTTTGAGTTGACCTGACCTAACTGACGAGTTGATCCAAGAGAGAAGAGAATCTAATTTTTTTTTGCATGTGGGATAACATAACATACCATCACGCCTGTATTCCCTGAAGGATTAGGCAGAGGCATTTGATACCACTAGACTGATGAGTGAGGCAGTTACAAAAATAATGAAGTTTTAATTTATGTTAGACAGAGAGCATTATGACCCATCCACACAGCTAGTGACCGTGGTAAGTGCAGTTTTGAAAATATTTTGAAACGTTTGGCACGACAAATGACTTTATATTACAGAGATACTCGTACACACGGCTACACATCAAACTATATAAACCAGTTTCGACTGACCTCCCATCGTTAAAGTTTTCCGTACAGTTCAAGTCCTATACTGGTTTTGCATATCTTGGTGTGTAGCCGTGCTTACATAGTGAAATGCAATTAAATATGTATTTCAAACAGTACTTAACAAAATACTTATAGCAATTTTGTAACGATGCCACTTACGCAACGCACGAATGTCGATTAACATTTTTGGTAATTTGTTAATTGTAATCACATAATTAATAAGAAATTTCAATTAGACATAGTATTAATTACATACATACATTCACGACTCTCGGGTTTTTTCCATAGGGGTAGGCAGGAACTACCGAACGCCATTTGCATACTTCTTTCCTTCGTCCACATTCATACATCTTGTCATACACATGTGCCGGTTGCGGGTACTATGCACCTGACCCTTCCGAAAGTCCTCACCAATAAGGTCGGAGTATATCATGGCTTTCTAGGGCATCCCTCCTATAGGGCTCCACTGACATTCGCTTCATAAATCATTCATCCATTCCCTCGACATGCCCGAACATACATATCTTTTAATCAACTGCCTTGGCATGTGTATATCTACACAATTAAATAAAATTAAAGTGAATAATACCTATTTAACTAATATGAAAACTTATAACATTTTTTTGTCGTCTGTTTGTTCCGGCTAATATCCGAAACGGCTAGACACATTTTGATGAGACTTTCACTGGCGTAGTTATAACTGATGTTATAAAAAATGACTCAGGCTATTTAACATTACATTATTCTTAGGACTGCCTCGTTGGTCTAGTGATCCCAATCGCGACTGCTATGCTAGAGGTCTTGGGTTCGATCCCCAGGTCGAGCAAAGTGATATTGGGTTTTTCTATGAAATTCTCAGTAGCAGCTTGGGGTCTGGATTTGTGCCCGGTGAATGACAATAGGCTCGCCCCCTATTACATTGGACCTAAACGTACCGGCGAACTGTGGGTGTACAATAAGTACACCTCTGCCTAACCCTTCGAGGAATACAGGTGTGATGGTATGTATGTTATGTTATGTTATTATTTTTAGGAACCGAGCAAAATGAAAAAATCTGAAACGTCAGGGCACTGCTTGTGACAATAGTAATTTAAAAAAAGTTCGGAGGCCTAGTGATTGTGATTACGAGTTCAATAACCCGGTTCAATAATAGTCCGGTTTCAATCGTAACTTTAAGACTCGCGAGTATTTTAATGTTGTGAACGGGGTCATTACAAGTTTGAACATGGGTGAAATGACCCTTATTATGAGACGAGGCAAGGCTAGGTAACTAATTTTATAATCTATACATACATGCTTATTTTTTAACATTAAATAAGTATTGCGAAATGTTCACAAAGATATGAATTTTTCTAAATAAAGAAAATTGACGTCGCCTACATACATACAATTTGTCACGCCTGTCCCCCATGGGGGTAGGCAGAGACTATAGATTTCCACTACATTCATTAATCTCTTCATGCATGACCATCGGTTTAGGGTGCTCGGAACCTGGCCTTTTTTACGTCGCCTGAAGACGTAAAATGTGGAAGAGAAATTCGAAATCACAGGCAGTGGTCTCGGTAGCTTAGTTGGTAAAGCGTCAGGTGTACTTAACCAGAGAGACGCAGGTTCAAACCCTGCCTGAGATCGAAGTTTTCTTTCACTAGAAATTTTCTTTAATTAGAAAAAATCATATTTATATACATATCACATAGGTATCTACTATTGCTGTCTGGATTTACCATGATTCTCTGAGTTTGTTTCGGCGTTTTTTCTCAGAGGTTTCGTAGCATTTCATAGGTATCTGACGAGATACCTAGGAAATGTAAAACATTACTGATATTTAAGACTTACGCGAATATCAGACATAAGTATAATATAAATTGGAACAGACAGATTTCTGTACATTATATTGAAGAAAAACCAATTTGAGGGGTCTTTATTAGAGCCATAGAAGCAAAAACAACTGTGAAATTGTTGTTCTAATGTACACCCACATTTCGCCGATATGTTTAGATCCCATACCAAAGAGGGTTAGCCTAATGCCATTTACCAGGCACAAATCAAAACGCCGAGCTGCTACTGAGAGTTCCATAGGATAATATTGGCTGGAACCTGGGAATCAACCAAACCTTTAGCGAAGCAGCCGCGCTTACAACCACTGACACGTGAAATAAAATGTAAATTGACTGGAAAAAACAAAAATGTGTAACAACATTTTGTAACATACATAAAATCTTTTTGTTACCAAATTCTAATTTACATTTGTGGTAGTATATCAAGTCTATATTATGTTAATTTCTTTTTAAATGTTAAGGCCTATTGCACGCTGTCGGCCCAACGTTCTTGATATTGAAGGTCGACAAACTTTCGCGACTAAAAGTCGCCCGTTTATAAAAGCCCTAATTAATTTGTATTTGCATGTGTCAACATTATCTGTTATGGTTACTGCGTAACTTATTTCTGCTCGGAAACGATTTCCTCACGCTTTATGCCCCGAAGGGATAAGCAGAGGTGTACTTATGTAGAAATACAGTTGAAAGAGATATGCAAGAGTCGTAGCAAGTGGCAGTCCATAGTTTCTGACTACGACTGTGAAAAAAAGGCGTGAGTGTATGTATGTATGTTTGTACAGTTGACATGCTCGACCTGGGAATCAAACCTAGGACTAACGTAGCAGTCGCGCCTAGGATCATTACACTAATGAGGCATTAAAAATATTTGTATTTAATATTTAAATGTCTGGGTCAATATCAAAAAAGTAAGGAAAAAGGCTTAGTTACGGCGGATTATTCTCAAAATACTAATATTGTTGACTTATGTCATTATAGGATTCAACGATATCATCGTTTGCCGTGTTTACTGTGCATAAGTAATCAATTGTTTGTTTTGTGCTTTAGCAATAATTTATAAAAATACGAAGTAACTACGTTAAAATTAATTTGATGCCGTACGGTATCAAATTAATTTCTCACCGCCTCAAACACCTCGGTGATATAGGTAGGTTATACCTGTCTTCAGAAATAATAAGAATATTGAGGTATTTGCGAGAAACATGTTAAACAAGTTGGTACATAACTTTTTTGTTATAATATTATGTGTCTTCGAATATAATTTAACTATCCATCATATGCATCGGAATAATTTTTCACTTTTGAATTAAAATATTGTTTAGATTATGTAAAATGAAGATCTAGGTCAACGAAAAGAATTTAAACAATGTTTAGATGCAATATTTTGTTGAAAAAAAAGTAAATAAAATGAAAAAAAAAAAACAAAACTTGAGGGTACCTACTTTGTTAGATTTTCTTAAATTATCTAGTTAACCCGTTACTACAATAAACGTAAATAAATTAAAAAATACGTTCCTGTAAAAAGTCCATTTCAAAAATAATAAAAAAAACTCACCCGAAAAAAAATTACACAAATAAAAACAAAACAAAAAAGTATCACACACAAATTGTAAAACACTTCTAATCACATTCGAAATTCGAAAAAAATAACGTTCTTTGCTTTAAAAAAAGAACACTTTTTTTATTCTTGAGTAGCCTTATTTCGAAATGATGCGTGCATTCGGCGCGGGCGCAACTCGAAGAATGGCGATGCTTGCAAACGCATTGATTACGTTTTTAACTGGCCATTAAAGATGGGAAAACCTGACGCATGACGAGCGGGTCATTGGGACCGCTAAAATAAAAATAAACTCGTAACATACCATACCATTACCTACGCCTATTTTCCCTGGAGGGTTAGGCAAATGTAAACGTACACCCACAAGTTCACCAGTATATTTTTAGATCTCATCTCAGAGGGAGCTTCACATACACATACTAATCCAAGCTGAAGACGAAGAATTTCTACGAAAAACACTGTAACACTACTATACCTGGGAATCGAACCGAGGACCTCATGCTCTGCGATCACGAGACTTTTTTATCATTAATTTTATGAATTACTTAATCGGAGGGACGCAGGTTCAAACCGGACCGAAACATCATCGTCTTCAACCCATTTCACATCTCAAGCGCCGGAGTCCTAATTCCTCTTTCAGTCCCCTTCCTTCTCCTTTTCTTCTTTCCCCTTCCTTAACCTGAAATAGGCTCGGCAACGCAACTGCAACTTTTTTGCTATTGCAGATGTCCATGGGCGGCAATGATTACTTACCATCAGGTTGCTCGCCTGCTCGTTTACCGAGTTATCCCATAAATAAACATTTTACAAGTCGATGTTTTTTGTTAAACTACATTGCGCTGGCATTTCCTATTTGACGACCTCTGAGAAGAAATGCCGAAACAAACTCAGAGAATTACAGTCTTTTTTAAACGAATTAATATTAATACTTATTACTTTTTAAATTTCAGACGGAATTCATACATTTATAATTAAAAATCTTTGACACGATTCACTAGCCTTTACAGATTTGTTTCGGAAATACATATAATTGTAGATACAATACAGACGCCGAGGAGATCGCTAGTAAAAATAAATCGGTATTATATCAAAATTAAAAACAAAAATAAAATATAAAAGCAGCAACCCTGCGTCAAAACAAAAACAGGCCCACAGCATAATGTTGCAACATTTAAAAAATGCCACAGCGCTGGTTTTCTTATAGAACCAGTTGTGATGCCTTAAGGGTATTACATTGCCGAATGACCTTGAGGATTCGGGTTTTTGTGCTAGTATTTGTTACTTCAGCGCCATCTATCGACATTTGATCGTACTCAATAAAAGGAACTGAAGATTAAGCAAGAATACAGATATGTCGCAGTGTCGTCATCGTATTTACCTATTTTATTCGTTCTCTGAAGGATTTATGACATTTTTGTTCCTCTAGATAAAAGTCTTGTATGAGTTACCTACATCTATAATGATTAATAGGTAATTCTTGATAATTTTGAAATAAAGGATACCTACACCTTTCTAAATATTACTTTAGTACCTAATGAAAACAACTAGGGTGACCTGGCTTAAAACATTTATTTATATTTACATATAATTGAATACGGGTGCCACTATAATTATGATATATTCTGAGGGTCTGATGATGATCAGGTAAGTGCTTATAGGTTCTCGGAAACGGAGATAGCTAGGATGAGCTGGCTTTCAACATTCATCTAATTGAGTGTGGGTGCTACTAAATGATACATTCTGAGGGTCTGATGATGATCAAGTAAGTGCTTATAGGTTCTCAGAAACGGAGATAGCTAGGATGAGCTGGCTTTCAACATTCATCTAATTGAGTGTGGGTGCTACTACATGATACATTCTGAGGGTCTGATGATGATCAGGTAAGTCCTTCTAGATTCTCAGAAACGGAGATAGCTAGGATGAGCTGGCTTTCAACATTCATCAAATTGAGTGTGGGTGCTACTACATGATACATTATTCACTTTACTTTTTGGAACGAAGTTCCTTATCGCGCGTTGCGAAAGGGGACTAGACGAAAAAAACGACACTTAAAAGTGTAACGACGTGCATGTTTGTTTCTCTTTACAGAGAAAAAAACATGCAAACAAACATGCATGAAATGCAGAAAGTTCCGAAGTCGAAGTCAAAGTCAAAGTCGAAGTCGAAGTTGATATGGGTGTCAATTTCAAGGTTTATCGGGATGCTAATTACGAAAATGACATTAATTTTGAAATCCAAGATGGCGGACATTATTTTTCTTTATAAATTGATATGGGTGTCAATTTCAAGGT
Organism: Subacronicta megacephala; assembly: GCA_958496365.1. Classification (NCBI taxonomy): domain Eukaryota; kingdom Metazoa; phylum Arthropoda; class Insecta; order Lepidoptera; family Noctuidae; genus Subacronicta; species Subacronicta megacephala. Next base: position 5,964,339 of record OY292541.1, on the reverse strand, counting down.
TTATTGGGATGCTAATTACGAAAATGACATTAATTTTGAAATCCAAGATGGCTGACATTATTTTTCTTATTAAATTGATATGACACCCATATCAATATTTAGTAAAATAATGTTCGCTATCTTGGATTTTAAAATTGATGTCACTTTCGTAATTAGCATCCCGTTAAACCTTGAAATTGACACCCATAGGTACTTATCAATTTATAAAGAAAATAATGTCCGCCATCTTGGATTTCAAAATTAATGTCATTTTCGTAATTAGCATCCCGATAAATCTTGAAATTGACACCCATATCAATTTATAAAGAAAATATTGTCCGCCATCTTGGATTTCAAAATTAATGTCATTTTCGTAATTAGCATCCCGATAAACCTTGAAATTGACACCCATATCAATTTATTAAAAAAAATAATGTCCGCCATCTTGGATTTCAAAATTAATGACATTTTCGTAATGAGAATCCCGATAAACCTTGGAATTGACACCCATATCAATTTATAAAGAAAAATAATGTCCGCCATCTTGGATTTCAAAATTAATGTCATTTTCATCATCAGTACCCCAAGATACCTCGAAATTGACACCCATATCAATTTATTTAAATGATGTGCGCCATCTTGGATTTTGAAATACGTCTCGATAAAGAGGGGAATAACGACTTTTGGTGACATGAAAATACGCAACTCCTATTGACCTGATCTCGCATTCCGTCAGCTTGTACTGGTGATTATGTATAGCTTGTTAAACCTAGGTATCCAGTATAAGCTGACCTCGCATTGTACAGACTGTCCGTACAATAAGCGGTCAGTTTGTACTGGTGATGTAGGTATAGCTTGTTATACATATAAGCTGAGCTCGCATTATATAGACTTTCATACAATAAAAGGTCAGCTTACTTACGAGGTCAGATAAACTAGTATCTCAGTCGGTACCTACTTAGGTACTCCGAGGTTCATTTAAACTTTGGATAACATGATTATTATGTATAATTGAATTAAAATGATTAAAAAAGATTGTCGGCATTTAGAGCCAGACAAAGGAGTGCGCCCGTAGATTTCATTACACTACTGGTTAGTCTATGATAATGATCAAGAACAAAAACAAAATTATAAACTACTTTAAATATATTTACAAACTTAATTTCTACGTAATATTTATATTTGTACTATTTACGATATTGCTTAATTCAAAATCATTCAAAAATCATCACTTTTGTAGTTTATTTGCAAACAATAACGCACGTACAGCCCACCCGTCGCAAGAGTCGTCGAGACACTGATATTCGCGTCCTGAGTATTCATCACGGGCATTGCGGGGGTGCTTCACGGGGGGCGCTAGTGAAGTTTCGGGTTTTTCTTTATTATTTAAAAATATTCAAAGAAATAGGAAAAATTAAACAATACAAGTTGTTAAGTGTGTCATTACAAATTTTTTGGTATAACATTTATGACAAACTATTAAGCGGTTAAAGAGACAAAATGCAATTTAGTTTGGAAAAGGACTATTTTCTTGGATTTATTTAAAAAAAATGGGGCAATTTTATGAAAAAATTAAACAATACAATTTATTTGTGATGACCTTAAGTATAACATATATTTTTTATATGGCAAAGGCACATAAGGATTCATCTAGAAACTTCTTTAAACCTAGGGTGTTTTTGGGATTTGAGCGATGTAATACCCTTAAGGCAGTTTTGATGCAATCTATTAAATTAAACAAAATAAGAATAATTACAATTTCATACATACATACATACACTCACGCCATTTTTATAGGGGTAAGCAGAAACTACAGAACGCCATCTGCTACGATTCTTGCATACTCCTTTTGCTTCGTCCTCATTCATACATCTTGTCATACACATGCGCCGGGTGCGGGTACTACGCACCTGACCTTTCTGAAAGATCTCACCAATAAGGTCGTTTTATTTTCCATTCAATTCAATTTAGTTTATTGCGATGAAAGGTTGATACAGTTGGTGTTTACATAGTATGATCAGTTTTAAAACAAATTGTTAGTGCAGCTATATTCTGCCATTTGGCATGCAATGCTCATCACATATGATTACGCGTGGTTTCTCGACTATTCTGTACTATCATAATTATGTATTTATTATACGTATAAGCCTTCCTCGAGAACCACGCTATCCATTGGTGAAAATAGGATGAAAATTGGCGCACTATTTTTTGAGTTTATCGCGAACAGACAGACAGACATAGTGACGCGGCGAGGATCTTGTTTTATAATATATAGTGATAGGTATTTGTTGACGACGCGTGGCACCGCTACAGAGTTGTGGCGACGCGCGGAACTAATTATAGTTTTTATAAAGGTTTTATGTAAATAAAGACGAAGGTTTTAGTGTTTTATTAAAATAAATAAAGCATTAGGGAGTGAGAGCCTGGCACACAGCCACATTATGTCAGAATAATTCTAGAATCGTTCTAGAATTAATTTGAAAGGCCACTTGTTTCCGAACGATCCAGAGCCTTTCAGTGCTTCACAACGCTCCTCAGAGAACGGCCGGTCACGGCTCGCGCTATGTCGTTGGTTTTGGCTCGCACCCAGTGTTCCTCATTTCGATTCCCTTATCCTGGCACCTACAGTATTATTTAAACATACTCTAGTTTTCTAGTAGTAGTAGTGTCTCGCTGGCATGTCTACTTGCCAGCATGAATGGGTCGGCACGACCGGGGAAGTACTACCCTCCCACAGAATATTGACGTCAAGTAGCAGTACTTATGCATACTATTAGCATGTATGTATGCATGCATAATATTAGGTTATATTGCTTGTCTATCTATATTGTACAGAAATGAACGTGTTACAATTTATTATATGTATACCTATTATCTGTAGATTTAATATACTAAGGGCCTGTTTCACCGCCTTCTGATAAGTTTCTGATAAATTATCTGACAGATACAAATGCATACAAACTCTGTTCCAATTCTATCTCATAGATAGCGATTATCCAGAGGTGGTGAAACAGGCCCTAATTCTATCGTATGGTACACAATATGTAAAAAAAAGAAACATGAGAAACTGTCAACAAAATTGAAAATAAGTTATTATTTTTTTATAGTACGGAAAATCCTCATGGTTCGTCTTGCCTCACTTCTTTCCCCACGACCATGACAGGGTATGGTCCAGCGTTCGTTGGGCCCCTTCAAAGGATGAGGCCTGGCCTCGTTAGGCTATGGTCCAGTGTTCGCCGGGCCCTCTCCAAATGGCGAGGCCTGGCCTCGTATTCCGCTCGAAGGCACGCTTGCAAACATGCGCGCCGCGTACTCGGAAAATAAATATCTACCATTAAACAATACATTAGAAATCTACCACAAAAAATACTAAAGCGTAAATTATACAAATGGCTGGTAAATAACTGTTAAATTACTCTGTTAAGTAGTTCCTGACAGAGCGTAAATTACAAATATAATAAATAAGGTGTTATTTATTTATAAAGATATAAATATATACACATACACATATATATACAATAAATTACACGACTAACGTGTAATTTATTGTACATCATTTTAAATTCTTATTATTAAAGTACAAAATATATATTTTGAGTTGATTGTTATTAAACTTAAACTAAGCAAAATAAAACTACTTTTTACGGATTTTATCGCGTTATATTGATATTTTTAAATTCCCGACGTTTCGGACCATGATGTGACCATGGATGCTGTAAAGGATCCGAAACGTCGGGAATTTAAAAATATCAATATAACGCGATAAAATCCGTAAAAAGTAGTTTTATTTCAATAAGCAAAATAATTTTATTATACATCTTGCACCCTGTCAGTGCAATAAAACATTTATAGTGTACCTATATGATATAAATTTTATTTTCTTTTGCACACCATTGTATGGTATATGTGGGCACTATTTTAACATTATTGTAGAAGTGTCTGTACCCATATTTATTTCAAATAAAGTTCTTATCTTATCTATCTAAAACATAAATTATCTTTTAACCAACTTTTTCGAATAGATAGATAGAATATTTTTTATTGCACACCAGAAACGATTGTCAAGTACATGTTATAAATGATAAAATGGTACAATGGGCGGTCTTATCGCTAAAAGCGATCTTTTACAGACAACCTTTGGATGGACTCAAGAGAAAGGTAAGCCGATAGCTAGGTAGTCTGGCGTACATAAAATAACCTAAACACAGATTAAATCATACTTAAATTGGAATAACATAAACACAGAATATACGTTACATATATAGTTGATTATAATATATATATGTACCTATATAATATAAATAAATATATCGTTTATTAAATATATATAAAGGCATAATTATTTCAATCAATATGGCATAATAGATAAGTATACAATTTATAACAAGAACATATATTACGATCAATGAGAATATAGCAGTTATAGCGACAGATAATGCTCCTTCACCAATCTTTTGAATATTGCCAGTGATTGCGCACGTCTCACTGACACGGGCAAAGCATTCCAAAGCCGTACAGCTTGAACAGAAAAAGAATTGTCCAGAAAAATTTTAGAGTGCAAGTGGCATCTCAAGTCTCAAGTTTTCCGATGATCTTAGGTACAGTTTGTTCGAAATAAGTAAGCCGATCGGAAGTAGTCTGCAAGTCGCTGCGCAGCAGTCATTTTTACGACAAAATAGCGCGCATGCGTGGTAATGGCGCGAGGGGCGGGGTCAGCGCTTCTTCGCTGTTTCACTCAATTCTTAGTGTTTGATGCATAATTCTGTCTCGCTCCCCCAGTGCAAGTACACAGTCAGTGCCAAAAGTGCTACGCGTTGTTTTTATTTTGACGTTATTGTTGTTTAGTTCTTGGATATTGTTTTTGTTATTTCTCATTGCTGATGTATTATTGTGGTTTGTACTTGTTTCTTTTTGCTGAAAAATGCCTAAACGCAACAATGTTTTGCAAATCTGTGGACTATTTAAAATTTAAATGACAATTCAATGATTTTGTGAAAATTTGAGTATGGATTTTATCAATAAAGCAATCCAGCAAGATTACACGTATTGTTAACAAATTATTTATCTTATTTTCGAAATTATTTGAATACGTTTCCGAGCGCTAACACTTTATTACGCGACTGTAACTGCGCGGCCCCAGAAAACGGCTAACTTCCGATCGGCTTACTTATTTCGAACAAACTGTATCTCGTATGTGTGTCATGGAGGAACTGAAAACGTTCTTTAAGATAAGATGGAGTTAGGGGATTAAACAGAACACTGTAGAGAAGGGACAATATATGGGAATTCCGGCCGAATACTATCTTTAGAAGCCTCAAAGTCTAATGGTCTTAAGCGCAACTGCTACGCTAGAGGCTGTGGGTTCGATTCTCAGATCGAGCATTGTGTTATTGGGTTTTTATATGAAAATCTCAATAGACAATCTCATCTCGGCCTATTACATGGGACCTAAACATACGGGCGAAATGTGGGTCACATTAGTACACATCTGCCTAATCCTTCGGGGAAAACAGGTGTGATGGTATGTCATATTATATAATCACATATATTGTTAAATCGTGTTCAGAGTCCACGCAGTGTCCACTTTTATGTCAAGGTCGATGATTCGATTCTCGGTTCGTGACAAATATTTGCATTGTCAACAGATAATCGTTCCGCATAAGTATCATTGAGATATAATGTATTAGAGAGGACCATGCGGATAGACTTTTTGCTCCATGAGTTGTGGAGTAATCGCCACATCTCAGCCACTTTTAAGAGTCATAGCTGTGCCCCGCGGTTTCACCCTCTTTGCCCAGCTATCGCGGCCTGTAGCCTTTGGCTATATCGAAATCTTTATTAAAAATGTGTCTTTTACTTTCCTTATATTCGAAATGAAAAGTAGAGTGCTTAACTCGGGTGAAAGACATCAATTCCTACTCGGACTATAACCTTTCTCAAGAATTGGTCTATCAAATGTAAAAATACTTTTTCAAATCCGACTGTTAGTTCAAAAACTGCAAGTAAAAAAATGGTTGAGCTACACGATGACTGATGTATGCGTGCCGTCAGTTAGGACAGGTCAACTCAAAACTGCTATGACTCTTTCTTCGAAAGGCCTGTTCAGATTTTTTTCCCTACATTGTAAACTCGCATGTCCTAGGTATTAGGTATTGTCTGGACTTTAAAAGAGACCATGATTCTCTGAGTTAGTCTCGGCTTTTCTTTTCAGAGGTTGGCCGATAAAAAAGCCGGCGCCATCGAGTATAAAAAAAAAGAAGGATAATTCACAGAAATAAAATATCATTTCATTTCTAGAGATTAGCGTGTTCAAACAAACAAATTCTTCAGCTTTCTTCTATTATAGATTATCTTTGGACGAGATATCATTTATTAATAAAATTCCATATCTTGTTAATATGTTAGATAATAGTTTCTCTGTAGTTTCTGCCTACCTCATGGGAAAAAGGCGTGAGTGTATGTATGTTAGATATAATATTAGCTTATAATTATTAAGTTATTTTAGTGAAGGAAAAATACGACCGCGGGCATGTTCGAACCCGCGTCTTCTGGTTAAGTACACCAGACGCTATGACCGCTAAGCCACCGCGACCCCCACCCGCCAAGTCGAAATTTGCGTTCACATTTTTTAATTTACGTCTTTGAGGCGACATCACCAGTCGACCAGAAGACGCAGGTTCGAATCCTGCCCGCGGTCGTATTTTTCCTTCACTGAAATAACGTACTAATCTTTGCATGGAACATGCCTAAAAATACAAAAAGGAAGCTTGTTAGCTTTGTTAGTACTTATCTGTATGTAATTATTTATTTTATTTGAAAAAGCCATTCAGATATTTACTGATACTTATCTGATACTGATACTTATCTGTAAATAATATTTTAAATACACTTTTACAAATCATTCTTTCAGATTTTAAATACATACTAGGTATAGGTATTTTCTAACTGACGATCTCTGAGAAAAAAACGCTGAAACAAACTCGGAGAATCAAGGTCTCTTTTTAAGACTATCGGATTACTTAGTAGTAATTCTCAGCTTCAAATCCAAGACACGTAACTCTTAACTTTTCGCAATCTTATGCGTATTAAAATAAATTTATTATCACTAAATTAAAATGGCGAAGGTAAGTACCGTGAGGAAACCTGCATGCCTGAGAGATTTTCTAGACGGCGTGTGAAGTCTGCCAACCCGCAGTAGGCTAGCGTGGTGGACGTTAGCTACTCTGAGAGGAAACGTGGCCATGCCCAGCTGTGGGACGATAAATGATGATATATGACAATATCTATATACATACTATCACGCCTGTATTCACCGAAGGGTTAGGCAGAGGTGTACTAATGTACACCCACATTTCACCGGTATGTTAAGGTTCCATGGACATTTCCAGACTCCGAACTGCTACTGGGAATTTCATAGAAAAACCCTATAATTGCTCGACCTGGGGATCGAACCCAGGACCTCTAGCGTAGCAGTCACGCTTAGGACAACTGTACTAATGAGGCAATCAGATGGCATTATCTGAAAATGGTTTTTTGAGGAAAAGCCATGACAGACTAATTTTTTTTAAAGCTTAGTAGCACATTACTAGTATTCTTGTTAAGGCAGAGCAGGCGAGCTACTTGATGGTAAGTAGTGCGCCCGCCCATGGATATTGATTTTGCAGATGCATTGCCGAGCCTATTTAAGGAAAAGGAAGAGGAAAGGAGAAAAAGAGAAGGAAAGGGACTGAGGGACAAATTGGGCCTATGGCGCTCCACACTCACCGTACGAAACGCAATAGTATGCATACTGCTACTTGACGTCGATATTCTTTGGGAGGGTAGTACTTCCCTGATCGTGTCAACTCATTCATGGTGGCATGTAGACATGCCAGCAAGACTCTACTGCTACTAATCAGTAGGATATTTCTGTAGACCATCGCATTATCGCAAGAAAGCTACGCAATATTATGTTTATAAATAACAAATTATAAACAGCTCATGTGCGAGTTGCACACCGCGGGTTCCGTACGACATTATTATTATTAAAATGTTATATTAAATTACTAGCTTCTGCCCGCGCCTTCATCCGCGTAGAATTGATTTTTCCCAATCCTGTGGGAATTTCCCAAAATATCGTTGTAAATTAAAGCCTATATGTTATTCTGATGCAGAAACAATAATACTGTAATGTTTCATCAAAATCCGTTCGGTAGTTTTTGCGTGAAAGAGTAACAAACATCCATCCATCCATCCTCACAAACT